>CM043325.1:35260033-36569554 GCA_023736055.1 Quercus glauca
TTGTTGTTGGCTGCAAAGTTCTTCACTTTATCAACAATGAAGATCAAGAAGTACTTGGTTACAAAACCCTATGGCGTACAAAAGCAATAGCTTCTCACACAAAAAATTAAACTCTTGGTCTCTGTATCCGTGTATGACGAATTTTAAATAAGTCTTATATATGTCTAGGGTTGTGAGAAAAGAAAACCTAAACAAATACATCAACATGAGCTAAAATTTAGACTTGGAAATTCTGAATTTGCAAAGCTTGATAGATTGAGCTTGTGTCGAGCTGCCTAGTAAATCTCGATAGTAGCTATCTATCAAGCTATCTATTGAGCTTCAGTAAAATAGCTTTTCTTCACTTGTTTCTTGGATTAATCTTCATGTCTTTAATACAATCACTTGATATATATCAAACCAAACTTAGATCTACCCAATTTACAAGTAAAGTGCATCTTGTTAATCTCCCTAACCAATTACATAGAAAATATGACCCTAACAATCTCCCTCTTTGGCAATCTGTGACAAAACCACAAGCATAATTATGAGAGAAGTATAAAACAACAATCTCCATAACTATTACACATATAATTACATAAGTCTAACTAATACAATAAGCTCTTGAAAAACTTTGCAAGAAAAGAGATCATGGCATGATAGCTTGCAACCTGTCTTAGCTGAAACACTCAAACAAGATTCATCAAGGTATCAAATGTGAAATATAGACAAGTTATATAAAAGAAGAAGTGTGTGTATAAAGAGAGAAAAGAAACAACACATGTGAGATAAAGGTGAAACAACATACATCATCATATATATAGAGAAAAGAAGTACAACAATGTATGTAAAGGTTACAAGACCATGTTACATGAAGTGAGAAAGATACATCAAAATCCTCATTACATCTCTTAAAAGTAATCTCTCCCTAACTAATCTATCTCTATGCTAGCTCTGCCCCTAACAACATGAATACTCTCTCATAACCAAAACTACTCCCCCTTTTTGTCATAAGTGACAAAGGGTGAATCACTGAGAAGTAGCCATCTTATCATCACTAGAAGAGCCAAAAGCATCATCACCATCATCTCCACCATCAAAAGAATCCTCAGTAGCCTTGGGTGTAGGAGAAGGAGAAAATCTACCAAGACAAGACTGATGACGAGCGATGTGACCAATCCTAGTGTTCATCTGACTCATCTCATCAAAAAGATAGTCAAGACGACTACCAAAATTAGCACGCATGAGCTGAAGTTAATCCATAATGGCAGCAAAAGATGCCTAGAGATGCCTCTACTCCAGAAGAGGAAGATGGAGCAAAAGATGAAGAGGGTCGGGAGGCAAAAGCAAAATCCTCCGTAGCACAAAAATCAACCGCCTCTTATTGAGTTGGAGTAGGCTCCACTCGAGGTCGCTTAGTAGCCAATTGTTCATCATTCCTCCGTATAGATTCCTTACTGATATCACCTATAGAGTAGAAGAAAGGAGAAAAAGGAATGGGGACGTCCAGGTGTGTAAGGATCTGTGTGATAGCTGAAGGAAAGATTAGCTTATCACGTGTGGCAGTGTCTCGATAGATATCTATCATAGATACTGTCATATATTATGGAAAATTTATAGAAAGATCTTCCAAGGGGGAAAAAAGAAAACGAGCATGAGACTCAGTAATAGTGTTGTAGTGCGACCATGGTTTGAGAACAAAGGTCATCACCATATTAAAGGATCCTTGGACCCTTAGCAAAGTCAGTTGTGGAGAAATTAAGAGTATCTCCCCACACCATGGCTTTCTCACAGAAAAGTAAGGTCAACTCGTCACGAGAGATGGTATGTAGATGAGGATGACTAGGATAGTTTGGATGAGCTACCCTAGGGATGCGCAGTACCTCGGAAATGAGCTCTAGGGTAACTATAGTACGTGTTCCTCAAAAAACCATAGTAAACCAGAGAATAGAGGTATCGATGACATGTATGTTGGAGTAAAACTCTTGTATAAACATGCTGGGACACCTCTAGGGCTTCTCACAAAGGTATCCCCAACCCCAACAGCTAAACGAATCGGGAAGGGGTGTGTCTAGAAAATTAGACAGAATGACCTGGCATCCCAAATGAATTGCTCGATCACAAAATTTCTCAACAAAATCCTTTTGGGAGTTCGCATCAAAGAACCGAACTCTATTAGGAACAAAGGGAAGAAAAGAAAAAGTAGAAGAAGAACCATAATGAGTGATTGGGTTCTTGGAAGGGACTGACTTTTTGGGTGCCATAGTTAGGAAACTACAAGAGAAGAAAAAAGAAAAAGAGCAACACAATAAAGAAGATGCTCAGGAAAGAAGGAAAGGGAGGTGCAATGCATGGAAAAGCATGAGCATATGACGTGCAAAAAATAAATTACATTATAGGCAAAAACCCAATCTAAACTATAGCACTCACATGATATAATCAGTCACATAAACCTAGAATGCATGAAACATTGTTATAATGATAGAGAATGCATTGCATGATCATATGATAACAAAATCACAAAACCCAACCCAAAATTTTTAGCAAAAGCACAAAAACCCCAGAAAATTCTAAAAAACTTGAAAACCTAGGTCTAAATGCATGAACTATGAGAGAATGAGAGGATTTAGATCACATACCAAAGGATTGAACTTGAAATTGGTCGAAATCTAGATAGGAAGAAGGATTTTAGTGAAAAGAAAGAGTTTGGATCGAGAGAGAAGAGAGAAAGATCGAGATATTTGAGTGAAGAGCAAACCAGGGTGAACCTCGTGTATATATAAAAACAGGTGTCTCGATAAATCGATAAGGTATCAAGGAGGTGTCAAGAACAAAAGCTCGATAGATCGAGAGGTATCACTGCAAAACTATCTCGATAGATCAATGAGGTATCGAGCTTCTACTGAAATGACAGAAACTTTAGAGCTCGATGGATCGAGCTATCTATTGAGAGATATCAAGAAAAACCCAGAAATTCTCGATAGAAGAGGCTTGTATCAAGCTACTGTCGCGCATCTATCAAGATGCTATTAAGCTTCTATCAGGCAACTAGAATCAAAGTTTTTTAAGAAGGAAAAACAACATGAGATGAATGCAACCAAGATAGACACCGAACCAAGCAACAAAGAAGCATGGTAAGCACTCAAACACATCAACAACTCTAGATGCAAGGCATTTCTAGGTAAAAACAAAACACGCTAAACAAGTCTAACCAATTTTATTTTAAAAAATAAGTTAAGACAGTTTAGTAAGCTTATACTACCATATGTATTCCTTGTGATGGCCAAATTACATTGTACCTATACAATAGTATCAAGAGTAACAAAGAGTATGCGTGTTGTGTGTGAAACTTTTGCAAGAAGAATAAGTGTCTCATTGGATGAAGAGTGATGATATAAGAGAATCAAATACATCCACACACAATCATAATTGTTTGATGGGGACCATCAACTTTGAGGTACATCATATAACTCTCACATCTCCTAGAAACACGTTTGCAACCATATATAAAAGCATTTTGATTCTTTTTGCTTTTCATTTTCTTTGCATATTTTTCTTTTAAGCATAAAATGACATAACATGCATGGGTATATAAGAAGGAAAAGAATTACACAATTATGTAAGCCAAACATCTTGTTTTTATTATGCAAGTGCTACACCTTACTGAGCATGACTTTTATGAATTGCACACAAATGTTTGATGATTGACGAGTTTTAGTGGTGAAATGGTTATTTATGTCTTTCTCTTAGGATTTTTTAGTCCTTCCTATTAAAAAAGACTGATAAAGATATGAATGGTAAAAGATTAATCAAATCATACAAATCACATAAACAACCCATAAAGCTCACATTGCTTAGTTGTGCATGAAGATATCATCTAAGCTACAAGAGATACAAAGTTGAGAAACTTTGTTTCAAAGGCCATCTAAGGTACACAAGTACTAGTGTACACAAACACACATTGTTTTTGTATTTTTCGGATTTTTTCCTTCTTTTTATTGAAAGCAAAAAATAAAAAAAATATCTCACACACTCGAACAAGCATATTAAAAAGAAAACTAGAGACAGGAAGCAAATGGCAATGCATGAGAGAGGAAGAGAGAGATTATGCCAAGGAAATAACACCAATGTTTTGGAATAAAAACTCAAAACGAAGACCATCCAAAGGTTTTGTGAAGAGATCAGCCTATTGATCATCAATGCTGATAAACTCAAGAGTGAGAGTATCATCTTCAACTAACTGATGAATGAAGTGATGTCAGATCTCAATGTATTTAGTTTAAGAATGTTGAATAGGATTTTTTGAGATATTAACATCACTGGTATTGTCACAATATATAGTAAGATGTTTTTGACAAATACCATAATCAAGAAGAAGTTTTTGTATCCAAAGAAGTTAAGTGTAGCAACTACTAATTGCAATTTATTCAGCCTCAGTAGTGGAGAGGGATATGGATTTCTGCTTCTTACTCATCTAAGAAACAAGATTATTTGCCAGGTAAAAACATCCACCAGAAGTACTCTTACGATTATCAGCATTACCAGCCCAATCAACATCTGAGTACTAAGCTAGAACATCATCAGTATTCTTATCGTACCAAGCACCATAGTTATTGGTAGATTTAACATATTTTATAATATGCTTAACAGCAGTAACATGAGAGTATTTTGGGCTGGATTGATAATGAGCACATACCCCCACACTATAGCTAAGGTCAAGTCTACTAGCAGTAAGATAAAGAAAACTACCTATCATGCTCCTATAGAGAGTAGGATCCACACTTTTCCCTAACAAGTTAATAGTGACTTTAACATTCGGGCTCATGGGAGTTCTAACCGAGCAAGCAAACTCTAATCCAAATTTCTTTACAAGATTATTAGCATATTTAGATTGAGATATGAAGATACCAAAATCATTTTGCTGAATTTGAAGGCAAGAAAGTAATTAAGCTTTCCAATCATGCTCATCTCAAATTCAGTCTGCATCATAATGGATAAGGAATGTCCTAGATCGTCTTTTGAAGATCCAAAGATGATGTCGTCAACATATACTTGAGCTATAACCAACTCTCTATCTACCTTCTTAATGAACAAGGTTCGATCTGCTTGTCCTTTTGAGAATCCATTTGCCACCAAGTAGTCTGTGAGGTGATCATACCATGTCCTTGGTGCTTGCTTTAGGCCATACAATGCCCTCTTCAAACAAAGCAAATGATTAGGGTAATGTGGATCAACAAATCCCTTTGGTTGTGATACATAGACTTCCTCCTTAAGAAAACCATTTAGGAAAGTACTCTTGACATCCATGTGGTACAATTTGAACTTTAGATGACAAGCTAGAGCAAGTAGTATCCAGATGGATTCAATACGAGCCACTAGTGCAAACGTCTCTTCAAAATCAACCCCTTCAGCTTGAGTGTATCCTTGAGAAACAAGTTTGGCTTTATTTCTGATGACATTTCCTTCCTCATTAGTCTTGTTACGAAAGACCCATTTTGTGCCAATGACGTTCACCCCTTCTGGTCTTGGAACAAGAGTCCAGACATCATTCTTTTGAAACTAATGGAGCTCATCATGCATAGCTTCAACCCAAATTTCATCTTGAAATGCTTCCTCTATTTTTGTGGGTTCAACCTGAGACAAATTGCATGAATAAGACATAAAATTAGCCACATATTTATCAGCTATACGTTTTCTCAAGTTTAGTTCATTCATATTTCCAACAATTGCTTCTTAAGAATGGTTCAATTTAACTCTAGATGAAGGTTCCCTTTCGATTTGACCAATTGGTGAAGGACGAGATGTTGGTTCTTGAGTATTCTCAGCATGACTGCTATCAGATTATTGATCGGCATTTGGTATAGGTGGGAGAAAAGGATCTTCTTCAACTTTGTCACTTACAGGAACAGATGGGAGAATGTACTTTGGTAGTTGATCGACCTCCTTTAATGTAGGGATAATTGAGGTTTCATCCATTACAACATTCACAATCTCCATGACTTTACCTATCCTTTTGTTTAATACCCTATAGGCCTTGCTAGAGGATGAGTAACCAAGAAAGACACCCTCATCACTTTAAGTGTCAAACTTTCCCACATTTTCCCTATCTTTCAAGATGAAGCAAGTGCTACCAAATATTTTGAAATATTTAACATTTGGTTTTTGCCTTTCCACAGTTCATAGGGAGTTTTCTTTGTTCCTGGTCTGAAGTACACCCTTTTTACAGTGTGACAGGCAGTGTTCATAGCTTCATCCCACAGATTTTTTGTGACATCCTTGTTGTGCATCATAGCTCTGGCCATCTCTTGGATGACTTGATTTTTCCATTCTACTACTCCATTTTGTTGAGGAGTAATTGCAGCTGAGAATTCTTAAGCTATCCCAACTTCGATGTAAAATTGTTCCAACAAAGAGTTCTCAAACTCTTTTCCATGATCATTTTGAAGACGATTTATGCGTACTCCCTTTTCATGTTGCAATCTTTTGCATAAGATTTCTATTTGTTGAGGTGCTTTGGACTTGGATCTCAGTAAAATTGCCCCATGTAAATCTAGTAAAGTCATCTACCACAACCATGATATATCTCTTGCCTTCTAGAATTAGGAGCTCAAGTGGTCTTGATGTGGTAGTGGTTAATGTTGCTTGATGATGAGTTCTTGTCTGTTTTCCAAGTTGACATGGTCCACACATGGTATTGTCAACTTTAGCTATCTTGGGAATGCCCAGCCCTGCTTCTTTCTTAGATATGATAGTTGTTTGTAGCTTGCATTTCCCATCCTTTGATGCCATAATTCTTCATTAGGCATCCGAATACTGTTGCAAACTATCTCAACATTTGGAACCAAACCGTAGCAATTATCCAAAGTACGGACTCTACCAATAAGCTGTTCACCTAGTTCATTAAGTACTAGACATCTTTCTTTGGAAAACAGTACCATGAAGTCTTAATCACAAATTTGACTTATGCTCAATAGATTTACTCTCAGTCCTTTAACATATAGCACATTTGCAATGTCAGGTAGTCCAGATAAGGAAATAATTATTTTCCCCTTTATTTGGGATATGCTTCCATTTCCAAATGTAACATTGCCACCTCATTTTGGCTCAAATGTTTTGAAGTGAGAATGGTCCCTAGTCATATGTCTTGAACATCCATTGTCTAGATACCACAAACATGTAGTCATCACTTTAAAAGCAGTATGCATCATAAAGCACACTTTATGCTTATTAGTCAAGTCATATGGTAGAGTTCTTTTTTTGTGACCTTTGCTGGACAACCTTAATCGTGCCTTCATCTTTCTTTTGCCTGCAGCCCGATGTATGCATCGTTTGAGTCAATCTAGTATTCTTTTGCATTTCTCCAGAATCAATAGTTCTTTCACCTGAGTTGAATTCATCAACATATCCATATGCAAGCCTTTTTCAATTAACACAGATATCAGTCTCATATAAATTTCAAACTTACATTTCCTAAGAGAATGAAACACATCATTGTTAGAAACACAAGAGGTATTATAAAAGGACTTGTTCATGTAATTTGTATCCATGGCAATGGGGGTCAATGGATGACATAGCAAAATATTAAAACCTAATTAGAGTGTGCTTGCTCTGATACCACTTGTTGGGTTAAAATAGCTTGACCCTAGTTAATTAACTAAATTACCTAAATTGATTAATTAAGTCAAATTACATGCAATTCGTGGAGGCACAAAAAAATCATCAAATAAACTAATATGTAGCAGAAAATAAATTAATACGGTGATTTGTTGACAAATGGGAAAAACCTTTCACAAAGTGAAAACCCCATCGAGTGAATTTAAGGTCACCACTCCCAAGAATCCACTAATTAATTATCAAGCGGTTACAAGTATGAGGAATCTTACCACTATCCTAGCCTATCCCAAAATACCAACCTACAGTTGAACCTTTGCTCCAATACCCAATTGGACTTGATCTTGTAGTAGGCTTCTTTCCTTTGATGCACAAATCTCCAATCTGTGACTAATTCTTTTGCATGGATCTCAATGCGTGACTAACTCTAGCAACTTGAATGATTGTTGTTGGCTAAAAAGTTCTTCACTTCATCAATAATGAAGATCAGGAAGCACTTGGTTACAAAACCCTATGGCGTACAAACGCAATAGCTTCTCACAAAGAAAATTAAACTTTTGGTCTCTGTATCCATATGTGACAGCTCTCAAAATAAGCCTTATATATGTCTAGGGTTATGAGAAAAGAAATCCTAAACAAATACTTCAACATGGGCCAAAATTTAAATCTAGAAATTTTGAATTCGTAAAGCTCTATAGATTGAGCTTGTGTTTAAATCTCGATAGCAACAAAATTGTCGAGCTATTTGTCGTGCTTTAGTAAAACAGCTTTTCTTCACTTATTTCTTAGATCAATCTTCATGTCTTTAATACAACCACTTGATATGTATGATACCAAACTTAGATATACCCAATTTACAAATGTGTTTTGTCAAAGGATTAGCCAATTATATAGAAAATATGACCCTAACAATCTTTATAGAAAATTCTAAATATAACTTAATATTTTTATCTTTTTTTGTATTTGCTATAGTATTAATTCCTCATTAAAAAAAATAAAAATAAAATTAAAAAACTTGATGATGCATGAAAAATTAGTGAGTCACTTGTCCATTTGGAGAAGCTAGAGGACCTGCAAAAAGGAAGAATGCTACCAAAGGGCATTGGTGAGGTGTCAGCCTAAGCTTCTCCGATGCTTTAGTTGAAACCTCACAAAAGATTTCCAAGATTCTAAAAGTATAAGAGTTGGGATTTTTCTCGCAGACCTTGATTTGGGTGAGGTTTGGCCTTTATATAGGGGACCTTGAGTGGGCCTTGTTTTATGCCACCCTCCTCATGGGAGATGTGTTAGGTAAGTGGAGTTAGTGGGAGCGAATTTCGGGGAGATTGCTCACACGTTCTGAAGTAGTGGGCTTGTGGAGTAAATTCCATTGGTAGCATCTAAGTGTAGCTGAATTTGTCTAAGGGTAGAATGACCGTTGCCTTAGATGACCATGATGTGGACAAACCTTATGGTATGGATGATTGTTTATAATTCACTTATGAAATTAGGTGGTCCGTTGTATGGACGGTCATAAATGTGTTGGTCGACACCTTAAACAAGACTGTTATCAAAGCGGTCTTCAATATCATGCTTGTATAACATGTGATTGGATTTTAGAATCAAAGAAAATAGTTTTCTTGGTGTTTTAATTTTCTGCATACTTGTTTCACATGTTGGGTTTTATTAATTTATTGTTAGATTAATAATTGAACATGTTTCTATATGTTTTGTTTGAGATAGTGAGAAGAGAATTATATGTAATCGTTTTTGCTTTTTGCACTAGGCGCCCACGTTCTTTCTTGATTAAAGAATAAGGAAAGCCAAATTGTTTGTCTTTGTTTCGGTGCCCGAATCAAAGAGTTAAGTGCTTTTTGGTTTTTGGCAGTGCGTGGGAAGCTTGCTATCTATCATGCTTCTATAATTATGGATATAGTTGGCAATTGGACACAATTGTTGAATTTCATTCAAAAACTATCTTTAATGCTTGTTGGCGTTGGATCCGTTTGTTAATTTTGATGTGTGTGTTTCATATGTTGCAAATTATATGGAGATTCACAGATATAAATGATATCATGTGAGCAGTTTTGTGATTGTATGATACAGCCCACTTTAATTTAATTTCTTTGAATGTTTGCATTCTTGGAATCTATATATTTTAATTTTAGCCATGGGCATGTTGTTCCTTTGGGAAAAGTATCTATGGAACTTCAAGGAATTTTCTTTCCTAGTTTACTGATATACATGCTATCATGTTAATGCTAGGATTATGAAATTTATTCCTAATGAGATTAGGATTATGTTTTCAAGGGTTTCCAGCATTATTAGGGTTCTTGATAATGATCTTGAAAACCTTAATGTTTAATCTGTGAATCTTCATTCATAGAATCAAAAGGCATTTTTGATGGAAGAAAACAATGAAGATGTCAAAAACGGTTGTTGGAAAATTCTGAAAAAAATTTAGCTATGAGAGTTTCGATCGATCGAGAATTCCTTTTGATCGATTGAATGTACTTTTCGATTGATCGAAGAGGAATCAGGAACCAATCGAGTCAAGTAGATACTCCATGATAAAATTCTTCAATGACTCAATCGATCGAGAATTCCTTTCAACTAATCAAATGTTAATTTCGATCGATTGAATAGGAATCGAGAATCAATTGAACAAAGCAGAAGCTTAGTGATGAATTTCTTCATTTTTCGATCAATCAAGTAAAAGGTTCGATCGATCGAAGGCACTAAATTTTGAATTTTCACTTGTTTTTGACTAAGTGTTAAAACTTTAATAAAAAGCAAAGCTATGTGATTAATTTTATATTCTTTAAAAGTTAAGGACATTTATTAATCATTATCTAACTAAAAGACCTAATGAGATCAAAGATATTAGTTAAATAGAACTCTTAGTTCTAAATTGTTCTATGATTAAAAGTTCTTAATTTATTTTAATTATATGTTTTTAAAGAAATTAAAATTATAATTAAAGTTATATAGTTTCTAATGAGATTAGAATACTTTATCTAGTAAATTAAGGATAGAGTTCTATATAACAAATTTTTGATTCATTAGTGTTTAAGGAATCCTAAAGAGTTTAGGACTTCCATTTTAGTCAGTGATTCTAATGAGATTAGATTCTTCAACAAGTGCAAGGTTATTAGTTGTGATGGGATCACAATTATTTAAGAAAAACCCAAACAATGAGTGGGAGTTCTGAAATCACCCTTTTGTTAAGTTTATTGAAATGTGAATAGATACCTTGTCTTGGCCTTGAGCCTTGCATTCCATGCGGAAGGTATTTACTTCATGGATTACATGATTAAACTTCTTTGTGATTGCGCGAATGTTCGTTACGCTATTGTGACGTGACTTAGTAACATCACATCGAATTTAAACAATTAAACACATTTGATGTGTAGGGTTAAAATTGTGATGAGATTACAATGATTTCAGGACAATCCACTTGTTTTAAAATTTCTAGTGGGAGAGAGATACAAAGGAGAGGGTGTTTACTTCATAGTAGTGTGGGTAAGCACCTCATCTTGGCCTTAATGCCTCGCGATCCCCAAGGAGGGTGTTTACTTCATAGTACTACAAGATTGAACTTACCCATTTAAAGTAGTGTGAACAAGCACCTCGTCTTGGCGTATACGCCTCGCGATCCCAAAGAAGAGTGTTTTGTTTCATGGTACTACAAGTTTAAACACTATAAAGGGAGATGAAATGTGGCTACACATGATTCTAGATAATGGTGTACACTAGACTAAGTGTAACGTTAACCTCCCAAAGGAGCTATGTCATTATTACTTAGGGACTAAAGGAAAAGAGGCAAATTATTTTTGTTTGGTAAGAGTTACCATGATAGCATTAATAATGAGAATAGTTCTTGCCTAATCATAGTGATTGATATAAACTCGCTACCAAGGAATATTAATTGCAGGATTAGGTTGTTGTTGCACCTAGTATAGTATGGTTTTCGAGTTCCATACTATATGGTTGTGGTAGCAAAATATAATGTCCTTGTAATTATGTTCAGAATCTCAAAATATAGTTGTCATAAATTTTTGTTCTCTAACTACTATTTTAATTGAATCACATTAACTGAGAAGTAATTTTGGACATGGTGCTTAAAGGAGCTAAAGTACATGTTTATGTTTCAATTCAGCATTGTCATAATTTCCTATACATGATGCATTTATAGAAGATAGCTTATGATGTGATCATAGTTTCCATTGAGATGCTAAAATGTTTCATTGGCTTCTATCTCCATTGTGCTACAGCATGAGATGCAAGAGCTAGTACTAGATTTAGATTTTATATTAAGTCTAAATGAGATGCTTGGTATGAATCATATTGAGTGCTAAGAAAGGCTTAAAAATTTCCAATTCTATATCGTTTTATGAAAATATTTTGTTTTTAAATTAATTGGAATTCTTGGATGTAGACATTAATTGTTAATCTCATATGGATATTATCTACAAGTCCTTGTTAGAATCATTTGTTCAATTCGGATTGTTTTGAAAATAAATTATTTTTATATTATCTGAATTGATGAATGAGTTCTATGCAATGGAAGACATCCTAAAAGCTAAGGCTAGGATCAATATGATTTAATTCAAATTCTTAACCTAAACTGAAAGGTAAGGGTGGTAAGAAGAGAAATTATTATACCAAATAGTTGGACAAGTTAGTTGTCCTAGTAGTTGCCAAAAGGAAATTAGACTCAAAAGTATAACAAAAAAGAAAGTGTTTACATTTTGGTAAAACTAAGCATTGTTCATGATTGTCTTCTAGATGAAAATTTACATGTTTTACTTTTTAAAGAGAAGATTTCCATCCTTTGGTATTGTATGTTTTGACACTTATGTCTAGATCTTATTAATCTAAATGTTATTCAAAGATGGGCTTTTAGAACCAATATTTTGTTATATTCCCAGTCTATGAATTCTATTTAGAGGATAATATGATCTAGGGCTCTTTTTGTAAAGGAATGAAGTTCCAATGACTTCTTTAAGTCAGTGCATACATAAAGGAGGAATAGGGCTCTTTTAAAGGTAGAATGTTCTAGAAGAAAAATGTCAAAATTTGTAGTGAGACAACTATAAAATACGTTTAGAAATGAGATGGTTGTATTAGATACACCACAAGACATTATTCTGTAGATAACTATTACACTGGCACAATATCATAGTGGGAGGATTATCAATTACCAAATAAATTCATACTTTTGGGATAAAGTTTTAAAGTTATTCCACAAGGATATGAATTTGATCCGCAGTCCTACGTAAAGGCAATAGATGATATGAATATGGATTACTGGATCAAGGTTATGTGAATAGAATTAGAGTCTCTTTAAAGTTTAGAACTTGTAAAGGCACCTAATGGCATTAAGCCTATTGTTTTCAAATAGTTCTACAAGTAAATGAGATTGATAGATTAGAAGGTGTAAACCTTCCAAGTCAAGACTAGTGGTGAAAAGATTGATTCAGAAAGAAATGGTTCAACTATGAAAATATTTTTTCACCAATAGTCAAGTTTGACTCTATCTAGATTCTCTTATTTATTATATTTCATTTGGATGAAATATGGTAATGGATATCAAGAAAGTTTCTTTTAGTAGCAATCTTGAGGAAGATATCTATATGATGTAACTAGATTTGTTCATAGCAAAGAACCAGTTGTGTTTAGTATGCAAGTTGCTTAAAGTCCATTTATAGACTAAAGCAAGCATCTAGATCATACAATGGGTCCGTTTGGATACAGCTTATTGTTTCTGAAAGTTACTGAAAACTGATTGTTGCTAAAAACACTGTAGCAAAATAATTTTTAAATGTATAAATAGTACCGTGGGACCTATTTTTTATTTTTTTAATGCATGAACAGTGCTGCTGCAGTGCGTGAACAGTGCGCTACAGTGCGTGAACAGTGATAATTGTCTCCTGCATAGTGATTTTACTGTTCATGCGTTGAAAAAAAAAAAAAGTTCCGAAACATGAAATAGGAAACACAACCGCAACTTGAAGTGTTATCCAAACACATACAATATCATCTTTGATCAAGCAATCAAGTTGTTTGATTTTGATCAAGTATTAAAAAGCATTATGTGTGTAAAAGTTATATAGAATAATAAATTTCTTAATGTATGTTAATGACGTTCTAATCATTTAGAATGATGTAGGGTTGTTGTCATCAATGAAGTTTTTGGTTGTCTAGTCCAGTTTGATATAAAGTACTTGGGAAAGACTAGTCACATCCTAAGAATTAAACTTTGTTAAAATTCTAAAATTAGGATGTTGGGTTATCTTAAACTGCTTAAATAGATTAGATTCTAGCCAAGTATAGCATGTAATACTTCAAGAAATGATTCTTTCCTTTTAAGTTTGAATTTCCTTTATAAAGGACTATGGTCCTAAGACATAAAAGGAAGAGCATATTAAGACGGTTCCTTCTACCATATTAATAGGAAGTCTTTATGCTATGCTATATACTAGGCTAAATATCTATTTTATGGTGGTCATGGTAAACAAATATCAATTGAATCTAAGATCACTTAATTTAGTGGGAGTAAACCATATACTCAAATATCTTAGGAGAATGATGGTTACTGGTTGTACAAATATTAACTTGTAGTTAGATTGTGATTCATGAAGTTGGACTTCAAGATATGTGTTCATCCTAGGTGGTGAAGATACACATTAAGCGCAAGTATTATCTTATTAGAGAGATATGGGTACGTGAGATATAGTAGTAGAAAAGATAATTTACGCAATAAATCTAACTGAAACTTGTTTCCAAACCTTGCCTTAGGGTGACTATGAATTACTCTAAAGGGAAATAAGTGTCAGATATATGGTAAATTTTCTTTGAGGGCAAGTGGTGATTGTTGGGATTTATGCCCTAAAATCCAATTTATTGGCATGTCATAAATAATTAAATTGTTTAATTATATGAGACAATTTATAAATGAACTAATGGGATGAAGTTTTTGGTTGTCTAGTCCAGTTTGATATAAAGTACTTGGGAAAGAGTAGTTACATCATAAGAATTAAACTTTGTTAAAATTCAGAAATTAGGATGTTGGGTTATCTTAAACTGGTTAAATAGATTAGATTCTAGCCAAGTATAGCATGTAATATTTCAAGAAATGATTCTTTCCTTTTAAGTTTGAATTTCCTTTATAAAGGACTATGGTCCTAAGACATAAAAGGAAGAGCATATTAAGACGGTTCCTTTTACCATATTAATAGGAAGTCTTTATGCTATGCTATGTACTAGGCTAAATATCTATTTTACGGTGGGCATGGTAAACAAATATCAATTGAATCTAAGATCACTTAATTTAGTAGGAGTAAACCATATACTCAAATATCTTAGGAGAATGATGGTTACTAGTTGTACAAATATTGACTTGTAGTTAGATTGTGATTCATGAAGTTAGACTTCAAAATATGTGTTCATCCTAGGTGGTGAAGATATACATTAAGCGTAAGTATTATCTTATTAGAGAGATATGAGTATGTGAGATATAGTAGCAGAAAACATAATTTACGCAATAAATCTGGCTGAAACTTGTTTCCAAGCCTTGCCTTAGGGTGACTATGAATTACTCTAAAGGGAAATAAGTGTCAAATATATGGTAAATTTTCTTTGAGGGCAAGTGGTGATTGTTGGGATTTATGCCCTAAAATCCAATTTATTGGCATGTCATAAATAATTAAATTGTTTAATTATATGAGACAATTTATAAATGAACTAATGGGACATTATCATAGTCCTTGAGATGCATTGTATGTGATTTAGTTATAGAAGATATAAATCACAAGTTCCTTGTAAACTTAAAATATAGTTCATAGTCAGTGATGAAATTGGGCACGTCATCTGTGAAAACTATAACACATCAACTAAGATGATTTGTCTTGATCATGGAAGTGGATACTTCTAGTTCATGTGTTGATGTGTCTTAAGAGTTAAGATATATTGAACTGGATCGCTATAAGATTAATTATTCAATCAACAACTATCACCCGAATAATTAATCTCACGGCTTCTAATTTCATAGATTCTCAATCCTAAGAGGATAGTGAGCCCAATCATGAAATGTAAGTTACTTTGATATATCAAGAGTACTGAGATCTAATATTCATGATCAAAACCTTAGTATGTTGGGTAACCACACGTAGTGTTGAAGGAACACATATTCTCAAGATGGAATCCATAAATTCTTTTTATAGAAACTTGAAATATCCCCTTGAGATAAGTTTAATGGGAACTGGTTATTCAAGGTGCCCACTTTAGTAAGGAGTTACTAAAGATTATATTTATTGAAATCAGATTTCAACAAATAGGAATAACTAAAAGATTAAACTGGTTACTTAATGATAAAATAGTTGTTTACAAAGTGACAATTCTTTATGAATTTGTTTACCATGGATATTTCATGGAAGGGTCAAATGATATCATTAGAGTCTTGGGATATAATTATTAATAAGGCCTAGAGTGCAATTATATTTATATAGTGGTATCAAATATAATTAATGAAAGACTCAAAAGGCTAACCCAATTAGATAATCAATTTTTATTTGATAAGAGTTATTAAATAAAGTAACTACCAAGGTAGTTAGAACGTACGTATGATGAAAAGAAAATAAAACAGTTTTCTCTACAATGAAATACTTATATATATATATATATATATATATATATATATATATATAAATGTGTGTGTGTGTGTGTGTGTGTGTGTGTGTGTGTGTGTATTTTTGGCATAGAACTTGCACAAATGAAATTGGATGAGTTTATGGAAGATATGAATTTGGACATCAACAAAGAATCTATAGATGATACTTGTAGTCATAGTCATTATTGGTCTACAGTTTGCTCCAACTCTTTCAATATTGATACTTAGCATTTGGCAAGTTGTCGAGTTCTGTAGATGTTATATTTTTGGTGAACTTTGTTATTTTGAATTAAGGTTGAAGTGTATGCACTTCTTTTGAAGTGTAAAGAACTAATTTCTAAATGGAAGTTATATTATTGTTGAACTATGTTATTTTGAATGTGGGTTGAAGACTTAAGTGTATGCATTACTTTTAGGATGTAAAAAACTTATTTCTATATGGATGTCATATTTAATATTAAGTGGGTTAAAATGAGTTATGCCACATTCGTATTAACCCAACATGACTTGTTTATCAAGTGTCTCAAGTGGGTCAGGTCCCACTTCATTAACAAGTTGGGTTAGGATTGAAGGGACATGACACGATTATTAAATGGGCCAGGTTTAGGTTAAGGCATTTAGTCAAATATTCCTATCTCGACACAACATGAACCCGACATGTTAACTTGAATTAACACTGATAGGATTGATCAGCAACACATGGCTTTTGTGACCAACATCCCTTTCCTTACACCCAAATGGTCAAAAATCTCTAAATCAATCCAAACGTTCACCTCCCTTAAAATGAGAAATTTCTTAGAAATTAAAATCTCTTAAATGTGGCCTAACAAAATGTTATAGGAATTATAGGTGGTGATTGGGCTCTCTTTAAATGAATGCACTTTAGATTGATAATTTTTTACTTTATTTTATGGTTATCTATATATCTATATATATATATATATATATATATATAACCGAAGCTTTTGAAGCTCCCACAATTTTCCACGTCAGCATCAATTCAAATTTTTTTTTTAAAAAACCTAATAATACATAAAACCCAATAATACCAAAAAAAAAAAAAATTAAATTCTAATTTTCTATTTCTCCTGTTCCCCTTCTCCTTCTGCGTTCCACTTCTCTGTCATAAAAAACCTTTATTTCTCTTTAAAACAAAAAACACGATAATGACTTTCTTCTCCATTGTTTCACAAACATGATAACAATGACTACACAATGCACTTGGTAGAGCGGCTCCACAACACCATTGAGATTTGTGGCGGATTGACCCAAGAGACAACTCTCCACTTCCACTCGTTTGCATGGATGGGTTTGCTCGAAACTTTCTCTCTCTCTCTCTCTCTCTCTCTCTCTCTCTCTCTCTCTCTCTCTCTCTCTCTCTCTCTCTCTCTCTCTCTCTCTCTCTCTCTCTCTTTGGAACATTGGTAATTCAGGTTTTTCTCTCTTACTCTTTGGGTTTTCAATTTTGGTAGATATATAGATTCAAATTGCTTCTTAAAATTTTCCACTCCTACTTAGGGTTTTGGTTTTAGGTTTTTGAATTTCTTGATTAGTTTATTTTTATGATTAATCGATGGGCAGTCCTAACCATTGAATCTGTTTACATAGGTTATTGAAATTAAACATCTGTTAGCATCCGCCTCTATTTTCTTTCAAACCCACTTAGGGTTTTAATTGTAATGTATTTGATTAGATAGTTGCAGATAGTTACTGTAGCTGCCTTGGTGTTTGTACAGATTTACTTAAAAAATAATGGAGTAACCTAAGAGTTTCATAGATTAGAAAACCTCATGAGCACAATCTTCCAGTGTATGTTGTTGTACACATCATGCTTTCAAATATGCAAGCTTACTTAAATAAATCTATTACTATTGTTATTTAGATGAATCTAGAACAATACCCTGGACAACATCAGTGATGAGGACATCAAAGCAAAGTTGTTGCTACCCAAAACACTAGGAAGCCTTTTGCAAATTTTGGCATTCATAGGCTTTGGCCTAATTACAATAGCAAATTTATATGAAACAAAATACAGGTCAAATAACCAATTTGAAGCAAACAAATAAAATTGAAGCAATGCAGGGTACACTAATCTATAGTAAAGAGCAGGAATTTGTTCAGGGTGAGGATATGCCCATGGGCATTGTTAAATAATAAATAATAATCTCCATTAAGTGAAAATATGTCTGAATAGACACAAAGCATCCAGAAACTGGTGAAGTTTGTAGAGCTTGCCATATAGGATTAGATTAGATAGTTGCAGATAGTTTCTGTAGTTGTCTTGGTGTTTGTACAGAGTTACTTTAGTTGTTTTTCTACAAATCAAATAGTTGTCCAAGAGAAGGTATAAATAGGATTTCATAGAAGTTTTTTGTTATTTCTGTAATTCTATCCAATAACAAGCCATTGATGAATTTGGGTTCTAGAGTAACCTAAGAGTTTCAGCTAGGGGCTAAAACTTATTGACTATTGGTCCATTCAAAAAAAATAATGGAGTTTTTCGCAATTTTTTTTAAGGATTATTTGGTTTACTCTTTAATATAATTGAGATTTTGGCATTATATTCCTAGGTTGGAGTTATCAGTTTAAAGTGAACATATTCAATATGGAAAATCACTTGATATTAACATCTTTAAGCTGGCAACAACATAGTACAATGTTGTTTGCTTCTACTTCTAACAGAGAGTAACTAGCTCAAAAATTATTATTAGTCATTCTAGAAAGGGAGTTATTAGTTAAAGAATTTAAGTTAGCACTGAACTTTGAATGAGTTGAAACATGATGCAAGAATGAGCTTTTGGTATGAAATTTGGTGTGACAACATCTCTTATACTAAATCTAACCATGTAATTATGTATTTTACTGCCAAAAAGAGTACAAAGCTTGAACCTTCTTTTGGATTGGTGTTTGTACTTCAATTTTGTTAACAATTTTACTGAATATTTTATACAAAAATAGATTCTTTTTGGTTGGGAATGCTTAGGAGTTTCAAGGTAGAGTGAGTTCAAGAATGTGCAAATGCAGGAGCCAATGTGGGAAAGATAACATGAACATATGCTAGGTACGTGAAACTTTTCCTTCTAATTTCAAAATTGTTTTTTTTTTTTTTGCTCCCTATTTTATTTTATTTTTTGGATAAACTTATTTTTAGGTTTAGAAAATGTCTTCCAGGAATCAATTTCATGAAATTAATAGTAGGTTATTATAATTAATTAGTAGTTAGTGTTGAAATACTCATTGACATTCTGTAATAATTAATTAGTAGTTGGTAGCAAATATTATTGTAGTATAGTATTGTACTAGGACTACGTTTGTAAAGTCCTAGGTTTTCTTAGATAATTCACAAGTCACATTCTGTTGTAAATGTCTTACTAGCTTCTGCCATGGTTAATTAGGTGTTTGTTTGGTCTTTCTTTTTTGCTGAATGGATGTTTCATCAATGAATTATATTTCTTTCTCATGTATCATTTAGTTTGTGGTACATTTCATGGGATAAAGTTAGAGAGATATATAAGAAATACAACAATGTAACTGTTAGAACTTAGAAATACACATTAACAGTAACAAAGGAGCCCCAACATAGGAAACAAAACAAATTTAACCCTACATAACACAAAACTAAATGAAATTATATTGAGTTCAAGCCTGAGACAGAGTTGGCAGTGTATGAAAATTGGGGAAGAAAAAGAGAAGATTGTGTGCGTGATTAGAATAATCTTCTAACTCATATTTAATAGCTTTCCTGTGCATAGCACGGGTTAGCGACTAGTTATTATTATTATTATTATTATTATTTTATTTTTTTGAGATGCAGATTGATGAAAAGAAACTATCCTAACCAATGTCAGCAAAAAAGAAAGTAACCTAACCAATGCAAAGAGATTCTCATGCAAGTCTAGAACGGATTTTCTTCTCCAAAAAAAAAAAAAAAAAAAAAAAAAAAAAAAAATCTTTTTAGTTTTTATTTTTTATAATTCATTTGATAAGAACAAATCATATTCCATATAGAAGCCACTACAACTTTCCATTTTGTGAATCGATACTGTCGCTGCATGTCACATGAGAACTTCTTGTTGATGTATCAAGTGATATATATTAATTAGTATAGAGAAATGTTTGATAATTATAATATGGTAACCTGCTTATTGTTTTAATTGCATATATAGATGCATGCATGGCCGTTTATACACGGAACGGATACTCTGGAAATTAATGGATACTCCGCAACATAATTTTATCTTCAATTTAAACTTAATAAAAATTAAGAATACTTAGAATAAATAAATAAATAAATAAAGAAGCTTAAAGAGTTAAAAATTGATAGAATATTAGTACTTAATACAAGTATTAATTATTGAGATATTCAACAACAACAAAAAAAAAGTATTACTTATTGAGATTTCTTTTTGACAATTTAATAGTTAGGGGATGATGAAAGTAAATCCTTGTAGAGAGGGAAAATTCCGACCTATTACAAGCTGACACATCATACTACTAAGTCCATAAAATACAACCAATTACAAAGCGCCACGTATTGTTGCTAGGTTTTGCTATCACTACTCAGAAACTAACATAAATTTGCCAAGTGCCACGCAAAAACCAATCACACATTAGCATGTGTAAGCGATGACATAAGCAGTCCAACACGTGTAAGCGATGCCATATGCAGTCCAGCGCGTCTAAGCGATGACATAAGCAGACCAATTAGGCTGTGATAGTGTCACCAATCAGACTCTACCACATGTTGCTCACCCACCCCCAAACTCCTTTAAATAGAAGCCTTCCTAAGGCATTTCAAGGGACCAAGACACCGAGAATAGATTTTGAGTTTAGAAGTCCAAAAGCTCTCCTAGAACCAAGCCCTGAAGCCTCTAGGAACTTCAAGAACTTCAACTTCGAATACGAAGAACATTCGTAGAGAAATCATCTAAATCATCTTCCTAGATCTCAACGGTCACTGGAATCAAGCTTAAAAGCCTCCAAAAACCTCAACAAATCACAAATCAATGAAGCTCTACGAATTCAAACCTCCAAAGCCCCGAAGAACTTCCACCACAAACCTTCAAATATGAAGAACATTCGAAGAGGAATCATCCAAATCATATTCCTAGATCTCAAAGTTCACTGGAATCAAGCTCAAAAGCCTTCAAAAACCTTACAAACCACAAATTAGTGAAGCTCAATGGATTAAAGCCTCTAAAACCCCAAAAAACTTCCACCACAAATCTTCGAAGATGAAAAGCACATGAAGAGCACGAAGAACGTAAAGAACAAAATATTTCTAACAAGCTCATAGCTAGAGATTCATTGTAATTCTGTTTCAATGATGTTTGATCCATTCTTCAACCAAATTGAAGTATATTTGGTGTTCGAATCAAAATCACATTACCACAATTCCAATTAACAAATCTTTCATGGAGATCGAATCAGAGGATCACTCTTTTGTAATCATAGAGAATTGTACCACACATTCATTAATACAAATTCACATTTGTGCAACTATTTGACTTGTTTGATTTATTTCAAACTAAGAAAATTAGTCGTCCACAAATTCTGGCATGCCTAGTGGGACCTCTTTGCCTTTCATCTTGTTCTCCTTCAAAGAAAGAAAACTTCTTCATCTTGTTAGCAACTTCAATGGCCACTAGCAAGAACATTCAAGCTTCAACAATAGCTACTTCAACTAAACTTGGTATGGCTACCACCAACAATTGCATTGGTGCAATCAGTTGTAGCCAACCTAAAGCTCATAATCAACTTCAATCTCAATCAACCAAGGAAGCCAAGGTCCAGACAATCATCTCCTTAGACCCTCTTACAAGAAACAAGGTCATTAACAAGGACATCTCTACCTTGGAACACCTCAAGTGTGGGGGCAAATCCCCTTCTTCCTTCACAAGAAATTGGTCGCACAATTTCTCTCCCATCCAAGGGAACCCAAAAGATGAGATTTCACATGCTCACTTCAATTCACTTCCTTCTCCATCATCTTGGGAAGTTGTGTTAGTCATGATGACTAACACCTCTACCATGGAAGAAAAGATGGCTGAAATGGAACAAAGGGTCATCCTTCTCACAAAAGCACTTGAAGATAAGGACCTCCAAATTGCAACTTTAATGAACAAACTCGAAGTACAAGATCTTGGTGAATCAAACCATGGTCATAAATTCACATCTGTGTAGGATGACGAAGGAAGAGAAATTGAAAACACTCCCCAATAAGAACAATCTTCTTCAATGGCTTCGTTGTCAGTCCAACAATTACAAGATATGATAACAAATACCATTCGAGCACAATATGGAGGTTCTTCTACAAGTTCTCTCACATATTCAAAACCCTACACAAAGCGCATCGACAACATGAGAATCCCAAATGGGTATCAACCCCCCAAGTTCTTGCAATTTGATGGTAAAGGAAACCCTAAGCAACACATTGTTCACTTCGTAGAAACTTGTGAGAATGCAGGGACTCAAGGAGATCTCCTCGTGAAGCAGTTTGTCCAATCACTCAAAGGGAATGCCTTTGATTGGTATACAGACTTAGAACCTAAGTCAATCGACAATTGGGAACAACTCAAAAGAGAGTTTCTTGACAGATTCTATAGCACACATCGCACGGTGAGCATGATGGAGCTTACTAATACCAAGCAATGGGAAAATGAGCCGATAGTCGATTATATCAATCGATGGTGTTCTTTGAGCTTGGATTGCAAGGATAGACTTTGTAAATTTTTGCTATAAAGATGTGTATCCAAGGCATGCATTGGGGACTTCTTTACGTCCTTCAAGGGATAAAGCTTCGAACATTTGAAGAGTTAGTAACTTGTGCGTACTACATGGAGTTGAGCATTGTTAGCCGTAGAAATACAAAACCTCCCATACTTGCGGAAAGTAGAAAGGAAGGAGGAATGACAAGAATGCAAAAAGCAATCTCAAAGACCCAATGGTTGTTAACGCTGCCGTAGTTAAGGTTCCAAGAAGAGGAGTGAAGGCAAATGAAAAACAGCTTGAAGGATGGCAAAAGAACGAAATGCGTCACCTGACTTTTATGGAACATGAGCAAAAAGTATATCCGTTCCCCGATGAAGATGTGCCAAACATCTTAGAACAACTACTGCAATTGAAACTGATTGAATTGCCAGAATGCAAGAAGCCAGAAGACATGGGGAAAGTTGATGATCCTAACTACTGCAAATATCATCGCATCATTGGCCACCCAATCCAAAAATGCATCATCTTCAAAGAACAAATCATAAAGCTTGCCAAAGAAAACAAGATTGTTCTAGACTTTGATGAAGTTGTCGGGTTAAACCATGTGACCGTTGCTTGTGATGTACTTCCAACTCTCAAACAGGGGGCAAACACCAACAAAGCTTGTAAGTTGATCAACAATGATGATGCAAGGATCGGCCCCATCAATGGGAAGTTCCTTAAACACTTTTATGCTTGAAAATCAAGGATTGCTCCTCAGTGAGAGCTTAAACTGCCCACTACAACGCTGCAAGGGTACATGATGTCTTTCCATTACCTTTAAAAGCGTATCAATAAAAAAAAAATCATGAAGAAATCATCAACAAAAAAATAAATAATAAAAATAAATAAATCTTTTGAACTACATAATGACTTGATCCCTCACTGAGGTACTTAGGCAACTTAGTACTTTTCACTAAGCTCAGTTACATGAAAAGAAGAAGGATTGCCAGTTTAGCTTGAAAATTTTTTCCAAAGGTCATCAATTTGCTTTTGAGATCCCTTTGATTGGTGGGTGTTGCTTAAGATCAGTCAATTGCTCACTACATGATGCTCGAAGATCATTAAGGTAGAAAATGACAGCTGCAAAGAAATGGGAATGAAGTCTTCATGGCATTGCCCTTCTTCTGTGAACATCCTCCCATGTCTCTAAAGTAAGCTTTGCATCACTAATCTCTTGGGGGCATCTTCTTGTACTTGCAAGTCTAAGCTACATCGTCTCTCTTCTAGGTTGTGTCACTTCACAACTCTGAAATTTGAACCACATCATCTCCCTTCTGAGTGATGCTGTTTCACATCATGTCTCTGAAATCTGGACAACGTCACCTTCCTCCAGCATTTGAAGTAGTTGTTACGTCATCTCTCCTCTAAGGGCATGTTTGTGCAATGTCAAAGTCTTGGCGGTGTTCTTCTTGAAACTTCAGGGCTTTATTGGCATCTCTGAAGTCTTAATAAGAACTCCTTGCATCTTCAAAGTCTTGTTGGCATCTCTGAAATTTTGATATCTAGCTATAGTGCTATGTACCCTCGATGTCTGAGCTATGTTGCTTCTAAAAATTGGTGCTAATGCAGCTTCATTTTAAAGGCCAATGTTGGTGCAACTTTAGTGCAAGTGCAAGTGTCAATATGGCTTCATGGAAAAAATGAATGTTGGCGCGACTGTAGTGTAAGTGAAGTGTTGACATGGCTTCATGTTAAGCAGGCTTCATTAAAAAAGACAAGTGCAAATTTGTTTCAGCAGACAAAGTAATAGTGATGCCTCAATGCAAATGCAAGAGTTGGCACAGCTTCATGATAAAGATAAATGGTGACGCGACTTCGACGCAAAGAAAGATATGGATGCAACCTCAATGCAAATGCAAACTTTGCGCGGCTTCATGATAAGAACAATTGGTGTGGCTACGCTACAAAGAAAAGTGTGTAGTACCTTTATTCAAAAATAAGTGCTAGTAAAGACCGGTGCTAGTATTGCTTCGTTGACAACACCAAAGCCTATAGTACTTCAAATACAAGTACTAGCGATAGCATTGTTTCCTAGATGAATATCCTTATGAAAACGTTGTTGCAAAGACGGATATCACTAAAAGAGTGTTGTTGTAGGAAAAGAATGTGACAACATGAAGGCATACGTCACTGCAAGAACGTTGCTATACAAAGCCCCCAAATGAAAGTAAACACTTCTATGAGAACGTTGGTGTAAAGTTTGATGTCAAAACCCGAAGACCAAGGAAACTGTGCTACATAACAAAAAGAAATAACAAAGAATTTGTTAGAAGAAAATCTCATTGCATGGTTAAACCAAAAAAGAAAAAAAAAATCGAAAGAGAGAAAGCTTCAATTTTTATCTCTAGCCAACAAGTACAAAGAAATGAGAAGCATGAAAAAAAAATTGAAAAAAATCTTGAAAGCTAGAAAAGAAGACTGAAGGCTAAGAATGCCTAAATGAATGAAGCCAATCTCACGTCTTATGTAGAGAACTTTTGCTAAGCTAGAAGCCAAGAAAAATAAAGGGGGCAGATATGGTTCTACCAACCGAATAGTGGAAAAAACAGTGTTCACAAGAAAATAACAAAAGCTCAAATTCATTTTTGCAAAACTCGTAGGCACTCAAAATCAAAGAATTCTGCACCGAATTTTGAAAATAAAATTCAGCAAGCAAAAGAGACATTTAGTAGGTATCTTGGCACTGTCCTATCAGAGCTGCCAACGTCAGAGTGGACTAAGATGGCAACAAGTCCAACAATGCCTGCGGTCTCCTCTTTTGGATTTCTAAAACTTCTGACAAGATTTCATAAAACTAAATCCACAAGGATCTTCTAGGGACTTCAAGTTACAAGATCCAGAGAAAATCAAACTCAATAGAGTATCCACGTGCGGTCAAGAACTCATAGTGACCAACGGAATAGTCTTCAAAATCTGCGCAAATCTGTTCATAAATTAACAAAACTGAACCAACAACGATCTTCTATGGCCTTCAATCTACAAAACCAAAAAATTTCTGGTCCAGATGCCAAGCCACGTGCATCCACGCACCACTATAGGCTTCGAAGATCATGGCCTCCTCCTTCACATCTGTGCAAATCGGATTAGTAATTGAGAAAACCAACCTCACCACTAGATTCTACGGTCTCTGATCTACAACACTGAAAAATTTCAAGCCCAAGCGCTAAGCCACGTGCTGCCTTAGTGAACACGCGCTTCCATGCCCCACTCACGTGCTCTCACGTGCTGTCATTACTCCCATGAGCCTGCACACGCTGATGCTTCTTTCACGCGTGTACACGTGCCACATGCTAACACGCACCTTCCAGCGCTACGACATCATACATGACATCATCTCCCATAACCTCGTTTAATCGGTTTGTGCAGACTGACTTGGATCTATGACCCAGCCTGAATCGCCTGAAACTAAATAAATAAATAAAAAGCTTTGACCAAGTTTGAACTTTGACTTGGACCAAAAAGTCAAAATTTTTAAAATGGGCTTATCCCACTCAGTTTTTTGAGTACATTCCAATTTTGGGATTCGTTTCTTCATCCGAGACTTGTAAATTGTACAAACGGCTCAATTTCTAAAAAGTTAACTTTTGCATGAATCTTGACCAAAAGTCAAAATTTTCAAAACGGACCTGTCCCGCTCAGTTTTTCGAGTACATTATGATTTTGGGATCCGTTTCTTCATTCAAAACTCGAAAATTGTACAAATGTCCAATTTTCAAAAAGTTGACTTTTGCATAAATCTTGACCAAAAGTCAAAATTTTTAAGGACCTATCTTGCTCAATTTTTCATGCACATTCCAATTTTGGAGTCTGTTCAGTCTTTTGAGACTCGAAAATTATACAAATGACTCAATTCCAAGATAGTTGACTTTTGTGTGAAGTAAACCCAAAGTCAAGATTTTCAAGCCAGACTAGCTTGCTCAGTTTTTCACGACTTGGAAATCACTAATCTAACCCACATCTCCGAAGTATTGACGGTGTCCAAAATTTAAGCTCTCAATATCAAAATTTGAGATTCATCCATTTAGTTTGGATCCCCTCAGGGTTATCCTTCAGACTTCATTAAGGCTTCCCTTTTAAAAGAACATACGAACTCTCACAAGTGTGTCTTAAACTTGAAATTACATTGGGTCACTACTTTAGCTTACTATTCCCTTTCGGTGCCTACCAGTCTCCCACCTACCATTCCCCTTTCGGTTCCAAACATTCCCATCCACCATTCTCACAAAAAATTCTCATCTGCCATTCTCAACTACCCATCGACCGTTCTTCATCTCTTCACTATGAATAGAAGGATTAAATTCATCGAAAACTCATCAAGAAAAACACACTGAATCATGAAATGAAGATTTGCTTCTTTCAAATTTTCAAGTCCTTCTTCTCACAGCCATTTCTCACTATGGCCCCATCATTCTCAACACTTAGCAAACAATATTGCTTCATAATTAGTTTGAAATCAACCCTTTCATGGTTCAGTAGAAACCCTCTTCACAACAACATTGTAGTTTTAAGATCCAAACAAATTTTGTTTCTCCCCTTAATGACCACATTTGTCCATAAAATTACTTATAACAAGGCTGGTATTGTCGTTCCATGCTTCCTCGGACTTGGTTTTCTAAGAAATAGTCCAGCAGAGACACCTGTTCCTAAGCTCAGGGCTCCCATAGTCTCTCTCCAATTGCTTGGTCTTCCAGCAAAAGCAATGGTTTGGAACAAACAGCAACTTGGCTGGTTTCTAAGACCAGAATCACAAGTTAGTTCCTTCTTTCATTTTTCTGTGCTTTTCCAACAAGTGACAGTAGGTAAAGATGGTAAAAAGTGTCGGGGTATCCTACAAATTGTCTCCCATCCAACACTTGAAACAACCTCAAAGGCACCAGCTCATCAGAAATCAGCCTTTGGTGAGGTAAATGGTCGCCAAAGCCTTATTCCACGTCCCCACTAGTGTGGGACCCAAAGGTCATCGTTGCTGGTACCTCAAAACAAACTTTCTGGAATTAATCCAACTTAAAATTAGCTTGAAGAATTTTATAAAATATACTTCTGAAATTACTTCAACTTAACGTCCATCAGCATGGTCCCATCACACAGGCGCATTCTACGACTTGCCGCCGGACCTCATTTAGCATGCAGTCAATCCTGTATCCCAAGGTGTACTTCCCAGAAACATCTACACCAGAGAGTCCTTAACATACAGGGCTAGTGCCATGGTGTCATATGTTTCACCCATTCACTTCGCTTTATCACTATCTTCTTCACCACCGACATCAGTGTTCCCAAAACCCATAAGCTTCTGAAATTACCTCAACTTAACCTAAGTGATGTATAACACATGCACATTCAACCACTTTCCCACATGTCCTCTCCGTAATCAGAAGCATATTTTTCCGAGACAACTTCACTAGGAGTTCTTAAAAACACGAGGCTAGCCTCATAGCTCTGCATGCTGTACCCAGCCACCATCCTCACATCTTCCCCATCTTCTACACCCTGTGATAACTGCCAACAATCCAAAATACTCTTCTGAAATTACCTCAACTTAACCTTTGTTGAAATGATTCAATCTTCCAAGTACATCCAACTTCTTGCAAATAACTTTCAAACACACCAACCCACTTTAAATACCATAGAACACTCTTTTGAAATTACTTCAACTTAACCTCTGCTGAGAAGGCTCGGTCACCCAAGTACATTCAAATACTAGCAGACCCCTTTTCGATCTCATCAAAGCCTTTCATATGGGTGGGTCTACTTCTCAAAAATTATCACATCTTGCTGAAAGCTCCACCACCTTAAACTACGTCACATGAAAAGTCAAGTGTAAAAATCCATTTTTGAAACTCTTTCCCACACCACACTCTAAAATTGTGTGCGTGAACGAGTCTTAAGGGGGCATTTGTAGAGAGGGAAAATTCTCGACCTATCACAAGCTGACACATCATACTACCAAGTCCATAAAATACAGCCAATTGCAAAGCGCCACATATTGTTGCTAGGTTTTGCTATCACTACTCAAAAACCAATAGAAATTTGCCAAGTATCATGTAAAAACCAATCACACATCAGCACGTATTAGTAATGACATATGTAGTCCAGCATGTGTAAGCAATGACATAAGCAGTCCAGCACGTGTAAGTGATGCCATTGCAATCTAGCGCGTGTAAGCGATGACATAAGTGGACCAATCAGGCTGTGACATGTGTCACCAATCAGACTCTACATGTGTCCCTCACCCACCCCCAAACTCCTATAAATAGAAGCCTTCCTAAGGCATTTCAAGGGACCAAGACTCCGAGAAGAGATTTTGAGTTTAGAAGTCTAGATGCTTTACTGGAACCAAGCCCTAAAGCCTTCAGGAACTTCAAGAACTTGAACTTCGAATACGAAGAACATTCGAAGAGAAATCATCAAAATCATCTTCCTAGATCTCAACGGTCACTAGAATCAAGCTCAAAAGCCTCCAGAAACCTCAACAAATCACAAATCAGCGAAGCTCTACAAATTCAATCCTTCAAAGCCCCGAAGAAATTCCACCACAAACCTTCAAATACGAAGAAAATTCAAAAAGGAATCATCCAAATCATATTTCTAGATCTCAAAGTTCAACGGATTCAAACCTCCAAAGACCCGAAGAACTTCCACCACAAACCTTCAAATACGAAGAACGTTTGACGAGGAATCATCCAAATCATATTCCTAGATCTTAAAGTTCACTGGAATCATGCTCAAAAGCCTCCAAAAACCTTACAAACCACAAATCAGTGAAGCTCTATGGATTCAAGCCTCTAAAGCCTCGAAGAACTTCCACCACAAATCTTCAAAGATGAAGAGCACATGAAGAACACGAAGAACGTAAAGAACAAAGGATTTCTAACAAGCTCATATCTAGAGATTCATTGTAATTCTGTTTCAAAGATCTTCGATCCATTCTTCAGCCAAATTGAAGTATATTTGGTGTTCGAATCAAAATCACATTACCACAATTCCAATTAACAAATCTTTTAAGAAGATCGAATAAGAGGATCACTCTTTGTAATCACAGAGAATTGTACCACACATTCATCAATACAAATTCGCATTTGTGCAACTATTTGACTTGTTTGATTTATTTCGAACTAAAAAATTAGTCATCCATAAACCTAAATATTTTCATTGGAAACATCAAGAGGTGTTGACTAGCATGATCTACCAGGCTTTTTGTAATTATTGTGCATTCTTTGTTTGAGGTAAACATAATGGGCTCAACAAATATTTTTGCAAACAAAGAATTTTAATGATTAAGGATTTAATTTTTTAAATATAAATACTAGTAGTATGCTTGTGAAACACATGAATTTATTAAAAATTCTATATAAAAGAAAAATATATTTTAAAAATATAATTAAAAATTTAATAGATTTTCATTTAGATTAAAGGGAAAATTACAATTTACCCACCCGTGGTTTGGCAGAAATTTAAGTTGCCTACCTATGATTTAAAATTTGACATTTTACCCACCTGAGATTTGACCAAAATTTAAGTTGCCTACCTGTGGTTTGAAATTCCATAATGCAAGTGTTCCTATATATATATTTATCTTATTTGATCTTGTATTTTTATGTTTTTCGTTTTCTGGAGGAGGAGAACATAAAAGTGGGTAAAGTGTAAAGTGTTAAATTTCAAACCACAGGTAAACAAATTAAATTTCATCGAAATCATAGGTGGGTAAATTGTAGGCTTTTATATGTAAATAATCTTAATTAATGAGAATGTAATCATTTGTCACAAGGAGAAGATAGCCACTAGACGTGGCCATGAGTTATAAGTCCAAATTTTTGCATAATAGTATATGCGATGATATGATATAGAATAAATATTTAAATAAATACTTGAAAAATAATCCCTAAAAAATATGGAATTATCTTATAGAGATAATTCATTTAAATAAAAATATATGAGAAATATTTAATATTTTGAAACGGAAATTTTTTTTTTTTTTTGAGAATATGAAAGGGAAATAATTTAAACCATATATTTGAAAGTTTACATGGTTCTTCACAATAACTTTATATAAATTAAAAGACACATTTATGAAAATAATTACAAATTATATATTGTATAAAAAAAGTTGGGTTTATAAATCGTGGTTGTGCCAAATAGCTATCTTTTGTCTACAACGAATGGTTAAATTATCATTAATTATTATAGTTTACTTTAGGTAAAAGCCTATTAGTTATTATTATTATTTATTTATAGAAAGAAAAGCCTATTAGCCATATTTCTAGAAATTTTAAATTGAGATTAAAATCTATAAGGATGTGGTGTTAAACCCATGTTTTACCCCTCCAATCCCAATATGCCACATCATCTTATCACATATTTAAGAATAAACACAATCAATTATAATACCCATATATAAATCTAACCAGATTGGGAATTTATTGAGATGTTATTAGGTGGGATAGGATGTATTGAATTTTAAGTAAAATGCTGACGTGGCAAGCACTTTTTGGATGGTGTAAAACATAGGTTTTACACCATATCCTTATAGAATTTAATCTCTTTTAAATTATACTCCAATTATAGTTTAGTTTAGATAAAACTCTATTAGCTATATTTCAAGAAATTGCAAATTCTTCCAACTAAAATTTTATTTCAAAAAGTTTTAAGAATTTTAAAATAACATAGATTTAAAATTAAAATCCATTTATATTTTGTTTAAACTTTAAGCATTGACATTGCAAAAATTTAGACCATCCATTTAACAATGACTAATTATGTCAAACTTAGTACCATGCTTTAACAATGTAGCAAATTATTTTTTTTAGAAATAATTACAATATGCTACTAACCCCACAGCTCAAATCCTTTCACCCTTCTAAACCCCTAATCACTTTGTACACAAGGAGATATCAATTCAACTACAAGGCCCTTGATTGTAACAAAATTCTTAAATATAAATTAATAATTAAAATTTTAAAAACTCTATGATAAGATACTTTTGTAGAGGATTTCAAATCCGTAGACATTTTGATACAAATTAGAAATTCTACTCTAACCTAATCTAAGTGTATATGTGTGTGAAACTCTCTTCTGGAGACTTGAATGCCGGCCCTTGCCCTCCCATACCTCACAAACACTTATATTTGTCGAGTGACTATTGCACTAAAGATGTGCGGTGGTTAATCCGTAAACATTTTTGAAAGCAATGAAAAGAGATGTTGAGATGGTAGAACTCCTTTCCTAACATCGATGGCTGATTTTGCGGTCAAACTATTTCCTGAAAACTCCCGCTGATCCTGTGAGTTCCTACATGTCACTTAAAGTCCTAACACGAGTTTCAACCAATGATGGTTAAAACTTGAAAAGCTAGGTCGTTTGAACTTTGGACCACTCAATGCCCAGGTACTTAAATATATTATTGGGTCATTCCTCCCTAATCTGATTGGTCTATCAAAACAATTTATACTTGGATCTAGCATGAAAAAGAGGCATGTTGCTAGAGTCCTACGTTATTCCTTCCTAATCTGAATGATCTATCATAAAAAAGAGGGCATGTTCCAAGCATTTGTTTCCAAATTTCATAACTTTTTTTTTATTTTTTTATACAAGGTAGAATTCTACTCTAGCCTAGTCTAAGTGTATATGTATGTGAATTTCCCTTCTGGAGACTTGAACCTCGGCCCTTTCCCCCCACACTCCACAAGCACTTATACTTGTGGAGTCACCATTGCACCAAGGATTTGCGGTGGTAAATTTCATAACTTTCTGATAAAGAACGTAACGCTAATATAAGATAGTAACATGGTGCCTAAAGTTATGGTGATATATAATCCGTGAAATGTTGGCGCCCTTAATAAATTAATATAGCTTATCAATGTTAATTTGTTTTAATTAATTATTACATGATAGGGGAATGTACATGTATTGATATTCACGAGACAACTTGTTTGTTTGTTTAGACCCTTAAAACAGATTGTTTAACCTAATGTATTAGCCAGGTGTTTACTTTGGTAAATTATGAGATCTAGGTTAATCAAGAAAATATCATATCATGCATAGTAGAAAAGGAAATAACACACATATATGATCACCTAGGAAAACCAATGAAATGAACTATCTCAAGGTAAAAACTTGGGGAGGATTTGACTTATTTATCCTCAAGGTAAATCAAATCCACTAGAAGTAATTGAAGTTTACAAAAGATTTAAACCTGACTCTATTACTAGCACTAGTAGAACTTACTGACATGATAAGGTGCAAGCTTTGAATCCACAAACTCTTCTCTCCAAGATTTGCAGCACACAAGCACCCACACTTATAACTTTGAGATCCCACTCAAAGGTTTAGATCACCAGTTGTTGATATTGTAGTAGTAACTAGATTCCACCAGCACTTGATTTTAGATCTTGTTCCGATAGACACTTGTAGAGTTAGAAGGTTACAAAACCTCTCAGATCTCACAGGAATAACTCACAAGTCTTCCAAGATTCCTCAAAACTTATTTAGGGTTTTCCTTTTATACTTAAGAGTGTTGGACTAATATCCTAAACTTTTCGTTGGCTTGGACTTGATTTAAAACCTGCAGAAACTGATTTATTATGATTTTCAATTGGTCGAATGTACTTTTCGATCGGTCGAGCTTCACTGAAATTGAACTCTCATTTTTGCAGCTTGAATGTTCTTGAAACTTGATTTGCATAATCTTGAGCAATGTCTAACACCTAATCTAGACATGTTTTTTTTTTCTCAGTTTACCAACATAAACAAATTAGGAATCTAAACATTTAATCCTAAATCTTTAGAACCTAACAATCTCTCCCTTTGGCAATTTGTGACAAAACACACAAACACTTGAATTACAACTCAAGAACTAGCCCAATATTACAAAGTGTTGCCCTAATACAATTTTATCACAATCTATTAACTATTAGTTGCTAGAATAGACAGCAAGTGTTGAAAGAATTAACCTAAAAATTCCCAAAACACTGAAAACAAACCATAAACGTATGTGTGGAAAATACAGTATAAATCCATAACTAAAAGTTGAACTTGAATTCATAAAACATCAAAAGTAGACAGATATCAAATGTTAATCATCAAAATGAATATCATCAATAAACCATCATAGTATCAATAAAACCAATAATATCATGTTTATGAAACAAGAACAAAAACAAAAAAATACATCACATCACAAAACATATCATATCTCCCTCTAAGTACAAGAGCCTACTCATTCCTACTCCCCCTTTTTGTTACATATTGCCAAAGTAACACTCAACTATCTGAAGGTAGAGGAGGTGGGAAATGATGGAATTAAAGATGTACGCAGTGGAAAAGTAAGTTTTGAACGGATCTACTTCATTCAATATTGATAACATGCATAAAGTAAATTTCAGAATTTGAGAACAAGAGATCGTACCTTGAAGTGGTGAATTTCAAAACCGAAGATTGAAGCACTTGGGAATACTTTTAATCTTCACTCCAATTCCACTAACGCCCAAGATGTGTGGTCTCTCAATTGGTAACAAAGGGATTATTAGAGAGTGACTTTCACTCACTTCCAATGATGTTTTTCTTACCAATAAAAAACTGTACGTTTTTTCCTTTGTATCTAACCAATATATCTAATTGGGCTGGCCTTTTGGGCCTTACCAATTGGGCTTAAGTATGTGGCTTGGAGTGGGACCAAAAGGGACCAATAAGACACTAGCTCCAATGGGCCTTGGGCTTTTCTGTCAACTCTTGACAAGTCCAAAGTTACCATTAACTATATTTAATACCACTATATAAGTATAGTTGCCCTCTAGGTCTTATCTATATATTATATCCCAAGACTTTATTATACATGCAACCCCTTCATAAAATATTCATAGTAATACAAAGTCATTGTAATAGACTGCCACTTTGTAAATTACTACATCTTGATCATTGAGTACCCGGTTTAATCCTTTAATGTTATTCATTATATATTTATGAAATCCTATTCCATAAATATATACTTTAGTCTTACTAAAGTGGTTAGGCTTAACTCTCTGAATAACAAACCCTTTAAACTTATCTCAATGGAATATTTTATATCTCCGTTAAGAGACTATGAATTCCATCTTGAGAATACATGTTCCATCAACACTTAATGTGGCTGCCCAACATACTGAGGTTTTGACCATTACTTTAGATCTCACTCCTAATATATCAAAGCAACCTACACCTTATGATCAGGTCCATTATTCTCTCAGGATTAAAAGTTCATGCAAATGTAAGTCGTGAGATTTATTATTCATTTGACAGTCTTTAGGCAAATAATAAATCTCACAGCGGTTCAGTTCAATATGTCTTAACTCTTAAAACATATTAACACATCAACTAGAAGTCTCCACTTCCATGATCAAGACAAATCATCGTAGTTGATATGTTATAGTCTTCGCAGATGAAAAGCCCAATTTCATCACCGACTACAAACTATAATTCTGAGTTTACAAAGAACTTGTGATTTATATCTTCTGTGACTCTTCACATAAATCACATACTATTGCATCTCATGGACTATATGATAATGTCCGAATATTCATGTTACCATTATATCAGATAATAATAAAACAAATTTATTAAACATAATATTAAGTCATATATAATGTCTAACATAATGTCACACTTAATATTATACATAGCATCATTCAATAGGATTTAAGGGCACTAATCCTAACAGGAAAGCACTCCTATACTCATCAAAATTTGTCCTCAAGGCAGCAACCTCTGTAAAGAGCTCATCAAGAAGCTATCCATGAACCGCTTGTGTATTCATAAATGTCTCCATCATAGATCTAAGTGAGAGATGTAGAGGAACAGAAGGATCAGCAGGTTGAGCACCATGAGCATCAAGATTTGCATCATCCATAGCATCATTAGCTATTGTAGCAGTAGGGTCAAAGTGTCTCTCCTCAGGTGGTTGAGAAGGATCAATAGAAGAAGTCTCAACTCTAGGTCTCTTGGAAGTACCAACACTTGGCTCAACAATATTTAATTATGCACTTCGCTATCTAAGAAAATAGGCTCCTATGTGTGTAGTGAGGTGTATAGGATTAAAGGCAGGAAAATCCTCAAGCTGAAGACATTCAAAGATCCTATGAATGAAAACTAGGAAGTAGAGAGCATGTTTCTTAGATTGCTCCTTTGTGCTTCTACGATGGTTTGTATGAAAAAAGAGGGAAAACAAATAGAACCATCAACTGAGAGCATACACAAAAACACATTTATCTAAAGGAATAATGTGTACATGGGAGATAAGAAAAATATTATGAATAGCAATCCTAAACATCATATAATGATACTTAGTTAACTCACGAGAATGAATTCTAGGTTCTGAACCCCATGTGACAGGTTTGCCCCAAAGAAGAGACATGACATCATCAATATGTGGAGAAGGATTGTATGGGTAGGTAGGATCATGAACAAGAGGTACATGAAGAGCCTCAGATACTATTTTCTTAGTTATCCTAAACTCCTCACCACGAATCCAAGTAGACAAAATATGACTACTTGAATAATCACACTTAATAAAGAGAGATGTATTTCCTTTTCACCCCAAATGGACCTAAACTTAATCAATTTATCAAACTTGTCAAAGGATTCTTGAGTTTGGAATCTAGTAGGATCAAACTCAATAGACTGAGATGAAGAACCAGAGACACGTTTTGTTTGGTCTTAATGTTTCTAGATTTCTTAGAAGCCATAGGAACTAAGGAATGAGAAACAAAAGAAACAAAACAAAACACAAAACCAAGGGCAGACTGCATTAGAAAGATAAACACAATGATGAAAACTTCAAAATCAATATGATGCATGAAGTATAGATACAAGCTAGAGGTGACCGAGTATTCTAGGCAGTTGTACGACAGTGAGGATGTTGGTGATGATGATGATGGTGGTGGTGGTGGTGGTGGCGGTGATGGCAGTGGATGTTCAGAGTCGACTCCAAGCCATCAACTGAGGAAGAGGCGCTCCCGACGATCTTGTAGACATATATACAGACACAAACATAAACAACATAGCATATCATATTTCTTTTTTGTTGATTTTATTATTTTTCACTTTTTAGCATACATTCTTGCACGTTGGATTTGATATGAGACATTAGGTTTTACTTAAGAACATCTTTCACATTTATGCTTTTATTTGTGACATGTACATAAATTACATACTTGTGGAAACTTTATGTAATCATGCTATTCTTGATATCTAGAAATTCTAAGCTTGAATTTGCCTTGAGTAGATTTTTAGGTTGTAAGACTCACAAGAGAAGCTTTTGGGGAGGAGAAATACTCAAATCAGGAAAAAGATTTGTTTCTGCCTTCCTTCCTGCATGTGTAGACACGAGCCTACATGTGCAAGTCTTGACCATGCGTGCACAGTCTTGACTCTGCGTGTTTGTACTAAGGGCTAGAAACCCTAATTGCCTTTATTCAAGTAAAAAATAGTCGTTGGGGCCCCTAACCTTCACCAAACACATTCTAAACTCAAAGAACACTTCTCCAAGCTTTCCAATGACGGAACTTCTCTCTTTTGGAGGTCTTGGCGTGGATCAAGAAACTTGGCCATAGTTTCAAAGAGGCTCTCACTCCCTTTGGTCTCTCTTACATCTTTCCTATACCATCAATTCAAGGTAGATGAACCTCTCCCTCAATCCCTAATTTTTTTCCTAAGTACTCAAGCTAGCAAGATTCCTCTAACTTTTGCATGGATTGCCTTTCAGTTTTCAACCCATCGAGGCTCCTTATATTGTCTTTGAACTTATCAATTTTTTTTTTTTTTTTTTGCTCTCTTTTCCTTTTACTCATGCTTTCTCTCCTTTTTTCGTTTTCTAGATATGGCCTTACAAGAGGCTCTAATTGCTTCATTCAACTTCAAGATATAAAAAATGACTTAAAGGTTGTCATGAAGTGGGTTCACATAGCTAAGAAAGCTTACAAAAGTCCAATCAAAAGAAAGAAGGATTGACCAACCACCTTGATATGCCCCAAATTTTACTTTTCTACACTTTATGATTCTCATGTCTTTTCTTATGAATTTAATAAAGGAATGGAATGTTCCAAATCCCCTATGGAAACAGTTTATCATCTTTTAATTTGAGTAATAAGAGAACCGTCCATTTATTATATTTGCTTATTGTCATTATTTTTCTTTCTTTGTTTCTTTTTCTTTTCCTTTTTCCATGCCATGTAATTTTTTCCCATGACATCCTTTTAGGAATTTTCAACATGCCCATGGTCTTTCCCCTTATCTTCTACCTACACTGCTCTTTTGGGTTTTCAATCTAGCAGGGCCCCTTTGCCTTAATTTTTGCTTAGGTCGCCCTTTCAGGTTTTCAACCTAGCAGACTTTTTTTCTTTTTCTTTCAAATGTTATATCTTCAGAGTCTATCCATGTTGATTGGGGGAAGCATCTCTTCCCAATCCAAATCTCTAATTCTTGTAGCACCTCTTGACATGATCTTCTTGATAATAAAAGGCCCAGACCATCTTGGCTTCATCTTTCCTTTTGGATCAAAAATTTTATCTCTATGCACTTTTAGGACCAAGTCCCTTTCTTTAAGGTTTCTAGGTTTCATGTTTTTGTTAAATGCCCTAGCAATCCTCTTTTGGTATTCTTGTGCATGGTATTGTGCCCTAGCTCTTTCTCATCTATCAAAGCCAATTGCTCATATCTTTATTTCATCCAATCTTCCTCTAGGACGTTTTTTTCTACTGGCACTCTCAAAGACTATATCTCTACCTCAATGGGATGTACCGCTTCACTACCATAGACCAAAGAGTAAGGGGTTGCTCTAGTCGATGCACGGATAGAAGTTTTATAACCTCATAAGGCAAATGGGAGTTTCTTGACCCAATCCTTGTATGTCACTACCATCTTGGCTAGGATGTTCTTGACGTTCTTATTGGCTACTTCTATGACCCCATTGGTTTGTGGTCGATATGGCGAAGACTTGTGGTGCTCAATGTTGTATAGTTCCATGATTTTTCTAACCTCTCCCTCAAAGTGGGACCATTATCAGAGATAATCTCTTGAGGTACCCTATATCGACAAATGATGTTAATCTCTATGAATCATGTTTGAAGCGGAAGCAATTTTCGATTTTATGGCCGAATTTCTAGTGGAAGTGACAATACTCATTAAGGTTCCAAGTAGGAGGTACAGGATTAGGCATAGGTTTGGGATCAAGAGGTTTGATGAATTCTTTGGAAGTCAAATTTTCGAATGCTTGGGCAAGTGTCATTCCTAAGTCAGAAAATTCTCGACGAGTTTGTTGAGGTATGATGACACTTACATTCACGGGATTGGGTGCTTCAGAGGTAGTTGATCCTCCTCCATATGTCTTCTTGATTGGAGGTATGTTCTCACCCTTCTCCAATTGTCCATTGTTGATGTCATCCTCTATCCTAGTTCCATAATCACACAACTCTCCAAAAGAACTAACAGGATGACAAGAGTCTACTATTATATGCCGAAAGAAAATTCTTGTTAATCATGTTGATTTGGTCCTTTTCATTTGGCCTATTAACCATCCTAGATGCCTTCCCCTTCCACCTTGTCATGCATTCAGAGAATTTTTCCCCTACTCCTTGCTTAGTGGTCTTCAAATCTCTTAAAGTCACATCAATCATAGTAGTGAAGATGAATTGATCCACAAACAACTCCACTAGCTCATTCTATACCTTAGTCTTGCTAGGATCCAAGCTATGGTACCGCCTTGATACATCCCCTGTGAGTGAGAGAGGAAATGCATGCAAAGTTTGCTTCTCATCCAACCCTTTCATTTAAGCAATGCTTAGATATCTCCTAAGATGTTGCTTTGGATCTCCAGTTCCATCAAACTTTTCCGCATCAAAAATCTTAAACTTTGGAGGTAGTGCACTAGGAGTTTTGGAGCTTATGTCCCCCATTCTATAAAAATAATCATCCATCCCTTCGGCCTTATGAAAGGCTAGTTGCAACTTCACCATCTTCTCTCTCATGGCCATGGTTTCTATTATGAGTTTCTCAAATTGCTTGTTCCTTTCATAATTAGCCTTGTTTCTTTCATCCCAACCTTCCACTTCTTTGTCATCGAGAATCTCTACGTGTGCAGCCTTTTTCAACTTCGCTTCTTCTAATTTGGTGAGGCAACTCCCATCTTCTTGAGAACATTGCCTTGTTCTTCCATCGCCTTGAATATTTTTTGTCGCTAATTGGAGCGACCATTGTCACTTGAGATGATTCCCCTTCTGGGAATACTTCTTCTTAAGTCCATGTCCCATTAAAAGGTTCCTTTTATATTTTTAGATGTTCTTAGAAAGTCTTTAAGTCCATTTTAATGAAGGCCCAATTACAAAATCACTCACTTTCCTGTCATAAACCTGGCCCCTTGTTGCAATGGGCTTTGGTCCATTTACAAAAATGCTCTCATCTCACTCTCATGGGCTTTCATTAGAATGTACTTAGAGATTTTTAACCCTTTGTCACAAACATGGGCTTACAATATATTCATCACCTTTGGGCTTTTCTCTTTCATTATTATCATTCTTTTTTTTTTTTGAAGTAGCCCTTTAGCTAGAATATATTGTGGCATACAATAAAGAAGCCCAAGATTAGGGAAATTAATATTGACTTTGTAGGATTTTGGATGCTAAGTCCATAACATACTTGTTACCTTAGACCCAAAGTCCTCTTTTTCAAAAGGGCTTTTTGATTTGGGCTTATGATAGCAATTAGGCTATGACCTTATAAACCTTTCAAGTTAAGATATACCTTTGGATTTAGGGATAAGCCTCTTATATGTGAGAACTTCTTTTTCTTTTATCCCAATTGTCTTAGGGTATGCCATAACTTTAGGGTCATCCTTCCATTTTTACATCTTTTATTTGTCCTTTAGAATTAAGTGATCGCAAGATATATGGTTAAACAAACAAGTGATATAAAAAGGTACCCTTTTTTGATAGGATCTAGGATCTCTCTAAGTGTGGTTAGGCTTCTTAAAGCTAAAAGGATAGACAAGTAGGTCACTCACAACTAGGTCGACCATGCCAACCGAGGGCCTAAGTGGACCTTTGTGAATTGGTGGCAAACCTTTAACATAGTCAAAGCCCATCATAGGCAATGACACAAATTATGAGTTGGTGGAATGAACTTCGAAAGACTTGGGCCTGAATAGAGCCTTCCATCTTCCCACTCATCACTAACCGAGGCAAAAGGGACAATAGAATCAAGTGATGTGTGTGCAAACAAGTATTGAATAAGCCTTTATTAAGGTTAAGATATAGGACACATAGGAATTAAACTCACAATCCCCGGTGGAGTCGCCACTATGGACATAAACGGGGAGTCACCACCTAGTTTTTGCAATGGCCTAGCAACCATATATATAGCGTCCTCTCGAGGAAGGACCTTTTTGATCTTACTACCAAAGATTTGGGTTTGGAGTTTAGGTATGATTTTAGAAAGGTGTTGGGCACCCAAAACTGCTCAACCCTAAGGTTGGCTTCCTCTCATTATGTCGTATGTCTTAACCCTATTAAAGACATATTCAATATTGGATCTATATTCACACACACACACACACACACAATAGCATACATCTAAGCATACAACATGGCATCCATCATCCCATAACTTAGTCATTCACTATCATGGCATATCACAGCCCAAGCCTAGCATACATCTATCATAGCATCTTAGATTAACCTAGCTATTGACACCCGGCCTAAAAAATGGAGAACTGTCATTGGGCCTTCGTTCAACCACCGATCGTGCCGACACTCTCGTGCGCGCGAGGGGCCCGTTGGAGGTCCCTCTCTTTAGGGAGTGGTATTGCATGTATGCATGTATGTAGTGTGTGGCGTGGTTTGCACAGGACTTCGGGTGCTTTCTCTCTCTCTCTCTCTCTCTCTCAGTGAAGGAGGGTAGGTCTACCTTTGGTGTTATGGCAGGAATCTGGGCCAAATTTTAAGGGATTACCAAAGGTAAGTGGAGTTGCCACCAATCATTGGGTTTTTTGGTGTGATTGGTCACCTGTTGCTAGTTGATTTTATTACCAATCCTAGGTTAAGAAAAATAGCATTTTTCCTAATCTAATGTGGATGGCAAAAAATCTTGATTCTTAGGTCCAAAAGTTTGGTTACATGTGAGGAAGGTGTTAGGCACACCAAAACGCCTGTCCAAGGACAATCCTTTGTTTTGATAAAACCTTAATTTTTGGAGATTGGTAGTTTTGGCACTAGTTTTCGGGGCTTTGCATCCGTGGGGGCTTTGAGGTTTGGCTTTTGAAGGAGCGTGGTCGCAATCTATGCTTTCCTTAGGCATTCGAGCACAGTACCAGATTTTCACGGCGAAAATCCAGCAACATGTCATCTTACTTTTGTTGCAAAAATTAGGCACCACTTGCCTTAGGTGACACGGATTGTGACAATCACACCGGCAGAGGCGAGCAGGTGTGTATATATATATATATATATATACACATGCATCATGCACAATGCAAGCACACAGAGCAAGAAAGTAAATGCTTACATCCCTAGAGCATGGCCCAAAATATAAATGCAGGAAAATAAACAGGGGTCGCCATACTCTAGAGACGAGGATGAATGGTACATGGCATGATATACCTAATACAACCCATCTAAGAGAGAAAGGAAGGAGGAAGGAAGGGGTTTTAAAGAGTACAAAACCAAAAGGGAAAGGCTAAACTCCTAAATCTACTAAACATTGCCATTTGACTTATATCCATATGCTTGCACCCGCGCCCCTTTTGCTTGCACTTGGAAGACTATGCCCTAGCTCCAAGCGTCCTTGCTCCATGTGTGTACATGCAAAGGCAAAGACAAGAAACCAGTAGACAAGCAATGGAAGGAAAAGATGCAAAGAGCATATGAAAAGGCATAAAATGGATAAGCATGATAGGCATGGCAAGCAAAGAAGCAAGAAAGCAAGCAAACAAGCAAAAATGCAAACAAGCAAGAAAGCAAACAAAGGGTGGTGTCTGCGAGGGACAAATGTAGGTTTGGATCGAATGTCCATAGCTTCATTGTATTAAGCACGGACGACATACTAGCAAGCAAGACTCATGCATGGACATGTAAGCAAGTGTGTAAAGATGCATAGAAAGCCAATAGGTGGCACAAACAAGCATGGTAAGCATATCATCGCACAAAGCGGAAAAGGGAAAGGTATGCATGAAGTAACCCGACATCCGAAGATGCTTCCTAAATGGTCACATCCGAACAAGGCCTCATGGGTGTCAGGTGTAACCACACAACCACAAACCCGTTAAGGGCATCAAGTGTGGTAAAGCCTAGAACAAGAGAGGCTAATATGAGCATAAAGCATAGAAGCAAGCAAGCATAAACATGCAAATAAGAATGATCCAAACCCTTTGATGTGGGCCAAGGTGTATGGACAATGACAAAGACTGTAGGGTCTACATCGGGTCTGAACCGTAGGCCAAAACATAAGAAAGAAAGACAAAACGACAAAAGGGCTACAATAGCACATGGCACGACAAACATAGCCTAGGTCTAGGCACACAAACACGTCATGGAGCACACAAGCACATGGAAGATAGCATAAAGCATGTAGAGAACGTAGATCTAAGCACATAGGCATGTGAAAACATAGATCTAGGCATATAGGCATAGAAACATACACGTAGACATGTAAAAACTTAGCACATAAACATGGAAGAACATGAATCCAAGCATATAGGCATGTGAAGACAATGATCTAACCATATATCATGGGGAAAAAATACATAAAACACATAGATCCATGTAAGGCATAGACAATAACATCATACAAACATGTGAACATGTAACGCTAACATCAACCTAGAACAAAAAGAGGCACAAGACATAGGAAAACAAGGCATAAAACCTAAAGCATGTAGATCTAAATACACAAGAATGTAAGGATGTAGATCTAAGCATGAAACATGGCAAAAAGCATAAAATCAAAGAGATTTAAGCTAGAAACACAAATAAAGCAAAAAACATGCTAAAGAGAGCAATAAATCATGTTATTAAGGCAAAAGAGCAAAATAAATGCTAGGAAAAGATTTATAAGGTTAGGGGTGTGGGTAGTAGTTAGAAAGCTATATCCACACCCCTAAACCCCAAATCCAAGATGTAGAACCAAGGAGAAGAAGATTGGGTATAAGAACAATACCTTGTGTTTTTTGTGAAGAGAGAAGAATCAATAAACTTTGATGTGTTTTTTGTGTGTTTTTTCTGTTAGAGAGAGGGGAAAAACGTGTAGAAAAACTAGGCAAAGAGCAAAACTTAGGAAAAAAAAATGATTCTCCCCAGGTCTGAAGGGTGCCTAGGACTTTTTATAGCCCCGGCATGAATTTCGAGGTGCTGGCCCTTGAAGGGTCGCCACCTTCAAACTTCCTCGGATGGGTTTGATCTTGACATGTCTGGAAAGGTTTGTTTCTGAAAAGGTATGGATCTTGAAAATCCATCGATTGGATCAAAGGTTATGGTTCTCAGAAGTGATAGGTGCATCGATCGATGTGTTATCCCGGTTTTCGTGACATCTCGACCATTCTAACTCTGATTTCGACCCATGAATAGTCATTGGAATGAGAATTTGATAATCTTTGCTATGGCATTAGTTTCAACCTGTTCTGATAGCCGGATCAAAATTAGAGTTTTTGGGCCCACCCAAGATCGACTTTGGGTCAAACTTGGTCGAAGTTGTTAAAAAACTCCGAGAAGCTCGAGTTTGATGTAAAAATATGAAAAATTTTGTTTTGTGAGGTTTTTGACCTCGTTTGACCTTCGGTCAACCCTAGGGCTAACGAAGGGCATTTTGGTCATTTTAGCTAAAAGAGGCAGTTTCGATGCTCTGATTCCCGAATAGGCTGCCCCATGTCATTCTGTATGTTCTCATGGCCCCATGGAGAGAAAATAATATTTTGGAATTTTTCGAGGTCCAGCACACAAATCGAGGTGGATAAAATATGTTATCAACAGCTGCCCCTTTTTTATCTGACATCTTGACTGCAATGAGAGTTGTCAGATAAAGAACGTGATTTCAAATTTTGTTACCCCCAAATTCGCGTGTGGAGGCTATTCATGGATCGAGACCAGACTTTACCTGACTAGACTGATCTACTGCAACTGCTTCTGAAATACTTTCTGAACACATCTCTAAACTCTAGGAAAGGAAAGCCCCCACCCCCCCCCCCCCCCTCTCTCTTTTTTTTTTTTAGAGTTTGATCGAGTCAACATTGACTTAGTCAACATTGCTCAGCGGCCCTTGAAGGTGTGCCAGGCTGACCTAGTGGCCCAACAAGGTGCGCCAGGCAGCTAGGCCACCCCAAAGGCCTATAAATGTCCCCTTTTTACTCATTTTTGACCTCATTTCTCACTTTTCTTTGACTTCCCACCTCTAAAGAATTTTCTAGAGTGATCTCGAACTTAGCGAGTCCATCTTTTCAGTTTTAGTCTGTTGTTTTAGTCTTTTTTGCACTTGAGGTCAGTGTCTATTTTTTCTTCTTCTTCTTCTTCTTCTCTCTCTCTCTCTCTCTCTCTCTCTCTCTCTCTCTCTCTCTCTCTCTCTCTTAATTTTTAAACAAGATGTTAGTAGTAATACTACTAGGGATGCATGCTAGTGCTTATTTTATTTTTGGAATTTTCATAAGCATATGTTTTTTTTTTTTTTTTTTTGGTCATGACTTATGCCATGCTATCTTAGGAAAATGCGCATATATATTTTCATTTTTGATATATGAGTGCATGAATATGCAGGAGTTTAAATGCTAAAAATAAAATGCAGGACATAGGTAAGGGAACTTACCTAGTAGTTAGGAATAGTGAAAATGGTGAGACGTATGGCACGACTGCTAGTTAGGCTCGAAATTTGGGGAATTCCGGGTAGAGATAGAGGATATCTATGTAACAGTCTCGATTTGTGTCAAGTAAAAACTAAGGATATCTGAATAGCAGTCCTATTTTTGCCAAGTAGAAACATAGGATATCTGAATAGCAGTCTTGGTCTTAGGCTGGGTAGGAATAGAGGATACTTGAACAACAGTCTCGATTTTTTCCAAGTAGAAACAAAGGACATCTGAATAGTAGTCTTGGTCTTAGGCCTAGTAGGAACAGAGGATATCTGAACAGCAGTTTCGATTTGTGTCAGGTAGAAACAAAGGATATCTGAATAGCAGTCCTAATTTTAGGTCAGGTAAGAACAAAGGATATCTGAATTGCAGTCCCAATTTCTGTCAAGTAAAAACAAAGGATATCTGAATAGCAGTCCTGATTTTTGCCAAGTAGAAACAGAAGATATCTAAATAGTAGTCTTGGTCTTAGGCCGAGTAGGAACAGAGGATACTTGAACAACAATCCTGATTTTTTCCAAGTAGAAACAGAGGACATTTGAATAGCAATCTTGGGCTTAGGCCTGGTAGGAACAGAGGATATCTGAACAGCAGTCTTGATTTGTGTCAAGTAGAAACAATGGATATTTGAATAACAGTCTTGATTTTAGGCCGGGTAGGAATAGAGGATATTTGAATAGCAGTCTTGGTCATAGGCTGGGTAGGAACAGAGGATATCCAAACAGCAGTCCTGATTTGCGTCCATTGTAACTATATGCTGGGTACAGACCTACACATTTTTAAAATAGTGTTAGGCCACTTGTGTTGCCATTTGACTTATGGGCTTACAAATTATGTTTGAATTTCTTGCTGTTGTGCAGATTATGTCACGGAGGACTGGTTTTAGGGGAGCCTAGGGGAAGGCCCCCGTTTACACTACGTCCCGTGGGGACAATTCTTCTGATGATGAGACCGCTTTGGCTAGCGAGCGAGCAGCACGGGTTCTACAGAGCCACTTTGACTGTGGGGGTGATGGTCTTAGGCCTACCAGTGGTATATCTATGGAGACCCAATCTAGGAGGCGGTGTTCAGCCAAGACGACTAGTGCCTCCTTTAAGTCTCAAACTGTTTCTAGTAGGGCTTCCTCATGGTGTAGGCCAGCTTCAGGGAAAGGGGACTCTAGAGGAGTGACAAGAGCTGAGGACCTCCTCATTGACATAAAGGCTGACATTTCTAGGGATGAGGTCCATTTGGACTTGGGCACATAGAGGTGCAGTTTGAGATCAAGGTTCACACCACGTCAAGCTAGGGCCAATGCTCGTATTGGAGCTGTAGACAGAGGCATCAAAGATACTTACCTTCAGTGTGGGCTGAAGGATCATCCTTCCACACAGGCGTGAAAATGAAAGGTATGTTGTATTTCTTCATTTGTCATTTAAATTCCTGTTATGCTCATGTGATAATGGATAGCTTTCTGATTCCGAATGCAGGGGCCCGACAAGATCTGGGGTCGGGGTGCTTGGTCCACCTTTCTTCGGCTGCTGTTTGCTTTTAGGACCCACCAGAGGTATGCATATTTTTTGAGAGAGTAGGGATTTGAGGATTTCCTACGGATCACCCTATACACCATGAGGCATGGGATCAGGGAGGCTTTGGTGCGATGGTTTTAAGCTGAGACAAGCTCCTTTCATTTGAGCTATGAGGAGTATGCGATCCTCCCTCTTGATTGGATTACCATCTTGGGTATCAGATTTGGCGAATACCCGATTCCGACCAATGACATGAGTTTCGAGATGGCCTGCGAGCTTTTGGGCATCCCTTTCCTATTGACTATAGACATGAGTGGATATTTTGGGCCCATTGCATCACCACAGATCTGCACTAAGTGGCTGCAGGGTAGCATTTGTTAGGATTGGTGCCCTTAAATCCTATTGTAAGATGCTATGTATGATATTAAGTGTGACATTGTGTTTGACATTATGTATGACTTAATATTATGTTTAATAAATTTGTTTTATTATTATCTGAAATAATGGTAACATGAATATTCGGACATTATCATATAGTCCATGAGATGCATAGTATGTGATTTATGTGAAGAGTCACAGAAGATATAAATCACAAGTTCTTTGTAAACTCAGAATTTTAGTTCGTAGTCGGTGATGAAATTGGGCATTTCATCTGCGAAGACTATAACATATCAACTACGATGATTTGTCTTGATCATGGAAGTGGAGACTTCTAGTTAATGTGTTAATATGTTTTAAGAGTTAAGACATATTGAACTGGACCGCCATGAGATTTATTATTTGCCTAAGGACTGTCAAATGAATAATAAATTTCATGACTTGTATTTGCATGAACTCTTAATCCTGAGAGAATAATGGACCTGATCATAAGATGTAGGTTGCTTTGATATATTAGGAGTGAGATCTAAAGTAATGGTCAAAACCTCAGTATGTTGGGCAGCCACATTAAGTGTTGATGGAACATGTATTCTCAAGATGGAATTCATAGTCTCTTAATGGAGATATAAAGTATTCCCTTGAGATAAGTTTAATGAGTTTGTTATTCAGAGAGTTAGGCCTAACCACTTTAGTAAGTAGTTACTAAAGTATATATTTATGGAATTGGATTTCATGAATATATAATGAATAACATTAAAGGATTAAACCGGGTACTCAAGGATCAAGATGTAGTAATTTACAAAGTGGCAGTCTATATTAATAACTTTGTATTACTACGAATATTTTATGAAGGGGTTGCATGTATAATAAAGTCTTGGGATATAATATATAGATAAGACCTAGAGTGCAACTATATTTATATAGTGGTATTAAATATAGTTAATGGTAACTTTGGACTTGTTAAGAGTTGACAGAAAAGCCCAAGGCCCATTGGAGCTAGTGTCTTATTGGTCCCTTTTGGTCCCACTCCAAGCCACATACCTAAGCCCAATTGGTAAGGCCCAAAAGGCCAGCCCAATTAGATATATTGGTTAGATACAAAGGGAAAAACGTACAGAAAATTATTGGTAAGAAAAACATCATAGTAATGGTGTGGAAGTGAGTTTTTGGTACTCACTAGTCACCCCTTTGTTACCAATTTGAGAGACCACACATCTTGGGCGATTAGTGGAATTGGAGTGAAGATTAAGAGTATTCCCAAGTGCTTCAATCTTCGGTTTTGGAATTCACCGCTTCAAGGTACGATCTCTTTTTCTCAAATTCTGAAATTTACTTTATGCATGTTATCAATATTGAATGAAGTAGATCCGTTCAAAACTTACTTTTCCACTGTGTACACATTTAATTCCATCAGCATTCCCTAGGGTGTGGCACCTACCAACATTCATCTTTAGCGATTTTTCCTGTGCTTTCTCGGTAGTTGCTTCTTTGGCAACAACCGATCAGTGTTGACTTGCCAACTCCTATGGGCCATAAGAGCAGTCTCCAACATTGAGAGATATGACTAGGGGTCTATCACTTACAGCTTTTTCATCGCTTTCCTGAGGCGAGGTTCCCAGCGGGATTTTAGGAGTCTGGAGGGGTGATGGCAGATTTTGACGTGGTTGGCATATGAGTACATCCCAGCCTTGCGACCACGGTACTCGGGTTTGTTAATGACAATGTATCCTCAAGCGTATGCTTAGGCTCTATATGATCACCAAGGTTGTCATGGTACAGCCGGTCACTATCTTTGCAGCTTTAGACTGCATCACTCGGGATGAGATGGTAGTTCGCCCTTATGATGGCTCACTGCTAGGGAGGCCACAACTTACTATTGCTATGGGCTAGTTAAGGACACACCGCTGGTTTTGGGCACTGTTGATCTGGGAGTTATTTTTGGCAGAGAGGAGCTTTTATCAGGTCATGCCGGTTTAATGGGCCAAAATAGTTGGTTAAGTGAAGCCTAAAAATCTAGCATTTTCTCCAAACGGGAATTCAACTTGTAATAGGATTCCTTGACCTATTTAAAGGATTTTTAGGGAAAAATTCATGGGGGCCTGAGGCTAGTGCTAGGGTTGAAGGCTGAATGTATAGAGAGCTGCGGCTATCTCTTCCATGACAGTTAGTTTTAATTATTTTTCTAGTTTAATGTTTAGTATTTTATTTTTGTGTTTTATTTCAATTACTATGAGTAGCTAAATTTATAATTAGGGTTGAGGATGAAACCTTGTTAAGGATTATTAGTAATATTTATGTGATTTGATTTTTCCCACAATAGTTGTTCTTTAATGATTTAAATTGTTCTTGCTTCATATCAATTGACTAAGATGGGATTCTAGATATGAGTTCAATAATTTTTTTCTCATGATTTAGGATTTGTCTTATTTAATTGAATGCTTGGTTTATTAATTCTTGGTTATAAAATTGGATATCGTTTGTGATTTGTTTGTCAATGGATACAATTTATGATTTGATTTTTAGAATTTGATATATCTTGTGATTTGTTTGGCTACGGATACAATTGATGATTTGGTTTTATACTTAAGAAGCGAAGAAGAACATGCTTTTGATTTTTAAAATAAAGATTTTAATGAGAATATTTTCCATGATAGCAAGATTGATTTCTAGACTATCATGTAGTTGTTGGGAAAAATTAATGATCATAAATATATGCTAATATGACTTACAAGGCGGATTCCAAAACTTTAATTTCATTCCCTTGATTGTTTACATCTTTTTATTTGTTAGGACATATGTGTTCACACTTAAGAACATATGTCATATTTTATGTAAATTGGCTAATCCTTTGACAAAACGCACTCTACTTGTAATTGGGTAGTTCTAGGTGTTTTTAATACTTCAAGAAACAATGTTTCAAGATCAAGTGTTGAAGTCATCAAGTCTGTCCAAGAAAAAGCAAGTTGAAGTGCAGAATTTTTAAAGCTCGACACCTGCTCGACACCTACCTCGACACCTGCTATCTGTCGAGAATTAAAAAGTCAGAATTCCAATCTGATTTTCTTGGGATCCGTGAATGTGTTTTTGGGCCTTCTTTTCTTCTAACCCTAAACATATTTAAGGAGTGTTTTAAGAGCCGTAAACATAGACACAAGTTGCATAAGCATTGAGCAATCCTTGTTCAAGCAAATTGTGCTCTAAGACGAAGTTCTTAACCTAGTTCATCTTCTTCAAGAAGCTGTGTATTGTGCACCTTAGGGTTTTGTAACCAAGCATCTTCCTGAGCTTCATTGCATAGGATGATCTGAAGAACTCTGCAGCCAACCTCTCCTTCTAAAGTTGGTGTTTGAAGTCGCGTACTGGGATCCACGCATCTGTTTAGTCACGTACTTGGGAGCCGTGCATCAAAGGTGGGAACTGTCGCTACAGATCAAGTCCAATTGGGTATTGGGGTAAGGGTTCAACTGTAGGTTGGTAAGGTACTTGGGATTCCTTATTTGTAACCGCTTGATTTGATAATAGTGGAGTTTCGGGAGTGGTGACCTGAAAATCACCCGGTGGGGTTTTTGCCGTTAGGGTTTTCCCCATTCGTGAACAAATCACCGTGTCATTTATTTTCCGCTGCATATTTAGTTATTCGGTGATTTGTTTGTGCTGCCACGTATTTGCATGTTAAATTGATTAATTAATAACTTGGCTAAATTAATTAATTAGTTTAAATCACAAGGGGTCATTCAATTTGTGGCCTATCATTATTGTTTTATATTATATCTTTGCTTAGTTTAATTATTTGTTTAGTTTATTTAATTGCAAGCAACCAACTTTTATTAAACTAGATTAGGATTAATTTGGTTAAGATTTGATTAATTTTCCTACGTTCATTCAAGTCCCTGTGGGTTCGACCTTGTTCTTGTCAAACTATATTTCGGTACGGTTTGTACACTTGCGAGTATTTTAAAATTTCACAACAAGTTTTTTGGCGCCGTTGCCGGGGACTTGGTTAGGAAAATAAATTAGGTCTTTATTGAATTTTTCCTTCTACTAGTTGTAGTTAAATTTTTTTTTTTAAATAGCAAAAAAAAAAAAAATATATATATATATATATATATTTCTTTGTGCTTGGTGTATGAGAACTTGGATATGTGATAAAGAAAATCGTCTTGTTAGTTTTGATTATTCATCCACAATGGGAGAAACAGGAGATGATTCAAAAACTCTTAGGGAGTTGTTCTCACCCATAACCACCAACCCTCCATCTTGCATAGTATTGCCTACAACCACTGCTGCACATTTTGAGTTGAAACCACAGATAATCCACCTTCTTCCTAATTTTCATGGATTGGATAGAGAAGACCCTTATATGCATGTAAAGGATTTTCTTGAGATTTGTGCTACTTGTAAGTTCCAAAATTTCACTAATGTCTCTGTTCGCTTGCGTTTATTCCCTTTTTCCTTGAAGGATAAGGCAAAAGCATGGCTTAATTCTTTGTCACCTGGATCTATCACTTCATGGGAACTGTTGGTCACAAAATTCCTCTCTAAATTTTTCCCAATGGCCAAAACCAATGCTTTGAGGAGAGAAATTGCAGATTTTTATCAGGATGAACAAGAGAAATTTTATGAGAGTTGGGAGAGATTTAAGGACTTGATTTTAAAGTGTCCCCATCATGGTTTTGAAACATGGAGACTAGTACAATATTTTTATAATGATTTGACTTAGACAAATTGTAACATGATTGAGTCCATGAATGGTGGTGGATTTTTGAGTCTTGTAGATGATGAGGCATACAAATTTCTTGAGAATTTTTCTGAAAGTTCACAACAATGGGATTTTTCCAACCGTAAAGAGAGATCTGCCCCTGCAATTAAGAAAGGAGGATTGTATGAAGTCAGTGAAGATTTAGACATAAAAGCTAGGTTGGACAATCTCACTCGTAAGGTTGAGGCTTTAGCTTTAGGTAGAGGGATGAATTCTATTAATCAAGTTCAAAGTGAAACATGCTCTATTTGTGCAAGTCTTATGCATACAACACAAATGTGTCCTTCTGCAGTTGGGTATCTTGATTTTTATACTAAGCAAGCAAATGCACTGAATAATTATGGAAAACCATTTGCTAGTCCATTTTCAGAGATATACAATCCAAATTGGAGGAACCATCCTAATTTCTCATAAAGGTAAAATCAGCCTTCCACAAATGTAGGTGGACAACAAGTGCATCAACAAAGTCAATTTCGTCCACCTACTCAAGCATATCCTCCCATTCCTCAATCAACACCTCAGTTTGTAGCACCACCAAGACAACAACCATCTTTGGAGGAGTCTCTCAAAACTTTCATGCAATCAACTAGCCAAGCCATTCAAGAGATGAAAAGTTCCACCCATTTGAATACTCAAGCTATTTCAAAGTTGGAAAATCAAGTTAGCCAGTTAGCAACCCAAGTTGGAGAGAGGGAAAAAGGAAAGTTTCCTAGTCAACCTATACCTAACCCAAAAGGACAGTATGCCATCAATGGTTCTTCTAGTTCTATTCATGGACAAGAACATGTTCAATCTATTACTACCCTTAGGTCTGGTAAGCAAGTTGATAATCAAGTGAAAATGCCAAAAGTTGAGGATGATGAAAATATTGTGTTAAAGGAAAAAGGAACTCATAGTTCACATGATGATCATGGAGAAAAGTAGGACAACCCACCATCCATTCCAATTCAAGATCTTAGATCTTAGTTCTCCCCTTGATAAGAGGTTTGTTCCTAAAGCTCCATTTTCTCAAAGGTTAATCAGTCCTCAGAAAAGTGCACAATTTGGAGACATTTTAGAGGTTTTTAAGCAAGTGCAAATTAATATTCCATTTCTTGATACAATTCAGCAAGTTCCTGCTTTTGCCAAGTTTCTAAAAGATCTTGTGACAATGAAGAGAAAGACAAATGTCCCAAAAAAGGCATTTTTGACAGAGCAAGTTAGTTCAATCATTCAGAATAAATATCCAGTGAAATATAAGGACCCAGGATCCCCTACAATTTCATGCAAGATTAGGGATCATCTCATTAAGCGAGCTTTGCTAGATTTGGGGGCAAGTGTGAACCTAATGCCATATTCAGTTTATTTGCAGCTAGGTTTGGGGGAGTTGAAACCCACAACCGTGACACTTCAATTAGCTGATAGGTCTGTGAAGATCCCTAAAGGTATTGTTGAAGATGTGCTGATTAAGGTGGATGCATTCTATTTTCCTGTTGATTTTGTTATGTTAGACACCGAGCTTGCTCTAAATGCCAGTACACAAATCCATGTCATTTTGGGTCACCCTTTCTTAGCCATATCCAATGCTTTGATCAATTGTCGGAGTGGTGTGATGAAGATTTCTTTTGGGAATATGACTGTTGAGCTTAATATCTTTGACATAAGTAAGCAGGTACTAGACAATGAGGATATATGTGAGGTTAACATGATTGGGAGCCTAGTCCATGATACTTTCCTACAATCAAGTTGTGAGGATCCCCTAAAGGCTTGCTTAATCGGTGTTGATTGCAATTTGGATACTGAAAAGGCAATTGAGGAGGTCAATGCATTGTTGGATTCTATTCCTTTCTTAAGTATTGATAGCTGGCAACCAAAAGTGGTCCCTTTTCCACTCTCTTCATTCCCATTCCCATCTATTGTAGAACTACCAAAGTTGGATGACTTTTGGGAACACCAATTGATAAATATACTTCAACTGTATAAGGAAGCTATAGGTTGGAAAATTGCTAATATTAAGGGTATTAGTGCTTCTGTGGTTATGCAAAGAATTCACTTGGAAGACACTGCAAAAGCTTTTCAACATGTTTTTGACCCAGGTAAGTTACAATATCATTGGACTAGTCCATTCATAATATACATTATTTTTCTCCATGGTGTTGTTAAGGTTTGGATGGTCCTGTTTATCAAGATTGATCTCCAATTGTGTTAAATCTTTTTGCCAAAAAAAAAAAAAAATTCTTGTTTATTTTCTGCTTTTAGATTAATATTTGTGTTTATTTTCTTGTTTAGTTTTATTTTCTTTTGTTCTAGCTGATATTTGACAGAAATTAAAATTTATAACAATCAACTTGATCAAGGTACGTCTCCTCCTTCTCCTTACCCTACTTGACTCAACTTGGTTCTCATGTTGCATATTAATATTTTGCTCTCTTTTCATTCATGACATATATTTGAGAGTATCATTTTTAACATTGAGGACAATGTTTGGTTTAGGTTTGGGGGGATGTACATAGATTTCTATCTTTCTTTTTTGTTTTGTTTAGTTGTCCCACCAATAAAAAAAAAATAAAAAAAAAATCTTTTGCCTAGCTTGAGGTTTATGTTTTGAGTTTGTTATGCTACTCTTGTTTAAATAATTTCATTGCTTTCATGCTCAATTCATTGCACATGCATGTAGCCACTCAGACACAACTTCTTGTTGAAGGATAAAAATGATTAGAAAATCTTGATGATAACAATGTGGAGACTGTATCCCTTATGAGTTTTGAGCCAATCATTATTTTTGGAGGGTTATTTATTGTTTCTAATCTTAAAGTTCATTTGGAAGTGCGTAACATATTTCCCTTGTTGTAGTCTCATTGTTCTTTCTTTTGGCCAAGAAAAAAAGAAAATGATTTTATGTCACACTTGAATATTTTGAAGTCATTGATGTTGAATGAACGATACTAGTCTTTGAGAGATGAGATTAGGCCATTTTTGTCTACTTTGAGCCATATATGTGTTTTTCTTTTTTAATACATTATCGCTAGTCACCCCGTTGAGCCATTTAATTAGCCTTTCTTTCTTAAAGCCCTTATCCATAGTGTTTTAAGATGGAATTTGATCAGATTGTTTCAATGTGGTGGTTTGTGTGAGAATTCAAAGAAGAAAGAAAAAGTGAATTAAAAAAAAAAAAGAAAAAAAAAAAAAGGGAAAGTGTCAAAAAAGAAGAAAATTAAAAGGGGTCTCATCAAATTTTGAGAAGTGAAATATAAAGGAGTATTGCTTTGAAGAAGAAGAGTTGAAAAAAAAAATGTTGAATGGAAATTCCAAAAAGAGTTGACATTCTGACAAATCTTGAAAACACTTCTTATTATTTACCTTCACCCATTTTTATTTCATTCCCTTTGCTTTTACCCTACATTACATCCTAATAAAGTCCTTATTTGATCTTGAAGATTGTGTAGTTCAGATATTGATATGACTGAATAAAAAGTGTAGTATAAATTCTTTTTGGCATCCTTTCATGAGATTGCCTGTTCTTTCTTGATTAAGCATTTTTCATGTGATTTATATGTGAGATGTTTGATTTTGCTTACATTATTCTGCTCACATATATTGTTGAGAGTGTTACACCCCATTTCAGAGTGATTTCATTTGTTAAGTGATAACACCAGAAAGATTTGAGTTGAAGCATACTTTCAAATAGAGATTCGAGTCAAGTTTATTCTAAAACTAAGAGTATGTTTGGGTTGGCTACCACTATTCACTCGCATTGAGTTTTGATGGCATGAGAAATTTCTTTAGCATTTGTAGTGTTTTTGAACTTGAACTAATCCTCTTTGCAAAAGGCAATTGAAAAAAAAAATTTTGATTTTCTTTGTTTTGTTTATTTTAGTATTCATTCTTAGAATTTTGTGGGTATATTCCCTACAAACCCTCACGAGACTACAACTCATCCACTAGTGTAAGCTAGGGGTTTAAAGGCTTGTTGCATACGCTAAATGCAATTGAAAATTCCAGCAAAAGTGGATTAGTTAGGATTTCCTTTTTCTTTGTTTTTAATTTCTTGGTTTTGTTTTATTCTTTATCTATTTTGCTTGAGGACTAGCAAAATGTAGGTTTGGGGGTATTTGATGTGCATGAAATATATACAATAAAATACTCACATATCTACACATTTAGCTTTACTTTTATGTTATTTTGTGACTGATTATATAATATGTTTGTGTTGCAGGTAACAAGGGTTTTACATGCAAAGTGGGGCTAAGCCAATTGAATCAAGCCAACTTACATCCAGCCAGGCATGAATTCAAGAAAAGACCAACCCAAGGTGCATAATGTGCATGGGCAAAGTATGCTCTCTACCTTCTAGTGGTAGCTCATCATCTGTAAAGGAAATCTAGTTGGTAGCCAACATTGTCAATACCATACCTTTAAAGGAAGATTCTTTGGCACTTGTAGGAATACATATCTCTTTCAAGACTTTCAAGAGAGCCTTGCGATGAACATTAGAGGATAGCAATAGAGCCAAGATGGAGATCTGAGTTGGTGACTTGTTTAGCTGCTGAATCACACTGTACTCTGAGTTTCTAATAATTTTCAAGAATTCCTCGGCTTCTTTGGTTGTGACCTTGTTCTTACGGGTTTAGCTGTACCCTTGCCAATCTTTTTCCTTCTCTTTTCTAGCTCCTCAGGAGTATAACAGCGACCACTCCTAGTAAGCCCAGATAGACCTAAAGGGATATTGGAGCAAACCTCCTCTTTTCAGGTTCAAGTGGAGATCAAGGGCACATTGTATTTCCAAGGGACACAATGGCTATCTTCGTAAGGGAATGGCTTCGACATGCAAATGATAACACCTTCTTGAGTTTGAAAATTGGGGGCTATAGAGAATGTCTTCGGGTTAATGACCACCGGCCTTGGTAGAATGGCTTTAAGGGCTCTTGAGCTGGATACCCTAGAGGATCCTAAGGCAGGCTTTGGCAAAATAAGAAGATCGAAACCTTAGATAGCGGGAACAATAGAGGTTCCCTCCTAAATCGGTGATGAAGCTGGCCCTGCGACTGTAGGCAATGCAAGAACTAGAGGAGCAAATCCTTTAATGGCTGGCAGGGCTTGCCCTTTTCTTGAATTTGATGACCCTGGATACGTAGGCATTTCTACGATCTCCTCAATGACTACTGAAGCAACCTTACCAAGATGTTTATGCAGATATTCGTCCAAATCCTTCCTTGACCCAACTGATATAGCATTACAGCTGGCTCCTGACTGGGCGGTTGGAGGATAGAGGCTGCTTGCCATGCAATTACCTCTTCGCACAATTTCCCTTTCAATCCAGATGATACCATGTTTGGCTAGACTCTGCACCTATGCTCAGATCACTATCGCAGAATGAGTAGCTTCCCAAATCGAATCCTGGGGTTCCTATACCCTTAAGATCAAGGTGGCTTTCTTTGACCAAGGCTCGGAGCATAGCTTTCCATGGGAATGGCGGTGAGGAGAAATTCGGAACCCTTTCTTCCAATGTGATGATGGCATTCACATTCCCTTTCTAATAGGGAGGCAAAGGGTTGGTGATGATATTCGGAGTGGCTACATTATCAAACTGTATCAGCTTATTGTCGACGAGATCCCAGATACGGTCTCTCAACTGGTAGCATTCTTCTAAAGTATGCCCTTTGGCCCCAAAATGATGTTCACAATTCTTGGATGGATCATAGCCAGGTGAGGGAGGCCTTGCAAACATTGAGTTCACTAACCTCCTTTCCAATAAGTAAGCGTAAAGACCTACCAGAGGCATGGGTAACAAAGTATACTTTCAGTTTTCCCTCTTAAAGGGACAAGGTGGGTCTAGCATCCCTCTCCGATTAAAGGCTCGGTTAGCTGCTGATAAGGTCCAGTAGTTAGGGTTGCATAAGCAGAAGCAACACATCTAGGTCTTTCTGACGCATTGTTGACCATATGAACATCGACTTCCTTAGTCTTGCGGCCAGTCATTTTCTTAACCTGTTGTTCGACCATGGAACTCAAAGACTTGTCCATGATCTTCTTGCTCCTAATACCCTTGTCAATGCGCTCCCTAATAGGGATAAGGCTAGCAAAATGAGTGACTTGTGACTTGGGTGCTAATCATCTTTTCATAGTAAGAAGGCTTGAGGTAGTCAATGAACCATTTGATCATCTCATTTTCCATTATGGGGGGTTGCACTTGTGCGGCTAGCTCACGCCACCTCTAGGCATATTCTTAGAAAGACTCCCCATTCTTCTTCTCTGTTCTCATAAGGACTGTGTGGTCAGGAGCAATCTCAGTGTTGAACCTATAGTATTCCAAGAAAGAATTGGCCATTTCCCTCTAGCTAAAGGTCTTTTCCAATCTCGCGTACCATGTGGCCGAGGGGCTGGTCAAACTATCAGGGAAAATCTGGCAAAGCAAAGGGTGATTGTCCCCATAGGGAGCCATCTTTCTGCAGAACATGCACATGTGCACGCAAGGGTCTCTAGTACCATTATACTTGATGAACTCTAGTGCCTTGAACTTGGGAGGCATAATGACCTGAGGGAAGTTGGTCAGACTATCTAGATCAATGCTTCCATGGGCACTAAAGCCCTCCATAATTCGAAACTTCTTGTCCTTAGAAGGATATGTTTCTTAGTCATTGCCTTAAGGAGGTACATTGTGGCCCTGATTTCGTACTAGTGGGGCCTGATTTTCACTCTTGATTTGGGGACCTCCTTGACTATGACTGGAAGAGTTTAGTCCTCATCTTACAACCAGTTGTTGTGTCATACGCATCATTTCTACCATTTGCTCTTTCATCTAAGCGAACTCAGCAGGACTCACTTTAGGAGTTGAAGGCCCACTGGTAAACATCTCTCTTGCATGGGACCTAGTGATGATGGGATCACGATGTGGTGGTAGCTTAGATTGTTTCCTTTTAGTAATCTTTTGATCCTAAGAGAGAATGGGAGGTGAAAGAAATGGGGTGCATTGGCAATGTGGAAACATAACACCAAAATCAAGTTAGTTCATGCCCTTGCTATCTAACGTGCACCTACAATTTTCAGAAAAAATTGGCTTTGTACCCTTGATTGGGTATTTATCATGGTGGGTTTCTACTATGATGTAAGATTAATGCACAAGATTTGCAAGTAATCGAAACTTTCATGATATGCTTGATAATGCAGGTCGGACCCTCTTTTGATTACATACTCGTACAAGATTTGCTTTTACGACGCTGGGTTCATCGGCTTCAATGATGGGCCTTTTTACAATACAAGAAATGCAACTACGAGAAAAAGCTTAGCTTTAATAATGTGGACTTCTCAGGGAAGCTTTTGGACACTTGGATCTTTCAAACTTGGACAGCGTGGATCTCTTAGACCTTTGGATCTCTTAAAGGAGCCCTTGGATTCTTGACATCTAGGATCTTTGGCAGTTTGGATCTTGGACCTTTGGATCTCTTTGAGGACTTAGACCTTCTAGGAATCTTTTTTGGATCTTCCTTGGGAGAATTCTTAGACTCACGATATCTTGGGATTCTTGACAGTTTTTCAGTAGCATCTCCTCTTAGGTGGAGTTTCGGCTACTTGCCACAAATTTTATCTTTGCATAATTAGGTGACAGGACCATTTAGTGTATGCATGAATGCCCTTATAGGGTTGTAAACCCTCAGGGATAGGGTATGATCTAGCATGTACAAGCAACGGGGTTGCTTTCCCTAGGGGTTTAATCATAGATGCTGTGGAAACAGAATAGAAAGAACCTGGAGTAGAGCATAATTTCTTTGACGCAGCAAAAAGGACGCACCTGTTACAAAACACTTTCCCCTGACCTCTAGTCCTAGAAGGGTATCCTTTCCTAGGCTTGGATGTTCACTCTTTAAGCTTCACCTAGTCCTGATGGGCTCTGGGCTTGATCTAGTCCTCACGGGTTTGACATAACTAGGCCAACTGTATGCAAAGGCTTAATTGGTAGGATGTTCCTCTCTTAGGGGGACTTAATCGCCATACCCCTCCCTTCATAGAAGTTGTGGGGCAAGAAGGATTGAGGGGGTTATTTCAGCTACTCTTATACACCCATGGACCCATAAGTGCCTACAAAGTCAGCCTAGAGTTAACTATGGGTAACACTGCCGATGTTTGTGTCTAGGCATCTGTAGATGAGGTGATGAAATTTCCAAAGAGATGTGACTACGCTAGCAGTGCGAAGCCTGGGTCAGCTCAAAAAGGGTGTATATGTCATGCAAACCTTAATGAAGTGGAAAGATTTTTCCAAAGCATAGCAGATATATATATATATATATATATATAAAGCAGATAAAGGTGTAGTGGAAATTAAATTTTGCTACCCTATGTTTGCATGTGAAGGAAAATTGTAAAGTATGTGAGGAAAGCGGTAAAGCCCCATGAAAAAATACCTCAAAGCCTCCCTTGCGGAAAAGGATTTTTTGGAAAAAGATTTTTTACTCTTTTGAAAATAATCTACTAGGATACAGTAGAAGCCTTTTTCGAAAGGAAAGCCTTGGAGGCCAATGCCAATTTCTGTGTTTTTTTGAAAGCCAATGTCCAAAGATTATGGTTTCATCAAAAGCTCTAAAGGCTAAACTCTCAACTATCCCTAGTGGAGTCACAAGTTTGTCGATGCCTGGCCTTGAAAATGGAGAACTATTGTTGGGCTTTCATTTGACCACCCACCATGGCAACGCTCTCGCACACGCAGGGGACCCATTGGAGGCCCCTCTCTCTCAAGAGTGGTATTGCGTAGTGTGCGCATGTGTAGTGTGTGACATGGTTTGGGCGGGACTTCGAGTGCTCTTTCTCTCGGTGAAGGAAGGTAGGTTTACCTTTGGCGTTATGGCAGGAATCTGGGCTAAATTTTAAGGGATTACCAAAGGTAAGTGGAGTCCCCACCAATCTTTGGGTTTTTCTAAGGTGTGATTGGTCACCTGTTTCTAGTTGATTCTATTACCAATCCTAGGTTAAGAAAAAGGGCATTTTTCCAAATCTAATGTGGATGACAAAAAATATTGATTCTTAAGTCTGAAGTTTGCCTAGCCCACACAATAATTCGCTTCTATCCAAAGGCCCAGATGTATATTCCTAGTTAAAAGTAAAAATTAAGTTACTATCTATTTATATGTGTTTATAAGTGGGTGAAGCTTTTACTGTTAGGGTCATCACTTCTTTGTAATTAGTTAATCCTTTGACAAAACGCAATTTACTTGTAATTGGGTAGATCTAAGTTGGGTTTAAAGTATCAAGAAGTATGTTGCTCGAATATATCAAGTGGTATCTTTAAAGACATGAAGATTGATCCAAGAAACAAGTGAAGAAAAGCTAATTCATTAAGTCTCAACAAAAGCTCAATAGATACTAGTGAAGAAAAGCTGATTCATTAAGTCTCAACAAAAGCTCAACATATACTGCTATCGAGGTTAAATGAAGAATCTCAACACAAGTTCGATATATCGAGAATTACAATTTCAGAATTTCTAGATCTGAAATTCGGCCTATACTATCTTATTTGATTAGGGTTTCTTTTCTTACAACCCTAGTCATATATAAGGCATATTTTAAAAGCCGTCATATACGGAGACAAAGACCCAAAACTCAAATACTCTGTGTGAAGCCACTGCGTTTGTACGCTTTAGGGTTTTGTAACCAAGTGTTTCTTGATCTTCATCATTTATGAAGTTAAGAACTTTGCAGCCAACAACAATAATTCAAGTTGCTAGAGTTAGTCACGTACTAGGATCTGGGCAAAAGAGTTAGTTATAGATTGGAGATTTGTGCAACAAAGGAAAGAAACTATCACAATATCAAGTCCGATTAGATATTGGAGTGAAGGTTCAACTATAGGTTGGTATTTTGGGATAGGCCAGGGTAGTAGTGAGATTCCTTATTGAACGGTTTAGACCCCTAAAACTATAACCAGATTGCGTAGCCTAGATTAATTAGCCAAGTTGTTACTTAGTCAAATTAAGCAATTCTAGGTTAAAACAATCACAATATCATATCAAGCATATAAAACATATAAAGCAGCGGAAAATAAATAACACATGATATGATCACCCAGGAAACCACACCGGAAAAACCTGGGGAGGATTTTACCCACCGATCCTCAAGGCAAAACGGAATCCACTAAGAAAGAATTGAAGTTCTTACAAAAGGACTTACAAGCTCCCCGCTTGACTTCCTAATGCTACACACCAGTAGTAACTTCCTGACACGACCACGCGCAGGCTCCGAGACCACGGACTACTTCTTTCTTTGAACTCCTTCTTCAAGTACAAGCTCCTCACTTGTTTTTCTCTTTAAGCTTTAATGGCTGCAACCTAGTTGATCATCAAGATGTTGATGTGATCTCAATCTTGAAAATCCTAAGCTTTGTGTAAAGGAAAGCTCCTCTAGATCTCACAAGAGATTTACACAAAACCGCAATGTATGAGCAACAATACAACTTGTGCAACTCTGAAAAACGTAGCTAGGGTTTGCCTTATATACCTAGGGCAAAAACATAAAAACCTAGACGTTTAAAGAGTTAGGGCTGAGTTGGAATTCTGCAGAAAAACGCATCTGGGCCGACTTTCGATCGATCGAGTCTAACCTTCGATCGATCGAGCCAGGCCGAGAAGCCCCAATGCTTCTGCAGTCACTCGATTCCAACTTTACAATATTAAACCAACTTTGAGCAAACTTAAACAAGACTAAATACATTGTTTTGATCATGGTTTGCCAACATTACATATTAGAGTTCTAAATACATAAAATCCTAAGACTTTAGAACCTAACACTTATACTTGTAACTGCTTGATTGTTGATTAGTGGATTCTTGGGAGTGGTGACCTTAAATTCTCCTGATGAGGTTTATGCCTTATGAGAGGTTTTCCTTATTTGTCAACAAATCACTATGTTAATTTATTTTCCGCTGCTTATTAGTTATTTGGTGATTTATTGGTGCCTCCATGATTTGCATGTAATTTGACCTAATTAATCAATTTGGATAATTAAATTAATTAACTGGGGTCAATCTATCTTAACCCAACAAGTGGTATCAGAGCAGACACACTCTGATTAGGTTTTAATCTTTGTTGTGTGATCCATTGACCCCTATTGTTATGGATCGTGGACAATCATTGATTATACCTCCTCTTTTTTATGGTACTAACTATTCATACTAGAAAGTGTCTTTAGATGAAAAGGTTTGGTTGGTTGTCAAGGTTGGATGGACCAAGCCTACTGATCTGCCTGCGTCTTGGTATGATGACAAGATCAAAGTTGCAAATTTCAACAGTGGAGTGTTGAATCCCCTATTTAGTGCTATGACTAAAGAGAAGTTTAAGAAGATCTCATCCACTGAGAGTGCAAATAAAGCATGGAAAATCCTTCAAAACACTTATGAAGGTACCAAAGCAATGAAAGATTACAAGCTTCAAAGGCTTACCACGAGTTTTGAAGAAATAAGGATGGATGATGATAAGGCATTCAATGAATTCTAAGCTAAGCTCAAAGATATAGTGAATTCTGCATTCAACTTAGGTGAAAAGATCCCAGAGCTTAAAATTATGAGGACAATCCCCAAATCTCTTCTAGAGCAGTTCCAAGCTAAGATCACTGTCATTGAAGAATCAGAAGATATTGACTCTATTCCTTTAATAGAGTTAGTTAGGAATCTGCAAACCTATGAATTAGGTTTAGAAAGGATTGGCAAGGGAACCAAGAGCAAAAATATAGCTCTAAAAGCCAAGAATGATGAAGAAGATGAGTTGTCTGAGGATGAGAACTTAAAGTTCAAATCTTACATTACCAGACAATTCAAGAAGTTCATTAAGAATGCGAATGTCAAAGCAAATGACAAGGATTGTAAATAGTCCAGATTTTCACAATTTAAGTCTCAAGATAAATTCAAGAGAGAATCCAATAAATGAGGATAAAATAGCAACATTCCAATCGGTCCAAAATGCTATGGGTGTTAAGGGTATGAATACATAACGCAAGAATGTCCTACCTATCTCAATTCCAATGGCAAGAGCAAAGCCCTAGCTGCCACCCTGAGTGATATTGAACCAGAAGCAAACTTAAAGGATAGTGATCAAGAAGGGAAAGTTATCACCTTTGCAGCTACTATTGATTCATCCAAGTAGTTTGAACAACTAGTTGATGAAGAAGAAGATCCGATGGAGTCCAAGTTTGAAAAGATAAATGAAAAAGATGATATCCACCCTGCCTACTTAAAGTTGTACAAGAATTCTGAGAAGCATGAAAAGCTTTATAGGCTAGCCACAAGCAAGCTAAGTGAAGTGGAGTTAGAACGAGAGAAACTCTCCACTAGAGTTGATAAAGCTAATCAAACCATCAGAGTATTGCAGTTTGAAAAAAACTTCCTGGCTAAGAGGACTAAGAAACTGGATGTTGAGCTGTTTCAATTGAGTGCTCAAATGGAGAGAACTTCAAGTGCTAAGTTAGATGAAATGTTGAATTTCCAAAAAGCTATATCTGATAAAATTGATCTCGAGTATGATCACTCTCTGTCTTCCTATAGTACTTCCTCTAGTGCTTTGAATAATGTTGTGTTTGCTTCTCCTATTTCTAATTCTAAACTTGAAATAAATGGGCCCAAAATTGAAAATGTGAGCAAGGTTAAGCATGATAAGGGTAAATCTATTCTATGAGCACCCCCTAAGGTTGTTAAATAAACTAAGCAACAATCATCGCTCCACTAATAAGAAGTCTCAACCAAAGAAACCTCACTTCTATCATCACTATAGAGAATCAGGACACACCTGTCCGAATTGCTATAAGTGGCTTACCACTCAACAAAGCAATAGTGTGTTATCTTTTGGGGTTTAATGACAAACTTCAATAGGTTTAATCCTTCTTCATATTCTCTTATTCAGAGATCTCAGAATAGAAAAGCTTCATCTCCGTCCAAGTCACATGTCTAAAAGGAAAAAGACTCGTTCAAGTGATTCCATCCCTAATCCTACATCTCTCTCTTGTTTGTTTGTTTGTTTGATTTTTTTTTTTTTTTTTTTTTTTTGAGTTAGGCTAGTTTTTAATTTTTATTTTTATTTTTTTATGGTCTGTTTGTGTGTTTTATTTTTTGTTTTCAAAAAAAGAAAGGGAAAAATATGAAATATACAAAAACAGTGTGTGTCTATGTATACTCTTACTTGTGTACCTTGGATGGAATTTGAAACAAAGTTTCTCGACTTTGTATCTATTGTAGCTTAGATGACCATCTTCATGCACCACAAAGCAATGTGAGCTCTATGGCTCGTTATGTGATTTGTATGATTTGGTTAATCTTTTATCATTCATATCTTTATCACTCTTTTTGACGGGAAGGGCTAAAAAATCCTAAGAGAAAGGAATAAATAACCATCTTACCATTAAAACTCGTCAATCATAAACATTTTTATGCATTTAATAGAACCTGTGCTTTGTAACACTTGCACAGCAAAAACAAGATGTTTGGCTAACATAATTGGGTTTTTTTCCCTCTCTCACTTATATGTCTATGCATGATATGATTTGTTATGCTTAAAAGAAAAATATGCAAAGAACATGAAAATAAAAAAGAATCAAAATGCTTTGATATATGGTTGCAAGCGTGTTTCTAGGAAAAGTGTGAGTTATATGATGGACCTCAAAGGTGATGGTCCCCATCAAACAGTTATGATTATGTGTAAATGTATTTGATTCTTTTATATCATTATCTTCATATGATGATACAGTTTTACTTTCTTGCAAAAGTTTCACACACAACACACATGCTTTTTACTACTCTTGATGCTATTGTACAGGTACAATGTGATCTAGCCATCACAAGAAATTTATGTGGTAGTATAAGCTCACTAAACTGTCTTAACTTGTTTTTGAAAATAAAATTGGTTAGAATTGTTTAGTGTGTGTGTTGATCTAGGAATGCATTGCATCTAGAGTTTGTGATATGTTTAAGTGATTAACATGCTTCTTTGAGCTTTGATATGGTGCCAATCTTGTTTGCATTCATCACACGTCTTTTTCCTTCATTGAAAAACCTTGTTTCTATTTGCTTGATACTAGCTCAATAGCAGCTCGATACCTCTCAACACATGCTTCTTCTATTGCAATTTTATGGGTTTTTCTTGATACCTTTCGATAGATAGCCTAATCCATCGAGCCAATTTTCTAAACTCTCTATTTGTTTGATAGAAGCTCGACACCTCCTCGATCTATCAAAGCAGTTTGGCCGTCGACACCTCCTCGATACCTCTCGATCTATTGAAATTTTTTTCTCGACACCTCCTCAATACCTCTCGATCTTTCGAGATGCTTGATTCTATATATACTCGAGGTTCGACCTGGTTTATTTCTCACTCAAATATTTTGATCTCTCTCTCTCTCTTTCTCTCTCTCAATCCAAACACTTTCTTTTCACCAAAATCATTCTTCCCTTCATGGATTCAGCCTCTTCCAAGCTTAAATCCTTTGATAAGTGATCTCAATCTCTTCTTTTTCTCATCTTTCATGCAGTTCATGCATTTAGACCTAGGTTTTTGAATATTTTTGAGAAATTTGGGGGTTTTGAGTTATTGTGAAAAATTTTGGGTTAGGCTTTGCTAAAAGTTTTCTCACATGCTCATGCATTGCATTTTCAAGCATTATAATCATGTTTCATACATTCTAGGATTGTGTGACTGATTATATATTGCGAGTGTTGTAGTTTGGATTGGGTTTTTGCCCTTGATGCAATTTTGTTTTGCACATTACATGCTCATGCATTACTCTTCTTTTCTTTATTCTGTTCTTAAGATTCTCTTCTGCTATGTTTCTCTTTTTGTTTTCTTCCATAGTTTCCCTGACATGGCACCTAAGAAATCTGCACCTTCAAAGAACATGATATCTCGTAATGGTTCTTCATCCTCTTCTTCTCTTCCTTCTATTCCTATTAGAGATCGGTTCCATGATTTGGACTCCCAAAAAGATTTCAATGAGAACTTCTGTGGCCAGGTGATTCATTTGGAACATTAAGTCATTCTGTTTGACTTTTGGACACGCCTCTTCTCGATGCGTTTAGCTCTCGGGGTTGGGAATCTCTTTGCGAGAAACCCTCACAGTGTCCTAGCTTGTTTATACAGGAGTTTTACTCTAACATACATGCTATCGATACCTCTATTCCTCAATTCACTACGATATTTAGAGGAACACATATTATAGTTACTCCAGAGTTTATTTCTGCAGTACTTCGTGTCCCTAGGGTAGCTCATCCAAACAACCTTAGTCACCCTCTTTTTCGATCTATCTCTCTAGACGAGCTAGCCTCATGTTTTTATGAGAAAGCCATGGTATGGGGTGATACTCTTAACTTCACCACACATGACTTTGTTAAGGGTCTAAGGATCCTTAATATGGTGATGACCTTTGTTCACACTAAAGCACTATCAACAACCCTTATGCTCGTTTTCTTTTCTCTTGCCTAAAGGATCATTCTATAGACTTCCCTTCACACATGGTAGTATCTATGATAGATATCTATCAAGACACCGCCACACATGATAAGTTAATTTTTCCTTCAGCTATTACATACATTCTCACACACTTGCAAATTCCTATTCCTTCTTCCCCTTGTTTTCCTGCCATAGGTGCTATTCGTCAGGAATCTATACGAAGGAGTGATGCACAGCTCAAGGCCAAGCAACCTCGTCATCAGCCCACTCCAGCTCGGTAGGATAAGGCTAACATTCGAGTTGTGGAGGATGCTACCTATGCCTCTCGACCCTCTTAATCATTTGCTCTATCTTCTTCTTCTGAAGTAGAGTCATCTCTTATTGCCATCTTGGGTCAACTTTAACAGATGCATGCTAACTTTGGTAGTCGTCTCAACACTCTCTTTGATGAGGTTTGTTAGATTAACACTAAAGTTGGTCCTATTGTGCATTGACAGTCACGTCTTGGTGGCTTTGCTCCTTCTCCCTCACCCGATCCTTCAAAGGAGTCTTCTAATGGTGGAAATGATAAGAGTGATGATGCTTCCAACTCTACTTGTGATGATGAGATGACTGATTCTTAGTGACTTAACCTTTGTCACTTGTGACAAAAAGGAGGAGTAGTTTTGGTTATAAGAGAGTAGTCATGTTATTAGGGGAAGAGCTAGTCCAGTGATAGGGGGAAAGTGTTTTTGAGATATATAGTGAGGTTTTTATTGTGTAGTTCTCATTACATGTTTCTTGGTCTTGTGACCTTTTACATATATTGTACTTCTTCTTTCAATATATATGATGATGATGTATTTGTTTCACCTTATCTCACATGTGTTGTTTCTTTTCTGTCTTTGTACACATGTTTCTCAGTTTATATAACTTGTCTACATTTTACACTTGATACCTTGATGGATCTTGTTTAAGTGTTTCAGCTTAGACAGGTTACAAGTCTTTCATGCCATGATCTCTCTTCTTGCAAAGTTTTTCAAGAGTTCATAGTAGTAGTTAGACTTATGTACTTTTTGTGCAATTGTTATAGAGATTGTTGTTTTATACTTCTCTTATAATTATGCATGTGGTTTTGTCATAGATTGTCAAAGGGGGAAATTGTTAGGGTCATAATTTTTACATAATTGGCTAATCCTTTGATAAAACGCACTTTACTTGTAATTAAGTAAATCTAAGTTAGGTTTAATGTATCAAAAACTATGTTTCTCAAACATATCAAGTGGTATCTTTAAAGTGATGAAGATTGATCCAAGAAACAAGGGAAGAAAAGTTGATTCATTAAGTCTCAACAAAAGCTCAACAGAAGCTCAACAAATACTACTATCGAGGTTTAATGAAGAAGCTCGACACAAGCTCAATTTATCGAGAATTACGATTTCAGAATTTCCAGATCTAAAATTCGGCCTATGCTATCTTATTTGATCAAGGTTTCTTTTCTCACAACCTTAGTCATATATAAGGCATATTTTAAAAGCCTTCATATATAGTCTATGTGAAACTACTGCGTTTGTATGCCTTAGGGTTTTGTAATCAAGTGCTTCCTGATCTTCATTGATTATGAAGTGAACAACTTTGTAGCCAACAACAATCATTCAAGTTGCTAGAGTTAGTCATGTACTAAGATCCATGCAAAGGAGTTAGTCACAAATTGGAGATTTGTGCAACAAAGGAAAGAAGCCTACTATAAGATCAAGTCCAATTAGGTATTGGAGTGAAGGTTCAATTGTAGGTTGGTATTTTGGGATAGGCTCGGGTAATGGTAAGATTCCTTATATTTGTAACTGCTTGATTATTGATTAGTGGATTCTTAGGAGTGGTGATCTTAAATTCACCAGATGAGGTTTTTGTCTTGTAAGAGGTTTTCCCCATTTGTCAACAAATCACCATATTAATTTATTTTCCACTACATATTAGTTATTTGGTGATTTGTTAGTGCCTCCACAATTTGCATGTAATTTGACCTAATTAATCAACTTGGGTAATTGAACTAATTAACTAGGGTCAATCTATCTTAACCTAGCAGTTACCTATTTAATTAGGATAGAATAATAAAAAAAAATTGTACAAGTAAAAAAAAAAAAAAAAAAAAACTTTTGGTTAAACTAAAAAATTAAGTTTTTATTTTAAAGAAAATCTCACCGTTAGAATAAATGTTTTATGTGTTCTAATCAAGATCATTACTGATGGTGATCGTCCCTAGGTTTTTATCTTGAAACGGTTTGTTTCATCGGTTTTCCTGAATCATCAAATCATGGTATTATTTACTTTTTCGCTTTTATGCATGATATGATATATGCCTGTTTAACCTAGATCTGAATAATAAACCTAATAATCAACTTGGTTAATTAATTAGGTTAAAAAATATGGTTGAAGGGGTCTAAATGAACAAACAAGTGGTATCAGAGTGGGTTAGCTTTTGTATATAGGTTTCTTAACCTAGAGTTGATCCTTAACCCCTACTATCATGGATTCTTTATCTCGTTTCTTGAAAGTAACTATGGTGAGAATTGAATCTATTTCTTCTTGAACTATATGGCTTTCTAAATGTGCTAATCCTATCCTTGAATATTTATGTATAACTACTTCTTCCAATAATTATGTTTGTTATATTGCTTTAATTTCCTTAAAGCACGTGATACTTCTCTTTGGTATTTGGATAGTGGTTGTTCCAGGCACATGACAGGTAATAAAGCTTTGTTCAAGACTCTTTTTGAAGGAAAGATTGGTACTATCACCTTTGGAGATGTAAGCAAATCAGTCATCCGAGGTATTGGAACAATAGACATTCTAGGGCTGCCTGTGCTTGAAGATGTGTAGTTCATGGATGGGTTGAAGGCAAACCTGTTGGAAAAACTGGTTTTGTATCTCATACAAAACACACGCAGCGGAAGCAACAAAAACACGGATCTACTTCAATCATGAAAGATAAACATGTAACCATGAATTCTAGAACAAAGAAAAAGAAATGTACCTTGGTGCAGTGAATTTCAAAACAAATAACTTGAGAATACCTTTAATCTTCATCTCAATTCCACATGGTGCCCAAGATGTGTGGTCTCTCAATCAGTCTTTTGTACATAGACTCTCAAAGAAAAATCCTTCTTTTTCTCCTTGTGGAGAAAAACTGATTTCTTTTCTTTTCATCATATGTACGTTCTTAAACTATTCTCATAGTTTCTTTATTTAATAACTCTTATTAAATAATGACTGATTATCTAATTGGGTTAGCCTTTTGGGCCTACCCAATTGGGCTTTAGTTTATGGCTTGAGATGGGACCAAAGGGACCAATAAGATACTAGCTCCAATGGGCTTTGGGCTTTTCCGTCAACTCTTGACAAGTCCAAAGTTACCATTAATTATATTCAATACCACTATAAGAATATAATTGCACTCTAGGCCTTATTAATAAATTATATCCCAAGACTTTATTATATATTCAACCCCTTCATTAAAATATTCGTAGTAATACAAAGTCATAAATATTGACTGCCACTTTGAAGATTACTACTTCTTAATCCTTAAGTACCCAGTTTAATCCTTTATGTTATTCATAATATATTTATGAAATCCAATTCCATAAATATATACTTTAGTAACTCCTTACTAAAGTGGTTGGGCCCAACACTCTGAATAACCAAACCCATTAAACTTATCTCAAGAGAATATTTTATATCTCCGTTAAGAGATTATGAATTCCATCTTGAGAATATATGTTCCATCAACATTAAATACGGTTGCCCAACATACTGAGGTTTTGACCATAACTAATAGATCTCACTCCTGATATATCAAAGCATCCTACATCTCATGATCAGGTTCATTATTCTCTCAGGATTTAGAGTTGATGTAAATAGAAGTCGTGAGATTTATTATTCAATTGACAGTCATTCGGAGAATAATAAATCTCACAGCGGTCCAGTTCAATATGTCTTAACTCTTAAAACATATCAACATACCAACTAGAAGTCTCCACTTCCATGATCAAGACAAATCATCTTAGTTGATATGTTATAGTCTTCGCAGATGAAATGCCCAATTTCATTACCGACTACGAACTAAAATTCTGAGTTTACAAAGAACTTGTGATTTACATCTTTCTGTGACTTTTCACATAAATCACATACTATGCATCTCATGGACTAAGATAATGTCCCATTAGTTCATTTATAAATAGTCTCATATAACTAAACAATTTAATTATTTATGACATGCCAATAAATTGGATTTTAGGGCACAAACCCTAACAATCTCCCACTTGCCCTCAAAGACAATGTACCATATATTCGACACTTTTCTCCCTTTAGAGAAATTCAAAATCACTCTAAGGCAAGGTTTGGAAATAAGTTTCAGCCAGATTCATTGCATAAATTATCTTTTCTACTACTACTACTCATGTACTCATATCTCTCTAATGAGATGATACTTACGCTTAATGTGTATCTTCACCACCTAGGATGAACACATATCTTGAAGTCCAACTTCATGAATCACAATCAAACTACAAGTCAGAATTTGTACATCCAATAAACATCAAAACTTCATTTTTGTGGACAAGCATATAATCCCTCATTCTCCTAAGATATTTGAGTATATGCTTTACTCCTACTAAAATAAGTGATCTTTGATTTAATTAATATATGCTTACTATGCCCACCGCAAAATAGATATTTAGCTTAGTATATAGCATAGCATAAAGACTTCCTTTTGATATGGTATAAGGAACCGTCTTAATATGCTCTTCCTTTTATATGTCTTAGGATTATAATCCTATATAAAGGAACTTCAAACTTAAAAGGAAAAAATCCTTTCTTGAAGTATTACATGCTATACTTGGCTAGAATCTAATCTATTTAAGCAATTTGAGATAGATCCAACATCCTAATTTCTGAATTTTAACAAAATTATAATTCTTAGGATGTGACCAATCTTTCCCAAGTACTTTATATCAAACTGGACTAGACAACCAAAACTCTATTGATGACAATAACTCTATATCATTCAAAATGATTAGAATGTCATCAACATACATCAAGAAATTTATTATTCTATATAACTTTTACACACTTAAGGCCTTTTAATACTTGATCAAAATCAAACAATTTGATTACTTGATCAAAGATGATATTTATGACCTAGATGCTTGCATTAGTCCATAAATGGACTTTAAGCAACTTGCATGTTAATCACAACTGGTTCTTTGCTATGATCAAGTCTAGTTACATCGTATAGATGTTTTCCTCAAGATTGCTATTAAAAAAGCTTTCTTGATATCCATTGCCATATTTCATCCAAATGAAATATAATGAATAAGAGAATCTAGATAGAGTCAAACTTAACTATTGGTGAAAAAATCTTTTCATAGTCGAACCATTTCTTTTTGAATAGATCTTTTCACCACTAGTCTTGACTTTGAAGGTTTGCACCTTCAAAACTATCAATCCCATTTACTTGTAGACCTATTTAAAAACAATAGGCTTAATGCAATTAAGCGCCTCTACAAGTTCTAGACTTTAAATAGAATCCAATTCTATTCTCATAACCTTGAATCAGTAATTCATATTCATATCATTTATGGCCTCTACGTAGGACCGAGGATCAAATTTATATCCTTGTGGAATGACTTCAAAAGTTTATCCCAAAAGTATGAATTTACAATCCTCCCACTACGATATTGTATCCGTGTACTAGCTATATATCTAGAATAATGTCTTGTGGTGTATCTAATACAACCATCTCATTTCTAAATGTATTTTATAGTTGTCCTATAACAAATTTTGACATTTTTCTTCGAGAACAATCTACCTTTACTTTGAAAGAGCCCTATTCCTCCTTTATGTATGTACTGACTTAAAGAAGTCATTGGAACTTCACTCCTTTACAAAAAGGAACCCTAGATCATATTATCCTCTAAATAGAATTCATAGATTGTGAATATAATAAAATAATGGTTCTAAAAGCCCATCTTTCACCAATCTTGAATACTATTTAGATTAATAAGATCTAGACATAAGTGCCAAAACATACAAAACCAAAAGATGGAAACTTTCTCTTTAAAAAGTAAAACATGTAAATTTCCATCTAGAAGACAATCATGGACAATGCTTAGCTTTACCAAAACAGAAACAATTTCTTTTTGATCATGCTTTTAAGACTAATTTCCTTTTTGGCAACTACTAGGGCAACTAACTTGTCCAAATGTTTGGTATTTTCATTCCTCTTCTTATCACCCTTACCTTTCGGTTCAAGCTAAGAATTTGAATTAAATCATATTGATCTTAGCCTTAGCTTTTAGGATATCTTCCGTTGCGTAGAATTCACACATCAATTCAGATAATATAAAAATAATTTATTTTCAAAACAATCTGAATTGATCAAATGAATCTAACAAGGACTTGTGGATCATATCCACATGAGATTAACATTTAATCTCAACATCCAAGAATTCCAATTCATTTTAAAAATAAAATATTTTCATAAAATGACATAGAATTGGAACTTCTTAAGCTTTTCTTAGCACTCAATATGATTCATACCAAACATCTCATTTAGACTTGATATAAAGTCTAAGTTTAGTACTAACTCTTGCATCTCATGCTATAGCACAATTGAGATAGAAGCCAAGGTAACATATTAGCATTTCAATGGAGACTATGATCATATCATAAGCTATCTTCCATCAATGCATCATGTATAGGAAATTATGACAATGCTGAATCGAAACATGAATATGTATTTCAACTCCTTTAAGCACCATGTCCAAAATTATTTCTTAGTTAATGTGATTAAACTAAAATAGTAGTTAGAGGACAAAATTTATGATAACATTATATTGAGACTATGAACTTAAATACCAGGACATTATCATTTTGCATCCATAACCACATAATATGGAACCCGAAAACCATACTATACTAGGTGCAACGACAACCTAATCCCGCAATTAATATTCCTCGGAAGCGAGGTCATACCAATCACTATGATCAGGCGAGAATTATTCTCATTATTAATGCTATCATGGTAACTCTTACCAAACAAAAATAATTTGCCGATTTTCCTTTAGCCTCTAAGTAATAATGACATAGCTCCAAAGGGAGGTTAACATTACACTTAGTCTAATGTACACCATTGCCTAGAATCAATGTGAGTCACCAAGTAACTCCACGGAAGCATGGTCATTCTCAATGTAAAAACACACTTCATCTATCATTAAGAAGTTTAATCTGTAATACCATGAATTAAACACCCTCCGAAGGGAGTAAGGCATATACACCAAGGCGAGGTGCCTAATCACACTACTATAAACCAGCAATGGAGGCCGTGAGAATCAACCCTTGAATCTCTCTCCCACTAGATATTTTAAAACAAGTGGATTGTTTTGAAATCATTGTGATCTAATCACAATTTTAACCCTACACATCAAATGTGTTTAATTGTTTAAATTCAATGTGATGTAACTATGTCACATCACTATAGCGTAACGAACATTCGCGCAATCACAAAGAAATTTAACCTTGTAATCCGTGAAGTGAATACCCTCCGCATGGAATGCAAGACTCGAAGTCAAGACAAGGTATCTACTCACATTACAATAAACTTAACAAAAGGGTTATTTTAAGAACTCCCACTTATTATTTGGGTTTTTCTTAAATAATTGTGATCCCATCACAACTAATAACCTTGCACTTGTTGAAAACTCTAATCTTATTAGAATCACTAACTAAAATGGAAGTCCTAAACTATTTAGGATTCCTTAAACACTAATGAATCAAAAATTAGTTATATAGAACTCCATCCTTAATTTACTAGATAAAGTATTCTAATCTCATTAGAAACTATATAACTTTAATTAGAATTTTAATCTCATTAAAAACCTCTAATTAAAATAAATTAAGGACTTTTAATCATAAAATGATTTATTACCAAGAGTTCTATTTAACTAACATCTTTGATCTCATTAGGTCTTTTAGTTAGAACCATGTGTAATATAATCACACATAACCTTGCTCTTAAAAAACTTGAAAACACTTAGAAAAAATTCTGATTTTCTTTCTTTCGATCGATCGAATATGCCCCTCGATCGATCGAAAAAATTAAAAATTCGAACTTGACCACCTAACTTGTTCGATCGATACTTGATTGCCTCTCGATCGATCGAAAAACAAATTCGATTGATCGACTATCAATCGAAAATCAATCTACTTAAAAAGTCTAATCACTGTTTCACTCGATCGATCGAAAGTGATTTTCGATCGATCGAAACTCGTGAAACTCGAATTTCCAGAAATTTTCTAAGGCAGTTTTCTACGGTTTTTCTTGAACAAACAACTAACTGTTTTTGACATCTTCATTGTTTTCTTCCAAAAACACTTTTTGATTTTATCAATGAAGATTTACAGATCAAACATTAAGGTTTTCAATATCTAGATTAAGAACCATAATAATGCTAGAAACCTTGAAAACACAATCCTAATCTCATTAGGAATAAATTTCATAATCCTAGCATTAACATACTGTTTGACCATAAAATAAATATATATTATGCGAGGCAAGCAACAATATGAGGGATTCTTTATAAACAATTTGCATGTAAACCCATAAAAAATATAATATACGAATTGTACAACCAAGGCAAATATTACATGCTTATAAGATGGCCATCAAGAACTTGCATATAAACCCATATATATTTAATAGAAAGCATGTTAATGGCGGAATGAAAATGCCACATGGGTCCACAATATACATGTTTGAATTCATCTAATATCTATGACCAATTGCCAACTATATCCAGACCGTGCGAACAAAAGTTTACACCGTGGACATGATGCAATTGTCTTATATTAGATATCAACAAACCCAGTAATATATGTAGGCGATGTGCACTCCAATACACGGACGACAAATAAACCGCAATTGATGAAAGAAACAACCATAGCCTTTATGAATCGTGTCAGACCCGTAATAAAAATTAAATATCAAGCCAATGGTTTCTTTAATCTTTAACCAATATATCACATATATTAATCACAGCAGTTCCAAAACAAAATTATGCAGAAACTTTACTGCAGAAAACTAGAACACCAAGAAAACAGTTTTTCTTTAATTCTAAAATCCAATCACATGCTATACAATCATGATATTGAAAACCTCGCTCTGATACCATTGTTGGAAAAACTGGTTTTGTATCTCATACAAAACACAAGCAGCGGAAGCAACAAAAACACGGATCTACTTCAATCATGAAAGATAAACATGTAACCATGAATTCTAGAACAAAGAAAAAGAAACGTACCTTGATGCAGTGAATTTCAAAACAAATAACTTGAGAAAACCTTTAATCTTCATCTCAATTCCACATGGTGCCCAAGATGTGTGGTCTCTCAATCAGTCTTTTGTACATAGACTCTCAAAGAAAAATCCTTCTTTTTCTCCTTGTGGAGAAAAACTAATTTATTTTCTTTTCATCATACGTACGTTCTTAAACTATTCTCATAGTTTTTTTATTTAATAACGCTTATTAAATAATGACTGATTATCTAATTGGGTTAGCCTTTTGGGCCTACCCAATTGGGCTTTAGTTTATGGCTTGAGATGGGACCAAAGGGACCAATAAGACACTAGCTCCAATGGGCTTCGGGCTTCTCCGTCAACTCTTGACAAGTCCAAAGTTACCATTAATTATATTCAATGCCACTATAAGAATATAATTGCACTCTAGGCCTTATTAATAAATTATATCCCAAGACTTTATTATATATTCAACCCCTTCATTAAAATATTCGTAGTAATACAAAGTCATAAATATTGACTGCCACTTTGAAGATTACTACATCTTAATCCTCGAGTACCCAGTTTAATTCTTTATGTTATTCATAATATATTTATGAAATCCAATTCTATAAATATATACTTTAGTAACTCCTTACTAAAGTGGTTGGGCCCAACACTCTGAATAACCAAACCCATTAAACTTATCTCAAGAGAATATTTTATATCTCCGTTAAGAGATTATGAATTCCATCTTGAGAATATATGTTCCATCAACATTAAATGCGGTTGCCCAACATACTGAGGTTTTGACCATAACTAATAGATCTCACTCCTGATATATCAAAGCATCCTACATCTCATGATCAGGTTCATTATTCTCTCAGGATTTAGAGTTGATGTAAATAGAAGTCGTGAGATTTATTATTCAATTGACAGTCATTCGGAGAATAATAAATCTCACAGCGGTCCAGTTCAATATGTCTTAACTCTTAAAACATATCAACATACCAACTAGAAGTCTCCACTTCCATGATCAAGACAAATCATCTTAGTTGATATGTTATAGTCTTCGCAGATGAAATGCCCAATTTCATTACCGACTACGAACTAAAATTCTGAGTTTACAAAGAACTTGTGATTTACATCTTTCTGTGACTTTTCACATAAATCACATACTATGCATCTCATGGACTAAGATAATGTCCCATTAGTTCATTTATAAATAGTCTCATATAACTAAACAATTTAATTATTTATGACATGCCAATAAATTGGATTTTAGGGCACAAACCCTAACAAAACCTGCTGAGCATCAGTCAAATCTGTGACAATGGGCTAAATGTGTTGTTCACCAAATATGAATGTGAGGTACTTGATGATGGAGGTGACCGTATTTGTGTTGGTATAAGAACAGCTGATAATTGTTATGGTATAACACCAAGCATAAATCATAAGTGTTATAGTGTAAAAATTGATGAGGTGGATTTCTGGCATTAACTGCTAGGACATGCTAGTCATAAGCAAATAAAAAAAATCTCTAAGCGTGAGGTAGTTCTTGGGCTACCAGAGTTTGAAAAGACGGAGAAAAGTATTTATGGACCATGTCAGTTTAGCAAACAAGTGAAATCTAGGCATCCATCAATTAGTGAAGTTCAAAATCGAGACCCTTGGAGTTGCTACATATAAATCTTATGGGTCCTGTTAGAGTTCAAAGCTTAGGTGGAATGAAGTACATCCTTGTTGTGGTGGATGATTTCACAAGATATACTTAGGTGGTTCTTCTGAAAGATAAGTATAAAGCTGCTGACAAGATGATTCATCTGTGCATGAAGTTGCAAGTAGAGAAGAATATTTTGCTTGCTCGGTGTAAAGTTGTAATGTACAACTATATGTTTTGTTGGCTTTTATTCCATGCCAAATTTGATTGTAATTATATTCAATCTTTTGTACCATGTATTTATTGTGGGATTTAATTGTAAGGGTTGTGTGATAGAGAGAAAGTGTGTGAAGACTCAAGCTATTGGAGACAAAAGGGTTTTTGTGGGTATCTCGCGACTAAGCATCTTGCGAAATGATGCATGCGCCCTGCACATGACTGGTATGTGAAGAGTTAGGACAGATGGAGACAGCTGTGTTTCGCGAGTAGCTTACTGGTAAGGCCTTCCTGCAAGACACTCGTGAAACATTCTATTCTGCCAGTTTGTACTATCTGATACACACTTTCTGTACCCACACTATATATACCCACATTACTCATAATTGTTAAGGAAGGCTTTTGAGAGAAAACCCTAGCCACAAACCTTGAGAGTTAGAAATTGTTATACCCACAATTCTCAACACAATTGCCTGTGGATTTTTCTTAACACTTACCTCTCCATTTCCATACCATTGAGAGGTTGATAGCCCAAACATTTACCACACCCTTTTAGAGTGTTAAGTGAGGTTTTGGTGCTGGTAGGAAGCATTGGAAGAAGCCAAGGATGGCGGATACAACATGGAGCTTGTTACGGGATCCGGAGAGCAAGACAAGACACGGTTTCGAGAAGCCTTGTTGGAGTAGGAGCTTGAAGGGCTTAGGTACATTGGGTAGATTAGGCTTGGAGGGTCTCTTCCTAACCCATGTATCCCAACCGATTATCTAGTGGATTGATTACCACTTGGAGGGCGGCGGAGAGTTTTTTCACTAAGTTCTTGGGCTTCCTCTTAGATAACACATTGGCGTGTTATCTTGTGTTTGCATTTTTCTTCCTTACTCTTTTACATTCCATTTTACTACTGTGTTGTCTTGATTATAGATTAGAGTAGCTTGTTTGTTTATCCGCTCGTATTTACACTATTCCGCACTTAGTATTAAGTTAGTGTAAAATCTATCGAGCCGTAACTTTAATTTAGGGGGTCTAAATAGCTCTTGTGTTTTCAACACATTTTCGAGCCTTCAATTGGTATCAAAGCAAGTGCACTAGCTATGGTTTAATTACCTTAGTGCAGTACTTGACCCCGTTTAAGATGGACCGGTCTCAATCTTTAAATGTTCCACCATATTTTGATGGTAGTAACTATGCCTTTTGGAAAGTTCGGATGAGGGCATTCTTATGTTCAATTGATGATACTGTTTGGGATGCTGTAGAAGTAGGATGGACTAGGCCAGAGGCCGCTAAATCCACTTGGGATAAGACAGCCCTTGTTGTAGCTAATGCTAACGGTAAAGCTTTGAATGCAATTTCCTGTGGTGTTTCTCCAGATGAGTTTCAAAGGATTTCTCACATAACAGTTGCCAAGGAGGCATGGGAGATATTGGGGACCACGTATGAAGGCACAAAGAAGGTGAAAGATACTAAGTTGCAGATGCTAACTACTCAGTTTGAAGAGCTAAAAATAAGTGAAAAAGAGTCATTCGACTCATTCTATAGCAAGCTAAACGAGGTGGTTATTGGCAAGTTCAACTTAGGTGAAAAAACGGAAGATTCAAAGATAGTAAGGAAGATCTGTCGATCATTGCTGGAGAGCTTCCGAGCAAAAGTCATAGCTATAGAGGAAAGTAAAGATTTGGATGAGATCAAAATCCAAGAGCTCATTGGTTCCCTCCAAACATATGAGCTGGGACTGTCTTCTCATAAGTCAAGTAAATTTCTAGCTCTTAAAACTATCACTGAAAGAATGGATGATTCCTCCAAAAAAGATGATGTGGGGAAGGAAGTAGCATTTCTTGCAAAGAACTTTCGAAAATTTTTGAAGATGAAGAACAATGGGAAACCGTTCAGCAGAGGGAAGTTTTCATCCTCCAAAGGTGATAGGAATGAGTTTAAGAAGAAAGATGGAAAATATTCTCAATCCCATCAAGGCATTGTGTGTTATGAATGCAATGGCCATGGACATCTCAAGAAGGAGTGTCCCAACTATCTAAGAAGGAAGGGCAAGGCGTATGCCACAACACTTAGTGATTCGGATTCTTCCAATTCAAATTTAGAAGAGAGCTGTGATGGAGAAGGGAATTACTTCGCTTTTATGACTATTGCTCATGTTGAGTCCTCGGAGGACTTGAGTTTGCTAATGGAAGAGCTCAGGGAACATAGTGAAGTAGAGTCAATGGAAGTAGTAGAAGAATCTGATGTTGAAGAAGATGAAAGTGCAGTGGGACTTCAAGAAAACTACAATTCCCTCCTTGAGAAGTCAGGAGAATATACAAGGGTGGCCAAGGCAGCCATTAAAAAGATGAAGAAGGCAGAGGAGGACTATAAAAGTCTCCTCGTGCAATACAAGGAGGCCAAATGTGAAATAGAGACATTAAATGGAGAGCTGACCAAAGCCTACTCAAAGATAAAATTTCTTGAGCTTGAGGTGGTTCAAGCCAATGCTAAAGTAGAGCAACTCTCTTCCAAAAAGCTTGATGAAGTCCTTTCTCATAAAAAACTTTTCTTCGACAAAACCAGATTGGGATATATTGGAGAAAGTAGTTCAGCTGTCAATGTGTCCAAGGAAGTGAAGTTTGTAAAAGCCAAAGAACTGATGGCAACTACCACAAGGGCTGAGAAAGTGAAGGAGGAGGAGAATAAGAATGTGGTTGACCGACGGGTATTGAATAAGCCTTCTAACCAATCAGTGGTCAAGCCTAAGGTTCAAGGGAAATCATCTCCAAAGTCACAAAAAGGTCTGAGAATTCAACATTTCTATCATCATTGTGGAATTCAAGGACAAACCAGACCAAATTGTCATAAGCTGAAGGTATTGAAGAATGCAAGTGATCTGAGGTCAAGAGGACCAAGAAATGACAAAAGGAACTAGGTTGTTGAGCAATCAAGAGGTCGAGATGGTGATTTCGGAGTGATGGATGTGATGAAAATGATTGTGCATTCACCACATGTTTGGCAAGCTTCTCCAAAAGGTTTGAAGGCCACAACACTTGTACCCAATCCTATAGGGATATCACCCCAAACGCACGTGATGTGTGGGTGAAGAAGGGTACTCATGCATAAGCATTACAACATGTCCATGCATTAATTCTTCCAATGTTTAGGGGCATACGTTCATGCATCATGACATTCATATTTCAATTTGTGTCAACTGCTTCTGGTTTATAGCATTCTTTTACTTGTTTTCGTTTGTACCTATTTTTGTTGATCTTACTTTATTTGGTTTGTTTTTGAGTGTGTTAAAAAAATTCAAAAACCCATAAAAATTTGAAAAATCTTCAAAAAGTTTGATCGCTTGTGTTGTGTATATCACATGTGAGTTTGGCCTAGTACCTTCGTACTTTTGGCGTAGTGCATTTACGAGCTTAGCTTTTTATGTATGCACATATATTTGTGTGGGAAAAATCTTAAAAACTATGTGTGATAGTTGTAAATAGATCTTCGAGCTTGTCATGGATGATTGGTCAATAGTCTTGATGATCTTGACACTTGCATAGACTTGTGCCTATATATCTTCCCACATTTATTTTTATGTTTTCGCATAGAGCTCACCAAATGTAAATCTCTAAATGAAAAGAGATACTGAGCTGCAAAAGCCTGTCACACATACTAGTATTTGACTAGGAAAAAGGGAAAGCTACTTTTCTAATGAAATGTATGGTGCTCAGAAAGCCAAAGGCTAACTTTCAATGTTGAAATATCAAAAATTTCAAGCACCAATCTCAAAAAGAGATATATTATCCAAAAAGGATCAAATGTTATGATTTATGCAGAACCCAAATGAAAAGCTTCTAAGTTTTGTAATCATTCTCTTGTGGGAGGTCATATATGTTCATTTCTATAATTGAGATAGATCGTTTGATTTAGTACCAGTTGTGTATGACTTGATTGAATTGATCATTGAAGTTTTACTCTGGTCTAAGGACTATTCCACATTTGCTACTCACCCATAACACACAAGACTTTGATTCAATTAATGCTTATCTCATTTGTGTGATTGTACATGTTCAAATATGATGTGTATGAATTACTTGTCGATCAAACCCAAAAAGATTTTTAAGTATTTTATATGTTTTTGAAAGTGTTTTTATACTTTCGTGCTTTATTTTTTGTTCAAATTGCATTTTTTGTGTTTTTTTCAAAAAACTGGTTCAAAGGCTGTTTCGCAAGAAGCTCGCGACTTAGAGCTACCCGCGAAAAGTGCTTAAGGGAAATAAATTTTGTGTCATATCACATAGAGACTCTCGCTACTGTCTCATGAGTATTTCGCTACTAACAGCTACTCGTAAAATATTTTTAGGCCAAAACTAGAATTTGTTTCAATTCATACAGAGGCTATCACGACTGATTTGCTACTAACAGCTTCTCACGAAAGCTTTTAAGCTTCACTAGCCCTTTTCGCAATTGTCTCGTGAGTGTCTCGCTACTACCTAACCAGCGAAAATTGCGTGTTTTCAGTTTTATAAGGCAGATGTGGTTGGTTTTCAAAACACTTTCATTTCCCTCGCTTAGCCTCTTTCAAACCCCTTTCAACGCAAAATCATGTTTTACTCAAACCCCATCATTTTCAAGAAAAAATCTCTACAAAATCACTTTAAGGTATGTTTTCCCTAAACATTATCTTCATTTTGTCGTAGATTATGTAGATTTTAGCTTAGGGTTTTAAAAATTGGGGATTTTCAAAAACTGGGTTGGGTTTCTCAATTTTGTGAAATTTTTTTCAAAACTTTGATTAGGCTGAGTCCTATTTGGTTTATATGTATCTGTGTTGGCCCCATGTGTCAATTTAATTATGTATTAAGGCATTTTCACATGTGTTTATGCATTTCTTATGGTTATTATGTTTTGTTGCATGTTTGGTACTTGCCAGAATGTCCTAGTGACATTCTTGTGTTGAATTGGACTCAAGTGAGTCCATGTGCTTGGTTTTTGTCTTGATTGATCATGTTTACCATGGTTTGGTCAATGTTTGTGTGTTTTACACACTTTGTCCATTTTGTGCCTCAATGCCATGCCATGCATACACTTAGGCACCCTTTAGGCACACCCCATGCATCACATTCTGCACACACATGCATCAGCACATGCACAGCTTAGACACACACATGCATAGTCATGCACTTCATGTAGTTTGCTTATGTTTACCTATTTTATCTGTTATAGCATGTTGTTTTGAGTTTGTTATAGCATGCTGTTTTACTTGTTTTTGTTCTTTGTTCTCTATGGAATTGTGCTGATGTCTTCTACCAAACATTCTGCGACCAAGAAATCCACAAAATGCTATCGCATAGATTCTGCAACTTTAAGTCTGCTGAGGCTGATATGAAATACAATGACTGCTACAAAAGAGCAACCATTATTATTGAGAAGGTAGTCCAGCTAGAAACCCTTAGGGACACCTTCATTCCTAAGGTGTTCAAAGAAAGGACTTGGACCAAGCTATTGAACCCGGTTGGGGTTGTCTACTTAGAGATCATAAGAGAATTTTTCTCAAATGCTACTATGGAAGGAGTCCGTATAGATTGCTGGGTGAGGCATAAAGAATTTGTGATTACAAGGGATAGCATTCAAGAATTTTTGGAGATTCGTCCTCCCTCTTAGCCAATCTCAGTCCAATATGAAGATAGATTAGGATCGACTGAGGATATGGTGAAAATACTTGGTGGTACACCAAAGAATTCACCCATGAATACAATCCCATTTTCACCGAAGATGAGGGCTTTGGCATATGTGATGATCCATAACTTGTATCCGGTCACTAACCTCACTACACAATCAGCTCCAAGGACAAAGTTTCTATACGATCTCTTCACCCAAAAGGAGATTGATGTTTGTGGACACATTTTTCATTTGTTGAAAAAGAGCATTGAGAAGCAGAATTCAATGACTGTAATGCCCTTCCCCACTCTCATTATGGGCCTAATTGCAAAGGAGCAGCTCAAACTTCTGAGTGGCCTTACAATGGTTCAAAAGGACTATCCTATTGGTGCACACAATTAGGAGCACAGCTCACATCAAAGGCTCCAAAGCATGTGTGCATACGATACCACGGGATCATGTTGAGGACGAGGGTGGTGATACAGAGGAGGAGATTGATAGATTCACTTCTGCCCCAGAGACTTCAGCACAACCATCCTCTTCAGCACCTACACAAGGACCTAACAGACTTGATCGCCTTCTTGATAGAGTAGACCAGATGTTTACCATGCTAGACTCCCATGTACAGCACACTGCGACCTAGTTTGCATATGTCCAGGGACAGATCAGAGTTTGATAAGTTCTAGCCTCTTTGGCCATTCTGGTCAAAAAGGGGGAGAAAATTTTGAGTGGGAGCTTGCACATTTGAGGGGGAGCAAAGCATAGACATAGCTTAGGCTTAGAAACATTGGTTCATTCAGGTGGTTTACCTTTGTTTATTTTAGCTTATTATAATTGCTAGTTTACTGTTTTTATTGCTTTTGTTTAAAGCTTTAGTACTTTGTTTTTTAATTTCTGTTTATTTTCAATATTTATCTTTACCTTACTACTTTGTAGCATTTATTTGTGTACTTTTAGATGTTGATTATATATCTTGAGTACCTCACTCTTGTACCCTAGTAAGATCTTGTATCCTAGATGCATATACTTCATGTATTTTGCATTGGTTGAGTGTTGGACATGCAATTGATCCTTGGTATTGGTCTTAATTGCATTACGTGTCCGGATGAGCATTTACTAGCTGAATGTTCATTGTAGTCATTCTTTAATGACTGTTCCTGTATGATCAAGATATGCTTACATGTTTTATAGTGTTTACAAACTTGATCGCACTTTACTTGCTCATGTAAATACATTGTATTCAACTTGTCATAAGCTTAATAAAAGTTTTGTTTTTGTGAAAGTATTCTAGGTTATAGGTATATACATGCAAGTACTTCACAGCTTCTAGATTAGGTGTGAGTAAGTTTTGCCACTGTTCCCAAACTCATGTTTAAGTCTAGATTCTATTTGTTTTGTCATGGAATAGCCAAAAGGTGAGATTGTAAAGTTGTAATTTACAACTATATGTTTTGTTGGCTTTCATTCCGTGCCAAATTTGATTGTAATTATATTCAATCTTTTGTACCTTGTATTTATTCTGGGATTTAATTGTAGAGGTTGTATGATAGAGAAAGAGTGTGTGAAGATTCAAGCTATTGAAGACAAAAGGGTTTTTGTAGGTATCTCGCGACTAAGCATCCCGCAAAATGATGCATGTACCATGCACATGACCGGAATGCGAAGAGTCAGGATAGATGGAAACAGCTATGTTTCGCGAGTAGCTTGCGAGTAAGGCCTTCATGCGAGACACTCATGAAACATTCTATTCTACCAGTCTATACTATTTGATACACACTTTCTGTACCCACACTATAATTTTTGGGGAAAGCTTCTGAGAGAAAACTCTAGCCATAAACCTTGAGAGTTAGAGATTGTTATATCCATAATTCTTTACACAATTGCTTATGGATTTTCCTCAACTCCTACTACTCCATTTCCATACCATTGAGAAATTGATAGCCCAAACACTTACCACACCTTTTTAGAGTGTCAAGTGAGGTTTTGGTGCTGCTGGGAAGCATTGGAAGAAGCCAAGGATGGCAGATACAACATGGAGCTTGTTGCGGGATCTAGAGAGCTAGACGAAACACGGTTCCGAGAAGCCTTGTTGGAGTAGGAGCTTGAAGGGCTTAGGTACATCGGGTAGAGTAGGCTCGGAGGGTCTCTTACTGACCCATGTATCCCAACTGATTGTCTAGTGGATCAACTACCGCTTGGAGGGCAGTGGAGAGGTTTTTCGCTGAGTTTTTTAGTTTCCTCTTCGATAACACATCGGCGTGTTATCTTGTGTTTGAATCTTTCTTCCCTATTCTTTTACATTCTATTTTACTGCTGTGTTGTCTTGATTATGGATTAGAGTAGCTTGTTTGTTTATCCACTCGCATTTACACTATTCCGCACTTAGTATTAAGTTAGTGTAAAATCTATCGAGCTGTAACTTTAATTTGGGGATCTAAACAACTTTTGTATTTTCAACACATTTTCGAGCTTTCACTTGGATCAAAAGTGATCATGGAAGAGAGTTTGAGAATTCTAAACTCATATCTTTTTGCAATGGTCAAGGAACAAAGCAAGAATTCTCTGCACCCAAAACACCTCAGCATAATGGGGTTGTGGAAAGAAAGAATAGAGTAATTCGAGATTGCTAGGGTCATGCTGAATAACAAAAGCATGCCAAAATCTTTCTGAGGAGAAGCTGTAAACACTGCATGTCATACGTTGAATAGAGTGTACTTTTGTCCCGATACTAAGAAGACCCCATATGAACTCTAGAGAAGGAAGAAACCGATGGTGAAATATTTCAATGTTTTTGGCAATGATTGTTACATCCTTTGAGATCAAGAGAATCTAGAAAAATTTGATGCAAGAAGTGATAAAGGGTTCTTTCTTGGATATTCTACATCAAGCAGAGCATACAGGGTATCAATCTCAGAACTAAAACTCAAGCAGAGCATACAGGGTATCAATCTCAGAACTAAAACTATGATGGAATCTGCTAATGTGGTAATAAATGATGAATAATGTGCTGAAACTCATATTGAAGAGGCTCAAAGTGTTAAAGAGAGATCTATAGAGAATGAAGATACTCTTCCTAAGGAGTATGTTGAAAAGTCTACTAATGAAGAATTGTTGATTCTGAATGATACTGTTTTAGAACCAACAAGACCGGTCAAAGAAACTCCACAAGAACAGGATGGGTCAAGTACACCATCTAGACAAAAGAGTACAACAACTTCTTTGGTGAAAGGTCCATAAAGCTCAATCACCCTTCCACCAATATCTTGGGAAGTTTGAATGACAACATGAGATTGAGATCTAAAGCATTAAATGTCATTACACACTAATGCTACCTTTCTTAAGTGGGGCCTAAGAAAGTTGATGAAGCCTTGCATGATGCTAATTGGATTAATACAATGCATGAAGAACTCTATCAATTTGTTCAAAATGATGCGTGGGAATTGGTTCCAAGACTCAAAGAATTCAATGTAATTGGCACTAAATGGATCTTCAAAAACAAGTCTAACGAGCCTGGAGCAGTCATTAGAAATAAATCAAGACTTGTTGCACAAGGATACACTCAAGTGGAAGGAGCTGACTTTGATGAGACATTTGCTCCTATAGCTAGAATTGATCTATCTAGATACTTTTAGCCATTGCTTGTCACTTGAATTTCAAGTTGTATCAAATGGATGTCAAAAGTGCTTTCTTGAATGGGATGTTGCAAGAAGAAGTGTATGTAGAGTAGCCCAAAGGATTTGTGGATCCTCATAGGCTTAATGATGTCTACAAACTGAAAAGGGCATTGTATGGTCTTAAACAAGCTCTTAGAGCTTGGTATGATATACTGGCCTCTTATCTCACAGGGAATGAATTCAAGAGAGGAAATGCTGATACTACTCTCTTCATTCGAAAGGATAAGAATCATTTTGTTTTAGCTCAAGTCTATGTTGATGTATTGTTTTTGGCTCTACTAATGATTTTCTTGCTAAATCTTTTGCAAATGAAATGAAGAAGATGTTTGAGATGAGCATGGTAGGTGAACTTACCTACTTTGTAGGACTATAAATAAAGCAAACAGACATAGGAATTTATATTAACCAAGCAAAATTTGCTAGAAACCTTGTCAAGAGATTTGGACTCGAAAAGGCTGCACATGTTAGAACACCAATGGCTACCAATATAAAGCTTGGGAATGATCCATCAAGTCAGTCTGTTGATATCACTTTATATAGAAGTATGATTAGTAGTTTGTTGTATTTGACTACTAGTTGCCTTGATATAGCTTTTAGTGTTGGTGTATATGCTAGATTTCAATCTAATCCAAAAGAATCACATCTTAATGTTGTAAAGAGAATAATCAAATATGTTAGTGGTACTTGTGATTTTGGATTGTTTTATAGAAAAGAGTCAAATGTATCTCTTGCTAGGTATTCTGATGCGGATTGGGCTTGTAATACTGACGATAGGAAAAGCACCATTGAAGGGTGTTTTTATGTGGGAACCAATCTTGTTGCTTGGATGAGCAAAATGAAAAATTATATCTCTCTGTCAACAGCATAATATATTGCAACTGGAAGTTGTTGGTCATAACTTCTTGGTGATTATGGTTTATCACAAGAAACTATGGTTGTCTATTGTGATAATTCTAGTGCTATTGATATCTCTAAGAATCTGGTACAACATTCTAAGACTAAACATATAGAGATTAGGTATCACTTCATCAGAGATCTTGTTGAAAGAAAGGTTGTTGCTCTTGAATACATTCCTACTGAGTGTCAGAATGTTGACATCTTTACCAAATCTCTTGATAGAAGTAAGTTTGAGTCTCTTCGTCAAGTGATTGGTGTGATCACATGTCCCTAGTCACCTATGAGTTTTCATGGTCCTTGTGTGAATTATTTCTATCTCCTGTGACCAAAATTGTTTTCTTTAGGATTTGCATTTGCATAACATTCATACATTACATTCTAGGTTTGTTGTTGATGATTTTCAGTTTTTTTTTTTTAAATATAAAAAATAAAAAATCTGAAAAAGGGGTTTTGTATTATACATCTTCAAGATGTGTAATTGAGGTTGGCTTATAAAATTTACATTTCATGATTGTGTACCTTGTTTAGCTTTGATGAGCTTTAATTTTATGCACTTTACTAGTTTGTGCTATGTAGTGCTTATATTATGTGAGTTGTTTATGGTTTTTAATCACATGCTCTTGATTTTGAAGTCACGTTCTTTAGATTGTAAGGACTAAAAAATCCTAGGAGAAAGGCATAAATAACCATCTCACCACTGTTACTCGTCAATCATGAACACCTATGTTCAGATCATAAAAGCCGTGCTCGATAAGGTATAGCACTTGCACAGCAAAATACTTAAGGTGTTATTGTAAAATAGATAAAAGAAACAAAAAGCAAAATGAAAAAAATAAAGAAAAATATTCTTCAAAAGAAAAAGAAAAAGAAAAAGCAAAATTCAAAAAAAAAAAATATATATATATATATATATATATATGAATGGTTGCAAGTGTGTTTTCTAGGAGATGTGGGAGTTATATGATATAACTGTAAAGTTTTTAGACCCCTTAAAACACAATTGGATTAACCTAGTTAACAAGCCAAATTATTACTTAGTCCAAATTCCAAATCTAGGTTATCACAATCAAACAATCATATCATGCATAGCAGCGGAAAAATAAATAACACAATGATATGATGACCCAGGAAAACCAAACCGGTAAAAAACTTGGGGAGGATTTAACCTAGCTATCCTCAAGGTAAACTTGAATCCACTATATGAAAAAATCGAAGTTTTACTATAGCGACTTAGACCACTAACATCCTATTGCTACCCACCAATAGAAAACTTACTGACATGACCACATGCAAGCTCTGAGATCACGGACTCCTTTTTTCTTGGATTCTCCAGCAAGTATAAGCACACCCACTTATGTATCTTTAAGTTCTTATGGCAGCAACTAAATGATCATCAAGCTTTTGAAGAAATCTCATTCTTGATAATCCTAAGCTTGTGTAAAGGAAAGCTTCTCACAGATCTCACAAGAAATTTACACAAACCGTAATATGAGCAACCAAAAACTTAAAGAGGTTTAGGTACAAAACCCTAGATACAAAAAAGGCACACTCTTCTCTCTCTCTCTCTCTCTCTCTCTCTCTCTCTCTCTCTCTCTCTCTCTAAAAGCTCTCTAAAATGTGGCTTAGGGTTTCCTTTATATAGTGGGAGAAGTAGATCTGAAACCCTAATCCTTCATGGGCTTAAATAGCTATTTGGTCCGATTTAAAATTCTGCAAATACGATTCTCGATCGATCGAGCTTGTTCTTCGATCGATCGAACCAGACATACTATGAAATCTTCTTCTTACAGCATGTATGTTCTTGAATCTTGACTTGAATTACCTTGAGCATTGTCTAATAATACCTATAGACTCTAAGATCTATATCTAGACAAGTTTGTGTTCACGATTTGCCAATTATTCTAAACATTTAGAACCTAACAGTAACTCTTTAGGTGATAGTCTCTTTCAAACTAATGTGATGAATAATGTAGAAAGTTTGATTATTTTCTGTTTACATATCACCATGTGAGTATCTCATACACTTACTAGTTGCACACACCACAAGCAAATCTTTGTTAAACTTCGCACATATGATTGTGTGTCAAGTTTTGTGGTCTTCCAAAATTTAACTTCTTGATATGTTTAATGCATTTTAGGGTGTGAGAAAAGAAAAAGATTGAAGAAATTTGTTAACGTTTGAATCTTTTATAGAAAAATTTTGTTTTGAAAAACATTTGAAATCATAAACATACATCTCATATCATGAAAACAATTCTCAACTGCTTCTGCAAAAAAAAATTTCCATATTTTTCAAAATTTCTATTTCTTCATGATTCAACCAATCGAATCTATTTTTCAATCGATCGAAATGGGAAGAGGAATATTAAAGTTTTTAGCTTAGGTTCCTTTGATTCCTTCCCAATTCCTTTTGATCAATCGAGCCTGTTTTCAAGTGAAATTCGATTCCTTCCCGATTCCTCTCGACCAATTAGTTTTTGTATTTTAAAAACATGAAGGAATCAAATCAACTTTTTAAAACCATTCCTTTGTCTTTCTCTCCAATTCCTCTCTTGATTCCTTCTCACAATTATTTTATTTTATTTTTCTTTTTGTCGTTTTCTTGGTCAAAGATTCAAAGGTTTTCTACATACACTTAAGGTAAGACTCTTTTAACCTTTCTTTTTCATCAAATTAAATGTTATCATGCATTTTTTAGGGATTTTTGCACATTTCAAAATTTGGGGTTTTTGATGTTTATGGGATTTTTTTATCAAAACTAAATCATGGTTTTTCATCATGCATCATTTAAACATGATTCCCATACTTTAATTTCAAAATTTTCTTGGTTTATAAAAATTTTTGAAATTAAGGTTCTTATGTTCTTCAGAGATTTGGGGATTTTGTTAAATTGGGCAAAATTGAGTGAAATTGGCTTCTATTATTGATAGATTGAGTGATTATAACTTGTTTTATACTTGTTGTGTTGTTCAATTGACCAATATAAGGATTTTTGAAAATTAGGTTTTCAAAATTGGGTATTTTCTAATATTTTTAATTTCCTTGGTCAATTTTCAAATTGTGATGAAATTGAGCTATTTTAGAGCCTGCATCATATGAATTTAAATGTCATGCATCATATAGTTTTTCAAAATTGCATGTTATCTTGTCTCTAACCCTTCTTAATGCAATTTTCCCTTGGTTTTGTTTATTGTTTTTGTTTCTGTCCTTAGTCATAGCTCCGAAGATTGGTAGGAAGTTTAAAACTAGAGCAAATAGGAATCCTGTTTCATCCTTTTCTAGTTCAGCTTATGTTGATAGAGTTAGGTTTCTCACTGATAAGTGTGAAGAGACTTATGAGACCTTGACTAAATATAAGTCTATCTGGGGTGAAAAGGAGATTATCTTGAGTGAGTTAGATCCCTCCATCCGTAGGAACTTTGTGTCTAGAAACTAGGTATCTTTGTATGAGGTGTCTAATCCTCCTCTTGCAGCTTTGATTAGAGAGTTTTATTCAAATCTTTCTATCTATCCTGAAATGACAGGTGGTCATTATTTGACTTCTTGTATTAGAGGTAAAGAGTTTACCATAAATAAACAAACAGTTTCTGAAGCTTTAGGACTGCCTTTAGTTCAAAAACCCAAATACCCATACACTGAGTTTCCTTTTGTTGATGACATTATGTCACTTTTTGTGGTAGACCTGTTTCTTGGGGTACGAAACCAAGAATCAATTCTTGTGAATTCATTGAGCTTAAATCTTTGTACTTAAGGATTTCTTGACATAACATCTATCATATTTCTCATGTTCATACTATTCCCATAGATAGATGTGCTTTTCTTTATGCTCTTGCTATTGATGGTTCTATGCGTTTTCCCTCTATATTTATTCAAACTATTGTTGATATCTATAGAAGTACTAGTAAAGCTCAAAAGTTGTTCTTTCATACGTACATTTATAGGATTTTGAGGTTTTTAGGGTTGTCTGACTTTCCACCCTTAGAGTTAGTTCACATCACTGCACCCATGGGAGCCACAACAGTGGCAGGCACAGATGAAGAGTGTTGAGCCAAGCACTAGGACGTCAAAGAGATCACAAGGAGAAGCTTCTACTACAGCTCCTACCTTTGGTACTATACCTGCTGTTGAGGAGACTTTGGTGGACCTGACTGCAGCTGTGGATGATGTAGACCCTACTGTTGCCCCTCCTCTCTCATTTCATGCCATGATTTAGTCCTTTATGACTACATAGGCAACTCATGGACAACTTCTGGATGAGTTATTAACAAAGGTTGCATCCTTGAGAGCAGATTTTGTGAAGTATAGGAGTGCTTTTCCACCTCTTCCACCCTCTGATGACTGACTTTGCCTTTGGCAATTCCTAACAAAAAGAGGGGGGGGGGGGGGTTTAGGACATTCCGTATGTAGGGGAGTAGAGTTTTGATGTTTAGGAGGAATTTGATGCATTTTCTTTATTTATTTTCTTTGGTTTTGATGTTTATATTTCATTGTTTATATGTTTATGTAGTTGATTCACAAACATTGATGTGCTTATTGGTTATGGTAGTTGTTAATGATGAGGTTATTCATTATTGATGTGTTTACTGTCTCTTTATATGTTCTGTGAATTAAAGTTCATTTTTTTTTTTATGATACTTGTATTTTCCACACATGCATTTATGGTGTGTTTTCAGTGTTTCAAGAATTTATAGGTTAATTATTTCAACAGCTGCTGTCTATACTAGCAACTAATAGTTAGTAGTTGAGTAAGAATGCAATGTCTTGTATTTGGGCTGGTATTGAATTTAAGCATTACATTTTGTGTGTGTGTTTTGTCACAGATTGCCAAATAGGGAGATTGTTAGATTCTAAAAATTTAGGTTTAAATGTTTAGAATCATGTTTTTATTGTGTTGGCAAACCAAGAACAAAACATGTCTAGTCCATGTATTAGGCAATGCTTAATAGTGTTGGTTTCAAGTTTCAAGTTCAGCTGACTATAGAAAAAGGAAGAAAATTTCTGTCAAACTCGACTGATCGAGAATTAGGGTCGACCGATCGAAAATCATAGGAATAGAATTCTGCAGAGTTATAAATCAAGTCCAAGCTCGCGAAAATGTTTAGGGTTTCATTCCAACTTCTCTACATATAAAAGGGAAACCCTAGCTATGTTTTTCAGACTTTTGGAAGACTTGTGTGTTACTCTTTGTGAGATCTGAGAGGTTTTGTACATTTTAACTACACAAGAATCTACTAGAGAAAAATCTAAAATTAAGCATAGGTAGAACATAATTGCTGCATCAAGATCATTACTGATAATGATCTGAAACCTTTGAGTGGGATCTCAAAGTCACAAGCAAGGCGGCTTGTGTTGGTGTAAATCCAAGGAGAGAAGGAGTCTGTAGATTTGGAGCTTGCACGTGGTCTTATCAGTAAGTTATTACATGAGTTAGCAATAGATTTAGGGTTAAATCTAATTGTAAAAATTTCAATTCTCTTATAGTAGATTTACTTTACCTTGAGGATAGTTAGGTCAAATCCTCCCTAGATTTTTACTTTGAAACAATTTGTTTCATCGATTTTCCTAGGTCATCATATCGTGGTATTATTTACTTTTCTACTTTTATGCATGATATGATATATGCCTGTTTAACCTAGATCTGAATAATAAACCTAATAATCAACTTGGTTAATTAATTAGGTTAAACAATCTGGTTGAAAGGATCTAAACAAACAAACACACACACACACATATATAAAGTTGTATAAGACACCTTAAAGTTGCACCATGTGTAATTTAAACTCAAATCATTTATATTTGTTTTAAATATTGATAATGTGAAAATTTAAATCATCGATTTTAAAAATGCCTATATACTTACCTTAATATATATCAAATTAATACTAATTTTTAACAACATAGCAAAACTTTATAACTATGAATCTAATTATCCAACTATTAAAAAAAATTATGAATGAAAAATCAAAATTTTAAAAACGCTATGATACGTTACTTTTGTAGGGGATTTCAATTCCATGGACATTTGAAAGCAGTGAAAAGTGAAAGCTAGAATAGTAGTGAGTTTCTCCTAAAAAAAATAGAATAGTAGTGAGCTCTTTTTCTACCATCCATGATCCATAGCTGATTATGCGGTGAATTTATTTCCTGGAAACCTCCCACTGATCCTGTGAGTTCTCACGTCACATCTCACTCCTATTTCAAATTTCAACTTTCAACCAATAATTGTTAAAAAGCTAGATCCACTCAAACATATTATTGGATAATTCCTGCCTAATATTTTTTTGTTTTGAGAAGAATCATTCTTGCCTAATCTGATTGGACTATAAAAAGAAATTTATACTTTGAAAATCAAGCATGAAAAAGAGGCAGAGAAATGCTACGTCTACAACAATTTTACAGCATTTTTACAACAAATCACAGGTGATTAGTTGATATTGGTTCAAATTTGAAACTAACACTAAGATTACTTTTTTGCCCCAACAATAACAACCAGTAATAACTTGCCACTTAGGATTTGTTGTAAAAATGTTGTAGACATATCATTTCTCAAAGAGGCATGCTCCTAGAATTTTCCTCCCTAATTTGATTGGTTTAAAAGAATTATATCCTTAGAAATCAAGCAAAGAAAAGATGCATGTTCTAAGTATAATGATTGGGAGTAAATAAAAAATTGTGTTTGGTTTGCTTTTAAGGAACCTGCCCAAGTTAATGGTACCATTATCTTTGATTGGGTTTGACCATACCATATACTAATTTTTGTTTTTCCTTTTTGAGATATTGTGCCATTTACTCTTTTAAATTCGATTCAAATCGGTCTAAGTAACCGATCATGACCAATTTTGACTTAATATTTTATTTTTTGTCATTATTTATTTATTTTTGGATAAGGATCATGGAGGTTATTAATATAGATTCCATAATTTTTCTTGTTAATTTAGGACAATAGCCTTCTTCTTCTTTTTTTTCATATTTTTAGCTAACTACTTTTCGAAACACCAATATTAGATTATCTATTTTAAACTTTATTTCATTTAAATAGCAAAAGTGCTACATCCACAACATTTTTGTAATATTTTCTAAGGGTCATCAAATAGCCCATGGCCCACAGTCTGACCTAGAAACTCAGTAGTCCATCGGGTTAATGGGCGGCCCGACCTATTGTTATTGAGGCCTATGGGTAGCCCACTAGCCTAGTGGGTTAGGCCGTAGGCTAGTTTTTATGCGCATGGACACCCAGTGGGCTAGGCTAGCCTGTTAGCCCAACCCATTGCTCAATCCAATAACTTAGAATTTATAACAAAAATATATAGGAGGTATATGAAGGATTAATCTTGAGATATTGTAGAGGAATTTCTTAAGAGAACTCTCCCAACCACTAAGATATTAAAAGTAATTGTGCTAAACTTAGTTTATTAAATATATATTTTTCTAGTAGTCTAACAAATTTGAATTAATCATTTGATTTTTTTTTTATTAAAGATAAAAATAAAAAACTATTTGAAGCCTTAATAAAAAAAATTAAATAAGTTTCCATCAACAAAACAAAAATTTAAATTGATTTGACTATAAAAAAAAAAATTGTAATTAAGTATTAAATTCTTTGATTCTTTCATTTAAAAAAAAAATAGATTGATTATTCCCTTATAAAAATTGATTCTTTCTTTATGAAAATAATAAAATAATATGCTAACATAATCTCATTGGTAGCCCATTAGACCCAACCTAGTAGCCTAGCCCGTTAAAGACAAAATGGGCATTGTCCATGGGTAGGGTCGTGGGCTGGGATTTTCTTTTTTGGCCTAACCCGACCCAGCCTATTAACTAGTTAGCCCATTATGCCCAGCCTATCGTACCCTTGGGCCAAGTAAAAATGGGCCGAGCCAACCCATTGACAACTATGTTTGGATAAGGATCATGGAGGTTATTGATATAGATTCCATAATTTGTCTTGTTAATTTAGGACAATAACCTTCTTCTTTTTTTTTCATATTTTTAGCTAACTACTTTTCAAAACACCAATATTAGATTATCTATTTTAAACTTTATTTCATTTGAATAGCAAAAGTGTTACATGCACAACATTTTTATAACATTTTCATAACAAATCCTAGCGGTAAATTTTTACTGCTTCGAACTTGAATTCACTACTTAAATTAGTTTTTTAACCACCAATAACAACATGTCACTAAGGATTTGCTGTCAAAATGTAGTGTACATAACATTTCCTTTTAAAAGCAATATTGTAGCATTCTACAACGGAGAACTAATAGGAAGTCTAATGTGAGAGTGCAATTTTTGGGCTTTTATCCCTAAATTGGATGTTATGCTAAATTAGGGAGCCTAATAAAGATGCTCATGTATGTATGCATCCCACTTGAGCCATAACGACCACTGCTCTCTTGCCTATAAATAAATATATCAATACTTAATAGTATATCACATTTTCATTAAGAACTAGAAATCGAAAAGTTCGCTCTACCTTTCACAGTGATAAAAATGGGGTTTAGCAAGTTTTTGCTAGCCATATGCTTCTTAATAATTCATGTCTCCCTAGCCCAAAACTCCCACTTCGACTTTGTCCATGCACACAATGTAGCTCGTGCCAAAGTTGGCGTTGGTCCAATTGGATGGAACAACACAATTGCAGCCTATGCTCAAGATTATGCCAATAAGAGATCAGGAGACTGCAACTTGGAACATTCTAGAGGGCCCTATGGAGAAAATCTAGCCGAAGGTTATGAAAACTTAAACGGAGTAGATGCAGTGAATATGTGGGTAAGTGAGAAGCCTAACTACAACCACAAGTCCAACACATGTGTCGGTGGTGAGTGCCTACACTATACTCAAGTTGTTTGGCGTGATTCTGTTCATCTTGGGTGTGCCAGAGTTAAGTGCCACAATGGGTGGATGTTTGTCATTTGCAGCTATGATCCTCCGGGTAATTATGTAGGTGAATTTCCTTACTAATTATAATTAGTGTTTAATTTATGGATTACTTACATTTGAGTATGTTGTTCCTGATCAGGAGTGTGTTTAGTAGTAACCAAATATATGTGTACCCTTCTGATGAATATATATAATAAAAATGAAGTCACTTTTTTTATCATGAAGAAGATTTTTTTTTTTTTTTTTTTTCTCTTACCATGGGGGCCATGCCAAGGTAATAACTCAATTTTCTAATAAGGAAATAAATCTTGAAATGGTAGATAAGCAAGAAGAGAATAAGGGAATATGGAATTAAATCTTGAGTTTCTAGCCAACAAGATTTAAATATGCAAAGTGTTTTGCGTTCAAGTCATTCCTCCCCACTAGCGACATGTGGGTACTTCTTATATTTCAACAAAATGAGGTCTTAACTTAGGAGCAATTAGGTGCTAGTACTGTTACACTTAAGAAAACCACACTTGTCATACCTCTGAGCCATTTTTTTTAAGCAAAAAAAAAAGAGAAATATATATATATATATATATATATATATATGGAATTAAATCAAAAATAATTAAGCACATTAATGATAAGAATAAAAATCAATATATTAAAACAAGATATTAATTAACTACTATATATGTCATCAGATTGTATTAATGCACTCTTCCTTTTGGCTTTGAAGTTTGAAAATATAACTAGCATATAACCCTTGTAATTACTAGATACCATATATATGACTATATGGGTTTATGCATGGCTCATCTTTTCTTTTGTGGAATGAAAAGAAGATAGCAAAATCTAAGATTAAAAAAAAAAAATTCATTATGTTCTTGATCACGTGAACATCATCAATAATGACAATATTAAGATAGGAGGAATAGAAAGAGATAGGGTAATCATTAATTCCATTTCTAAGAGCATCTGTTCTCGGCAAATCATGTTAAGATGGGTGCTTCTTGCCATTTATGATAACGTATGTCTTATTCCTATACGAACTTTTTGCCATTGGTTTAGTCAGCTGCTGTCGAATATGGTAGATTTTATGGTGTCATTTCTATGTTCACAGTTGATCAGCAGATTCAGCAGTACAGCAGATTCAGCAGATTTTATTGTGCACGATACAAATTATTTTTTTCACATTTTGTGTTTCATTTTATGTTTCACCAATCATAATTTGTTATGTATTTGTATTAATTTTTTTTATTATAAAATAATCAAATTTTAAAATGAAAAAAAAAAAAAATTAAACACGTTGCAAGTTTGTGATTTGTATTCGTAAAGTCCCCTGACCCAAAACAAATCAAATATTTGCAACAAAATCATCCTTTTTGTTTTTTGTTTTTTTTTTTTTTTTTGGTGGTCAGATTTGAATCACATTAGTAATTGCAAATATGTGAGAGTACGTCTAATATAAATGTGGTATAATCGAAGACTAGGTTAGGCTAGCCTTGCAATAAACCTTAAACGTACCAAGAAAATCATTTCAAGCTCAAATTCGTACTTGATATGTGATTCGTCCAAGGAATTTTGAATTGGAATATAAAGCTCAGCCTATAAGCTTTTGGTTTCACGAGCATTGCCTTGGCTTTGACAATAATATTTCACGAGCGTAAATATTATTATCTCTCAAGTTCCTGTTCAAAAATTTAGAGATTCTTTTCATCAAATTCTAAAGATCCTCGACACCTTGATCGAAGAAGAAATATAACTTCTTGAATCAACGGAAAACGAAGAACAAACAAAACTAAGTGATAATAATTGGTCAGTAGGATGGAGTGGAACTAGCCACTGCTGGTATGGATCGTGCTATGACAGAATGCAAATCCTTTGTATCATTTTTTGTATATCACTCTATGTTTCACGAATCACTACTTTCACGTGAATGATTACTTTATATTTTAAACTTCAGTTATTTTATAAGAAAAATAAAATCAAAAAATGGTCCATTGTGATTGGTGGAGTATAGATTGGTATACAAAAAATAATACAGAGGATTTGTATTCGTCATGAAACTACTCCTTCATACCCAGTGTGGGCAATCCCTTAGCATATAGGATGCCAACCAGACATATATAGCCATAGGAAGCCTCGTCGTGCATTGCCTGCACAACACCCCCTGGGGCAAATCTCAAGTGAATTAATTGCAATTAACCCTTATTATAACAATATATTAATTAAAAATAACACAAGACCTAAAAAAGTTAAAATCATCATTAACAATCAATTATATTTCTCCTAACGGCCATGGTTTTGAAACCCGGACCGGACCGTACGGTCCGACCGGAAAAACCTCGAACTGCTCCTTTTTGCGGTTCTTTTAACCTCAAGAACTGTTCAAAGGGAAAAAAGCAGGGACCCGTGTGAACCGTGGTCAGACCTCACGGTTCTGAGAATCGTGATCAGACCGCTTCTCACGGTTCCCTGCTTCCCTTTGAATCTGAACCTTTCAAAAAAAAAAAAAAAAAACACACAGAAAAACGGATCCTCACCGACCATACCGTACCGAGCTTTGGGCTGATTGAACGAGCCGATGCCGGCGAACGGAACTTGATGACCTTTCCGACGCTGGTGCGGTGACACAGTCGAAGCTGATTTTCAAAACCAACCCATATATAGAAATAAAATTAAGGAAAAAAAGAGAAAAACATTCTTAGTAAATTACTAGAAAAAAATCCTACTACCACCCAACACAGAAGGTAATATTTTTTTGGTAGATTACACATCTTAGCGTCGCCGTTGATGCTTCTTCCGTATCTGCAGAAGAGAGAGTAGAGTTAAAAACCGATGAAGAGAAAAGAAAAGACTGAAAACTGAAAAGTAGAGAACAAAGAGGTAATCAGATAAGATTAAAAGAAAGTGGAGTTAGGTGGAGGTAATCAGATAAGATCAAATGAAATGACAATGCCACGTTTTTTATTTCTAAGTTATTCAACCTCTTTTTTTTTTCTTTTTTCTTTTTTTAAATTAGAGTGCCACGTTGATCTGAAAATATAAAAATAGAAAATCACTACACTTTTTTTGATAATAAGTCCATAGTTAACCAAAATAAATAAATAAATAATAAGAATACTCCTCTCTTAAGTTTTTTTTTTTTTTGGAGAATCACTCCTCTCTTAAGTTTAATTAATTTATTTATATTTTACATAATTATTAAATTAATTATGACGTCATCACGATTCAACCCTGGTTCAACCTCGGTTCGACCTTAAAAACCTTAAACCTCTCTCTTTTACGGTTCAATGAATGGTCGGGTTTGAAAACCTTGCTAACGGCTTGAGATTCACTTTTTGTTAACCGTTTTTCACATGGTAGATAGTTAACATTTGTGTGTGTGTGTGTGTGTGAACACCATTATCAAAATTGAAAGTTAGATTTTAGGTTTTCTTCACCATGTTACATGTATCACACTACCCAAGATAAAGTAAAACTCATTTATTTAACACATAATAAAATCTCATTTCTTTTTAATATGAACCATGATATATTTCATTATCAATATGAAATTAATATCAGTAAATATTAACTCATCAAATAATGCGTTTAATCCATCAATGCCATATGCTTGGATAAAGTTGAGGTTATTATGGGATTGTATTATTATGTGAAGTTGCACGTTTAACAGATTAGTCTATTTTTTTAGACTTTAGAAATTAGTTTATTCTAATCATATTATAAATTTATATTATAAATAATATTTCTTTGATTTGTAAATAATTTTTAATTATTAAGGTCTAATAGAAAATTTCAATATAGATATAAAAAACTTTATAAGAAAAAGAAAAACAGGGAAAGATAGGAAAACTAGAAAAATTAATTGAATCTTAAATAGTATACGTAAATACAAAAATTGAGGAACTTATAAGAACTTACCTATAGCACGTTATCATATAACATTTTCCTAAGGAGTGAATATTTCTTTTCCATTAGCAATTTCCATGATTAATTTTCTTTGACTATTGGCAAAAATTGACAATAATATTATAAACAAATTAAATAAAAAAAATAAAAAAAGTTGAGTAGCTAAGCCACTAGCATAAAATTGGCCATTTGCAATCTAATATAAATTTATTAAATTTTGTAAATTTTTTTGAAGATGCACTAGGTGCTATAGATTCAGAGAAGCACAAATTCAAGTATCTAATGTAGTTTTTCCACTTTTCTATAAATTAAAAAAAAAAGTTTTTTTCCACAAAATTAGATTTTTGTAATTACCCAAATTCAATCTAGCTTTGATTCATTTACATTTGCATTACTATTTTCTAATTTTTTTTAAAAAAAAAAGAAAAAAAAAAGAGAAAGAAAAAGAAAAAGTAAAAAGTAAACAGTAAAAACAGTAACTATTGAGATACAAGGTATTAAAGCCCATCCCACTAGTAGTATAGCTCAAGTCCCATATCTTTCGGATCAGTTTTTACTCGACCCAGGCCCAGTCCTTGGCATTAAACGTGACCTTCCATCAAGCAAATTCAAATCAAAAGCCCATCCCTTGGCACTCCAACCTTTGTTAGAGGTGGGCAGGAGTCTGCTTAGCCCACATTATAATTAGCTTCTATCCGAAGGCACAGATGTACACTCCCAGTTAAAAGTTAAAATCATGTGTTAATTATTTATCATTGGAACTAAAAAAAATACCAATTGAGCTACAAGGGTCTTGGTCAATAGTAATTAATACTAAATATATTTCTTTCATTTGGAATAGCTATTTTGATGGGGAAAAAATAAGTTGAAATTTAAGTTACTATCCTTCTATATGTGTTTATAATTGAGAGAAGCTGTTACCTATTTAATTAGCACTAAGTATAAAAAAATTGTACTGGATCAAAAAAAAAAAAAAAAAAAATACTATTGGTTGAAGCCACCTAATAACTTTTGGTTGAACTCTTTCAAAAAAATTAACCTTTTGTTGAAAAGAAAATCTCACCATTAAATTAAATGATCTATATGTTCTAATAGTAAATACGTCAATCAAAATTTATGTCAATTAAATATTATTTATTATTTAATTCATAAACACATCTTTGAACATATTTTAAAAATACAAAAATTAGATTCTTAAAATATATATAGATATATATATATATATATATATATATATATATATATATATATGAAATTTAAACATTTTATTGATGATATAATTATTGAGCTAAGAACATTATAAAAATTTACAAGCATAGAGGGTATAGAAAGAAAATTATAAACAAATTCAAGTAGTTTCCACAATGCATTATATATATATATACACATATATTTTGAGAGAGAGTTTTAACTTATGACGTCCGCTCCTGATGATAACTCTTTGTCATCAGACTAAGACACCAATCAGTTTGTGATGTAAGCAATGATTGAATTTCATATTTTTTATTCAGTTATTAAAAACTTTACCGGTTAAGTTAATTGGAACCTTTAGGAAGCAATGATATTAATACCAATACTTGATATGCATATTTTACAATAAGGACACCACAAAGAGTTGCTGGGCCACTAATTTAAAAACTAAAATAAAAAGAATGAGTAGTTCTTGGTATATAGTGTACGTTGTGATGTGAGTACGAGACTGTGTGGCCCATGCATAGCGTGTTACTTGTGTCTCTGTATTTATTTTTCAAATAAAAAAAAGTATATACATATATATATATATATAGGACAAAATTTAAACACAGTACGTTAAGTGTTATTCCTTAAAGTTAAAAAAAAAAAAAAAAAAAAAAAAGAAAAAGAAGAAGAAGAAGAAGAAGAAGAAGAAGGTATATATATATATATATATATATATATATATATATTCTAAAAAATTAAGTTAAACAACTGAAATTGCTCAAAGAAATAATTTCTAGTATATCACTTTGCTTGATTGAGAGCTAACTATATATGTGTCTATAACTGATTGTTTAACCGATTTTCTCTGCCCTCTAAATCTAAAAATTAAAAGTACTCTGTTGTCCCCTCTTCCCCTACTCTTCAAAGGTTCAATGTAACCCTTTTTTTTTTAACATTGCCTTAAGAATTTGGGCTAACCTAATAAACTCTAGCAACGACATTATCATAGGATAAGAAGCCAGTCGAAGCTAAGGCAATGGTCGTCAAACCAAAGTTTATAGGCCGCGCATTATATTCCAATTCAAAACCTTGGACGAATCACATATCAACTTATCAAGCAGGAGCTTGAGCTTGAATTGATTTTCTTAGTATGTTTAAGGTTAACTGAAAGGCTAGCCTAAACTAGTCTTCGATTATACCACATTTATATTAGGCGTACTCTCACCTATTTGCAATTGCTAATGTGATTCAAATCCGACCACCAAAAAAAAAAAAAAAAGATGGTTTTGATGCACTTATTTGACTTGTAGTAGGTTGAAAAATATACGAACACAAATCACAACTTACCACGTGTTTGATTATTTTTGTTTTTTCTGTTTTTTTTTTTTGTTTTTATATATATATATATATATATATATTTTTTTTTTAAACTTTGGTTATTTTATAAAAAAATTCAACACAAATACATAACAAATTATGATTGGTAAAACATAAAATGAAACACAAAATATGAAACAAATTATTTGTATCATGGACAATAATATATGTACTCACAGTAGTGCTGAATCTGCTGATCAACCGTGAACGTAGAAATGGCTCCATAAAATTCCTTTAAACGCCACGGGGAGTACAGTTGTTTAACTTAATTTTTTAGAATATATATATATATATATATAAAGCTTGATTGTTTCAGCAGTAAATTGCATTAAGGTTTGAACCACAGTTCTTAAAAAGTGGATGAGAGACTACACGTATAAAAATTTTAACAAAACTTTATAAAAAGCCTGTTTGGATATTATAATTTAGCTTATTTGGAAAGGCAAAAGAAGAAGCTCTCAAAGTTGTGGACGGCAAGGAACCCCCCTCCTCTCCAAAAACCAAAAAGAAAAAGAAAAAAAAAAAAAAAAAAAATATATATATATATATATATATATATATTCCTCCTAATGGGACAAGGTAGTTCTATCCCTCTCCCTGAACAAGGTCATATAAACTGTTGCTAAAGATTGATTAACTTATATGAATGACCTTCGCACTAGAGACTAGGAAGGGCGTAGTAAATGACAAACCGTTTTGGTGAGTTGAAAATAAGCGTAAATCTGATGATTCTCGATTATGTGAACCCTTTGAACTATGGGCTTATGGGCTTACTAGTCTTGATCGGTGTCCCCAAGATATATCTACTGCTATACAATTACAACCCGTCTTTGCTCAATGGATACAAAACACCTATGCTTTAGTACCTTGGCGCAACGACTTACAAGCACCAGTTAGAAGTATTTAACATTTCCTAACCAGATTGATGTTATTAATTAAAATCTTTGGTAGTTGAAACACATGCATCTTGGCGCAATAGTAAGTTACTATCGATATGACACCGAGACAAAGTATAAAAATCCTACTATCTTGAAGGAAAAAAATTCATTACTAATTTCGTGGCGTATCTTTGTTACGTGTGAGAGTCAGAAAAGGACTAGTTTTTTAAAGTGAGAAAGTCTGTTAGTGAGAATACCTTTAAGCTTATTCGGAGTTAAGACTTCTTTTGCGACATGGCACTTACTTGTGAAATGTCCCTAGGCATGGATTGTAAGAGGTGGTAGGTTAAATTCTATTTTTGGCTTAGAAAAGTCCGAATGGTGGATTAAGGGTGACACACAGAAAAAGGCAATGTAGAAACAACGAGTATGAATCAAGCGAGAGATCATGGAGGAAAACAAAGCATTTTGGCTAGTTTTCAAATTTTAAAGAAAGTGTTTCATTCTATGGCTAGGCTTTTTTAAGGCCTTCCATTCTTAGCATTGCTAATAAGTGTTCAAGTAGATAGTCTTTCCCATTTTAATTACACGGAGTCTTTTAATAAGGAAAAGTGTTACATATACAATATTTTCATAACACTTTTGCAACAAATAATAGATGGTATATTATTATTAGTTATAATTTGAATTCACAACTTAAATTACTTTTTTGCCCAGCCGTATAACTACTTGCTACTTAAGATTTGTTGCGAATATATTATAAAAATGTCGTAGACATAACATTTCTCTTTAATAAACCAATTTGGGATTGAAAAGTTATTTAGCTCTAATATTATATCTAAAAAAAAAAACTATCTATAATCAACTAAATAGTATCTGACTAAACTAGGGCAAGAAGTTTTTTATTCAAGAATGATGCCTTCTGTGTTTTTATTGATATTTGAAATAAAATTTTCCAAATTCATCGTGATATGACTTAAAATCTGCCTAAGGCTACTGTGTAATGTGTATATGAGAATTTTCTATTCATTTCCCTTTATTAAAAAAAAAAAAAAAAAAAAAACCCCATCAAAATCCCTCTCTTTCTAAAGGATTCATAGCATGTCAAGCCATTGTAAGGTTATTCACTTTGCATCAAATTAAACATCATGCTCCACTTTCCTCTGAAAGTTCCAAAATGGAAAAAATACTATGGAAACCTCCAAAATGATAGAATACTAGTAAAATCTTTAAAATCACCAAAATACCCTTATAAAATTGAAAATGAGCAAAATGTCCCCCCTAAACCAATTGAAATGACTAAAATGCCCCCTAATGATTTATTAAATGACATAAATACCTTTAAAATATTCCGGATAACTAAATTACCCTTAAACCTCAAATAGAACCCTTGGAACCATCAAAATGACCAAAATACCCTTTAAATTCTAAAATGACAAACACCTTCCTCCCAATCCCTAAAATGAAAAAAATATCTTGGGAACTTATAAAATAGAAAAAAAGATTACTCCTAAAATAACCAAAATACTATGTACACCTCTAATATGACCAAAATATCCCCAAACCTATTAAATGTACAAAATATCCTTCAAACCTCCAAAATAATCAAAATCTCTTTAAAATATCCAATATTCCAATATGTTTGAAATAACCATAAACTACAAAAATGACAAAATTATTCCTTCAAAAATACTTAAATGACTAAAGTAGCTTCGAAAATAGCTAAATATACCTCAAGATTTCAAAATTTGCTCCCAAAATTTAAAAATTGCACAAAAATCTTTTTAAGTGTGTGTGTGTGTATATATATATATATATATATCCTTCTTTGAGCTGAGTATTTTCTTCAAAATTTGTTGTAAGTTTAGTTGATAGTTTATACTAATTGTTTTAATATTTTTCGTTATGTTACACTCTTATTTTGGTTTTGCTTATTTGTGTAACTTTCATTGATTTTATTGGAATTATGCTTATTTCTCAACTTGAGTAGAGTTATTCCATAATAATATTTTAAAGCAAAGAATTAAAGTTAATTTTTAGTATCTATATAAAAATATAAGAAAATTTTTTATTTTTCGTAATTGGCAAATTAATGACTAAAAATGTTTTCACGAATATATCTGAATACACAAAAATAAAAGATTTGACGCCAAAACAATTGGAGCATAGAAGTTATTATAATATCACAAATTTTATAGGTTTCACGTAAGTTAATTGGTAGAATTGTTTGCTTAAACCTGGAACAAATGTGAATGATATGAATGAATTCTATTATATCTATAAAATAAAATTAAAAAATCACAAACTTTACATGTGGCTATGATTTGATACCATAACTTGTAGTGACAGTTTATTGAAAAATTAGTAAACTTCGTCAACTGTAATTCTGTAAATAAGGAATATATATAAAAATAAAAGGTTTGCTATCAATCATGTATTACCTACGATGCATTCTTGTCTTCTTCTTCTTCTTTTATTTTTTTTATTTTTTATTTTTTTTAACATGGTGTGTATCGTAAGGTTCTTAGAAAATGATATTTGTTGTTTCCTACTGAAAAGAAAAAAAAAAAAAAAAGTGATATTTTTTTTGCAAGCAGTGAATTTACTTTAACTTCCCTCGTGGAACATAATTATTCCCACACTTAATTTAATGATTTATATGTTAATTTATGCAATTATGAGCAATCAGTGATAAGTGGTACAAGCCAGCAAATTATGAAATTGAATGTCAAGGAAAATAAAATCTATTTTTAATTGTTTGATGTCACCGCATCCACATGGCTGGGTCCTAAAGTCATGGTCATTGTGTTTCCCGTGATTGGTGGTTAGCTTGGATAACTGCCTAACGGAAAAGCATGTGCTTTTCTAGATGAACCTTATATAGTTCAAAATAGAAAAGTAAAACAAATGATTATTATTAGTAGATAAATTTAAAATTAAAAGCACTGGGATTGACCCAAATACAAAACGACAACGAAGATATCCCAAGTATTACTTTATTAGCATAAGCAGTTATTTATGGCTGCATAACCATTACGATTTTATCGGTGGATGAGTCCAAGGTTACTGCCTATGATGGTCCGCTTTTGATAATAGCTCTTTATTACCAAACCAAGACACCAATCAATTTTGGTGTAGGCGTGGATTGAACCCCAGATCTCTTGTACAATCATCAGAGACTTTACCAGTTGAGCTAACTGGAACCCACTCTAAAATAAAAATTTTAATATCTAATTATAATTTTTTTTAAGCCCAACTTATATAAGCTTGAATATGACTTTCTTAATAATATGTCATTACAAATAAAGTTATAATTAATGTTATGTCCACAACATTTTCACAACACTTTCATAACAAATCTTAATTGGCAAGTTGTTATTGCTGTTATTGTTGGGAAAAAAATAATTTCAATGGTGGTTTCAAATTAGAATCAATAACAACTTACCATCTAAGATTTGTTGTGCAAGTGTTGTGAAGATCCTATGGACACGACACTTGTGAAAATGTTGGTACATAATACTTCTCAATTAATTTATACTTTTGAACGAATATATAAGTGGAGTGGCTGAATCTGAATGTGCTTTTAATTTGTTATTTGTTAAGTGGGGACTGTGGGCATGGGCCATTCAGTCCGTGGGTAGCAAATACTAACACTAAAAGATAGTTAAACAATTAGATAGAGGGTGATTCTAAAAACAAACTTAGACAAGTGGCATGGGACAGGAAAGTGATTGAGTGAAGAAAAAAAGCAAATGTTCACTTAAATAACAAAAATTTTCCTAATACAATTACAAAGACTAATAGTTATCAATTTTTTTTTTTTTTTTTTTTTTTTGAGAATCTTATCAAAGTTGAGTTGAATTGTTAAATAAAATAATTGTAAAAGAGTGTAGAAACTAATAAATAAAAGTATTCTAAACAATAATAATTAAAATTCACTTAACACAATAATTAATATGTTTATTGTATTTAGAAACAATAGATGATTTTCAAAATTTAATCTCAGCAACAATAATTAGTTGTTGTTGTTGTTGTTGTTTTTGTGTGTGTGTGTGTGTGAGAGAGAGAGAGAGAGAGAGAGAGAGAGAGAGAGAAGAAATCACTATCACTAGCTAGTTGGAGAATGAAACTTTTCCCATAATTAAGGGAAAAGTTTCGTTGACACTTTCCAAACTTTCCAATCTTTGATAGGTAACTTATACGTATCATTGACACTAAGACCACTATCACTGTTTGGTGAATGAAGCCAAGGTGTTTAATCAAACTCTTCACTCCCAAAGATATGAATTACGTGAAAAGTTATCATTAACTAAGTACGTATGTAAAATAGGCATGATAACAGTTGCTTGCATTTTTGCATAAAATAATAAGATAAGGTACGTAACAAAGACAAACTGTTTTGCATCTAAAAAATGAAGACATTAAATTTGACATCATCTCTTTTGACAAATTACTGATTGTAGAGTAAAATAGTGAATCAAACTCAAGACTCTCTTGTTTTAGTAACATGTTAATTTACCCATCATCTGAAAAGTTTAAGCTATTAGCGATAATTCTAACATCTTTACATTCAAATTCCTATACTAACGTAGTTTAGTATGAAATTCATGTAAATCATCTCCACATATATCATTCATATGACATTAGAAAGGAGAAAACTATGATTCTCAACTTAATGATAGAAGAGAAAAGGGGAGGAGCTGTCACTGATATATGTTTCTTCATTTTTCTTTTAGTATAAGAAAAATTGAAAAAATCTCTTCCAAATTTTGTATCGATTGCAATTTTATTGCCATAAGTTTTGCTCACATGCTTCTAGAAAATCAGAAAATACAATAGTCAATTGTATCATTATAAAGCTTTATAGTTGTGGTTAACTAATGCAAGATACCTACTTAAAGATTGAAAAAAAAAAAAAAAAAAAAAAAAAAAAAAAAAAAAAAAAAAAAAAAAAAAAAAAACAACCTTCATTAAAAGTTTCCCCTTTATCACTGGCTAGAAATCGCTAACACAATAATTAATATGTTTATTGTATTTAGAAACAATAGATGATTTTCAAAATTTAATCTCAGCAACAATAATTAGTTGTTGTTGTTGTTGTTGTTTTTGTGTGTGTGTGTGTGTGTGAGAGAGAGAGAGAGAGAAGAAATCGCTATCACTGGCTAGTGGGAGAATGAAACTTTCCCCTTTATTAAGGGAAAAGTTTTATTGACACTTTCCAAACTTTCCAATCTTTGATAGGTAACTTATATGTATCATTGACACTAAGATCACTATCATTGTTTGGTGAATGAAGCTGTGGAGGGCGTTTAGGAGAGAGCCCAATGGGCTTCCTCACGCCTAGCCTCACAACCTATTTGTATGGTGGGATAATAATTCCTACTATGGGTCGTTCGCAGCTAGGAGGCTTGATGAGAGCAATTCTAATCTCTATTCACGCACCACCTTGCCATCCCTCTATATCATTCTTACTATTCCTCTCTTCTATATGGCTTTTTCTCTCCTATTTCATCAACCCCCATTTCTCCTTTCAATTTCGCATTTATAGGACATCTTTAGTGGGGTGGTCATGATTGTCTTCATGGCTAATGGATTGGGAGGTCCAATCTTAAAAGGGTTTAGTGGGTGTTTAGGTGGAAGTGGCTTTGGAAATGATCCCCACTAAGGCGGTAATGTTCGGCGTCGACACTCCCAAGGTAACACCGGGCAGTCCCACGATTGCGTGACCGGACAAATATAATAGTGTCTAGCAGACCACCCCGGACAGTCATATTAACGGTTACACTCATGCCCGGCAGAAAGGGTTAGGTCCTCGGATGACATTTGGGCCGGGTCTGTTCAAAGGTGGCCTTAGGTTGCGCCCCGGGGACACAGGATGTTAGGTCCATGGCCCTCTTCGTTGGCCTAAGGCCCAACTCACATGGGCAGGCCATCACCACACTGGCCCGTACATTAGCCCCCCCTTGATTCATGCCCGGTTGGACGGGCGAGGATCAAGGGAAACGGCAGGAAAGGAAAAAAGGTACCATGCCCGGAAAACTAAATAGACGCGCCTTTCTGGACACGTCTAGATGTCCATTAAATGCGTTCCTCAAAAGGCGTGTCCGCCTGGCCTCCTGACCTCAGCAGCCGTTTCGTGAACCGAGGCATGCGCCCGCCCTTGGTTTCTGAAAAGCCTTCTCTCATTATGCTTCATGATTGCGAATTACCCCTCATTAATGCACCATCAACCGTCGTGCCTTCCCCCTTCGTGCCTATAAAAGGCTCACTCAGACCCACATTCTCATTTTTCACATCCTCTGTCTCTGAAATTTCTCTCTGCCGAGCATACAACGCGCTAGTTGCCCGGCAATCCCCAGAATCAACCCTCATATTAGTGCCAAAAGTAAGTACCCTTCCCCTTTCTTCTGCTTCAATTTATTTCTTTCCAATTCCTTCGAATACTTTAGGATTTGAAATGGGTTACGCTCACCTTTTAGATTCTAGAAACTCCTTAGTCACTTTTAGGCGTGACTACCAGATTCACGATGACGTAGATGTGATGTACTGCCATGAAAGCGACATCGCACTCCATAGAGGGGCAAACACCGCCTTTTTTCCGCTTATGTCCATACTGGAGGGTGGAGTTAGGTTCCCCATCGATCCTCTCTTACTTAGAGCCCTTAGGTACTACGGGCTATGCCCCGATCAACTTGCCCCAAATTTTTACCGGGTAATGAATTGCATAAGTAGGTTGAACCATACATTCGGTCTACAATTGGACCATCACGACGTAAACCATGTGTACAGCTTGTGTGGGAAGAAGATAACTAATTACTATATAGAGGTCAGAGATATGAGGATAAGGTTGATTTCCTGCCTGCCGGACTCGAATAGGAACTCCGCCGGGGAGTTCGTCCGGGTATGCGGCAACTGGTATTCCGGGGATGTTCCCCCTCCTTTGTCTCGACGTGAAGTGGGTGGGTGTCATTGCAAGGGTTATTTATTATTTATTTCCTTGTCTAACTTTTATACTGATCTTTTTCATTCATGTTGCAGACGGTTCGGTGTTCACCCAAGATATTCGGACGGTCCACGTACGGGACCTCAATTTTGTCCTTCGCTCAAAAATTTTTGTACACCGTGACGGTCAGCTCCGGGCTTCTCATCTCATTCTTGGTGTAGAGCCCGTCTACACTACCTGGCAACCTTTTGGTCAGGCCCTCCTTGTTGATAGCCCCCTTCTCTCCTACATTGACGTTAAACACGCTAACTTCCTCCCGGCCAACCTTACAGTGGGCGAAGCTCGAGAACTTGGCCGGCGATATACCTGTTCGGACGAGCTTGCTCCTATAAGGGACGCATCAGCTGAGGCGGCCTCTCGGCGACTCATAGAGCTTGCACACAGGGCTCTTGAGCGTGAAGCGGAGGAAGAACCTACCGAGTAGCTAGATCAAGAGCCTCCCGAACAGGAACCCGAACAGGCGGCCGCAGAGTCGAGTAATTCATCCCAAGCACACCCGGGTGTTAGAGAAATGGTTACCCATAAGACTCTCTCGGTCAGCCGTTTCCTGCCAGGGACTCAGCAACTCGCGCAGCAGTAGCTGCGACAGGGGCAAGTGCAAACCCCTCCCGCGCATACTCCTCCTCCTCCTCCTGTTCGCCCCAAGAAAAAACAGAAAGTTACACAGCAGCCCTCCACCGGTCCTGGAGCCATTCAAAAAACTCCCGCGGCTCCGTCCAGGGGTATCACCATTCGGGAGCCTCAGGGGCAAGTTGGGGCGAGCATGGCGTCATCCTCTCGGGAGGTTCCGGGATGGCAGCCCACATACGAGCTGGACGGCAAACCCCTCATCGCGGACGCGACCATACGGGTGTGGGAGAAGGGAAGGGGGCCGCGTTGCCCAGTGCTTAGCTCATGGTTTACTCCTGCCTGAGGACGTGAGCACCTTCGCCGAGGCAACCGACGACTATATGGGGATGAGGCTCCAGTGGCACACCATCGCGGTAACTATTTCGTACCCCTTTCTTTGTTAACTTAATTTCCGTGCATGATACAATATTAACTGCCCATATCCAGGCTGCCCAGCTGACCCACATTTTGAACGAGCGGGTGAAGGACCTAGCCCGAGATGCTGACCGGGAGAAGACTGGGAGGGAAGCAGCTGTGAAGTCTGCAAAGGACAAGGCTAAGGCCGCAGAGGCTGCTGAAAAAAGGGCTGCTACTGCCGAGAAGGAGAAAAGGCTCGCGGAAGAGAGGTCGGCGGAGCTGGAGTCGAAGCAGAACGAGACGGAGTTGAAGCTGGCCGAGGAAGAGAGCCGGAATGCTGCCCTTGCCGAGGAAGCAGCCGACCTCCTCGCTGTGCTCGAGGAAGCCGGAAAAAAATGGTATAACGAAGGGTTCGCGGACGCTGAGAAGGGGGTGGAACCGGTTGTCTACGAGGCTCGGCGGCTATCTTTTCATGATGGCTGGTTTGCTGCCCTGCAGGTCTTGGGGGTACCCGCCGATTCGCCTCTCAGGGACCCCGGCAAGATTCCCTTCTTGGATGCCCCTCCGGCACCGCAAAGCCCCCCAAGCCTTGGTGACGAAGAAGAAACGGACAGCCTGAGGGAGCTGGTGGAGCAGATAGATGCCCACGTGGAGCTGGTCGGTGCAGAGGCCTCCAGCAACCCTAACGCCGATGATCTGCCCGTCGAACAGGTGGAGTCCCCAAATCTTGCTCCTGAAGGCCAACAGGAAGTGCGGACCGGAGACCCCCCCGTAGACATTACCGAGTGAAGGCTAATTTTAAATAGTAGACCGTTTTTAACTATTTTACCTATGCTGCCGGGCTGTGGCAGTTAAACTTTTTTATGCTCCTTTTATCTTTGTTTGCCCGTCACCAGGTTTTAGTGATTGAACAATTATCTTTTCTTTGTGTTTAGATTAATTTTAGTATTTCATTGCTCGACTTTCTTTTACTATTGCTTTTACATGAACTTGTTAATGATTGTGTTGCGCTCGGGCGTTATTTTTGAATATTAGAGTTGCCCCTGTGTAGGGTTTCGTACTTGCTCGGTTTCAAAGGAAATGACCGAGCACTATGTTAATGCATGATTTATCAGCCTACCTGTACGGCGATAGGGATCGGACCGAGAGAAGGTTTCTTTCCCAAGAAGGAATTTTTCAAAGTATCTGCCTGCTCGGCAAAAGGATTTGAACCGTAGGCAGGGTTCCGCTCTTAGATAGCCGTAAGGTTTCCACCTGCCCGGTGAAGTGATTCGAACCGAGGGTCAGGTTTTTGTCCTTAGGTAGATTTGTTAGGTTTCCACCTGCTCGGTGAAAGGATTCGAATCGAGGGTCAGGCTTCTGTCCTTAGGTAAATTTGTAAGGTTTCCACCTGCTCGGTGAAAGGATTCGAACCGAGGGTCAGGCTTCTGTCCTTAGGTAAATTTGTAAGGTTTCCACCTGCTCGGTGAAAGGATTCGAACTGAGGGTCAGGCTTCTGTCCTTAGGTGGATGTGTAAGGTTTCCACCTGCTCGGTGAAAGGATTCGAACCGAGGGTCAGGCTTCTGACCTTAAGTAATTTTCAAGACTCCCATTGCCAATGACTCGCACTAACAACTGTTTTCACCAACACTAGCAAACAAACCTACAATCCAAACTGAACATATAATTCATTAATAATAAAACCTCTTCAAGTTTTGAACATTCCAGGGCCGAGGCAGTGGTCTCTCGTCTAGTTCCTCTAAATAATACGCTCCTTCCCCGGCCACTGCTGTAACTCTATACGGTCCTTCCCAGTTCTGTGCCGGCTTACCGGCATGGATGTCTTGCATATGCCCTACAGCCCTTCTCAAGACCAGATCCCCGGCGTCAAACTTTCTTACTCTCACGCCTCGGTCATATCTTCTGGCCAGTTTCTGTTGGTACTCAGCCAGCCGAATAGTTGCAGCTTCGTGGCGTTCCTCTAGCTTGTCTAGGTGCTGAACCAACATTTTGTCATTAGAACTGGGGTCGTACTTGGCCAGTCGTGCGCTGCATATGCTTACCTCGGTTGGTATAACATCCTCGGCACCGTAGGTGAGTGAGAAAGGAGTCTCCCCCGTGGACCTCCTTGGCGTTGTCCGGTAAGCCCACAGGACGTTATGTAGCTCTTCGGCCCAGTTTCCTTTCGCATTATCCAGTCTTCTCTTCAGCCCGTTTACAATTACCTTGTTGACAGCTTCAGCTTGGCCATTGCTCTGAGGGTACGCCGGGGTGGAGTACTTGTTTTTAATGCCGAGGCCCGCACAGAAATCTCGGAACGCCCGGCTATCGAACTGCAATCCATTGTCTGATACCAGGGAATTTGGAACTCCGAATCTAGTGACAATGTTCTTCCACACAAATTTCTTCACGTCCACGTCCCGGATATTGGCCAGGGCTTCAGCCTCTGCCCACTTCGTAAAGTAGTCGACGGCTACGAGAACGAACCTTCGGTTGCCTGTTGCCCGGGGGAATGGCCCAAGTATATCCAGCCCCCATTGGGCGAAAGGCCAGGGACTGCTGACCGGATTAAGATGGCCGGCAGGCTGATGGATCAGGGTAGCATGCTTCTGACATTGCTCACACTTACACACATATTCGGCGGCATCCTTCTGCATTCGAGGCCACCAAAATCCCTGAGTCATAGCTCGGTGAGCTAGTGAACGCCCCCCTACGTGGCTGCCGCACACCCCTTCATGCAGCTCTGTCAGAAGTTCGTTTACCCTGCCCGGATGTAGGCATAAAAGATATGGTCCCCCGAAGGATCTTCGATACAACTCTTGGTCCTGTGATAACCAAAAACGAGGGGCCATTCTTCGGATCTTATTTCCTTCCTTCTCGTCGAGGGGGACCCGATTTTCGGCCAAAAACTCAATGATGGGGTCCATCCAACTAGATTCCTGCGTAGCAATTGCCGCGACCGCCGGATTACCGGATAGCTTGATGCTTGGCTCTGGGATTTGCTCTATTCTAATGAGCTGAGGTATGGCCTCGGCCACGGATGATGCTAGTATGGCGAGGGAGTCAGCATGGTTGTTGTGTGTCCGAGCTACCTGTACGATCTTCGCCGTTTCGAATCCGGCCATAATCTGCTTCACTCGTTCCAAATATGCCTTCATCCGGGGATCGCGGGCCTCAAAACTACCATGAACTTGATTGACAATCAGCTGGGAATTCGAATACACCTCAACATCCCGAGCTCCCAAGCTTGAGGCTATGCTTAGCCCGGCTATCAAGGCTTCATATTCTGCCTCGTTATTGGAGGCCTTAAATCCGAATCTGAAAGAATGCTCCAGGCGAATCCCCTCGGGTCCAATCGCGACTATCCCCGCACCTGCCCCCGTGGAGCAGGAAGCACCGTCCACGTATATTTTTCATGAGTGACAGTTCACCTGACAGACTATCTGGCTTGAGGCCCTAGGAGAAAATTCAGCCACGAAGTCAGCCAATACTTGCCCTTTCACGGCAGTCCTCGGCTTATACCGTATATCGAAAGCCCCAAGCCTGGTCCCCCATTTTGCTATTCGCCCCGTGAAGTCTGATCGTCTCAGCAACGACTGCAATGGATATTCGGTCAGTACATACACGGTATGGGCTTGGAAGTACTGTGGCAGCTTCCTGGTGGCATGCACTAGTGCCAAAACTAGCTTTTCTAATGGAAAATATCTGGTCTCCGCGTCAACCAGGGTTTTGCTGATGTAATACACAGGCTGTTGTACCCCACGGTCGCTTAGGAGCACGGCACTCACGGCATGGTCAGTCACCAAGAGGTACATAAACAAGTCTTCTCCAGGTGCCGGGGTGGTCAGTATTGGTGCGTGTGTCAGGTACTCCTTTAAATCCTGAAATGCTTTTTCGCAGTCGGCATCCCACTGGAAACCCTTCCATTTTTTTAGGAGCTGATAGTACGGACGGCAGCGATCCGAAAATCTCGAAATGAACCGGTTAAGGGCTGCCAGCATCCCGGTCAACACCTGTACTTCCTTCGGGTTGTTCGGAGACTTAAGACGTTGTACGGCAACAATCTGGTCGGGGTTTACCTCTATTCCTCGGCTAGAGATCAAGTATCCCAAAAACTTTCCAGCCCCCACTCCGAAAGCACATTTTTTTGCATTAAGGCGTAGCTTATGTTGCCGCAATACCTCAAACGCCCCTTGAAGATCCGGTACGTGCTGCGTTTGCAGCTTGCTTTTCACTACAAGGTCATCAATATATATTTCCACTGTCCTTCCTATCTTGTCACGAAACATCCTTGTCATCATCCGCTGGTACGTCGCCCCGGCATTTTTTAGGCCAAATGGCATCACGGTGTAATGATAATTGGCGTCGGGAGATATGAATGCAGTCTTTTCCTGATCCTCGCCGGCCAGGGCAATCTGGTGATAGCCTTGAAAGGCGTCTAAGAAGCTCATTCTCGGATGTCCGTAGGTGGCATCTACCAACTGATCAATCTTGGGCACAGGAAATAGGTCCTTTGGACATGCTCGGTTCAAATCCGTGAAGTCCACGCAGACTCTCCATTTACCATTCTTCTTTCTTACTACCACTGTGTTTGCAAGCCACTCTGGGAAAAAAATCTCTTTAACTGCACCTGCCTCTTTCAGCTGCTGGACCTCGGCCCTGACAGCCTCGGCGTGTTCTTGGGCTTTTCTCCTCGGTTTCTGCTTTTTGGAGGGGAACGATGCATCCACGTTGAGCCTGTGGACGATGAAATCAGGGTCCACCCCGGGCACCTCGTACGGACTCCATGTGAATACGTCGAGGCTTCGAACAAGAAACAGTAGCAGCTCAACTCTCTCCTGGGTTGTCAAGCTGGCCCCTATCTGGAAGTGTTTGCCCGTGTCCGGCAGGATTCTGACCTTTATTAATTCCTCGGCGCAAGCAGTCCCCGAATCTTCTCGGGGGTTCGGTAATTGCTATAACGGATTCCCTTCAGCCTCTCTACTCTGCTCGGCCTGCTGGCCCTCCCAGTTTGCTGCAGCAACAAGGCACTGCCTGGCCATTTGCTGGCACCCTCGCACCACCGCGATACCCTGCTCGGTAGGAAACTTAATTTTTACATGCAAGGTGGACGGCACAGCTTTCATAGCGTGGATCCACGGCCTTCCCAGGATTGCCGTGTATGGTGAGAAGGAATTAACCACCATGAAGTTGACTTTTACTTCCTTTCCTCCCACGACCACTGGTAACGAAATCCGCCCTTCTGGTACCACCACTCTTCCATCGAACGAAACTAGCGGCGTGTCGTGCCTTCTCAAGTCCTGTTTTTTCAAACCAAGGCCGTTGAACAAATCCGGATACATTACATCAGCCCCGCTGCCCTGATCTATCATCACCCTTTTTACATCGAAGCCGCTTATCCGAGCCGTAATTACTAATGCGTCCTCATGCGGCTGTATTGTCCCTTCTAAATCAGCTTGTCCGAAGGCGATGGCCTCCAGGTGATACTTCGTTTTTTTTCCCACTGGTGCCATGCCCAGTGATTCTCCCGAGGGCACGACCGTTAACACCCCTCTTCCCGCTGATGCCTCACCCCCCGGGGTCAAAAGTATCATCTCAATTATACCGATCGGCGAAGGTTGTTGGACGCCTTTCTGCCGCCCTGGTTGACCGGTTCCTGGGCTGCCGGGGTTTACGACATATTCCTTTAGATGTCCAGCCTTTACTAGTTGCCCCAAATGATCCTTCAGTACCCAGCATTGCTCAGTGGTGTGGCCCTTGTCCCTATGGTAACTGTAGTACAAGTTCTGGTTCCGCCGGGATGGGTCGTCGCCCATCTTATTCGGCAACCTGAAATATGGCTCATTCTTGATTTTTTCAACTATCTGGTGCACCGGCTCTTTGAACATTGCATTCACCTCTCCAGTCTGCCAGAGTGGTTCTTGCGCCCTCCACTCCTTTCGAGGTCTCGGCTGGAAATTCCCCTGCCGAGGACGTGTTGTTAATGGGGACTTACCCTTGCTTTGCTGCCGATCATCCTCGAGGCGTTTATACTCTTCGATGCGCCTCATGAGCTGTCTCATGTCCTCGTGCGGTTTCTTGGTAAGTGATTCATGCGGTTCGGAATCCTCGGGTAGGCCCATCCGGAAGGTGCTTGCCGCGATCTTTTCATTGCCCCCACTTATCTCGTTATAGAGCTCCCAGTACCGACTGGCGTAGCTACGAAGGGTCTCCCCCATCCCCATCTTCATTGATAACAGGGCATCTACTAGTTGAGGTACTCGGCTACAGGTCACGAACCGCATTCCGAACTCCTGAATTGGCTCGGCAAAGGAGCGTATGGACTTCTTCTGCAATCCATTAAACCATCTCAGAGCGGTTGGGCCAAGACTGGAGGGAAACATCTTGCACATCAGCGCGTTATTGTGCGAATGCAGAGACATCATGTGGATGTAGTGGCTGACGTGCTCAACCGGGTCCGTCTTCCCGTCGTAGATATTGAATGGCGGCCTCGGGAATTTTCTCAGCATTATGGCCCGCTCAATGTCGTCGGAAAAGGGAGACCGAGCTACCCTGCGTAAGGCGCGGCTTAACGTGTCCATGGCGGCATTACGCGGCTTTTGCTCCTCGGGAGAATCAGACCCCCGGTCCGCATGATCATGCGATCGCGTGCGGCTTCGGCAATGATGGCTCGCTCGGGAACGCGATCTTTCTCGGTGATCGTAGGACTCATGCGAATGTGAGCGTTGCCTTCGTCGATGGGACCCTGACTTGCTGGACCCCGCCCTCCGGCGATCTCTCGAGGCACCGGCCCTCCTTTCCTGGTCCTCCCTCTCTCTCCTTTGTCGTCTGTCGTCTGCTTCAAGTTCGAAGTCTCTCACGCGCCTGCGTAACCGTTCAATTTCCTGGTCCCTTTCATCAGTCTGCCTCTGCCCCGAGACGTCCGTTACCATCCGCTGGGTCTGGTATGACCCCTCCCCAAGGCCGGACATATCCTCCCGTTCACGCTCCCTGTCTTCACGTCTCTTCTGCCTTCTTTCGCGCCAAGACGATCCCCGGGAAGACCCAACCGAACTACTCTCGTCTCCACTCCCCGAACGTCTCCCGGACATTGTCTCACTCGCAAGTCTCAGTCGAACAACAGCTTTGTAGGAGATTCCCACAGACGGCGCCAATTGTGGAGGGCGTTTAGGAGAAAGCCCAATGGGCTTCCTCTCGCCTAGCCTCACAACCTATTTGTATGGTGGGATAATAATTCCTACTATGGGTCGTTCGCAGCTAGGAGGCTTGATGAGAGCAATTCTAATCTCTATTCACGCACCACCTTGCCATCCCTCTATATCATTCTTACTATTCCTCTCTTCCATATGGCTTTTTCTCTCCTATTTCATCAACCCCCATTTCTCCTTTCAATTTCGCATTTATAGGACATCTTTAGTGGGGTGGTCATGATTGTCTTCATGGCTAATGGATTGGGAGGTCCAATCTCAAAAGGGTTTAGTGGGTGTTTAGGTGGGAGTGGCTTTGGAAATGATCCCCACTAAGGCGGTAATGTTCGGCGGCGACACTCCCAAGGTAACACCGGGCAGTCCCACGATTGCGTGACCGGACAAATATAATAGTGTCCGGCAGACCACCCCGGACAGTCATATTAACGGTTACACTCATGCCCGGCAGAAAGGGTTAGGTCCTCGGATGACATTTGGGCCGGGTCTGTTCAAAGGTGGCCTTAGGTTGCGCCCCGGGGACACAGGATGGTAGGTCCATGGCCCTCTTCGTTGGCCCAAGGCCCAACTCACATGGGCAGGCCATTGCCACACTGGCCCGTACAGAAGCCCTAGTGTTAAATCAAACTCTTCGCTCCCAAAGATATGAATTACGTGAAAAATTATCATTAATTAAGTACATATGTAGAATAGGCTTGATAACAGTTGCTTGCATTTTTGGATAAAATAATAAGATAAGGTACGTAACCAAGACAAACTGTTTTGCATCTAAAAAATGAAGACGTTAAAAGTGACATCTCTTTTGACAAATTACCGATTGTAGAGTAAAATAGTGAATCGAACTCAAGACTCTCTTGTTTTAGTACCATGTTAATTTACCCATTATTTGAAAAGTTTAAGCTATTAGCGATAATTCTAACATCTTTACATTCAAATTCCTATACTAACATAGTCTAGTATGAAATTCATGCAAACCATCTTCACATATATCATTCAGATGGTATCAGAAAGGAGAAAACTATGATTCTTAACTCAAAGATAGAAGAGAAAAGGGGAGGAGTTGTCACTGATATATGTTTGTTCATTTTTCTTTTAGCCCAAGAAAAATTGAAAAAATCTCTTCCAAATTTCGTATTGGCTGCAATTTTATTGCCATAAGTTTCTAGAAAATCATAAAATACAATAGTCAATTGTATCATTATAAAGCTTTATAGTTTTGGTTAATTAATGCAAGATACCTACTTAAAGGTTGAAAAAAAAAATTTCAACCTTCATTAAAAGTTTCAAAATAACACCAAAGATAATCTATTAAAAAAACAAATGAAGGAATGCATATATTCTCAAATATTTTTTTTTGAGTAAACAATAATACTTATTAGAACACACACGAAAATAATAATAGTAGTGTTTTAAACCGGGTTTATGATATACTACTCGCATACCCGCGCGCTGCGCGTGATAATTGTTTTAGGACGGTCTCATTAAATATTTTATTAATACTATAATTTTAGTTATTAACCATTGGTTTTTCATTAGTATTTAAATAGATAAAAACCTTAAATATACCTTTGTTTACCTTTACACACACACACACACACATACACATATAGTGAATCTTTACACATACCTTTAAGAAGGCTCTATATATTCCACTTTTTTTGGATTTGTTAAATTGTAGACTACTACTCCATAATGATAGTGACTAATTAATTTTATATATATATTTTTAGTGATCTGATTTGTAACGCTTCTTACCATTATCATATGTTTACTAACTGATGATTTTCATAACAAAGACGATAAATGAGAGGTAACATTGTTCATTAGATTTTCAAAAGTAATAATGTATGAAAATTATATATATATATATATATATATATATATATATATATATATATGTAGGGTCCAAATTTGTTGGGCCAGGTATCAACTTTTTGTATTGTGAGCCCAAAAAATTCCCAACAATAAATTTGTAGAGAATGGGTTAAACAACTGGGCTGGGTTTGGATTTAGCAACGGTTCATACAGGCAGACCAGTGTAAAGAAGAGTTCAGACTAGCGTTTAACAAGAATTTCTTCGGTCCGAAGAGCTTTAGTATTTAAAAACTTAGTGAATACAATTTTTCTCCCCCTTTTCTCTGTGAGGCCTGTTTCCCTTATATATACACCCTTTCCCCATCTTCACCACACACTTGTCCTCCATCCAGGCGTCCACTTGAGTATTGGTCACATCAGAAGTCTGCTTTAGCCTGCAGTGAGTGGTGGTGGGTGGAGATGCACTGTTCAGGTGTCTTCTCCACATAAATGCGGCCAGGAAAGTTGCTGCTGTGCATTAAATACGGCGGTGGCAGCTTTATTTGTAAGACATTTCATGATAGCCACGCAGTTTGACACATCCAAAGCTCAGTCCTTACAGGGGAATCTTCAGCGTATCTACTTGATCAAGTTCTGGGAAGATCTGTCGGATAGGATCCCTTCGGCCCGACCAGGTTGTCTTCGGACGAAGCATTTGTCCCTTATAGGTTGCACTCCCACCGGGATAGAAAAGCGTTGATACATTCAGCCTCTTCGGACAGAGAGTTGTACTCGCACTGGGCCTTAGGCCCAACATACGTCGTTGGGCTTTCTCACCCACAATATATATTATAAATAAGGTTAAATGAAATGTCAAAAAATGGATTTTAAAATTTTCTAACTTTATTTCTTATGTAATTTCTACTACTATCATATAACATCTTTTTTTTAGTTATGATTAATATAGTTTCCATAGTTAGAGTTTGATTAGTTTTAAATTTAAATTTAGTACTATGATTGCATTTAATTTTTGATTGTTGATTTGATTTTTTAAGTGAATTTAACAGTTTATGTTACTACACTGTAAAGTTTTTAATGTTCTTCACACGGTAATCTCTATTTTATTTTTTACTTCTCCTCACAACCTTTTTTTTTTCCCAATCAACGATTACTAATTGAAGTTTGTTTCTTTTTTCTTTATCTACTCTTTAATACTTGGTATTCTCTCTCTCTCTCTCTCTCTCCATTGGCAACCTATCGTTTACCAAATTTGATGATGATTCTATGACATTAAATATGTATTATTAGTTTTTTTTTTTTTTTTTAATTTAGTGTTTCTAACTTGATTTGTTTTGTATTTCATTCTTCCTTTGATGCATTGGGTGTGAGAATGAGTATTTCTCTAGCATTACTCCACTTAATGTGGACAATTTTATTTATTTAATTTAGTCAAAATATTATATTTAAAATTTTTTAAAATAAAAAATGAGTGGAAATATAAATAATTTAATGATATATATGGGGGATGTGGCTGAATTTAAATGTTAAATAAAATTATATGAAAAAAAAAATAAAAATGAAATACATAACAATAAACACTAACTTATCCAAATAATTCTATGTAATATAATAATAGTACATTCTTATATACTATTTTTAATTATTTATAATGCAATATGATAATATTTAACAATCAAAGTCATAAAAAAAATAAATAAATAAAAACTTAAAACACAAAACTAAATATCCCATCAACCAAAATAGAGTTCTAAAGAATACAAAACTTTATCAAGCTAAAATAGAGATGCAAGAAAAATAAAAATAAAAATCCACCAAAAAATTGAGGGAGAAAGAGTGGGAAATAACCACTTTTTTGTGAGAGAAAATTATGTAAAGAATGGAAGAGTGAATGACAAATTTATACTAAGAGGATGATAATAAAAAGAAACAAAATAAAGGAAGAAAAAATGAAAGAGGAAGAGTGATATGAAGGTAGAATGTTTGGAGAGATGAAAAGGTAAAGAGAATGAGAAAGGTTGGAGAAAGTGTAAATATTAAAAAAAATGAGTACAATTTGATGATCACAATTTTCTTTAATTTAAGTAAAATATTACATTTTTTATTTCTTAAAACAAAAAGAGAGAGAAAATATAAATAATTTAATGATAGGGAGGATGTGGTTGAATTTCAATATTGAGTAAAATAGAAGAGAAGAAGAAAAAATTAAAAAATATAACAATAAACACTAAATTATCCAAATTTTGCTATGTAATGGGATACTATTTTATTTTTATCTACTATCTTTAATTTTTTTTATAATGTAATCGAATAAAATTTAACAATCAAAGAGTAAAATAAATCGTATCAACCTAAATTAGAGTTCTTAAAAACACAAAAATTTATCAACCTAAAGTAGAGATGCAATAAAAAATAAAAATCCACCAAAACATTGAGGGAGAGAGAGGGAGAGAGAGAGAGAGAGAGAGAGAGAGAGAAGGGATAAGAAGAGACAAATAAAAGAAGATGAAGGGAAAGATGAATAGCAATATTAAAGTAGATGATAGTGGGGAGATGAAAAGGTAAAGGAAGAAGATTGGTTGAAGAAAATGTAAATATTTAAAAAATAAGTGAATGTAAAAAAAAAAAAATATATATATATATATATATATAGGAAAATTGGAAATAAAAAAGAAATATATATATATATATATATAGATGTTAAAACCGACAAAGATGTATATGTAAAGTCAATAATCTATATATATATATATATATATATATATATATTTGTAAAAAAATTAGGAATAAATAATAAATAATAATTATGTAGCGAATGATGTGGCGATGAGGTAGCGCAACAGGAGCTCAGCAACAAAAAATGTCACGCTTCAGCTTTTAGTAATATATAGATAGATTTGTTATTCTTTTGTTAGTATTATGGACAAATTTGTAATATGAAAATCACGTAGACCGTAAGATTTATCTTCTGCCCAAAATACATATTCCTACTAACGCCCTAGAAAAAATTTCTGGAGCTGCCACTGACTCCATTATTATGATTGTTTATTATCATAAGACCAATACACTAATTGTTTTTTGTGTGGGCAGATATTAAACTCTGAATCTCTTATTCAACAACAAATAACTTTACCAATTAAGCTAAGTGAAATCCACTCCTAATCATAGGTGGGTATCTTTGAAGCTTTGTCAAAATCCCTAATCACGGGAGGGTATCTTTTCCCTGTCTAGTAGAATTTGTTTACAGCAGACTCGGCTCATTTTCTGCAACAAAATGCGCTGTTATTTTCTTGTAATTATTAGACAGATTTCCTAGGTAAGATTTTATGCAGGTAAAAAAGTATGACTAGCTATGAGGTAATAACCGGTAAATGCATTGATTTTGCTCCAATATATCACAAAACATATACTTTAACGCTCATTTTAAAAATCATAACCTTGACAAACATTAATCAACATACTTTGGAGTTAGAGAGTTTTTTGTCAGAAGTTTTTTAGTTCAACTAGTTACATCTTTTGTTGTATTTAATAGAAATATTTAAGACTGAAATTCCCCTATTTCCAACTATCAACATATCAAAAAAAAAAAAAAAAAATAAAAAATACACAAACAAACAAACAAATTGAGAGTTTTTTTGGTAAACTTAACTGTAAATAATTTTGTTTGTTGTTGGTCTTGAAAATGTAGCAAAAGTATTTTTAAAAAAATAATGGAAGTAATATATTAAATACATAATCAGTTGCCTTTTAAGAATAATATCTTATGACTTTACGTGATGCTATGTTATTTCAATTTGAAAATTAAAATGTTTGCTACCGTCATTTGTTTCTAGTCTCTAGAGAACCGGGCAGCCAAAAGTATATTCTTGTTTATAGTCAAAGTCAAGAGTCAAGACTGAAAATCGAATGGAATTCCATTATCTACATAGAAGTCATTATGCTTTCGTTCTTCTTCTCAAATAAATAAAATAAAATAAAATAAAATAATGCTTTCTTCAAATGAAATATTTTAACTGAAAGTAATTTGGATAACAAACGAATTATAGTTATTCCGCCATTAGCAAATACTATTCAAGGGTTGTTTTGGTCCTTCTAGTTCCCCTAACGTTTTACACATTGTGCTTTTGAACATTCAACCATTACTTCCAATGTTCATCACACCATTTTTCACACTACGTATATCCCTAATTCCCTATATATACCTCATGCACATACCTTATTTCTCCACCAATCACTGAAGATTTTGCTTTGCACTAAAATGGGGTTGTGTAAGATCTCACTAGCTTTTGTTTTCCTCTTGAGCTTAACCTTAGTCCATCTCTCCCATGCCCAAGACTCCAAAGAAGACTACCTTAATGCCCATAATGCAGCCCGTGCAGATGTGGGAGTTCCACCTTTGAATTGGGATGACACCGTAGCAGCATATGCACAAAACTATGCTAATCAACGTATTGGTGATTGCAATCTTGTGCACTCTGGTGGGCAATATGGTGAAAACATTGCAAAGAGTAGCGGTGACCTCTCAGGCACAGATGCAGTGAAATTGTGGGTGAACGAGAAGGCTAACTACGACTACAACTCTAACTCTTGTGTTGGCGGGGAGTGCCTGCACTATACTCAGGTGGTTTGGCGCAACTCAGTTCGTCTAGGATGTGCTAAAGTGAGGTGCAACAATGGAGGGACATTCATTGGTTGCAACTATGATCCTCCTGGCAACTACGTTGGCCAGAAACCTTACTAAGGGCTATACATGTTTAATAAAGCATCTCTATCTATGATTTAAAAAAAGGTTTAATGATAAATAAGGAATAAAAATTTTCGGTTCCACTCTTAATATTCCAGTTTATGCTCCACCATTTATACCATATATTGTGATATACTGTTATGTCCTTTTTTTCCCCTTTGTTAGGTAATTAATTATTTTTTTAAAAAAATGGGAATTTGTGTGTGTGTGTAGATATAGCATACTGCAATTGGTGAAATATAAAAAGGACAAAACTACCTTAGGGCTGAGCGGAGCCATGTGCCACCCCCCCCCCCCCCCCCCCCAGCCTTAGAAAAAAAATCTTATAGTATATATATTTACACAAAAAATTTACTTTAAGCTCTAAAATTTATAGGGCCCAAAAAATTGACTAGATAATTCATAAATCTCAAAAATAGATAACAAGAAATTTTTTTTTTTAAAAAAAAAAACACATATTCGGATAATAAGAAAAATCTTTGGACAAATCATAAATATAGTCTAAGCAAAAACAATAACAACAAATTAATTACAAATCCTAACAAGACAAATCACAAAAACCCAATAATTTTTACCTAATTTCTCCCTATCATTTGAGAGTTCTATGCCTTTCTCAAATGACTCCACCTCATAGACATAGAAAAAACTCTTATATTGTTAATCGCTCTATCCACACACTAGTTGATATGAAGGAATAAAATATGCTTCAACCTGTCAGCCTCTCATGTGTGAAAAGCTCCTATCAAGGCTAAAACTGACGGGGTCAGACAACTAAAGTTGAAGGTTTCAATAGAAATAGTAATGCAACACTCTCAAGAAGACCATGGAGTATGGTGAGGAGCTGACGAGGACATGGCTGAAGGAAGTAAGCAAGCCGACGACCCTAAGGCCGACGGCTCTAAGCAAAACCAAGACCTGACCACCACGCATAAGTGATAAGGAGATTACTGGCTCTCCACGCTTAGTGTTAGAGTCCTATAAAGAAAAGATTCCGCAATCCACGCTCATGAGTATTCCTATAAGGAAAAGACTTCTACTCCAAGGAAAAGAGGTCAAACCTCTACTACTATAAAAATCCCAATACCCTCACAAATCAAGGTACGCATAATCAACCCTCTCTAGCACTCTAGAGTTGAAAAGAAGTTCTAACTTGACCTTCGAAGGGTATTTGGCCGGCACCACACCGGTGCTCTCTGCGAGGTCTTCTCCTTTTTGTCGTGCAGGTGCCAATTTGAGTGTACAAGGATCATGTAGCTCACTGGTGATTTTTTCAACATCATCAGTTGGCGCCGTCTGTGGGAAGTCGATTCAAGTTTTTGATTTGCAAGCCATAGCTAATGCTTCCCGGACAAGAGAGTTGCATGGTGCTCACCCGCTCAATGGCAACCACAAACGATGTTCAAGAGGAGGAACCACCCACAACTGCCCTCAAGAGACAAGTTCGGACTCTCGCTGCCGCCGTAGAACGTCTCACCAAACAAAACCATGACTTGGAAGAACAGCTGCGCCAGAAGATTGCAGCACCAAATGACCAACAAGAAGATCAGGAAGGGACCAGCGCTGCAAGAAAAAACTAGGACAAACCTGAAGGCAGCCACGCCCCAAGCAGACCAGTGAGGCAAAACTTGAGCATGCCATCCCTTACGGATGCAACCCCACCACATATTGTCGCGGAGATTCAGGCGATGAGGGAACAAATGGAAGTTATGATGAACGCGCTCAAAGAGCGAGTTTCCAGTGACCTTGATGATTTAGTCAACCGTATCGATTCGCCATTCACTGCAACTGTCAATGCCTTCCCCCTACCACATAAATTTCGCATGCCCCATATAGAGAGTTACGACGGAGTGAATGACCCCCTGGATCATCTGGAGACCTTTAAAACTCTGATGCACCTTCAAGGCGTGGCGGACGAAATCATGTGTAGAGCCTTCCCTACAACGCTGAAGGGCCCCGCAAGGGTATGGTTCAGCCGACTGACGCCGAACTCCATCAGCATCTTCAAGGAGTTAAGCGCTCAGTTCACTACGCACTTTATCGGGGGACATAGGTACAAGAAATCTACAGCCTGCTTGATGAGTATCAAGCAACGAGAAGACGAGACGCTGAGATCCTACATAACGCGCTTCAATAAGGAAGTACTCTCGATTGACAAAGGCAACGACAAGATACTTGTAGCAGCCTTCACAAATGGGTTGCGAAAGGGTAAGTTTTTGTTCTCCTTATACAAAAACGACCCGAAAACCATGTCAGAAGTACTCTACCGGGCCACCAAGTACATGAATGCTGAAGACGTGCTGCAGGCCCGGGAGGAGAAACTAAGAAAAAGGAAGAGACAGGAGGATTCACGACAAGACCAAGGAAGGAAGAAGCCAAGAACTGGAGACCGAAGAGATGAAAGACTTTCTAGGCCCTCAGGGGGGAAGGTTCATAACCTTCACCCCGCTAACTACCCCAATAGATCAAGTCCTGATGCAAATCAAGGACGGAGGGGTTCTGACCTTTCTTGGAAAGCTGAAAGGAGATCCTAGCAAGCAATCCAGAGACAAATATTTCTGCTTCCACCTAGACTATGATCATGACATGGCCAATTGTTATGACTTAAAGCAGCAAATTGAGGCCCTCATAAGGCAAGGGAAATTGCAGAAATTCGTAAGCAAGGAAAAAACGGATCCACCGCATCAAGAGCAGCCCCCCCGACAGGATAATGAACGTCAGAGACCGCCTATCGGGGACATAAGGATGATTGTAGGAGGAACGACTACCGGGTCGTCCAAAAAGGCTCGGAAGACGTGCCTCAAAATGGTCCAGAACGTCCAGCTGACGGGCTCAGCACCAAAGATAGCACGAAGAGAAGGTCCTATCACTGGGTTCTTGGAAGAAGACGCACGACGCCTCCACCACCCCCATGACGATGCGCTCATCGTCAGCCTATGGGTAGGGGACTACAACTTGCACCGGGTACTGGTCGATAACGGAAGCTTGACAGACATTCTGTATTTACCCGGCATTCCAGCAAATGAGAATTGGTAGAGAGCAGCTTATTCCAACGAACACCCCGCTCTTTGGCTTTGGAGGAACAAGGGTATTCCCTTTGGGTGCAATTACATTGTCCATAACCGCAGGCGACTATCCTCAGCAGATCACTAAGGACGTGACATTCCTTGTAGTCGACTATTCATCCACTTACAATGCTATCTTAGGGTGACCCACCCTCCACACATGGAAGGCAACAACCTCTACTTATCATTTGATGATTAAATTCCCTACCGAGTATGGAGTAGGAGAGCTACGCGGAGATCAAGTGGCCGCACGAGAGTGTTACGTAGCCATAATGGAAATGGATGACCACCTCCAGACCATGAATATAGAAGAGCACCGAAGTGCAACGGAGCCCGCTGAACAGCTCGAAGAAATCCTTCTTGACGACTCCTTAACTGGTTGGACAACAAAGATTGGAACTCTTGCCAGTCCTATGGTCCGACAAACACTTGCAGCCTTCCTCAAGAAGAACCAAGACGTATTCGCCTGGAGTCAAGAGGACATGCCAGGTATAGACCCTTCAGTTATATGCATAGACTGAATGTGTCACCCTCCTTTCCACCCGTCTGACAGAAGAAGCGGGTGTTTACCCCAGAACGAGATCAGGCCATAGCCGAGGAAGTCCATCAGCTAGAGGAGGCAAGCTTTATTAGGGAAGTCTACTACCCTGATTGGCTAGCAAACGTAGTGATGGTAAAGAAAGCTAGTGGGAAGTGGAGGATGTGTGTAGACTTCACCGATTTAAACAAAGCATGCCCCAAAGACAGCTACCCCCTTCCGAGGGTCGACACCTTAGTAGACTCCACGGCTCAACACCAGCTACTAAGTTTCATGGACGCATTCTCTGTTAGGATTAGTGCCCTTAAATCCTATTGAATGATGCTATGTATAATATTAAGTGTGACATTGTGTTAGACATTATGTATGACTTAATATTATGTTTAATAAATTTTTTTTATTATTACTGAAATAATGATAACTTGAATATTCGGACATTATCATTTAGTCCATGAAATGCATTGTATGTGATTTATGTGAAAAGTCACAGAAGATATAAATCACAAGTTCTTTGTAAACTCAGAATTATAGTTCGTAGTCGATGATGAAATTAGGCATTTCATCTGCGAAGACTATAACACGTCAATCACGATGATTTGTCTTGATCATGGAAGTGGAGACTTCTGGTTGATGTGTTAATATGTTTTAAGAGTTAAGACATATTGAACTAAACCGCTGTGAGATTTATTATTTTCCTAAGGACTATCAAATGAATAATAAATCTCATGACTTGTATTTGCATGAACTCTTAATCCTGAGAGAATAATGAACCTGATCATGAGATGTAGGTTGCTTTGATATATTGGAGTGAGATCTAAAGTAATGGTCAAAACCTCAGTATGTTGGGTAGCCACATTAAGTGTTGATGGAACATGTATTCTCAAGATGGAATTCATAGTCTCTTAACGGAGATATAAAGTATTCCCTTGAGATAAGTTTAATAAGTTTGTTATTCAGAGAGTTAGGCCTAACCACTTTAGTAAGACTAAAGTATATATTTATGGAATAGGATTTCATAAATATATAATGAATAACATTAAAGGATTAAACCGGGTACTCAATGATCAAGATATAGTAATTTTCAAAATGGCAGTCTACTTCAATGACTTTGTATTACTACGAATATTTTATGAAGGGGTTGCATGTATAATAAAATCTTGTGATATAATATATAGATAAGACCTAGAGTGCAACTATATTTATATAGTGGTATTAAATATAGTTAATGGTAACTTTGGACTTGTCAAGAGTTGACAAAAAAGCCCAAAGCCCATTGGAGCTAGTGTCTTATTGGTCCCTTTTGGTCCCACTCCAAGCCACACACTTAAACCCAATTGGTAAGGCCCAAAAGGCCAGCCCAATTAGATATATTAGTTGGATACAAAGGGAAAAATGTACAGAATTTTATTGGTAAGAAAAACATCATTGTAATGGTGTGGAAGTGAGTGAAAGTCACTCTCTAATAATCCCTTTGTTACCAATAGAGAGACCACACATCTTGGGCGTTAGTGGAATTGGAGTGAAGATTGAAAGTATTCCCAAGTGCTTCAATCTTCGTTTTTGGAATTCACCGCTTCAAGGTACGATCTCTTGTTCTCAAATTCTGAAATTTACTTTATGCATGTTATCAATATCGAATGAAATAGATCTGTTTCAAAACTTACTTTTCCGCTGCGTACATCTTTAATTCCATCATTTTTCGGTTACAACCAAATCAGAATGCACAAAGCCGATCTAGAGAAAACTTCATTCGTAACCAGCCAAGGCCTCATCTGTTATAAAGTGATGCCGTTCGGCTTAAAAAATGGGGGCACAACATATCAAAGGCTTATGAACAAGATGTTCGCGCAGCAGATCGGGAGGAATGTCCAAGTCTACGTAGACGACATGCTGGTAAAAAGCTGAAGGGAGGAAGATCACTTGGAAGACCTCAGAGAGAAGTTTGACACTCTTCGATCTTACAACATGAAGCTTAATCCAGAAAAGTGCGCCTTCGGGGTGACGGCAGGAAAGTTCTTGGGATTCATGGTGTCACAGAGGGGCATCGAAGCTAACCTGGAGAAAATCCGAGCTATAATAGAGATGGCGCCGCCAAAGAATGTAAAGGAAGTACAAAGCCTTAATGGCAAGATAGCAGCGCTGAATAGGTTCGTCTCAAGGGCAACGGACAAGTGTTTACCTTTCTTTCACACATTGAAGAGATCCTTCGAGTGGACTGCCGAGTGCCAAGGAGCATTCAAGGAACTGAAAACTTATCTCTCCTCCCCTCCATTGCTGAGTCCCTCGTAGCCAGGTGAAGAACTTTTTCTTTATCTTGCCGTCTCCCCAACTGCCGTCAGTTCCGCCCTGATCAGAGAGGAAGAGAGAGTGCAGAAACCTGTGTACTACAACAGCAGGGCGCTTCGCGGGGCAGAAGAAAGATACCCGCCAATAGAGAAACTCGCCTTCGCATTAGTTACGGCAGCACAGAAACTAAGCCTTACTTTCAAGCCCACACAGTGGTCGTCCTGTCCGACAAACCTTTGCGACGGGCAATGAGCAACCCTAAGGCCGCCGGGCGACTGGCACTATGGGCCATAGAATTGAGCGAGTTTGACGTCCAATACCGCCCACGAACCGCCATTAAAGGGCAGGTCGTCGCAGATTTCATAGCCGAGTTCACAAATGGCAAGGATAGGGGGGCAGAGGAATCTCCTCTATGGAGCATACATGTAGATAGATCCTCCAACAGGGCAGGCTGGGGGAGCCGGTGTCATACTACAGTCGCCCGAAGGAGACACGATCAAATGTATGGTCCGCCTTGAGTTCCCCACTACCCACAACGAAGCAGAATACAAAGCTTTAATAGTGGAGCTTGACCTCGCCAAAGCCGCAGGAGCCAAGAGCGTAATCATTTACTACGATTCTTAAGTCATAACCAACCAGGTGAATGGGGATTACGAGTACAAAGGCGAAAGAATGAAGAGGTATCTGGACCAAGCCAGATGGAGGATAAGCGAGCTGAAGGCCAAGATTATACAAATCCCCCGAACAGAAAATGAGCGAGCTGACCGCTTGGCCAAAGCCGCTTCAGCCGAACACATGGCCACCCTTAGTAATGTACTTTCCTTCGTCCAGCTCTATCTGCTTATAGATTCTATCGATGTGCAAGAACTCGGCTCCAAGAGCGATTGGACTACGCCATTAGCCTCCTATTTGAAGAACGGCGTACTACCAGACGGAAAGGAAGCTGCAAGGAGACTGAAGGTCCAAGTAGCGAGGTTCGTTCTGATAAGAGATGTCTTGTACAAAAGGGGCTTCTCCCGCCCCTACCTAAGATGCTTAAGTCCAAAAGAAGCAGACTATGTTATGAAAGAAATACACGAGGGAATCTACGGAAACCACTCAAGATCGAGATCATTAGTGCACAAGCTAGTGCGAACGGGGTACTTTTGGCCAACCATGCAGAAAGATACCGAGGCTTATGTAAAGACCCGCGACAAATGCCAAAGGTTCAGCAACGTCATCAGACAACCGCCCGAAGAACTTACCCCAATGACAGCACTATGGCCGTTCACTCAATGGGGATTGGACATCATGGGGCCATTCCCTACGGCGATATGACAGCTGAAGTTTCTAGTAGTAGGCATCGACTACTTTACAAAGTGGGTAGAAGCTAAAGCCTTGGCCACCATTACGGAGAAGAATGTACGGAGCTTCATCTGGCGATGTATCGTGTGCAGATTTGGCATCCCTAGAGTCTTAGTCTCGGACAACGGGAAGCAATTCGACAACGACTCCTTCCGGGACTTCTGCTCACAATTAGGGATACGGAACCACTACTCCTCCCCCGCCCATGCTCAAGGCAACGGACAGGTGGAAGTCACGAACCGATCCTTGCTAAAGATTATCAAGACTCGACTCGAGGGGGTAGAGGGTATGTGGGCAGAAGAGTTACCGAGCATACTTTGGGCCTACAGGACTACAGCAAGGACACCAACGGGAGAAACGCCGTTCCGATTAACATATGGAAGTGAAGCAGTCATCCCAGCTGAAGTCGGTCTCACAAGCTACAGAGTACACAACCATGACGAATGGAAGAACGACAAGGCCATATGTCTGCAACTCGATTTAGTGGACGAAGTTAGGGCAACAGCAGAACAGAGGCTTGCACAGTACCAAGACCGCATGGCCAACTACTACAACTCCCGAGTCAAACACAGAAACTTCCAGGTTGGAGACCTCGTTCTAAGAAGGGTCATGGGCGCAACAAGAGACCCAACCCAAGGAAAGCTCGGCCCAAACTGGGAAGGACCCTACCGAGTCACGGCGTGGCAGAGGAAAGGCACCTACCACCTAGAGACACTAGACGGACGGAAGTTGCTGCACCCTTGGAATGCTGAGCACCTGCGAAGATACTACCAGTAGAAATGACGACGTGAAAGACAACATCCCCCTCCTTTTTCCTTTTCATAGTTTACTCCTCAGATTTATTTACTTTTAGGTTTTTGCTACAATAAGCCCAAATGGCAGGTTTTTTACTTTGCTTTTTACTACAATAAGCCCATTAGGGCAGGTTTTTGTTTTTAACTGCTTTTTATAGATGCATGGCAATAAGAGGAGTTTATTCAGAACTGCTGGAATTTTTACTTTCAAAAAGTTGATGACCTTGAATCCATAAGAAAAATTGGCAAGTCCATAAGATGGACAGAGCCATACAACTGACAGTCTAATAAGACCTAAATTGTAAAACTCAGCTATAAACCTGACGGTCTAATTAAAGACCTAAACTCAAAAACTCAGCTATAAGGCTGACGGTTTAATAAAAGACTAACAAATCCACAAGATGGACAAAGCCATAAGGCTGACGATTTAAACAAAGACCTAAGCTAAAAAGCAGCTACATAGATAACGGTCTAATAAGACTGACGAGTTGGCCAGGTCCATAAAAATGTGCAAGGCCATAGAGCTGACGATCCCACGCAAGTTACCTTATATCAAAAAGCAATCAAAACTCGGCTAAGTCCGTAAGGAGGACGACCTTAACCCAAAGTAATATATTATTAAAACTCCTAGGAATAGCAGATTAAAAGTCTAGAAAAAGACAAGTCTATTGATCCAAAGAGTGGACGAATCTCACTTAATAAAGAAGACTGTCATTAAAAAAATTGACGGGCTCGCCAAAATTACTGTGTTCAAAAGTTGAAACCAATGGCATAAGCCTGCACTTGGTTGACGGCGTCACTAAACTAAATGGCGTCCATAGTATAAACTACAAATAGGTTGACGAGCCCAACCTACGGTTGAAAGATAGCCTTAGCAAGAAAGTAAGAAAAAAGTGCAAGAACGAAATAGCTATACATATATAAAAATAAACCAAGTACAAATAGAAACCCCAAAAACCAATGGGGCATTTAAAGATTGTTTACAGACAGGGCAAAATACATCTGTCACAAAAGATAAAACTAGAGGAGCGTCACTTAAAGGCCTTTTTTACTTTTTCTGGGTAGGAGGGCCATCTACATCTAAGATCTCCACAGGAAGATTGGAGGAAGCCACTGGAGGGTTTGCAATAAGTTGAGCCAATACAACCCCGTCGCCATCACAAGGAGGTGCATCTCCAGGTCCGTCACCTTCAATACTGACGACATCGTTAGTAGGCGTCATCAGCACGGCGTCATCCAGAGTGATTCCAGAAAGATCCAACTCAGGGAAGGCTGATGCAACCTGCTTAAGGCAGTCATCAAACCCTGTTCCATAATATCCACCACAAGAATCAATGAAGGAATCTGAGTCCTTAAACTTCTAGATCGCATCAGCCCCAGCCTACTCCACCTGCTTAAGAAGGGCCGTCAGCTCTTGTTCTAATTTCTCCTATTGACGGCCTGCCTCCTCCAACTGCTGTTTCGTCTCTTTTAGCTCGGCATTCAATGAACGCATAGCCTCCTTGTATTGAGCCTGTTGATCTAACATGTTTTTGTTATGTTTACTTAAACAGGCGGCGACGCCCTCCTTGGCCATGCACCGGTCCTAGAGTGCCTTTACACGAACCAGGGCCTAAAAAAGGATATGACCATCAATTATTGAACAAGAAGATAAAGGAGAACCAATTACGAGAGGTAGCTTACCCGTGTGAGGTCAAACAAAGCTGATGCTCCCAGTTCCTCCGTCCCCAAAAGCGGTCAATATCCGTCGGATTTATAAGTGATTCTACTGCTTTGACGGCGAAATCCTTGTGCGTCAAGAGGCAACGGGGTCCCTCCAGGACGGGACCAGAAGAAGTCATCATCCCCTTTCCAGTTCCATGGCCTGACTTGGGGGTTGACTTCTCCGGGGGTTCATTCCCAGAACTGACAACTGTCTTCTTCAACGGACGGTTATCCTTCTCGTCAGTCTTCCTCTTTGACGTGCTCTTAGTGACAGGTTTAGGAGCTGACAAGGATGCCAACTCCCTTTGGCCCTTTGCTCTTCCTTCTGACGGGTTACAGTAGCCCTGATCCTTTGCTTGGCTGACTCCATCTTTGCAAAAATACCAGATACGGGAAAGAAAAAACTGACGGGGAATGCTGGAGTGACGGGATTCTAGGAAGTAATCACTCACGACGGCAAGAAAAATCCTCTAGCTTGCGAGCTTCAGGCGTCGGTTCCGGACCCCCGCAGTACGCGTAAAGAGTGTCAAGAGTGATCAGGTCTCGACACGATCGTTGCTCAATGGGAAGTTCAAGAACCCGACGGATAAAATCCTCCTGCTCTTCAGTTATATGAGGACGAATGTGAGCTGGAAAAGAAAAAGTGGACGACGTTATAGCACTTCAAAAAGCGGATAGGAAAATGCATGTAAAAATAACAAGTAACTAACGAGGATAAAAGATGACGGATGAAACTTGATTCTTTGATAAAAGCCCAGGTATTATCAAAATAACCATGGGGCATCGTCTCCCACTCTTCCTGACGGCATACCCAATCCGTCCATTTTACAAAAAAGTACCTACCCTTCCAGTTTTTATTCAAATCTGGCATCTCGGACACTAATCTTAATTCCTTCCCCTTGACGGCAAAATGATATATCCCTTTCGAAGAAGATAGGTGTTGGGGTCTATAACAATAGAAGAACTCATCTAAAGAAAGCTGACGGTGTCCACCACTTATACAACCCCATAAAACCTCAGCATTTATAAAAATCCTCCATGAATTTGGAGTAATCTGACTAATGGACAACCCCATAAAGTCAGCCAGCTGACGGTGTAGGGCCGTCAGGGGCAACCTTAGCCCCGCAGCGAACATGGCATGATACATACCAACGTCAGCAGTTCTCCCTGTGTAACATCTCTCGTCATCCCTAGGCAGACGGATAGTGATATGGTCTGGGATTTGAAAACGGATGCGTAACTCTTGGAAGAGTTTATCACTCATATTTGGTGAAAACTTATTAATGGCCCATTCCTTGAGAAGGATGAAGGGACGGCTACCTACCGGACTTCCTACTGTCCCTTCGCAGGACCCCTCAACACCTTTATCCCCGTCACCTTCATCCCCATCACCTTCGCCCCGGTCACCTTCACCCCCGTCACTACCTCTTCCTCCTTCCTCAACTTCACCTTCCTCACCCACTACCTCCTCCTAGTCTTCGCCTCTATGACTCCCTACCTCCTTGTCAGGAGTTTGGGCTGACGTTTCCCTCTCTGACGACCAGGAAAAGCTCCCGGACTCATCTCCCGAACCAAATACCTCGTCATAGCCCGCTCCATCGCGGACCGACGACTGACCACTCGACTCGTCACTCGACATCTGACTACCTACAAGTGACGAATTTAATCTAAGCACCTAATATGACGACCTCACTTTAGAAAAATGAGTAAAAATAAAACATACGAAGAGACAAAAAGAACTTACAAGCTTTTTATAATGAGTGACAGATGAAAGCGCGACGACGGCGTAGGCAATAGGAAGATTGTTGAAAAAGGAAGCGATAGATCTTCTCTCCAGAAATCAGAAATAGGAAATAGGAATAATGAGTTGAAATAAGCGGATTATATATAAAGGGGGCGTACACGGAAGATGAAGCGACGCCCTCGTTCAGAAGCAGAGCCAACCAGGGTATGCCGCGTGTCCAAAGCATTTAATACCAGCCGTATTATTCTCTCTCTTGGCTTGAATGGAAGTCAACAGCAAGAAAAATATACTCCATAGCCCGTCAGCCTGTGCTGACGGAGATATGGAGTAGGGGGCAACTGATATGAAGGAATAAAATGTGCTTCAACCCGTCAGCCTCTCATATGTCAAAAGCTCCTATCAAGGCTAAAACTGACGGGGTCAGACAACTGAAGCTAAAGGTTTCAATAGAAATAGTAATGCAACACTCTTAGGAAGACCATGGAGTATGGCGAGGAGCTGACGAGGACATGGCTGAAGGGAGTAAGCAAGCCGACGACCCTGAGGCCAACGGCTCTAAGCAAAACCAAGACCTGACCACCACGCATAAGTGATAAGGAGATTACTTGCTCTCCACGCTTAGTGTTAGAGTCCTATAAGGAAAAGATTTTGTAATCCACGCTCATGAGTATTCCTATAAGGAAAAGACTTCTACTCCAAGGAAAAGAGGTCAACCCTCTACTACTATAAAAACCCCAATACCCTCACAAATTAAGGTACGCATAATCAACCCTCTCTAGCACTCTCGAGTTGAAAAGAAGTTTTAACTTGACCTTCGGAGGGTATTTGGCCAGCATCACACCGGTGCTCTCTGCGAGGTCTTCTCCTTTTTGTCGTGCAGGTGCCAATTTGAGTGTGCAAGGATCGTGTAGCTCACTGGTGATTTTTTTGGCATCATCACTAGTTAATCACCAACTTGGATCAGTTGGTGTCTTTAACTCATCTGTGGAAAAAAAATTATATGTTTTTTGAATGGTAGGATTTTTTTTTTTTTTTTTTTTTTAATGTTTTATTAACTTTGGGACACACTTGGCATGCATTTGTGGCTTAACTAAATTAATGTAATGACAGGAAAAGCTTTATTATTTACTTAGTCCAAGACACCAATAATTGTCTTACCCTTTTTTACGCTGAATATTAATGCATGCTATTATTAAGCTTTATTTTGGCTGTTTTATTAATATAATGCTTGACATAGATTTGAACTTTTAACCATAGTTTTTTGTATTTTTTTTTAGAATCTTATAACTATACATATAGCTTTATGAAGTTATTAGTTATAGAAGTATGTGAAAAGAGTACATAAATTTTTTTTTTTTAAATTTATAATGTCGATAGAATAAAGAATCGGACTAATCTTGGTCAAACCTTGAAAGTATTAGGATGTGTCAATTGATTTATAAAACTCTTGATTATAAATTGTCATTTGTGATTTTTTAAAAAAAATAAAAAATACAAATAATTAAAAAATTACTGCTAATAATACATTGTTGTCAACCTCTAGTATTGATATTTCAAATTTTAAAATTTTTTGAACAAATAACTTTGACCTCCCTAAGTTTGAATCCTAGTTCCGTCCTTGATGAACTGCTTTTAATATTTGGTAGAAACATGGTGCTTTTATCACACATGAGCCTCCCGCTCAGTCATAACTATTAACTCCGTGTCATTTGATTATGGATAGTAAATTGGGACCAAATATTTTGTGGCTAGCTAGCCTCCCAAATTTCCTAGCAAAAGACTTTTATTTGTTATTGACTTACTGCTGCTAATAATGTATTGTTGTCAACCTCTAGTATTGATATTTCAATTTTTTTAAAATTTTTGAACAAATAATTTTGACCCTCCTAAGTTTGAATCACGGTTTCGTCCCTGATAAACTGTTTTTAATATTTGGTAGAAAAATGGTGCTTTTATCACACATGAGCCTCTGGCTTAGTCATAACTATTAACTCCTTGTCAATTGATTGTAAATAGCAAATTGCGACCAAATATTTTGTGGCTAGCTAGCCTCCCAAGTTTCCTAGCAAAAGACTTTTTCTTTGTTATTGACTTACTGCTGCTAATAATGCATTGTTGTCAACTTCTAGTATTGATATTTCAATTTTTTTAAATTTTTGAACAAATAACTTTGACCCCCCTAAGTTTGAATCCTAGTTCAATCCCTCATAAACTGCTTTTAATATTTGGTAGAAAAATGGTGCTTTATCACACATGACTACATGAGCATCCCGTTCAGTCATAATTATTAACTCTGTGTCATTTGATTGTGAATAGCAAATTGTGACCAAATATTTTGTGGCTAGCTAGCCTCCCAAGTTTCCTAGCAAAAGACTTTTCTTTGTTATTGACTTACTGCTACTAATAATGTATTGTTGTCAACCTCTAGTATTGATATTTCAATTTTTTTAAATTTTTGAACAAATAATTTTGACCCTCCTAAGTTTGAATCATGGTTTCATCCTTGATAAATTGCTTTTAATATTTGGTAGAAAAATGATGCTTTTATCACACATGAGCCTCTGGCTCAGTCATAACTATTAACTCCTTGTCAATTGATTGTGAATAGCAAATTGCGACCAAATGTTTTGTGGCTAGCTAGCCTCCCAAGTTTCCTAGCAAAAGACTTTTTCTTTGTTATTGACTTACTGCTGCTAATAATGCATTGTTGTCAACCTTTAGTATTGATATTTCAATTTTTTAAAATTTTTTAACAAATAACTTTGACCCCCCTAAGTTTGAATCCTAGTTCAATCCCTCATAAACTGCTTTTAATATTTGGTAGAAAAATGGTGCTTTTATCACACATGAGCATCCCGCTCAGTCATAATTATTAACTCTGTGTCATTTGATTGTGAATAGCAAATTGTGACCAAATATTTTGTGGCTAGCTAGCCTCCCAAGTTTCCTAGCAAAAGCCTTTTCTTTGTTATTGACTTACTGCTGCTAATAATGTGTTGTTGTCAACCTCTAGTATTGATATTTCAATTTTTTAAAATTTTTGAGCAAATAACTTTGACCCTCCTAAGTTTGAATCATGGTTCCATCCCTGATAAACTGTTTTTAATATTTGGTAGAAAAATGATGCTTTTATCACACATGAGCCTCTGGCTCAGTCATAACTATTAACTCCTTGTCAATTGATTGTGAATAGCAAATTGCGACCAAATATTTTGTGGCTAGCTAGCCTCCCAAGTTTCCTAGCAAAAGACTTTTTCTTTGTTGTTGACTTACTGCTGCTAATAATGCATTGTTGTCAACCTCTAGTATTGATATTTCAATTTTTTTTTAATTTTTGAAAAAATAACTTTGACCCCCCTAAGTTTGAATTCTAGTTCAATCCCTCATAAACTGCTTTTAATATTTGGTACAAAAATGGTGCTTTTATCACACATGAGCATCCCGCTCAGTCATAACTATTAACTCTGTGTCATTTGATTGTGAATAGCAAATTGTGACCAAATATTTTGTGGCTAGCTAGCCTCCCAAGTTTCCTAGCAAAAGACTTTTCCTTTGTTACTAACTTACTGTTGCTAATAATGCATTGTTGCCATCCTCTAGTATTGATATTTCAATTTTTAAAATTTTTGAACAAATAACTTTGACCCCCCCTAAGTTTGAATCCTGGTTCCATCCTTAATAAAATGCTTTTAATATTTGGTAGAGAAATGGTGCTTTTATCACACATGAGCCTCCCGCTCATTCGCAACTATTAATTATGTGTCGTTTGATTGTGAGTAGCAAATTGCGACCAAATATTTTGTGGCTAGCTAGCCTCCGAAGTTTCCTAGCAAAAGACTTTTTCTTTGTTATTGACTTACTGCTATGTTGGGTTAAGACTTACAAGCCTTATTGCTCATGGTACGGTACAATATCTGTTAACTTGCTTTTCTATGCTCGCTATTTACTTCTTGATTAGCTTTCTTCTAATTGCTATTTTCTTCTTTCTTGATCAAAGTAACATCCCCATCATTTTCATTAATAAAGAAATGAAATTACAATATTTGAATATTGAACTACGTGATTTTGATATTTGAACTACTTGAGTTTGATTTTCATAAATGGTACATTACAATGTTTGAATATTTCACTCGTGACTTGGCCTAAGTCATGAATGACTCGTGAAATCTAGCCTGTCAAAAACTCTTCAAATTCCAGCATGTGCTTCTCGCATGGCCTGTTTCGCGAGTTGGAAATTGTGAGCTAGACATGAATTCCTAATTTTTACAGAATCTTCACCAAACTCTTGCACACAAAACTTACATTAAATCCCACAAAAATGCAGGGAAATGATTAAACATAATTACAATCAAATTTGACACGGAACTAAAGTCAATAAAAAACATAGTTGTAAATCACAATTTACAAAACTCTTGATTATAAATTTTCATTTGTGATTTTTTTTTCAAAATAAAAAATAAAAATAATTAAAAAAATTAATGCTAATAATGCATTATTGACAACCTCTAATATTGATATTTCAATTTTTTAAAATCTTTGAACAAAGAAATTCGACCTCCCTAAGTTTGAATCCTGATTCCGCCCCTGAATATAAATTAATTGGAACTCTATGAATAAAACCAAATGTTTTTATTCATATAAATAAACTATTTTAGGAGAAAAATGTTAAAATAAATTATAAAGTCATCCATCTTTCACTGGGTGGCAATTCATTTACATCTTTATGTGATTTTGAACGTACTTGCTTTCAACTTGAAGTGCTGTGGTTTATGGTTGTTTTTAAAAGTTGGATTCCAAGCGCACCATTAAGTACCTATGTAAAGGTGAACTGCTTCCATTTTATCTAGGACTTTTAAATCTCGTAATTTGATACTTGAAAAGTTCTCTTCTAGTAGATGAAATACAAGACACCCTCTTTTTTTTTTTTTTTTTTTAAACAGTTATAATATGATGCTAACCCTGGAGTTTGAACCCTTTTTCACCTAAATTCCCAATTCACTCTTGTTTTCATGGTGGTGGATGGATGGAACTATCCGTGGCCATGCATGACTTTTGCGCTGGTGCATGCAGCAAGGCAAACAAGTATATTAATTTTGACCACAATCTTTTAGATTTGGGAAAAAATAAAAAACCCATCGATATGAAAATAGCGTGAACGGATCTCGTTAAAAATTTACCAATTAGTTGATACTATCACGCACCCCTGAAGTGATCCGTAAATAGAAGCAAATGATACGTTGTGTAATGCTGTGATAGCATGTGACTCGCATAGCTCACACCCATGGTTACTGCAGAATAGAAAAATGGAATGATATGAGAAACAAGGATAAGCTCTACGACTTGACTCTTTTTTGGTAGTCAATCCACTTCAAGAAAGAAAGAAGAGAAGAGACTAGAATAACCAAAGTTTTCATAAATTTGTAGGAAATTTTTATAAAATCATGATGCAACCAAAAGAAGGGAAAAAAGAAATGATTTTGTATACCCTGAATGTCTTAAAAACACACACACACATACACACAAAAAAAGAAAGTAGTGTCAACTAGTTGAGTTACAATATTTTTGGCAACATAGATGAAATCTAAAAACAATACTAACCTTATGTGAAGGATATTTTTTTGGTTTCAGTTTCATAACAAAATGTCACAATATTTTTATAATACTCATAATAGTTGTGGATACGTGTATATTAATATTTATTTTATTTTGACTTATGATACATCTCAACTATTGTAAAAATGTTGAGATTTTTTTTTTTTGGTTATCCATTGAACAACTTATATAATAAGTGGGGTGAGTCCATTACCTACCTAATTTGGGCAGAAGAAAATCAATAAATTTGTATTGTGTCAACTTTACTAAGTCTACCGTTGTGATTAGAATCCCTTACATTTATAAAGAAATTTTATATTAAAAATTTTGAAATATCAACCATAAAATTTTTAAATAATTATATAGTTCATATACATGACATAAATTACATCATCAATTATTACTTACGTAGATTTCATATCCTCTCAAAAAAAAAAAAAAAAAAACAAAATAGATTTCATATTATGCAATACTAATTTATAATAGATTAGGATCAAGTTACACCAAATAATTCTACGTACACAATTTATTTACAAATTTTTGTTTTTATAATTATTGAAGTGATCGATTATGAGTGGTGGAGGAAAAATAGTGGGCCCACGCATGTTAGTGTTGTAAACCACCCACTTTTAACCACTTCTATAATTGTGTCATAACATTATTTAGTTATATCTAGTATAATTTCAAGCAATATTATACTACCTATTAATTTTAAACAATTTTATTGAATTATTTAGAAATTATTTTACTAAATTACTATTTTTAAAATCCTACTATTCGAATACATCTTCTTTATGTTATTAATGTGCATGCCATAGTTTGTGCCAATCGAATATTATATATTATTTAATCCATAAACTTATATTTAATAAATTAAATAATTTTATTAATCTCAGATAATCTTGAAATTTTGCAAGCATTAAGGGTATAGGGAGAAAATGTAAATTAATGGTAAACTTATCAGAATTTGCATCAAAACAAATTAAAAAAAATAAAAAAATAAAAAAAATTCCAAAGACATTTGACAGTAGTGAAAAGAGATGCTAGAAAAGTAGTCTGCTGCTCCTTTTCTCAGTCGATGGTTGATTCCGTTGATCCCGTGCGTTCTCACTTTTCACATGTCACTCCTAGTCCTAACACAAGTTTCAAACAATAATGGTTAAAAAGCTAGGACATTAAAAACATTTTGTGAGGGTTTTCTCTTTAGGTTTTCTTTGGAAACCCTAGTGGTGAAAAGGTTGACTAGTATTAGCATAAAGGTTGCCAATAGGAAAATTTTCACTCCATGCAAATGGTAGAAACGATTTCTTTTAGAGATTAACATGGAGGAAATTACAGATAGATGTGCACGGATGAAGTTATCATTGAGAGAAGATGTTGAAGTAGCAATCCATGCACCATTGACAGAGGACGGTCCTGTCCTTATCGGGAAGTTTTGTACCAAGCGCAGAATTAACCTGGAGTCCGTGGTCAAAGTGTTAAGATCGGTTTAAAGGGCGGAACACAATTTTGAGGTCAGCGATCTGGGAGAGAACAAGGTAATGTTCCTATTCCAAACAAAGAAGAATATGGAGAGAGTGTTGTTGCTTAGTCCGTGGCCTTTTGATAAATATTTATTGATCCTCCATAAGTTGGTGCATGGTGAGGTGGTGAAGGATATTAAGTTTGACAAGTCACTGTTTTGGATCCAAATACATGGATTGCTCACAATGTGTCAGACAAAAGAAATGGGTATGAGTATCGGCGCAACCTTAAGGGAGGTGGAGAATGTGGATGCCAACGGGAAAGGATTTTGCTTAGGGAGTTTTCTGCGCATAAGGGTTCTTCTGGATGTTTCCTTGCCGCTATGTAGAGGCCGTAATGCGTGACTTGGTGAATACGGGTTTAAATGGGTGGATTTCAGATATGAGAGGCTTCCAATATTATGCTATATATGAGGGAAGATTGACCATGACGAAAAGGACTGCCTGCAATGGATACGAAGCAAGGACACGCTAAGGCCAGAAGAGAAGCAATTCGGACCATGGTTACGAGCATCGCAGGACAAAAACCAGAAATCCCAGCTAGTTACGATAGAGAAATGTGCAGAGACGAGATCTGTCGTGGGTGTAAAGAAAGATATGGAGCGGAGAATGGATGGACTGGTGATTTCAACACAAGCAAGAGCGAGCAGCTGTGATAACCACCCAGACGAGACGGTGAGGGTGGCGACCTCTAGGGCTGACGTGAAGGAGAAAACAAACATGCCGGGTCACATCCGCATTAAAAACCCAGATACTCCGCATGTTTCGAATTTTGAACAGCAAATTCAGGAATTAGATGCCGCCATTAACGGAAACATCGCTGGTATGGATTTAGCAACAAGTTAGAAAGTATTTTTGGGAAGGGAGAAGAATACGCATGTCTTAGAGGTAGCCACACTAAAGCAGAATGTAAGGAGCCATGCAATTGGGCCGAGTGCAGCAACCCAATTCCAATCATCCAAGGTTGGGCCTCAGAGCATTGTTCTTTAGCCCATGCAGGAACAAAAGGAGAACGTGGGCTTACTTCAACCTGGGATTAATCTTAAATTGGGGCAGTCCTCTCCAAAATAGTATAAGGCCCAAAGCATGAAGAAAACCAGAGGTCGTAACCAAAGGAAAATTAAAGAAAACAAAGAGGTACCTCGAATAGAGAAGAAACAGGATGGGGAGGAAACACAACCCCAGGAAGATAATAACAATGTAGAACATGGAGATTGAGATGGCTGACATGGGAACAAAAAGGAGAGCAAAGGTACCATTGGTTGAGCTAGAAAATAAAGAAGACAATGGGAAGAGAGTTAAAGTGGATGGTGAGATAAAGGAACTCTGTAAGCTCTTCGTACAAAAGTTGGGATTGGCGGTGGCTGCTGCGTTGCCCCACCAGGCACAATAAGTGCCATCAGTTAGAACTGTAGGGGGCTTGGGAACACCCTAACAGTTAATGTTCTCCAAAAAGTGGCGTTGGAGAAAGATTCCACCTTAGTCTTTCTAATGGAGACTAAGTTTGATGTTACAGAAATGGATGGAATAGAATGGAAAATAGAAAGGCAGCAAGGACGGGTGGTTCCAAGAATATGAAGGGCAGGAGGTTTGGTGCTCTTGTGGAAGAACTCATTGCAGGTTGATATATTGTCATACTTTCCAGTGCATATTGATGCAATTGTGACTGAAGAGCAAGGGTTGAAAAAATGGAGGTTCACTAGCTTTTACGGCCACCCGGAAACAAGGAAAAGAGGTGAATCATGGACTTTGTTGGAGAATCTCAGTCGTCGAAGTCACTTGCCGTGGGTATGCATGGGGGACTTCAATGAAATAATGTATGCCAAGGAAAAATTTGGTGGTGGGGTTCGGCCAAAGGGGCAGATGAGGTGCTTTCATGAGACAATTAATAGATGTAGATTGAGAGACTTGGGATATGTGGGCTTAGATTACACTTGGAGTAGACGACTAGGAAGGCGAGGGTGGGTGCGAGAAAGACTAGATCTAGCCTTGGTGTCCACAGATTGGGTAGGTGCTTTTCCATTGGTGAAGCTACACCACTTGTCCAATTCGATTTCTGATCACAACATTCTAGTGCTCAAGGAAACCAGTTTTCCAAGACTCCAAGACATCAACAGCAACAATCAAGGTTGTTTTGGTTCAAATCTATGTGGCTTACAGATGAAAGATGTAAAAATGTGGTAGTGGAGGCATGGGAAAGGGGGTGTACTAGCCACTCACAATAGCCATTGGAAGCTTGTCTGGAGGAGTGTCAAACATCATTAAGGGATTGGAATAAAAATACCATTGGCCACGTGGGAAAGCAAGTTACTGACTTACAAAAAAAGCTCCAAATGCTTGAAGCCATGAGTGTAATGCTACGGATATGGAAGCAATCCATGCAATGAAAGTGGAGCTTAATAGGTGGCTTGGAATTGAAGAGGAAATGTGGCGTCAAAGGAGTAGGAATAATTGGCTAAAGGCAGGGGATAGAAATACCACATTTTTCCACACAAATGCCTCGAACTAGTACCAGCGGAATACTATTAGCAGAATTATGGATGCAGATAATGGATGGATAGAGGACGGAGATCAGATAGGGCAGAAGTTTGTGAGCTATTTTGAGGAGCTCTTCACTACTTTAAGGCCGAAGGTGGAATAAGAGATGATTGATGCAGTCCATCCCAAGGTCACCGAAAGAATGAACTCTACTCTTACAGAAGGCTTTCATGCTATGGAGGTGGAGAAGGCACTAAAACAAATGCACCCTTTAACAGCCCCTGGACCAGATGGTATGCCACCTTTATTTTATCATCACTTTTGGCCTACTATTAAATCTATTGTCATTCTCACTGCACTTGATTTTCTAAACCATGGTGTATCCCCCCCCCCCCCAAAATTCCATGATACTCATATTGTGCTTATTCCCAAAACAAAAAATCCAGAAAAAGTGACTGATTATAGACCGATTTCGTTATGTAATGTGGCTTACAAAATAGCTTCAAAAGTGATGACAAACAGGATGAAATTGGAGTTGTAGGAAATCATAGGAGAGAATCAAAGTTCTTTTGTGGTAGAACATCTCATCACGGACAATTTCTTGGTGGCTCATGAGATGATGACCCATATTAGCAAGAAGAAGAAAGGTAAATGCAGTGAGATGGCTATAAAGCTGGACATGAGCAAAGCATACGATTGGGTTGAATGGGAATGTGGGAATGTTTGAAGCAGATTATGAAGAAGCTTGGTTTTCATGAGAAATGGATTAGCACTGTGATGCGGTGTGTATCCTCGGTGAAATACTCGATAAGGATTAATGGGCAGCAATATGGATTAATCCAACCAACCCAAGGGCTGAGGCAGGGTGACCCATTGTCACCCTATCTCTTCCTTATTTGCTCCAAAGGCTTGTCTGCCTTGTTACATCATGCGACATAAAGAAAAGTAATAGAAGAGGTGGCTGCCTCAGCTAATGGTTCCAGAGTATTATTTTTTGCTGACGACAGCTTGGTGTTTGGAAGAGCAATAGTGAATGAAGCCACGGATATTCAATGGATTCTCAAAGTCTATGAAATCTCCTCTGGTCAATAGTTAAACTACCATAAAACCTCCCTATTTTTCAGCCCAAACACTAACAATGGAGTATAAGAAAGGGTGAAAACTATGTTTGGCACACAAGTTATTAAACCTCATAAAGCTTATCTGGGTTTGCCATCACTTGTGGGAAGATCCAAGAGCAGCACTTTTGCTCAGCTTAAATAGAGAGTAGCTAATAAAGTGTCGGATTGGAAGGAAAAAGATATTAACGCCTGCTAGGAAGGAAATTCTAATTAAATTTGTGGCCCAAGTCGTGCCCTCATACACCATGAGTTGTTTTCTGCTGCCTAAGAATTTATGCGAAGAGCTTACTAGTGTGATTAGAAAATTTTGGTGGGGTCAGACCGGGAATGAGAAGAATATCACATGGTTGAGCTAGGATGTGATATGCATGCCAAAGGACAAAGGAGGTCTGGGTTTCCGAGACTTGAGAAGCTTCAATTTGGCCCTCTTAGGCAAACAGGGGTAGTGGCTTCTGACTAACTCCAACTCTTTGTTTAGCCGAGATTATAAAGCAAAATACTTCCCACATTGTAACTTTGCAGAGGCGACAATGGGTCGAAATCCGTCCTATGCATGGAGAAGCTTAATGGCGATACAGAGCATAGTCCAAAGGGGTATGAGGTGGCAAGTAGGGAATGACAACAAGATAAGAGTGTGGCATGACAAATGGATTCCTAGACCGTGCACATATAAGGTGATTTCAATGAAAAAGCCTAACTCCACTATTACTCTAGTTTGTGAGCTCATAAACAGAGGAACAAGTGAGTGGACTATTGACAAGCTAAATAGTCGGTTCCTGCCTGAAGATTGGGATGCTATTTTGGGCATCCCCTTGAGCTCAAGCAACACTAATGATAGACTAATTTGGGCCAAGAATAGAAGTGGGAAATTCACTGTCAAAAGTGCTTATGCGCTATCATTGGAAGGGAAGGCGCACAACACCAGGGCTGATTACTCAGACGAATCAGCAAGGAGGAAAATATGGAAGACCATCTAGCAACTGAGAATCCCACAGAAAATAAAACACTTTGCATGGAAGGCAGGTTGAGACATTCTAGCCACAAATTCTAATTTGGCTAAGCGAAAAATCACGCCAAATGGAATGTGCGATCTATGTGGACATAATGAGGAAATGGTTTCTCACCTTGCTGTGACTTAAATAATGCTCCTAAGTGCAGGATTATCGCGAAGTAATAACTCGGAAAGTCCGAGGTCGAATCCACAGGGAAAAGGGAATTGATTAGCAAACCACAAAATAATAAAACTAAAATAATAATGTTTAATTGAAGAGATTTTTAATAGTTTAGTGAAAGTAATTTAAATTGAGTGAAAATAACAATATATTAAGGTGCTAAGATTTAGGGATCCACACACAACACATCTATTGGTAGTCTTAACAATATTCATTTTATAACTTAACTAAAATTCATACGAAGGATGATCTTAGTCAGATGATTTAACAATAAAAACTCAAGAATTAATTGTCTAAGGTAGTTTCATGCAATTGATTGATTTTAGGAAAAACAAAACTAGTGAATTAGTTTGCATGGAATACTAAGCATTTAACATGCCTGGAGTCTACAATAAATCAAAGAACTATACAAAACTAAACACTTTTCTAGATGAGTAAAACAATCAAAAACATAAAAAAAAATAAGCATTAAAACCAATAAATAATTGTTAAGAACATACCAATAAACGGTTGGGTTTCACTCCTTGCCTTAGCGAGGCTTCTAGCAAGCCATAACACAAATAAAACTCTAAAAACTGTAAATAAATTTTAAGAAAACCTAAATTATGTTCTACAGAAGCTCCCCCTGAATTCTGCCCTAAAAAGCCTTTAAATAGGTCAAGGAATTTTATTACAAGTTGAATTCCCGTTTGGAGAAAATCCTAGGTTTTTAGGCTTCAATTAACCGACGTTTTTTGCCCATTTAACTTCAGAATTCGGACTTTTGGTAAACTACAAAGTTGTAGCTCTGTAAGTTAGATTTCCAGCCCAACTTGAATCATCCCGATTGGATATCTGAGCCGAAAGTTATGCTCCAAATACTAACTGGTACGCAGGCTAGAATCCTAATCTGAATTGGACTTGAATTAGGTGCAAATTTCCTTTGATTCCTTGCTCCAATTGGACTTGAATTTAATTGGGATGACCTTCTTTGACTTCATCATGGCCCTTGTAAAATTAAAGTCCATTAGCTTTCTTCTTTGCACAAATCCACTTATTTAATTTCATTATCCTACAAAAGACAAATTCATGCATTAAAATTCAATAAAGCACAAAATTGATTATTCAGCATTATTCCAAAATCAACTACAAAATGCATGAATTAACTCAAAATAAGTATGATAATGCTTTTCTAATAATGATATAAATATGCAAATTTAAGTTATTATCATACCTGTTGTGGAGCTGTGATCATGCCAAAGAAGTTTGGAAGAATAGTAAATTCGCATTGCTGTTTGAAATCTCGACGTAATGGAATTTTTTGGATGTGGTGGCGAACCTACAGAAGTGTGATCAATCTCGGCCTGGACAAATGGAGAAATTTATCTCCATCTGCTGGGGTATATGGAAGGATAGGAACAATCTTCGGATGGGAGGTAAAGGAAAAGTGGGTAGAACGATTCTATGGAGCACCATGCACCTGGTGGAGGAATTTTGGCTTGCAAATGAAGAAAAAACAGAGTACCAGGCAGAACCCGTACCTCTGGTCTCTTGGCAACCGCTAAGTCAAGGGTACTATAAAGTAAATATAGATGGCGCAGTCTTCACGAACAGAAAGCAGGCAGGAGCTGGTGTGATCATTAGGGACGGCACCGAAGAAGTGATCGCAGCCCTGGGTAAAAAGTGGAAGTGTCCATTGGGTGCAATAGAAGTTGAAGCAAAATTAAGCCTTGTGTGAGAAATACTGAATAATTGTATTGTATTCCACTATAAAAGAATGTACATAGATGCCTTTATATAGGAGGCATATGTGTGCAGTACAAGTAAATATGTGTACTATACAAGTAACCTAACTGGGCCTAAAGCCCACAATACTATATACGTTAACAGCCCCCCTCAAACTCAAGGTGGATGTGAGACCAACTTGAGATTGTCAACCAAAGTACGAAAGCGTCCCTTAGGATGTGACTTGGTGAAGATATCTGCAAGTTGATCTTTAGAGGAGACTGAGATCAGCTTGAGAGCACCATGAACAAGATGAAAACGGATAAAATGACAATCGATCTCAATGTGTTTAGTCCGTTCATGGAAGACATCATTGTGAGCAATATGAATAGCATTCTGGTTGTCACAATAAAGAGGAGTAGCAGAGGATGTAGACACACCTAAGTCTTTGAGAAGCCATCGTAACCAAAGGAGCTCAGATGTGGTATCAGCAAGGGCACGATATTCTGCTTCAGTACTGGAGCGGGCCACATGAGTTTGTTTCTTGCTTCGCCAAGAAATCAGAGAAGAACCAAGAAGAAAGCAATAACCAGTGGTGGACCTGCGATCAGTAGAGTCTCCTGCCCAATCAGCATCAGAAAATGCACGAAGAGTAAGAGGAGACTGAGCAGAGTAGAAAAGACCATGGAAGAGAGTGCCCTTCAAGTATCGAAGAATGCGCAGAACAGCAGCATAGTGAGTCGATTGTGGAGCAGACAGATACTGGCTCACTTGATGAACAGCATAGGAAATGTCTGGACGAGTGACAGTGAGATAAACCAAGCTGCCAACCAAGCGTCTGTAAAGAGAGGGATTAGGCAATGGTTTCCCCCCTGAGGGAGTCAGATGTGCATTAAACTCAACTGGAGTGTCCACAGTCTTGCTATCAGTGAGTCCAGCGCGAGACAAGAGTTCAGAGGCATACTTGGCTTGAGTAATATAAAGTCCATCTGTAGAATGAGTGATTTCAAGACCCAAGAAGTAGCCGAGATATCCAAGATCTTTCATCTCAAACTGCTGACTGAGAAAAACCTTGAGTTCTTGAATACCACTGAGGTCATCACCAGTTATGATCATATCATCCACATATAAAAGGAGTAAAATAGTGCCTTTGTCAGTGCGACGAAGAAATAAGGCAGAATCATAGTAACTGGCCATGTAACCCAAGTGAGAGATGGTAGAGCTGAATTTGGCAAACCAAGCTCGTGGAGCTTGTTTAAGACCATAAAGTGCATGTCGAAGGTGGCAAACCTTGTTTGAGTCAACAGAGAGACCAGGAGGAGATTGCATATACACTTCTTCACTTAAATCCCCATTAAGAAATGCATTTTTGACATCCATCTGAAAAAGGTCCCATTTACTGGCAGCAGCAACAGCTAAGAGGGCACGAACAGATGAGATACGAGCAACCGGAGCAAAGGTCTCTTCATAATCAATCCCATACTCTTGTGTAAAACCTTTTGCAACAAGACGAGCTTTGTAGCACTCAATGGACCCATCAGAGCGAGTCTTAATCTTGTAGATTCACTTACAACCAACCACAGATTTCCCAGGAGGAAGTGTCACCAAATCCCAAGTATGGTTTTTAGATAATGCATCAACACGATAAGTGTGAGGCTCGTGTAGTGTAGCAAGAGCAGTGTAACAATGATAGTCAAGTAAATGTGCAGGAATAGATCTTACCCGAGTTGAGTGACGAGGTAGAATGTCTTGTGCAAGATCTTCAGGCGGAGCAGGAGCAGGAGACCCAAGCTCAGAATTGGGGTTGGGTAGCTCGTCTTCAACCTGTTCATCTTCCACCTGTTCATTAAAGGGTGAACTAGGAAAGGGATCAATGATATCTGGTGGTTGGATAGAGAAGTCTACAGCAACAGAATCAGGGGCAACTACAGGAGGATCAGGAGCAGCTACAGAAGGAATATGTGTCTCATTTGGAAAAAGATCTAAGACAGAGGAGGAAGACAAGGAAGCACTGAAATGAGAAAGTTCGACAAAGAGGCGATGTTCCCAAAAGACAACATTACGAGAGACACGAAGACGATGAGAGACAGGATCATAACACCTATACCCCTTTTGAGTTTCGCCATAGCCAAGAAAATAACAAAGTCTTGACTGAGGCTCAAGTTTGTTATGCTCATGTGGCTGAAGAAGAACGAAACAAGCAAAACCGAAGGAGCGAAGGTGGTGATAGTCTGGAAGTGACCCAAAAAGGCGCTCATATGGAGTTTGATTTTGGATAACAGGACTCGGAATGCGATTAATAGTATGAACAGCATGAAGAGCAGCTTCACCTCAAAAAGGAGCAGGAACTTTAGCAGAGAGAAGGAGAGCACGAACAGTGTCAAGAATATGACGAAATTTTCGTTCGGCTCTGCCATTTTGTTGAGAGGTACCTGGACAAGTTAGTTGATGAACAGTGCCATAGGAATGCAAAACAGCTTGGAAAGCATATTGAGTGTATTCAAGAGCATTATCAGATCGAAAAATTTTGATGCGTTTGGAAAACTGAGTTTCAACCATTTTTGCAAAATTAGAATATACTTCCAATAATTCAGAACGATGTTTCATATTAAAAATCCAACTATAGCGAGAGTAATCATCAACAAAGACAACAAAATATCTAGACCCACCAATACTAGAGACAAAGGAAGGCCCCCAAACATCAGAATGAATAAGGTCAAAGATATCAGTAGACATGGATTCACTAGTATTGAAAGGTAAAGCTGGTTGTTTTCCTAACTGACATGAAACACAATCAAAATTTTCTGTGGACACTGAACCTAACAAACCTCTAGAAGCCAATTGTTGTACCCGAGAGAAAGATGCGTGACCAAGTCGAGCATGCCAAAGTGCAAGGGAAAGAGTGGAAGAAACTGCAACAGCTGCCGCAATAGAAACAGGAGCGACAAGTGGAAGACGAAGGTTGTCCACGGGAAACATACGCCCAACTCTGGGACCGGTCCCAAGCTCCTGTCCCATCCTAGGATCCTACACAATGCACTCAGAGTAATCAAAGGTAATACGATAATCCAACTCAGCTAATTGTCCCACAGAAAATAAATTATAAGAAAGGTCAGGAACATTAAAGACTCCAGGAACCGAGAGGTTAGAGGTTGAAACTGAACCTATATTATGACTAGACATTGTGGAACCATTTGCTGTGCGAATATTAAGAGGGTGCAGTGCAGGTTTAAGGTCAGAAAATAAGGACGAGGGAGGTGTCATGTGACTGCAACAAGCAGAATCCATAAGCCAAGAGGTAGGAGACATACCAGATAAAGCTGAGAGAGAAGAGGAAGAAGATGCATTACCAACCACACGTATGACATTGGCGATGATATTTATAAGGTCATCTCTGGAAATGGAGAAAGTGGATCCAGAAGACTTAGACTGTGCAGAGACAGGAGGCATTGGTTGGACACTCTCAGTGTTAGCAACAGTAGCAGCAGAAATTGAAACAGCTGATTTGTTGCAATGATAGCAAGTCTCAATATTGTGGCCAAAACGTTTGCAAAAATTGCAAAAACGTTTGATGGATTGGCAGCGACGATTGTTGCAATAAGAAGAAGACCTGTCCTTATTCTTCATTTAGAAGCAAAATATGCAAAAATGGACCGCAAAAATGAAATCTACGCGAAAAACTGGGTAATAAGCACCTGGACTGAAAAAGTCAACCCGAGCAAAAGTCAACGGTCAAAGTCAACGGTCTGGTGCTAACGTAAGCAAGCTGACGTAAGCAATGATGACGTCACTAGGGCTGACGTGGCAAGATGATGACGTCAGCAAACCGTGTCTGGCGTGTGTCTGGCGCGTGAGGCGCATGGCCGGCGCGTAAGTCACATGACCGACGCGTGGAGGCGCGTGAGTAGAGTTGCCGGCGCGTGGAGGCGGGTGAGGAGAGTGGCCGGGGCGTGGAGGCGCGTGGCTGTGACGCTGAGAATTGAAGTGGCGCATGGGGGCGCGTGTATGGTCCGATGAAGACGAAATTTCACAGAAAAGTAGATCGGAGATATTGCTTTCCGGTGGTACTGTTTATGGTCTGATCGGAGAGGTGGAAGCGATGGTGGCGGCAACGCAGTGGTCTTTGATGTACTGGAGTCGCGGTGGAGGCAGAGGTGCTGCTCACAACAACGGCTGCAGATGACACCCAAGAAGACAAGACTGCTCTGATACCATGTTAAATATTAGCATTGATATACCTTGTTGAATATGCTAGTATGAATGCGGAAGCGAAAGCATAAAATATAGAACATAATAACACATGAGGATTACGTGGTTCAGCCAACGACCTACATCCACGGAGGAAACCCTAAAGGGCTACATCAATAATATATTATAGTGTAGTACAAATCCTGTGTTACAATGAACCATAACATGTGTATATATAGTAAACTAAACCCTAGACTAATTAATAGACTTCTAGTACAAGTAGGAGACTTGGCTTGCACACAAAGTTGAATTAGACTTGGGCCTATTCTAATGGGCTAATATATTTCTAACACCCCCTCTCAAACTCAAGATGGAAGCTTGATGAAATCTTGAGATTTGATAAGGTTGAGAAGATCCATTGAATGAAATTTGGCTCTGTGACGGTAGTTTGAGAAAGGCAATGGTCTTGCAGTGTTGATGCGACTTCTAACGGTGGCATGACTATACCGGAGAGTTTTGACGGCAGCAGTAGGAAGCCAAAGAAGATGAACGCAGTGAAAAAAACACCGAGGAAGACAAAGATTGCTCTTAAATATACCGTAAGGATAGAAAACCATGACCACAAGAAGGTGGCTCTGATACCATGTGAGAAATACTGAATAATTGTATTGTATTCCACTATAAAAGAATGTACAATATGCCTTTATATAGGAGGCATATGTGTGCAGTACAAGTAAATATGTGTACTATATAAGTAACCTAACTGGGCCTAAAGCCCACAATACTATATACGTTAACACCTTGGAAGTCGGGGTCAACTTTGCAAGGGAGGTTGGAATTAGAGAAGCAGAGTTTGAGAGTGATTCATTGATGATTTGTAATGCTCTGCAAGGACTGGTGTCACCACCCTCTTCAGTAGTGAATGTGCTTGCTGGGATAATGAACCAAATCTCATACTTTAGGCAATGGAAGTTTACCCACATTAAAAGACAGGAAAATGTCCCTGCTCATGTACTAGCTCAACACGCTAGGAATGTTGAGGAATATGTTGCATGGCTAGAGGAATGCCCAAGTCTGATAGAGCATGCTTGTATGCAAGACAGAAATGTAACTCATTGACTTGTTTTCAATAAAGTTAAGTATTTCCCATAAAATAAAAATAAAAAAAGGCTAGGTCGTTTGGACCACTCAAAGTCCAAGTATATTCAAACATAATATTGGGTCATTCTTACCTAATTTGATTGGTCTATCAAAAGAAATTTACACATTGGAAACCAAGCATGAAAAAGAGTCATGCTCCTAGGTTATTCCTCCCTAATCTGATTGGTATATTAAAAGAATTTTATTCTTCGAAATCAAGCATAGATAAGATGCATCTTCTCTTCTTACTATCTGTTTCGAAATATCATAACTTTCTGAGAAAGAATGAAAGGCTAACATGGTGCCTAAAGTCACGGTGATACATATCCGTGAAATGTTTGTGGTCCTCAATAAACATTATAACTTATCCAATCTTCTTTTTTTTTTTTAATAAATAAATAAAAAGAGTATGAAAGCAAGGAGAATGTATCTATTTACGTGACTACGTACTGTTAAAAAAATGAGCTTATTTGGATATTAGCTGAAATTGTTGACTTTTCTTTCTCACTCAAGTTTCGATTTATGTCAAAGACGCAAATTACTGAAACAAAGAAGAAAAAAAAAGTTTAAGACGTGGCTTAGTAAAATGTTGTAGGAATTACAGGCGGTGATTGGGCTCAATTCAAATGCATGCACTTTAGATTGATGATTTTTTTTTTTTTTTTTTTTTTTTTTTTAATGTTTTTGAGAAGCAGACTGATGAAAAGAAAGTAACCTAACCAATGCAAAGAGATTCTCATGCAAGTCTAGAATGAATCTTCTTCTCAAAAAAAAAAAAAAAAAATGAATATAGGCTTCATCACCTCGGTATTGTCCTCAGATGGCCTCTTCCCAACAGTGGGTCTCCTTTGTCCCTCGTTGGTACTTAGGTCGGGTTCTTACCGCGGAGGGGGCTTCTTGGTTTTTCTTCCTTGGGCTGAGGTCTTCGAGTTCGAGGTGGACTCAGATCTACACCCCCACAAAATATTATGACATTTAGAATGTCCTTTTATTTTGTGAGAAATACATTGTACTCATGCAATTATACTTGACAATTGTGAAAAATCACAAGTTTACATAAGTATTATAAAAATACATTGCGATCACAGCGAAAAGACATTGCTTTAATTTGAAGTCACTTAATATTGAAATATCTAACAGTTTTGACGAATCACAACTTTAAATTAAAATATATATAAAAATACATTGTGACCATGGTGAAAAAACATTACTTAAAGTTGAAGTCACTTAATTAGAAATGCACATACCGCCATTAGATATTTTAAAAAAGGTTTTGGCAGTACCCAATATTAGCCCAAATCTTGAGGTGGTTTTTGTGTTTTATTCTATTTATAAAAATATAACTTGATATTTTTATCTTTGTTGTGTTTGCTATAGTATTAATTCCTCATTACACAAAAAAATACTTATTAGTTACATTTTTACTGACCTTTTTAAATTGAAGCTTCATTTAAAATATCATGACTTTGGATAATAGCTCTTCTTATGTTCATGGGAATGCCAATTTAATCCTCATCATGAGTTAAGATGAGCTATTCAATAATCACTAAATAAATAACTTATTAGTTACATTCTAACTCTCTTAGAAGTTCATAATCCTAAAGAAGAGACATTATTTACTCTAAAGAAAATCCACTTGACTTATGATATATTTAATTCTATCAAAAGTAAAACATTTTTCAAATTAATTGACTTTCTTAAGCTCCCCCTCCAAAAAAAAAAAAAGACTTTCTTAAGCAGTAAATCAATGCATTTAGCTCTGTCTGTAATTATCATATAATACACTATAAATTGAACAGATTTATTCTATTGGCCTCAAATATCTCATCATAATGTACTTGAATTCATATTTTAATTAAATCACATGTTTTGTGCAAAGGTTTTTTTTTTATTAGTATTTTTCACGTATAATGCTAACCATATATGTTGTCTTTTTATAAATGAATAGTAGGATGAATTCAACTGGACATATTCTAATACTATATTTTTATCTTCTTTTTGAAATTACAATATGATCACTTTTGGAATACCCTCTTTCCGTGTTTATTTGTAATAAATTGTACTCATGCAAGTATACTTGACGGTTGAGAAGAATCACAAATTAATTTACATAAAAATTATAAAAGTACGAACTTTGCCATTGGTTTAGTCAGCTGCTGTCGAATATGGCAGAATTTTATGGTGTCATTTCTATGTTCACAGTTGATCAGCAGATTCAGTAGTACTGCAAGTACAAATATTATTGTGCACGATACAATTTTTTTTTTTTTTTTTTTTTTCACATTTTGTGTTTCATTTTATGTTTCACCAATCATAATTTGTTATGTATTTGTGTTGATTTTATTTTATAAAATAATCAAATTTTAAAATAAAAAAATAAACACGTCGCAAGTTTCTGATTTGTATTCGTAAACCCAAAACAAATCAAATATTTGCAACAAAATCATCCTTTTTGTTTTTTTTTTTTTTTTTTTTGGTGGTCAGATTTGAATCACATTAGTAATTGCAAATATGTGAGAGTACGTCTAATATAAATGTGGTATAATCGAAGTCTAGTTTAGGCTAGCCATGAAGTAAACCTTAAACGTACTAAGAAAATCAATTGAAGCTCAAATTCCTACTTGATATGTGATTCGTCCAAGGAATTTTGAATTGGAATATAAAGCTCAGCCTATAAGCTTTTGGTTTCAGGAGCATTGCCTTAGCTTTGACAATAATATTTCACGAGCGTAAATATTATTGTCTCTCAAGTTCCTGTTCAAAAAATTTAGAGATTCTTTTCATCAAATTCTAAAGATCCTCGACACCTTGATCGAAGAAGAAATATAACTTCTTGAATCAACGGAAAACGAAGAACAAACAAAATTAAACGATAATAAATGGTCAGTAGGATGGAGTGGAACTAGCCACTGCTGGTATGGATCGTGCTATGACAGAAAGCAAATCTTTTGTATCACTTTTTGTATACCACTCTATGTTTGACGAATCACTACTTCCATGTGTATGATTACTTTATATTTTAAACTTCAGTTATTTTATAAGGAAAATAAAATCAAAACATGGCACGTTGTGATTTGTGGATTATAGAATGGTATACAAAAAGTGATACAGAAGATTTGTATTCGCCATGAAACTACTCTTTCATACCCAGTGTGGGCAGTCCCTTAGTATATAGGAATGCCAACCAGGCATATATAGCCATAGGAAGCCTCGTCGTGCATTGCCTGTGCAACACCCCCTAGGCCACATCACAAGTGAATTAATTGCAATTAACTCTTATTATAACAATATATTAATTAAAAATAAAACGACACCTAAAAAATTTAAAATCATCATTAACAATAAATTTCTCCTAACGGCTTGAGACTTCACTTTTTGTTAACCGTTTTTCACACGGTAGATAGTTAACATTTGTGTGTGTGTGTGTGTGAACACCATTATCAAAATTTAAAGTTAGATTTTAGGTTTTCTTCACCACGTTACATGTATCACTGTATCACACTACCCAAAATAAAGTAAAACTCATTTATTTAACACATAATAAAATCTTATTTCTTTTTTTTTTTTTCTTTTTTTTTTTTATTGAACCATGCTATATTTCATTAACAATATGAAATTAATATCAGTAAGTATTAACTCATCAAATAATGCGTTTAATCCATCTATGCCATATGCTTGGATAAAGTTGAGGTTATTATGGGATTGTATTATTATGTGAAGTTAATTGCACCTTTAACAGATTAGTCTATTTTTTTAGACTTTAGAAATTAGTTTATTCTAATCATATTATAAATTTATATTATAAATAATATTTCTTAGATTTGTAAATAATTTTTAATTATTAAGGTCTAATAGAAAATGTCAATATTGATATAAAAAACTTTATAAGAAAAAGAAAAACGGGGAAAGATAGGAAAAATAGAAAAATTAATTGAATCTTAAATAGTATACGTAAATACAAAAATTGAGGAACTTATAAGAACTTACCTATAGCACGTTATCATATAACATTTTCCTAAAGAGTGAATATTTCTTATCCATTAGCAATTTCCATGATTCATTTTCTTGGACTATTGGCAAAAATTGACAATAATATTATAAACAAATTAAAAATAATAAAATAAAAAAGTTGAATAGCTAGGCCACTAGCATAAAATTGGCCATTTGCAATCTAATATAAATTTATTAAGTTTTGTAAATTTTTTTGAAGATGCACTAGGTGCTATAGATTCAGAGAAGCACAAATTCAAGTATCTAATGTAGATTTTCCACTCTTTATAAATAATAAATAAATAAATAAAAAGTATTTTTTCCACAAAATTAGATTATTGTAATTACCCAAATTCAATCTAGCTTTGATTCATTTTCATGTGCATTACTATTTTCTAATTAAAAAAAAAAAAAAAAAAAGAGAGAGAAAGAAAAAGAAAAAGAAAAAAAGTAAAAACAGTAACTATTGAGATACCTCGTGTTGGAGACAAAGTATCAAAGCCCATCCCACTAGTAGTGTAGCTCAAGGCCCATTTCTTTCGGATCAGTTTTTACTCGACCCAGGCCCAGTCCTTGGCATAAAACGTGACCCTCCATCAAGCAAATTCAAATCAAAAGCCCATCCCTTGGCACACCAACCTTTGTTAGAGGTGGGCAGGAGTCTGCTTAGCCCACATTATAATTAGCTTCTATCCGAAGGCACAGATGTGTACTCCTAGTTAAAAGTTAAAATGATGTGTTAATTATTTATCATTGGAACTAAAAAAAAAAAAAAAAATACCAATTGAGTTACAAGGGTCTTGGTTGATGATAATTATTACTAAATATATATCTTTCATTTGGAATAGCTATTTTGATGGGGAAAAAATAAGTTGAAATTTAAGGGCCTGATTGGTTTTTTTTTTTTTTTTTCATCACTCATCACTCCTCACTCAATTTTCTTCACTCATCACTTAAAATACCTTAACTCCCTACACCCTACCCGTTTGGTACACGTTTTCAACTTTTCATTACTCAATTTTTTCTACTTTTTGTGGGACCCATACCTGAGCACCATGTCAGGCATTCCTGTTAGCCTACTCGCCTCACACCATTTTTTTTTTCCCTTCAACCCCTAATACCCACAACAACCACTTCGGTTCTGAGCTTGAAGCACAAACCCAAAAAATTCATTAGCATCCTTGAAACACCCAGAAAATTCACAAACCTATAACAACCAATTCGTTGCCCCAAATTTTTTTTTTTTTTTTTTTTTTATGACAAAAGGCAAAAAGGAAGAAAAAAAAAAAAAAGAACGAACTAATATAGCGACAAATAGACCTGTGACGATCTCCACCATCACCAGCTATGGCACCATTTATGACTTAGTGCAGTTCAGATCTACGACAATCTCCCAAAACCAGACATTCTTTTTTTTTTTTTTTTTTTGTTCTTCATCACAGAACCCATTTGGTCTTCGCTGCTGGTGGTGACGGTGGAGATCATCGTAGGTCCGATCATCACTGCATCAGTTCGTTGTTTGTGCAAGTCCGATCGTCACTGCATTAGTTCTGGGTTTGTGCTTCAAGCTCAGAACCGAAGTGCTTCAACCCCCAATACCCATAACAACCACTTCGGTTCTAAGCTTGAAGCACAAACCCAGAACTAATGCAGCGACGATCGGACCTGCACAAACGACGAACTAATGCAATGATGATCGAACCTACAATGATCTCCACCATCACCACCAGCAGCGAAGACCAAATGGGTTCTGTGATGAAAAAAAAAAAAAGAAGAAGAACTGCAGCGTAGAGTTCATGGGTTCTATGATGAAGAAAAAAAAAAAAAAAAAAGAACTGAATGAAGTGCAGCGTAGACCAGAGAAAGAAGAGAGAAAAAAGAAAATGTTTGTGAAGAAGAAAGTTGTTGAAGAGACCATCAAAAGCAGCGCCTCACGTGTGTTACACTGATAGTGGGTCCATGTATGTGGGTTTAACTATGAAAATGCCATTGGAAACTGAGTTTTGGAAACTGAAAGCACCTAAAATGTGTTTTCAGTTTCGATAACTCATCACTAAAAAATTAGAGAATTGAGTGATGAAAACAAAAACAGGAAACAAATCAAAACAGACTTTTTTTTCATGGGACCTACATATTTTGAGTTATGAGTGATCGAAACAGAGTTATGAGTTATGGAAACAATAAATCCAAACACCCCCTAAATTACTTACCCTTGTATATGTGTTTATAATTGGGTGAAGTTGTTACCTATTTAATTGGCACTAAGTACAAAAAAATTGTACTAGATAAAAAAAAATTGCTATTGGTTTAAGCCACCTAATAACTTTTGTTTTAACTCCTTCAAAAAACCTAACCTTTTATTGAAAAGAAATCTCACAAGAAATCTCACCGTTAGATTAAATGATCTATATGTTCTAATAGTAAATACATCTATCAAAATTTATGTCAATTAGATATTATTTATTATTTAATCCATAAAGACATCTTTGAACATATTTTAAAAATACAAAAATTAGATTCTTAATATATATATGTGGGGGTAAGATTCTGAAATTGTATACTGGGCCTTGGGCCCTATTTATGGATACGTTCGAGGAGCAATGAATAGTTGGAAGAGAACGAAATAATCCCGCCGAGTGGAGAGGAGTATAGTCCAAGGAGATTTCCCTTCTCGGACATGACGAATCTTGCTCAAGCAAGTGCTCGGACGACCTAGACAGCTGGCTAGAGAGTCAGGATGATAAGGATGAACTTCAAGCACGAACAAAGGAGATGATAACAAGGAAATATCTCAATGAAAAGATGCTACAACCGCATTAAATGCACTACACCAACTCTTCTGGCTGCATTTATGGGGAAGAGACCTCTGAACAATACAACCTTTAACTACTACCGTGAACAGATAACAAAAGAAGATATTTGACGTGACATGCACTCAAGTGAGGATCTAGATGGGCAACAAGTGTAAGATCAGGATGGCTTGAAAGGGTCTATATAAATGTAAAAGGTCTCCCATAATAGGGGATCAGGAGGGTGAGGAAAAAAGAGAAAAGAGAGAATTACTGTAGCTTAAAATGTTGCATGAAAGTTCATTACTACTGCATTCAGTCATATTCGGTTCCTCAGACAACCTTTTTAGTTAAGTTTTATATGATGTTTGCTATTGAAATACTTCCTAGCCGTTAGTACCAGCCAACCAAACCTAGCTCTTTAGTCCACTCTCTACAAATTCATTGTGTTAGGCTCACTAAACCATCGTCCGAACCAGCTCTTGGGCCTGGGCCAGTAAATTGTGACCCTAATATATATATATATATATATATATATATATATTTATATATATATGAAATTTAAACATTTTATAGATGATATAATTATTGAGCTAAGAGCATTATAAAAATTTACAAGCATAGAGGGTATAGAAAGAAAATTATAAACAAATTCAAGTAGTTTCCATGATGCATTTTCTATATATATATATATATACACACATATATTTTGAGAGAGAGTTTCAAGTTATGACGTCCGCTCCTGATGATAACTCTTTGTCATCAGACCAAGACACCAATCGGTTTTTGGTATAGGCGATGATTGAATTTCAGATCTTTTATTCAATCATCCAAAACTTTACCAATTAAACTAATTGGAACCCTTAGGAACCAATGATATTAATACCAATACTTGATACGCATATTTTACAAAATGGACACCACAAAGAGTTGCTAGGCCATTAATTCAAAAACTAAAACAAAAAGAATGAGTAATACTTGGGATATAGTGTACGTTGTGTGATGTGAGTACGAGTCTATGTGGCCCATGCATAATGTGTTACTTGTGTCTCTGTGTTTATTTCTCCAAAAAAAAAAAAAAGTATATATATAGGACAAAATTTAAGTTCCTTAAGTTCAAAAAAAAAAGGTATTGTCAGGCACAAGAATTCAGATAAGGTACATGTTCCACGTGTTGTATCCATGGCCGAGGAGCTCATTATCATGCCGAGGAGGCCACACGCTCGGACAGTAAGACCATGTCAGTGGCACATTGCTAGAGGAGGTCTTGTTGTTAAGAAAAAGTTTCGGACAGGGGGTTGGCCCTAACATGACTGGTGGGATTGTGGCTGCCTTCCTATTCAATGCATCCCACCAAACCTCCTAGCTGCATTTATGTGGAGAAGACCCCCTAAACAGTGCTGACTTGGTCGCCACAACTCATAAGGGGTTTGGTGAACTAGACAATCAACAAATGGAGGGTTAAGATCGCCTGAAGGGAGCTATATAATGTGAGAGACCCTCCATAGGGCAGAGGACACAAAATCTGTAGAGAAAACACTGTAGTATTAAAAAAAAAGTAACTGTAATAAAAGCTAAGAGAAATATATTCAAGATCTGCTCTGCTCAGACATTGCTGAAGAAGAATTTATGTGCATCACATTTGTCTATTTATTGTTTTTCCTTCTTCTTTTACCATCCTTAGCTCATTAAGGGCGTCGTTCACTTCATTGAAACCTAGCTTTTTAGCCTACTCTCTACAAATTTATTATATTGAGCTCTTTGGGCCTTAATCCATTCATCTTTGGGACTTAAAAGCTAAAGCCTGCCCCTACAGTTATATATATATATATATATATATATATATATATATATATATATATTAAGTGATATATCAAAGCTTAAAGTAATAATATATGTAACTTACAACTCATTTACATTTGGCTTAAATTATTGATAACGTTAAAATTTAAATTAGCAATTTAATAATGACTACTTATCTTAATGGACCTTTACCACCCCCAAAAAAAAAAAAAAAAAAAAAAAAAAAAAAAAAAAAAAACCTTATCTTAATGGACAAAATTTAGGTACAGTATCTTAAGTGTTGTTCCTTATGTTTCTATTTTAATATTCAATTATGTGACTACTTAACTAAAAAATACACTTTTATCCCATGAAAAAAAAATCCACATGGCAGAATTTTAAAAAGGGAACCTAAGGAACAGTACCTAAGTACTATACTTAAGTCTTGCTCTATCTTAATATATGTCTTAAAAAATGATGGACGAATAATTAAAATTTGAAAAACAATATGATACGTTACTTTTGTAGAGGATTTCAAATCCATGGACAATTGAAAGCAGTTAGTGAGCTCTTTTCTACCATTGATGGCTGATTATGTGGTCAATTTATTTCCTGAAAACCGCCCGCTGATCCCGTGAGTTCTCACATGTAACTCCTATTACAAGTTTCAACCAATAATGGTTAAAAAGCTAATTCTACTCAAACATATTATAGGGTCATTCCTGCCTAATCTGATTGGTCTATAAAAAGAAACTCATACTTTGAAAATCAAGCATGAAAAAGAGGCATGCGCATCCTAGCTTTTTGTTGCCTAATTTGATTGGTCAATTAAAAGAAAAATAATGCTAAAGATACAAATTATTTTACTAAATTTTTTTACAAATTACTGATGTGGTAAATGATTATTAGTACATGAAAATGTGATATTAATGGTGGGTCTAGATGAAAACCAATATAAGGTTGGCCATATCAGCATTTTGTGAAAATATTGTAAAATAGTTTGTATTTGTAGCATTGCTCTTAAAAGAATGAGTAATACTACAGATACAAACTATTTTACAACATTTTTACAAACTGCTTATGTGACAAATTTTTATTAGTTCTAATATGAGCCCATCACTAACATCACATTTTTACTTGTAATAATTATTTGGAAAATACTAAAGCCACATCAGTAATTTGTAAAAATGTTTTAAAATAGTTTATGTTTATAACATTACTCTAAAAGAACTTGAGTAATGTTAGAGATACAAATTTGTTTACAAATTTTTTTACAAACTATTGATATAGTGGGTGATTATTGGTAAGAGTAAGTCTAATGCCAGACTTACTTTATTGGTAAATGAAAAAGTGATATTAATTGTGAGTTTAGATGAAAACCAATAAAAAATTGGTCACATTAACAGTTTGTAAAAATATTGTAAAATAGTTTGTTTTTGTAAAATATACTTTTAAATCAAGCATAGCAAAAGATGCATGTTCCAGGCAAAATGATTGGGATTAAATAAAAAATTGCGGATGGTTTGCTTTAATTAAGAGACTGTTCAAAGTTAACGAGTACCATTTGGTTTGAATGGGTTTGACCATATCATATTACCATATACTACATTTCTTTCTGTTTTTTGGTTTTTCTTTCTGAGATATTGTGTCATTTACTTTTTTTTTTTTTTTTTAAAGAGTTTCAACTTATGGCGTTCCCTCCTGATAATAGAACTTTATCATTAGACTAAGATGTGTCATTTACATTTTTAAATTCTAATTAATGATCCAAATCGGTCTAAGTAACAGAGCATGACTAATCCGGATTTAATAACTATTCTCTTATCTTATGTTTAGCATGTAAATTACGTTTTTCCAAACATGCACTAATATACCTGTAGAGTCACATTTTGCAGCCCAAGCCCAATGAGTATGGGATTGTGGGTTAGTGAGCCCAATACAATAAATTTGTAGAGAGTTGGTTGAAGAACTAGGTCCTAGTTAGTATTACAATGGCTAGGATGGGTTTGTAAGACAGTCATGCAAGAGAAAAACATGCAAGTTTAGGAGAATGTGTTGTCCGAGGAGACCACCCTTGGTGTGAGTCAATGGGGATGATTATAAGTGTAACTCTGATTGCTACAGTATTCTTTCTCTCCTTTTTTCGATCTCCTTCACATGGAGGATCTCCTACGTTATATAGCATCCTTCAGACCATCTTGATCCTACACTTATCGATCAGGTAAGCTCGCACTTAAGTGCCTGTCCCATCAGACACCCCTCCTGGCCCTCTGTAAGTTGTGGTAGCCAAGAAAACACTGTTCAGGGGTCTTCTTCACATAAATACGGCCAGAAAAGTAGCTGCAGAGCATTCAATGCGGAGGTAGCAGCTCTTCTTTAGATATTTTTTAGATTCCTTTCTTTCTTGTGTGCTCATGAGGTACGCTACTAACATTGTATCCTTGATGAAGGTCAATTTTGTCATTGGGACTCGTACCTGAGTTATATTTGTCATGGCTGAGGAAGAATTTCTCCTCGGATAGCTTTTCACTCCTTCCTCGCTTATGAGACTTTAAACTAGTGTTCCTCAGATAGCTATCCCTCATCAGACATGCCCACATCCTCGGATAAGGCCCAAGGCCCAATATACAGTTTTGGGCCCTCATCCCTACAATAGCCCCTCAAAACTCTTATTTTTCCCTCTCATTTAAGGAGAAAAAGTGGGGTTTTGTTTTTTAAGAGGCGAAAACCATTTATTTCCTTGGTTCACACGAGCAGGAGTGCCGTTTTACGTGCCCCATGATTATTACTGACGCTTCGCACCTCGCAAGGCATCATTAATTGCTCTAGGTGGCTTGATGTTCCCTGCATCCAGTGGTGAAGCACAGATCTAATGGCTAGCACTCATTCTTGGGTTTTAAGCGGAATAACTCCCCTTCAACCCCACCCCCTATATAAATCACCCGGAAGACTCCTTCCCCCATTTTACACCCTCAAACTCTCCAGAGATCTCAAACGCTCAAACTTACCAAACTCTCTCAATCACTAAACATCTTTAGCACTCTTCTTTCAGGAATTTCCCAAGGATTCTTCTTAAAGGTTCAGGGTTCAGTACACCCATTCTCGTAAGTATCTATCTCTCCAAACTTTCATTTTCTCCTCGGCTGGCTCCTCGGCCTTCTTCCCCTTTTTTGAAAACTTTTTCCTTGTCATCCATATTCACGTAGATGGGTAGATTTAAACATTTAGTGGAATCTCTGTCTGGTATGAAGGGCTTTAGGGTCAAGTACCATATCCCATAGGGAGTGGGCTTAGAATATTGTCCCCCGGAGTAGATACTAACCGATAGAGAAGTAGGTGAGGTCGTCATTCCGATGATTGCTTTTATTGAGGGAGGAATGACGTTTCCTATGGGTAGGATAATCAGAGATTATCTACTCAACCACAAGATATGCCCCCATCAATGCACTCCCAACACATTTAGGGTCTTAGGATGCGTAGACGCTATGAACGACCAGATGAACTTGGGGCTGACATGGCACGATGTCGTCCATATGTACGAGTGCCATTTCCTTCCTAACGCGGGTTATTACCTTAAGTCCCAGTCTGAAGTTGTTAGGTTGATATCCTGCCTTCCTAAGTCCAACAAGAGCTTGAAGGACGATTATTTGATCGCCTCCGGGGAGTAGCACGACGGTCTTCCTTGCTTAACTCAGGCAGGAGAGCCAAATGGGGTACCGTAGGATTAGTCTCTTTAGGTAAGGGGTTTACCCCCTTTTGTTCCTATTTCTTTTTAGACGATAATTCTCATTGTTCTGACCACGATTTTCTCCTCGGACTTTTTGCAGATAAGAATCATGTCACTCCGAAGCTCAGTTTAACTAATGTTCAGACCCTTAACTACCTTCTAAGGTCAGAGGTGTTTATGAGCGAGGATGGATAACTACAGGCCGCTCATTTGATCTTGGACTATAAGCCCCTGTCCCACATATTTCAGGAGGTAGGCCAGGCAATAAGGGCCAGAAGCTCTCGGTTAGCTAGGATAGACGTTTCCAAGTTGGGTTTCTTGGCTCGGAGACACCTTCCACCCGTTCCACCACTCGTTCAACGTGCCCTTTAGGTGGTAGCTATTCCGAGAGAGGAGGTAGACTCGGCGCATTCATCCCTCAAGGCTGAGATTGATCAATTTCACTTTAGGGAGGATAAGGAGGAACAAGCAAACCCCATAATCCAACTTGCGAGTTCCGAGGAGGAATTAGACAGGCACTCCACTACCCCATCTCCCAGACTGGTTATTGCCCATGCCGATCCCAATTTCGAGGAAGAAGAGGATATGGACATTAACCTAAGGAATGGGTTAAGGGGTCTTCTCGCTGTGAGGGGATAAGTGGGGTCATCCAAGGATGCCCCCAAATCCTAGGTACCTACCAATATCCCACCTCCTCCTCCTCAGATTCTTACCGACCTTGGGTTGAAGCCTATGGCTGATTTGACCAAGAAGACGCCAATCAAGGTGCATGAAGAGGGCGAGGTGGGTCCCCAGAAGTGGACAAAACAACAGAAGGTGGCCAAAAACCAACGAGACAAGAGATCTACTTTTGTTGACAGCCGGGAGGAATCTTTGGAGGCTGACATGCACCGACCACCGCACACTTGGTCCCCCAAGTTGAAGGTGGATGGTGCCCCTATCCCGTAGGACTTTTCAGTCCGAAATTATCAAAGGAGGCATGCGGGCCACATTACCGAAGCCCTGGAGCAACCACTTCTCTTGCCAAGAGACATGGATGTTTATAGGCGCTTCAAATGGCCTGATCTCTTCTTATCCCTTAAGAGGGATCTTGCCATGGTGAGTGTTTCGACCCATTTTTCTAATTAAATACTTAGTCATTTTTATTTGTCCTTTTTCTTTTTCTTACGCGGAACCCTTCTGCTCCTATTATACAGATTACTCAGCAGGTTTTCGTGGTCGAGAAATAGGTCAAGGAAGCCCATAATAAAGTTAAGGCAGAAGGCCAAGGAGGCGGCCCAATTGGCCAAGGAGGCAGCGGAGGCTGAAAAGAGAGCATCATATTTGCTCGGCATGGAAGAGATGCAAACGAGGCTTGCCGAGGAGCTTGCAGAAGTATGTCGAGATTACTGTGGCGTATCGTGGGGTAAGGCTCTTGGCGCTGTAGGAGTGGGGAGTATATATTACCACCCAGAAATTCGCGAACTCCCAGGTTCTAACTCTTCTGCTCTTGAATGCGCCCTAGAAGCACCCAGCAGCCCCTGATCAGCCAAGCTCCTTTTGCTCTCCCCGAGGCTTCGAAGGGATCTGGATAGGCTGGTGATTAGGGCTAGGGAGCTGAAGGGGCCCAGGAAAAGAAAAAGTCCCCCTCCAAAGCCAAGGATGCTACCATTCCCCAGCCGAGCCAAGCTGTTGACCCTCCTGCCCCCAAGGCCAAGACTTAGCCATTAGGACTTTTCCTTACTTTTTTTTTTTTTTTGCTTTTTTTTTTTTTTTTTTTTTTTTTTTTTTTTTTTTTTTTTTTTGTGGCTCCTGCCACTATATGTAATGAAACTACTTTTAATTAATGAACGGAATTTCCTTTCAACTTCTTCTTGTATCTTTGCTTTCCACATTTCTTAGGCTTATTGTTATCTCAAATAAACTTGTCTTGTGAATATTTTAGTTTCGACAAACACTAACAGTAATTGGTTATGGTTTTGGATAAATAATTTAAGTATATACACGTGGATAAATAATTCAAGAATTTTAACTTGCCCAGAGCTACCAGCTTTGGAACTTTTCTGACACTTAGTGAGGAACAAATAGATATCATGGACTGTTAATTTTTCCAGTTCAAACACTCATAAAAATTTGTAACTGAGTGTTAACTTTCCCACATCATCTGGTCCAAGGACTTCAGGCATGATTGAGTTTCAGTTTAAACACTTACAAAATTTTTAACTGAGTGTTAACCTTCCCACATCATCTAGTCCGAGGACTTCAGGCATGATTGAGTTTTAGTTTAAACACTTATAAACATTTGTAACTGAGTGTTAACATTTCCACATCATCTGGTCTGAGGACTTTAGGCATGATTGAGTTTCAGTTTAAACACTTATAAAAATTTGTAACTGAGTGTTAACCTTCCTACATTATCTGGTTTGAGGACTTCAGGCATGATTGAGTTTCAGTTTAAACACTTATAAAGGAGGGAAAACTAGAAATGCAATGCCCTTACACAACAAATGAATATCTTTGACAAAGGAAACTTTCATTAATTAATAGTAATACCTTTTCAGGTTGTTTACATCCACGGGCGTGGTATTACATGTTCGTCCAAGTTATGACGTCCAAAAAATACACTCTTACACCAGCCACCGAGGTGATGCAATATGGTCTTTCCCAATTAGGCCCTAGCTTTCCCCATGCTGGGTTCATTGTAGTACCCAGGACCTTTCTCAACACCAGATCTCCAGGCACCAATGGTCTCAGCTTCACGTTAGTGTCATAACCCTGCTTGAGCTTGTGTTGGTAGTATGCCAATTGAACCATTACATTTTCCCTTTTTTCTTTGATTAGGTCTAGGCTTTTTTCCAGTAGCTCGTCGTTAGTGGTTAGATTGAATGAGCTGGTTCTTAACGTTGGGAAACCAGTCTCTAAATGGATAACAGCTTCGGCCTCGTATGTCATTGAGAAAAGGGTATCCCTCGTTGACCTATGAGGTGTGGTTCGGAATGTCCACAAGACATGTGGCAGTTCATCCACCCACTTTTTCTTTGTTCGTCCAACCTCTTCTTGAGTCCGCATAGAATGACTTTGTTAATAGCCTCCGCTTGACCATTTCCTTGGAGGTAGGCTAGGGTTGAATACTTGTTTGTAATTCCCAAGTCACAGTAGTACTTCCTGAAAGATTTTCTATCAAATTGAAGATCGTTGTCTGAGATGAAGGTGTGAGGGACTTCGAATCGCATGACAATGTTCTTCCATACAAACTTCTTGGCATCCACATCCCTGATGTTTGCCAGAGGCTTGGCCTCGACCCACTTAGTGAAATAGTCCATGCTAACTGGCAGGTATCTCTTGTTTCCAGCTGCCTTGGGGAAAGGGCCCACAATGTTTAAGCCCCATTAAGTGAAGGGCTAGGGATTGGACACTGGATTAAGGACCCCCCCCCCCCGGTTGGTGTATGTTGGGCACGAACCTTTGGCATTGGTTGCATTTCTTTACGTATTCTTGTGCTTCATTTTGCATATTGGACCACCAATAGCCTTAAGTGATGGCTCTATGCACCAAAGATCTGCCTCTGGTGTGGCTCCCGTAAATCTTCTCATATAACTCCTCTAGGAGCAATTCTGTTGCTTCGAGGTGCACGCATAGCAGGTATAGCCTAGAAAATGAGTGCTTATATAACTTCTGGTCCTCGGACAGCTAGATTCGGGGAGCCTTCCTACGTATTTTGTCTGCTTTTAATTTTTCCTTAGGTAGGGTGTCTTCTTTTAAGAATAGTGCTATGGGGTCCATCCAGCTAGGCCTCACCCTGACCTGGTAAACATGAACCGCCTAAGCGTTCATCCCTGTGGGCTTGCATAGGTCCTCTACGAGGATGACTCAAGGTAAGCTCTGTGCCGAGGAGGTTGCAAGTGTGGCCAGGGAATCAACATGGGTGTTTCCGCTCCTAGGGATATGCAACAGGCTGAAAGACTCGAATCCTGATTGTAGGCGCCTAACCTGGCCCAGGTATCCCTGCATTCTATCATCCCTTGCCTCAAACTCTCCTTTGACTTGGCCGACGACTAATCTTGAGTCAGAGAACACCTTTACTGTCATTCCGCTCATTCTCCGAACCATGGTCATTCCCTCTAGCAGAGCCTCATATTCAGCTTTGTTGTTGATGGCCAAGAACCCCAACCTAAGTGACTTCTCAATGATAATCCCTTCAGGGGACACTAGCATTAACCCTACTCTAGAACCCTTTTGGTTTGCTGCACCGTCAACGTGCACTTTCTAGGATAGGGGGCCATGCTGGGTGATCATGCCAACTGATTTTTCATCCATGTGCTATGCTTTCGTTTCTTTTTCTAACGGGGATTCGGTGAACTTGGCCACTAGATCTACCAAGACTTGGCCCTTGACAGAAATGTGGGGTAGGTATTTGATGTCAAAAGCCTCTAGGATTGTGGCCCATTTAACGATCTTCCCCATATAATTAGCACTTCGGAGCAGTGCCCTGAGCGGAAGTTGAGTTAGGATAATGACCGTGTGTGCTTGAAAGTAGTGGAAGAGTTTACGTGTGGCGTGCACTACTGCCAAGATAGCTTTCTCCAACGGCAGATAACGGATCTCGGCCTCATGTAGTGACCTGCTCACATAATAGACAGGCTTTTATGTGCCGTTGTCAACACGTATCAGGTCCAAGCTTACAACATGAGTGGCCACAACGATGTAAGTGAACAGGACTTCGTTAACCTCAGGGTTGGACATGATAGGGGGCCGAGAAAGATAATCTTTAAGTTGTTGGAAGGCCAAGGCACATTCCTCAGTCCACTCGAATCCCTTCCATTTGTTCATCAGTAGGAAGAAGGGTCGGCACCTATCTGCTGACCGAGAGATGAATCGGCTCAGGACAGTAGTCATTCCTGTCAGATTCTGGACTTCCTTAGGGTTCCGAGGTGGCTACAAGCTGTTGATAGTTTTAATCTGGTCGAGATTAACTTCGATTCCCTTGTGGGTTACCATGTAGCCTAGAAATTTGCCCGATCCTACGCCAAAGGAGCATTTGGAGGTGTTAAGACACAACTTGTATTTCCTCAAGATGTCGAATATGTCTCCGAGGTCCCCTAAGTGCTTGGACACCACCATATTTTTTACCACCATATCATTTATATAGACTTCAATGGTTTTGCCTAACTGCGACTCAAACATCCTGGTCATCATCCTTTGATAGGTAGACCCCGCGTTCTTTAAACCGAACGACATCACCTTGTAGTGGTAATTTCCAGTAGGGGTGACGAAAGCAGTCTTTTCCTGGTCTTCCAAGGCGAGTGGTATTTGGTGGTATCCCTGAAAGGTGTCTAGGAAGCTCATCCAAGGATGGCCTATGGTTGCATCTACCAGCTGGTCTATTTTAGGCATAGGAAAAGGGTCCTTTGGGCAAGCCCTATTTAGATTTGTAAAGTCTACGCACACTCGCCATTTCTCACTCTTCTTCTTCACTACCACAGTATTAACCAACCACTCAGGGTAAAATACTTTTTTGATGGTCCATGCCTACTTCAGTTTCTTCACCTCTTCTCTGACAACATCAGAGTGTTCTCTAGAAAAGCGTCGAGGAGGTTGCTTCTTGGGGACAATTGACGGATTGACATTTAGATGATGGCAGATGAAGTTCAGATCCACTCCCAGGGCTTCGTAAGCAGTCCATGCAAAAACATCAACGTTCCGTCTGAGAAACTCTACCAGCTCTTCCTTCTCTAGAAGAGGCAACTGAGCCCTAATCTGGAAGAATTTTTTCGGATTGTCACCGATGATAACCTTCACCAAATTCTCGCACTTCACCTCCTCGGCCGCTGATTAGCTCCCAATAATCTCTTAAATCTATCCCCCTGACAGGTATTTCACTTTCTGGTAGAGGGTAGAGGAGACAGCCCCTAAAGTATGAAGCCAAGGCTTTTCGACAATGACTGTGTAGGGGGAATATGCGTCCACCACAATGAAGTCCACCTCCACTACTTATGAGCCGGTCTGTATGGGTAGCCTAATCTGACCCTTCAAGATGACGACCTTCCCATCAAAGCTCACTAGGGGCGAGTTGTAGGGTGTTAAGTCTTCTGGTTTCAAGTTCAGCCCCCTGTATAGGTCGAGGTACATTATCTCGGCACCACTACCCTGATCCACCATCACCTTCTTCAGATCATATCCCCTAATCTTGAGGATGATTACCAAAGCACTGTCGTGGGATTGGATGGTTCCGATCTTATCCTTGTTCGAAAAGCCTAAAACTGGTTGGATTTCTAGCCTTGCCCTCTTTGCTTCTTACTTCGCATCCTTGGTGGATAGCCAAGCCACAGACATTATTCTAGAAGGGCAGGATCCAGTTCTCCCTAGAGCAGCAAAGATGACATTTATCATTCCTAGGGGAGGTCTCGAGGATTCATCACTTCGGGATCCTGAGTTCGTCTGGCCTTCCTGACCACTAGAGTGATGCAAGAGTTGCTTCAGCTTTCCTTCACGAATGAGCTGATCTAAGTGGTCCCACAAACTTCTACAATCTTTTATGGTATGTCCGTGGTCTTTGTGGTACTGGCAATAAAAGTTGTGGTTGCGCTTCGCAGGGTTTCCCACCATTTTATTCGGCCATTTGAAGAATGGCTCGTTCCTAATTTTCTCCAGAACTTGATGTACTGATTCTCGAAACATAGCATTGACTGCCTGCAGATGAGCAGACCCTGACCGTCCGACAAAGTCTCTCTGTGGTTGGTCATTATTGTGTCGGTCTGACCTGAAATCCCTCATCTCTTGAGGGATAACCTTCTTTTTTCCTTTCCCCTGCTGCTAGTCCCCCTCGACCCTTTTATACTTGTCAATTCGGTCCATGAATTGGTGCACATTGGTGACTGGTTTGCCAGTTAGGGGTTTCCTCAGATTGTGATTGGTAGGGAGCCCGAGCTTAAAGGTACTGATGGCCACATCATTAAAGACCATCTATCTCGTTGAACATCTCCTAGTACCTATCCGAGTATGCTTTCAGTGTCTCTCCCTTTCACATGCTTTGGGATAGTAAGGAAGTCAGGAACCGAGGAACCCTGCTACAGGTGACGAAGCGGGAGCAAAATGCCTGGGTGAGCTCTTTGAAGGAGCTTATAGAATTTGCTTTCAGGCTGTCGAACCATTTCATTGCGATGGGCACCAGGCTGGATGGGAAAACCTTGCATATCAAGGTTTTGTCTCTAGAATGGACAGCCATTATTTGGTTGAAATGGCTCACGTGCTCCACAAGATCCGTTCTACCGTTATACACGATGAAAGTAGGTTAGGTAAATCATCGAGGAAGTTTAGCCCCCCAGATCTTGCGCTTGAAGGGTGACCTAGAGATTTGGTCCAATGCCCTGCTCACAGCGTCGTTCCCCACGCCTTTATGAGGCAGGCTTTCGTTCCTCCGTTAGTGACAGCGTTCCTCTTTGTAGGAGAAAGACTCGCTGGGCAGGGTTCAAGACCTTCGCCTGTAACTGACGTCCTTTCCGTCGTTAGAAGAAGTGTCAGAGTTAGAGGGAGTTCGCCTTCGTCGTGCATGGTGCAGTTCCCTCTTTAATCGGTCAATTTCCAGCTGCATGGCTCTGTTGGGCTAGTCTTCAAGGACGTGACTTCTGACTTGAATGTGACTTTTTCTCGTATGCGTAGTGTGCACACTGCCTTCTCGATCTTCTTCCCGTTCATGGTTGGTGAGGGGGTTTTTGCGCTGGGGTGCCATAGATTCTGTCTGGTGTGGACTTGATCCTACCATCGTTAACTGCTGCACTCATTATTACACAAGCTCTCCCCATAGACGGTGCCAATTGTAGAGTCATGTTTTACGGCCCAAGCCCAATGAGTATGAGATTGTGGGTTAGTTAGCCCAATACAATAAATTTGTAGACAGTGAGTTGAAGAACTAGGCCTTAGTTAGTATTACAACGGCTAGAATGGGTTTGTAAGACAGTCGTGCAAGAGGAAAACATGCAAGGTTAGGAGAATGTGTTGTCCAAGGAGACCACCCTTGGTGTGAGTCAATAGGGATGATTGTAAGTGCAACTCTGATTGCTACAGTATTCTTTCTCTCCTTTTTTCGATCCCCTTCTCATGGAGGATCTCTCATGTTATATAGCATCCTTCAGACCATCTTGATCCTACACTTGTCGATCAGGTAAGCCCGAACTTGAGTGCCTGCCCCATCAGACGTCCTTCTTGGCCCTCTGTGAGTTGTAGTAGCTAAGAAAACACTATTCAGGAGTCTTCTCCAGTGGCGACTCCAGGAATTTTGTCCAGGGTGTTCCTATTCCACTTTGAAAAAATTTCAAGCCATTTTGGTCTATTTCGGGTGTTTCGGTAAATACCGACCCAAATTCAAGATTTGGAAAGAAACAATGTTTTTAAAACCAAAACAAATTTGCATTTGTATACCGTAAAACCTCAAAAGAAAAAAAAAATGAAAAGAAAAGAAATGAACAAAGATATATGTACAATAAACTATAAGTTCATTTGAAATATTAATAAAATTATTAATTATTGTTGTTTAGTTGTTTCATTAATTTATTTGTCTTTTATAAATTATAATTTATTAAATTGTTGTTTAATTAATTATAAAATTATTAATTATTGTTTAGCCTAACATAACTTAATTTGTTTGTCTTTTATAATATATTAGTTAATTATACTGCTTTAATTATTATTGTTTAGCCTATCTACCCCACCCCACTCAACAGAGTCATAGACAAGCACAAGCCTCAATGCCTCATAACTGATGCAGTGATGCCCCAATCACAAGAGCCAATTACCAATCAAAAAATTTTACAGTCACAAATCACAATACACGTTCCACTAAAAGATAATTAATATCTCACCAACACATCACCAACACACACTAACACCAATGGATAAGATAAAAGCCAAATTCAAAAAGACAATATATATATATATATATATATTAATAAAGCATTCAGCCAGTTCAAAAGAGATAGAGTTTTTAGACTCTTAAAAGAATAAAACTCATCACTCATTCATTAATTTCATTTCATTTGTGGATTCAGATAAAGAGAGAGAAAGACTAAAAGAGAGTCAGAGAGAAAAAGAGAGAGAAATACCTTGAGGGAGGCTAGGAGGGAGCACCGAGCACCGGTCCACCAGAGCAGGAGCAGGAGCAGCCGAGCAGGGAGGCATGAAGTCGTGCGATCTCCGGTGAGGGGCGAGCGACGTGACGGCATGACCGATCTCCAACGACGAGCGAGCTGCGAGCAAGTTGAGGCGTTGCTCTGACTCCTCTGAGGCATTGGCACATTACTGAGTTGCTCTGTCTTTAGGTTTGCTGAGTTGCTCTATATTGGGGCCTTTAGTGATTTCTGATTTAGGCCTTTAGTTGCTCTGTATTGTGCTGTCTTCAGGCCTTTGGTGATTTTTGATTTAGGGATTTGCTCTGTATTGGGTTTTTTTTTTTTTTTTTTTTTCAGATTTTAGTTCAATGGGCTTGGCTCTGTTACAAGTAGAACAAATAATTTTTTTTTTTTTATTTGAGGGTGTTCCTAATACCTATTAAATATAAAAAATTTTAATTATTATATATAAAAAAAAAAAAAAAAAAAATTTAGGTCAGGGTGTTCCTGGGAACACCCTAACCTTCACATGGCATCGCCACTGGTCTTCTCCACATAAATGCAGCCAGAAAAGTAGCTGTAGAGCATTCAATGCAGAGGTAGAAGCTTTTCTTTAGATATTTTTGGATTCCCTTCATTCTTGTGTGTTCATGAGGTACGCTACTAACATTGTAGCCATGATGAAGGTCAATTTCGTCATTAGAACTCATACCTGAGTTATATTTGTCATGGCTAAGGAAGAATTTCTCCTCGGATAGCTTTTCACTCCTTTCTCGCTTATGAAATTTTAAACTGGTGTTCCTCAGATAGCTGTCCCTCCTCGAACATGCCCACGTCCTCGGATAAAGCTCAAGGCCCAATATACAATTTTGGGCCCTCATCCCTACAATACCATTTTCAGTGTATTATTATTATTACAATTATTGTGCATTATTTATTAATAATTTATTTTTTGTCATTATTTATTTATTTTTGGATAAGGACCATGAAGGTTATGTTATTGATATAGATTCCATAATTTTTTCTACCTATTGTAGGACACTAACTCATTTTTCATATTTTTAGCTAACGACTTTTCAAAAAACCCATATTAGATTATCTATTTTAAACTTTATTTCATTTAGATATGAAAAGTGTTACATTCACAATATTTTTTATTATATTTTTATAACAAATTCTGGTGATAAATTGTTATTGGTTCTAACTTGAATTTACCACTAAAATTATTTTTTTACCCATTAATAACAATGTACCACTAATGATTTGTTATCCGAATGTGGTGTACACAAAACATTTACAATGGAGAACTAATAGGAAGTCTAATGTGAGAGTACTATTTCTGGGCTTTTTTCCCTAAATTGGGATATTATCCTAAATTAGGGAACCTGATAAGATGCTCATGAGCATCTTATCAGGTTCCACTTGAGCCATAACGACGACAACCTCTCTCTAGCCTATAAATAAATAAATCAATACTTATTAATATACCACATTTTCATTAAGAACTAGAAATCGAAAAGCTTGCTCTGCCTTTCACAGTGATAAAAATGGGGTTTAGCAAGTTTTTGCTGGCTATATCACACTCGTCACCCATCTTAGCCTTTATTTTTTTAACAAAATAAAAAAAGAATATGGAATTATATCAAGAATATTTAAGCGCATGAAAGATAAAAATAAAAGTCAATATATTGGAACAAGAAATTAATTAACTGTTATATATGTAATTCGATTATACAAATGCACTCTTCCTTTTGACTTCGAAGTTTGAAAATATAACAAGCATATAGCACTTGTAATCACTGGATTCCATATATATTACTGTATGGGTTTATGCATGGTCGAGCTTTTCTTTTGTACTAGTATGAAAAGAAGATAGGAAAATCTAGGATTAAAAAAAATAATGCATTATGGTCATGATCACGTGAATCAATAATGACAATATCCCATCAAAAAAATAAAAAAATAAAAAAAATAATGACAATATTAAGATAGGAGGAATAGAATGAGATAGGGTAATCATTAATTCCATTTCTAAGAGCATCTTTTCTTGGCAAATCTTGCCATTTACAACAATGTATGTCTTATTCTTTCTATACGAACTTTGCCATTGGTTCAGTCAGCCGCTATCCAATATGGTAGAATTTTATGGAGCCATTTCTATGTTCATGGTTGATCAGCAGATTCAGCACTACTGTGAGTACATATATTATTGTCCACGATACAAATAATTTGTTTCACATTTTGTGTTTTATTTTATGTTTTACCAATCATAACTTGTTACGTATTTTTGTTAAATTCTTTTATAAAATAACCAAAGTTTAAAATACCAAAAAAAAAAAAAAAAAAGAGAAAAAAAGAAAAACAAACACGTGGTAAGTTGTGATTTGTGTTCGTATATTTACCCAACCCACTACAAGTCGAATAAGTGCATCAAAAGTAAAAAAACCATCTTTTTTTTTTTTTTTTTTGGTGGTCGGATTTGAATCACATTAGCAATTGCAAATAGATGAGAGTACATCTAATATAAATGTGGTATAATCGAAGACTAGTTTAGGCCAGCCTTTCAGTTAACCTTAAACGTACTAAGAAAATCAACTCAGCTCAAGCTCCTGCTTGATATATGATTCGTCCAAGGTTTTGAATTGGAATATAATGCACAGCCTATAAACTTTGGTTTGACGAGCATTGCCTTAGCTTTGACTTGCTTCTCATTCTATGGTAATGTCGTTGCTAGAGTTTATTAGGTTAGCCCTAATTCTTAAGGCAATGTTAAAAAAAAAGGGTTACATTGAACCTTTGAAGAGTGGGGGAAGAGGGGACAACAGAGTACTTTTAATTTAGAGATTTAGAGGGCAGAGAAAATCGGTTAAACAATCAGTTATAGACTTATATATAGTCAGCTCTCAATCAAGCAAAGTGATATACTAGAAATTATTTCTTTGAGCAATTACCTTATCCTATAAACGCCACAGGGAGTACAGTTGTTTAACTTAATTTTTTAGAATATATATATATATATATATATATATATATATATAGCTTGATTGTTTCAGCAGCAAATTGCATTAAGGTTTGAACCACAGTTCTTAAAAAGTGGATGAGAGACTACACGTATAAAAATTTTAACAAAAATTTATAAGAAGCCTGTTTGGATATTATAATTTGGCTTATTTGGAAAGGCAAAAGAAGAAGCTCTCAAAGTTGTGGACGGCAAGGAAATCCCCTAATGGGACAAGCTAGTTCTATCCCTCTCCCTGAACAAGGTCATATAAACTGTTGCTTAAGATTGATTAACTTATATGAATGATCTCGGCATTAGAGACTAGGAATGGCGTAGTAAATGACAAACCGTTTTGGAGAGTTGAAAATAAGCGTAAATCTGATGATTCTCGATTATGTGAACCCTTTGAACTATGGGCTTATGGGCTTACTAGTCTTGATCGGTGTCCTCGAGATATATCTACTGCTATACAATTACAACCTGTCTTTGCTCAATGGATACAAAACACCTATGCTTTAGTACATTGGCGCAACGACTTACAAGCACCAGTTAGAAGTATTTAACATCTCCTAACGAGATTGATGTTATTAATTAAAATCTTTGGTAGTTGAAACACATGCATCTTGACGCAATAGCAAGTTACTATTAATATGACACCGAGACAAAGAATAAAAATCCTATTGTCTTGAAGGAAAAAAATCCATCACTAATTTAGTTGTGTATCTTTGTTACGTGTGAGAGCCGGAAAAAGACTAGTTTTTTAAAGTGAGAAAGTCTGTTAGTGAGAATACCTTTAAGCTTATTCGGAGTTAGACTTCTTTACGACATGGCACTTACTTGTGAAATGTCCCTAGGCATGGATTGTAAGAGGTGGTAGGTTAAATTCTATTTTTGGCTTAGAAAAGTCCGAATGGTTGATTAAGGGTGACACACAAAAAAGGGCAATGTAGAAACAACGAGTATGAATCAAGCGAGAGATCATGGAGGAAAACAAAGCATTTTGGCTAGTATCATGCATTACCTACGATGCATTTTTATTTTTATTTTTTTTATTATTATTTTTTTATTAACGTGGCGTGTATCGTAAGCCTCTTAGAAAGTGATATTTGTTGTTTCCTACTGAAAAGAAGAAAAAAAAAAATTTTTTTTTTTTCGCAAGCAGTGAATTTACTTTAACTTTCCTCATGGGATATAATCATTCTCACACTTAATTTGATGATTTATATGTTGATTTGTGCAATTATGAGAAATCAACGGAAAGTGGTACAAGTCAGCAAATTATGAAATTGAATTAATAGGAAAATAAAATCTATTTTTAATCGTTTGATGTCACCACATCCGGTCCTAAAATCATGGTCATTATGTTTACCGTGATTGGCGGTTTGCTTCGATAACTGCCTAACGGAAAAGCATGTGCTTTTCTAGTTGAACCTTATATTGTTCAAAATAGAAAAGTTAAACAAATGATTATTATTAGTAGATAAATTTAAAATTAAAGCACTGGGATTGACCCAAATACAAAACGACAACGAAGATATCCCAAGTATTACTTTATTAGCATAAGAAGTTATTTATGGCTGCATAACCATTACGATTTTATTGGTGGAAGAGTCCAAGGTTACTGCCTATGATGAAGTTTCCTAAACAAAGAAGTTGTCTCGGTGGTCATGGTTAATTTACTGGAAATTGAATATTCCTTATTAGTTTATAACCTGCCTGACACAGTAATATATATACAGTGGCGGAGCTAAGAATTTAGGTAAGGAGGAGCAAGATTAAAAGTAAAAAAATGAATCTAAAAAAATTTATCAATATTAATAACAAAATAAATAAACAACTATATGCTAATGTAATTACCATATATAATCTAACATAAAATCATGGTTTTAAAAACTGATACGATAAAAGAAACGGAAAAAAGACTGGTGAAGATATTTTTTTAACAAATCCAGTGGAGCACTTGTGGCAATAATATAATGACTTGTAGAATCATCTGATGTTAATATGAAGTGCCATGTTCCCAACATTTGTGTAATACTTTTACAACAAATCATGTGTAGTAAGTAATTATTGATTTTAATTTGAACACACCACTTAAATTATTTTTTTTCACTAGTATTTTTTTAACAAATCTAGTTGAGCACTTGTGGCAATAATATAATGACTTGTAGAATCATCTAATGTTAATATGAAGTGTCACGTTCCCAACATTTGTACAATACTTTCACAACAAATCATGTGCGGTAAGTTGTTATTGATTTTAATTTGAATACACCACTTTAATTTTTTTTTTCCACTAATATTAGCCAATAACAGCCCTGCACTTAAGATTTATTGTAAAAATATTGTAAAAATATTGTGGTAGCATTTTTTAATTTTAATTTCTTATTCTTTATTTTATTTTTCCCTTATCTCTTTTTTTTTTTCATCCACACATTTCTTTATTATTTTTTCCTCTTTTTTTTTCTCCTCCACACACGCATTATTTTCCTTCTCTCTATCTCTATCTTCACTTTTTACTTTTCTTTTTACTTTTCTCCTCTACTAGACTACCATTTCATCTACTCCATATTCTAAAACATACCAATGTACTATATTATATGTAAAAAAATTTTGGTATTCTAAAACATACCAATGTACATACATATATATTATTTATTTTTCGTTTAAACCCTCTAAACTACAAATTTGAATATCTAATTATAATTTTTTTAAGCCCAACTTTATAAGCTTGAATATGACTTTTTTAATAACCTGTCATTACAAATAAAGTTATAATAAGGCTAAAATGCAAAATTGACCCTCCAACTTTCATCTTTTGTCATTTCAGTCCTGAAAATTTTAGTTTTGTCATTTTAGTCCTCTAAATTTCAAATTTTGTCAATTCAGTTTTCCATTAGAACTCTATTATACTATCTTTTCTTTGATTTTGTTGGGTGCTGGTAAGCCCATGAAGCCAGAGATCACAATCAAGGTATTATTAAAGATAACATTTCTATGGTTCTTCTAGGCAAATTTGAAATGAGTTTTGATTAAATTTTATTAATTTTGTGTGTTTGTTTTGCATTGTCACTTCTCAAAGTATAATGTTTGGGCAATTGAAGATTCTTTTCAGTTGGCAGGGGACGACGTTGTTACCCTTTTTTTTTTTTTTTTTTTTTTTTTTTTTTTTTGTAATTAACGTTTTCAGCTTTTTTTTTTTTTTTTTAAATTAAGAAATTAAAAAAAAGAGAGTCCAAAACTGTGTCGTTTTGGCTTGTAGACGGAAGCAGTTAACAGAGACCTAACAGAGGACTAAATTGACAAAATTTGAAACTTAGAATACTAAAATGACAAAACTAAAACTTAGAAGACTGAAATGACAAAATGTGAAAATTAGAGAGTCAGTTTTGCATTTTAGCCTTATAATTAATTTGAGAAATGTTATGTCCACAACATTTTTACAACACTTTCATAACAAATATTAATTGGCAAGTTGTTATTGGCTAATTTGTACTAGGAAAATTTTAGTGGTGGTTTCAAATTAGAATTAATAACAACTTACCATCTAAGATCTGTTGTAAAAGTAATGTGAAAATCCTGTAGACATGGCACTTCTCAATTAATTTTTACTTTTGAACGAATATGTAAGTGGAGTGGCTAAATCTGAATGTGCTTTTAATTTGTTATTTGTGAAATGGGGATTGGGGGCCGTGCCATTCAGTCCGTGGGTAGCAAATATTAAAACTAAAAGACAATTAAACAATTAGATAGAGGGTGATTCTTAAAAAATAAAAATAAAAAATTAGACAAGGGGCATGGGACAGGAGAGTGACTAAGTGAAGAAAAAAGAAAATGTTAACATATACAACAAAAATTTTCCTAATACAATTACAAAGACTAATAGTTATCTTTTTTTTTCTTTTTTTGACAATCCTATCAAAGTTGAGTTAAATAAAATAAATTGTAAAAGAGTGTAGAAATTGATAAATAAAAGTATTCTAAACAGTAATAATTAAAATTCACTTAACACAATAATTAATATGTTTATTGTATTTAAAACAATAGATGATTTTCAAAATTTATTCTCAGCAACAATAATTAGTATGTTCATTTAATTAATAAACAATATGGCAACCATAATTAGTGTTAGGACATATGTGGTTCACATGTTAAGAACATATGTCATACTATTTATGTAAATTGGCTAATCCTTTGACAAAACGCACACTACTTGTATTTGGGTAGTTCTAGGTGTTTTTAATACTTCAAAAAACAAGGTTTCAAGATCAAGTGTTGAAGTCATCAAGTCTGTCCAAGAAAAATCAAGCTGAAGTGCATTTTCATTAAAGCTCGACACTTGCTTGATAGCTCCTCGACACCTGCTATCTGTCGAGATTTAAAAATCGGATTTTTCTGTTCTGATTTCTTAGGATCCGTGAATGTGTTTTTGGGCTTTCTTTTCTTCTAACCCTAAACATATAAAATTAGTGTTTTAAGAGCCGTCAATATAGACACAAGTTGCAAAAGCATTGAGCAATCTTTGTTCAAGCAAATTGTGATCAAAGACAAAGTTCTTGACTTAGTTCATCTTCTCTAAAGAAGTTGTTGTGTATTTGCACAAAAGGGTTTTGTGACCAAGCATCTTCCTGATCTTCATCGTGTATGATGAACTGAAGAACTTTGCAACCAACCTCTCCTTCTAAAGTTGGTGTTTGAAGTCACGTACTGGGATCCGTGCATCTGGTTAGTCACGTACTTGGGAGCCGTGCATCAAAAGGGAAATTGTCACTACAGATCAAGTCCAATTGGGTATTGGGTAAGGGTTCAACTGTAGGTTGGTAAGGTACTTGGGATTCCTTTACTTATAACCGCTTGATTTGATAATAGTGGAGTTTTGAGAGTGGTGACCTGAAAATCACCCGGTGGGGTTTTTGCTGTTAGGGTTTTCCCCATTTATGAACAAATCACCATGTCATTTAATTTCCGCTACATATTTAGTTATTTGGTGATTTGTTTGTGCTGCCACGCAATTGCATGATAAATTGATTAATTAATAACTTGGCTAATTAATTAATTAGTTTAATCACAAGGGGTCATTCAGTTTGTGGCCTATCAAGTGGTATCAAAGCAGGCACACTCTGATTAGGTTTAATCTTTGCTGTGTTGATCCATTGATCCCTGTTTGTCATGGCTATAATCGGCTCTAAGAGATCTATGTTTTCAAATACATCATGTTTTACTAATCACTATTTGTTTGAGTGTCTCAGAAAACATAGGTCTAAAAGTTATTTAAATTCTCTTATAATAACTATGGTAAAAGATCTCAGTTTGGCTAAGAAGAAACTAGACTGTCTCAGAATGAAAATGTGCAAAGGAGTTCGTCTGAGAAGAGTAAAAGTTAAAGGCTTAGCTTATAGAAGGCAGTTGAGAGAAAGAACCATTCCCTCTGATTTGTCATCTAAGCATGAAGTGTGTTTCATGATGAAGTCTGCATTCAAAGTGATGGATACATGTCTTTGGTATTTTGACAGTGATTGCTCAAGACACATGACTGGAGACCGATCTCTCTTCAAGATCTTTGAGCCTAAGAAAGGTGGTAATGTGACTTTTGGTGATGGAAGCAAGTCACAGATTAAAGGGAAAGGAATCATATCTCTACCAGGACTACCAGACATTGCAAATGTTCTTTATGTAAAAGGCCTAAGGGTGAACCTACTAAGCATAAGTCAGATATGTGATCAAGACTTCATGGTGCTATTCTCAAAGGGAAAGTTTCTTGTCATGGATGAGTCTGGAAAGAAGCTCATTAGTGGGGTTCGTACTTTGGACAACTGTTATGGATTAGTTCCTGATGCTGATATAGTGTGTAATAGCATTCGTTTACCCAACGAAGATCTATGGCATCAACGAATAGGACATGCTAGTTACAAGCATCTATCCATTGTTTCTAAGCATGAATCTGTCTTGGGGATACTAAAGCTTAGCAGAATGAGCAATGTGGTGTGTGGACCATGTCAGCTTGGGAAACAGATAAAAGCTAAGCATCCAAGCACTCAGACATCCACTACCTCTAGACCATTAGAGCTGTTACATTTAGATCTAGTGGGTCCAACCAGAACTGAGTCTCTTGGTGGTAAGAGATATATCATGGTGGTGGTAGATGACTTCACTAGATACACTTGGGTCATCTTACTTCGATCCAAGTCTGATGCTCCTGAGAACATTGAGGCCTTGTGCACAAGACTGCAGAATGAAAAGAATCTAAAGATTGACCGAATTCGAAATGAACATGGTAAAGAATTTAAGAACTCATACATGGAGTCTTTCTACTTAAAATCAGGTATATCTCAAGAATTCTCTGCTCTTATTACGCCTCAACAGAATGGTGTGGTAGAAAGAAAGAATAAAGTTATTCAAGAGATGGCCAGAGCCATGTTGCATAACAAAGATGTGGCTTGAAACCTATGGGAAGAAGCCGTAAACACTGCATGTCATACGGTGAATAGGGTGTATTTCAGACCCGGTACCAAAAAGACTCCCTATGAGTTATGGAAAGGAAGAAAGCCAAATGTGAAGTACTTTAGAATCTTTGGAAGTACTTGTTTCATCCTCAAGGATAGAGAGAATGTGGGAAAGTTTGACTTTCGGAGTGATGAAGGTATATTTCTAGGTTACTCTTCCACTAGCAAGGCTTATCGGGTATACAACAAAAGAACTATGAAGGTAATGGAGACTGTAAATGTTGTCATTGATGAGTCTTCAGATTCCAGTTCTGAGAAATGCATTGATGAACTTCCCAAGGAAATTATTCCCCCTAAGCCTAAGGAAGTTCAAGACATTGCTGACCAAGAACTTGCATCTCCTAGTACTCCCAGTACTCCCAGTGTTGTGGAAAAGTCTATAGAAATTCCAACTTCACCAGATTCTGAATCTCATCAGGAGAAAGGACCTTTCTCTAGAATTAAATTGAATCATCCTCCAGAAGTTATTGTGGAAAACTTGAATGAACTCACATCAAGGAAATGTACAGTTGATAAATGTGTTGCTAACTTTATGTCTTATTCTTGCTACTTGTCACAGGTTGAACCCAAGAAAGTGGAGGAAGCACTACAAGATGAAAGTTGGGTTGAAGCAATGCATGATGAACTGCTCCAATTTCAGAGGAATGATGTTTGGACTCTTGTACCTAGACCAGAGGGTGAGCACATCATTGGTACAAAGTGGATTTTCCGCAACAAGACTAATGAAGAAGGCAATGTGATTCAAAACAAGGCTCGACTTATGGCTCAAGGATACTCTCAAATGGAAGGAGTAGACTATGATGAAACATTTGCCCCAGTTGCCCGAATGGAGTCCATCAGAATTTTGCTTGCCCTAGCATGTCACCTGAAATTCAAACTTTATCAGATGGATGTGAAGACCGCCTTTTTGAATGGGCTGCTTAAAGAGGATGTCTATGTGGCTCAACCAAAAGGATTCATTGATCCATACTTCCCAGATCATGTGTTGTATCTCAAATAGGCACTTTATGGGTTGAAGCAAGCCCCTAAAGCTTGGTATGACAGACTCACACAATATCTGGTGTCACATGGGTTCACAAGAGGAAAAGCTGACCAAACTTTCTTCGTCAAAAAGGAAGATGGCGAGTTGATAGTTGCTCAAATGTATGTTGATGATATCATTTTTGGGTCAACTAAGGATGAACTTGCTCATGGCTTCTCAAAACTCATGCAAGTCGAGTTCAAGATGAGCATGATTGGAGAGCTGACTCACTTCCTTGGATTGCAGATTCGTCAACAAGATTCAGGTATATTTCTATCTCAATCTAAATATGCTAAGAATCTTGTGAAAAAATTTGGCTTGGAATCTGCTAGTTCTGTTCGAACCCTTATGAGCCCTAATGTTAAACTCACTGTAGATGTGTTAGGCAAGAGTGTTGATCCTTCTCTATATAGAAGCATGATAGGTAGTTTTCTTTACCTTACTTCTAGTAGGCCTGACATTAGTTACAGTGTTGGTGTGTGTGCTAAATATCAAGCTAATCCCAAAGAATCACATATGACTGCTTTAAAAAGAATTATAAAGTATGTCAAAACTACCGCTGAGTTCGGTGTGTGGTACAACAAAGACACAAATAATGTCTTAGCTGGATATTTTGATGCGGATTGGGTTGGGAATGCTAATGATAGGAAGAGTACTTCGGGGGGTTGTTTTTATGTAGGCAACAATCTTGTCTCTTGGATGAGCAAAAAGCAGAACTCCATCTCCTTATCCACTGCAGAAGTTGAGTACATTGCTGCTGGTAGCTGTTGCACACAACTCCTCTGGATGCAAAAACTCCTCCATGATTATGGTATTTGTCAAGATCATCTCACTATCTACTGTGACAATACCAGTGCCATTAATATCTCTAAGAATCCGGTTTAACATTCTCGAACCAAACACATAGAGATTCGACATCACTTCATTAGGGAGCTTGTCGAAGATGGTATTCTCACTCTTGAGTTTATTCACACCGATGATCAGAAGGCTGACTTGTTCACCAAACCTCTTGACAGCAAACGTTTTGAATTCCTTCGTCAAAACATTGGTGTTATCTCCATGGATTGTTTTCCCTCTCTTCTTCCTCTTCCTCATGCATTTGCGTCTAGTTTTATGCTTTGCTTTGTTAACATGTTTTTGTGTGTTTACTTTCAGTTTTGTTTATTTTGTTTTTGATATAAAATTAAAAAAAATATTGAAAAATCAGAAAAATACAAAAACAGTGTGTGTTTTGTGTGCTTTGGTACTTGTGTACCTTAGATGGCCAATGAAACAGAGTTTTCTAAACTTTGTATCTCTTGTAGCTTAGATGAGCATCTCTATGCACAACTAAGCAAGTAAGCTTTGTGGCTCTTGTTTGTGATGAGTAAGATTAAGTTATCTCTTAAAACTTAACACTCATATCACTCTTTTTGACGGGTAGGATTAAAAAATCCTAAGAGAAAGGCATAAATAACCATCTCACCACTGTTGCCCGCTAATCATTAATGACATCTGTATGTTTCAGTATAGCAAAAGTGTGATGTCAATGACATTTGTGTGCTTCAGCATAGCAAAATTGGAATGTCAAATATCAATGGGTATTTCTTTTCTCTCTCATAAGCCCATGCATGATATGCTTAAAAAGAAAATATGCAAAGAAAATAAAAAGCAAAAAGATCAAAATGCTTTAAAAATGGTTGCAAGCGTGTATTCTAGGAGATGTGGGAGTTATAGGATGTACCTCGAAGGTGATAGTCTCCATCAAACAGTTATGATTGTGTGTGAGTTAAAGATATTTTCTCATATCTCAGATCGTCATAACATGTATACACATATGCAATCTTGCGATATTTTTCACACACAACACGCAATATTCTTTGCTACTTTTGATACATGTGCAGGTACAATGTGATTTGGCCATCACAAAGGTGTTACATGTGCTATTGTATGCTCACTAAACTGTCCTGACTTGTTTTTGAAAAATAAAATTGGTTAGACTTGTTTAATGTGTGTGTGTGTTTTTGGGAGATCCATGTGCTTAAATTTTTCTTTGAGAGATAATTTTGAGAGCCTTTTTATGTTGATTGGATCATTGTTGAGGTGCATGTTTGATTGCATTCATGTCTGTGTTTTTCACTTCTCGAAAAACTGTTTTTCATTGCTGGCTCAACACCTCCTCGATACCTGATCATCTGTCGAGCTTATCAAGCCTTTTCTTATCGCAATCTCGACACCTGTCTCGACACCATGTGGATCGATCGAGAAATCTCCTGTCTCCTCGACACCTTGTCGATCGATCGAGCTTCTTATATCTGAAATTGGTCTTGCTCCTCGACACCTCTCGATACCTTCAGCTGTCGAAGGCAAAATTCTCGACACTTTCCTTGACACCTTCCTCGTTACCTTTCGACACCTCAACTATTGAGAATTACTGAGGTGTCTATAAAAGGGCTGATCGCGATTTTCTTCTCATTCTGTCGATCTCTCTCGATCTATCTGAAGACTTTTCACCTCCCAAACAAGTTCCTTCTCACTTCATTTTCTCTGTCATAGATGTTTATCTAAATTCGGCGTCCCGTGATAAGCTCATCTTTCCTTCCGCTATCACGAGGATCTTACGCTATTTTTCCATCCCTTTTCCTGTGTCCAACTACTTCACACACATTTCTGCCATAGATGCCGCTACCGTAAAACGTAGTGAGGCTCAGTTTTGGTCGAGACAGCCGAACTCCACTCCTCCCTCCCATTCGGCTTCATCCAGATCAACTCCATCTACATTGGCTCCTTCTACTTCTACAGGCGATGTATCTCTTGGAGACATTATGGCGCAGCTGCAGCGCATGGATACTCGTCTCGATACACTCTCCATTGAGTTGTATCAGGTGAACGTTTGTGTTGGTCGTATTACACGATGGTAGGCGACTATGGGTGGTTTTGCTTCTGAGGCTTCTCCTCCACCACCTCCTCCAGTCGCTTCTGATTCTGATGCTGAGGATGATGATGATGATGGTGATGACGATGATGTTTCGGATGATGATGATGGAGATGCTAGCTCTACTGATGAGATGTCTACATGACACTCTACCCTTTGTCTCTCGTGACAAAAAAGGGGAGTAGTTTTGGGTTATGAGAGTAATCATCTTAGGGGGAGAGTTAGTATATGAAATTTTTAATATGGGGAGTGCTGATATTTTGAGGGATGTAGTGAGGTTTTGATGTATCTTTTCTTTTCTATTCTTTAGATACATTAATCTTGTATATGAGGTCTTGTGACCAGTTTTACATACATTGTATTTAGTTTTCTCTATATGTGGATGTATGTTTTTCTTTCACCTATCTCTTCATGTGTTGTTTCTTCTCTATCTTTAGACACATGTTCTTTTTACTTGTATGCAATCTAATTATTTCTGTTTCACACAAGATACCTTGATGAGTTTTGTTTAAAAGTGTTTCAAAAATACAGGTTGTCAAAGTCTACTTGCCATAAATTCTCTTCTTGCAACATTTTTCAAGAGTTTGTATTAGAATAGATTTTATTATATTCAACAAGTGAATATGAGTTGAGTGATTTATGACTTCTCTCATATGTTCATTTGTTTGTTGTGGTTTTGTTACGGATTGCCAAAGGGGGAGATTGTTAGGACATATGTGATTCACATGTTAAGAACATATGTCATACTATTTATGTAAATTGGCTAATCCTTTGACAAAACGCACTCTACTTGTATTTGGGTAGTTCTAGGTGTTTTTAATACTTCAAGAAACAAGGTTTCAAGATCAAGTGTTGAAGTCATCAAGTCTGTCCAAGAAAAATCAAGCTGAAGTGCATTTTCATTAAAGCTCGACACCTGCTCGATAGCTCCTCAACACCTGCTATCTGTCGAGATTTAAAAATAAGATTTTTCTGTTCTGATTTCTTGGGATTTGTGAATGTGTTTTTGGGCTTTCTTTTCTTCTAACCCTAAACATATAAAATGAGTGTTTTAAGAGCCGTCAATATAGACACAAGTTGCAAAAGTATTGAGCAATCATTGTTCAAGCAAATTGTGATCAAAGACGAAGTTCTTGACCTAATTCATCTTCTCTGAAAAAGTTACTGTGTATTTGCACCAAAGGGTTTTGTGATCAAGCATCTTCCTGATCTTCATCGTGTATGATGAACTGAAGAACTTTGTAACCAACCTCTCCTTCTAAAGTTGGTGTTTGAAGTCGCGTACTGGGATCCGCGCATCTGGTTAGTCACGTACTTGGGAGCCGTGCATCAGAAGGGAAATTGTCACTACAGATCAAGTCCAATTGGGTATTGGGGTAAGGATTCAACTGTAGGTTGGTAAGGTACTTAGGATTCCTTTACTTGTAACTGCTTGATTTCATAATAGTGGAGTTTCGGGAGTGGTGACCTGAAAATCACCCGGTGGGGGTTTTTGCCGTTAGGGTTTTCCCCATTTGTGAACAAATCACCGTGTCATTTAATTTCCGCTGCATATTTAATTATTTGGTGATTTGTTTATGCTGCCACGCAATTGCATGATAAATTGATTAATTAATAACTTGGCTAATTAATTAATTGGTTTAATCACAATGGATCATTCAGTTTGTGGCCTATCAATTAGTATGTTCATTGAATTAATAAACAATATGGCAACTGAATTTATAGTTTATCTATTGTTCTTTTGTTGGTATTATGGACAAATTTGTAATATGAAAATCACGTAAACCGTAAGATTTATCTTCTGCCCAAAAGACACTTTTTTACTGACCCCCTAGAAAAAATTCTTAGAGCTGCCACTAGCTCTATTATTATGGTTTTTTATTATTATAAGACCAATACACTAATTGTTTTTTGTGTAGGCGAATATTAAAGTTTGAATCTCTTATTCAACAACAAATGACTTTACTGATTAAGTTAATTGAAATCCACTCCTAATCATGGGAGGGTATCTTTGAAGCTTTGTCAAAATCCATAATCATGGGAGGGTATCTTTTCCCTATCTAGTAGACTAGTACCAAGCCATGTTATAAAACCTGATGAGGAAGCACTGAGAATTTGTTTACAGCAGACTCGGCTCATTTTCTGCAACAAAATGCGCTGTTATTTCCTTGTAATTATTAGACAGACTTCCTAGGTAAGATTTTATGCAGGTCAAAAAGTATGACAAGCTATGACTCTATGAGGTAATAACCAGTAAATGCATTGGTTTTGCTCCAATATATCACAAAACATATATTTTAACGCTCATTTTAAAAATCACATACCTTGACAAACATTAATCAATATCCTTTGGAGTTGAGAGTTATTTTGTCAAAAGTTTTTTAGTTCAACTAGTTACATTTTTTGTTATATTCAATAGAAATATTTAAGATTGAAATTCCCCTAATTCCAACTATCAAGGTATCAAAAAAATAATAATAATAATATATTAAAAAAAAAAGTAAGGGTATGTTTGGTAACTGTTTTTTCTTCTTATTTTCAGTTTTCAAAAACAATTTTCTATTTTTAAAACTAAAAAACTTGTTTGGCAACCAAAAATGGACAGAAAATAAAAATTGTTTTCAAAACTCAATTTGTGAAAGAAACTGAAAATATACAAAATGTTGTTTTCAGTTTCTAATTTTCAAAAGTCAATAAAAATACACATTTAATTTAATAAATCTATTTCATTTAATGAGTTAGTATTAAAGTTCAAATCCTAGTAATAACATATTTTAGTGTTTTCTATTTTTTTCTTCAATTTTTTTTTTTTTTTAATTTCAACTAACCAAACATGTTTTTGATTTAAAAAATACAAGAAAATTTTTTTTCTTTATGTAAAGTTATTATTTACAACTATGTATTTTGTTGGCTTTTATTCCGTGCCAAATTTGATTGTAATTTTATTCAATCTTATGTATCCTGTTTTTATTGTGGGATTTCATTGTAAAGGTTGTGTGTTAGAGAGAGAGAGTGTGAAGACTCAAGCATTTGAAGACTGAAGATTTCTCGCGGGTATGTCGCGACTTAGCTTCCCGCGAAGTAGCACATGTGCCCTGCACATGTTGGAATGCGAAGAGTCAGGACAGATGGAAACAGTTGTGTCTCGTGCGTATCTCGCGGGTAAGACCTTCTTACGAGACACTCATGAGGCATTTTTTTCTGCCAGCCTGTCCATTCTGATACACACTTTCTGTGCCTACACTATTTATACCCTCATTACTCACAAATGTTAAGGAGTTCTTCTGAGAGAAAACCCTAGCCAAACACCTTAAGAATTAGAGATTGTCATACACACAATTCTCTACACATTTTGCTTGTGGTATTTCCTCAACTCCTACCTCTCCATTTCCATACCATTGAGAGGTTGATAGCCCAAACACATACCACACCATTTTTGAGTGTCAAGTGACGTTTTGGTACTGCTAGGAAGCATTGGAAGAAGCCAAGGATGGCAGATGCAACGTGGAGCTTGTTGCGGGATCCGGAGAGCTAGACAAGACCCGGTTTCGAGAAGTCTTGTTGGAGTACGAGCTTGGAGGGCTTAGGTACATTGGGTAGATTAGGCTTGGAAGGTCTCTTGCTAATCCATGTATCCCAACTGATTGTCCAGTAGATCGATTTCCGCTTGGAGGGTGGCGGAGAAGTTTTTTGCCGAGTTCTTCGGTTTCCTCTTCGATAACACATCGGCGTGTTATCTTGTATTTGCATCATTCTTCCCTAATCTTTTACATTCCATTATATTGCTGTGTTGCTGAGATTATGAATTAGAGTAGCTTGTTGTTTATCCGCTCGCATTTACACTATTCCACACTTAGTATTAAATTAGTGTAAAATCTATCGAGCCGTAATTTTAATTTGAGGGTCTAAACAGCTCTTGTGTTTTCAACACATTTTCGACCTTTCACTTTATATTCTCAAAAACATGTTTTTGAAAATACAAAACAAAAATTGTTACCAAACATAACCTAAGTTTTTTGGTAAACTTAGACGGTAAATAATTTTTTTTGTTGATGGTCTTGAAAATGTAGCAAAAGTATTTAAAAATAATAATGGAAGTAATATATTAAATACAAAATCAGTTGCCTTTTAAGAATGATATCTTATGACTTTACGTGATGCTATGTTATTTCAATTTGAAAATTAAAATGTTTGCTACCACCATTTGTTTCCAGTCTCTAGAGAATTGGGCAGACCAAAGTATATTCTTGTTTATAGTCAAGGTCAAGAATCAAGACTGAAATTTGAATGGTATTTCATTATCTACGTAGAAGTCATTCTGCTTTCGTTCTTCTTCTCAAAAAAAAAAAAAAAAAAAAAAAAAAAAGAAGCTTTCTTCAAATGAAATATTTTAACTGAAAGGAATTTGGATAACAAACGAATTATAGTTATTCCGTCATTAGCAAATACTATTCTAGTTCCTCTTAACGTTTTCCACAGTGCTTTTGAACATTCAACCATTACTTCCAATGTTCATCACACCATTTTTCACGCTACGTATATCCTTGATTCCCTATATATACCTCATGCACATACCTTATTTCTCCCCCAATCACTGAAGATTTTGCTTTGCACTAAAATGGAGTTGTGTAAGATCTCACTAGCTTTTGTTATCCTCTTGAGCTTAACCCTAGTCCATCTCTCCCATGCCCAAGACTCCAAAGAAGACTACCTTAATGCCCATAATGCAGCCCGTGCAGATGTGGGAGTTCCACCTTTGAATTGGGATGACACCGTAGCAGCATATGCACAAAACTATGCTAATCAACGTATTGGTGATTGCAATCTTGTGCACTCTGGTGGGCAATATGGTGAAAACATTGCATGGGGTAGCGGTGACCTCTCAGCAGGGACGGACCCAGGTAGGGGGCTAAGGGGGCCCGGGCCCCCCCTGGGTCCAAATTTTTTTTTTTTTAACAGGTTAAATTTTTCCAAAAAAAAAAAAAGAATATAGAGGCTTGGGCCCCCTTGGTTTTTAGCTTAGGCCCCCCTTCCTGAATTCCAAGCCCAGCCAGCCAGCCCAAGAGGCAAGAGCCCATGACCCATGTTTAAAAAAAAAAAAAAAAAATCTCAGTAGTAAACCTAACGGAAAAACTGGAAGGAAGAAGGAAAAATAAAAAGAAAGGAAATAGAGATAGTGAGGCGAGACAGAGAGTGAGAGCGATAGAGATGCGAGACTACCCACGCCATTTCTACCAAAAAAAAAAAAAAAGAGACTACCCACGCCACGCCGACGGCGACGCGAGACGGCGAGAGTCTACCCAAACCTAGTACGGACTGCCCCACGCCAACGCTGCCATCATCATGCTCAGCTGTCACCGCTGCCCACGCGAGCCCCATCTTGCCGCCACAGCCAGTTGCTCGAGCCTTCACAGGTATTTAATCTATGATCCTTTCCTAGTTTCCTTCAAAACCTTAAAAATAAATAAAATGTTTGTTCTTGCTTGTGGAGTGTTTGTGTTTTTATTGAATTGATGATGAGCGATGTTGATGAACGGATTACTGATGTTGGTGATTGTGATTTTGTGAATTGAGTATGTGCTGACTGTTGCGGCCTGTGGTGTTTTTTTTTTTTTTTTTTGGACTTTTTGGCTTTGTGACTCTCTGTCACTCTGTGTGTTTGTGACTCTCTCTCTCTCTCTCTATAGATAAGAGAGATAGAGAGAGTAGAGTTTGTAGAGATTACTAACTGTTTGTTTGTGCTTTCATCTTTGTTGATTGGTGGTTGGGCATAATAGGGACAAGTGACACTGTAACTAGAAAAAAAAGAAAAAAGAAAAAAAGAAAGTAAAGAGAAGAAAAGTTTTTGTTAGTAGTGCTGTGTACGGAATAAATTTGTAGTGTCAGTGTGCCGTAGTGGGATTGGGTGAGTGGGTCAATCTCAGGGACAAAGATAAATTAAGGCAAACCAAAAACAAAAAGAAAAAAATAAATTATATAATATAGAAAATTGTCACATAAATTTAATATATATAATTATTATTTTATTTGTAGATCATGAAAAAATTAACTACAATGCATGATTTTTTCAAAAGAAATGATTCAAATTCTTCCAAAGTCAACATGGGATTGCCAACAACTAATGTTGCTATTCCAATTCTAGAAAATGTGGATGTTCCAATCCTAGAAAATGTGCATTCCCCAATTCTGGAAAATGTCGTTGTTCCAATCTCTTAAACTCAAACACAATTTCAAAGAGTTGATCTTGATTCTTTGGATTATGATCCCGAAACCGCAAACAAATATGAGAATAGCATGTTAATCAACGTGATGAAATTCGATGAACTCTTTGATGTTATTCATTGAAAATGATATAGTTTCGACATTTAGTTTGGATTCAATTGTAAATGATTTTGAAGATTTGAAAGAGCGGCGAGTTCCTTTTTCATAGATAATTGTATTAAGAAATAATAGTGTTTCGTGTCTTTTATTTTTATTGGTAGATGATTGTATCTTAATATATTAAGAAACAGTGATTTTTGGGTATTTATCTTGGTTGATAGTTTATTAATACTATATAGATGCGTATTTGAAAAAAAAAATTCGCTTATCTCCGGCCCCCCCAGCTTGAAATCCTGGGTCCGTCCCTGCCTCTCAGGCACAGATGCAGTGAAATTATGGGTGAACGAGAAGGCTAACTACGACTACAACTCCAACTCTTGTGTTGGTGGGGAGTGCCTGCACTATACTCAGGTGGTTTGGCGCAACTCAGTTCGTCTAGGATGTGCTAAAGTGATGTGCAACAATGGAGGGACATTCATTGGATGCAACTATGATCCTCCTGGCAACTATGTTGGCCAGAAACCTTACTAAGGGCTATATATGTTTAATAAAGCATCTCCATCTATGATCTAAAAAGGTTTAATTATAAATAAGGAAATAAAAATTTTCGGTTCCACTCTTAATATTCCAGTTTATGCTCCACCATTCATACCATATATTGTGATACACTGATATGTCCTTTTTTTATCCCCTTTGTTAGGTAATTAATTATTTTTAAAAAATGGAGTTTTTTTTTTTTTTTTTTTAGTTATGACATACTGCAATTGGTGAAATAGAAATTATTTTAGGGGAAAAATATTAAAATAAATTATAAAGTCATCCATCTTTCATTGGGTGGCAATTCATTTACATCTTTATGTGATTTTGAACGTACTTGCTTTCAACTTGAAGTGCTGTGGTTTATGGTTGTTTTTAAAAGTTGGATTCCAAGCGCGCCATTAAGTAGCTATGTAAAGGTGAATTGCTTTCATTTTATCTAGGACTTTTAAATCTCGTAATTTGATACTTGAAAAGTTCTCTTCTAGTAAATGAAATACAAGACACCTATTTTTTATTAGACAATTATAATATGCTGTTAATCCTAGAGTTTGAACCCTTTTTCACCTAGATCTCCAATTCACTTCTTGTTTTTATGGTGGGGGATGGATGGAACTATCCGTAACCATGCATGACTTTTGCACTGGTGCATGCAGCAAGGCAAACAAGTATATTGATTTTGACCACAATCTTTTAGATTTGGGGGGAAAAAAAAAAAAACCCATAAATATGAAATTAGCATGAACGGTTCTCGTTAAACATTTACCAATTAGTTGATACTGTCATGCACCTAAAGTGATCGGTAAATAGAAGAAAGTGATATATTGTGTAATGCTGTGATAGCATGTGACTCGCATAGGTCACACCCGTGGATACTGCAGAATAGAAAAATGGAATGATATGAGAAACAAGAATAAGCTCTACGTACGACTTGACTCTTATTTGGTTGTCAATCCACTTCAAGAAAGAAAGAACAGAAGAAACTAGAACAACCAAAGTTTTCATAAATTTGTAGGAGAATTTTATAAAACCACGATGCTACCAAAAGAAGGGAAAAAAGAAACGATTTTGTATACCCTAAATGTCTTAAAAATACAAAAGTGTCAACTAGTTGAATTACAATATTTTTGACATCATAGATGAAATCTTAAAACAATACTAGCCTCATGCAAAGGATATTTTTTGGTTTCAATTTTATAACAAAATGTCACAATATTTTTATAATATTCATAATAGTTGTGAATCTGTAAATATTAATAATTATTTTATTTTGACTTACGATACATCTCAACTATCGTTAAAATATTGTGATTTTTTTTTTTTTTAATCCATTGAACATCTTATATAATAAGTGGGGTGAGCCCATTACCTATCTAATTTGGGCAGAAGAAAATAAGTAAATTTGTATCGTGTCAACTTTACTAAGTCTACCGTTGTGATTAGAATCCCTTACATTTATAAAGAAATTTTATATTAAAATTTTTGAAATCTCAACTATGAAATTTTTAAATAATTTTGTAGTTCATATACATGACATAAATTGCATCATGAATTACTTACGTAGATTTCATATCCTCATCAAAATTTATAAAATAAAAAAATAAAAAATAAAAAGTAGATTTCATATTATGCAGTACTAATTTATATTAGATTAGGATTAAGTTACACCAAATAATCCTACGTACACAAATTTTTTTCAAATTTTTTTTTTTTTTTTTTTTACAATTATTTAAGTGATAATGGATCCAAGCATGTTAGTGTTGTAAACCACTCACTTTTAACCACTTCAGTAATTGTGTCATAACATTATTTAGTTATATTTAGTATAATTTCAAGCAATATTACACTACCTATAAATTTTAAACAATTTTATTGAATTATTTAGAAATTATTTTATTAAATCATTATTCTAAAAATCCTGCTATTTGAATACATCTTCTCTATGTTATTAATGTGCATGTCATAATTTGCCAATCGAATACTATATATTATTTAATCCATAAACTCATATTTAATAAATTAAATAATGTTATTAATCTCAGATAATCTTAAAATTTTACAAGCATTGAGTGTGTAAGGAGAAAATATAAACCAACCGTAAACTTATCAGAATATACATTAAACAAATTTAAAAAAAAAAAAAAAAAAATCCATAGACATTTGACAGTAGTGAAAAGAGATGCTAGAACAGTAGTCAGCTGCTCCTTTTCTCAGTCGATGGCTGATTCCGCTGATCTCGTGAGTTCAGTGGAATATCATAACTTTCTGAGAAACTTTCGCAAGGCTAACATGGTGCCTAAAGTCACGGTGATACATATCCGTGAAACATTAAACCTTATACAATCTTTGCTTTTTTAAATAAAGAGTATGGTAGGGGAATTTATGTATGTATTCACGAGACTTCGTACTGTTATACCTTATCCAATCTTTGACTTCTCTTTCTCTCTCAAGTTTTGATTTATGTCAAAGACACAAATTACTGAAACAAAGAAAAAAAAAAGAGTTTAAACGTGGCCTAGCAAAATGTTCTAGGAATTATAGGCGGTGATTGGGCTCTCTTGAAATGCATGCACTTTAGATTGATGATTTTTTACTTTATTTTATTTTATTATTTTGTATTCTTTTGAGAAGCAGATTGATGGAAAGAAAGTAACCTAATCAATCTCAGCAAAAAATAGAATAAGAAAAAAGAAAGTAACCTAACCAATGCAAAGAGATTCTCATGCAAGTCTAGAATGAATTTTCTTCTCAAAAAAAAAAAAAAAATCTTATTAGTTTTTATTTTATTTATTTATTTATTTTTTATAATTCATTTGATAAGAACAAATGATATTCCATATAGAAGCCACTACAACTTTCCATTTTGTGAATCGATACTGTCCCTGCATGTCACATGAGAACTTCTTGCTGGTGTATCAAGTAATATATTAATTGTTATGGAGAAATGTTTGATATTTATAATATGGTAACCTGTTTATTGTTTTAATTGCATATATAGATGCATACATGGCCGTTTATACACGGAACGGATACTTTGGAAATTAATGGATACTCCGCAACATAATTTTATCTTTAATTAAAACTTAATAAAAATTAAAAAAAAAAACTTTAAAGAGTTAAAAATTGATAGAATATAATAACATACTTAATACAAATATTAATTATTGAGATATTCCGCAAAATAAAATAAATTTAAACATTGATATCCATTTATATTTTGTTTAAACATTGAAATTGTAAAAATTTAAACCGTCCATTTAACAATGATTAATCATGTCAAACTTAGTATCATGTTTTAACAATGTAGCAAATTATCTTTTTTAGAGATAATTACGATATGTTGTTAATCTCCGTAAAATAAAATAAATTTAAACATCGATATCCATTTATATTTTGTTTAAACATTGAAATTGTAAAAATTTAAACCATCCATTTAACAATGTTTAATCATGTCAAACTTAGTATCATGTTTTAACAATGTAGCAAATTATCTTTTTTAGAGATAATTACGATATGTTGTTAATCCCAGCTTATACTCTCCTTTCTAAACCTCCAATAACTTTGTGCATGAGAAGATGACAATTCAACTATAAAACCCTGAATTGTAACAAAATTCTTAACTATAAATGAATAATTAAAATTTTTTAAAACGCTATGATAAGATACTTTTGCAGAGGATTTCAAATCCGTAGACATTTTGAAAGCAATGAAAAGAGATGTTGAGATGGTAGAACTCCTTTCCTACCATCGATGGCTGATTTTGCGGTCAATCTATTTCCTGAAATCCTCCCGCTGATCCGGATCCTGTGAGTTCCTACATGTCACTCAAAGTCCTAACACAAGTTTCAACAAATAATGGATAAAACTTAAAAAGCTAGGTCGTTTGAACTTTGGACCACTCAATGCCCAGGTACTCAAATATATTATTGGGTCATTCCTCCCTAATCTGATTGGTCTATCAAAACAATTTTATGCTTGGAAATCAAGCATGAAAAAGAGGCATGTTCCTGGAGTCTTAGGTTATTCCTTCCTAATGTGAATGATCTATCATAAAAAAGAGGGCATGTTCCAAGCATTTGTTTCCAAATTTCATAACTTTCTGATAAAGAATGTAAGGCTAATATAAGATAGTAACATGGTGCTTAAAGTCATGGTGATAATAATCCGTGAAATGTTGGCGCCCTCAATAATAAATTAATATACCTTATCAATGTTAATTTGTTTTAATTAAATATCACATGATAGGGGAATGTACATGTATTGATATTCACGAGACTACTGTTAAGAGAATGACCTTAGGTAGGTTGCGCTGCTGAAATTGCTGACTTCTCTTTCTCTCTGAATTTTGAAGTATAGAACTGACCTATCAAAATATTATAGAATTAAAAGAAGTTGGGACTAACCCTATCATATATTATTCAGCAAAAAAAAAAAAAAAAAAAAAAAAAAAAAAAAAAAAAAAAAAAAAAAAAAACCCTATCATATATTATTCAAAGAGATTACTTCAATTTGAAACATTGATGTTGGATTTACTTGTGGCGATGATTGAGCTCAATCATCAACGAGATTCTCATGCTAACTAGAAATTATAGAATATAGAGGCGGGAATCTTGACCATTAAAAAGAAAATCTATAATGAAATTTTTTTTGCCAAGTATATAAATTTTCTTCTTAAAAAAATTTAGAATGAATATTAATTTTCGCTTGTATAATTTATTCTATAAGAACAAATCATGTTCCATATAGAAAGCCACTATGGCTTTCCATTTTATGAATCTGATCGATACTGGCCCTTCTCGTCACATGAAAAGTTCTTGCTAGTACCAAGCATGGACGGATTTAGATATGGACTTGGGGGAATTGGCACCCACAAATTTTTTTTAATTTTTTTTAAATATTAGTGTGTATATATATATAGGTTTTAGTTTAAGCATTTTTTTTTCCTATAAAATTACACTTTACCCCTTAACAATATCATAGTTTCTTTTAAAAGTAATGCTATAATTACAAACTTTTATACAACATTTTTACTAACTGTTGAGGTAGCAAACTCTTATTAGTTCGCATTTCGGCCCATCACTTACATAACATTTTTACTTATACTAATAATCATTTACCACATAAGCAATTTGTAAAAGAGTTTGTAACTCTAGCATTTTCCTCATTTCAAAGGCCATAAAAAAAAAAAAAAGATCTAAATCTAAAACAAAATATACAAGTCCAACAAAAATTACCAATAGTAAAGCTAAATAAAAATAATAATAATAATAAAAAAAAAAAAAAAAAAAACCCAACCAATCTATTTTATCCAAATTAAACAACCTAGCTCTTTAAAAAATTTGAAACAAATTTTTTTTTTCCCCTTATCTAGCATGCACATAACACACACACACACACAAAACCTACAGTGATTAAGCAGTAGAGTTGAATACCAGAGTCGTTACACACAGTTAATAGTAGAGCCACTGCCTAATTCTAAGTTCTGGTTCTATCCTAGTACCTAGTGATATAGATTGCAAAGTGTTATATATATATATATATATACACACACACACACATATATATATATATATATATATATATATATATATAAAGGATCTATATTTCAGAGAAATGTTTGATAATTAATGTGGTAAACCATTTATTGTTTCATCTGCATAGATGCATGCATGGCAGACTACACACGTTTTGGAAACCTCTCTATCTCTAAATGGATTGTTGGAGACTCCACAACATAATTATCAAATAGATTTGGATTGTTGGACACTCCACAACATAATTATCAAATACATTTGGATTGTTGGATACTACACAACATAATTATCAAACAGCTTTAGCACTTGGAGGGTTATTGACGGAACTGTATCTTCAATTAAAATTTAATAGAAATTAATAATACTTTCCATAAAACAAAAACTCTTAAAGGCTTAAAATTTGATAGATAAATTTTAAAAAATATATAATAGAAATTAAAGATTAAGAACGTAATCTCATACTTAATGCAATCTTAATTTTATTACATAAAAAAAATAAATGACTAGATCTTTAAGTTTTTATATAAATATATAGAATATATAGATTAAATATTCTAATAAATATTTAAATGATAAGTCATAAATATGTAATTATCTTATTAATAAAATATATAATTAAAATTTGAAGTGAAAAAAATAGACATATATGGGGAATGTTAATAAAAATAGAAGTAGAAATAATTCATTATATTCAAAGAAAATTATATATAAAAAAGTTAAAAACATTAAATGAAATAAAATAAAATCATTTTGAAAATTTATAGGTTTTTTGGTACTCCAATTTATATAAATTAAGAGATGCTTTTATAGAAATAATATTCATTGAATAATGGAAATTGTATTCGGGGATCTCTTCTTTAATATAGCATCTTTAAGTATATAGAAAATACGCATGGTTCCAAAAAAAAAAAAAAAAAAAATGAAAGAAAGAAAAGAAAGAAAGAAAGAAAGAAATGCGTGTACCATAAGGTTTGATTGGGTTTGACCATATAATATAGTAATATACCATAAAAAAAAATTTTAAAAATAAAAATAATTGATGATTCAAAACGGTTTAGGTAATGGATCGTGGCCAATCCAGATTTAATAACTATGATTTTTGTATATTATTTATTTATTTATTTTTGAATAATAATTATAGAGAGCATTCACATCATATTCCTATTTTTCTCCATATTTTAGAATGATAATCTACTACCTAATCTCTTTCTGAAACTCAAATCAAAATTTTCTATTCTAGGCATTATTTTAATTTTTTTTTATTTCTCTATTTTCAAAACACCTTTTTTTTTTTTATTGAGAAGTGTTACATTCGCAACAATTTCACAATAAATCATAAGCGATAAGATATCACTAATTCAAAATTAAATCTATCATTGAAATTAATTTTTTCCCTATTAATAATAACCCATAACAATTTGTCACATATTATTTAATTTATTGTGAAAATATTACGAAGCAGTTGCGGACATAACATTTCTCTTTTTTATTTTAGTTACAATGACACAAAAATAGTAAAATAATGGTTAGGGAACGAACAGTTTTTGCCTAAATATAGGAAAGCATTTTAGTGTTTATTATGCACGCTCTCTCACCATTTACGTGTAGTTGTGTGTAAAAGTATTTATAATAGGTGTGGTGAACTATTTTTTACCCAAATAAGAATCCTGGCCCGAATGCTTGTGTGTTTATTAGGCACCCCACTTGAGCCATAACGTATTGATTACCGCTCTTGCCTATAAATACCAAATCACATATCCCATCTTCATTCAGAACCAGAAGACTAAAACTAGCTCTCCCTTGCACAGAGATAAAAATGGGTTTTATCAAGTATTTGCTGGCCATATGCCTCTTGGGGTTGGCTCTACTTCATGTCTCCCTAGCCCAAAGCTCCCACCAAGACTTTGTCAATGCACACAATGCAGCTCGTGCCAAAGTTGGTGTTGGTCCACTTAGATGGAACTACACAATTGCAGCCTATGCTCAAAATTATGCTAATAAGAGATCGGGAGACTGCAACTTGGAACATTCAGAAGGGCCCTATGGAGAAAATCTTGCTGAAGGTTATGATAACTTAAACGGAGTGGATGCAGTGAATATGTGGATAGCAGAGAAGCCTTACTATAACCACAAGTCCAATCAATGTGTCGGTGGTGAGTGCCTGCACTATACTCAGGTTGTTTGGCGTGATTCGGTTCATCTTGGGTGTGCTAGAGTCAAGTGCCACAATGGGTGGATGTTCGTCATTTGTAGCTATGATCCTCCGGGTAATTATGAAGGCGAACGTCCTTATTAAGTGGTTTCATTAGTTACTAATTTTGATTATGTTGTTCCTTATCAGGAGTGTATGTGGTAGTAACCAAATATATATGCATACCTTCCGAAGGATATAATGAAAATGAAGTCACTTTTATTATTATGAAGAAGAAATTTGTTTTCACTTTGTTAATTTTCGTTCATACAATGGAATTGATCACTGCTATGACGTTTCTGTCACTGGAATAAGTTTCTCTGACATATGTTAGACTTTCCCACTCATTTAACATGGGAGGGTCCGGAGGGAGAGACAAATAAGTCAATTCCCTGAAACAACTTACCATGGGGGGAGTCTATTTTCTAATAAGGAAATATAAATCACAAAATGGTAGATATATAAGAGCATATGGAATTAAATCAAGAATATTTAAGCACATAAAAGATAAGAATAAAGTCAATATATTGAACAAGAAATTAACTGATACATGTAATTTGATTGCCTTCCTTTTAACTTTAGTCTATTTTCTAATAAGGAAATATAAATCACAAAATGGTAGATATATAAGAGCATATGGAATTAAATCAAGAATATTTAAGCCCATAAAAGATAAGAATAAAGTCAATATATTGAACAAGAAATTAACTGATACATGTAATTTGATTGCCTTCCTTTTAACTTTGAAAACATAATTAGCACATAACCCGTTTGTGAATACTGGATACCATATATGCCTGTATAGGTTTATGGCTGAGCTTTTCTTTTATGGTATGAAAAGAAGATAGGATAATCTAAGAAAAAAAAAAAAAAAAAAAAGCAATATGTTTTTTTATCACGTGAACGTCAATAATTACATTAAAGATAGGAAAAAAAGCATAGGAGTAGGGTACTTAATCATTTCTAAGGGCATCTGTTCTCGGCAAATCATGTCAAGACGGGTGCTTCTTGCCATTTACGACAACACGTCTTATTCTATACAAACTTTGCCATGTGATTATATCAGCCGCTGTCTAATATAATAGAATTTTATGGTGCCATGTGTATGTTCAAGAGTGATCAGCACTGCTACTAGTACATATATTATTGGAGCAACGCTACAACAACCCCTTTTTCTTATTTACATATCAATAAAATAAAATGGAAAATTTTTATTAGTTTTCATCTAATTCAATTACTTAAATAACTTTTTTACCTACTTATAATTACTTATTACATTAGTAATTTGTAAAAAAATATAAAATTGTGAATTCAGCATTTTCATATAGGCAAAAATACACTTTTAGTCCTTACATTTTAGGTCTATTCTCATTTTGGTTTCTAATTTGATTTCATACCTACCTCAATCCCTGAAATCAAAAAATCATTTCTATTTTGATCTTTGCCGTCATCTCAATAATGGAAAAAGCATATGTAGCAAACATAATGTATTATTGGCACAGTAAATGCTGACATGGCTAACAAAATAAAATAAAATAATTATATTTGACATTTTTTAAATGCTACGTCAACATTTAAATTAATAAAAAAAAAAAACCAGCTCAGAAAATTTTTTAAAAAAAAATTAAAAAATTAAAAATATACATTAATCTAATTAAAAAATAATTTTATTAAAATAAAATATATTATTAAAAAAAAAACTTTGAAATCTGAAAATAACAAGCCGTGCACAAAACCCATTAACAAAAACTCTAGCATCAAATAAACTTGGTTCCCACATCCAAATAATAAAACCATTCACAAAACCTCTAGGATCAAAACTATATTGGGAGTTGTGGTGACCAATTTTCAAAACCCATTAGCAGAACCAAAGATCCAAATAGTCTGACCGATCTTCGTTTTCTCGAATAAGATCTTTCTCTTTCAGCTTTTTTCTTTAGGATCTGACTTTGATTTGGGTTTAGAGAGAGATGGGCTCAAATTGGTGTAGTGGTTGTGAAGGGGTGGTTGGTCTGGTGGTGGTGGGGGTGGATCGTTGGTTGGATTTGTTGTTGGCGTGGGTTGCGATGGCTTGATGTGTCCATTGGTGACTGATCGGTGGCAATGGTGGTGATTGGTGGTCTGATATATTCATATAGGTTTCAGATTGGTGGTTTGACTTTGATTTGTTCCGTTTTGGTCCTTGGGTTTGCTCTTGTTCTGGGTTTGTTTGTGCTAGGTTTGACTTGCTTTTAATTGATGGTGGTGGTGGGCTTGATTGTGAGAATGTGAAGTGTTTTGGGTATCCTTACTCTTGTTCTGGGTTTGTTTGTGTTTTTGGTTTTTGGAGAGAATGTGGAGTTGTTTGTTTTTATGTATTTTTTGTGTGTTTGTTTCCCAATAAAAATTCTGGGTATATGGGTTTGCTGGAGATTGAGTTGGTTACTGTGTTATGGGTTTATTTATTTGGTTTACTTATGATTTGGTTTGGTTTATTTCATTTATTTCTTGTTTTTTTGGATTTGGTGGAGATTAGATTTTGGTTGCTGGATTTGGATTTGGGGTTTGCTAGAGATTGGTTTGGTTGCTAGGTTTATTTCTTGGATTTGGGAAGAACATGTTCTTACGGAAAAAATAATGAAAGTTAAATAATAATAATCATAATAATAATAAAAATAATAATAATAATAATAATAATAATAATAACTAAATTAGATTTAAGGTTTTTTAATTTATTTTATTTTTTGGTTGAAATTTTTTGAGCTGTTTTTTTTAATTAATTTAAATACTGATGTAGCATTAAAAAAATGCTAAATATAATTTTCTATTATTATTTTATTAGCCACGTCAACATTTACTGTGCCAACAGTGCATTCTGTTTACCACATATGCTTTTTCCATTTCTAAGATGACGGTAAGGACCAAAACAAAAATAATTTTCTGATTTCAGGGACTAAGATAGGCGCAAAATCAAATTGGGGACCAAAATAAGAATATGCTCAAAATGTAGGGAGTAAAAGTCTATTTTTGCCTTCCATATATTATTGTTCCCAACCCACCACAAATCACACATGTGCATCAAAACCATCCTCTGTTTCTTTTTTGGTGGTCGGATTTGAATCACATTAGCTATGCAAATATATTGTGAGTACATCTAATATAAATGTGGTATAATCGATTAGGCTAGCCTTTCAGTTAACCTTAAGGGTCCATTTAGTTGAAGGAGTGGAAAAGTTAGATGATAAAAAATGTGAGAGGATAGAAAAATGAGAGGATGGAAAAGATTTTAATTTTCCTCATTTTTATTTGGTTGGGAGTGAAAAAGTAGAGGTGTGAAAAAAGTAAGTTTGTATAAATTTACTCATGTACGCTTATTAAAAATGATACCAAATTAAAACAAAAAAAGTGACAAACAACCAAAAAAAAAAAAACACTAAAGAAAGCAAAAGAATATATATATATATATATATATATATATATATATATGAGAAACTTACACTTAAATAAAAAATAAAAAATAAAAAAAAAGAGGAGGAAAGAAGGTGCAACGAGGGAAGAAAAAAAAGGAAGAAGAAGAAGAGGAGGCACGTCCAGGTGGGAGGAAAAAAAAGAAAAAAAAAAAAAAAGGAGGCAACGTCCAGGAGAGAGAAAAAAAGGTGAAGAAGAGCAATGTACGAACAAAGCCTATGTGCAAGTGCATAAAAACATTTTTGTCCATTAAGCAGCTTCATTTCCTCTCTTTAGTTTTCTCTCTATTTTTGGGATAAAACATTTTGGTGGGCCCAGGGAGAAAATACTTGGGCCTCATAATTTATTTTCTTTCCTCTCACCTAATCAAATACACTCCAAAAAAGTTTTCTTCTCATTTTTTCTCCAAAATTTTACATTCAACTTATTTCATCTCCAAACAAATACACCTTAAACGTAGTAATTAAGAGTCTAAGAAAATCAATTCAAGCTCAAGTTAATTCTTAATATAAAGCTCAGCCTATAAAATTTTGGTTTGACGAGCATTGCCTTAGCTTTGACTTGATTCTTGAACTATGGCCGTATGACTCTCAAGTCTCAATGAAGCGAAGTGATATGCTAGAAATTATTTCTTTTAAACAACCACAAAGTTGGTTAACCTATTTTTTAGAATGTATACCTCGATTGTTTAACAAGTTGCTTTAACTTAGGGTCCGTTTGGATGGAGGAGTGGAAAAGTGGGAGGATGGAAAATATTTAGCTTTCCCTCTTGTGTGTTTGGTTGGAGGGGTGGAAAGGTGGGAGGGTGGAAAACTTTTTTGTTTGATTAAAGAGAAAAATGGAAGGATAGAAAATATAGTTTATATAAATTTACTATTATACCCTTATTACATAATTGGTAAAAAATAGATTTATTTGTATTAATTAAATAATATAAAATTGACCAACAATTATATTTTTTAATGAGAAGTGTTACACGTCCACAAAATTTTTTGCAATACTTTCACAACAAAATTTATGTGGAAAGTTGTTACTATTTCTAATTTGAATGCAGTACTAAAATTATTTTTTACTCACCAATATTAACTAATAACAATCTATTACTTAACATTTGTTGTGAAAATATTGTAGTAACATTTCACAAATAAGATCTTTTGTTCTTTATATTATTTCCCCTTATCCCCTTTTCATTTGATCCTTTTGTTTTTTTCTTTTTTTTTTTCTATGCCATCTCCTCCACACACATTTATCTCTATCCCCACCCCCTTCTTTTTCTTCTTCTCTTTCCTTCACAAGTCTCAACACATCCTCTCTCTCTCTTATCTTCTCCAGCTCGCTCTCTCTTCTGTGTGTTTGACTGTTTTTTTTTTTTTCATTCGTTTTTTTTTTTTCCTACGCTATCTCCCTCCACACATGTCCTATCTCTATCACCACCCCCTTCTTTTTCTTCTTCTCCCTCATTCAAGTCTCAAGAACAGCAGTTGCCCAGCCAAAGTTGGAGCTCATCTTCGTCCCCAACGCAGTCCAGATGGGTCAGATGGCTTCTGTCTTCTCTATTTTGTTTTTTTTTTTCTTTTATTGTTATGATTTGATTAATTTTAAAATTGTGTTTTTGAGTTTGTATTGTGATAATCTGATTATGCTTGAGTTTAGAGATGTTTGAGAGAAAGATTTTTGTGGTTTTAGCCGTTGTGTTTGTGTTTGTAGCCGTTGTGTTTGAGGGCATTTCTGGAAAAGTGTTGGGAGAGCAATTTTCTCTCCACAGTTTTCCTCCCGATTTGAGAGGAAAAAAATTGGTGGGCCCGGGAGGAAAATTTTCTCCTGGGTTTTCCATCTTCTCTGTTTTCTTCCGCTTCCCAAACAGTGAAAAATACTGTTTTCCACACCATTTTCCACCTATTATTTTTCATCCTCCCTATAATCCTTCCAACCAAACATAGTGTTAAGGTTTGAACCACAGTCCTTAAAAAGTGGACGGGAGAGGACAAGTATAAAAAGGACAATATAATTTTTGTGGAACAGTAAATTATAAGAAACCTTTTTTGGATATTATCATTTTGGCTTATTTGAAAAGGCAAAACAAGAAGCTCCCTAAGTTTTGGACGGCCAGGAACCCCTGCTCCTATCCCGAAAAAGAAAATTTATTCCCCCTCATGTGACAAGGTAGTTAGTTTTGTCCCTGTCTCCCTGAACAAGGTCATATTAACTGTTGCTAAAGATTGATTAACCTTTTAACCAAAAAAAAAAGATTGATTAACCTATATAAATGACCGAGGCACTAGAGACTAGAAAGGGCTTAATAAGTGACAAACTGTTTTGGGGAGTTGAAAATAAGTAGATATAGAGATGGCTTAGTTTTTTTAATCTTGACGAATCTTGAGATACAAAATGCTTTTCTTATCGATTTTTTGGATTATTTTATCATTATTCACCCTGTCTTGGTATTTTTATTATTGTTTGTGATGTTAACAATATTGACCTAGGCCTTAACATCGATCTAAGTTCTTAAAAAAAAATTAAGAATTTTCCAATTAATATATTTTGTATTTGGATTACTTTCTCAACCAATGATATTGATATCTTGGCAGCCTTCCCGAGTAACTCCTCGGCCTGGAGTTCCAATCGAGGAAGTAGATGTCATAGTAGTAGCTAAGAAATCTTCAAATGGTACATAAACAACTGTGCGGAAGTATGGGCTTAACAGTCTTGATTGGTGTCCCAGAGATATGTTTTCCGCTATACAATTACAACCATCATTGCTCAACGGATACAAAACACCCAAGCTTTAGCACCTGGTTCAATGGCTTACAAGCAATATTTAGGAGTGTTTAACATTTCCAAACCAAATTGATGAAATTATTAATTAAAATCTTTGGTACTTAAAACACATGCATCATGACGCAATAGCAAGTTACAATTGGTATGATAGGGATACAATGTATAAAAATCCTTTTATGTGGAAGGAAAATAATTTATCACTATTTATCATTAATTGGTATGTGTGAGAGTTAGAAAAAGATCTCTTATTTTTTTCTTTTTTTCATTTTTTAAGTGAGAAAGTTTGTTAGTGAGAATATCTATAAGTGTATTTGGAGTTAGACTTCCTATTTGACATGACACTTTCTAGTGTAACATCCCTAGGCTTGGATTGTAAGAGTTATGAGGTTAAATTATATTTTTGGCCTAAAGAAAGATCGAATGGTGGATTAGAGGCGATACATAGAGAAGGGAAATATAAAAAATACGAGAACGAATCAAGCTAGAGATCATGGAGGAAAAACAAAGAATTTTGACTGGTTTTCAAATCCTTTGATGCACAAGATAACTTTAAAATAATAATAATAATAATAATAAAAATTTTAAAAAAATAAAAATGAAATAAAAAAAAGAAAAAGAAAAAAGAAGAAGAAGAAGAAGAAGAAAGTATTTCATTCCATGGCTAGGCTTTGTTAAGGCCTTCTATTTTCAGCATTGCTAGTAAGGACAGGTTCGACTAGATAATCTTTCCCATTTTACATGGAGGCTTTTAATAAGCGAGTTCGGGATTGAAAACTTATTAGTTGTAATATACTACCTAAAATAAAAATAAAAATCTATCTATAATAAACTAAATAATATCTGGTCAAACTAGTGCATGAAGTTTTTGATTTAAGAATGATGCATGTCTTCTGTGTTTTTATTGAAATTTGAAACAAATTTGTCCAGTTCATAGTGATATGACTTAAAATCTGCCTAAGGCTGATGTGTTGCATGGACACAAGAATTTTCTAATCATTTTCCTTTTTCCCAAAATTGAAAAAAATTTACCCAACAATTTGATATGCCAATTTATGGACTTTAGCCTTTTTTTTTCTATGGTTCATTTGTTTTGACGTAATTTTTTAAAAATGTATTTCTTATTTTTGGGAATTTAGATTGGTTGAAAGATTCAGTAAAATGAAATCATTTTCTTTTGATCAAGAAAAATACTTGTTCTAAGGTTTGAAAATGTTTTACACACCTCTAAAGGAGTGAAACGATTTCAACCTAAACAGAAAGTGCTCCTCTATCTCAAAAACTCAAAACTTTCAATTTTCTCTTTCAAAATAACACAACAGCTTATAACATACAAAATGGCAAAAATATCCAAAAATCTCAAAAATGACGAAAATCCCTGTCTTTCAAGAGAATTCACAACATGTTAAACCTTGGTAAGGTTATTCGCTTTGCATCAAATAAAACATCATGCTCCACCTATATCTAAATTAAAAGCTCCAAATGATAGAAATTTTAGTAAAATCTTGAAATTTATGTACCAAAATACCCTTACAAAATTGAACATCATGCTCCATCTATCCAATATGATTGAATGATCCTAAACTTATAAAAAAAAACAAAAACAAAAACAAAACAAAACAAAATTAATCCTCCAAAATTATTGAAATGATGAAAATATCTAAAATGACAACAATATTCCTCAAAATTTCAAGATTTGCTCCCAACCGTCATTGAAGTTGCATACAAAACTTTTAAGTAGTTTTTTTTTTTTTTTTTTTTAATTTTTTTTTAAGTTGAATATTTTATTAAATACCCCTTTTTTTTTTTTCTTTTTTCCTTCACATGTGGCTATGATTTGATACCATAACATGTAGCCATAGTTTATTGAAAAATTAGTAAACTTTTTCAACTGAAAATAAGGAGAGAAAATATATATATATATATATATATATATATATATATAGAGAGAGAGAGAGAGAGAGAGAGAGAGAGAGGGCTGCCATCATCACTCATGTGTCATGTATTCTTTGACTTTTTCGAGTGAGATAAGAAAAAGAGATATTTACGTTGTACCGACTATGCATTCTTGTCTTTTTTTCAGTATGGCGTATAGCCTAGGGCCCTTAATTAGAACGTGATGTTTGTCTTTGTTTCCCACTAAAAAAAGAAAAAAAAAAAAGGTGATGTTCGTTTCAAAAGCAGTGAGTTTAGTGTTAGTTTAGAATCTTTAGATTGCGCGGAAATTTCGGTGTGTTTTCGTCTTTATCTTTTGAATATTATTTACAGGACTTATAAGTGGTCTAATTCAATAAAATTTTTATTAAAATTAAGTTTTATAGTACTATTTATATATTTAAAAATTATTTTTTTATAATATTTTTAATTTTTAATAATAAGCGGTATCCAAATAAACCCTTAATTTTTTAGTATTTTTTTTTTTTTGAGAATGATCCTAAACTTAAAAAAAAATAACAAAATCAATCCTCCAAAATTATTGAAATGATGAAATATCTAAAATGACCACAATAATCCTCAAAATTTCAAGATTTGCTCCCAACCGTTATAGAAGTTGCATACAAAACTTTTAAGTAGTTTTTTTTTTTTTTTTTTTTTTTTTTTTTTTTTTTAAGTTGAATATTTTATTAAATAACTCTTTTTTTTTTCTTTTCTTTTTTTGTCATTTCCTTCACATGTGGCTATGATTTGATACCATAACTTGTAGCCATAGTTTATTGAAAAATTAGTAAACTTTTTCAACTGAAAATAAGGAGAGAAAAAAATAAAATAATATATATATATATATATATATATATATATATAGAGGGCTGCCATGATCACTCATGTATTCTTTAACTTTTTCAAGTGAGATAAGAAAAAGAGATATTTACGTTGTACCTATGCATTCTTGTCTTTTTTTCAATATGGCGTGTAGCCTAGGGCCCTTTAGAACATGATGCTTGTCTTTGTTTCCCACTAAAAAAAGAAAAAAAGAAAAAAGGTGATGTTAGTTTCAAAAGTAATGCATTTAGTGTTAGTTTGTGTTGCGCTGAAATTTCAGTGTATTTTCATCTTTGTCTTTTGTATGCTGTTTATGAAACTTATAAATTTTTTAGTAAAATTTTTATTAAAATTAAGTTTTACAGTACTATTTACATATTTAAAAATTATTTTGTTATAATATTTTTAATTTTTAACAATAAGTAGTATTTAAACAAATCTTTAATTTTTTTTGAGACCACAATTATTCTCTATCCAATATTATAAATTATTAACTTATGCAACTTCGAGTGATTATCTAACAATCGAAAGGCAGTGAATCTCGTAATTAAAAAATTGTCAAAAAAAAATATTTACCATTCACAATTGTATAGAATCTATAGATAATGCAGAAGGAAAAAAAAGTCAGTCACATCCACATGGCTAGGTCCTAAGTCTATGATCACTCAGTTTTCCGTGATTGGTGGTTAGCGATTGACCTGACCTTCTTCTTTTTTTCTTTTTTCTTTTTTTTTTTTTTTCTTTTTTTCTTTTTTTTGGGGGGAGAATCGACCTGACCGTTTTTAAGTCTTGGATAACGACCTAACGGACAAGCATGTGCTTTCTAGATTCACCTAATATATAGTTCCAAATAGAAAAGTAAAACAAAATGATTATTATTATTCTTAATTAGTAGTATTAATTTAAAATTAAAAAACCACTGAGATTGACCCAAATACAAAACGACGAGGAAGATTTCTCAAGGCATAAATGGTTGCATAAGCATTACGACATTATGATGAGGTTTCTGAAACAAGAAATGTTCCAAGTTTTTTTGTTTTTGTTTTTTGTGAAATGTTCCAAGTAATTAGCTACAAAGATTTGAAGGTAATGACCGTAATCGCTAGAGAGGAGAATATTAAGTCTAATAAAGGTGGTCATGGTTTGTCTGTGAAATAATGAATCCTTATTTTAAACCTTTCTAACATGGCAATTTGAAGCTTTCTCATGGTACCAACTCTCAACTAGTCTAGTCTAGGGCCCGTTTGAATAGAGAAAAAAAAGGAGGAAAAATATAGTAAAATTGGCTAAAATGAGATTAATTTGAAGTTAAATTTATTTTACTCTATTCTGTCTCACTCTTTTCTACGATGCTTAGCCATGTTAGTATGTGTAACACGACACACTTTGGGTTGGTAGAAGGCAACGTTTGATCACAAGATAGCAACAAGTTGTAGTATGAAACCTGAACCAAGCACTAAGAAAAGTTTGTCCCAGCAGACTCGGCTCATTTTCTGCAAGAAAATGCGCTGTTACTTCCACGTAATTATTAGACAGACTTGCTAGGTAAGCTTTTATGCTGGTCAAAAAGTACGACTGTGAGGTAATTTATACCAGATTTTCTCAACAACCCTATATAATATATATGTAATAGATTGCAATTAGCTACCGTTAATTTTTATAGGAACCTATCACGTTTCTTTTACCGCTCAAAATTAGTCACATCAAATAGTTGAAGAATTGGTTTTTGTCCTAGAATTTATCTATGTTAACTGCATTGATTTCTCACAAGCAGATTTGTTACGAAACACAAAAAATTCTTTTATTACTAACAAGTTTTTTTTTTTTTTTTTTTTTTTTTTTTTTTTTTTTTAATTTGTGATTAGTTAAACTGGTAAAGTTTTTTATGATTGAATAAGAAATTTGAGGTTTAATCTCTGCCTATATTAAAAACTGATCGGTGTCTTGGTCTGATGATAAAAAACAGAAGTCATATGTTGAAACTCTATAAATAATTTTTTTTTTAATGTGAATTTTTCTATGGCATGTGCATGTGTGCATCACACACAAATAATAAAAAACTGGTTAAATAAGAAATCTGAGATTTAATCCCTGCCTACATAAAAAACCAATTAGTGTCTTAGTCTGATGATAAAAAGCACAATCATAAAAAACAAAAGTCATAGGTTGAAACTCTATAAATAATTTTTTTTTAAATGTGAATTTTTCTATGGTATGTGCATGTGTGCATCACACACAATAATCAGTTCAACTATTCATTTTTGAGGTGCTTGAAACTCACCAATAAGTTTGTGAGCTTTATTTATGTAATAAAATTTGTAGTACCTTTTACATTTTCCAACACATAAATTTTAATGGCTCATTTTAAAAAGAGTAATGCTATTTACATAATATTTTCACAAAAAATCCTAAGTGTTTGACTATTATTGGTTCTAATATGGAAACTCCACTTATATTACTTTTTTACCCACCAATAATAACTTGTCATCTATAATTTGTTGTTTAATTATCGTGAATATATTCTGAACATAGAACTACTCTTTTAAAAATCATATGCCCGAAAAACTCTTAAGACTTTTTAGGTTAATTAAAAGAATAGTTATATAATGTTAAAGTTATTTATTTTATTCTATTGAAATACTTAATATATACTTATATTATCTTAATATGATTTGATAAGATATTATATACAAATCAACTAATTAAGCATTTAATATATACATCACCTCAATTTTTAGTTACGTTTTCAAGCAAGAGAGATGCTACGTTCATAACATTTTTACAACATTTTCACAACAAATCATGCGTAGTTAGTTGTTATTGGTTCAAATTTAAACTTAACACTAAGATTACTTTTTTGCCTCAACAATAATAACTTGTCACTTAAGATTTGTTATAAAAATGTTGTGAAAATTTTGTGGACATATCATTTCTCTTTCAAGCAATACATATAACAAGCTATTGAAGGAGTTTCATGTTTCATGTTTTCCTTGTCACTTAGCTAAAAAAAAAAAACAAATTTTATTTATTGTATCATATTAATTATTATAATTTAATAAGATTTTATTTTTGTTCATCTAAAATCTAATATACATGCATGCATACATATTATATATGGACAGTAAAATCTTTTTTTTTTTTTTTTTTTTTTGAGGGAAATGGACAGTAAAATCTAATTATTCAATTTACACAAAACCTTAATAGATTAAAAAGAATAAAGAATATAATAAAAATATTGAAATTTAGTAAAGTTAAATTATTTTTATACAAGTATAATACAAAAAGTTTAAAGTGCGTTCGTATGTATGGCAAATGTGGTTTCTTTAGAAACATACATACATGTATAACGTCTGATGTTGTATGTATGTATAAGTAACTGAAAGTCTTTAATTCAATTTACTTTACAAATAGTTAGTAAAATATGCGTACTATAAATGATATTTTATATGGACATATATTAAAAATCTGAAATAATTTTTTTTAATGAAAAAAAAAAAAAGTTTTAATACATTATACATGTACATAAAATACTTGAACAAATATGTATTAAAAATTTATTGTATTAAATATTTAAACTTAACTGAATTTTATCCTTTTATCGGAAATTGTTTAGTGTACCAACTACCAAGTTATGTTATGTTATGTTATTTATTTTTAATGTTATTATATACTCCATGACAATAAAATAATTTAAATCAATATGTTCTAGTTCCATGTGAATGTTACTATTTATACAAACATGTCTTTGTTCTCTCTCTCTGTCTGTGTGTGTGATGTACACATGCACATACAGATGTATTAGAATTTAAATAAAAACAGAATTACATAAATTATAATAATATGTGTAAATAAATAATTTTGTTTGTTGTTGCTCTTGAAAATGTAGCTTTTTTTATTTTTATTTTAAATAATGGACTTAATATATTATTAAATACTTAATTAGTAGCCTTTTAAGAATATCTTATGAAATTTCGAACTGTGACTTGACGTGGTACTATGTTATTTCAATTTCAAAATTAAAATGTTTGCTACCAGCATTTGTTTCTAAAGATCCGGGTAGCGCATTATATATTCTTGTTTAAAGTCAAGGTCAAGAGTCAAGATTGAAATTCGAATGGAATTTCATTATCTATGTAGAATTGATTATGCTTTCTTCGAATGAAATATTTTAACCAACTATTATATAGTTATTCTGTCATTAGCAAATACTATTCAAGGGTTGTTTTGGTCCTTCTAGTTCCTCCAACGTTTTTCGCGTTGTGCTTTTGAACATTGATTCTACCATTACTTCCAATGTTCATCACACCATTTTGCACACTATGTATATCCCTAATTCCCTATATATACCTCATGCACAAACCTTATTTCTCCACCAATCAATTAAGATTTTGCTTTGCACTAAAATGGGGTTGTGTAAGATTTCACTAGCTTTTGTTTTTCTCATGAGCTTAACCCCAGTCCATCTCACCCTTGCCCAAGACTCCAAAGAAGACTACCTTAATGCCCACAATGCAGCCCGTGCGGACGTGGGAGTTCCATCTCTGACTTGGGATGACACTGTAGCGGCATATGCACAGAACTATGCTAATCAGCGTATTGGAGATTGCAATCTTGTGCACTCCGGTGGAAAATATGGTGAAAACATTGCATGGGGCAGCGCTGACCTCTCAGGAACAGATGCAGTGAAGATGTGGGTCGACGAGAAAGCCAACTATGACTACAACTCTAACTCTTGTGTTGGAGGGCAGTGCGGCCACTATACTCAGGTGGTTTGGCGCAACTCGGTTCGTCTTGGATGTGCTAAAGTGAGATGCAACAATGGTGGAACATTCATTGGTTGCAACTATGATCCTCCTGGCAACTACAACAACGAGCGGCCTTACTAAGAGCTATATGTTTCACTACCTATATAGCTGCTACTATAAGCATCTCCATCTATTACCTAAAAGTGCTTAATGATAATTAAATAATAAAAATCTTCTATCATATTGTTAGCGTTTCAATATATTCTCAACGTTCATTTTCTCTGTTCCATAAAAAGTAATCAGGTCCCCTTTTTATTTTATTTTTTTATTTTTTTCAATATAAAAGATATAACATAATCAAAATTGAAAACGGGAAAAGAATCATACACTTTGCACTTGATATAACGCAGTTTGTAGACTATAGATTAAAACACTAAGAGTGGAAGAAAGTATTTTTATTCATACTTATGCTATATTTTAGGAGAAAAGGGATAAAATGAAGTACAAAGTCATCCATCTTTTGATTCTCAAAAAAAAAAGAAAAAAAAGAAAAGAAAAAGAAAGCCATCCATCTTTTATTGGTGGGAATTCATCTTATTTGCATATTAGGGTATAATTGGAGACATTTTTTTATTTATTTATGGAGAATGAATTTAAACAAAGATCAAATGCTTCCTGGATAAAGGCTTTTACTCTTGTAATTTGATACTTGTAAATTGTTTTTTCTAGTAAATGAAACGAGACCTTGGTTGGGACAACGAAGATTTCTCACGGCAGGGGGTATATATATATATATATATATATATATATATATATATATATACCACCCACCAAATTTGTCTTTGTGGTCATGGTTTACTTGTAATGCATCCTTTTTTTTAATCGTTCTAATACAGCACTTTGCAACTTTGTCAAGGTCCCTACTCCGTAGTACCCAGTCATGTTAGTATTAGGTCGATGGAAGGAAATATAATGTTTGATCACAAAATAACTTGGTTTACAACTCTTGTTAGAAAAATTAATATTGCTATATATTTTGAAAATCTAACCATTAAATTGTATGTTCTTAATGTTCTTAACATGCATGTCAAATTTTATGTTAATCGGATATTATTTATTATTTAATTCATAAACTTAGTTTTTGTGTATAATTTTGGATTATAAAAACTTGAATTTTCAACATTTGATTAATGACATAATTGTAGTTTTTATTTTTTGAAAAAATTTCTAGCGTGAGGGATATAAAAAGAAAATATTATTCAATGATAAATTTATCAAAATTCATATCAAATTAAAAAATATTGAATGAAATTATAATCATTAACAACAACCAAGATAAGCTTGTAGTTATACTTTGTCCTTCAAGATAAGCTTTTCTACAGGTCAAAATGTATGAATGTTTGGTAATCGGTAATGCATTGATTTTGCTCCAATATATCACAAAACATGCCTCTCCCAAAATTTTGTTTAAGCACTACACTTTTTTTTTTGATAAGAATATCGTAACTTTATTAAGATGAAGATTAAAATAATACATCATTACCCAATGTGGACTCACCCATATTATGATTTTCTTCTATCCAAGTTACATAACCATCAACCTTTTTGTCATATTGAACCAAAAGATAAGCTGGGCGATTACCGTTTTTCTTAACGTGGGATATACTGACATGCCTAAAGTCCTGCAGTTTATTTCGAATCCACACAACGATATTTTCAATAGCAACTGGAGGTTCACCTATACCATTTAACGCATCAACGAAAATCTTGGAGTCACTCTCAAACACTACATCGCATACTCCCACATCCCGAGTAAAATAAACCTCCTCCTCCTAAGATTTAGCTTCAGTATCCAAAGGTCCCAGTGCTATAGGTAATTTCTTGCTTAGAGTTGCCTTTACCTTTCTTGTATAATCTCGAATGTTTACCCTGACACTTGCTGATGAAGAGTTGACAAAGGTCTCCCCATCAATATTGATTTTGTACCATGACATTCTTGGAGGTGTCTACTGAACTGTATCGCTGATCTACTAATCTCACAAATCACAATTCAAACTCTTTTCCCCATAAACCCCTAAACATTTTGTATATGAAGATGTGCCAATTCAGTTATAAGTCCTTGACTCAATTTATGTACAAATAGTTAGTATAATATGTGTACTATACGATATATATATATATATATATATACACGATATATATATATATATATATATATATATTAAAACTCCTATTTACCGTAAAAAAAAAAAAAAAAAAAAAAAAAAAAAAAAACTGAAATGCATGTTTCTAAAATTAAAATTATAAAACATGTATAAAATATTCAAGTACTATACCTGTATAGAAACTACTTGAACAAACACGTATATTAATATTGTCTTGTTGCAAATTTTATTGTACCTAGTTTTGTTATAATATATGACGATAAAATTATAATATTAATATTTTCTAGTTGCATGTGAATGCCACTATTTATATCAACCTTTGAACATTTTATATTTTCTTTATGATCTTTATATATTTTTTATTTTAATAAGATTTTTAAGTATTTTGTACTATTATATTTTATTCTCTTTCTCGCATTTGCACCTTACATGTGTATATTAGAACTCAAATAAAAATAAAATTATTTTAATTATAAAAAGTATAAAAATACATGAGTTTGTTTGTTATTTTTCTTGAAAATGTACAAAAATTATAAAAATTACATATTAAAATAGATTAAATACTTAATTACTTCGTTTCTGATTATGCCAAAAATCGTTAATAAGTCACACAGTCTTCACATGCTCTAGACAACACCTGCGAAACAGAAACAAAGAAGACCTTGTAGAGAGTACCGGTTTGCTACCAGCCAAATACCCTTCAAAGGTCAAGTTAGAGAACTTTTACAACTCTAGAGTATCAGAACTGGGATAAATTATGCGTACCTTGATTTGCAAGGGCTTTGAGGGTTTTTATAGTAGCGTGAAGTTGACATCCGTTCCTTGGTGGAGAAGGCCTTTCCTTTTAGGGAAGATCCTCATTAATACGCATATTTTGCAGGATCATTTCCTTGTAAGAATCCTCTTAATTAGGGTTAACCGTGGAGCGCAAGATGTTTCCTTACACATTTGTAGGGGCCAAGTAAGGCCATGCTGGATCTGTCACAAGTTTCCTTCTCCCCGTTAGCTTCCTTCCGTCAACTTCCTATCCTGCCTAGGCGTTCTAGTCATCTTACTGATAACGCCTTAAAATGTATACTTGTTATATATTTATGTGGGCGTTATCTCCTTATTATTATGCTTAATTTGTATAATTAAGCCATGATTTGCATTAGTCCATATTAATTTATCTTTACATAATTTCTTGAATAAGATGCTATTCATTGTGTGTAATTTTTTACTTTCAGGAAATCATGTGAGAAAGATGAGTTTACAGGAATTTGTGAGAGAATGGAGGCCAAACTGAAATTAAAGTGAAGTTAAAGGACCATGCTTAAATGTCTAAGGAGGTGCAGCTGGAGTGCTTGGATCGTCTACCATGATTGGAAGCTTCAAATAAGGAAAGAAATCAAAGAGGCAGAATCTGAAAAGGAAAAATCTGATTTGAGAACTGATCAGTATTTTGGGCGTATCTCTCTCCTCAAAAATTCAATTGACACAAGGCTAGATGGGTTGGAACTGTGACTTAAATATCTACAACTTTCCAGTTTTGAGTTTTTTGAAATTCTCAACTTTTGAAGGCCGAAATTAACTCATAGTTTATTGCTGTAAACCTGGACGGAAATTAAAATAGTAAAAGTTATTTTTTCTTTGGACACTTAGACATTAGGGTTTGGAAGGGAGGCTGGGTAGAACGAATTTTGGAGAGAAAACCTTGTATTTTCCTTTCTCTAATGGCAGCCTAAACTCTTTGCTAGGGTTAGGGGTTATATTTTTTCTATACGATATGAATATTCAATGTGATTCTTTCTAGGATTTTATCAATGATATATTTGATTGTTCAATTAGATTTCTTTTGATGTATTAGTTCTTCCATACTTTCAATAAGTTCAATCATGTTTTTCTTATTGTTTAGATGAATTTCTAATAGTTTCAATTAGAAATCAGGCTTTAAAGTGAATGGGTTTTTCTGAAAACTTTTCTAACCGCATTATTAATCGAGGTTATCATGTGTTCTTGAATTGTCTCAGTTCAACCGAATCATAAATTTTTAATTGTATAAGAATAATCAATTATGAAATATATATTTTCTTAGATCACAAAGAATTTCATATCGATATAAGGAAACACCCCGATGCCCTAGTATTTACATTATTGATTTAAATAAGTTATTATTATTATTCTTGTTAACAATCACCAAGCAAAATTACTTTTCTTCTTCACCTAAAGTGTTATTTAATTATATTGTCTTTGAATTTACCCTGCTTCTTATGGTTCGACCTCGGTACTCCGAGAATTATATTGCTACGGTCTCCTGCACTTGGGAGTGAGCAAGCAATTTTGGCGCTGTTGCCAGGGAGCTGGTGCAATTTTAGAGGCAATTTTTGGGAGCAAAGCACAACCAGTGGAAATTCTTCTATTGGTAACTTTGTTCCATTTTTTTTCCTTATTTTGTTTTTATTTTTCTGTTTGTTTTTAATTAATTTTATTTAATTGGCATTCATTGTTGCATGAGCATTTGGGTTAGAAACAAGAGAGGCAGATTAGAAAATTTTGAAACTTACTTTGGTAATCTTTTTGACACACCTTTGCCTTCACCTTCTTCATCAATCATGGGTGATGAAACACGTAATAATCATAAGGAGAATAGAAGAACTATGTATGAATTGTTGCATCCCACACAAAATTATGTTCCTTCATGCATCATGTTTCCACCTAATGCACCACATGTAGAACTGAAACAAGGTTTATTAGCAATACTTCCTAACTTTAAGGGACAAGAAAATGAAAATCCTTATGTCCATGTTAGAGCTTTTGAAGAGGTAATTAGTAGTTTCTATGCACAAAATGTTATTGAGACTGCTAAGTTACGTTTCTTTCCTTTTTCACTTAAGGATAAGGCAAGAAGTTTGCTTTACACCTTGAAACCTAGGTCTATAGGTAGTTGGGGGGAGATGGTCAAAGAGTTTTTTAAGAAACACTTTCCTCCCCACAAAGTCCAGCAAGTAAAAAGAAGGATAGCTAGTTTTGTCTAAGGAGAAAATGAGACCTTCTACCAAGCTTAGGAAAGGTACAAAGATCTTTTCAATTTCTGCCCAACTCATGGGTATGAAGATTGGAGGTTGGTTAGCTATTTTTATGAAAGACTTACACCTAGGGACCGACAGTTTGTTCAACTCTCATGCGGAGGGGGCTTTTTACAAAAACAACCGGAAGATGCAATGGATATTCTTGATGAGATAACTGAAAACTCTAACACATGGACTGGACCTAGCCCTATGGACTCCACTGATAGGACTAGAACTAACACTACCACTTCTAGTGGAAGTGTTTTCAAGTTAAGGGAAGATGATAACATGAGTGCAAAAATCAACATGTTAACTAAAGAAATTGAGGCACTCAAAATGAAAGGAAGTAGGAGTGTTAGTGCTACCTTTAGAGAGGACCCAATGGAGGTGTGTAAAATCTATCATGAGATAAACCATGCTACAAATGAATGTGCATCACTGTCATCATTCTTAAATGTGCTAGAAGAACAAGTACATGCATTTAACTCATATTGGCCAAATAATTCTTCATATTCTAACAATTATAACTCAAATATGCGAAACCATCCGTATTTGAGTTATAAGAGTGACAATGTGTTGAATCCTCCTGCTCCAAGGAATTTTAATTCACCACATGCATCATCATCATCATCATCATCATCTAGAACTTCCTTGGAGGATGCATTTAGTACTTTCATTCAAAGGCAAAATGAGCAAAATCAAAAGTTTGAATCCATGCTCATTAGGCTAGATGAAGAGATAAGAGAGACCAAGAGTCATATAACTAGGCTTACAAATTCATTGAGTGGGATAGAGAGAGGGAAGCTTCCTTCCCAAACTCAACCCAACCCCATCAATCTAAATCTAAAAATTGGCTTTAAGGATAAACATGAGGAAGTAAAAGTTGTGACCATTTTGAGGAGTGGTAAAGAGATTGATAAAAGTTCTCCTTTAGTAACTAAGAAATCTAAGGAGACCCCAATTGAAAAAGAAAGGGATGAAATTGAGTCACTTGGATTTTGTGAAATTGAATTCCTCCACCATTTCCACAAGCCTTAAAATTACCTGGGAAATTGGACACCGCATCTGAGATATTAGAGCATTTGCATCAAGTCAAGATAAATTTTCCATTATTGCATGTTATCAAGCAAGTGCTTGCATATGCCAAGGTAATTAAGGACTTATGCACAATCAAGAGAAAGCATCATGTGAAGAAGACCGCATTCCTAACAGAACAGGTAAGTGTAGTTATTCAACATAAGACCCCACCAAAGTATAAGGATCCAGGTTGTCCTACGATCACTTGTACTATTGGAAATTACATCATGGAGCATGCATTGCTAGATCTTGGGGCAAGTGTTAATTTGATCCCTTTCAGTGTATATAAAAAACTTGGACTTGGTGAGTTGAAACCTACTTCAATAACTTTACAGTTGGCTGATCACTTTGTAAGGGAACCGAGAGGGATTGTTGAGGATGTGTTGGTGGAAATTGAACAATTTTATTATTCTGTTGATTTTATTATTCTAGATTACCAACTTGTTTTACATCCTAGTGTTCATACCCCTATTATTTTGGGTAAACCTTTTTTTGCCACAGCTAATGCTTTAATTAATTGCAGGAATGGAAGGATGCAACTTACTTTTGGTTCCATGACTTTGAAGCTAAACATATTTTATGTGGCTAAACAACCACATGAGGATGATGACTGTGCTTATGTGAACCTCATTGGGGCAGTGGTTCAAGAAGAGTTTAATAAGAATTGTTTTTCTGATCCTCTTGAAACTCTTCTTAATAATTCTGTTGGTTCTTATGATTTAGAATGTGATATTCATGTATTTGAAAATTTTTCTTTGTTGGATTCTTCACAGGTTTTGGAAGAACAACAGATGATGGCAATTAATAAATGATGGAAGCCTTGCTTTGAGGAGCTACTAGAAAATGAAAAAAAGCTCGTGCATTTAAGTGAAGAGGCACCATAGTTGAAGCTTAAGCCACTGCCCGGTGGTCTTATATATGCATATTTAGGCCCAGGTAAGTTAAAACCTAGGTGGGATGGCCCTTTCATTGTAAGGGAAGTGTTTAACCATGGAGCTGTAGTAGTTGAGGACCCTAAAGATGGTAGGATTTTGAAAATAAATGGGCAAATGTTAAAACCATTCTTAGGGGGAGTTATACCTGAGGAGGAGACTATGTCACTGGAGATCCCTGCCTATTGGGATGCTACGTGAACTCTGAAAGAGCCTTATGAAGTTGTACCATATTTGTTTTAATTTTCTTTTCTTTCTGTTTTTTTTTTCTTTTTTTCTTTTTGCCTTTTGTTTTTGTTTTTTGTTTTTTGTTTTGTTATTATTTTTTATTATTTTTCTTTTGTGAGCTAATATTTGCAGGTGTGAAAGAAATATCAAATATATATATATATATATATATTTAAATGCTTAAGGTAACTTCTTCCCTTTATACTTGAATTTATTTTGGCTTTGATACATTGAGGACAATGCAATATTTTAGTTGGGGGGAGAGGTCTACACATTTTGCTGCACCTTGCATGATTTTTTTTTTCTTTCTTTTTGGTTGCAACTTTTCATATCTAAAAAAAAAACCTTGAATTTAAATGCAAAAGAGTTATAAGCTTTATTTTTATATCATGTGATGGAATGAATAATGCTGAGTTGGTTATACTATTTGCTATATTAAGACTCTTTCATGAAGAGCACAATTGGAAACTTTTGAGCACAATAGCCAGGTTAGCGGACGGTTGGATGTTGGATATGCATGGATCATGAACAAGCTAGATATAAGCTGAAACTCAACCCGTAGGAGAGTTCTTGAGCCTTACTTTTCTTTGTGAGAGTATATCTTTGTTTGAACTCTTAAATTTCTCTCATATACTTCAGTTTTTGTAAAAGATCTCTATATTTTTTGGTTGACTACTGGAAACATCATGGGGAGAAATACCATAATCCTACTTATTTTTGTCCTTAAGCATGCTGGTTTATGTGAAATTTTAGGAGATGAGAGACTAAGACCACCAATTTTTTGTCACCAGCTAAACAAATATTTAGCCTACCTTTACATTAACCATTGTCACCATCATTTGAGCCATAAGAAATACTTCTACAATACCACAAAATATTTTTGTTTATGGGTGTTCTCTTGGGGGTTCAAGTTTTGAGCAATTTATGTATTTAGATACCACCATTGTCTCTCTTTTCTTAAAAAAAAAAAAAAAAAAAAAAAAAAAAAAAAAAAAAAAAAGGAGAAAAAAAAGAGAAAGAGAGAAAAAGAAAAAGAAAAAGAAAGAGGAGATATACATAATCAATCAATAAATCATTGGTGTCTTACACATCTTTCATGTATTTCAGAAGGGTTATATGGTTGAGTAAAGGTTGTTTTGATTCAAGTTGGTTGTTACTGCTATGAGTTGGGTTTGACTTGAATTTTCTGCATTTGATTCATATACCCATATTTCAAAGAGAGCGGTTTGTCTTTACTTTGCCATAAGATTATACTACCACTGAGCTTAAATTCCTACTTGATCCTAAAGGTGCATGACTGGTATGTGTTTGGGATAAAAACTAGGGATGAGAATGGTATTAACCTCATGTTTCCAGGAATTCAACATCCTTTCCAAGAGATCTTTTTCCATTGTTTTAGCGGCTGTTTTTGTATACACATGTGATATTCTTAAAACTTCTTCTTTCCTTTTCGTTCACATGTGATTTGAAAAGAGAAACCATTACTTCTATGTGTGTTCTTTCAGAGTGTTGATGACTTAAGAGAGGTTTTGGAGTAGAGGCTCTAATCTAGATTATTCTTGGTCTATGCATGTTTGGAAAAGCCGGTTTGATTGGATGGGCTATGCACACACACACTCCAAAAGTGAAGCTAGTGAAAGCTCTTTAATATGATGAATAGTATCCCAACTCAAAATTGAAAGTTCTTTTGTATGATGTAATGATAAAGCAGACTAACATTTGCTGCAAGAATTTTCAGGCAACCTTTGACTTTTATGGGTAGAGTCACTGCAAACCCTCACGAGAGTAAACTCGTCCACTAGGGTGACCTAGGGATTCAAAGACTTACTGCACATGGAAAGTGCAGTCGTGTAGCCTACGAAAGTGGCTTGTATTTTAGTTTTAATTTTTCGCTTTTAGTAGACATGGGTGCTTTGTGGATTGCTAGGGACTAGCAAGATTTAAGTTGGGGGAGTGTGATAACGCCTTAAAATATATACTTGTTATATATTTATGTGGGCGTTATCTTCTTATTATTATGCTTAATTTGTATAATTAAGCCATGATTTGCATTAGTCCCTATTATTTATCTTTACAAAATTTCTTGAATAAGATGCTATTCATTGTGTATAATTTTCTACTTTCAGGAAATCATGTGAGAAAGATGAGTTTACAAGAATTTGTGAGAGAATGGAGGCCAAACTGGAATTAAAGTGGAGTTAAAGGACCATGCTTAAATGTCTAAGGAGGTGCAGCTGGAGTGCTTGGATCGTCTACCATGATTGGAAGCTTCAAATAAGGAAAGAAATCAAAGAGGCAGAATCTGAAAAGGAAAAATCTAATTTGAGAACTGATCAGTATTTTGGGCATATCTCTCTCCTCAAAAATTCAATTGACACAAGGCCAGATGGGTTGGAACCATGACTTAAATATCTACAACTTTCCAGTTTTGAGTTTTTTGAAATTCTCAACTTTTGAAGGCCAAAATTAACTCACAGTTTATTACTGTAAACCTGGACGGAAATTAAAATAGTAAAAGTTATTTTTTCTTTGGACACTTAGACATTAGGGTTTGGAAGGGAGGCTGGGTAGAACGAATTTTGGAGAGAAAATCTTGTATTTTCCTTTCTTTAATGGCAGCCTAAACTCTTTAATAGGGCTAGGGGTTATGTTTCTTCTATACGATATGAATATTCAATGTGATTCTTTCTAGGATTTTATCAACGACATATTTGATTGTTCAATTAGATTTCTTTTGATGTATTAGTTCTTCCATGCTTTCAATAAGTTCAATCATGTTTCTCTTATTGTTTAGATGAATTTCTAATAGTTTCAAATAGAATCAGGCTTTAAAGTGAATGGGTTTTTCTGAAAACTTTTCTAACCGCATTATTAATTGAGGTTATCATTCGTTTTTGAATTGTCTCAGTTCAACTGAATCATAAGTTTTTAATTGTATAAGAACAATCAATTATGAAATATATATTTTCTTAGATCACAAAGAATTTCATATCGATATAGGGAAACACCCCGATGCTCTAATATTTACATTATTGATTTAAATAAGTTTTTATTACTATTCTTGTTAACAATCACCAAGCAAAATTATTTTTCTTCTTACCTAAAGTGTTATTTAATTATATTGTCTTTGAATTTACCCTGTTCCTTGTGGTTCGACCTTGGTACTCCGAGAATTATATTACTACGATCTCCTACACTTGGGAGTGAGCAAGCACTTAAACAGATGTTGTCGGGCGTAGAGGTGAAGTTCATCTTTCTCATCTTCACTAAATGCGTAAGGAAAGACTGGCGGATTTATTGGGACTATCGACTTCATCACATATGAACGAGTTAAAACTGATTTCAGAATTACCCTTATCAATTGCCCCCTACTTCATGGCTCTGTCGGCTTTAGCTGATGGGTTATGGGGTTTAATCTGTAACTTTTCTATTATTTTTATTTATTCAGAAAAAAAAAAAAAAGGGTGCTCATTAATGGTTCCTTGAGCAACTATCATTAAATGCTAGGACACGTGGCACAAATTGGTTGGCCTTGTTTCTGAACAAGAGCGTCGCTTCGTTTCCCGTGCATTTTTGTCCTATAAATAGTTCACCTCCTCTTTTTATTTTTCCTTATTTCATCTTTACAAATCTTGAGAAAGAGCTGTCATTTCGTCATTTTTACCATCTACTTGCTGATCCCATCACCTCTACAGACTCGTCTATTAACCTTGTAAGTCCTCTTCTCCTTTTCATTCCTTTTCTATTTTCGTTTTTCTAGTTGGTCGTTACTTCTATAGAGAGACCCGTCAACTAGGTTCTTAGAATATCTCTGTTGCTTGTAGGTGAATAGATGTTAGGAGATAGTGAAGCGACGAGTGAGCAGTTGTCGTCAGTCCATGAGGGAGTGGGCTACTACAAAGTCTTCCCGTCAGGTCATAGGCCCGAGGAAGGCTTGTCCTGGTTGACAGAGAGGGAACCGTCTGCCCAATCTCCTGTCGATGAGGAGGAAGACTTTTACAGAGAGGAAGTAGAGGAAAGAGAGGGAGATGAGGATGAGTACGATGAGGGTGAAGGAGAGAATGAAGGGGAGTTAGAGGGAGACCATGACGAAGATAAGGATGAGAGCGACGTGGAAGCTTCTATGGAAGGAAGCTTAGGAAGCCCAGAGGATGGTCATACTTGTTGCTTTATTCTTCCCGCGATATAGACTGTTAATGACTTTAAGCCGATAATGACGACTAAAATATTTAACAACTTAAGGGACCGTTACCAAATCCCTGATAACATTCCAATCCGTCTGCCTAGAAAGTATGAAAAGTGGTACTTTGGGAAGGCCGCGGACGTCGACATGTATGATGCCATATTTGTGGTAGGATTGAGATTGCCTCTAACAGCACTACATCGTCAGTTGGCCATTATCCTTGGTCTGTCTTTCAGTTAAATCGCTCCAAACGCTTGAAGGATATTCATAGGGGCTGAGATCCTTTGGGGTCGTCTTAGTAGGGGGAACTGTCAGCTTACACTGGACGAGATCTTTTGGTGCTACAGACCCCAACATATCTCCTCGTCTCAAAGGATATTACATTTTGCAGCGAGGAAGAAGACACTTAGGTTGGTGTCTGATATGTCTGACTCCAATAGAAATTGGAAGGGCAAATACTTTTTTGTTCAAGGGACAAACTGGGTATGCCGTCGGGAAGAAAGGGTGACGATGCCTCATATTTTTTACAATACTTGGGGTATTGTCAAGGATTCAGGTCTAGTACCGTCTACATTTTCATTTTTTCTTTAGTTATTTGTTCAAGTGTCTAACGTCGTTTGCTTTTTTCTTATTCAGCTAGCGTTCGTTTGCGCATAACCAACGAGCAGGAGGCTTTCATCTGTCTGGTGCTTAAGATTCCCTTGGACGAGTGGAAGTGTAGGGAACTGATCACCCTTAACAGGTTACACACCTACTATGGTGGTCCTGAGCCGACGCCTGCAGCTTATAGATTGAACGCTTATTCTCGTTGGTGTAAGTTCTTTCAACTTAGTTCTTTCCTTTCATCTGCTTTATACTTATGCCTGTTTGCATAAATTTCATCTTTTACCCTTTGCAGAAATGGAGGCAACTAAGCAATGGGCTTTAGTAAGGGCGTCAGCTATGGCACACAAACAAAAGGAGAAAGAAGGGGCCTCATCGTCAGCTCCCAAGGGCATCACCAAAAGGTCGTCCAAGCGAAAGAATGAGGGGAAGGATGACCGTCCACTCCAGAAAGGACTGGTCCTCCCTGCAGGTGACAAACCAAAGAAGTTATCGCCTTCCAAACCTAGCCATGGAGCTGGCAAGGGTTTAATGACGGCAATTGGTCTCGTCACTCAAGGAACCATCCATTGTCTTCTCATGCATAAGGAACATGCCGTTGAGATGGTTGAGTCAATCATCAAGGACACGAACTTGGATCCTTGTGCCAAGCAAACAACAGAAGAGTTGGGGGGCGTCGGGTCTTTTTGACCTTTCTAGGGTACGTCCTTTTTTTTCAAACTTTCTTTTACTGTTGTTCATTCGCTAGCTGATGATTATCTTATTTTTAGGCGCTGGTGCGTATGAAGGCACTTCAAGATAGGAGCACCGCTAGGAAAAGGTGATCAGCAGGCTTAGTAAGCGTAATGAAACCTTGACCAACGAGCAAGAGCACTACAAGGGGGCCCTCCGTACACTTAACAAGGAGGTGATGGCTTTAACCGAAAAGTTGAAGGAGGAAGCCTGTCTCCAAGAGAAGGTGCAAGAGGAAAAAACGAATCTGGAGGCAGAGTTGATGACCATTTGTGGACAGGACAAGATGGCCAGGGTTGACGCCGTAATAGAGTTCAAGGCTTCCCAACCTTTCATTGATGCCTGTGCAATCTACTATGGTGACAGGTTTAAGGACTGCCTAAAGTAGGTCAGGTTCATCTACCCAAACTTGGATTTATCCAAAGTCACTATGGATGACCCTCTGCCAACGACCCCTGCAGGTGGCGACACCATCAGTGAGGAGACCGACGACTCTACTCAGTCAGAGCAAAATCCAAAAGATGACGGTGTGGTCCTTGCCTAACCTGCAGTCAAAGGGCCCATCGCTCTCTTGGCTCTGTCTGCTAATGATCCTCATCCTAAGGACGCCACGAACCCTTCTGCCCAAGACGCCTAGAACCCTCATGTTGAAGACAAAGAGAACCTTCCTTCTTAAGACATCCATAACCTTCCAACTTAATTTTTTATTTTTCTTGTATCTCATTTTCAGACAATATTAAGTGCCTTTATGTTTTTGGGCCTTGTTTGTAAACACTTCATTTTATTTATGGTGTATTTTTATTATTTTACATCTGTCACTTTTAGTATATTTTTCTTGTGTGTTAATCTTTATTCTGAGATATGCGTATGTCCGTCTGGTTCTGTGCATACACGTTAGGATATACTTGTCTCCCAAACGACTTGGTAGATATCTGGGATGAGCTTGTCTTCTTTGGTGGACTCGTCCACCTATAGACTTAACAATGAATTCATCCTGTTTAAGGACCTAATAGTAAACTCATCCACTTGTGAACTTAATGATTTCAAAGCATCCCTATGAGATGAACTCATCCACTTATGGACCTAATAATGAACGTGTCCTCTTGTGGACTTAATAATGAGCTTGTTCTATTTAAGGACCGAATAATTTCAAGGCATCCCCATGGGATGAACTCATCCACTTGTGGACTTAATAATTTCAAGTCATCCCCATGGGATGGACCTGTCCACTTGTGGACTTAATAATGAACTCGTCCACTTGTGGACTTAAATAATTTCAATGCATCCTTATAGGATGAACTTGTCCACTGGAGGACTTTAGTCACAGATGTAGTTTTGTAGAGGCATACACATACCCACAAGTCATATTTGAATAACTCCTTTTATTATGATAGATGCATGCATAAGTAAAAAATTGTTCTTGAAAGAATAAAAAGTTGCCTTTTAGAAAGTACTATAGATAATAAAAATTAACTTAAAAAGAAGTAAACTAGAAATGAGGAGTATTGTTCTTTGTGCTGTTATCTACTAGTAATATTTCTTCAAGTGCTCTATGTTTCACGGGTGGTGCAACTTTTGCCCATCTAGCGTCTCTAGGTGGTAGGTTTCCTTCCTCTACCATAAAGCGATTCTGTAGGGTCCTTCCCAATTAGGTCCTAGCTTTTCCTGGGAGGGATCTCTTGTGGCGCCTGTTACCTTTTCTCAAGATGAGATCTCCAACATAAAAGTCTCTGTGCCTAACTCTCGAGTTGTAGTGCTTGGCCATGAGGTTTTGGTACCACGCTAATCTTTGTTCAGCCGCTGCTCTAACCTCATCCACCAAGTCCAACTACAAACACATAGCTTCATTGTTCTTGCTCTCGTCATGGTTTCCCACTCTTTAGCTTGTGATTCTAACCTCCGTTGGGATGACAGCCTCGCCTCCGTATACTAGTTGAAACAATTTCTCTCTTGTAGGCATCCACGCCGTCATCCTGTACGCCTATAGAATGCTTGGAAATTCTTCCGGCCATATACCCTTTGCCCCCTTTAGCCGAGTCTTGATGATTTTGAGTAAGGATCGGTTCGTTACCTTGACCTGTCCGTTGGCCTGAGGGTAGGCAGGTGAAGAATAGTGATTCTTGATCCCCAATTATGAGCAAAAATCTTTGAACGAGTCGTTGTCGAACTATTTCCCGTTGTCTGAGTTCAGTACTCTAGGTATGCTATTCCTGCAAATGATATTCCTCCATACAAAACTTTGTATGTTCTTCTCTGTGATAGTGGCTAAGGCTTCAGCTTCCACCTATTTGGTAAAGTAATCTATGCCGACCATTAGGAACTTCAACTGTCTCATCACTATTGGGAATGGGCCCATGATATCCAACCCCTATTAAGCAAAATGCCATGGGGTCGTCATTGGAGTGAGCTCTTCTATTGGCTATCTAATGACATGGCCAAACCTCTGACATTTTTTGCAGGCTTTGACATAGGCTTGGGCAACCTTCTGCATAGTGAGCTAATAGTATCCAGCCCGAATCAATTTGTGCACCAATGATCGCGACCCTGAATGGTTCCCGCAGATCCCTTCATGGACTTCTCTCATGACATAGTCTGCTTCTTCGGGGCTTAAGCACCTTAGGTACGAGCGAGAGAAGCCTCTCTTGTACAAGACGTCCTTTATCAAAACGAATCGTGTGGCTTAGACCTTCAGCTTTCTTGCGGCTTTCTTACCGTCAGGTAGTGTGCCATTTTTCAAATAGGAAACTATTGGTGTAGTCTAGTTGCTTCTCAAGTCTATTTCCTGCACGCCGACGTCATCTATCAAAGGTAAGAGCTAAACAAAAGAAAGTACCTAATTAGGGATATGCATGTGTTTTGTTGAGGCGGCTTTGGCAAGGCAATCGGCCTTTTCATTTTCTTCTCTAGGGACTTGGACGAACTTGGCCTGCAACTCACCTACTCGTCTCCTCACCTGCTCCAGATACTTCTTCATATTTTCCCCTTTGCATTCGAAATCACCATTCACTTCACTGGTGACCACCTGGGAGTCGCACTACACAATCACACTTGTTGGCCCTGTGGCTTTAGCGAGATCCAATCCTGCTACTGAAGCTTCATACTCAACTTCATTTTTCATTGTAGAGAAGTCGAGATGAACCATGCATTCGATCTCATCCCCTTCTAGGGAATGGAGCACTATACCAGCTTTGCTCGCTTGCCTGTTAGATGACCTGTCCGTGTGGGTGATCCACTGAGGATGTTCTTCTATCCCCTGGCCTTCCATATTGGTGAACTCTACAATAAAGTCGGCGACCGCTTATCCCTTTATGGCAGTACGGAGGGAGTATTGTATGTCAAATTCACTCAATTTTATTACATATAGAGCCATTCATCCGACGGCTTTAGGATTACTCATTGCTCACCGTAGAGGCTTGTTAATTAGGACGACCATAGTGTAGGCCTGGAGGTAGGGGCCTGCGATAACTAAAGCAAATGCGAGATTCTCCATCAATGGGTATCTTTCTTGCGCGCCTCGGAGTGCTCAGCTAGTGTAGTATACAGGCTTCTACACCTTGTCTTCTTCCTTGGCTAAGGCAGCACTAACGGCAGTCAGGGATACAGCCAAGTAGAGGAATAATTCTTCTCCATGTTTGGAGGGGCTTAGCAACATCGAGGAAGAGAGGTAGGCTTTCAGATCCTCAAATGCTTGTTAACACTCGGTTGTCCACTCAAAAGACCTCTTCAGTGTGCGGAAGAAAGGTAGGCATTTGTTTGTTACCCTTGATATGAACCTATTTAGTGCGGCTACCTTGGAGCTGAGGCTTTGTATTTCTTTCATATTCCTTGGTGGCGCCATCTTCATTATGGCCTGGATCTTGTCTGGGTTGACTTTGATACCTCTTTGAGACACCATGAACCCCAGGAACTTTCCAGCCATCATCCCAAATGAACACTTGCTTGGATTGAGCTTCATGTTGTAAGAGTGGAGGGTGTCAAAGGTCTCCTTGAGGTCGCCCAAATGATCGTCCTCCCTTCGGCTTTTTACTAGCATGTTGTCTACGTAAACTTGGACGTTTCTTCCGATTTGATGTGTAAACATTTCGTTCATGAGCCTTTGATACGTTGCGCCCGCGTTCTTGAGACCGAACAACATCACCTTATAGCAGAAGAGGCCTTGGCTGGTGATGAACAAAGTTTTCTCTTGGTTAGCTTCGTCTAATTTGATTTGGTTTTAGCCAGAAAAAGTATCTACGAAGCTCAGTAACTAGTGTTGGGCTGTAGAGCCTACTAGGACGTCAACCTTCAGGAGGAGGTAGCTATCTTTGGGGCATGCCTTGTTTATGTCCGTATAGTCTGTGCACATCCTCCATTTCCCATTGGCTTCTTTGACCATCACCATGTTGGCCAGCTAGTCGGGGTAGTAAACTTCTCTAATGAAGTCTGCATCTTGTAACTTGCGGACTTTTTCTGCTATAGCTCGGTCTCGTTCTTGGGCAAACACTCGCTTCTTCTGACGGATAGAGGGAAAAGTGGTTGACACATTCAACCTGTGCACCATGACTGAAGGGTTAATCCCGAGACTCCAAGCAAAGACGTCCTGGTTTTTTCTTAGGAATGTCGTGAGCGCTTGATAGACTGGTGAGGGTGCCGATCCTAGTTGTTTGCTCAGGCCTAGAGTTATCAAGAAGTATCTCCTCCAATCCTTCAATGGGCTGTGACCGCCCTCTGTTCTTCAATGTTCATGGTCTACAAGTGGTCGTCCATCTCCAGCATTGCTATGTAGCACTTTCGTGCTGCCATTTGGTCCCCACGTACCTCGCCTAATCTATACTTGGTGGGGAACTTAATCATCAAGTGATAGGTTAAAGTCATAGCCTTCCATGAGTTAAAGGTGGGTCGGCCTAGTATGTCATTGTATGTAGACGAGCAGTCAACAATAAGGAATGTTATGTCCTTAGTAATTTGCTGAAGGTAGTCACTGACCGCTATAGGTAGTGTGTTTGCGTTGAGGGGGTATACCCTCATTCCTCCGAACCCAACGAGCAGCGTGTTGGCTGGTATGAGTCGCTCTTTTTCAATCCTCATTTGCTGGAATGTCGGGTAGTAGAGGATATTAGCAAAGCTTCCATTATCAACCAGGACCAGGCGAGTATTGTAGTCCTCTACCCGAATACTAACAACGAATGCATCATCATGTTGGTTGTGGAGGCGTCAGACATTTCTTTTAAGAATAAAATCATAGGGTTGTTAACCCGCGCCATTTTTGGGATGAAGCCTGTCAGTTGGATGTTTTGAACCATCCTGAGGTAAGTCTTACGGGCCTTCTTGGATGAATCTAAAGCTGTAGTGCCTCCTATAATCATCCTTATGTCCCCTATAGGTGGCTTGGGGCACTCATTATCCCTTCTAGCAACCTGCTCATGTGGTGAATCTGCCATTTCTTTGCTGACGAATCGCTGTAGTTTCCCTTGTCTAATAAGGGTTTCAATTTGCTACTTAAGGTCATAGCATTCGGACGTGTCGTGACTGTGGTCCCAATGAAAACGACAGTATTTGTCCCTAGACCACTTACTGGGATCTCCTTTTAACTTGCCAGGCCATGTCGTCCTTTATCTGCATCAATACCTGATCAATCAGGGCAGTTAGCGGGGTGAAGTATGTGAACCTTCCAGTGGGAGGTATGGAGCGCCTATCCTCCCGTTGGTCTCTGGTTCTAGTCATCTTCCATCCCCTTTCCTGCTAGGTATCTTCTTGTCTTTCCCTCTTCTTGGGCTTCTTTTCTCGAGCTAGCATTGTGTCTTCTGCGTTCATGTACTTAGTAGCCCTATAAAGTACGTTTGACATGGTTTTTAGGTCGTTTTTGTATAAGAAAAACAGAAACTTCCCCTTCCGTAACTCATTGGTAAACGCAGCTACGAGTATCTTGTCATCAGCTTCATCAATTAAGAAGGCCTCCTTGTTAAAGAGGGTAATGTAAGACCTCAACATCTCATCCTCTTGTTGCTTGGTGTTCATCAGGCATGCAGTGGACTTCTTATACCTGCGCCCTCCGAGAAAGTGCGAGGCAAACTGTGCGCTCAATTCCTTAAAGGTACTGATGGAATTTGGCGTCAACCTACTGAACCATATTCTTGTGGGACCCTTTAGCGTAGTTGGAAAGGCCCGACACACGATCTCACCCGCCACACCTTGCAGGTGCATTAAGGTTTTGAAAGACTCAAGGTGATCTAAGGGATCCTTAGATCCATCGTAGGCCTCTACGTGCGGTATTCAAAACTTCGACGGAAGGGGGAACGAAGTGATGGATGCAGTGAATGGTGAATCCATTCGATGGACCAACTCGTCGAGGTCGCTCAACACCTGTCCTCTGAGGGCGTTCATCATGAAGTCCATCCGCTCCCTCATCATTTGCATCTCTGCTACCATGTATGGTGGATCCATCTCTGCAACGAATGGACGGCTTGTATCCTGTCGCTCCAGCCTGCTTAGGGTATTGCTGCTTTCTGGCCCTTCTTGGTCCCTTCTCTCGATGCTGGTGCCTTATTGCTCCTTCATGTGACTGTTGGATCTAGCATCCCTTTGGCACAGTTGTTCCTCTAGGTCGTGGTTTTGCTTTGTAAGGCGCTCTACAGCCACGGCTAGGGTCTATACCTATCTTTCAAGGGCAACAATGTGTGGTTCTTCCCCAGTATGGTTATTGGTTGCCATTAAGCGAGTGAATACCATACAACTCTTTGTCTGGGAAGTGGTACTATGGTTGTCACTGTTCTAGCTCTTTCCCATAGACGGCGTCAACTGATGATGTCAAAAATCGTTAGTAAGTCGCACAGTCCTCATATGCTTTAGACAACACTTGCAAAACAGAAATAAAGAAGACCTTGTAGAGAGTACCGGTGTGGTACCAACCAAATACCCTTAGAAGGTCAAGTTGGAGAACTTTCACAACTCTAGAGTGCTAGAGTTGGGGTAAATTATGCGTACCTTGATTTACGAGGGCTTTGGGGTTTTTATAGTAGCGTAGAGTTGACATCTGTTCCTTGGTGGAGAAGGCCTTTCTTTGTAGGGAAGATTCTCATTAATACGCATATTTTGTAGGATCATTTCCTTCTAAGAATCCTCTTGATTAGGGTTAACTGTGAAGCGCAAGATGTTTCCTTACATACACATTCGTAGGGGCCAAGTAAGGTCATGCTAGATCCGTCACAAATTTCCTTCTCCCCGTCAGCTTCCTATCCTACCTAGGCGTTTTGGTCGTCTCACATAGATGTCGTCGGGCGTAGAGGTGGAGTTCATCTTTCTCATCTTCACTAAATGCGTAAGGAAAGACTGATAGGTTTATTGGGACTATCGGCTTCATCGCATGTGAACGAGTTAAAACTAATTTCAGAATTACCCTTATCAGTTTTTGACAATATTTTTTGATACCAAACTAAAATAAAAAAGCATATCACAAATTTTGAATATAAAAAAGAAATGAGAAAATACTCAAAATCCCTATGTGGATCTCATGTAAAATACAATACTCCAATAAGATTTTTATTTTATTATTATTAATTTTTTTAGAAGGTACTCCATTAAGATTTTGAATTTTTGAGTATATAAAACTCTCATGTGTTATTTTTACATAAAACAACAGGATTAGGCCATGAATCCTAGGATATTCCGACCATCCCTCATCTTCATCTTCATCTTCGTTTTCATCTTCATTTTTCTCCTTTCTAAAGGGTGTTTGGATTTCCCTACACCAAGAACTACCTAATTCAAACAAATATATTTTCCAAAGATGATTATGTTTAACCCAATTATATTTACATAACCGATTTTTTTTTTTTTTTTTTCCGGTTGACACTATAATATAGTGTCATATAAGCTTTTAAGACGTTACCATTTTAGACATCATTATTCTACGATTTATTTTTTTATTGAATTTAATTTCTATTCACTCTATAATTTGTTAATAAGATCAAAATTCTACTCTAGCATAATTTAAGTGTATATGTGTGTGAAACTCTCTCTTAGAGACTTGAATCCCAGTCCATGCCCCCTTACACCCCACAAGCACTTATATTTTCATTCATGAGCACAATTCTAATAAATTCGTATTATTAACTATCATAATTATCAGATATGATATTTAAACAAAAAATATACATAAGAGAAAAAAAAAAATTATTACATTAAACTTTAGTATTAATTACACGGGTTACTAACTAGTTATATATATATATATATATATATATATATATATATTTATATATAAAGCTGAAGGATCATTGGAAATTCTTGATGATTCACTCTATATTAGAATCTTGGTATATCATATTTTCTTTAAACAGTATACTATAATTTCATTCATGAGCACAATCCTAATAAATTCGTATTATTAACTATCACAATTATCAGATATAATATTTAAACAAAGAGTAATACTACAGTCACAAACTATTTTACAAACTATTGATGTGGTCAACTTCTTATTGGTTTTCATCTAAGCCCACTATTAACATTACTTTTTCATTTACAAATAACCACTCACCATATCAGCAATTTATAAAATTTTTTGTAAAAAAAAATTATATCTCTAGCATTACTTTTAAATAAAAAATATACATAAGAGAAAAAAAATTATTACATTAAACTTTAGTATTAATTGTACGGGTTACTAACTAGTTATATATATAAAACTAAAGGATTTTGACTATTTATTTATTTATTTAACCTTTCATTTTGTGTCATATTGTCACATTAGTTTTGGAGCAATCACGTGAGTTTCATTTAGCTTACTTGACCCATAAAGTTTTTTATCCTTGAATAAAAGATTTAAGATTTAAACTACGTTTACACCAAAAAGTAATTGGTGTATTAACCGGATAATAAGATCAATTATTATGGAGACGACATCATGCATATGCTTAAATTCTACTGTATCTAACAAAAAGTTTAAGGTCTCACAATTTTTTTACACATTATTATTCTTATATATATATATATATATATATATTTGAGTTTAAATATTGTTTTATTTAAACCCCTATTAAAATCTTGGTACATAATATTTTGCACTTTTTTTTTTTTTGGAGAAAACAATCTGAAGCAACTTGGGTATTTATTAATCCAACCTTAATGAACATCAAATAAAATTAAGGGAGCAATATCCTCAGGTAGGTCTTCCAACCAGACATGTAGCCTCATACAGTCTTTAGTTTTTTTAGCTAGAGCATCAGAAATAATATTTTGCACTTTTCTTGAAATGACAGAATATATAGTTTCATATATATAATCATAATAATTGCTTAATAGTAGAATATATAATTTATTATAAAATATAATCACCATTAATGTCAATTGATAACTATCATATTTATAAATTTTCATTTTCAAAAAAAAAAAAAAAATGAAATGAAGAAAACAAATTTTAATAGGAAAAAAAATAATATTATATTAAATTTTCTCTTTCATTGCATGGTTTACCAACTAGTTCGAATAGATTTAGAACACTTTAGTTTTCGGTTTTGGCTTGTGGAGAATAGTTAGAATGGAAAACAAATAGAGAAAATACATTTTGAATCAAATTTGAGTGGGATCAAGTGCTATTTTAGGCGACATCAACATATTTAATTTTCATATATACTTGAGTAAGGATAACAAGGTGCAAACATATTTTTTTAATCTTGATATATTAAATTTTATTAAGACTCCTTCTTTGATGGTTGAATAAGATATTTGAGTTTCAATCCTTACCTACACCAAAAACTGATTGGTGTTTTAGTCTGATGATGAAGAGTATAATTATTAGAAGAGGGCGCCATAAATTAAAACTTTATTTAAAAAAAAAAAAAAAAAAAGACTTCTAGGCTAGCAAATCACATATATTTTTTCTTCTCAATTTAAAAAAAAAAAAAATGAGACTCCTAATAAAAAATAAAAAAAAGTGGAGGGCAACTTTGTAAAGAACTGAAATCCACCAGCAGTCAATGTGGAAATAAAAATTCCTAAAAAACAATGCATTTAATTAGGAAATGAAGTCGATCAAAGTTGTCAAAATCTGTAATCAGATTTCTTTTTATCTTTTTTATTTCTTGCCAATTAAATTAATAAAGGAAAGTAATGAATGAGGTTCATTAATTATAGTCCTGAATCCACCCATACTACAATAGAGATATAGAAAATAATTAAGAAAATGAATTCATAAAAAATTGTCATAAATTAATTTAGGAAATGAATGAAGGTTCCTTAATTACCTGATTTTTTTTTCTTTTTTTATAATAGGTAAATTAATTTAAAAAAAAAATGAATGGTGGTTATTTCATTATAATCCCAGATCCATTTCAAATGAAGGATTTGAACTCTAATCAAAATAATTTAGCTAACAAACGATAATCCTTATTCTCTCATTAATTGGCTTCCTAATGAGAGAATGAGGATAAATCATATAAGTGTTGAAATTTTATTCAAGGGGTTGTTTTGGTCCTTCTAGTCCCCTAATGTGTTACGCATTGTAATTCACTAACTTGAACGTTCTACCATCACTTTCAAAGTTCATCACATAAATTTCAACACTATGAGCCCGTTTGTTTAGGCGTTTACATTGCACAGAACGCCAGTTTCACGAATCGCGATTCCGGGAATGTGTTTGGCTAGGCGATATCTGCGGGATTGCGTTTTCAATTCCGCAGATTTTCGCGATTCCGAAAATGAAGTTTTCTTCTGCTTTTTCAGCATCGCGTGATTTGGACAATTGGGTTGCCGCTAATTGTTTCGGTTGAAAACCCAAATTAGCCTCAACTTCAGGAAATTATTTACTGAAATCCCAGCCTATCCCTTCACGATATATATGTATCTCATCAGTCTTGGTTCTCTCCTCATCAATTTCACGATATTCACTTCTTTCTTCTCTGTTACTCTCTCCGATTATCGTCGTCGTTCTGCATCACGATTTCCAGGTAAACATTCTCCATTACCCATCTCTGTAATAATTATATTGATTTGGGCTTTTGCATGTTAGTTTAGATGACTGAATAAACTCAAAATATTAGAACTTACATGACTGAGGAATTCGTTGTTGCTGCTGTTTCTTTACTAGTTGTGAAGCTTTTAAAATAATTTCTGACAGATGAGGTTGATCAAAACCATTTGGATTGGATGGGATTAGTTTTTTCTTATTGAATAGTATATGGGTTTGAAGAATATTTCAGGTTGTTGTTGCTGCTGCTGTTTCTTTACTGGTTGTGAAGTTTAAAAAAAAAAAAATTCGGATATATGGGGTTGATGGAAAATTTCAGGTTGTTTGTTCTATTGCTAGTTCTACCATTTACTAATCTGAACTAAAATGTATTGCTAGTTTATTATGTGTGAAATTGTTTTACCTATAACAGAGTATTGTTTGTAAGAGCATTGGAATTTTTACATATTGAGTTATATATACATAGAGAAGCATATCTGAAAGAAATGTGTATTTTAATTGATTGTTGTTGGATAGAAAAACTGAATGAGTTGAACCCAAGCTTAGTGCTCTATGAAATCCTTCAACTAATTAGGCTTTGTTGTATTACTTAGTCTTTAGCCTCTGTAACAGCAGAGTTTTTGTAGCTTTAGAAGTGTACCAAGTTCTTTTCCATGAATTAATGCAACTCTTTGAAAGTGGAATTAATCATATTTTCTATAAGGATACACTAGAGCCAATAAATAAAAGGTTTTTGATTGTTCTAAGAATTTTAAGTTGCAGATGCATATAATGGAGTTACTTTACTGGTTGTTTGATTTGGGCATTAGCCTTCCAATTTATAAAAGACAATTTGAACTAAGCAAGGAATATATATGCATATATATATATATATATATATGGTGCTTTTGTAGCGAATCTTATGGAAGTTTCTGAATTTGATTAGAGGTCCCCAGTTTATCTAATATGTTTGATTGTTTAATGCATGCATATATATATATATATATATATATATATATATATATATATATATAGTTTACCACTTATTAAGAGTAAATATATAGAAGATAGTGAGGATCAAGCCATAATACAGGCACTGTTCTAAGCATCAGTTATGATTTTGGGGAGATTAACTGGTTTTCAATTCCCAATTTCATCTGTTTTCTGTTTGGAATTAATTAGATAATGAAGGGATTGAACTTGAGTAATTGGTAGGTTTCAAGGAACTTAAGCTCTAGATTTTAACTACATATGATTTGATCAAGACATAGGTTGTTAGCTGATGCTGTCAAAAGGGAGTTGGTTACTCATATATTTTTTCAGTTTTTGGCAGCTTAGAATTATAGTCTATTGTGGCTTTGGTGTTTGCTCTCATTGGTTTAATTGCAGACTGCAAATATCTATAAATAACAGTATTGGTTGCTGGAAAGGGTCAGGGGGAAGGTTGCTCTCATTGGTTTAACTGTAGACTGCAGGAACTGCCATTTAGGGTAGAGCTCATGGCCCTCTTTGTCTAATTTATGATATCTCTAAATTGTTGGACATGGTTGCTATAGCTGGTTAGTACATTACTATATATATTCTTCTTAGAATTCATATCTTGGAGACAATCAGCTTCTGGTTGCCATTTGGCTGTCTTCTGACACAAGAAAAATGTTACTAAAATTCATTTTTCTTACTATTATATAAGGTAGTCCTTTTAGGTTTCTTTTCCTTTCAGCAGTTGATATGTTGTAGACCTTGAGGTAAATCAAAGAATTGAGATTAGGTACAGAGAGTGCAAACAATTCTATTATGCTTATAGAGGAAGGGTAAAATGTTATTGTGTTTGTTTTGTATTGAATTTCTTGATATTCAGACTTTCGTTTTACATTTTCCAAAATTTTCTATGGCAAAGTGACAGATGATTTCCTGACTAAAGTGTGCCAGCAAGACATGATTTAATAACTAGATAGATGACTTCCTTGGTTATTAGAGTTGACCACGGTTTAGATTCCAAATGCTTATTTTATTCTATTGACTGTGAATGCATGATTTAAGTTAGTTTTATTATTCTACTTAACCTTTACTCTGAATGAATTTTCTGAAAAAATTCATGTTTTCCCTTTAAACTTGTGGCAAATTGCTCACTGCCCCTGAATGTTAAAGGATTGTCTACCCCTGGAAAGTTTAACTATCAAAACAAGTTAAAGCTCTTAGCTAGATGCCATTCTGGATGCCTTTATGAAGTTTCTACTGCTTTTGTAGGTGGGACTTTTTTTTTTTTTGGTTGGGGATTGGGGGGAGGGGGGGGGGGGGTGGGTGTTGATGGATTGATGTAGGTTAGGTATCATGTTCTGAATTTGGCCTATAAGAAACTGAGCTTATAGTACTCTGACAGTAGTATTATTGCCATTTTGTATAAGGTGCTCCTAAAGTATTATTTACTTAAGAACACATTAACTGTAAAGTGCTCTTAAGATAAGTTGTCTTTGAGTCTACCTAGGGGGTTTTTGTCACAGACGTTATGGGCAGTCATGAAGATTAGGTAGATACTTTTGTAGGCTTTTGTTGTATGATAGATACTTATTTTGATTTATCCAGTTTCATAATTTTAAATGTTTACTCATTTTCTCTATTGTGATTGAGCAAACTTTTGGAGTGTGGAAGAATAAATGGAAAATTTTGAAGCAAATGCCATCTTATGACATTAGGCACCAAAGAAACATTATAGTTGCTACTTGTGTTTTGCATAATTTTATTAAAAAACATGATAGGGAGGACGAGGGATTCAATTGGGATGAACATGACTTGGACAGTCCAAGAAGCAATAGTAATGGAGAAGGTAGTAGCAGACAGGCAAATGTTGAACATATACAAGATGAGGAGATGAAATTTGTTCGTGACAAAATAATTCGATTCATTTGTGGGTTGTAAACAATATTTTTATTATTTCTATTTTGGTGTTTAATTTTTCGGATAAGAACTTTTTTATTATTATAATGGATTGTCTCGTATTGATATTGTTGGCAATTAACATTTTAATATAATTATTTTCCTAATCATTTTAATATCTTTTTTTGACGAGTTATTTTTAATATTTTAAATTTGATAAACTTCTCTCCATGAATTTCAACAATGAAAACATCATTATTGTTGTTATTATTAATGTAATTGTTAAGCTTAATTACATATTTTTAATAATAAAAAACACTGATTATAGGAAAAATGACAATATAACCTTCAAAAAATAGTTAAGTCCTTTTTTGGAATTTACACTCAAAACAGCTATTTTTAAAACAGCTTATCCAAACGCTTAATATGGCTTTAAAAATAGAAAACGCATATTTTCACATTTTTACCAAACACTTATTTGTGATTTTTAAAATGGAGTTTTCAAAACGCACGTTTTAAAAACTCTAGTTTTTAAAACGTACATTTTGAAACAGCTTATCCAAACAGGCCCTATATCCCTTTAAATACTCCTCATCACTTGACATTTTTCTTTGCATTCTAGGTCACAAACTACAATGGGGTTGTGTAAGATATCACTGCTAGCTCTTGTCTGTCTCTTGGGTTTAACCCTAGTTCATCTCTCCCATGCCCAAGACTCCATACAAGACTACCTCAGCGTCCACAATGCAGCTCGTGCAGAGGTGGGAGTTCCACCTCTGAAATGTGATGAAAATGTAGCAGCATATGCACAAAACTACGCTAATCAGCGTATTGGCGATTGCAATCTTGTGCACTCTGGTGGACCATATGGTGAAAACATAGCACGGGGCAGCACTGACCTCTCAGGCACAGATGCTGTGAATATGTGGGTGAGTGAGAAGCCCAACTATGACTACACCCTTAACTCTTGAGTTGGTGGGGAGTGCCTGCACTATACTCAGGTGGTTTGGCGTAACTCAGTTCGTATAGGATGTGCTAAAGTGAGGTGCAACAATGGAGGTACATTCATTGGTTGCAACTACGATCCCCCTGGCAACTACATTGGCGAGCGGCCTTACTAAGGGCTATATATATATAAGATATGTTTTAAGAGAAAAAGAAGAAATTGGATTTAAAAGTCATCCATCTTTCATTAGGTGCATCTTCTTTGCAAATTGGGGTATAATTTTTAATTAGATACATTTTCTAAGAAGAATGAATGTAATGCGTGTTAATTAAAAAAAGAAAAAAGCATTTGATATGAATTTCCTCAATTCTTTTAGAAAATTATCAAAGTTTCAATGTTTGATCTAAAATGAATAACAATCTAGCTCCTTAAACAATGAGCTTCACAATTTGGTTAATATGAAATCTCTCTCCCTAGCCATTAAAATTCTTTAAAAAAAAAAGAAAAAAAAAAAAAAGACTCCTGTTAAATCTTCAACTAAAATCCATTTTAGATTATTCAATTCAAGTGGGTTCCAGCTAACTCAACTAGTAAAATCTATCTTGGTTGTGTTAACGTGTATAGTTGTGGGCTTTAGGCCCAACTAGATTACTTGTATAGCACACTCTTGTACTACACTCTTACTTGTACTGTATTCATATGCCTCCTATATAAAGGCACTCGTGTATATTCTTTCATTAAGAAATACAATACAATTATTCAGTATTTCTAACATGGTATCAGAGCCATCACTCTGACTTTTTCATTGCAGTCCTGTCTCTATTAGTGTTATTCCAGACTCGCAATTGCTTCCGCTGTTACAACTGCTGTTGCAGCCATTTGCCGTTAAACCTCTAACGCAACTCAGTCAATGTCTCTGGTTCGGACCTGCAGCCACCGTCGTTTAGAGTCTCGAGACCACTGCCATATTGTTGTCACCATGATCCTTGCTCCAATTGTGTTTTTGTACGCATCACTAAGATCGTCCTTCGCTGATCTACCATTCAGTGAAAAGCTGACCACTATCGGAGGCTCCACGTGCCCTCATGTGCTGTACAAAGATTCTGCACCCAAGATCACGCGCTCTACGCGCCGCCACGCGCCGTCTGTCCTCTTCACACGTCTTCTGTCTTCTTCACTCGTCGTTTGTCTTCTTCACGCGCCTACACGCGCTGCCACGCACCAGATTTGTACTTGTTGATGTCAGCCCTAGGTGATGTCATCTCTGCCACATCATCTGCTGACATCATCGTCCACTCATCTGTTGACATCACCACCACATCAGCCGATGTTATCGTTGACCTACCGTTGGCTTTGACCAAAAGTTGACTTTTCTCAAGGGTTGACTTTTGCAGTCCAAGTGCTCCTTACCCAGTTTTTCGCATAGATTTCATTTTTGCAGTCCGTTTTTGCATATTTTGCTTCTAAATGAAGAATAAGTACAAGTCTTCTTATTGTTGCAATAATCGTAGCCGACAATCTAGCGAACGATTTTACAATTTTTGTAAATGTTTTGGCCACAATATTAAGACTTGCTATCGTCGCAACAAATCAGCTGTTTCAATTTCTGCTACTACTGTTGCTAACACTGAGAGTGTCCAGCTAGTGGCTTCCATCTCTGCACAGTCTCAGTCTTCTGGATTCACTTTCTCCATTTCTAGAGATGACCTTATAAATATCATCGCCAATGTCATTCGTATGGTTGGTAATGCATCTTATTCCTCTTGTCTCTCAGCTTTATCTGGTATGTCTCCTACCTCTTGGCTTATGGATTCTGCTTGTTGTGATCACATGACACCTCACTCATCCTTATTTTTTGACCTTAAACCTACATCACACCCTCTTAATATTCGCATAGCAAATGATTCCACAATGCCTGGTCATAATATTGGTTTAATTTCGACCTCCAACCTCTCGGTTCCTGGAGTCTTTAATGTTCCTGACCTTTCTTATAATTTATTTTCTATGGGACAATTAGTTGAGTTGGGTTATTGCATTATCTTTGATTATTCTAGGTGTATTGTGCAAGATCCGAGGACAGGACAGGAGCTTGGGACCGGTCCCAGAGTTGGGCGTATGTTTTCCGTGGACAACCTTCGTCTTCCACTTGTTGCTCCTGTCTTTATTGCTGCCACTGCTATAGTTTCTTCAATTCCTTCCCTTGCACTTTGGCGTGCTTGATTTGGTCATGCATCTTCCTCTCGGGTACAACAATTAGCTTCTAGAGGTTTGTTAGGTTCAGTGTCTATAGAAAATTTTGATTGTGTTTCATGTCAATTAGGAAAACAACTAGCTTTGCCTTTCAATACTAGTGAATCAATATCCACTGATATTTTTGACCTTATTCATTCTGATGTTTGGGGGCCTTTCTCTGTCTTTAGTATTAGTAGGTCTCGATATTTTGTTGTCTTTGTTGATGATTACTCTCGCTGTAGTTGGATTTTTAATATGAAATATCGTTCTGAATTATTGGAAGTATATTCTAATTTTGCAAAAATGGTTGAAACTCAGTTTTCCAAACGCATCAAAATTTTTCGATCTAATAATGCTCTTGATTACACTCAATATGCTTTCCAAGCTGTTTTGCATTCCTATGGCATTGTTCATCAACTAACTTGTCCAGGTATCTCTCAGCAAAATGGTAGAGCTGAACAAAAACTTCGTCATATTCTTGACACTGTTCGTGCTCTCTTTCTCTCTGCCAAAGTTCCTGCTCCTTTTTGGGGTGAAGCTACTCTTCATGCTGTTCATACTATTCATCACATTTAGAGTCCTGTTATCCAAAATCAAACTCCATATAAGCGCCTTCTTAGGTCACCTCCAGACTATCACCACCTTCACTCCTTCAGTTCTGCTTGTTTCGCTCTTCTTCAGCCACATGAGCATAACAAACTTGAGCCTCGATCAAGGCTTTGTTGTTTTCTTGGCTATGGCGAAACTCAAAAGGGCTATCGGTGTTATGATCTTGTCTCTCATCGTCTTTGTATTTCCCGCAATGTTGTCTTTTAGGAACATCACCTCTTTGTCAAGCTTTCTCACTTCCATGCCTCCCTATCTTCCTCCTCTATCTTAGATCTTTTTCCAGATGAGGCACATATTCCTTCTGTAGCTGCTCCTGATCCTCCTATAATTGCTCAAGATTCTCCTGTAGACTTCTCAATCCAACCACCAGATATCACTGATTCCTTTTCTAGTTCACCCTTTAATGAACAAGTGGAAGATGAACAGGTTAAAGATGAGCTACCCAACCCCAACCCCGAGCTTGCGTCCACTACTCCTGCTCCGCTTGAAGATCTTGCATAAGACATTCCACCTTGTCACTCAACTCGGGTAAGATCTATTCCTGCACATTTACTTGACTATCATTGTTACACTGCCCTTGCTACACTACACGAGCCTCACACCTATTGTGAGGCTTCCACTGACCCTTTATAGCAGATTGCAATGAAAGAGGAACTTTATGCATTTTCTAAAAACCATACTTGGGATTTGGTGACACTCTCCCCCAGGAAATTTGTGGTTGGTTGTAAGTGGATTTACAAGATTAAGACTCACTCTGATAGGTCCATTGAGCGCTACAAAGCTCGTCTTGTTGCAAAAGGTTTTACACAGGAGTATGGGATTGATTATGAAGAGACCTTTGCTCCGGTTGCTCGTATCTCATCTGTTCGTACCCTCTTAGCTGTTGCTGTTGCAAGTAAATGGGATCTTTTTCAGATGGATGTCAAAAATGCATTCCTTAATGGGGATTTAAGTGAAGAAGTTTATATGCAACCTCCTCCTGGTCTCTCTGTTGACTCTTATAAGGTTTGTCACCTTCGACGTGCACTTTATAGCCTTAAACAAGCTCCACGAGCTTGGTTTGCCAAATTCAGCTCTACCATCTCCCGCTTAGGTTATATGGCCAGTCATTATGATTCTGCCTTATTTCTTCGTCGCACTAACAAAGGCACTATTTTACTTCTTTTGTATGTGGATGATATGATCATAACTGGTGATAACCTCAGTGGCATTCAAGAACTCAAGGATTTTCTCAGTCAACAGTTTGAGATGAAAGATCTTGGACATCTCAGCTACTTCTTGGGTCTTGAAATCACTCATTCTACAGATGGACTTTATATTACTCAAGCCAAGTATACTTCTGAACTATTGTCTCGACCTGGACTTACTAATAGCAAGACTATTGACACTCCAGTTGAGCTTAATGCGCATTTGACTCCCTCAAGGGGGAAACCATTGTCTAATCCCTCTCTTTACAGACGCTTGGTGGCAGCCTAGTTTATCTCACTATCACTTATCCAGACATTTCCAATGTTGTTCACCAGGTGAGCCAGTATCCGTCTGCTCCATGATCGACTCACTATGCTACTGTTCTGCGCATTCTTCGATGCCTAAAGGGCACTCTATTCCATGGTCTTTTCTACTTTGCTCAATCTCCTCTTATTCTCCATGCATTTTCTGATGTTGATTGGGCAGGAGATCCCACTGATCGCAAGTCCACCATTGGCTATTGCTTTCTTTTTGGTTTTTCTTTGATTTCTTGGTGAAGTAAGAAACAAACTCATGTGGCCCGCTCCAGTACTGAAGCAGAATATCGTGCCCTTGCTGATACCACATATGAACTCTTTTAGCTACAATTGCTTCTCAAAGACATAAGTGTCTACATCCTCTACTACTCTTCTTTATTATGACAACCAGAGTGCTATTCATATTGCTCACAATGATGTCTTCCATGAATGGACTAAACACATCGAGATTGATTGTCATTTTATCCATTATCATCTTGTCCATGGTGCTCTCAAGCTAATCTTAGTCTCCTCTAAAGATCACTTACAGATATCTTCACCAAGTCACATCCTAAGGGACGCCTTCGTACTTTGATTGACAACCTCAAGTTGGTCTCACATCCACCTTGAGTTTGAGGGGGGCTACTAACGTGAATAGTTGTGAGCTTTAGGCCCAACTAGATTACTTGTATAACACACTCTTGTACTACACTTTTACTTGTACTGCACTCATATGCCTCCTATATAAAGGCACTCGTGTATATTCTTTCATTGAGAAATACAATACAATTATTCAGTATTTCTAACAGGTTGAATAAGAGATCTGAGATTTAATTCCCGCCTACACCAAAAATTGATTAGTGTCTGGGTCTGATAATAAAGAACTATTTTCAGAAGCGAACGCCATAGTTTGAAACTCTCTCTAATATATATATTATTCAAATTCAAGGGTTTTGACAAGGTTGACCCAAGGGATTTTGGGGCCTAAGGCAACATTTAAATTAAAGCCCTTTTATATAATTAAATGATTTTTTTTCTTTTTTACTTAAAATCTATTCTTCTAATTAGTTTAAATGCAATTTTTTTAAAATGATTTTCTTGTTCATTATTTAGTTGTTCATCTAAATTTTTTGATAATTGTTTTATTTGAGATTACGTGCACCGTTATTAATGAGGCGAGAAACAATAAATACAAAAAGAGAGAGAGAGTTAATAATTAAGTAAATGGTAGAATACATATTTCCATATAAAGATATAATCATAAAAATGTCTATTACTAACTACTAAAGGGAAATTTTTGTCCCTTTAAACTTTTTTATTTATTTTACAAGATAGAATTTCTACTCCAACCTAATCTAAGTGTATATGTGTGTGAAGTTCTCTCCTGAAGACTTGAACTCCGGCCCTTACCCCCCACACCCCACAAGCATTTATACTTGTGGAGTGACCTGCCCCTTTAATCTACTTGCAAAAGTTTACCACATAACATTTAACACTATATCCCTATAAATACCCCTCTAATCTACGCACATACCTTATTTTTCCACTAATCACTTCACATTTTAGGTCACAAACTAAAATGGGGTTGTGTAAGATATCACTACTAGCTCTTGTGTTTTCCTTGGGCTTAACCCTAATCCATCTCTCCCATGCCCGAAGCTCCATACAAGACTACCTCAGCGTCCAGAATGTAGCTTGTGCAGAGGTGGGAGATCAACCTCTGATTTGGGATAATAAAGTAGCAGCATATGCAAAAAACTATGCTAATTAGCACATTGGCAATTGCAATCTTGTGCACTCCAGTGGGCCATATGGTGAAAACATTGTAGGGGGTGGCAATGACCTTTCAAGCAGAGAAGCCGCGAATTTGTGGGGCCACCCCCCAAGCCTTTGAAAAAAAAAATCCCATAGAATATATATTTACACAAAAATTTTACTTTTATCTCTAAAATTTATATACTTGGCCCCCTTACCCAAAAAATTGACAGGCTGATCCATAAATCTCAAAAATAGATAACAAGAAAAATATTTTTTTTTAAAACACATATCCTGAAAATAAGAAAAATTTTTGGTCAAATCATAAATTTGGTCTAAGAAAAAACAATAACAACAAATCAATTACAAATCCTAGCAAAACAAATCTAAAAAACCCAATAACTTTTACCCAATTTTTCCCTCTCATTTGAGAGCTCTATGCCCCACTTAAATGACTCAATCTTATAGCCATAGAGACAACTCGTGTACCACTGATCGCTCCATCCACACACCAGTTAATCACCAGCAACTTGGATTAGTTGGTGCCTTTAACTCAACCAATGGAAAAAAAAATTTATCTATTTTTTGAATGGTGGAATTTTTTTGATTTTTAATTTTTTTTTATTAACATTGGGATAGACTAGGCATGCATGCATTAATGGTAATACATGTGTGAAACAATAACAATCTATTGTCTTGTGCCTTACCTAAATTGCCACCAAAGCATGCATGAGATTAGTCTATTGGTAACAAATTTTGCAACTTAACTAAGTTAATGTAATGACAGGAAAAGCTTTATTATTTACTTAGTTAAAGACTGTCGAGGGAGAAATTGATGCCTCGAAATAAGATATTGGGAAACCAAATCGAAACTCAACTATGGGCTCTTGAGATGACACCCAAAGGCTATCGGTGTGATGACAAGCCTACCCAAGCAAGGAAACAAAAGACTGCATTTAACAAATCAGCAACAAAAGCCCAATAAAAAAAATACTTTACAATACTTAGTCAGTACATTAGTGGTCCTGTTCATATGGTCCAAGGGAAATAAATTCTCCAGCTGTAAGAGTAATGTTTCACTTAAGTCCAAAGAGATAAATTGTCCAACAACAGGGGTAAAATTATATTGTCCAGCAATCAATAATTAGATAAATTTAAGCAAATTTTAGGGCCTTGTGTGTCTCATTCAAGAGGAATTTATTGTGCTTTCAGCCATTATTAGATTAATGTGAGGGAAGAGTTCGATCATTATGAATACATCATATTCTTCTATAGCAAAATAAAAAGTAAGCATCAAAGGTTCCATAGGAAAAAGAAAATGAGGATTAATTGGCATGGTGTGGAGGAAGAGAAAGATCCCCAGCTCAGTGCAGCAAATATTTAGCTAAAATTTTGGTGAGTGTGTGTTTATAAGGCATGGACGAGCAGGATGAGGTCTGTTTTTTGAGCGAGTGGTATGGGAGAGATGCTAAAATTGAAGTCTTTTATGAGTAATGGTCTGTTTGTGACTCACTTGAAGACATTTATGGGTTGTGGTAGTGTAAGGGGGAGAAGAACATCTGGGATTAGATGAGTGTAGGCTAAAGATGATGAGTGGTGAGCTTAAGGAGAGCTAAACCACCAGCAAAAATGGCAAACGAACCTCAAAGTCTCAGAGGGGGGGTGGCTGTGATTATACAAAAGAGGAAAAAAATCACTAAGGCTAGCTGAGTGTGGGTTAAGGGGAATGAGTTGTGGGCTTGAGGAGAGCTGAATTACCAGCAAAATGGCAACAAATCAGAAAGCTTTAGAGGGAGTCTGCTGCCCCCCTTTGGGCTGAGATGGCTCATGCTTTTATAATGGAGTTTAGAGGAGCATTAATCAACAAGAATCCAAAAAAACGTAGCTCTGCTTCAGGGAAGCCAGACAGCTGAGTTAATAACTTGGATTTGGCCTAAAAATGGGAGATTTGCTTTTAGGGCTGTTTTGCTTCTTTGGGCAATGTCCACATGGGTAATATTTGGGGTAATCTTGCATTAAATACTAAGATTGTTGAGATTGTGTTCAGCCAGTGAGATTAAGGCAAGTATTAAGGAAGAATCCTAGTGCTGCAACTAAGATTTGGACCATAGGAAGTAGGATTCAACACCCCAAGCCAAGTGTCAAAGTTAAACCCACTTCAGAGGGTTCCGCTGGAGATCCCTTTATGCCCTCCAAACCACATGTTCCCAATTTTTCCCCTTTTAGGATTCATGAGCTTGGCACATGAATCACGTCTTGAACGTTTTTTAACATTTATAGCATTAATTTGTTGAAATTTGGATATTTTAGTTTAAGCTCCCCTTCCGTTGGAGGTGCAGTCTTGAGGAAGATGATGGAGTCCCATCATCCTTTAGACTTCAGCTGATATGGCAGCCCTTGGGCACTGTTCACGTCAGGTAAGGGGTGACAGAAAATTGATGGGACAGCCCTTAGTCCATTCTTAAAGGCTTGGTTCCCTTGTATGAGTCCCTAGTTACTCCTTTTTCGTTAGGGATGAACAAGGGCTGTTTACCCACTCTCAATTCCTTTGCCTCTTTCTGGTGTTTTTTGCTTGGGCTTGCTCACATGGGCTAGTTCCCTTGGGTTGGGTTATGTGTACATGCTTGCCATGGGTTTTCATAGATACTTGCAATTGTAATATTTGAAACAATATGACAAGTTTTCAAAATACCTTTGAAAATAACTTTTATTATGATGGATTCCATAAATAACGTTCATAGCTTCTAATAGTCGCATCATAATTTAAATGATAAGTTTGTGGGATCGAGTATTTTCCATGAGCGTTAAAGATACATTTTATGGATGTTGTGACGCAAGTGATGACCATGTGTTTCATGGGTTATAATGTGAGAACATATTCTTCAAGATAACTCCCTATGAGCTTTTATAAAACAATTGTCATGGTTTTATGCCATAGTAAATACTTAAGCAATAATTATGCCATGATACTTTTCTCTTTGCCAAGTGTTAATAACCTTGGGTTTTTTGATAAAATAGTGCCAATGAAGATTGGGCTTTTGATATTGCCAACGGGAACTGGGCTTTTGAATTTGCCAATAAGAATTGGGCTTTGATGTTGCCAATGAAAATTGGGCTTTGATGTTGCCAATGAAGATTGGGCTTCAACTATTGCCAATGAAGATTGGGCTTTTGGATAAATAAATTACCATGGATTTAAACCATGAGCTTTGATTATGGATTTGAGTTCCATTGATAAAATTGTTTTGTCATGGATTTGAATCATGAGTTTTTCAAATATTGCCAAGCATAAGTACTCTTGGGCTTTAAATAGAATAGGATATGTGTATTTTGAAAATAAATAGATGGTACTCAAATAAAATTATGTGTGTAAAAAAAAGTACCCTAACAAAGACTCAAAGTTACTGTCCATTATGATGTGATTGTTTAATGGATCTCTTTTAAATTTTTTTTTTTACTATTTTTTCAAAGTTGCAATTTTTCAAAGGAAAAAATCTCAACCTTACCAAGACACCAATAATTGTCTTACCCTTTATTTCGTTGAATATTAAAGCGTGAAATTTATTAACCATTATTTTAGCTATTTTATTACAATAATGCTTGACATAGATTCAAACTTTTAACTATAGTATTTTTTTTTTTTTAAGAATCTTTTAACTATATATATAGCATTATGAAGTTATTGGTTATAAAATTATGTGAAAAGAATACATAATTTTTTTTTAAAATTTATAATGTCGATAGAATAAAGAATCGGACTAATCTTGGTCAAACCTTGAAAATATTAGGACGTGCCAATTGACTTACAAAACTCTTGATTATAAATTGTCATTTGTGATTTTTTTTTTCCAAAATAAAAAATACAAATAATTAAAAAAATTAATGCTAATAATGCATCGTTGTCAACCTCTAGTATTGATATTTCAATTTTTTAAATCTTTGAACAAAGAAATTCGGCCCCTCCACCCCCCCTCCCCCAAGTTTGAATCCCGGTTCCATCCCTATGTACAACTAAAATTCTTGTATTGGTGGGGAGTGTGACCACTATATTCAAGTAGTTTGGGCGAATTCACTTCGTATAGGATGTGCTAAAGTGAGATGCAACAATGGAGGGACATTCATTGTCTGCAACTATGATCCCCCTTGTAGACACTCGATTTTGCACCCATAATTTAATCTTGAAAGATTGCTAGAGTGACCATTCATATACCCAAAATTTAGAGTTGCATTACATGCATTAATTCATTCATTGCATATCATAAAATGATCTTGAGATTCTGACAATCGCGATGGTATGTCCAATTCCTGAATCGAACTGTCGGATTGAAAGATATCACAAGATCAAGTTTTCATGGTTTGAATGCATTTTTTTTTTTTGGTGGAACCAATCATGCATGATTAATTTAAATTAATTCTGATTGGTTAAATAATTAAAATCAATTAAATAATTTTGTGATTGGTTGTTGGTTAGTGTCAAAAATAAGCCTGCTTGCATGAGAATAAAATGGATAATCAGATAACAAAGAAGCTGTGGATAATCAAGTCTTTTTGGAATATTTATCTACAAGATAATTATCACTTTAAAGACCTGATTATCAAGAAAAAAGGATTAATTTTTAGAATATGAATAAAAAATGTGTTTAGGTGCAATTTTCGGTTAAAAAATCCTCAAAAAATGAGTCCAAATCGAACCAAAACTCAAACATGGGCCTAGCACCCAAGAGGGCCTGTCAGCACTCTTGGAGTGCCGATTGGCACTTCCTAAGTGCCAATTGGCCCAAATGCTCGGCCTGGCTCGGGAATGTCCTCATTAAGAAAAAGCCTATCTTTTTTGACTTTTCAGAGATAAGGATGCGTTCCAATTCGTATATGATCTCATTCATCTTATTTTTTAAGCATGCCAACCTCTATAAATAGAGGAAAAAGATCATAATTAAGGGTTCTTCTTTTCTAACTTCTCTGCTCCCCTTACGTTAAAGACATTTTGGGGGCTTTTGCTTTAAGAACTTCTTTTTTGTAAGAAAGTATTTTAGACCTCAAAGAAGTGAAAATTTCTTTGATTTCTAAAATATTCTTTTATTTGAAGAGCCATGCAAGAGGTATTTAGTTATATTCTTCTATCTGTTTTTCCTTTCCATTAATTAGTATGTTGTGATTGTTTGTTGCATGAATGCGGTTAATATGTTTGATTATTATTGTGCCTTGTTCTTAATTCATGTTTTGCCGTCAGCACTACTAATCTGCGACAGCTTTTTGTGTTGTTGTGACGAACTCTAGCCATCACTAATAACAATCTTTTTTGTAGTGTTTCTTTAATGTGTTCTTTAGTTGATTGTTTGTTTTAATTTTTTTTCTTTGATTTCAAAATCTGCTAATGATCATCAAAACCTTCTTCTTCTTCTTTTTTTTTTTTCAAATTCAAAACTGATCTCTATTTTCATTAAATACAGATTTGAATTTTTTTTTGTCTCAAAACTGATCTGTATTTTCATTAAATACATATCTAAATTTTTTCTGGCTACAAAACTAATCTGTATTTTCCTTAAATACAGATTTGAAATTTTTTCTAGTCATAAAACTGATTTGTATTTTCATTAAATACAGATCTGAAAAATTTTCTGAAAATTTTTTATTTTTTATAAAATTGCAGATTTTGAAATTTCAAAGAAAGGATTAAGAGTTAGGTTAAATTCTTTCTTTTTAATATGTGATGCATGCATAGTAAGTTTGTTTCATGAATGTGAATCCTCTTTTAAAAGTCTTTTTTATTTACTTTCAAAAACAAATCTGATTTTTACAAATCAAATCTCATTTTTTTTAACTTTTCAAAACAGATCTGATTATTTTTAACAAATTCTCATTTTTTTTTCATCCTTTAAGACAATAGATCTGATTTTTACAAATCAAATTTCATTTTTTTTTTAACTTTACCAAAAAAAAAAAAAAAAAATCAAATCTCAAATTTTTTTTTTTTTAATTTTACAAAAAATAGATCTGATTTTTCTTGATAAAATCTCATTTTTTTTCCTTCACAAAAATAGATCTGATTTTTACAAATCAAATCTCATTTTTTTAATCTTTCAAGACAGATTTGATTTTTCTTTTAAAAGAGGACATTATTCATAAGGCAAATTTGTTTAAATTAAGTTTTGTCAAGTGTTTGTCTTGTGTGTTATAACATATCATCCAACATCCTACAAAAAGGGTATATAATGGTCATTGGAGTCTAGAAGACCAAACTCAATTTGGGCAGAATGAGTGCCTAACACCTTCCCATTCTGTAACCTAGCCCTCTAACTTAGGATTTTGGATAGGTAGACTAGTGTTTTGTTTTTAATTTTGGTTGAATGTAACTAGGACCAAAGTTTTGTATTTTGTATTTTTTATTTTTGCATAGATTGTAACTAGGACCAAAGCCTTGTAAGGTTAATCTACCAAATTGTGCTTTTTTATTCAATCAATGACATTTGATGTATTTTGAATATGTAATTGTATTTATTTATTTATTTATTTTTTTGTATAAATAATAAGTGGCGACTCCACACCACTACCCAAAAGAGAGGTGTCTTAAAGCACCCAAATCTCTTTTTTGGGAGCACCGAAGTTCCGGTCTCTCATGGTAGCGACTCCGCTGGGGATGTCGAGGGCTAAGCTTTGTATTAGACTTTAAGTGACCAATTATATACCCTTGTTTTTTTGTATGATGTTGTTGTTTGTTTGATTTTCTATGTTTTGAGATGTTTGTATGATATTTTTTGTTTGTGTTGCCATGTTGATTGTTAAAAGCTTTCCCTAACTGTTATAGTGTGTGCCATCAAAACAACAAATATCCATGTTAACTATAAATGATAGATCATGCCGTTTGGACCAACGTAATGTTCATTACATTGCAAGTTGGGAGGTGTAACACCTTAGCTATGGGAAACAATGAAACAACAAACCCACCCTACAATGTAATGACTTAGAACCTACCTTTAGGCCGGTCCATGTTAAAATTGCATTGCATGTTGTATGTGTTTGTTTGGTTGGTATATTGATATAAATGGGGACCTAGTTTTGTTTGACCCAACCAAGCCTTTTCTTAGGGGAGAATTTGGTCAAGATCAGAGGGTAGACTCCAAAGAGAACCCAAGACCGACATTCAAGCTAGTAGTTCCAATTCCAAGCCCATCACGGTACTGAAGCCTGTGAGCATAGAAGACACTCCACTACTGCAACATCACAATCCCATGTTCGACCTACAAGATAGTCCATCACTATGGTAGAAAGGGGAGAACATACAAACACTAAAGAACCCATGAACACTCAAGAGATACTAAACACCATGGTAGCTAGTTAAATCCAATTGACGGAAGACATGAACCTTATCATACAACAATTTTAGAACCTGAAGGGTGGCCAAGAGGAGAACAAGACTGATCATAATTCCCCAACCATGGAAGGTGAGAAGAAGATCAACGAGAGGATAAACAAGGTGGAAGAGATGATCAAAAGAGTTTGCAAGATAGAAGACCTCTTACTTTTCCCAGATGTGAGATTACTTCCCAAGTTCAAGATGCCAACCTTGGACAAGTTTGACGAGACTGGTTACCCAAAGTCCCATTTAAAGATGTACATGAGGGTCATGCAGCCCCTCAGAGCAACTGAAGAACTACTTGCTCAAATGTTTCAAAATACCTTGACTGGAGCTGCTCTTAAGTGATTCCTCAACTTAGGTGATGCTAGAGCAAGGAGTTTGGAGGACATTTGCCATGAGTTTCACAATCAATACAAGTACAGCATAGAAGTGGATGTGACGAGGAGGGATTTGGAGACCACTAAGCAAGAGCCGAAAGAATCTTTCTCTACCTTTATTACCGAGTGGAGGTCCAAAGCTACATAGATGATGAATAGGTCAAGTGAAGAAGAACAATTAACCATGGTTGTAAAAAGCTTATTGCCTGTATACCATAAGTATTTGTCTGCTCAACATTTTCCTAATTTTAAAGCTTGATTGCTACTGGAACCCAAATTAAGGATGCAATAAATAATGGCACTGTAAAGAATGAGGACCCACCAAGGTTTAAAAATAATTTAGGATCTGGTTCTAAAAATGCAGAAGTTTCTAATATATACAAAAATGATCCTTAACAACTTATTGTCCCTATTGCTTCTGTGCCAATATCACAAGGGCCGCCTCCAAGGACTAGGAGGCAGTTTCATGAATTATATATGCCCGTGAGTCAAGTGTTTGAAAAACTAAAAGCAAATGAATTACTAAAACCCTTAGACCCAAGACCAATCCCAAACCCATTGCTTGCAAGATTTGATGTGAGTAAGAGATGTGCCTACCATCAAAGCCCTAGCCATGACACTGACAAGTGTTTTGGCCTTCGTCATGCAATTCAAGATCTAATAGACATTAAGGTGATTGCACCGCCTACAAGGCCTAGCATCACTAATAATCCCTTGTCCAACCAAAATTTTGGGAGAGGATCAAGGATTAATAGCTTGATGACTAAAGAGGAAGGAGAAAAGGACTTATCTGAGTTGATTTATGATCTACCTGAGTGCTTTATGATGACATGGGAAGAGTTGATGGGTATGACATCCACTGCAAGGTATGATATATGGAGTGAAGATGTTATAGAAACCCCAAATTACCCAACATCAACAAATTGGGGGAGGCACTTCAAACCTTAAGATACCGATCTAAATGACCCATCAAAAATTGCCCACATCACAAGAAGGGGGAGACACCTCAAATCCTCACACTTGGAGACAGACAATCCAATAGAAGCCTTGAACAAATTTACCCAACAAACACCCACTGAAGAGGATGAGGTTCTCAAGCAATTGCAAAAGACACAAGCTAATATATCTTTATGGGGTTTACTCATGGCCTCATATAAGCACCACCAGAATTTGGTAGACCTTCTCAATCAAATCCAAATTCCTACAATCGCTACTCCTCCAAATCTAAATGTCATGATTAAGTCTATAAGTAGGGAACTCACTATTTCCTACTCTGACAAAGATTTGACGAAAAATGGGAAGCACTATAATGACCCATAGCACATTACTGTAGATGCCAAAGGCAGAAGGATTCCAATGGTTCTAATTGATGATGGAAGTGCCTTAAATGTGTATCCTTTAAAGACTACAAGTTGCTTGGGCCTAAGTATTGAAGATTTTGTGCCGAAGGATTAGCATGTGAGGGCATATGACAATAGTAGAAGGGAGGTCTTGGGAATCGTGCCACTAGAGCTCACTATAGGGCCAATGATTAAGAAGGTGGAATTTCAAGTCCTGAACATAGCCTCTGGTTCAATATGCTCCTTGGGCGACCATGGATCCATGATATAGTGGCTGTACCTTCATCCCTATACTAAAAGGTTCGGTTTCCGCATGAAGGAGCCATAGTTACCATATATGGCGATACTTTGACTGTACCAAAGCCCATTTTTGGTATTGATTTTGAGAATGAGCCATTGGCCTTTGATGGCTTTGAAATTGGAAAGCTTGGTTTTGGAAGAAGAGAAGAATAAGTGGAGAAGATCCCCATGGACTTTGCTCCTTATGGCAACAATAATGTGGTAGAGAATGAATTACCTTCTGGGGATGAACTTAGGGAAGACTGTGAAGAAGGCAACTGCTCAAGTCCCAATAATTCCTACTGCCACACCACCTTTTGGGCTAGGTTATAAGCCCACTGATGATGACTTGCTAGAAATGGAGGTAAAAAGAATGATATGTGCCAAGGCTAAAGCCAAGGGACTCCCTTATCACCTGGAATCCCTAAAGCCCTATATTCCCACATCGAATGGAAAATTTGTCAAAGCTGGAGATAGTCAACGCTATTGGGGATTCCCTAAACCAAGATTCGAACCTGAGTCAAGAACAATGGTGCTTGGGTTTGAGCTATTATTTGATTGTAATAAAAAGCTTCCAAAACTGAAGAAGGTAGATACAAATTGGGTCCCTATTGATTGGGCTGATTGCATGGACCCTAATGCAATGACTATGCTTCTAGGAGATGCCATTTGCAATATAGAAGAAAAAGAGTACTGGGGGGCTTGCCAACATGCATTGAAGGGCCCGTATGAAGCAAGAACAAGTGATGAAGATGAGGAAAGGAGAGAAGCCCCTAGTGATGATGATGAAGGTAGCAAAAGCAATAGTGATAGTAGTAGTGATAACAGCAACAGTGACAATGGAAATAATGAGGATGATAGCAACAGTGATAGTGAAAGCAACAATAGTGAAGACTATGATAGCCAATATAGTGGCAATAATTAGGGTGAACCCCCTAGTGATAGAGAGGAGGAAGATGTAAGACCTTTCTACAAATACCATTTTGATGATGACGTGGACTACTGTGATGGAGATATAGAGGATGATAAGGTGGAAGTTGAAGATCAAGAGGCTGATGATATAGATTATGATGATTACCCCTATAGGCGGCCCTTAAATTGGAGCTGCATTACTAATGTTAGTTCAAGGTCAGGTCCTCGTTATGACAAGCATGATAGAGAAATTCTTGAGTTAGTGTCATTCCACAATTCAGAACTTGGCTCACTGATCCCATACACTGAGGAAGAAGATGACATAGATGCTAGATTGGCCACCCTAGGCAAAAAGTTAAGGGGTTGTTTGGATTTTGGTGTTTCCATCACCCATCACTTTGTTTCCATCACTCATTACTCAAAAGTGGTGGGTCACATGGCGCAATAGCTTGTTTGGATGTGTTTTCAGATTTTGTTTTCATCACCTAATTCTCACCTAAGTGAGTAATGAGTTATGGAAACTGGAAACAAGTTTGAGGTGTTTTCAGATACTTGAGTTATGAGTTACATGGCAATTTGGTAATTAAATGGAATTTGTGGCACCCAATGCTTTGTGTTGTCACATCAAACACCAAAAGCTTTTCACTTCTCTTTCTTTCTTTTATCACATTTGCTCCTCCTCCTTTCTTTCCACCCGTTGCAGGTTCACATTTGGATTTTTTTTTTCCCTTCCTTTCTTCACATCTATTATTTCTTTTGCTAAAACATCATCTTCCATTATTACCAAGTCCTTGGTTACCACAACCAAAGTTGTTTCTAGTATTTGTTTCAGTCATTGGTTTTAGTCATTCTCAAGCACCAAGCTTTCTTCTCATCAATGGAAAAAATAGTAGCTGTCTAAAGTAAGCACCAAATAGTATTTGTTTTAGATAGAAGATGGGTCTGTCGAGGATGCTAATGATTTTTCTAGGTTTGTGCTTCAAGCTCAAAACCGAAGTGGTTGTTGTGGGTACTGGGAATTGAAGGGAAAAAAAAAAAAGAAAATAAATAAATAAATAAGAAGCTCCTGGGTTTGGTGAGTGGTTGTTGTGGGTATTGGGGGTTGAAGAAAAAAAAAAAAAAAAGAAATAAGAAGCTCCTGGGTTTGGTGAGTGGTTGTTGTGGGTATTAGGGGTTGAAGGAAAAAAAAAAAAGAAATAAGAAGCTCCTAGGTTCGGTGAGTGGTTGTTGTGGGTATTGGGGGTTGAAGAAGGGAAAAAAAAAAAAAAAAAGTAAAAGCTACACCAAGTCAATCTGTGGGTCCCACAAAAAGTAAAATTTTTTGTGTTATCAGAAGTTGGAAACAAGTGTCAAACATGCCATCTTAGGAAGTTGGGGTATTTTCAGTGATAAGTGATGTGTTATTGAGTAATAAGTGATGAGTGATGAATGATCATTTTTTTTTCATCCAAATAGCCCCTAATGATCCATAGTTTCAGAAACTTAACATTGGAGAATCTTGAATATGAAGATGAGAAAATGGAAGGGAATGAGTCAGAATACCTCCCCTAATACATCCACCTAAGTAACAAAGGAAAGTAAGATCTATTTGGTGAGTGGATGGACAATATAGAGCGTCTAGATGCTTATGTGACTGACAAGCCCACAGATATGGAGATTGATGCTGAAGGCACAGATTATATGGATGAAGACCTAATGGTACTAATGCTGAGGGAAGAAGGACACCAGCCATTGTTGAAGCCACAATCGAGTTGAAGAATTGGGCATGAGAGGGAGCTGCCCACCCTATGGAAGACTTTGTGAAGAAGATCATGACCGTTGAGCCAACCACTCCTGCCAAAAACATTGTATATATCCCTATTGAGTCTATTCACTACAACAAAATGTATTTTCAGTGACGAAAAAATTCATCACTAAAAGTCCAGTTTTTCGTTGCTAAGGATCTTTAGCGACAAAATCTACTAATTAGCAACGAAACTCATTTCGTCACTGCAACTTCGTCGCTAAAAGTCCTGGCGACATAAAATTTTGTCACTAAAAGTTTGATTTGTTTATTAAAAAAAAAAAAAAAAAACTTTTAGCGACGAAAATGATTCGTCGCTAAATGTTTTTCTCGCTAAAAACACTATTCAGTGATAAAAATATTTCATCACTAAAAACAGTTTAGTTTATTAAATCATATTTAGTGATGAATAATTTCTTCACTAAAACTATTTTCGGGTACATATAGTGATAAAAACGTTTGTCACTAAAACTATTTTTAAGAAAATCCAGGCACATATAGTGATGAAAATTTTCATCACTAAAACCATTTCTTACAAAATTTTGCTACATTTAGTGACGAAATATTTCGTCACTAAAACAATTTTTTGTTGCTATATTTGTGATTGAAAAATTCGTCGCTAAAACTTATTTTTTGTTTTTATTTTTTTCATGGCTTTGATATTAACTTGTAACTTGTCATTACATTATTAAAACCTCACATTTGAATAACACATTTATTTCAACAACACATTTATAAAAATAAAAAAAAAAGATCCATACATTCCACAAGTAAAAAATAAACAAGTATCAAATTCAAACTCCTTCTATACAATGATTGTTTGCAACACATACAATAACTCAAGATGTTTTATAACAATACAAAAAATGCAGCATAATATAATTAGAAATAACGGAAGATGTCCTGATATGTCTTCAAGTAATGCCAAAAGTAAATACCCTAAAAGCCACTAATAAGAAATTTGCATAAATATAAAAACAATACTACATTAAAATCATAAAGTAAAAACATTAACTATGTTATAAGAAACATTTCAAACAATGCATTAAGAGTAGCCACACCAATGAATTAAAATCACAACTCCTAATGTATAAGTTGTAGAAAGCAAATATAGATTTTCAAGTGTAATACAATACAATTAGTTTCAAATAATGCATCAAAAAAAGTAGTCACACCATGTAGTGTGGGTTAATTGCTAAAATGAAGTACTAATTAATAAGTGTTTTAACTTGAAGATGAACCACCCCCATAGGTAAGAGCGTTATCATAACCCTTACTCCTCAAAAAGTTAAGAATATTCTTTTGGACCTCTTCTTGCTTAGCTTGTGCCTTTTGGTCCCTAGCTCTTGACTCTTTGAGCTCAATTATCCCATTTTCTAGCCATTGTATATACTCAATCGAGGAATTAGATGAGGCAGTGGTTACTAGAGAAGAGGAAGGTCTCATGCCAAGTCCTTTTACAATACCGAACTTCTTAAAAACCAAGTTTGAGATCTCCTCTTGTGTAAGGGGAATTGCATTAGGATCTTGACAATGATCCTCTTGCACTTTGAGAATATTTTCCTATCATTTGAAAGAGAGAAAAAAACAAACAATCACAACATTAATACTACATATGTTATAGCTTTACAAACATGATAGGATGGAATGACAGGGATGGAGATTTGTTTTTGAGATAATCCTTTTAATAATTTAGTGTTTATGAAATGGAGATTATATTTATAAGCAGTGAACACTTCTATTAAAAAAAAGCATTATAAATTTCACATTAAAAAAAAGCTATAAAAACACTCCCAATAATATGAATTTAAACCACCTTATAATTCCATGCAAGCCACTTACTTGCTCCAACACAACAACCCACCACAAAAATAATAATCAACGTCAGTCTATATAATGCTTACAAGTATTAAAAACAATCAAATAGTATCTATCACATATAAATCAACAATATTCATTCACAATTTCAAAAAAATAAGACACTCCTAATATAAATTTAAACCATCTTATAACACCATACAAGCCACCCGCTTGCTCCGATATAACAATCCACCACAAAACCAATCATCAACATCATAGATATAGAGTTTTTTAAGTATTTAAAAAAATTTTACTTACTATGCTCAATCCATGAGTACACCTTTAAGAAAAAATCCAAATTAATCACAACTTAAGAATGTTTAACCTGCAAAAGAAAAATCTAATTTATAAAGAGTTTATCAATACACTTAAAAGCTATATCATCACTACTAGCAATAGCATATAATCCTCTGAGTTACAGCAGAGAGAAATATTCTATATCTTGGTAAAATACTAAATATTGTATCAAGTGGGTTTCTATATTTTGTGTATGTCCATGCACGGTACTCCTACAAGAATTAATTCGTAATTATGCTTAAGCCTATTTTGCAAATTTTCAACCAGAAAGGGGGAAAATGAACTTAATGCTTTACTTAACATTCTCTTCCTATTATAACAAATGAAAAGAGGTTATCATTTGATATGTGCTGTTTTGTCTCTATTCTCAATCTCAAACACAAAAACAAAAGAATTTTCACTTTCAAGGAAAGATAATTGCCTCCAATCACCAGACAATTTTGTCCAATTTCTTCTAAGAAAAACATATATATACTTCTGGAAAAGATAAATTACATGAAAATTGATCAAATCAGAGTACAAATAAAGGACGAAGACGGAGAAGAGAGGAGAGAGGGAAAAAAAGGTGACAATTTCAGGCCATGTATCATACATCAGATGAAAAATGTGAAGTAGCACCATGATATCATGATAATATTATGATCCCTTGAATTATATTAGAAATTTGACTGTTGGCACCTTGATATGAAGAACAAAACGATGGGTATTTTTCATTAAATCCGACTTAGTTACAATTCAACCCGCTATACAAATACAGTTTTAGCATATCACAGAGATAATTAAGATATAGAAACATCTAAGCAAACACAAGTGGTACAAAAAAGAAATAAAAATTGACCCCAAAATTAAATTCATAAGCCCAGTACAACTGATGGTCAGTCATTGGTGTAATGTAATATCGGTAGACCCACCAAAGAAATGGCAAAACCCAAATCGGCCAGCCAATAGTTTGACCATTAGTTTTGGGATTGTGAATAGTAGAATAGGCATTTCTTTAAGTGAATAGTGTTTTGTCTCCAATCACCAGACAATTTGTAGTGGCTTCCACCATATCACACTATTTTTTATCTTACAAAGCCACCAATTCATTATAACAATGAGTGCACAGGCAAAAGAGTGCATGAAATTAGTCGAAAAGCATCAAGCGTGTGCCTTAATCACAATATCATTGTGCTTCCCAATAAGTTACAACCCCTCACCAGCTCAACAACACAACCGATAATTCCAAAAAGTTAGCAAGCGATCCCCAAGGAATCATACTAACCAAAGTGTGTCCACCAGAAAGAGCAACAATGTCTGGGTTGGCCAAACACAACCCTCAAATGGTCACAACCTGCATCAATTAAATAAAAGTAAAAAATTAAGCATTCTATAAACTAATTTCGAAGCATGCCATTTTCAAAGCAAACAAGAATACTAACCCTTTGTAGCATCTGGAAGTGGCTGGGGCTTGTCCTGAGAATACAAAACAAACCCATGGGAGGGTCTCGACGATGGCTTCAATGGCTTCGACAATGGAAGGGTCTCGCTGGTTTCGACAATGGTTTGCGAGGGTCTCGCTGGGTCTTGAGGCTGCGGTCTTGGTCGGAGATGAGGGAGAGGAGGTGGCGCTTGGCGGATTGGGATTGGGCTGTGGCGGAGATGAGCTTTTCGAGGTCGACTGCAAGGAGCTTTCGATGTCGACGACAAGGCGGTGGGAAGGAGGTTGTTTGGTTATCGACAGCGTGGGTCAGGTGGGTTAGAATTGGTATCGACGACTCAGACTTTTGGGGCTGAAGAAATAAAAGGGGCATATATATAGGCAGGTCTTTAGCGACGAATTATTTCCGTTGCTAATGCCTACTTTTCTTCGCAATAGGTATAAGGGGTTTAATGTTTTTAGCGACGAAGGTAAATTTTGTCACTAAAGAACCCAGATTTTGTTAAGATTTTTAGAGAGGAAATTAATATTTCGTCGCTATAGCATACTTTTAGTGACAAATTGTGATTTCTTCGCTAAAACAATGGAATGAAAAACCATGATTATTTTTAGCGACGATTATTTTCTGTCGCTACTTCTTCCTTATAGCGACGAAGGATTTTTGTCACTAATACTATCCACAACAATACCTACAGTGATGAAATATTTCGTCACTAAAAATTTCAACTTTTAGCGATGAAATATTTCGTCGCTATAGATTAATTAAGTTCGTGCCAAAGTTTCCCACATTGGCACCCATTTTTCAGATCACAATAGTGACGAAAATCGTTTTTTGTCGCTAAATGTTATAATTTTTTTTCATTATTAGCGATGAAATTCATATTTCATCGCTAAAGCTGTATTTTTAGCAACGAAAAATATTTCCTCGCTAATTTTTGTCGCTAAAAATACATTTTGTTTTAGTTTGCTAGTATTATTGTTCCTGTTGAGTTTGTTTGTGATCGTATTCCTATAGAGTCTATTTTTGTTGAGTCTGTTGAGAACTCTTTTCCTTATAATATGATTTCTGATTCTGCTTATTTGTTGGCTTTGAATGTTTTTATTTTGGAAATTGGTAAAGAAACTCTTAATAATAATAAATTAAAACAAGGGCATGTAGAACCTATAAAAGAAGAAACCTAGCTGTTAACTTGGGAACTGATGATGAACCTAAGATTATACAACTGGGCAACACTCTAACCTCCTCTGAGAAAGATGCATTAGTTGGCCTACTGACAGAATTCAAAGAGGTATTTGCATGGTCATATGAAGACATGCCTGGGATTGATATAGATATAGTGCAGCATTACACTCCAATAGATCCAACCATGAAGCCGGTCAAGCAGAAGTTGAGAAGAATGAAGCCAGAGTGGACTCTCAAGATCAAAGAAGAAGTTGAGAAATAGTATAATGCAGGATTTCTGAGAGTGGTCAACTACCTAGAATGGTTAGCTAATGTGGTTCCGGTGCCAAAGAAGGATGGAAAAGTGAGAATGTGTGTACACTTCCAAGATCTCAATAAGACTAGTCCGAAAGATGATTTTCCCTTGCCTTACATTGACATCTTGGTTGATAACATAGCATGACATGCCTTGTTATCATTTATGGATGGTTTTTTAGGATACAATCAGATAAAGATGGCTCCGAAAGATATTGAGAAAACCTCCTTCATTACTTCATGGGGGATGTATTACTACAAGGTCATGTCATTTGGCCTTAAGAATGTTGGTGCTACTTACCAACGTGTAGCCACTACTTTGTTACATGATTTGATCCACAAAGAAGTAGAAGTTTATGTTGACGACATGATATTGAAGTCCAAAGACCGTGAAGGGCACATACCAACTTTACGGAAGTTTTTTTGAAAGACTCCAATTCTATAAGTTGCAACTGTATCCAAAGAAGTGCACTTTTGGCTTAACATCCAGAAAGCTGTTGGGGTTTATGGTAAGTTAGAGGGGAATTGAAGTCGGTCCTGAAAAAATCAAGGCAATTGTAGAGATGGAGCCTCCAAGGACGGGAAAGGAAATTTAAGGATTTTTAGGGAGGATACAATACATCAACAAATTCGTAGCCCAGCTCACCATGACATGTGAGCCACTTTTTTGACTACTTATGAAAGAAGTTCACACAGTATGGAATGAACAATGTCAAGAAGCTTTTGAGAAGATTAAGAATTATCTAATGAAACCACCAATATTGGTTCCTCCGATACCTGAAAAGCCATTATTGTTGTATCTCACAACTACGGATACAACAATGGGGGCTTTGCTTGCTCAATACCTAGAGGAGTCTAGGAAGAAGAATGTGATTTACTACTTTAGCAAGAAGATGTTGGCTTATGAAGAGAAGTATTCACCACTTGAGAAGACATGTGTAGCATTTGCATGGGCAACCCACAAACTCAAACATTATATGCTTGCTTTTGAAATATTTGATGGAAAAGCCTATGCAAGATGGGAAAATAGCTAAATGGGTTCTGCTTCAATCAGAATTTGATATTAAGTATATGACTCAGAAGTCTGTAAAGGGGAAAGCAATTGCTGATCACTTAGCCAACTGTTCACCTAAAGAAGCTGAAGAAATTCAAGGAGACTTTCCGGATGAGGATATCATGGGATAAAGTTAGAATCATGGAAGATGAATTTTGATGGAGCAACTAATCAAAATGGAAGTGGCATTTGAGTTCTCCTAATTTCTCCAAAATGGACACACGTCCCATTCTCTGGTAGGCTCAACTTTCCTGCCACTAAATATGAGGCTTGCATTATGGGGTTACAAGCGGCCTTAGGTCTTGGAGTGAAAGAGTTGGAGGTGTACGGTGATTTAGCCTTGATAATTTCTCAGATTCAGAATAGATGGAAAATCAAGGAGGAAAAATTGATGCCTTATCATGAATGTCTTAAGAAGTGGGCCTTGAAATTCAATAAGATGCGGCACCAATATGTGTCAAGAATGCAGAATCAGATTGTAGATGCTTCAGCAACAATGGCACCTATGATGGATGGACCTAAGGAAGATGAAGCTTGACCAATAGTGGTGGAACAAAAAGAGAGTTAGTTTATTGCATGTCAATTGAAGAAGATGAGGCAATGAATGGAGAAGGTGAATGGTATTCAGACATTTTACAGTACCTCAAGGATGGGACATACCCAAAGTCTGCAGACAAGAATGACCAATTGACCATCAAAAGGTTGTCCACTAATTATATTACTTTTGGGGAAAGGCTTTACAGAAGATCATATGACAGAATTCATCTCCTTTGCATGACTGCCAAGAAAGCATAGGAAATAATTAAAGAGATTCATGAGTCAAGTTATGGGCCACACATGAATGTACACATGCTGTCATGAAAAATAATGAGACAAAATTATTATTGAACTACTATGGAAGCAGACTGCGCAGCTCATGTTCAGAAGTGCCATCAATGCCAAGTCCATAGAGATCTGAAGCACATGCCACCTATGCCATTACATACCATCACTTCACCCTGGCTGTTCTCTACATGAGGAATAGATATTATTGGGAAAATTCACCCAACAACATCCAATGGCCATGAATTTATACTTGTTGCTATTGATTATTTCACTAAATGGGTAGAAGCTACCTCATTCAATGGGTATTCATACTAATATCATTTGTAGATATGGGGTACCACATGAAATTATCTCAGACAATGGACTGCATTTCAAGCTGCCAAGGAAGCATAGGAAATAATTGAAGAGATTCATGAGTCAAGTTATCGGCCACACATGAATGCACACATGCTGTCATGAAAAATAATGAGACAAAATTACTATTGAACTACTATGGAAGCAGACTGCGTAGCTCATGTTTAGAAGTGCCATCAATGCCAAGTCCATAAAGATCTGAAGCACATGCCACCTATGCCATTACATACCATCACTTCGCCCTGGCTGTTCTCTACATGGGGAATAGATATTATAGGGAAGATTCACCCAACAACATCCAATGGCCATGAATTTATATTTGTTGCTATTGATTATTTCACTAAATGGGTAGAAGCTGCCTCATTCAATGGGTATTTGTTAGGTTCTAAGGTCTTAGGATTTTATGTATTTAGAACTCTAATTTGTAATGTTGGCAAACCATGATCAAAATAATGTATTTAGTCTTGTTTAAGTTTGCTCAAAGTTGGTTAAATATTGTAAAGTTGGAATCGAGTGACTGCAGAAGCATTGGAGCTTCTCGGCCTGGCTCGATCGATCGAAGGTTAGACTCGATCGATCGAAAGTCGGCCCAGATGCGTTTTTCTGCAGAATTCCAACTCAGCCCTAACTCTTTAAACGTTTAGGGTTTTATGTTTTTGCCCTAGGTATATAAGGCAAACCCTAGCTACGTTTTTTAGAGTTGCACAAGTTGTATCGTTGCTTATCCATTGCGGTTTTGTGTAAATCTCTTGTGAGATCTAGAGGAACTTTCCTTTACACAAAGCTTAGGGTTTTCAAGATTGAGATCACTTCAACATCTTGATGATCAACTTGGTTGCTGCCTTTGAAGCTTAAAGATAAACAAGTGAGGAGCTTGTAGCTGATTGAAGGAATACAAAGAAAGAAGTAGTCCGTGGACTCGGAGCCTGCGCGTGGTCGTGTCAGGAAGTTACTACTGGTGTGTAGCATTAGGAAGTCAAGCGGGGAGCTTGTAAGTCCTTTTGTAAGAACTTCAATTCTTTCTTAGTGGATTCCGTTTTGCCTTGAGGATCGGTGGGTAAAATCCTCCCCAGGTTTTTTACCGGTTTGGTTTTCCTGGGTGATCATATCACTGTGTTCTTTATTATTTCCGCTGCTTTATATGTTTATATGCATGATATGATTTTGTGATTGTTTTAACCTAGAATTGCTTAATTTGACTAAGTAACAACTTGGCTAATTAATCTAGGCTACGCAATCTGGTTATAGTTTAAAGGGGTCTAAACCGTTCAAGTGGTATCAGAGCGGGTAGCTCTTCTTGTTTGAGATTTTTATCTCTGAGCTGATCCTTGACCCCAGTTGTCATGGAGCATGGACACTCTCTGTTTGTTCCTCCTCACTTTGATGGGAACAATTATGCTTACTGGAAAGTAACGATGAAAGCATTCCTGAAATCCATAGATGAGAGGGTGTGGAATTCCGTTGAATACGGATGGGAGAAGCCCACTACTCCTGTGAGTGAGTGGCAAACTTCTGAGAAAGAAGTAGCAGGCTTCAATAGCAAAGCTATGAATGCCATCTTCAATGCTGTTTCAATGGAGGAATTTAAGAGGATCTCTAATGTTGAGGTTGCTCATACTGCTTGGAAAATCCTCCAAACTGTGCATGAAGGCACAAAGGCTGTTAAAATTAACAAACTGCAGCAATTAACTTCTAGGTTTGAAAACATTAGAATGTCTGATGAAGAAACCTTTGATGAGTTTTATGCAAAACTAAATGATATTGTTAATTCTGCTTATAATTTGGGTGAAGTCTATGATCAACCTAAAGTTGTTAGGAAGATTCTTAGATCTTTGACTGAAGACTTTAGACCCAAAGTAACAGCCATTACTGAAAGTAAGGATGTTGACTCCATCCCTGTGGATGAGCTTGTAGGATCTCTTCAGTCCTATGAGTCTGACTTACCCAAGACTGTCAAATCCAAATCAATGGCACTGAAGTTTGTTGATGATGTTGAAGCTAGTGGATTTGATGATGAGCTCTCTCCCACGGAGATAGCTTACCTTGCCAAGAACTTTAGAAATTTTCTCAGAAACACTAATAGAAAGGCAAGGAACACCAAAACGGCTGAACCTAGAAACTTTAGGAAGAATGATCCCACTAAAGTTAACAATTTTGAAAAACCTAGAGAACAAGTAGGTCAATCTTCTAATAACTCTTTGGGTCCTCAGTGTTATGGTTGTCAAGGGTATGGTCATGTCAAATCTGAATGTCCTACTTTCTTGAGAAATAAGGGTAAAGCTATGGCTGTAACCCTTAGTGATAATGAGGTTTCTGATGATGAGTCCGGTTGTGACGAGGATGGAAACTTCATTGCTTTCACTGCTACTGGTACAGTAGATGAAAGCATATCTGCTGAGGAGAACCCTGCTGATGGGGAACTCTCTAAAGATGCAGATCTTCAAGAGGCCTATAACAAACTTTGCAAAATTGCTGCAAAGGATGCTATGAAAGTTGATCTAGGCCTGAAGAAAATTGATGCTCTTGAGCTTGAAAAGAAAAATCTGCTTGTAAAACTGTTTGATGCTAATGATCTTTTGAATAATGTTAAATCTGAAAACATGCTTTTGCTTGATAAAGTTAGAACTTTGGAACATGATTATCTGTTGCTAGATCTGCTAGTTCTAAACTTGATCACATGCTGAATGTTCAAAAGTATCCTTCTGATAAAGCTGGGTTAGGATATGTTGAAAGCATCTTTGATTCTGGACCCCATTCCACTGTCTTTGTTCCTTCTTCTTCTTCTTCTGAACCTCTTGTGAGTAAGGTTGTGAGTGAAACCGTTAAACCCCCTATGAGTGAAGTTGTTAAACCTGTAGAAGTTTCACCACCTAAGAAGATTAGGGTAGACTTAAAAGAATCCAAACCTAAGGAGCCTACCAAACCGAAGGACAAGATGCATGGTAAACCTGCTTGGGTTTGTCATTATTGTGGTAAGTCTGGACATATTCGTCCTAACTGTTACAAGCTTCAAGCTGATAAGAGAGCAAAAAGACCAAAAGTGCCTGTGCCTCAAGCACAAGATCCTATGGCACTAATTGGTGAATTGGTAAAGGCGTTAAACCTTTATTCCAATTCTGGAGTTGGGAATCACTCTAATGTGAATAAGAACTCCAATGCTCGGGGTGCATCTAAAAAGTTTTGGATGCAAAAGACTCGAACTAATTGAGTCTTTCTGACATGGTCCTTGTGCTTCATTGCTCTATTCTAATGTGACCATTGTGCTTTGTTTTTGTGTTCTTCTTTTTGTTCTAGGACTTGCATTGCATTACATACATGCATTTCACTCTAGGATTTATTTGTTTTCTCTTTTAAAAAAAAAATAAATAAAAAATAAATAAATTAAAAAAAAAAAAAAAAAAGGAGAAAGCAAAATCTGTGTTGAACACTATTTTTCTTGATTTTTGAAAACAAGGTTGGTCATTCTTTTTACACATGTCATGTCTTGTGTACCTTGTTTAACTTTGATGAGCTTATTTGTTGCACTTAACTAGTTGAAACTTTGTAGTGCATGTTGTGTGGGAAAGATGTGTGTGGTTCTTAATCACTTTGCCTTAATCATGAAGTTACATGTTGTTGACTGACGGACTTGATCCTTTTAAGAAAGACATAAATAACCATCTCACCACTGTTCACTAGCCAATCATGAACACCTTAATGCATATCATAAGATTTAGTGCTCGAGAAAGTGTAGCACATGCACAAAAAGAACATAAGGTGTAGCCTCAAATTAAATTAAAACTGGTGTGTACTATTAGGCTTGATGCCAATTCACTTAATTCAAACCGGTGTGTACTATTAGGCTGAATGCCATTTCATATATAAATAAGAGGCAAAAATGCAAGAAACTTACATGATTGCAAGCTTTTGATCTAGGAGATGTGGGAGTTATAGGATGTAACTCTTTAGGTGATAGTCTCTTTTAATTCTATGTGATGAATTGTGTAGACTTTGTGCTTGATTGCCATTCACATATCACCTCACATGTATCTCAAGTCTTTGCTAGTTTCACACACTACACAAGTTACTCTTTGTTAAACACTGTACATGCTAGTGTGTGTGTTCTTGGTCTGACCAACCAAGTTTGAAAAATATCTTGAGATTTGTGTACAACATACTTGTTGCTTGAGAAAATTAATTTGGAAGATGATTGAAAATTGTGTCTGAGAATTGGGTTTAAAATTTTGGGTTTTTGAAGATGCATTCCATCTCATACTCATGCATTTTGTATTCATTGTTCAAATGCTTTGAGGAGTTGTTTCAAAATTGGGTTTGCAATTTTTCAAAACTGTGTTTTTCCCAAAAATTCAGTGTGCCTTTGCCCATTTCGATCGATCCAACCTGATTTTCTATCGATCGAAAAAGTGCCTCAGAAAGTGCTAAAATGATTGTCACATTTGATCGATCGAACATCGTGAAGAAACTTTTTAAAAAGAGGAATTCTGACTTTTTCAAAGAACTATTTCAAAACTTTTTTCAAACTTTTTCTCTCTCCGACGAGGCAAGCCCAAAAGATTCAAGTTTTTGTCGTTTTCTTCCGAAATTTTTGCATAATCTCTCTCTCCTCAAGCCGGTATGTCTATTTTACCCTTCCTTTTCTGTTTATTTACATGATTACATGCATTTTTCATGCATTTGAGAAGGAAATTTTCGGACTTTTCTTTTTGGGATTTTTGATGATTCGGACCTAATCATGTGGAATTGATCAATGGGTTTTGTTGGGGACACTCTATAGACATGTTCTTGATTGATTAATTTGATCAATTTTGTGTTTTGTGGAAAACTTAAATTTCTAGGGTTTATAATTGATCCGAATTGGGGCTTTTTGTGAAATTGGGATTAATTGATGAAATTGGCCTGTGTAATTGATGTAATTGGTTATTATAAACTGTTTCTAATGGTGTGTAATGATTGATTCATCAATTTGACGCAAAAATTTTCAAGTGATTCTCAAATTTTTTAGGGCTTTTGTTAAGAAACCCTATTTTCAAGCCAATTTTGTGAAATTAATCTTAATTTGATCCTGGTTACTGCATTAGTTCATGCATCATATAGATTTTTATTCTATATTTTTTTTTGTACTAACTTGCAGTCTGCCCTTGGTTTTGTGTTTGTTCTTTTTTTTGGTTTTCTCTTGTGTCTCTGTCCTGTTCCTTAGCACCATGCCTAGGAAGACTAGAGCACGTAGGACTCTTCCCACTCCTACTCCACCCTCACCTACCTTTGATAGTGAGCGGTTCCCCAGTGAGAAAAACCAAGAGATCTTTGAGACTTTAAACCTCAAGAGAAAGATTTGGGCTGAGCGTTCTGTTCTTTTAGATGAGATTGATCCTGCCATTAGGGCAAATTTTGAGCGTAGGGGTTGGTTACCTTTGTTAGCTGTGTCTGACCCTCCACCTCCGGTTCTCTTGATTAGAGAGTTCTTCTCGAACCTCTCTGTCCGCATCTATGATTCCAACACTCTAGTTAGGAGTTGGATACGAGGTGTAGAGTACTCCATTACTCCTCAGGTAGTGGCTGATGCTCTAGAGGTACCGTTGGTTAGGGATCCTGTCTATCCCTATGATGAGTCACCTGAGCTGAGTGATGTCATGTCTTACATCACTGGATCTTCTATCCAGTGGGGTTCTGATCCTAGGATCACCACCGCTGAGCTTCCTAAGACTACCTACCTATTCTTTAGGATAGCCTGTCATTCACTCTGGCCCATTTCTCATCTGCACACCATTCCTCTTGAGAGGTGTGTTTTTCTGTACGCTCTTGTTACAGATGCTCCTATTAGTTTTCCCCATCTTTTTCTTCGTTCTTTGAACGAAGTTTATAGGAGTTCATCTACTTCTCATGCCCTTGTTCATCCTATTTTCATTCATAGGATTCTACTTTATCTAGGTTTAGAGGACTTCCCTGCTTCTGAGCCTATTCATGTTATCGGTCCTATAGGTGCGTCTTTTCTTAGACAGAGGGCCGCTCATCTTCGAATTGGTTCTAAACACCCTAGGTCTGATCCCTCTAGTAGCGCTCCTCCTTCTTCTTCTACAGGTCCTAATGGTGAGGCTGTTCCAGATCCTGTAGGTGCTGTTGCTGTTCCTCCACCTCCTGCGGCTGACTTCGATGTTCGTCGTACTCTGGAGACTGTCATGACCGTTCAGGCGGCTCATGGTCAGCTTTTGGTGGATCTGTTCGACGAGATTCGTGCTCTGCGAGCAGATTTGGCGCATCTTCGTTCTTCCTCACCACCTCCTTTTGATGATGGCCTATGATGCCCTTTGGCATTCCGTCACAAAAAGGGGGAGTAGAGTTTTTGACTTGTAGAGGCGATTTTGTTGATAGGGGGAGATTTTTTGTTGATAGGGGGAGATTTTTTGTGTTAGGGGGAGATATTTTTTTTAGCATGGGATATTTTTGTGGAGATTATTTAGATTGTATCTAGGTGCTTCACTTTGTATATCATTTTTGGGATGTTCATGTTAGGGGGAGTAACATTGATTGATATATTGATATACATGTTTCTTTTGATTCTTGTTGTCTTTATGATTCACTGCTTATTGATTTATATTTATGAGTTGCTTCATTGATATATTTCTTTATTTTGTGTTGTGTGAATCTTACAAGAATATTATACCTGTTTATATACTATTTGCTGCCACACATGCGTTTATGTGTTTGTTGAGTATTTCAGGAATATACAGGTTGATTCGACAAAGCTGCTGTCTACACTTGCAACCGATGGATAGTAGTTAGGTTGAACTTTTGTTTATGAGCATTATTATGTAAAGGGCTATTTACTTGTAAACTTTGAGCTTTTATTGTGTGTTTTGTCACGGATTGCCAAAGGGGGAGTTTGTTAGGTTCTAAGGTCTTAGGATTTTATGTATTTAGAACTTTAATTTGTAATGTTGGAAAACCATGATCAAAACAATGTATTTAGTCTTGTTTAAGTTTGCTCAAAGTTGGTTAAATATTGTAAAGTTGGAATTGAGTGACTGCAGAAGCATTGGGGCTTCTCGGCCTGGCTCGATCGATCGAAGGTTAGACTCGATCGATCGAAAGTCGGCCCAGATGCGTTTTTCTGCAGAATTCCAACTCAGCCTTAACTCTTTAAACGTTTAGGGTTTTATGTTTTTGCCCTAGGTATATAAGGCAAACCCTAGCTACGTTTTTCAGAGTTGCACAAGTTGTATTGTTGCTCATCCATTGCGGTTTTGTGTAAATCTCTTGTGAGATCTAGAGGAGCTTTCCTTTACACAAAGCTTAGGGTTTTCAAGATTGAGATCACTTCAACATCTTGATGATCAACTTGGTTGCTGCCTTTGAAGCTTAAAGATAAACAAGTGAGGAGCTTGTAGCTGATTGAAGGAATACAAAGAAAGAAGTAGTCCGTGGACTCGGAGCCTGCGCGTGGTCGTGTCAGGAAGTTACTACTGGTGTGTAGCATTAGGAAGTCAAGCGGGGAGCTTGTAAGTCCTTTTGTAAGAACTTCAATTCTTTCTTAGTGGATTCCGTTTTGCCTTGAGGATCGGTGGGTAAAATCCTCCCCAGGTTTTTTACCGGTTTGGTTTTCCTGGGTGATCATATCACTGTGTTCTTTATTATTTCCGCTGCTTTATATGTTTATATGCATGATATGATTTTGTGATTGTTTTAACCTAGAATTGCTTAATTTGACTAAGTAACAACTTGGCTAATTAATCTAGGCTACGCAATCTGGTTATAGTTTAAAGGGGTCTAAACCGTTCAGTATTCATACTAATATCATTTGTAGATATGGGGTACCACATGAAATTATCTCAAACAATGGATTGCATTTCAAGGGAGAAACAGAGAAGCTGTTTCGACAATTCAATATCCAGCATCATAATTCCTCACCCTACCATCCTCAGACTAATGAAGTAGTTGAGGTTGCAAAGAAAAATATAACGAAAATTCTAAAGAAGAGCATGAAGAACTACAAGGATTGGCATCTATAATTACCTTATACACTTTGGGGGTATAGGACGTCAATTCGGTCCTCCACAGGAGCCATTTCTTATTCATTGGTGTATGGGATGGAAGCAGTTTTTCCCATTCAAATAGGTGTCCTTTCATTAAGAATAGTACTGAAGAGTGAAAAGTGAAATCCCTAAGGTAGATTGGTTGCAAAGTAGATATGACCAATTGTGCATGATGGATGAGATGAGACTCAAGGCCTTGAATCACATTCAAGGTTATCAAAGGAGACTTAGGAAAGCTTTTGACAAGAAAGGAAGAACTAGAGATTTGAAGTTGGCAGATTTAGTGTTCAAAAAGATCCGAGCCCCGGTTCAAGAGACAAATAGAAAGTTCAAGCAAAATTGGGCAAGTCCATATATTATCAAGCAGGTATACTCTGGGGGAGTAGTAAGGTTGATGGAATTAGATGCAAACCCTTTCACTAAGCCAACCAATATGGATCAACTGAAGAAATACCACGTCTGAGGTGGTAGCCAGAAAACACCACATCAGAAGTGGTTGTCAATTATGTTATTTCCCTTCCTAGGTTTAGTAAAAAAAAAAAAAGGCTTGCTAGGCTAAAAACCCAAAAAGGTGGTCTAGGCAAAAATTAGGGCATTAAAAAAAAAATAAAAAAAATAAAAAGTGAGAGAGCCTGCTAGGTTGAAAACCCAAAAGGGCAACCTAGGCAAAAGTTAAGGCAAATAAAAATGAACTACGTGATGACCTGATCCTTCTGCCAAGGAGGTACGTAGGCAACCATATATCGGTCCGGTCACAACTTCCCCAAACCCACCATTTACCCATTAAGCAAAAAAAAATTGTTTTCAAAATCTAATAATTCCATTAAACCAAGCCATTACACAGAAATCAAAACCCAAACCCTAAACCAAACCATAAAAAAACTAAACCCTAAAAACCTAAACCCTAAACAGAACCCTTAACTTGAAAGTCCTAAATAATTCCTAAACCTAAGAGTTTCACATCAACTTTTAAAATAAACATATTCAAAGCCAAAAAAAAAAAAAAGTAATAATAATAATAATAAATAATAATAATAAAAGGATCATTATTTTTCTTTAGTCTTTCCTCCTTTGGTTGTTCCTTGATTCCATCTATGCTAATTACTTTGTCATCTTTGTCTCTCCTTCTAAACTCATAATTGTCAGCCTCACATTTTTCTTGGTTGTCCCTGAGAAATTGTTTTCTCATGGCAACCATGTCAGCCTCCTTATCCGCAATTTTGTTCACCAACCAGTTAGAATATTCTATGATTATCCTATGAAAGTGAACCTTAACAAAAGATTGATCTACTCGGTCAGCCATCTCCAAGCCTAGCAATATGTTCCTTGTAAAAGTAGGATTTGTGTCCACAAGAGTGAAAGGTTTTCTTCCTTTTTCACCAAGTGTTCCCTGCTCATATTGGAATTTTCTCAAAAGTCTTTCAGCCTTATAGGAAGTTGCCCTCCTTAACCCGACTATGAAGATATGATCTGATCTCGAGGACCGCAACAAAGGAGGTGGGCATTTCCACCAATAACAATTCCATCGAATTGAGACACTAGATTTCTTGTTCAGAAATTTCACCCAGTTGCTTTCAGTTTGACACTCAATTTTGGGGACAGTCCTACTGAGGAAATTGTCAGGACCATAATCAGCGATAGTAATGTGATAATCATGTCTAGTCTTTCCATCAACCATATCTGCAAAGTCAAGGGACTCCCAAGAAAGTTTTAGGACTCTCCACTAAGAAATATAGAGTCCGATCCTAAAAGAGTTTCTGCCAAGATCAAAAAAGTAGAATTATCACCATCCTTAACTTGACTCACAATGCCTATGGCTCTAGCATCCACAAAACCAGGCCTTCTAGAGCAAAGCAAAAATTCTCCCACGAAGCAAAGAGCTAAGAAAAAATCCTTTTGCATGTTGTCAGTCACTCCATGAGTACATTTATTAATTAGTCTTGAAATAACTGCATGAAGATTCACCATATGGCCTTCAATCATGCTATTGGTAATTAAAGTAGAAAGTCCTATAGCACTAAATAAAATCTCCCTATGTCTGGGATCACAAGAAACTGCTATGGATTTTTTGCCGTGATCATAACCCATAATAGCTGAAAATTCTTCAATGGTGAGACAAAGTTTAGCAGTTTTAAACCGAAATACATGGTCTTCAGTATCCCAGAACTTCACAGCAGCACAGAGGAAATCCCACTTGATCTTGACATTCCTCAAAGCCTTGATTCCCTCTAGCTTGTAGACTATAAAATTGGTCTTGGTGCTAAAATCAAAGCTATGAACCCATCTATTGATATCATGAATGGTTGAAAGAGGAAAAGTTTGATTGTTAGCCATGTATAACTCTTGCATGTGATAGTTGTTTCTTGATAACTTTGATTCAGAGATTTGTTTGCAGGTTAGATGCTAAAATAAGCCACCTTAGTCCCTAACCAGGTTTAAATAGGTTTCAAGAGTTTGTAGCTGACTTGGAAAGTGTTTCATAGTCCTAAATGGAGAAAATATTATTCGAAAAACTCAAAAACATAGAAAATGCGTTGGAAAAGTGTGAGGAATCGAGGTAAAATTGGACATGCCCGTTGGCACCTCAAAGTGCTAGTCGGCACTCTAAAAGTGTCGATTGGCACCCAGCTCAACCAAGGCCCGATTACCCTATTTTGTGTCTTTGGGCACTTCACGAGTCCATTTTGACTCTTTTTTTTTTTTTTTAAACTCAAAAAACAATGTTGAGCAGTAAATTTTTAAAAAAAATTTGCATGGTTTGTTAAACTAGGGCATTTAAACATGCCTTGTCCATTTGTTTAAAAAAAAAAAAAAAATCATTTGTATCACTTGTTTCAAAAAAAAAAAAAAAAAAAAAAGAAGGAAATTAATCAAGTCAAGATTTTCCAAAGTCATGCATTTATCTCTTAAACTAGGGGCATTTCACTATGCCTTATCCCCTCTTTCTGGAGCAAGTAAAAATCACTCACCACTTTTCAACAAAAAAGGGGAGAGAAATTCTTTTCAAAATGAAGGGTCATCATGCATAAAGTTTTCAAACTAGGGGCAGTCGGCTGTGCCTCATTCTAGTAAGTACAAATCCCATTAGAAGTAGTTAGATTAAGTTTAGATTGTTTACTATAGAACATCAATTAGGTGAATTCTAAACTTGTCTTATCTGAGTTTCAGCAAGATCAGAAGCAATCCAAAGGTAAAGAGCTAACCGCAGAAATTAATACAAATTTGTCTAAGGAACACTTTTTCTTGTTCTTGCAGGAAAATTAAGATACAAGTCAAGCATCATTCGAACTTCGAGTCCACCTGCGAGAAGATCTCCTAGACCCACCCCTATAGTAACAACCCTCAGTGTCTCCTTCCCGACTTGCATAAAACTGAGATTCTTGTTGCAAGTTCTGAAGTTCAAGATTTTTGATTCTCTCCTCCAAGGATCTTATGTTGGCATTAACCATTGCCATCCGGTTGTTCTAAAAAATCAACAAAGACAAGTGTTAAATACATTATCATGGAAATTCAAGTAGAAACAATCAGAAAGAATCATCTTATACCCAGTTCATTTCATTGAGAAAATATTGAGAAGATTGAGTGCGCGCCACCAATTGCAAACCTCCAATTATCTGCATGCTTTGTTCCACAAGATCAACACTGACCTAAAGCATGGATCCACAAGTTCACGAATAACTTAATAAGCAAAAATGAGGACAGAAGACTAAAGGATTTAGGAACATACCGAGTCATTCCAGGGGACATTTGGGGTATACTCTGGCCGGTCTAAATTCATAAAGCTGTATGACCCATCAAGGTTCATCACTTTATACTACCATACGGGAAAATGAGGATATGTCTCCATGAAAGAGCTAGAAGATCAATTAGCATGGCTAGGAGAAAGACTCTCCTCCTCTTTAGAGGATGAAGCCTAAAAGTGCAACATGCAGATATTTTCACAAAAGTTGAAACAAAGAAGATGAGGATACAAGATAAAATGCAAAATGACTTTGGAAAGAAAGAAAGATACTAAGGTTACAGGAATGCCAGCCATACAACCCTACAATTGAGTTTGGAAAAATTCAAGATAATCTTCTAGTGTCCCCGAAACAACATGGCCGACTCGAGCACGAGCAGTTTCTTCATTCTGCCAATTGAATGGAGGGACAAGGATGAACTAGAATCATCGCAAGAGGGTACACATGTTGAACTTGAGCCAACACTCGGTCACCAAGATACCAATATCTCACGTGGCCACACTCAAACAGTACTTGACGGCCATTCAGCTCTTGAGCTCATTCACACTCAGCATGCTCCTCACAGCCAAGCCAAGGATCCAAAGACATCTGAAAATAGCGCCAAACTCCATAAATCCCTCAAACTCCACAAATATCCCTTAGACTGTTTGGTCTGGCCAATATCCCTCAAACTCCACAAATAAGCTCACAGTACTACCCAAGTCTGGACATAAGAGAGTTCCAATGAAGAGAAGCATGAAAATGCGAGTGCTTGTTGCTACAGTCTTACAATTCTCAATATTGGTGTACAACCACGTCAAAAATACATTTTTACTCCTAATTTTTGAAGGCATCACACCCAAAATACTTTTAATCTCTGTTGAGGTGAAGGAATCATTGACATTAATTCTTTCACTGCCTAATTTCAAGCCAGTAATGGCTGAGAAGTCATAGGGTGTCAACATCACCTCACCAATGCCTGGAAAATGGAAAGCACAAGTAGTGTCCCAGAATCACTCTAACAAAGCAAGGAGTGATTGGAGATCTTTATACTCATTGGCATCATGATTCAATAGAGCTTGGAAAAAGGTCTGGAAGTCGGCTTCATTAATGATGTTCTTAATGTCTGGGGACAATATCTCCTATATGCCTTTCAACATCTGAAGGCTACCTTGACTCTTGAGGTTCTGCAAAACAAAGTTTAGCCAATCATTGACATCTCCACAAAACACCATGTCCCAAAATACTCATTCCAAGATCCCAACAAACAAAAAAAATCCAACAAAAAAATTCCATGTCCAAAAAATCTCATGCAAAAAAATTCCAAGTCCAACAAAAAAATCCAACAAAACATTCTATGCCAAAAATCCCATGTCCAACAAAAAATCCTATGCCGAAAATCCTTTGTCTAACACTAACAAAAAATTCCATGTCCAACAAAAAATTCCATGACCAGAAAAATTCTATGCCAAAAATCCCATGTCCAACATAAAAATTCACACCACCACAAAAATTTTCCATACCTATACCCATAAAAATTTTCATACTCATGAAATAAGACTTACACATTCCAACAAAATTTCCACACTCATCAAAAGTGAGTTTGTTCAATCAAGCCTACACATCAAATTTTCATGATTTCAATACCCATAAAATTCAAGTCAAAATTCATTGAACAATACTTCAAGTTACATACATTGCCAAACTTCATAAGTCATCAACATTGTCCAAGTTTCATACCAAACATTTCAACAATTCAAAAATGCCCCAAAACAAAGAAAACAACATGATCACACAATGATTTCCAACCAAATAATACAATGTTCAAAATTCCAACAAGAAAAAATAACAACAAAATGACAATGTCCTACCATCAAGCTCTCAACAAAACATGAAATCAACAAATTTGCCAACAAAGAAACAAAAATGAGCTCACCTTGAAGTCATTTTTGGAGTGTGGAGCATGGGTTTTAGGGTCTTGAAGGAACCCTTCTTCCTCATTCCATTCAAGGGATGGATGATATTTCTTCCCATTGAAAGTAAGAAAAGATGGCCCCTTAGAAGATCTATGAAATTGCAAAAAATGCAGGTTTGGAGATGGGTTTCAAGAAAATGGGTTTGTTACGAAGTTGGTCAAGAACACAAAGATCTGAACAGATATTGAGGGAAATGAATGAAACAAGTTTAGAAGCCTAGGGAAGTGATTTTCTAAGGAAGAAATGGTGTGAGAATGAAGAAAATGCAAGTGGAAAAAATTTGTGAATAGTAACAATGGAGGAAGAAGTGAGAGTGAAGAAGGGGAACTGAAAAAAAAAAAAAAAAATGATGGAAACAAGCACAGATGGGGGACCAATAATTTGGACCTCTCTTTTTAATACACCTGAGATGCTGGGTCAACTCAGGTTTGACTAAGTTGACTTAGTCAACTCACCCAAAGAAAAATTAGTTTTGTTTTTATTTTGTTTTTTGTTTTTTTTTTTTTTAAGAGATGAAATAAAATTTGAAAAAAAAAAAAAAAAACTTTTCAAAGATAGATGGTATCAATTTCAAAAAAATTTCAAATTTGAAGGAAGGAAAACTAAATTTTCAAGGATGGTCAAGAACAAAGGGTATCATTTTTCAAAGAAAATTTAAATTTCAAAAAAGAAAAAAAAAACTTTTTCGAAGGACTACAAAAATCAATCAAGGTTTTCCATCTAAAGAGGAAATTCAAGTCAAAGAAAAAAAGAGAGAGAAGAAAATTACACAACTCAAAATAGTGGAACAACAAGGCACCCATCATTTAAAATCTAATCCCAAATTTTAGTCTTTTACAAGCAAAACTCCAGGTTCCAAGATAGAGAAGCCTTTTGGTTTCCTCCTATTAAGATCAAGGTAGAGAAGCCCCTTGGTTGTCACAATTCAAGATTGAGATAGAGAAGCATCTTAATCGCCTCAAGTTCCAAGATAGAGAAGCCTCTTGGTTACCTTCCATTTAGATAAAGATAGAGAAGCCCTTGGTTGTCACAGTTTAGATTGAGATAGAGAAGCCTCTCAATCACCCCAAGTTCCAAGATAGAGAAGCCTCTAGGTTACCTTCCATTTAGAGCAAGGTAGAGAAGCCCCTTGGTCGCCCACAGTCCTAGATTGAGATAAAGAAGCCTCTTAATTGCCCCAGGTTCCAAGATAGATTAGCCTCTTAGTTACCTCCCATTCAGATCAAGGTCGAGAAGCCCTTTGGTCGTCACAGTTCAAGAATAAGATAGAGAAGCCTCTCAATCACCTCAGGTTCCAAGATAGAGAAGCCTCTTTGTTACCTCCCATTCAGATCAATGTAGAGAAACCTCTTGGTCGTCACAGTTCAGATTGAGATAGAAAAGCCTCTCAATCGCCTCAGGTTCTAAGATAGAGAAGCCTTTTGGATAGCTCCCATTCAGATCAAGGTAGTGAAGCCCCTTGGTCACCCACAGTTCCAGATTGAGATAGAGAAGCCTCTTGATCAACCAGGTTCCAAGATAAGGAAGCCTCTTGGTTACCTCCCATTCAAATCCCTTGATTACCCACAGTTCTAGATTGAGATAGGGAAGCCTTTTGGTTACCTTCCATTCAGATCAAGGTAGAGAAGCCCCTTGATCACCCACAGTTCCAGATTAGGATAGAGAAGCCTCTTAATCACCTCACGTTCCAAAATAGAGAAGCCTTTTGGTTATCTCCCATTCAGATCAAAGTAGAGAAGTCCTTTGGTCGCCCATAGTTCTAGATTGAGATAGAGAAGCCTCTTGGTTACCTCCCATTCAGATCAAAGTAGAGAAGCCATTTGGTCACCCAAACATGCAGATTAAGATAGAGAAGCCTCTCAATCCACCCAAATTCAGACTAAGATATAAAAGCCTCTATGTTACCTCAGACTTCAAGATTTAGTTTAGGTTCATCAATTATCAAGTAGATTAAGTATTCATAGTTCTCATTTTTCAAAGCAGCAAAACACTAGTTCTATGTTCCAAGGTTTTAGGTTCTTGGGCTAGGTAATCTTTGAAAAGTCAACCTCAATTAAATCATGGCCATTAAAATTAGTGTCTTTGTTTTACAATGACATTCGCTTTGCAAGCTCTATCAATGATGGGCATTCTGTAGACACTCGATTTTACACCCATAATTTAATCTTGGAAGATGGCTAAAGTGACCATTTATATACCCAAAATTTAGAGTTGCATTACATGCAATAATTCATTGATTTCGTATCATAAAAATGATCTTGAGATTCTAATGATCACAACAGCATGTCCGATTCTTGAATTGGACCGTTAGATTGAAAGATATTACAAGACCAAGTTTTCATAGTCTGCATGCATTTTGTTTGGGTGGAACCGTTCATGCATGATTAATTTAAATTAATTTTGATTGGTTAAACAATTAAAATTAACTAAATAATTTTGTGATTGGTTATTGGTTAGTGTCAGAAATAGGCCTGCTTGCATGAAAATAAAGTGGATAATCAGATAATAAAAAAGTTATGGATAATTAAGGTTTTTGGAATATTTATATAAAAGATAATTATCACTCTAAAGACCTAAATATCAAGAAAAATGGATAATTTTTAGAATACGAATCAAAATGCGTCGAGATGCAATTTCTGGCTCAAAACTCCTCAAAAAAGGAGTCCAAATCAAACCAAAATTTGAATGCGGGCCTGGCGCCCAAGAAGGTCTATCGGCACTCTTGGAGTGCCAATTGGCACATGGCAAGTGCCGATCGGCATTTCCCAAGTGCCAACTGGCTCAAATGCTCGGCCGGGCCCGAGAACGTCCTGATTGAGATAAAGCCTATCTTTTCGACTTTTTAGAGATAAGGATGTGTTCCAATTCATATCTGATCTCATTTAGACTATTTTTTAAGCATCCCAACCTTTATAAATAGAGGGAAAAAATTAGAATTAAGGGCTCTTCTTTTCTAGCTTCTCTACTCCCCTTACGTTAAAGACATTCTAAAGGCTTTTGCTTTAAGAACTTTTTTTTTGTATGTAAAGTATTTTAGACCTCAAAGAAGTGAAAAATTTCTTTGATTTCTAAAATATTCTTTTAGTTGAAGAGCACGCACATGCAAGAGGTATTTAGTTATATTCTTCTATGTGTTTTTTCTTTCCATTAATTAGTATATTTGTGATTGTTCGTTGCATGAATGTGGTTAATATGTTTGATTTTTATTGTGCCTTGTTCTTAATTCATGTTTGCCATGCTTATGTACTTAGTTAAAATTTTCTTTGACATGTTCTTTAGTTGATTGTTTGTTTTATTTTTTTTTTCTTTGATTTCAAAATCTGCTAATGATCAACAATTTTTTTTTTTTTAATTCAAAACTGATTTGTATTTTCATTAAATACAAACCTGAAATTTTTTTTTTCTGGTCACAAAATTGATCTGTATTTTCATTAAATATAGATTTGAAAAATTTTCTAAAAAAGTTTTCTTTTTTATAAAATTGCATATTTTGAAATTTCAAAGAAAGAATTAAGAGTTAAGTTAAAGTCTTTCTTTTTAATATTTGATACATGCATAGTAAGTTTGTCTCATGAATGTGAATCCTTTTTTAAAAGTCTTTTTTTATTTACTTTCAAAAACAAATTTGATTTTTACAAATCAAATCTCTTTTCTTTTCTTTTCTTTTTTTTTTTTTTTTTTAACTTTTCAAAACAAATCTAATTCTTTTTAACAAAATCTCTCTCTCTCTCTCTTTTATTTATTTATTTTTATTTATCCTTTAAGAAAATAGATCTGATTTTTACAAATCAAATTTCATTTTTTTAACTTTACAAAAAATAAAATAAAATAAAATAAAATCTCTTTTTTCTTTTTTAAATTTTATAAAAAAAAGATCTGATTTTTCTTGATTTTTCTTTTAAAAGAGGACATTATTCATAAGGCGAATTTGTTTAAATTAATTTTTGTCAAGTGTTTGTCATGTGTGTTATAACATATCATCCAACATCATACAAAAAGGGTATATAATGGTCATTAGAGTCCAGAAGGCCAAACTTTGTCTAGGCGGAATAGGTGCCCAACATTTTCCCATTCCATAACCTAGCTCTCAAACTTAGGATTTTGGATAAGTAGACTAGTATTTTGTCTTTAATTTTGGTAGAATGTAATTAGGACTAAAGCTTTTTATTTTTATTTTTGCATAGATTGTAACTAGGGCCAAAGCCTTGTAAGGTTAATCTGCCAAATTGTACTTTTTTATTCAATCAATGACATTTGACGTATTTTGAATATGTAATTGTATTTATTTTTTCTTATTTTTTTGTATAAAAAATAAGTGGCAGCTTTACACCACTACCCAAAAGAGAAGTTCCTTAAAGCACCCAAATCTCTTTTTTGATAGCACCCAAGTTCCCGGTCTCTCACACCCTTGGCATCTACTTTGGCGAGCGGCCTTACATTTAGCATCTCCCTTCTCCATCTATGACCTAAAAAGGAGAACTAGAAGGACATTATCTAAGACAAATAAATGTAATGCGCGTTAATATATGTATAACATGCCATTGGAAAAGAGGAGTATAAATTGTTAAGATTAATATAGTTCGGAATAGAAATTAATTTCTTAATTGAATTGATAAATATTTAATTATTTTCACTACACTAATCACACAAATTTTAAATTAATAATTTCATATGTTCCTAAATGTGTTTTGAAGTATAAATTGTTAAGATTAATATAGTTTGGTTTGAAGTTGTTTCCATTGTTGTCAACATAATGAAAATTAAGCAGGAATACTATGATCCTAATCAATTGTTTTCCACATAAATTTTAGAAAATAAGTACAAAAATTTAATTTTACATAAATAATTAATTCATGAGTTTTTTTTTTTTTTTTTGACAAAAACATGAGTGGATTTTTATTAAGAACTCGTTTGGAAGGAGGGAAGGGAATGGAAGGGAAATGAATGGAATGAAAAGAATAATGTTAGAATATTCTTCCTGTAGGGTCCGGATTTGGTAGGCTAAGCCCAGGCTTTGCAGGTTGTGAGCCCAATGAACCCCAAACAATAAATTTGTAGAGAAATTGGTGAAATAGCTGGGCTAGTTATGGATTTAGCAACGATTCATTCATGCAAATCAGGATACAACAATGCTCAGACTATCATCCAGTGGGCCTCTCTTAAATCCAAAGAGGCTTGATATTTCTAGACTAAATGAATACAATTTTTCCCCCCTCTCTTCAGAGACCTATTCCCTTTATATATCCTCCTTTTTTCTCATCTTCACCGTACACCTGTTCTTCATCCAAGCATTCACTTGAGTATATGTCAAATTAGACATTTGCTTTAATCTGCCGTGAGTGGTAGTAGCTGAGGCTGAACTATTCAGGTGTCTTCTCCACATAAATGCGGCCAGGAAAGTTGCTGCAGTGCATTAAATGCGGTGGTAGCAGCTTTTCCTTTGAGATATTTTTATGTTCTTCTCATCCCTAGGCATGCCCAGAGTTCGCTCTCTACCGTGGAATCAGTTGGGAAGATCGCTCAGGCCTTCAGTATATTTGCTTGATCAAGCTCTCTGATGATCCGATGATGGGGACCTCTTCGGACAAACAGGATAGTCTTCGGACGTATCCCATCATTCTTTTTCAAGTGCATTTCCACCAAATGGACCTAGCCCTAATCCCTTTTACCTCTTCGGACAAACAAGGATATTCAAATTGGGCCCCAGGCCCAATACGTAGTGTTGGGCTTTCATACCCACAATAGCCCCTCAAAATTCTAATTTTTCCCACGCATCTAAGGAGAAAAAATAGGGTTTTGATCTATTGCGAAATAGAAGCTTCGAAATCACTAAATCCCTGAATCCACATGTGTATGCGCATAAATTTAGGCGCTTCATTATTGCCGTTGTTGTTGCACCGTTTCCAAGGCGCCATTAGTTGCTCCAGGCGGCGTCTTGTCTATGGAATCCAACGGTGGGCTACTAATCAACAGACGTGATTTTTCTCAAAATTTGGGCGGGATAAATCCCACCATTTTGCCTGCCCCTATATAAAGCCCCAAAAGGGGGTAATTTTCCCCTTTACTTTGCAAATTCTAGACTCTCAGCAAACTCAGGCATCCACTCTCACAACGCCCTTCCTGTCATCAACTCCAACTCACCCCAAAATCAACTACGACCCTTCTACGAACACAGAGGTCATTCTTCAATTCAATACCGCGTAAGATCCTCACTCAAGACTTTCATATTCTTTTCAGCTTGCCTCTTCGGCCTTTGGATAGTCGCTCTCGAGTCTCTGTTTCGCACCTTTCCCTTCTATCCTAACTAAAAATGGGTAGATATAAATACTTGGTGAGTAGTCCTTCCCAGATGGAGAAGTTTAGGGTGACGTATCGCATTCCTCAAGATGTGGGCTTGAGGTATAGCCCTCCGGAAGAGTTATTAACAAGCCGAGAAGTGGGTGAAGTTATAATCCCCATTATCGCCTTCCTAGAGGGAGGAATGACCATCCCCATGGGTCCCGTCACCAGAGGCTATCTCACAGGCCATAGACTTAGCCCTGAACAGTGCGCACCTTATAACATATTTAGGATTTTAGGAGCAGTTAACGACCTAAACCGACATCTAGGGTTGGGACTCACCTGGCTCGATATGGTACACATGTACGAGTGTCGTACCAAACAAGGATCGGGATACTATCTTAGATCCCGATCCGATATCGTCAGGCTCATTTCCTATCTCCCTAAATCTAACAAAGGGAGGAAAGACGACTATCTGATCGTCTCGGGCGTGTAGCATGACGAACTTCATTGCCCAACCCAGGCAGGAGAGCCAGGTGGGATATCCCCTATTTAGGTTTCCTAACAATAGATTAAGGGTTTTTGCTTTCAATGATTCGGCATTCTCTTTCTATTACATTTCAAGTTTTTCTCACAGTTTTATTGTGATATTTACAGATAGGAATCACATTACTCCTCGGCTCAGTCTCACAAACACCGCAGCGCTCAATTACCTTCTTTGGTTAGAGATCTTCGCAAGCGAAGACGGGCAGCTTAGGGCTGTGCACCTTATCCTCGGCTATACCCCAAAGCCAACGGATTTTCAGCCAATCGGCAACGCAGTAGCACTCGGAGACCACCGCATCAACCGTATCGACGTTGCTCGGAAGGATTTTTTGGCCCCCTTTGATCTTGCCCCTATGCCACACCCCAACCCACAGGGCATACCGTTGCTCGTTCAACCTATTCAGCAGGCTCCTCCTGAACCGGCAGCAGAGGAAGAGAGAGTTGCTTCTTCAACCCCTTCACTTGACGAACAGATTGACCAATTCAGATTTGAAGGGGAAGCTTCAGAAGAGGTTCAGATTTTGGACGCCGACGAAGGGATTGATATGCAATCAGTTGTTTTCCCACAGAGAATAGACGTGCCAGACGATTCTTCTGACGAAGACATGCAGAGTTTGACAGATCTGATGAAGAATAGAAGGCCGAAGGCCGCGACTAAGGGCACTAGTACATCTCAGCCACCGGTGACTCTTCCTCCTCCCCCTCCTCAAGCTCCCTCAGATCCCAGCTTAAAGCCACTGCCGGATCTAAAAAAGAAAAAGATCGTGACTAAAATTGAAGACATAGAGTTTGCACCTCCGAAGGGGCCCAAGCAACAGAAAGTGGCCCATGACACCAGGAGCAGAAGGGCTTCATCCACTGAGAGTAAGGAAGACCCTTTGGTCGCAGATGTACGCCGAGGAGCTCGGACATGGTCCGCAAAGTTAACATTGGATGGTGCAGCCATCCCATACGACGCTTCCCTCAGAAATTATGCTGGAGGGAAAGCCAGCTATATTGCAGAAGCACTGGAGCAACCTCTGCTCCTCTCGAAGGACATGGAGTCCTACAGGCGCTTCAGCTAGCATGAACTCTTTCTATCCCTTAAAAGGGATTTAGCCATGGTAAAAGAATTAACCCCTCTTCTCAACTTTTTTCTGTGTTCACAACTAAAAAAGAAAATTTTTAATCTGTCGCGCAGATTGCTCAGCAAGTATTTGTGGCCGAGGAGTGGAACAAGAAAACCCACATTCAAGTCCAAGCGGAGGTCCACTCTTGGACGGAGGCCGAGAAGGCATTGGGCAGCCTAAAAGATGAGTGTGCCCGTGTATCCGAGCAGCTGAAACAGGAGGCAAAGGAGAGAAAAAGTCTGGAGGCGGGCCTTAAGAGCACTCAAAAGCAGGCCAAAGATCAACGCCAAAAACTGTACACTACTGAGATCAACCTAGAAACTGAGAAAGCGTTGGTGAAGGATCTTCGGGCCGAGCTTGACAAAGTCAGAGATTCTACTAAATTGGCCAAAGAGGACGCTCAACTGGCCAAGGAAGCACTTGAGGCTAAAAAACAAGCTGCCTATATGCTAGGGGTGAAGGAGACCCAAACAAGGCTAACCGAGGAGTTCGCGAAGGTTTGCAGGGAATATTGTGATATAACGTGTGGCAAAGGCCTTGATGCGGCTGGAGTCCCCCCAAAGTCTGCCCTGAGGCAGCTTGGGAGTATTTACTACCATCCCGGTATCTGCGACCTGCCAGAAACCTCGACTTCTTCACCGGCCGACCAAAACCTCCCAGACCCTACTGAGGCGAGCTAGGCACCTGGTCGGACTGGTGATATGGGCGAACTGTCCAAGGCTGACCCATTGCCTCCGAAGAAGGACTAGCTGTTTAGGGGTTTTACCAGCATGTTATTTTTTGTTGCCGTATTTACTTGTAATAGTTAGACCCCCCCCCCCCTTTTTTTTGCTTTGTAACTAAGTTATTTCTCTTTTTGATCAATGAACTCTTTTCTTTTTAATACCTTTGTAGCATATGTTATCATATATCATAATTTACCATTATTGCAAATTACAATAACTTGCAATTTTCACCAACATATTGTGATGATAAATAACCAGAATTAATACTGAAAAAAGTAGATTGTATTCAAACTATTAGTACGCGATAAGAATAATAAGTGATATGAAAGCTTTACATGATTGAGTCTGATGTTAAACACTTAAGAGAATTGGAAACGAACGTTAATTAACACGAATCATTTGGTCTGAGGACTACAGGCATGATTGAATTTTAAGTTTAAACACTTAGTAATTGTGAACGAGTGCTAACTAACCCAAATCATCTGGTCCGAGGACTACAAGCATGATTGAATTTAAGTTTAAACACTTAGAACTAGAAACGTGTTAACTAACCTAAATCATCTGGTCCGAGGACTACAGGCATGATTGAATTTAAGTTTAAACACTCAGTAATTGCGAACGTGTGCTAACTAATCCAAATCATCTAGTCCGAGGACTACAGGTATGACTGAATTTAAGTTTAAACACTTAGAACTAGAAACGTGTTAACTAACCCAAATCATCTGGTCCGAGGACTACAGGCATGATTGAATTTGAGTTTAAACACTTAGGAGAACTAGAAACGAGTGTTAACTAACCTAAATCATCTAGTCCGAGGACAACAGGCATGATTGAATTTAAGTTTAAACACTTAGGAGAACTGGAAACGAGTGTTAACTAACCCAAATCATCTGGTTTGAGGACAACAGGCATGATTGAATTTAAGTTTAAACACTTAGAAGAATTCTTAGCATAATAAAATGGTACATTGACTGAAAAAAGGATTCACTTAATAATAATACCTTTTGAGGTTATTTACATTCCACGGCCGGGGTACTACATGATTATCCAGATCTTCTAGGAAGTATGCTCCAATACCAGCCCTTGAAGTGATGTGATATAGTCCTTCCCAATTTGGTCCTAGTTTTCCCCAAGCTGGATTCTTTGCATTACCCACCACTTTCCTCAGCACCAAGTCACCAGGTTCTAAAGGTCTCAGCCTTACGTTGGCATCATAGCCTAGTTTGAGCTTTTGTTGGTAATGCGCCAGTTGGACTATTGCGTTTTCCCTTCTTTCTTCAATCAAATCCAAGCTCTTTTCTAGCTGCCCATCGTTGACGGTCAGACTAAACGAGCTAGTCCTGTATGTTGGGAACCCAGTCTCCAAAGGTATAACGACTTCAGCCCCATAGGTCATTGAAAAGGGGGTCTCCCCAGTTGACCTGCGAGGCGTAGTTCTATATGCCCACAATACGTGGGGCAATTCTTCCACCCATCTACCCTTCACATCATCCAGCCTCTTCTTTAATCCGTTAATTATGACTTTATTAACAACTTCGGCTTGCCCATTTCCCTGTGGGTAAGCAGGGGTGGAGTATCTGTTTGTGATTCCAGTTTGCTACAACAACCCTTGAAAGTTTTGCTATCAAATTGAAGCCCATTATCCGAGACGAGGGTATGAGGGACCCCAAACCGAGTGACAATATTCTTCCAGACGAATTTTTTTACGTCTACATCCCTGATGCTTGCTAGAGGTTCAACCTCGACCCATTTGGTGAAGTAGTCCGTGCCGACTGGAAGGTACTTCCTGTTTCCTGCTACCTTAGGGAATGGGCCCACGATATCCAATCCCCATTGAGCGAAAAGCCATGGGCTGGATAGGGGTTTAAGGGTGCCACCTGGCTGATGTATGTTTGGCGCAAACCGTTGGCATTGGTCACATTTTTTGACATATTCATGGGCTTCCTTCTACATATTTGGCCACCAATAACCTTGAGTAATGGCTCGGTGAGCTAAGGATCTACCTCTAGTATGGCTCCCACAGATCCCTTCATGCAATTCTTCGAGTAGCGATTCAGCTGCTTCAGGATGCATGCACAATAAGTATGGACCTAAATAGGAACGCTTGTAAAGTCTATGGTCCTCGGACAACCAGAACCTAGTAGCTTTCCTCCGTACTTTGTCCGCTTCCCCTTTCTCTTCGGGCAATACATCGTCCTTCAAGAACTTGATGATAGGATCTATCCAACTTAGGTCGACTCTGATATAATGAACCTGGACTGTCTCTTTTCTTAATTCTGTAGGTCTATGCATGTCCTCAATGAGGATAACCCTTGGTAGCTCTTGCGCCGAAGAGGTGGCGAGCGTGGTCAAAGAATCAGCATGCGTATTGCCACTTCTGGGGACATGCCGCAGGTTAAAAGATTCAAACTCTGACTGCATGGATTTAGCTCAACCCAAGTACCCCTGCATTCTTTTGTCTTTCGCTTTGAATTCACCTTGCACTTGACCAACGATTAATCTGGAGTCCGAGAACATCTCAACTGACTTTCCTCCCATCCTTCGTACCATCGTCATTCCCATCAATAGAGCCTCATACTCTGCCTCATTATTTGTCACCGAGAAATCCAGTCTTAACGCTTTTCCAATGATAATTCCCTCTAGGGATATTAACACTAGTCCTACCCCTGAACCTCTCTGATTCGATGTGCCGTCTACGTACACTTCCCAGGGCAAAGGGCTTTGTAGAGAAACCATGCCAATAAACCTTCCATCCAGGCCCAGTGTTGGTGTTACTTCTTCTAAATGGGGCTCTATGAACTCGGCCACCAAGTCTGCAAGGATTTGGCCCTTCACTGATGTGCGAGGCATGTATTTGATATCGAAAACTCCTAAGATTGTGCCCCATTTGGCGATCCTTCCAGTGTAGTCGGTGCTTCAGAGTATGGCCCTGAGTGGGAGCTGGGTGAGGACTATAATGGTGTGGGCTTGAAAATAATGAGGCAGCTTCTTCGTACCGAGCACCACAGCCAGGATAGCTTTTTCCAGTGGCAAATAACGAATTTCAGCTTCATGCAGTGACTTACTTACGTAGTAAATTGGTTTTTGCACATCACAATCTGTTCATATCAACACCAAGCTTACAGCATTAGGAGCTACAGTGATGTAAGCAAACAAGACCTCATCTGGCTCAGGACTGGACATGATTGGAGGTCGAGCTAGGTAGTCCTTAAGTTGCTGAAAAGCAACAGCACATTCCTTCATCCATTCGAAACCCTTCCACTTGTTGATTAGTGAGAAAAAAGGTCTACACCTATCTGCTGATCTGGAAATGAACTTATTAAGAGCAGCGGTCATCCCAGTCAGCTTCTGAATTTCCTTGGGGTTCTGAGGAGCTCGTAAGTTGTTGATGGCCTTTATCTGATCGGGGTTAACTTCAATTCCCCTGTGAGTGACCATATATCCTAAGAACTTGCCTGATCCCACACCAAACGAACACTTGGATGCGTTCAAGCGTAATCTGTGTCCCCTTAGAATTTCAAAAACATCCCTGAGATCCTCAATGTGCTCAGCTATAACCTTGCTCTTCATCGCCATGTCATCAATATAAACTTCCATGCTTTTACCCAACTGCGGCTCGAACATTCTCGTCATCATCCTTTGATAGGTAGCCCCTACATTTTTCAAGCCGAACGGCATTACCTTGTAGTGGTAATTCTCCACAGGGGTTACGAAAGCTGTTTTCTCCTGATCACCGAAAGCCAGTGGTATCTGATGATAACCTTGAAATGCATCCAAGAAACTCATCCGAGGGTGTCCAACAATAGCATCAACTAGTTGGTCTATCTTCGGCATGGGAAACGGATCCTTCGGACAAGCTCTATTAAGGTCAGTGAAGTCCACGCACACCTGCCATTTTTCTTTTTTCTTCTTTACTACCACGGTGTTAGCTAGCCATTCGGGATAAAAGATTTCCTTAATAGCCCCTGCTTGCTTGAGTTTCATCACTTCTTCCCTGACCACATTTGCGTGTTCCCTCGATGGACGCCAGAGCGGTTGTTTCTTGGGAACAATGGTGGGATTAACGTTTAGATGGCAAATGAACTCTGGGCTTACCCCTGGGGCTTCTGCGGAGTCCCATGCAAATACATCAACGTTGGCTCTAAGGAACTCTATCAGCTTTTTCTTCTCTTGAGGAGGTAACATGGATTCAACTTGGAAGAACTTCCCTAGGTCGTTATCAACAACTATCCTTGCCAAGCTTTCACACTCTGCCTCTTCAGCCGAGGTTTCAGTGTCCAGCACCGAAAGTTTTAACTGCTATAAACTTTCATCGTTACGGTCTGAGGACTCAGCCTGAGGTTTGTGCTGGATAGCTACCACTAGACATTGCCTGGATGTAGATTGATCTCCTCGGATCTCCTCGACCCGCCCTTCGGACGAGTATTTAACCTTCTGATGAAGAGTGAAGGATACGGCCCCGAGGGTATGAAGCCAAGGTCTAGACATAATCGCGGTGTAGGGTGAGTAGGCATCCACCATTATAAAATCTACCTCCACCATCTCGGATCCAGTTTGCACAGGTAATCTAATCTGGCCTTTCGGGATGACCACTTTGCCATCAAAACTCACCAAAGGGGAACTGTAGGGCGTTAAGTCCTTAAGAGCTAAGTTCGGCCCCTTATAAAGGTCTGGGTACATTATTTTTGCGGCGCTACCCTGATCTACCATCACTCTCTTCACGTCGTACCCACCAATTCTGAGAGTAACCACCAGAGCATCGTCATGCGGCTGTATAGTCCTGATTTTGTCCTCGTCCGAAAATCCCAAAACTGGTTGAACCTCCATCCTAGGCCTCTTCGGCTCTCTGTTAACGCTCTCCGAGGGCAGCCAAGCGACTGATAATATTCTGGATGGGCGAGACCCTGTCCTCCCTAGTGCAGCAAATATAACGTTTATCGTGCCCAATGGGGGTTTTACAGAATCATTCCTCTGAGACCCTGCGTTTGCCTGATTTCCCTGACCGTAGGAATGGTGTAAAAGTTGTTTTAACTTGCCCTCGCTAACAAGTTGATCCAGATGGTCCCACAAGCTCCTACAATCCTTCGTAGTATGCCCATGATCAAGATGGTATTGGCAGTAAAGATTGTGGTTGCGCCTTTCAGGGTTTCCAACCATCTTGTTTGGCCTCTTAAATAAAGGTTCATTCTTGATTCTTTTCAGGACTTGGTGCATTGGCTCACGAAACACAGCATTGACTGTCTGAGGGTTCACTGAACCCTGTTCGACCCAATCCTTTCTCGACCTGTTATGGTTCTGTCGGTTTGACCTGAAATCCCTTCTCTCCTAAGGGATAACCTTATCCTTTCTCTTACTCTGCTATTGGTCTTCCTCAACTCTTTTATACTTGTCTATCCTATCCATCAACTAGCATATATTGGTAGCAGGTTTGCCCGTTAGGGATGTCCTCAAGCCATGTTCAGTGGAAAGGCCTAGCTTAAAGGAGCTGATGGCCACCAGGTCACAATCTTCCTCCATCTCGTTATACGTTTCCCAGAATCTGTCTGAATATGATTTCAAAGTTTCACCCTCTCTCATGCTGACGGACAATAGGGAGGCCATGGACTGCGGAACCCTTTGACATGTGACAAAACGCGACCCAAATGCCTGAGTTAGTTCTTGGAACGAGCTTATGGAGTCCGCTTTCAGGCTATCAAACCATCTCATGGCGATCGGTCCCAAGTTGGACGAGAAGACCTTGCACATTAGGGCCTCATCTCTGGAGTGAACGGCCATTCTCTGGTTGAAATGACTCACATGTTCCACAGGGTCTGTCCAACTGTTGTAGATGGTGAATGTGGGCTGGTGAAAACGTCGAGGAAGTTTTGCATTCTCGATGTTACGTGTAAAAGGAGATCTGAAAATCTAATCCAGGGCTTTACTCATAGCATCGTTCCCTACGCCCCTAGGTAAGGGGCTCCGAGGATTCCTCTCACGATGGTGCATCTCCTCATAGGGAAAAGACTCGCTGACTGGTGTTCGAAGTTTCCGCTTGTAAACAATATCCTGCTCGTCCTTAGAATCTTCATCAAAGTACGAGGAGATGCGTTTCCTCTTTGAATGGCGCAGCTCCCCCTTTAGCCTTTCAATTTCTAACTGCATGCTTTGGTTTTTCTCTGCATGGGACATGTGGCTCTCTCCATGCGACTGGCCTCGATCGTTATGTGCGGTGTGTACGCTACCTTCACGATCCTGTCTTCGTTCCAGATTAAGGAAAGGATCGGTGTGTTGAGATGCCTTGGACTCTGCTGGACGTTGCCTTGGTTCAGCCATTTATGAGGTGTTGCTTCCACCTTTGCTCAAGCTATTCCCCACAGACGACGCCAATTGTAGGGTCCGGATTTGGTAGGCTAAGCCCAGACTTTGCAGGTTGTGAGCCCAATGAACCCCAAACAATAAATTTGCAGAGAAATGGGTGAAATAGCTGGGCTGGTTATGGATTTAGCAACGATTCATTCATGCAAATCAGGATACAACAATGTTCAGACTGTCATCCAGTAGGCCTCTCTTAAATCCGAAGAGGCTTGATATTTCTAGACTGAATGAATACAATTTTTTCCCCCTTCTCTTCAGAGACCTATTCCTTTTATATATCCTCATTCTTCCTCATCTTCACCATATACTTGTTCTTCATCCAAGCATTCACTTGAGTATATATCACATCAGACATTTGCTTTAATTTGCCGTGAGTGGTAGTAGCTGAGGCTGAACTGTTCAGGTATCTTCTTCACATAAATGCGACTAGGAAAGTTGCTGCAGTGCATTAAATGCGGTGGTAGCAGCTTTTCCTTTGAGATATTTTTATGTTCTTCTTATCCCTAGGAATGCCCAAAGTTCGCTCTCTACCGTGGAATCAGTTGGGAAGGTCGCTCAGGCTTTCAGTATATTTGCTTGATCAAGCTCTCTGATGATCCGATGATGGGGACCTCTTCGGACGAACATGATAGTCTTCGGACATAACCCATCATTCCTTTTCAAGTGCATTTCTACCAAACGGACCCAGCCCTGATCCCTTTTACCTCTTCAGACAAACAAGGATATTCAAATTGGGCCCCATGCTTAATACGTAGCGTTGGGCTTTCACACCCACACTTCCATTCCATTGTTTGGGAGTTTTAATGGAAGGAATGGAAAATTTATTCCCTTGTTTGGGAGTTTAAGTGGGAGGGAATGAAATTAGTTGGAGGGAATACTCATTCCTCTCTATTCCCTTAAAATCTCAAAGTTTCATTTTCCCTGAAATTGGGAGGAATGGGAGGGAATGAAATTAGATTTAATGAATTTTTTTACTAAAACTCCCAAAATACCCTTATATATTCAACTCTTTATTCAAAAATAGGGGTCTAATAGTAATATTGTCATAAAATTATTCAATTTCATTCCCTTTATGTTACTTCCAAATAAGATTACTTACATTCCACTTATTTTCATTCTTTTCCATTCCTTTATTTTAAAACATCCAATCAAGGTTACCTAATTTCATTCCATTCCATTATTTTCCATTCCTTTCCCTTGCTTAAATACATTTCATTTCATTCATTTCCATTCCCTTATGATCATTCCATTATATTCCCTTATGAACTCCCAAACGAAGCCTAAGGTAAACTGACTATATCAGCCTGCATTATAGGAAAAATGCTGTAATGAAATGTCCTCCATCCATACTAAAAAAGTCTGAGACATTAACTGCATGTCGAGCTAGACCATAACCAACTTTGTTACCTTCCCTCATAGTATGAGAGTAACATGACTGAGAAAAATATCTAGAAATAAACTTAGCATCAATCAATAGATTTGCATTAGAGGCCATAGAAGAGGCATGCTCTCCAATGAATTAATCACCAGCTAAAGTCTCTCTCCAGTATAGCATCTATTATGCCAATCTCCAGAGCAAACTCCAGTGCATAGACAGTTGCAAAAATCTCAACCTCAATAGCTTGAAAGTCCTATGATAGTTGTTGAGACAAAGAGCCAATGTCTAAACCTTGATTGTCTCTAATTAATGCATCACTATTTTTTTTATAACAATTAATGCATCACTTATACATAATTAGTGAGTGACAATAAATCAATTTGCCTCGTTAAACTCTTTCTAATGACATAGTACAAATTTAGCCAACTACAACTTAAATTCAAATTACATCTGGTGTAATTTTTACCAATTTTATTCCGTTTAATAAATTTTTATTAGTTTTGTATTTTGTAAAATCCATCTTTGAATTACATTATGCAAAATTTCAAGAAAATCTAAGATTAATAGATATCTCATTTATATAATTTTTTAAATTTCAAGTTATTTTTACTTCAAAATTATCCATTAAAATGAGTTAATGGATCAATGGCATGTGTAAAATTTATTAGGTGTAAAATTAAGAGTTACACTATTTATAACATGATACAAACAATGGTGGTGTGTGTGTGTGTATATATATATTACATTGCTTCTTTGTACCCTCCATACTTGCGAAATATTAAGATAATAAGAAATTAAGAACTATTTTCTTTGTTAAATAATAAATTTTAATTGTTTACGTTTTAAATTTGATGTAGGGGCATACTAACAACTTATATGACATCCATGCATGTAAGCAACATATGTCATTTACAAACAAACGATTATTCTTGTTTAGTCATTAGTAAATTCCACTTAAGGGTTGCTTTGGTCTAGTTCCTCTAACGTTTTTCACGTTGTGTTTTTGAACATTCTACCATGACTTCCAACGTTCCCACAATATTTTCACAACAAATTTTAAATGACAGGTTGTTATTGACTATTATGGCTGGATAAAAAAAGTAATTTTAGTAATAAGTTCAAATTAGAATTAATAACAATTTACCACATAGAATTTGTTGTGAAAGTTTTTTTTTCTTTTTTTTTTTTTTTGAGAAAGTTTCAACCTATGACATTTGCTTTCGATGATAACTCTTTATCATCAGACTAAGACACTAATCAGTTTTTGGTGTAGGCGAGATTGAACCACAAATCTCTTATTCAACTATTAAAAACTTTACCAGTTGATAAATTAGTTGGAAAGTATTGGAAAAATGTTATAAACATAACATTTCTCATAAATAAATACCCCCTCATGCATACCTTATTTCTCCACCAATCACTTTGAAAATTCAAACCTAATAAATTAGGTATTGACCCCCAAATTTTAATTATGACTTGATTAATTAAGGCTAATTAACTATTAATTAATGTATAATTAATGTAATTGACCTATTATTCAACCAAACCATCAAACAATTGTATGGATATACATAATCAAACAATGCAATAATGTAAGGGGTAGTTGACGAAGCATTAATCAGAAACATATCATATTACAATTGATAAAACATAAAATAGAACACAAAAAGTGGAATGAATGATATTTTTTTGTGGCCTACATAGTACGTATCCAATGTGATGATCAATAAAAAGTAATGGAGAAATTGCACTTTAGCACTCTAAAATATACTCTAGATTACACTTTGCACCATAAACTTTTTGAATGTACACTTTGTACCCTAAACTATGACTATTGATGCATTTTACATCTTAACATTAAGTTTGTTGTTAACTTTGGATGAAAAAGTATGACATTTTTTGAATAGACCCAATTACCTCTCTTCTCAATCCCAAAAAACATATGAGAAATTAAATTTTACCACCTTAAACTATACTCTTGATTATACTTTGCATTCTAAACTTTGGATTTCCATTCTAATTAATGAAAAACTTAATATTAGGGTGCAAAGTATAACATGAGTCATAGTTTATGGTTTAAAACGTGCATTCAAAAAATTTAGATTGCAAAGCATAATTTGGAGTATAATTTAAGGTGGTAAAATGTAATTTTTCCAAAAGTAAGAGTTACATCTTTCTATGATTTTACATGTATTTTCTTTCAACTTGAGGTGGTTGCTGTTTCTCCAAAAAAAAAAAAAAAAAAAAAACTTGAGGTGGTTGTTCACTTGTTCTTCAATGCTGGATTCTAAGCGCGCCATTAAGTAACAGCATGTGCAAAGGTCAAATGCTTCCAGGATTAAACTTTTAAATCTTATAATTTGAACCTTGTAAATTTCTTTTTCTAGTAATTGAAATGACACTATGGAAGGGACAATAAAGATTTCTCACGTATGTATTACTGGATTAGCTTAAGAAGGTATATATGGTGGTTTTTGCATTACGATTTTATTGGTGTAAGAGTCAGGTTAAAAATTTGAGACAAATTATAATATTTTCGCGGTGGACTATGTCATTTGTTCACCATTCTACTTAAAAACTCCTAATTGTTTAAAATTGCAATCAGAAAAATTTTTTAAACAGAAACTAACTATTTACTCAATAATTTGGCCAAAATGGGCATTTGCCCCTTCGCCAAAATTTTCCAGCAAAATGCTCATGTTTTAAACTCGATTTTCTAAAAATCGAGTTTTAATGAATAACTCGATTTTTAAAAAATTGAGTTATGTGAAATCAAACTAAAAAAAAAAAACATGGAACTCGAGTTACATGTAAAATTTCTCACATTACTCGATTTTCATCAAATCGAGTTTTTCATTGATACTCGATTTTCTAAAAATCGAGTTTCAAAATAGAGGCATTTTCCTAGATAGTTTCAGAACATGAGCACTTTACTACATGTTTTGGGCGAAATGGGCAAATGCCCAATTTGGCCCAATAATTTTAAACAGATAAAAATGTTTTAGTGGAATAGTTGGCAAATAACGCATTCTACGATGAGAAGTATAATTTCTCAAAATTTGGATTCAATGACCATGCAATTATCACATTTATGTGAGATGTAATAGTTAATAGATGTGCTTTTAATGAAGGGTCATTCTAATGAGTGCCCTAAGGGCACTCTTTAATAATCCATTTTAGAAAAGTTTTGATACTACTTTTATGGAAAATGACAAAAACTGTCAAAATATTAATTACTTTTTTTTTTTTCATTTCCCATAAAAACATCCTTTAAATGGATTATTAACCAGTGCCCTAAGGACACTCGTTAGCATTTCCCTTCAATGAATCCTTATTTTTAACCGTTTCAATGCGGCACTTTGAGGCTTTGTCAAGGTCTCGAGACTAGTGCTGACCCATGTTAATAGATGGAACCCAACACACTTTAGGTCGATGCAAGGCAATGTTTGATCACAATTAAGATAGCAACAAGGCATAATATGAAACCACAACCAAGGCCAAAATGGCAAAATACCTCTTTCACTGAAACTTTCCAGCAAAATGCCCCATGTTTGAAAGTATTTAGGGATATGCCCTTGCTTTAAATCTCGATTTTTAGAAAATCGAGTTTCAATAAAAAACTCGATTTGGCGAAAATCGAGTTTCTTGAAAAAACCAACATGGAACTCGAGTTCCATGCCTATAACTCGATTTTTTTTTTTTTTTTTTTAAAGTTTGATTGTGTATAACTCGATTTTCGCCAAATCAAGTTTTTTTTTTTTTATTGAAACTCAATTTTTAGAAAATCGAGTATAAAACAGAGACATATCCTAAAATAGTTTCAAACATTGGGTATTTTACTGGAAAGTTTATTTGAAAGGGGTGTATCCGCATTTTGGCCCCACAACCAAACACATTGGGAACAATTTGGCTCATTCTGTGCAACAAAATGCATTGTTATTTCCATGTAATTGTACACTCATGTCTATTTGGAGGTCTCACAATTTTACATGTTATTATATATATATATATATATATATATATATATATATATAATTTAAAATTATTATTTTTATATTTAAATCCTCCGTTAAAATTTTTGTACATAATATTTAGGATATTTTCCTGAAATGGAAGGATGTATAGCTCCATACATATAATCATAATAATTACCTAATGGTTGAATGTATATTTTTTTTTTAATGGTTGAATGTATACTTCTATATAAAGATATAATCATAATAATGTCTATTAATAATTATTTGAGGGGTTATTTTGGTCCTTCTAATCCCTTAAGGTGTTACTTGCCAAAGTTCATCAAATAACATTTAACACTATATCCCTATAAATACTCCCCACTACGTACCTTACTTCTTACCAATCACTTGACATTTTACTTTGCATTGTGGGTCACAAACTAAAATGGGGTTGTGTAATTTAGCACTAGTACTAGCTCTTGTATGTCTCTTGGGCTTAACCCTAGTCCATCTCTCCCATGCCCAAAGCTCCATACAAGACTACCTCAGTTCCCAGAATGCAGCTCGTGCACAGGTGGGAGATCCACCTCTGACTTGGGATAACAAAGTAGCAGCATATGCACAAAACTATGCTAATCAGCGTATTGGCGATTGCAAGCCTGTGCACTCCGGTGGACCATATGGTGAAAACATTTCATGGGGCAGCGGTGACCTATCAATCAAAGATGGTGTGAATCTGTGGGTGGCTGAGAAGCCCCACTATGACTACAACTCTAATTCTTGTATTGGTGGGGAGTGCGGCCACTATACTCAGGTGGTTTGGGCCAAATCACTTCGTATAGGATGTGCTAAAGTACGTTGCACCAATGGAGGGACATTCATTACTTGCAACTATGATCCTCCTGGGAACTTCATTGGTGACCGGCCTTACATTAAGCATCCCCCTTCTCCATCTATGACCGAACAATGGGAATTAGAAGGACATTTTTTGAGATAAATAAATGTAATGTGCGTTAATATAAGTATGTTAGTGGTCTATGTATCTTTTTTATGAATAAAAAGTAAGAGTTGCATCTTGGTATGATCTTGATTATTTCTATGGTTCGTGTATAATACTCATGTGTTATAACATTTGGAGATTTCTTTCGATTATATTACGTGACATTGAAAAGAAGAGTATAAATTGTTAAGATCAATAAAATTTAAAACATGCATGTATTTCTTAATTGATTTAACAAATATTTAAAGCTAAAATGCAAATTGCACCCTCTAAATTTGATTAAAATTCATTTCAATCATAGCCATAATATTTTTTTATTTTTGTTTTCAATTCTAACGGTTGTCTAGAATTCAAAACTGAAAACTAAAATATTCAAATCTATTTGAACTAGTTGGTAAACCATGCAATGCACGAAAAAATTTAACATAATATGATTTTTTTTTCCTATTAAAATTTTTTTTCTCTTTTATTTTTTGGTCTAAATATAAAATTTGATAATTATGATAATTATTAATTGACATTAATTATGATTATATTTTTATTTTTTTGGTCAAATAGTTTGTGCTTGTAGCATTACTCATAATTATATAGTAAAATTATTGAATACTCTGAGAGTACCATAAATGCGTATTCTCTCCTCTCATATGAATTATGAGTCCCACCATGAATTTAATTAGAGAGTTTATGTGAGAGGAGAAAGCATGCATTTATTATGATTATGTATATGAAACTATATATTTTACCATCTTGAGAAAAGTACAAAATATTAAGTTCAAAGATTTTAATTGGGTTTAAATGAAAATATATATATATATATATATATATATAGAGAGAGAGAGAGAGAGAGAGAGAGAGAGAGAGAGAGAGAGAGAGAGAGAGAGAGAGAGAGAGAGAGATGTGTTCAAGTTAGACATAATGTAACTTAACAAGAGTTACACTCTTTTCAGACCATAGATTTTTATGAGATCCAATGGTTGTAAAAGTCAATTGTCCATGTCATTATTAAACATATACTCCCTCCGTCTCACTTTTTTTGTCCTCTATTACATTTTGAGATGTCCAAAAATATTGTCATGTTTCTAAAAGTAAAAGTCATTAATTTACTAATGTTCCTATTATGCCTCTATTAATTTATTAATTCAATTTTTTTGATAAATTTTTTTAAGGGTAGTTTTGAAAAGTTATACATTTTTAAAAGGTAGACAAAATAATAAATAATATTCCCTTAAAAAATTTGAATTTTCAAACAGGACAAAAAAAGTAGGAAGGAGGAAGTATTACTTACCACACTAGCTAAATTAATTCAAAAGCTTTTTTTTTTTTTCTCTGCCTATACTTTATTTATTACAATTACTTTTTGAGAGAGAAGATTATGCAATATTAATTACAACCTATTTAGAGAGAGAGAGAGAGAGAGAGAGAGAGAGAGAGAGAGAGATTTAACAATTAACACTGACGGTTTTTTTTTTTTTTTTCTTTCTAAATTATGAAAAATATTAGAATAATTCTATAGAGAAGATGAATTTGAATAAAAAATAAATTCTAATCATTAACACTAAGGATCAGATTGTGATGCTTTCTTCATCTAAAAATTAGCAAAAATGATCATTTCAATCTTATCATGATCTTTACAACTCGATCATTTTTATCTTTATCTCTAAGGATTGGACTTGCTTTGAACTTAATATAATATTTTTTAAAATTTAATTTGGTTAGCTTGGTGTGACAAACAATAAATGTTTAATGATAACATGGACAATTGACATTTTTTAACTGTTAGATTTCATAGAAATTTATCGTCTAAAAATGGTGCAACTTGAATCCCTCTCTCTCTCTCTCCTTTAAACTTGTTTGTCTAATCACTCAAATTTCTAGGACTTATTTGGCAAGTCACTGAAATTCTATAATTGCTGTTTTTTTAAGTATTTATCGGGCAAATGTTGTGATAATAGAACTCTAGTACCTTCTGTATTGTCTCAAGTTTAACTTATCACAACATATAGTATTTAATTTTTTTTTTTATAAGTATTATATTTAATTATTAATATCTGTCATTTCACAAACCCCGCCGCCCCTTTCTTTTTTGGTTGTCTTTTTTTGGTCCATGACCACTACCTTGTGACTTCCACCTAAACATGGCAAAATAGGTAAGATTTTCTGACCCGACCAACCCGAAAAAATCCAACTGAACCCTTTTTTTTTTTTTTTTTTTTCCTTAGAAACAAAAAAAGGTTGACCTGTGACCTGACCCTTTATTTTTGCGGGTCAACCCGACCTGACCCGTAACCCGAACCATTTTTTAAAGGTTTTTTTTTTTGGGTAAAAAAAAAATAAAACTAAGACAATATTAGTTTAATTGTTTGTAGTGAGTTTTAAAGAAACAATTAAGACATTTACATCACTGCATACAAATGAATTGAAATATAAATGGTTGAGCATTCTATAATGAGTAAAGATTTTTAGATATCAAATAACAAAGTATATGTCAAGATAATCTGGTTACAGTAGAGTCAAAAATATAAATTTAAAATTGTAGACATGTGTGAGAAACATTTATAAGTGTGAAAATAATGAAGCAAAAGTATCAAATTAGCATAAATTATGAATGCATAGACCTATTTTTTAACAATTTATGTCCAAAATAAACGACTTTTCAAAATAAACTATGATATTTCCTAGAGTGTGTGTTGCTTAACAATGATATTATATTCATAAAAGAGACCATGTATAATTAAGTAAACAATCGAATTTTAATGTATATTCTCAAATCAGGAACGGACCCAGGTATAGGGTTAAGGGGGCTGGCCCCCCCCCCCCCCCCCCCCGGGCCCAAAAAAAAAAATTTAGCAAGTAAAATTTTTCAAAAATTAAAAAAAAAAAGGCTTGGGCTCCCCTGCGTTTTTTGCTTGGGCCCCTCTAGTTTTTAGCTTGGGCCCCCTGGTCCCTCCCAATAATCATGAACCCAGCCCATAATTCGGCTAGCCCAAGAGCCTATGACCCATGTAAAAAAAAAAAAAACTCTCAGCTCCAGCAGTCCAAAACCAAACGAAGATAGCAAAAAAAAAAAAAAAAGAGAGTACAACCCATCTTGATCGGAGACGGAGACCTGTGTCGCCGATCGCCGTGACGGAGATAGACAGATAGATAAAGAGTCGTGACGCTTGCGAGACCGGAGAGTGGAGACCCATCTTGATCGGAGACTCGTGTCGCCGTGACGAAGAGAGACAGAGAGATAGAGAGCCGTGTCGCCATGAGTCATGACGCCGTGACCGCTTGTTAGACCGGAGACCCACTTGCCGCTGCCGCCGTCCATGGAGACCCATCATAGGTATTTACTCATCTTTTCCTTCAAAACCTAATAAAATGTTTGTGATCTAAGGAATTTGAAACTGTGCTTGTGCTATTGTGCCTTGTGGACTTGTGATTCATGTTTGTGTTTTTACTGATGATTGATGAACTAAACTAATGTTGGTGAATGGTGATTATGAATTGAATTTGAATCTGTGCTGCCTTGTGGTGTTTTTTTTTTGGGCTTTTTGGCTTTGTGACTCTGTCACTCTATGTTTGTGTTTGTGACTCTCTCTCTTGCATTATATAGATAAGAGAGATAGAGAGAGAGAGAGAGAGTAGAGTTTGTAGAGATAGTTTTTTTTTGTTGACTGGTAGTTGGGCATAATAGGGACAAGTGGAGTTGGGCAACGGACAAATTGACAGAAAAAAAAAAAAAGTTAAAGCTAAGAAAAGTTTTTGTTAGTTGTGTCGGTAGTGGGGTTCATTGGGTATTTAGGTTAGTCAGTGGGTCAGAATTACAAAGATGGAGACAGCACAGAGACACAAAGACATAAATAAAGGCAGAGATAACACAAAGACATAAATAAAGGCAGACCAAATAGTCAAACACAAAGACATAAATAAAGATAGTCTAGGCAGGCCAAAGACAAAAAGAAAAAAACAAATCATATAATATAGAAAATTGTCACACAAATTTAAGAAAATAACAGTGATTCTTATATGATTTTTATTTTATTTGTAGATCATGAAAAAATCAACTATAATGCTTGATTTTTTCAAAAGAAAAGGTTCAATTTCAAATTCTTCCGAAGTCAACGTGGAATTGCCAACAACTAATGTTGCTATTCCAATTTTGGAAAATGTGGATTTTCCAATTCCGGAAAATGTTGATGTTCCAATCTCTCAAACACAATTTCAAAGAATTGACCTTGATTCTTTGGATTATGATCCTGAAACATGCAAACAAATATGGGAATATCATGTTAATCAACGTGATGAAATTCGATGGGCTTACATTAAAAAAGGTCTGCACCAACCTCCTCTAGAGACATTCAAAAAAAATAGAAAGCGCAATCGTAGCTTTCAAGCTTCTTGGTTTAGAAATCATTCAAAATGGCTTGAATATTCTCCTACAACAGATGCAGCTTCTTGTCTACCTTGCTTTGTCTTTCATAATCCAAATGGAGTTGTGGGACAAAATGCATTCATTGTTGGTAGATTTAGATCTTGGAAAAAGGTTGGGGGCAAAGATTGTTCTTTTCAAGGTCATATAGGAAAAGAACCTAACTCAACTCATAGAGTTGCCGAGCAGATGTGTAAGGATTGATGAAGCAATCGCAACATTTGCAAAGGGTAGTTGATCATTTCACTACTAAACAAATTGCAAATAATCGGTTGCAACTGAAGGCCTCAATTTATATTGTCTGGTATCTTGCCTTTCAAGTTATAACTTTTAGAGGTAATGATGAAAGTTTTAGTTCATTAAATCGTGGGAACTTTTTTGAATCATTGGGTATTGTGACTTTTTGGAATGAGAAGGTTGCCAAAATAATAGAAAAATCTCCCAAAAATGCAACCTACACATCACCTAGGATTCAAAAGGAAATTCTACATGTTTTCTCAGCCAAAGTGAAGAAGGCCATTCGGGAAGAAATTGGTGATGCAAAGTTTTGCATAATGGTTGATGAAGCTCGTGATGAGTCCATAAGAGAGCAAATGGCTGTGGTTTTTAGATATGTTGATACAGAAGGCTTTGTTAAAGAACGTTTTTTTGGGCTTATTCATGTTGCTGACACTGCGGCTTTGACTTTAAAAAAGGGGATATATTATTTGTTATCTCAACATTGCTTAGATATACAAAATATTCGAGGGCAAGGATATGATGGAGCAAGCAATATTCGAAGTATGTGGAATGGATTACAAGCTTTGATTTTGAATGATTGCCCATATGCTTACAATATCCATTGTTTTGCACATCGTTTACAATTGGCATTAGTAAAAGCATCAAAACAAGTTAATGCCATTAGTCATTTTTTTCTTGCATTGCTTTTTGTGATCAAAATTGTTAATGCTTCATGCAAGCACAATGAGCAATTGAAAGTTGCCAATGCTAATGAAATAGCACGTTTGATTGATCTTGAAGAGCTTGAGACTGGAAGTGGATTTAATCAAATTGGCACTTTACAACGACCTGTAGAAACACGTTGGAGTTCACATTTTAGATCAGTTTCTAGCTTATTAAGAATGTTTACTTCAACTGTTGAAGTTTTACAAAATATAATTGATGATGCAATTGATGGAGAACATCGGGCAGAAACAGAGTCAGCTTATGAGGGTTTAACTTCATTTGAATTTGTCTTCATCTTGCATCTTGAGAAGGAAACTATGGAGATCACTGATAAACTTTGTCAAGCTTTGCAAAGCCAATCTCAAGACATTTTAAATGCCATGCATTTAGTTTCATCTACTAAAGCACTTATCCAAAAATTTAGAGATGATGGATGGGATGGCTTACTCACCACTGTGATATCATTTTGTGAGAAACATTGCATTGATGTCCTGGATATGAATGCTCGTTATGTTCCGAGGCAAGGTTGAGCTTGTAATCAGCAAGATAACGTTACAATTGAGCATCATTATCAAGTAAATATTTTTTTATGCTACAATAGATTCTCAACTACAGGAACTAAATTATTGGTTTAATGAAGATGCAATGGAGTTACTTAGGCTTAGCTCAGCTTTAGAACCTCGAGAGGCATTAAAATCTTTTAGAAGTAGTGATCTTTGTTTGTTGGTAGAGAACTTCTATCCGGAAGATTTCACAAATTATGACAAACAAGAGTTGAAGAATGAGCTTTATCATTTTGAGCATAATGTAGTCCAGGATCCAGAGTTCAAAGAATTGAAAAGTTTATCTGAGTTGTCTCAATGGTTAGTGAGAACTGGAAATTCAGAACATTACAAACTTGTTTATAGAATGGTGAGACTTGTGCTTACTCTTCCAGTTTCTACTGCTACTACAGAGCGAGCATTTTCAGCTATGAAAGTTATCAAAACTAACTTTCGAAACAAAATGGAAAATGATTTTTTGACAGACTCTTTGATGTTATACATTGAAAATGATATAGCTTCGACATTTAATTTGGATTCAATCGTAGATGATTTTGAGGATTTGAAAGAGCGTTGAGTTCCATTTTCATAGATGATTGTATAAAGAAACAATAGTGTTTCGTATCTTTTGTTTTTGTTAGTAAATGATTGTATCTTAATATAGTAAGAAACAATGATTTTTTGGTATTTGTATTAGTTGATAGTTTATTAATACTATATGGATGCGTATTTAAAATTTTTTTTTTCGCTTATCTCCGGCCCCCGCCAACTTAAAATCATGTGTCTGTCCCTGTCTCAAATTGAAATAGAGTGCCAACTACAATTGATAATAGATTATAAAATTAATTTTCAAGATTGTAAATTTTTTATATGTTTTTATTATTTATCAAATGAGTTATCCAATAAGTCATTTGTAATTTTGTTTTATATTTTGGGATGTTGACATTGTGTAGAATTAAAACTTGTGTATTTGTTTTACTTATCTTTGTGTTAGTTTGTTTTAGTTAGCAATGTTGTGATTTGTATAATTTTAAAATTATTGAATAAGTATTAATAAGTTTAACTAAGTTTATTTTCAATATAAGTGGTAAATTCAAAGTAATGCATTTTACATCAAGTAATTTGTTATATGACTTTCTAAATGGAAAATACAAGTTGTTTTCTTTATAGATATATATATATATATATATATATATATATATATATATATATATATATATATATATATATATAAATTCATGTGGAAAATTCTTTATATATATATATATATATATATATATATATACGGGTCAACCCGACTCGTAAATCGATTTACCTGAACCCGTTTTTGACCTGCAACCCGTTTGACCCAACCCGCCCATTTTGCCATGTGTACTTCCACCCTAGGTCCACCCCTAGTCATTATCATCACTATTAATGCCACACTTTAACATGGTCACAATGAGTATCATTACCAAATTATTGTCAAACTATACTACTATACTTTCGTGATAAAGTTTCATACAACTATGCTAGTATTGCTATCATCGTATACTTTAATTTCTTGATTGTAAAAGATATTAATTATTATACATAAAGAAAATTCAAACCGGACTGAAGTTCACAACTTGAATGTCGTTATTTTAAAATTTTTCTTTCAAAGACAAGCTTACCTACCCTAATCTTATGGGGGCAAATATTCCAAAATTTCTACCTGCAAACTGAATAAAGATTCCTAGCTGTAGTTGAGAACATTTTCCACTTCCTTTTTGATTTTTCAATTATTTCTAGGCTGTTAACTTTTCTAGCAGGTAGAGTTTGGTAAAGATTCTATCTCTAATGTTTGCCCAACATGATAATGATGAATTGATAGACTATGGTACCACGGAAAGCTTTCCTCTCTTTTTTTCCCCTCCCCTTAAGTGCACATTTGGTTCTTAAACTTGGAACCTAATTATGACATTGTTACATATATTTAGAAATTTTTTAACGTTTGTTTTATTCCCTATATTTTCGTAACAACACAAACATATATAGGAGACGTAAGACCATCACAATCACTGTAATTTTATGGGTCAGGGCAAACAGAGTATATATGCACCCATAAAAAAATAAAAAAATAAAAAAAACAAAGAAAAAAACAAAAAGAAGTATATATGCTATCATTTTTTCTTTAATATTTGAACTCAATTATGAACACGTACCCCATCCCACTCCTTCACCATACAAAGTCCTGGGGAAATGAACATACAATACTTATCATTATCAGGAAAGTAGAACAAATTTTAGAAAAAAGGAGTATAGAAGTTACTGAGTAGATTTATATGCTGCAGAATATGTTGTGAACTGTGAAGAACCGGTGTAGCTACCAGGGCTTGATGACTGAGCGTGGTGGTCTTCTGAATTACTAGTTGAAGATGTTGATGCAAGAATTGGAGGGGTAAGATAGGTTGGCATTGGCATCTTTGGTTCGAGAATGGGTAACGCAGCTTCAAAATCAAGCACATGAATGGCTTTTCTTATTGACGGCCTAACATTGTAATCTGGATGAGCACACCAAAGTCCAACAACCATTAATCGTTCCATTTGCTGCTCATCAAAATCTCCACAAAATCTAGTATCAGCTGCCTTAAGAAGATTTCTTGTTCCATAAAGCTCCCAAATCCACTCTAACAGAATAGTTTCATCTTCTTTTGCCTTGGCTTCAACTGGTTTTCTTCCACAAGCGATCTCCAAAGCTACAACTCCGAAACTATATACATCTGACTCCTTGCTAGCCCTACCCGACATAATACATTCAGGGGCCAAGTAGCCCATGGTCCCGGCCAAAGCCGTGGTTTGTGATCCTTTTACATGGTCCACTAGTCTAGCTAAGCCAAAATCCCCAAGCTTTGCATTTAAATTTGAACCCAACATGACGTTGCTTGACTTTATGTCTCTATGCAAAACACATTGTTCCCATTCTTCGTGCAAGTATAGAAGTGCTGATGCTAGTCCTCGAGCAATATCGTACCTCACCATCCATGTTAACATGCTTTTACCTTTGAAAAGATGCAAATCCAAGCTGTCATTTGACATGAACTCATAAATTAGAAGAAGATCCTTTTTCTCATGGCACCAACCAATTAATTGCACCAAATTCCTATGCCTGAGCCGACTGATACTCCTTACTTCAGATGCATACTCCTTTATCCCTTGTTTAGATCCCCTTGAAACTCTCTTAATAGCAACATAGGACTTCAGGTCCCCTAAATATCCTTTATAAACCCCACCAAACCCTCCTTGTCCAAGCTTATTTTCCTCGGCAAAGTTATTCGTTGCAGAAACTAATTCTTTGTAGGAAAATTTCTTTGGTCCAGTACCTCGTTCAAATTCATCATCCATGGAAAGATCAAAGACTAACTCTTCTTCTTCGCTTGGACGCCCCTTTTTCTTATACACAGGGTAAAGCACCACCAAACAAATGATTAAAATGCATGCACCCACGCTGAGGCCCACCACCAATTTTTTGTTGGGCTCGTCTTTATTCTTTTCCACAGAAGGTGCTGGCGACTGCTGATTCACTAAAGGTGATGTCGATTCAAAAGACCACGCGGTAAGAATATGCAACTCAGAAAGCAATCCTGTAGATGCCGAGAACCCAAATTCAACCCATTCTGGTAGGAGAAGTGTCAAATTAATGATAGAAGATAAGTGTTGTTGAATAGGGGTGACATCATTATCAAAACCAGTGAAGGTGACACTAAAATTTTGTGTACTGGAATCGTAATTAATACTTGCACTATATGTTCTATTCTGCATAATAGTACAATACCATGGTGTAGAGTTGTGAGACATCATGTTGTTGATATTGATACCAACGTGTTCAGGAACTGGATAAGAAGGATCCCATGGAGCATTGTGAAAAGTATCGAACTCCACTGCAACGAATTTATTTGTAGCTAGGAAAATGGGTTGTTCCATTTGTACGCGGCTCACAAGGCCAAGGCCAGAGCCATCTGCTGGGCTAGGATCAGGGAAATTTGGGGTTGAGAGGAAAAACATGAGCCCATCTGAATATCTGTCTTTACCTCCAGAATCGATGATGAAAGAGAAATTGGAAGTGAAGTTGGCCACATTTCCTGAGTTCTTGTCCCAAAGATGCATTTGCTCTGAATATGTGGCTCGACCCCAGTTGTCCACTTCATCTGGTGTGAGTTGGATCATTGAACCTGAGTTCGTAGCGTTTCTTGTTGGGGTTACAGGTTTGTACTTGGTTGTGTCACCGAAATCGCTGTAGTTGAAGGATATCTGAGTTGCACATGGGTTTATGAGATAGAGGAAAATGCTTATCATCAAGTCGATGATAAACAGCTTTGGTGACTGAAAAATCATGGCCTAGAGTCTCAGGGTTTTTGGGACTTAGAGGCTTGTAAATTGTTATTATCATATATGATATGGACTGGAAGACCACCACATCAACCTGAGATAGCTGCTTTCCTCAAATATCATATTACTTTGTGTCTTTTTCTAAACACAACAAATTTCACTATGTTTGATATGACAGATTTTGATTTAAGTCATGTACAATATTACAAGTTATGCACCATTCAAAACCTGCCACCTTAATCATTGTTACAAAAATAATAAGATTAATTTTGCATTTGGGACTTGTTTTGGTTTGCAGAGATTACGTATCCGAAATTGCTAGAAATTATTTGATTGATCGCTGGACGCCCACGTTTTTTTGACCAAGGACGCCCATGTGCTTATTAGCTTATACCAACTAGTGGTAAGATTGACTTTGATAACTTATTGTCATGTGGGCCAATATTGAATTTCACGAGAATATATTTTAACAAATACATTATCAAGAATGTTCTACTTAAAAAATTAAGTCTAGTGTTATGTTAAAATTTTTATTAAAAAGTATAAATGTTAAGTAAAATTGTGTTTGGTTATGTTATTAGATAATATATTTGTTAACCTATAAACAAAAAACAAAAAAGTGCATTTTTTATTATATTAAATAATAACATTCAAAGTATTGCTCGATCCTTGGGAGGTTGCAGATTCGATTTTGTTCACTGAAAGGAAAATGCAATGACCAATGCATTAGCTAGAAGAGCAAAATGCTCAAAAGAATTATTGGCCTAGATAGAGGGTTTTCCACCAAATATCAATGTTGTATTACATTCTGATTAGCTTGTTAATGAATAATTAATGTCTATTGTTCTGATTATGAAAAGAAATATTATTACTATATAATAAAATAAATAATTTTTTTTTTAAAATTGTAACTAATAACACAAAAATAAAATAGTTTCACGTACTTTAAATTAATGTCTAATATAAAAAGTAAAATACATTATACACTTGCACTATAAAATGTGAATCAAATGGTTTTTTAAATTTCTAATAAGAAACTCAATTCCCTCCTCCTTGTGTGTGTATATTTGTTTCTCAAGAAAAGAAAAATAGGCAATTGTCTCAAATTACTTAAGATAATGTGTTAACTTACTTTGCATTCCTTAAAATTAATTACCATAATTTTAAAGTAAAATTTGTAGTGTGCATTTATGTTAGATCCTCATCTTCTCTCACTTGTGTGTATGTGTGTTTTTCAAGAAAAAAAAAAAATCAATAAGAAGCAAATTACATTAAATTATTATAGATTCGGAAATTGCTTACCAAGAATTCCATATTTTGCAAGATCCATCTTTTGTCTAAGAATTATATAGGTAGTGTTAGGAAGGACCACCGGGAGAATGCATGCTATTAGAATGCATTTTGCATCATGAATGTTACTATAATGTATTTCTTAAAAATATATATTGCGTTTGCTATGACACCGAAACTTTTACTAAATTATAATTATACTGATTCTATTGAATGAAATTTCGTTTGGTTTGAAGAAGTGTAAAATAAAATTTCAAAAATTTTACCAATTTTTATAGTTATTTAAAAATTTCAACATACATTAAATGACTTTCATTACATAAAATACCAAAAGTATGAATTTTATTTAATAATATCAACTTAAAATTGTCCCCTGCTTTTTCCCCAACATTGCATAAAATTTTCCCCCCAATTATTTGCCCACCTCTCTCTCTCTGATCAGAGTGACTTGGAGGTGGTTTTGTGAGTGAGTATTTGGAAATCTGTTGTTTTAGGCATAGACTTGGCTTGGCTGAAACATGTTAAAATTTAGTTATCTATTCCATTCTCCCCTTTATGAGTAACACACCAAGTCCCCCATCATAAAATTTAAAGATTCTAAAATTTTCATTTTCTATAGCAATAAAGTTATTAAAAATTAAGAGCAACGAAGTGTTGCAAAATTTTTGAGAGAAAAGACTTAAGAGAGGAGACATTAGGTTGCTCCAACAACATTACTCGTTTTAAGTCTTCAAACATATTTATATACATGCAGTGACAGAGCCAGTACTTAGTGTTAAGGGGGGCGAAGTATAACAGCAACAAAAATTAATTATGAAACTCTAGATAAGTTTTCCATTTAATATTAATAAACTGTCAACAAGAATATAGACACAAATCACAAAATCATTATTTCTATTGTCTTATCTCCTCTACCCTTCTGCTTTTACATCTCTCTCTCTCTCTCTCTCTCTCTCCATTCCTAGCTGCCACTCTTTGCCTCTCTTCAAGGCCACACAAATGATATTATAAGGGAGCTCATCAAAGCTTAACTGTGCTATATATATATATATATATATATATATATATATGTGTAGTTCTACAATATAGTGGGGAAAGCAAGAGCTTCGCACTGCTTTCTCTCTGAAATTCTGCTGTTACCATCTGCAAATTTTGTTATTCTCTCTGCTTTTCAGCTGGTACGTTTTCCAAGTCCTTGGAACACTTTATTTAATAAAGTCAGCAATATATACCTGAAAATAGCAGCTTTAGTTATTGGTGATTTCATATTTTCAACGTTATTATTAACTAAATAGTCTGTTCTTCCATTTTTAAAGGTAGGGCAAGAAGAATTTTATGTTCTTAATTGCCATTGTTTTTGTACTTGGTGTAATTCTAAATGCTTACATAACTTTGTGGTGATTTTACTGGTTTGGGAAGCTCAAAACTTAAGGGACCACACCAAGTCTGGTAGTAGTACTCGTCTACTGTTGATATGCCTAGCTATGCTTGCCTGGCTTCCTGAATGCCATCTAAGAAGCTTGTCAAAGAGTGTTGGCAACCTTCCTACTTGGCATGAGGGGAGTCACGCAGGCCCAAATGTGATGATTATTGATAGTACTTATATGTAAATGCCTCTTGCAATCCTTTGTAAGCATCATCCCCTATATATATGTACTTTTTTTCTTTAATTCATTGATTTTTATTACACATTCAACATCCTTAATTACCACTATCATAACCTACTAAATTGGGAATTCATGTAAGATAAAGACTTATATATGTTTCTGATATCACATTAGTCTTGCATCTCTCTACGGGTACATCTTCATGTGTGTGTGTGTGTATATGTGTATGTATATATTTATTCTAGGAGGCTTGTGCGAAAGCAACCAAGTTGATTGCAATTAGGCCAGGATAACCTCCCCTTAAGCTCAGTTAATTTTTAGTGTACCACCAATGGGTGGTAACTCATGGCAGATTTTGGATGTCAATGAAAGCTTTTCGGCAGTGTTTTCTGAACTTAATATCTATGTGGCTGTGAAGTACTCCTTTAAAGCAGGTTCCTGGGCCTAGGTTTATGTTTAAATCTCCTCTACCTCAGAATAATATTGATATCCTCCATTCATGTCTGCCTTCAGATTGTCTTTATACATGACCAAATAGCAGCTGGACCTACTAGCCATCATATATAGTAACTATAAAGCTTGCAGCATTTGTTGCATGATCTTTTATTTTTAATTATTTTTTCCTTTCTTTCTTTACATTTTTATTTTTTGTGTACATGTCTTGATTGAGATTTGAGATTACATATGTTCGTTGTCTTGTTTTTGATTGTATTGAACCCTATTGTTCTTTAGTTTTCAATAGAATTAGTACCCATTGTTGTCTTACTCTTACTCCCTTGGAAAACTATTCTACATATGCTAAGACTTGTATACATCAATCATTAATGTTATATTTTTGATGACTAGAAGTCTGTCCAACTTGGGTCGCCAATTTTGACTAGGCAAGACAAAGACCCAACCTACAGCCAAGAACAAACAGTCCTTCGCTTTGGAAAATTATTTAGATACTTTGAAAAGGGTAATGTAACTACCAAAAAAAAAAAAAAAAAAACGTCCTAACTCACAGCCAAAAAATACTTATCAAAATAATGCTGCCTAAAAATACTGTGCATGAAAGAACACAAGGAAAATCTTATTATCTTGAGTCCTAACTCACAGTCTAGATTCCATTGCCATTTGAGGAGAAGATACTGAGATGAATAGGAACAGGAGAAATCTGTTTTGACTTCCCGGTCACTCTATCAGTTTCATCTTGAATTTCCTTCCGAACCATAGCTGTGTAAGAAAATAAGATAGTCCGTGAATGCAGGTCACACAAGTTTTAGTTTGCATCAACTACGGTTACAATGCAACATTTTTATGAAGAAAACCATGCTATAAATGCATTCAGGAAGCTAACAAATCAACTTGATTGAGAAAAAAAAAAAAAAAAACAATCCAAGCTAAGAGCAATCTTTAGAGTTGTCAAAAATCACTAACCCTCAACAAAAATCCCCATGAGAAGCGATTCGGTCCCAGTATTCAGATACTTGAGCTTCCTGGCCTCCAATTCCGCCATCCCAAACGACTTTATCACCCTCGCCGACCATCTATTCACATTGCCCCAATCCCAAACAATCACTCATCACCCAACAAACAAAACAAAAACTCCAACCACATAGACAAAATGCACATAAATAAATATTGAAATTTCTCACTCACTTTGGGGTTTTCTCAGAAGAAGCCCCTTCTGGTTTCCTGGAAAAAAGAACACAGAACCAAACAAATCATTTCCACAAAACCAACACATACATTCATAGAAATTGAGAGAATCCGAAATTACTAAGTTGGGAGGCTAGAGATGACGGTGGCGATGGGCGGGCGATGCTTGGAGACGAGAGGTTTGGAAGTGGAGGGTTGAATGAAGAGCTTCTTTTCGATTAGAGAGCTGACCATATTGTTATGAGGGTTGAGACGCCGTGGAAGAGTGAGAGAAGACGAAGACGAAGAAGAATTGGAAGTGAGTCACCGCGGTGGTGTTGTTGATCGGATTTTAGCGGTGAATTTGGATCCGTTGGTGTTCTTTGTCGTAGTCTCATTAGGGTGAGGCGTTTTGGTGAAATAAGGGTTTGATATTCTTTTAGTGCTTGTATTTATACTTTGCCTAAAGCCGCATTTTTAAACCACGGCTATAGACAAAGCTAAAGCTGCTTTTTTTAAATGTGGCTTCAGCTTTGCCTATAGCCGCTGCTTATAAAAGTGGCTATAGACTAAATTTATAGCCGTTTAGAAAACGCAGCTATAAATAAGCTAAAGCCGCATTTTCCAAACACGGCCATATAGGTAGTTTAAAAAAAAAAAAAATTGACTTGGCTGGTCCTATAGCCACGTTTTCCAAACGTGGCAATAGGTCCTAACCAAAAAACGCTACTATAAACACCTATAAATGTGGCTATAGATGTATCCTATAGCCGCGTTTTAAACACGCAGCTATTGGTAAATACTTTAAGCCGTGTTTAATAAAAATGTGGCTATAGCCCGCTTGTAGCCGCGTTTTTGCAAACGCGGCTATAGCCCATGTGTTTTGTAGTGAACAAATGTTTAATTTCAACAACCTATGTAAATAGATTAAATGGTTAGGACTAACCATCTATTAATCATAAAAATAAACTAACCAAAAAATTCAAAAACCTAAAACCAAAACCCTAAGTAGGAGTGGAAAAATTAAGAAGCAATTTGAATCAATATATCTACCAAAATTGAAAAGACAAAGAGTGAGAGAGAAAAACCTGAATTACTAGTGTTCCAAAGAGAGAGAGAAAGAAAGAGAAGCTTCGAGCAAACCCATCCGTGCATATGGGTGGTAGTGGAGAGTTGTCTCTTGAGTCAATCCGCCATAGATTGGTTGTTGTTTAGGCTTTTTTTATTTTCTTGTGTAGTCTTTGGATCTCAATGGTGTTGTGGAGCCTCTCTGCCGAGTGCATTGTGTAGTCGTTCTTCTCATGTTTGTGAAACAATGGAGAGGAAAGTCAAGCTTCAATTTTATTATCGTGTTTTTGTTTTGGAGAGAAACAGAGGTGTTTTATTTTAACACAACTACCTTCTCAGACAACTTAGTTTTTTTTTTTTTTTTTTAATAATGCTAATGTGTAAAATGTATGAGCTCTAAAAAGAGTCAAAGGTTTCGGTTATATATGTATACTAGTCGCTAACTCGTGTTATGCACGGAAACCTACCTATTTGTAAGGTAGACTAAAATAATTTTATAAAATCTTAAATTGATTAAGAAACTACATCATTACATGATTTACACTTGTATGACTTCAATTTGTGTTACGATTTAATGAAGAAGCCATGGCTTACAAAAAATTTGTCAAACAATTTCAGATACTACAAAAAATAACTCAAAAATTCAGATATTAAAACTTTTGAAAGATAAAAAAAATATTAAAGAATCAAATGATTCACTATTTAGAAATTATTGATACAAAACAAAATATATATGACTAAAAAATAGAAAAATATAAGAAAAAGATTGGTTTACATTCAAAAGAATAATCCATGGCTATAAGTTTGCATCTATCATAAAATATCACATTAGTGAAGTAGTGAGACGATAATAATAATAATAATAATAATAATAATAATAATAATAATAATATCAACGTTTGAGTTTGCGTTTGAGTTTAAGTTGGACTTATTAGAGAGATGGAGTTTTACTCCTTAATAAGTTTGGATTAAACAAAAATAATTTTGTTTAAAAAAAATGATGAGTTTGAGTTTACGTTGGGCTTGTTCAAGAGATAGAGTTTCACTCCTTATTAAGTTTGGACTAGATAAAAATAATTTTATTTAAATGTTGTACTGACGTAGAAAATTGTGAGAGCTTCATAGGCTTCGGTTATATATATATATTATCAAAATATTTTATGTCATTAAGTAATTGATGGAAAATGCTAACATAACTAACGATCAAAATAATATATAATTTTTATGCCAACTTAGATGCCACATGTATTGATGATGTGGAATAATTTATATAAAAAAAAATTAATGAAAACCTCAAGTGTTTGCTCATGGGATAAAATTGAATCAGAAGCCCTAAAACTTATTCTCAAATCACTCACATCTAGGAGAAGAAAGAACAATTCTTCAACACGTCCTCATGCATAACTCAAAACTCATAGCCCAAATCCAGATAGGTAATTAGCTCTTTGTTTATGAGATTTGGATCTTATATCTTGGAATAAATGAATTTTGGATTTTGGATCCTATAATTGGCTTTAATACTATATTTTGTTATTTGAGAATCTCTGTAACAATTTTGATAGTGAATTAAGCTATACATTTGGGTGTATCAACTTGTTTACATAAATGGGTTTTAAAAATAATGATGACTTTTAATATTCTATGGGTATTCACAATTTTGTGTGTGCAAATTATCCATTAATAAAGGGTTAATAAGCTAGATATTAGTGAAGAAACCTAATTCAGATAATTCATGTTCAAAAGAGGAATCGAAAAATCCTGAGCAATTAAGATCAACAAGAAGAGAACCAATGCATAGTTGCATTTGGATTTAGTTTAGCCTGATTTTTTTTAGAGAGTTTCAACCTATGATGTCTACTCTCGATGATACTCTTTAGTCTTTATCATCAGACTAAGACTCCAATCGGTTTTTGGTGTAGGTAGAGATTGAATCTCAGATCTCTTAATCAACCATCAGAGACTTTACCTGTTGAGATAATAGGAACCCACAGCTTAGCCTGATTTTAACCTACACACATGTTCAACATGTGGGGTCGAGTATGAATTAATATGAGAGTTTGTTTTTCGTATATTGTAATTTAAGTTAATATATATTCATGAATGGTTGAATATGCGTCTATATTGTGAAGGCTACGAGTGTTTTTTGGAGAGTCCATCAATTATGTTTATGGTAGTTAGGCATGTGATTGTAGTCCATTTCGTTGAGAGAGAAATTTGGATTGCTTTACTTTATGCATGTAATAATCGAATCATGTTATTATTGTCTTTTTTGGTTGTTTTAAATTTTTGCTCACGTGAATGCATCTCCATTTGCCCAAATTTTAAGGGAATTAGAAATTTGCAAGGTGAACAACTTTTAAACTACTTAAAAAAAAAAAAAAAAGAAAAAAAAAAGAAAAGAAAGTGGCCTTTTAAGAATAAAAAAAAATAAAAAATAAAAAATAAAAAAACTAATGTCATGGCATCCGTTACACAATTTGTCGTATGTACCTTATTTCTGTAAGACAAGTTCCAATTTTTTTTTTTTTTTTTGAGGGGAAAAATTCCAAGTTAATATAAAAATAATAATAGGAAGTCATATTGATACTAATTAATCCTATCTTAAAGCTATCCAATGGAATTATCATAAAATAATGTTATCCAATGGTGGCGGCAATCAGATTTGTAACCAAGGGGAGTGTTTCTGTTGACTACAATTTGTAACCAAGGGGAGTCAAATTCAATTTAATCATGTAATTTTTTATTTATTCAATATATTCCTACAACTTTGGTTCATTTTCAATGTGGTCCTTCCACCTACTTTCGTGAGAGGTTTTGCCGTTAAGTTTCCTAAAAGGATATAGTTTTGATGTTTTCGAATTTAAAAAATGATGTCATTTTTAGGACATTTAATGGAATAATATGACACAATATGATATATATATATATATATATATATATCCAAATATATTTAAGTATTTGACTATTACCTCGGATGTATGTAACCCTCCTTCCTTCTGTTACAAACTACACCTATTACAAATATAAATCCCTTGGTGGTGGCTTGAAGATGGTTCAAGAGGTTTTGAACCTAGAATCTTATAGATATCATGAGGCCTTAGGAATCACTTAGCTAACCATTGACAACTACAACTTTTAGTAAAATGAAAATATTCCTTTTACTAGAGTAATTATGCACTACTTGTGTTAGAGATATATTATATATATTAGTCCAATGTAATAGGCCCAAACCCATTCCTACTTGTACTAGTAGTCTAGGATTTAGTTGCCTACATATACTCATGTTAGGTTTCATTGTAACATAGATTATTGTACTACACTCTTGCAAAATAAAGATGTAACCCTTAGGGATTACTCCATGGATGTAGGTTAATAAGGCTGAACCATGTAACCCTCGTGTTCTTTGTGTTCCTATTCTATACTTTCCATTTCGCATTCACTCTAGCATATACAATATAGTATAACACATTGCGTTGCTAATATATTCAACAAGGTTGTGGGCTTTAGGTCCACCTTGTTTACTTGTATAGCACACATACTTGTACTATATACTCTGCCTCCTATATAAAAATACTCATGTATATTTTATTCTCTAAGAAACACAATACTATTCATTTAGTATTTAACATGGTATTAGAGCCAAACTTCGTTCTTGGCATCAAACAAGCATCTCTAGCAAGCAAAGAAAATTATCATGTGCACACCACCATCTGAAGTCACACATGCTTGCTTGCTAGATCTAGACTCCATGGCATTTCGTAGCCACCATGGCTCAGTATTGTGTCAAAATCCAACAACCAAGCAAACCGTGACTAAACTTCTCAGATTTGTGCACATCAAGCCTTTGCCTAACAAAACCAACCACACAGATGTGCCCCATGGCCTCCCACAAGAAAAACCCAGAAGTCTAACCTCCATTGAATGCCGTATGCACCTCCACGTTCTGTCGCTGTTTCGACCAATTTCTCTAAGCGCTACTACGAATTTCATAGGTTCAGATCCTCCTCTGGTTACATGCGCCGCCTGACGACCTTGTAGCTCGCCGATCTGCAAATTTGTAAAATCTGGAGGTCATCGAGTGTTGCATGTGCCTCCATGTGCTAAATGTCAGTTACACGCGCCTCTTGGGTCTCGCATGTGCTACACTTGCCGGAAGACTACTGCTGATGTACTCATGACATCATCTTGTGACGTCATCTAGCCACAACAGCGCCATGCAACCCTAGCCACGACAGCGATATGCAAGCCCTAGCCACTTCAGCCCTACTCCAAGTTAGCGCCACATCATCAAGATGATGTCAGCGGCTTTGCAGCTCGATTTATGACATGACTCAAAAAACCCAGAATTGACCCGAACTGTGTAGACCGTTGATTGAACACTGTTTAATTTGACTCTCCCTTTGACTTTTGCTGAGTGCTGATTGTTGACTTTGACTTTTGTGTTGACATTTCACCAAAAGTCAAAATTCTCGAAAGGGCTTATTTTACTTAGTTTTTTGCGCATATTTCGATTTTGGACTCCTTTTCTTCATTTAAAGTTCTGAAATTGGTCAATTGGCACATTCTTCATTGTGATTTATTTAAAGGCATTCTTCAAGGCATTTCTAAGTGATCTTCTCATGCTAATCCAACCTTAAACCTCCATCGAGCTTCTACCTTGAGTTTGAGGGAGGGTTTAGAGATATATTAGACATATTAGCCCAATGTAATAGGCCCAAGCCCACTCCTACTTGTACTAGTAGTCTAAGGTTTAGTCACATATATATACTCATGTTAGGGTTCATTGTAATACATGTTATTGTACTACACTCTTACATAATAAAGATGTAACCCTTAAGGGATTCCTCTATGGATGTAGGCTAACAAGGTTGAACCACATAACCCTTGTGTTCTTTGTGTTCATATTCTATACTTCCCCTTCCGCATCCACTCTAGCATATACAACATGGTATAACACATTGCGTTGCTAATATATTTAACAGCTTGCAAGTTGCAACCAGTTGAAGAAGAATTGTGGACTAGATTTCAAAATGACAAGCTTAACTAGGAAATCAATACCCAAAAAGAGAAAATACTATATATATATATATATATATAATTGGAATGGAGGGATTTGGGCCCAAGTTCACCTCTTTTTTCTTTTCTTTTTCTTGATAATTTAAACCCAAGTTCCTTTGTGTACTGAAATTTAGTACATTGAATGGCATTTTTTTAGTAGTTAATATGGAGAGATTTAAGTATGTGATACTCTAAATTGTGTGGATTTGATTGTATTAGATTGTATAAATGTGTTCATAGGAGCACTTCATTCGACCGATCGAATAATGTAGGTCAAACCAAATTGTAGATTTTAAAACTTAGCCCATCATCCAAACTGCAAGGATTTCGTGCTACTTTTGCCATACTATAAAAAGAGACTCTAAGGGGTGAAATTTTATAGAGAGAGAAGGGCCTCCTATTGTAGTGGACTTTTTGTGTGTTATGCTGGGCTGCCTCCCGCGGTACTATTATTGTATTAGGCTGGGCTGCCTCCTGCTGTGCTAAGCCCAAATGTTCTGAGTAAGAGAGTTGAGACCGGCCCAACTACAACTCAACTTGGTTCGGCTTGTGTGCAAAACTATACCTCGTCTGCTAAGGACATTCTTACGGCAGGCAGAGCCATTTTAGGTGAGTTGTGACAAGGAGAGATTATAATAATAAAGCAAAAAAAAGTACTTCTGTTTCTTGATTAAAATAATCAATTAGTCATTAATTAAGCGAAATAATCACAATAGCAACTATTACTTTTGTAAATAAACCAAGGGACTAAGTGGTCAGCATATGGGTTAATCAAAAGAAGAAAGAAATCAGAGTGAGTCTAGTCCGCAGGGCCAAAACTAGAGAGGGACGATCGCTCCTTCTCAACACAACTAATCTCCCAGGGAAAATCCTACAATAGAAATTAATCACCTTGAGGGAAGCAAGCCTGAATGGTTGGTGCCCCGAAGGAATCCTTTTGCTTTTGGCAGAGGGTAGGATTTTGAGAGAGAGAGAGGGAAACAACCTATTGGTGCATGCCTGCCAAATTAACTCTCTATTTTTCTTTTTTCTTTCTTTCTTTGTTTCAGCTTTCCTCTTATCTTTCCTTTCTTTTCTTTTTTTCCTGTTTTCTATTTCGTGATTCCTCTCCGTTGTTACTATGATTCTCGTGTTGTTGCCCCCCCCCCTTTGCGCACAGCAAGGGCCTTCTTTTATAGTGCCTGCCCTGGCCGGATTTTACTATTTTAGCCCTTAACAACTTTTGTCTGGTCTAGGTGCACTTGCCGACCACCACTGGACCATTTGTGTGCCATTCTCCATTACCAGACAAAGATGACTATTTTGTTTGTTAGTCTGTCGTGGTACCCCTTCTTACTACGGTATGGGTGCTCTCTCTCTATCCCTCATGGCATGCACTTAGTGGTTCCAACTCAGCCTTACTTCTTTTGGGAGATATGTCATCCCAGCTAGACGTATTCCTAAAAAAGCTTGAGCAGGAACCCAAAAATAAGTTTTCCCCTCTCCCCACAACTAAACCATGCCCTCTTACCTCTGACCCATGACCTCACCATATCTCATATTGGCTGGGTACAGGCTGGTGGTGTTTGAGCCTTGCGCATGCCTTCCTTCCATATGTGTCCAAAATCTGCTTGCTGCTTATTCGTCCGCTGTGGTCTGGAGGCTTGCCTGCACAGTCTACCGCCCGTTCTTGACCTTTTATATGAGCAGTTTTTTTATTTCCTGCTCCCCTTAGGGATTGGGCTTTATTTGATACTGGGCTTTACATTTCTTTCAGCCCATTTCTTGATTGCCCCCTTTTCCTACCATATCACTCTGTCATTCCTGCTGTAATGACTCAATCCTACTGGGCCTCTGTAGGCCTGCCCTTTATTCTTTCCCCCACTGGCTTAGCATGGCCATTGGTTTTCCTACTTATGGGCTCCTGTGTCCTTTTTGTTTACTCTTGGGCATCCTTGGCCCATTTGCTTTCTTTGGACTTCTTTGGTCCTTTTACTAACTCTGCATTCCCATGGGCTTTTACTATCTTCATTGGGCTTCCCTGGCCCAATTACCTTATTCTCATCCTTGGGGTTCATGGGCTTACCATTAACCCCTTACTTTCTTTGTTTACATTACTTTGGGCCTACAGTGGCCCATTCTCACTTTTCTATATCATATATTGCCCATGGGTATGCTATTTCTCTCTTTTCGGGTTTCTTTAAGCCTATTTTCCTCCTCAAGGCCCATTTATTTATTTCAAGGGCCTGTGACCCATTATTCCTGCCACTTGGGCCTAATGGTTTTGCCATCTGTTTGCCAATCCTTTGCTACCCTTGTTGCTTGGCTTTCTTCTTTCTTCTTGGATTCTCAAAAATGACCCTTAACATTATCCCCCTGAACATATGAATCATTCCTGCAGTTCATATGTGAATAAAATACCTTCCTGTCCTTTCTACTTCTCTTTTTTCTTTTCCTTCGTGGGCTTTTTAAACAGTGGGCCCCTTCTCATATATATATTTTTCTTTTCTTGCCGTGAATAGTGTTGTCCCTTCGAATTTTCCAGTTTAGCAGTTATTCTAAAACATAGCCGTCGTTTCATTAATTTCATCCCCATTCTAATGGCTGACCCATCGCCTTCCTTCGTGCCAACATTAATGACCTAGGTATTTAAGAAAGGGTCATTTCGTACTTCAAACATAAACTCCTTCTTTTCCAAAAACACACTCTCTTCGTTCCCTTTTCTTCACCATTTTCTTCTTCTTAAACACTCACACCCATTTATTCCGATCACGCCCTCATATCATGGCACCAGTGAAAAGCCAAGGCTCCTTCCGCCGTAAAGGGAAAAAGGCCATTTTCGACCTTCCCGTAGCACGTGATGTAGGCGAGTTGGCCGAATATTCCGAGTCGAAGCACACCGATGAGGAAGAAGCAAATCACTACCCCGACAGTGAATGCGCCCCTCTAATCAATCCATGGTATGACATCCACCCTAATTTCCCAAAGATTCTCAGCGATTATGTGTCGCCGCTGTCGGGTCGTGTGTGGCTCACCCTTGTTCAACGAAACCCCAGTGTTTCTTGGGCCCCGTTGGCTTCTTCGATCCCCGATCTAGTCATTTGCCAAGGCGTTTCACTCCCTGTGCCTATCCATTTCAAATTTGGGTCGGGTACCGCCTTGGGTTGGAGGGAATGGGTAGATAATGAGTTATCTGATACGGGCTTCATGGGGTTGTTATAGCGGGCCAGTGTTTTGAAGGCCATCGTTTCATCTCACTGCTTGTCCAACTTCCGAGACCTCTATAACCTTCGCCACTTGGTCCGCCAGTGGTGTACCACCACCTATACCTTCTTCTTCTCCTGTGGTGAACTCACCGTTACCCTTGAAGACATGGCCAACCAGTTACTCTTGCCCATCCTCGGTGACGTTGATCCTGCTACTCTAGAACTTTCTTCGAAGGAAGAGGCCATTGAGGCCGAATTAAAGAAGAGGATGACCAGGATTGCCAAGTTGTCATATTGAGTTAGTTCTTCTTCTAAGTTCTCTATGACTGCCCATCGTGCGACTTTTGTTGCGTTTTGGCTTTGCAAATTTGTTTTGGGCTCTCACCCCCATTATTCCATAAAACCTTTATACTTCTGTTTAGCCATCAAGATATCCGCTGGGGTGAGTCTACCGTTGGCTCCTATGTTCTTGGGGCATTTCTATGTCCAACTAGATATCCTACAGAGTGATGAGAGTCAGGCGGGGTCCTGTCACAGTCACCTCCTTCATCCATAGTACTATCCTGCAGCAGTTGTTATTTGAGCGTTGTGCCCAACATTTGGCAAAGTGTAGGCTCGTTTGCTTTGCTAAAGAGAAGTATCAATCATGCCCGAGGATAATCACCGACTTCTACGGTAGGTTTGAGTCCCATTTTCCCCTAACTTTTCGTTGGTCTAGTTTGAAGCCTATTGATTATTCTGTTGTTGAGTCTTTTGATAAAGGTGTTGGTTTTTCTTAGAGAGCTTACAGAAATTTGGATATGGGTTATACATGTATAGATTCTGCAATGGGTTTGTTTATTGATACTACTGGGACTACCACTTCCTTGGTCGGTTTTGATGAGATAGGGATTACTTATTTGGTGGCCACCAATGCCAGATGGTTGCCTTACTTAGTGGATGAAGGCATCAGGTTCGTTCATTATCCTACCAACCGAGTGAGAAGACAGTTCGGATTAGATCAAGACATTCCTAATGACCTTTATTTTCTTATGGAATCCTCTATTTCGGTTCGACCCTTTCCGCAGCACACCGCTTTAATTCTAGAGGCAGCATTTTAGTGTAGTTACCATTCCTGGCTCATTGAGGGAGGGCCTTTGTACCCCTGCCATGCATGGATATTAGCAGGCCATGATGACATTGTTTGAGCAAGAGTTGGTGGGTAGTCTCAGTTTCTCCCTTATTCCTACTAATGGGCTCATTATGGTTATTTCAACTAATCCTCGATTGCTCCTGCCCTCCAAGTCTGTGTTAGCATATGCCAGGAAAAAGAACCAGTCTGCCATCTTTGAATGAGATAAGGAGAAAAAAGGGTGGTACTGGCACACTAGTGATTATCCTCCAAGTTGGGAGAAGAAAGTTACAGTGACGAACATTTCTGCGCCAAGTAAGAAGGGTCCTGCCAAGCTTAAGTCTGCAAGCAAGTCCAAGCCTGCCACTCCTTGCCCATCTACAAATGCTCCCCCTGCCAGCAGGACACGGGGCAGCAAGAGAAAGACAACCCCTCACCCTGCATTTTCTACTGAGTGGAGAGTACGTCATCTAATTCTGCTTTGTCCTTTATATTTAACTTGACTTCCCTATGGCTAACCCGTGGCATGCTTACTAACTTCTTTCTTTAACCTTATCTTTTGTTCTCTTTTTCCTTTGCAATCCAAGCATAAGGAAGATACATTAGTCACTCGTCCCATTTTGCTTAACGAGCCCAAATTTGAGGTGTATCTCTTCTCTCTCCTTTCTCTCTTTTTTTTTTTTCTTTTTTTTTTCTTTTTCACACGTGTTTCATCTGCCACATGCCATTGTATGTCTTATCCAATTGTGGGTTCCTTTATTCTTTATTTTCCTCTCTTTTCTTTTTTGTCTTCCAGAATCAGCTCGAGCCCATTTCCATATATCATCCCACAGCCGAGGAGCTTGCTGCCTCCATGGGCACACCTATAGAGGGCTTTTTTTATGGAGCTGATGTAGTATTTGCAACACCTACCCCTTCTGCCGTTGCACACGAAGCTCTTACTGAGGCTCCTACCTCTCCCACTGGGCCGGTACCCATAGATGAGGGTACTATTGCTGGAAAGGTTAATGAGGCCACTGCCGTTCCTGCTGAGACACTTACTCCTTAAAGGGAGGTCACACCTCTTGCCACTACTCAGACTGGGGTTGCTCTTCCTATCACACCCCTCATTATCTCCACTAGTGTCCTATTCGTAGCTCCATCTTAGGCTGTGAAGGATGGTTCTTCTTTGTTAGTTACTCCTTACTCCATTCCTAGCTCTGCTACACGCGGGCTAGATGCGGACTTGTCCTCTGAGGGGTTTGAGGACATTCTCGAGGATCCTGACGATGAGCCCATCCTGAAGAAGAGGATTTCTGACTCTAACGAAGAGGAGAGTGCTCCACCCAAGACCAAATTCATGGGTATGTGCCTTTCACTTTTTTTTTTTTGCTAAGTTCCCTCTTCCCCTTCTTTTTTTTTTTTTTCTTTTTCATACATATGTATCTGCATTGCTCCTTGCTACGATCTCCCCTTTATTTGTATGCCTATCTTCCTGTTTGCAGAGACCTTTGAGGGCCTAGGAATTGCAGCAGACGTAGGGATGCCAGCAGCAGCTCCTCTTGCCACACCCATAGCACCCGTTCCTGCCATATCTTCTGTACCTGTTTCTACCGTGCCTATAACGTCGATTTCTACCGTTCCTTCTATGCCTGTTTCTGTCCTTCCCATAGCCCTCATTATCACTGGTCCCAATGAGTTTCCTTTCCTTCATCTCTTTCTTTATTTCTTCCTTGTGAGTTTGACCTTTTTAGATCATAGTTTCTCATTTTTGCCTTTTATGTTCTTTTGATAGGTCCACTTCCTGCTGTCCCTTCTCAGCTTGAGGTGGGCAGCAGTTCTGCCACCGTCTTGGACCTTGTGAGTGAGGCTACAGCCTTTTTTGCACGCTTTGATTAGCCTGAGGTCAACAAACTTGATCTTGCAGATTTCTGGGGCTCTAGGCCTCCTTATGTAGACTTTCATGGCTTCAAAGTTCTAAAGGATCGTGCCTCTCACTTGGTGACGGTTTACAATAACCATGGTGATTTCATGCAAGGATTCCGCCTTAGCCGCTCCACCAGAAAGCATTTCTTGAATATGCTGGGGAGTGTGCTGAACGATATTGAGCATAACTTCGTTGACACTATCTCTACTGAGAGGATCCTGCAGTGGAAAGCCGCAATTCAAGAGCTTGTTAGTGTGGGTTTTGCCATGGAGTTCATCTTGGACCACCTCCGTGAGATTTCCCGGACCCTTTTTATGAGGAGAGTTCAGCCTACTATTGATGCTATAGATGCACAGATTGAGATTCTAAAGAGGAGGTGGCAAACTTTGAGGGTCATCGCGAGCGCCTTCTTTCTAGTGTTGGTGGGTCCAGCCGTTTTGGAGATCAGCCCCTCATTTTCGAACTTCATTGATGATGATGCAGTTTCCTTTTGACTTATTGTTTTCCTTTTCTTATTATCCTATCTAGTACACTTTATGTTTCCTATAGCACTTATTTGGCTAGTTTGCCACAATTTGGGTTTGTAACTATGATGCTATACTTTGCTCTTGTTTTTGCTTTTGCTATGACATAGGATGCTAATACTTCGTACTTTTTCATTACATTCTTATGAAAGCACGTTACAATTCTGTCTTGTGACATAGTCACTTGAAAGAAGGAAAAGGTAAAGGAAACATAAAAGCTTTTTAACAAGACAAAAAAAAAAAGGGACAACCACATAACTTTTCTCCCTCAGCATAATAACGTTTCAGCCATTTCCTATTGATGGGATCCACTAAGTCTCTACCATCCATTTGAGTCAAACGGTAATATCCACTTTGATGCGCCTCCCTTATCACAAGGGGTCATTCCCACTTCGGTGCAAACTTAGATGGTCCTACCATGCTTCACCTGACATAGTCTGCTACTTTTAACATAAGTTGTCCTTCTGCGAATACTCTTTCTTTGGTTATCCTGCCATAGACTTCAGTCATCTTTTATCTGTATCTGCGGCTGCGCTCCTGGGCCATTTCTCTCTTTTCATCAAGTCCTTCTAAGTCTTCACACCTTTCTGCCACAAAGACTTCTTCTTCCTTTTCTTTTTCTTGCATCTACATAACTCTCAGAAATGGAATCATTATCTCTACTGGGTTTACTACCTCAGTTCCGTAAACCAAGGAAAAATGTGAGAAACATGTGGCGACTTTGGTGAATTTCTATAAGCCCAAAAAGTGTCTAGCAAGTGCATTTACCCATCCTCTTCTATACTCTTGGCTCATCTTACTCTTTATAAGAGTCTTGTTTGTTGCTTCTACTTGCCCATTCCCTTAAGGGTAATAAGGCGATGACCGGTGGTGTTTGACTTGGTAAAACTCTAGCACCTTCCTTACATCACTATTGACAAATGGTGTGCCATTGTCACTGATGATCCTGTGGGGTACCCCAAATCTTACAATTATATTCTCCTTGATGAAGTTTGCCACTGCTTCTCTTGTGGCTTTATGGAATGGTCTGCCCACTTAGTAAAATACTCTGTAGCCACTAGTATCCATATGTATCCAGGCGATGGTGGGTTAACTGGTCCCACTAAATCAAGCCCCTAAGTGTGGAAGGACCATGGGGTGACCATGCTATGTAAACTCTATGGACGAGTGTGAATCAAGTTGGCTTGTACTTGGCAACTGTAACATTTTTTTTTTACAAATTCTACCGTATCTTTCTTCACAATAGGCCAGTAGTAGCCCATTTGCAGCAGGCATTTGTAAAGCTTTTTCTTCCTCTAGTGCTCCCTACACTCTCCTGAATGTACCTCTTTTATCATTTCTTTTGCTTTTTCAAGGCCCAAACACCTTAAGTTGTCCCCGTCATACCCCTTTTTGAAAAGGACCACATTATGTAAAAAGTAGCGCGTTGCCAACCTTTTAAGCTTGTATCTGTCATTGTGTTTTTGTGGCAGGATGCCTTCTGTCAGGTATTGTATGAATAGGCTTCTCTAGTCTCCGCTGATGAACACAACATAACTTTCTTCTCTATCTGCTGCAAGTTGGCAGGTCCCATACTGGGTTTGAACTCGGTCTGCATCTTTATCCATGCTTGGCCAATAGAAGCTTGCCCTTTGAAGTTTGTAGTAAAGGCTGACCTCCTCACAAGATCCGTAAGTTTCATCATGTACTTCTTTCAATTTTCTCTGGGCTTCCTCCTGCCCCACACATCTGGACAAGACCCCACCTGGCATCCTGCGGTACAGTTCTCCCCTCACCAGGGCGTAGTCTTTTAGTACTTTTAGTTCTGCGGTGCCTTCTTCCTTCATCAAGGCTTCCTTTATAGGGATTTGCCAATCCCCTTCACACTGTTCCTCTTGGAACTTTTCTTTCAACATCTCAATTATGGACTATTTCCTTTTATTGACCTCTACTCTGATGCTATCCCCTTCAAACATTATTTTTGAGCTTAGTGCGGCTAGCGCATCCACGAACCAATTTTCGTTCTTTGAAGAATGTTCTATTTCAAAGGTTGAAAACTTCTCTTCCATCTTTTAGGCCATTGCTCTGTACGGGGCTAGGCCAGGTTCCTTTAGAGAGAAGCTCCCCTTGGCCTGGCAGACCATTAAGTTCGAATCACTCAATACCCTTAAATGCTTCATTCCCATTTCGAGAGCTGTGGCCAGCCCGATTAGGTAGGCTTCGTATTCTACCGTGTTATTTGAATAGGGGAACTCCAGCTTGAACGATAGCGCCACTGCCTTATCTTCTTCATGGTATAAAACGACTCCCACTCCTTTAGACTGGGTGGTAGAAGACCCATCAAATTTCACTACCCATTGTTCTCTGACCTCTTTTGCCATGGCTACTTCCCCTGGAACTTTATCATCTAGCGGGAATTCTTCCTCTCTTGAAAACTGTGCCAATAGATCTGCTATAGCCTGGCTTTTCACCACTTTGGATATCCCCGTTCTCAAATCGTATTGTGACAATTGTAATAATTACTGGGATATCCTGCCAAAGATGATTGGTTGTTGCAACAAAATTTGATGGCATGGGACTTGGTCATCAGCCATACTTCATAAGCTAAGAAATAATGGCATAACATTTGCGAAGCATACACAATAGCTAAGCACACCCTTTCTGCCCTTGGGTAATAAGTTTCTGCATCTTTTAAGGCACGGCTGATGTAGTATACTGGTTGCTCAACGCCACCTTCATCCTCTTGGGCGATTAATGCACCAATGGCATACAGGTTGGTAGTTAGGTAGTGTAACAATGGTTTTTTGTGAATTGGGGCCTACACTGTAGGGAGGTTCATCATGATCTGCTGTAGCCTCTTGAAGGTCGTCTGCTATGCTACTCCCCATTCAAAGTTTTGTCCTTTCCTAAGCAATTTGGTGAAAGCAAAAGTGATTAATGCCAACCCAGTGATGAATCTCCGAATATATGAGACCTTCCCTAAGAAACTCTTTAGCTTCTTTACTGTGTCTAGAGGTCTCATAGTTGCTATGGTCGTGCTTTGGCCGAGTCTACATCTATTCCCCTGCTATGAACTAGGAAGCCCAATAATTTCCCAGAAGACACTCTGAATATGCGCTTGAGAGGGTTCATTCTTAATTTGAAAGCACTGCATCTCTCGAATACCTTCCTCAACACATGGAAGTGTTCTTCTCTCTTTCTTGATTTTACTACTATGTCATCCACATAGTCCTCCAGTTCACGATGCATCATGTCATGAGATATGGCCGTCATTGCTCGCTGATAAGTGGCACCCGCATTTTTTAGCCTAAAAGGCATCACAGTGTAGTAGAAATTGCCCATGGGTATCTTGAAAGCAATTTTCTCTGCATCCCTTAGTGCCATTTTGATCTGATTGTATCCACTGATCCCATCCATGAATGAAAACATGGCGCTTCCTGCCGCAGAATCTATTAGCAGATCCATGTTTGGCAGTGGGAACTCATCCTTCGAGCAGGCTTTGTTGAGATTTCTGAAATCTACACAATATCTTATCTGTCTGTTCTTCTTCTTTATTGGTACTGTGTTAGATAGCTAGCGTGGGTGTTGAATGGGTTTGATGAATCCTGGACTAGCAATTTCTGTACTTCTTTGACTATTTGCCCTTCTATCTCAGTATGGAATACCCTAGTAGGCTGGGCCACTAGCTTGACCTCTGGGTCTATATTTAACGTATACACCACTAGCCCGGGGTCTAACCCTGGCATTTCGTTGTAATCCCATGTAAAGACAACTTTGAATTCTTTCAACAGCAGTACCAGTTCTAATTTTTCATTTCCCGTTAGACTTGCACTAATTAAGATAGGCATTAGTCCTTGTGAAACAGACCCTAAGTCAACTTCTTCCATTTCTTCTTCTGCCATAACTTGTACCTCCCTTTTTGCCACAACTTCTTCATTTTTCTCTTCATTATTTTCTTCCTCTGAACTTTCTCGAACCACACAACACGCCAAACTCTCATGCCGCCCCTTCTGGGTGAGGCCCATCTATAGTTTACTCGTAGGCCCTGCGCGCCTTCATAACTTGTACACAATTCTGCAGTCAGGACCTCGGACCCTGACACAGTGCGGTGTATCATCTGATTCTGCGGCGGGCGCTTCTTTCCTTTTCCTTTTTCGTGCTAGCAACTCCATTAGATCGAGCTCCAAATTACTTTGGATGTCTTCCCACTTAGGTACAAAGGTACCTCGTGGCTTTGATATCGAGTTTTCCCCAGACAGAGCCCATTGGTCGTAAAACATAGTTTCCACTAGATGAGCCTCTGATTGCTCAAATGGCAAAAGGTTTGCTACTATATGTACCATTCTGCCATTCAACCTTCCCTACACACACTAGTGGTATGTGGATGGGACTAACCGGTGTTTGTGCAACCATGGTCTCCCCAAAAGCACATGGTACGAGACCTCTGTCTTCACCACGTGGAACCAAGCTATGGAAGCTATGGGTCCTAACTTTAACCATAGTTGGATATGGCCTGCGATGTATTCGCCCCTTCCGCCAAACCCCGTTACTTTCATTGGGCATCCTTGGATCTTTCTTTCTGAAATTCCTGCCGCTTGTAAAGATCTCAATGGAATGAGGTTTACTAAAGCACCTGTATCCACCAAGGCTCTCTTTATGGGGATTTGATTTATGGATGCTGCCAGGTAAAGGGGCTTCTTGTGGTCTGAGTATCCCACTTCCATATCCTCATCACTAAAAGTGATTTTAGTTGACTCCTGTAAGAGAGCCCTGTCTGAGATTTCTGCCAATAAACATTCTACTCTTGCACCAGAGGTGATGCTCACCAAAGCCTCTGTGACTATCTTTCTTTCCTTTATTGTGAGCCCTAGCCGGTCAAACAAAATTTTGAATTTAGAGCTCTGATATAAAGTGGTAATGGTCATCGCAGGCAGGGCTAGATTTTCTTCTTCGTCCTCCCCTAGGTCCTTGCAAATTACCACCGCTGCTACACTCTTTCCTTTGTGGTTTGGGAGTGGGTTTCTTTGAACTTCTTGCTATGATAGTTCTAAAGTCCCTTCTTTGATCCTGCAGTGCACCAGTCCGCAGAGCGCTCAACATTCTGCGGTAGGATGTTGCACGTAGTTGTGCAAATGGCAGAAGCGTGGGTCCCTCCGCTTCTCTTCTGTGGGCTCTCTAGAAACTTGATTAGGCTTAAAAACTCCGTCTGCTATCCACTTGTATAGCAACACATCTAACTTTTTTGGAGTGCATGGTATTGGTGGGGGAGTATCATATTCCCTCCCCTCAGTTTTCCTCCTTCGCTCACTAGTAGATATTGCCATAGCCTACAGAGCATTTCTTTTGTCCGAGCTTGGTCTCACGGACTGGGCAGTCTTTCTAGCCTTTTGCAACAACTATGCAAATTGGGAAATTTCTAAGTTTTCTAGGACTGCTTTGTACTCCCTGATCATGTTTGTCATACACATTTCTACCAGTGTTCTTTATTCACAATGGTCATAGCAATCTAGTGCTATGTCCCTGAACCTTTTGACGTATTCCATCAAGTCTTCACCATTTCTCTGCTTTGTTGCTTGCAGAGTTGCAAATGTTTTTGTTTCTTCTCCGTGGAAGTATTTAGTGCAAAATACGTCCACCATATCATCCTATGTTGGAATCGACCCTGGCTTTAGACCGATATACCAGGTGTATGCCTGGTCATATAGTGATTTAGAAAATTCTCGGAGATATAAGTCTTCGTTTACGGCATAAGGACCAAGAGTATCAATGAACTTGCTCACGTGCTCAACAGCACTTCCCTTTCTGCCATCATACTGTGCGAAGGCCCATAGCTTATACCTCTCAAGGTATGGTTTGCTGAGTACCCTTAGTGGGTAAGGAGGCCTTCGTGCATAGAATCTCTCCTTAGGTGCCCTGGCCCTCTCTTACTCCAAAAGGGCCGCTACTTCGGCCATGGTGATGAAACGTTATTCCGCATTCTGCGAGACACCTCCCGCTGGTATCTCCTCTTTGTCCACCACATGCTCTGGGTCATGTTAGCTTCCTTTCTCCTTTGTTTTGTCTGTTTTCAACTGACATATTTCTTCCATCATTTATTGCTATGAGTGTTACAGGGATTGTAATACTTTAATGAAGATGTTGGCATTGTCAGTAGGGGTTCTTGGCTGTGGTTGGGGTTCAGCCCCCATTCCGTTGGCACCTTCTGCCTGGTTAGGCTATTGTTGGCGGGGCGTTGTTGGCCTGAACTCTACTTGCGAGGGCACGACACTCATGTTTTGCATTGTTTTGGACTTTAAAGGCATTTGTTTGTGAGGGCTTTTGTCCCTATCTGCTTCTCAACTCCCCAGTGAAGTTGCCAATTTAATGTAGTGGGTTTTTTATGTGTTATGCTGGGCTGCCTCCTGTGGTACTATTGTTGTACTGGACTGGGCTGCCTCTTGCTGTACTAAGCCTGAATGTTCTGAGTAAGGGAGTTGAGACTGGCCCAATTGCAACTCAACTTGGTCTGGCTTGTGCGCAAAACTATTCCTTGTCTACCAGGGACATGCTTACAGCAAGCAGAACCATTCTGGGTGAGTTATGGCAGGCAGACATGATAATAATAAAGCAAAAGAGAGTACTTCTTTTTCTTGATTAAAATAATCAATTAGTCCTTAATTAAGTGAAATAATCACAATAGCAACAATTACTTTTGTAAATAAAGCAAGGTAATAAGTGGTCAGCATATGGGTCAATCAAAGAAGAAAGAAATCAGTGTGAGTCTAGTCCGCAAGACCAAAACCAGAGAGAGAAGAACACTCATTCTCAACGCAACTAATCTCCTAGGGAAAATCCTACCATGGAAATTAATCACCTTGAGAGAAGCGGGCCTGAATGGTTGGTGCCCCGGAGGAATCCTTTTACTTTTGGCAGAGAGCAAGATTTTGAGAGGGAGAGAGGGAAACAACCTATTGGTGCATGCCTGCCAAACTAACTCTCTGTTTTTCTTTTTTCTTTCTTTCTTTGTTTCAATTTTCCTCTTATCTTTCCTTTCTTTTCTTTTTTTCCTATTTTCTATTTCGTGATTCCTCTCCGTTGTTACTATGATTCTCGTGTTATTGTCCTTCCCCCCTTTGCGCACGGCAAGGGCCTCCTTTTATAGCGCTTGCTGTGGTCGGATTTTATTATTTTAGCCCTTAACAGCCTTTGTCTGATCTGGGTGTACTTGCTGACCACCACTGTACCGTTTGTGTGCCACTCCCCATTACCAAACAAAGAGGACTATTTTGTTTGTTAGTCGGTTGTGGCACCCCTTCTTGCCACAGTGTTGGTGCTCTCTCTCTCTCACTCATGGCATGCACCTAGTGGTTCCAACTCAGTCTTGCTTCTTTTGGGAGGTATGTCATCTCAGTAGGACATATCCCCCCCCCCCCCCCCCAAAAAAGCTTGAGTAGGAACCTAAAAATAGGTTTTCCTCTCTCCCCACCGCCAAACTATGTTCTCTTATCTCTGACCCAAAACCTCACCATGTCCCATATTAGCTGGGTACAAGTTGATGGTGTCTGGGCCTTATGCATGCCTTCCTTCCATGTGTCCAAAATATGCCTACTGCTCATTTGTCCGTTGTGTTCTGGAGGCTTGCCTGCACAGTCTGCCGCCCGTTCTTGACTTTTTATATAAGCAGCTTTTTGATTTTCCACTCCCATTAGGGGCTGGGCTTTATTTGATACTGGGCTTTACATTTCTTTCAGCCCATTTCTTGATTGCTCTCATTTCTGCCATATCACTCTGTCATTCCTGCTGTAATGACTCAATTATGCTGGGCCTCTGTAGGCCTGCCCTTTATTCTTTCTCCCAGTGGCTTAGCATGGCTATTAACCCCTTACTTTCTTTGTTTGCATTACTTTGAGCCTGCAGTGGCCCATTCTCACTTTTCTATATCATATACTGCCCATAGGTATGCTATTTCTCTCTTTCTAGGCTTCTTTAAGCCCATTTGCCTCCTCAAGGCCCATTTATTTATTTCATAGGCCTGTGACCCATTACTCTTGCCGCTTGGGCCTAATGGTTTTGCCATCTGTTTGCCAACCCTTTGCTGCTCTTGTTGCTGGGCTTTCTTCTTTCTTCTTGGATTCTCAAAAATGACCTTCAGCAGCTATTTTGTATTTAGGGTTTCTGTACCCAAAACTCTCTCATGCCTTCTAACGATGATATTCCTTGAAGAAACTCAAAGTTTGGTGTTGTAGAACTTGCTGTCTCATCCATAAAACAAAGTTGCTAGATATCTAAATCTTCAAGTGTGATATTGGAGTCGTGGACTAGAGGTTCATGTTAGGAGCACATCCATATCAAAAAAGGTTTGTGGATTTCGGAGTTGAATTTGGTAAATTTATTTAAGTTTAAGAAGAAATAAGGTTAGTTAATCTATAAACTTCTATTTGATAATGGATCTATTCATCTTGGCATTGATAAGGTCAAGTTTCTCCAGGTTTTTATTGTGGAACTAATTTGTTTCACTAATTTTCCAAAGTCATCATATTTTGTGTTCCTTTATATTTTTTATGTGCATGATATTGATGATTGTTACATCAACCTAAGGTTGTTTATCTTTCTCCAAAAAAAAAAAAAAAAAAGGACCCGAAGGTTGTTTATAATAAATCTAATTAATAACTTAGCCTAAAAACTAGTTAATAACTGCTTTGACAGAGGTTTAAAACCAACACATTTTTAGCCATTTAACTCTGTTAGTAGAAGGAAATTATAAGGGGCTGTTTGGTTCACTAGTTTTCATGACTCAATTCTCTGTTTCCATAACTCAATTCTCAAAAATTGTGGGACCCATAGCAAAAAGGTTGTTTGGCAAACGATAACTTTGTTTCCATCACTCAATTCTCTACTTTTTGAGTTATGAGTTGTGGAAACTAAAAACAACTTTTGGCTGTTTTCAATTTTCATAACTCGTAACTCAATTGTATTTTTGTAATTAAACACACATAGAGGGATCCACTGTCAGATCAGCAGTAATTTTTGACCATTTTTTTTTTCTTTCTTCTTTCACTGGACTCCGCTAGGTTCTTTCTTTCTTTTTCTTTTTTTTTTTTCTTCTTCTTCTTTCACAGGTTCGGTGTTCTAGGTTTCTTTTTTTTTTCTTCTTCTTCTTTCACAGGTTCGGTGTTCTGGGTTTCTTTTTTCCTTCTTCTTCTTCTTCTTCTTCTTTCACAAGTTCGGTGTTCTGGTTTTTTTTTTTTTTTTTTTTCCACAGGTTCGGTATTCTGGGTTTCTTCTTCTTTTTTTTTTTCTTCTTCTTCTTTCACAGGTTCGGTGTCCTGGGTTTCTTCATCTTTTTTTTTTTTCTTTCACTGGTTCGATCTTCATGTTCTGGTTTTTTTTTTTTTTTTTTTTTTTTTTTTTTTTTTTTTTTTTTTTTCCCCACTAGGTTCGGCGAGTTTGGGTATTAAAAAAAAAAAAAAAAAAAAAAAAAGCTGCAGCGGGTGACAAGTATGGGACCTACAAATAGTGTGAAAAATATTGAGTGATGAGAAGTGAGTCATGGTGCCAAACAAACATGGTATTTTAGAGTGATGAGTGATGAGTGATGGAAATTAAGTGATGAAAAATTGTGAGCCAAACAGCCTCTAAAACTTCACACATTTTAGTGTTTTTTTTTTTAATGATATCCATATATTCAATTACTGTTTTTATTAAATTTTTTATAATTTAAATTTCACAATGATTACTCTAAAAAAAATTTCTTGAAGGTGCGCCCCTAGATAAGCTAGGCCTTACCATTCGTGTGATTCATTCAAAGTCCTCTTTCAGGAGTAAAAATGTGTTTCCACCGACTTTCTTTAAAGACGTTACTTTTCCAAGAACTTCCCCACTTCCTTCGCTATAGTGTTGTTATGGAAAATAATGGCCACTGGGTGTAAATTTCAATTTTTAAAACATTGGACTTGACCTGACCTTAATGCGGACAAAAAAATTGAATGTGAGACGCAGCAATAGGTTTAAAGATTCTCAACAACTTTGTAACTTTGTGGTTTAGCCAAAAAAAAAAAAGCCTTTGTAATTTTATGACACTACCATAATATGCCCAATGCGCAGATGCTTTCCTTATCATTATTATCATCTTTAAATTTGTTTTTGACAAAACAAAGAAGGAGTAATAATAATAATAATAATAATAATAATAATAATAATAAAACAGAAAAAAAAAAAAAAAAGGTGAGAAAGATATACAATAAAATATTTAGTTAATGTTTAGCTTTGTCCTAACAAACAATAATGATATTGTTATATTTTATTATACCACAAAATTAACAAATGCTTTAAAGACATTAGTTTAAAAATATTTTAGAAACATTTATAGGAAAAAAAGTAATTGAATTTTTTGACAGATTTCTGTATATATATATATATATATTTTTTTTTTATGAAATATAGTATCAAAAAATTCCAAAATAGTTCAATATTTTTTATATTTTTCATGAAAAAGATTTTCCAAAATTTCTACTTGCAAACTGAATAAAGATTCCTAAATCTAGTTGAGAATATCACCCAATTTTTTTTCAATTATTTCTAGACTGTTGAACTTTTCGGGCAGGTAGAGTTTTCATAAAGATTCTATCTGTAATGTATGTCCAATATGATAACGATAAATTGCCCTTTTTTCTGTTTTTTTTTTTTTTTTTTAATTAATGGGGATGATATATAATGATAAATTGATAGACTGTGGTACCACGAATTTTTTTTCCTCCTTAAATGTAGATTTGGTTCTTAATCTTTGAACCTCATATAACATCGTCTCATACATTTATAATTTTCTTTTTAATTTAATCCCTATATTTTTGTGGGGCCCAAAGATTTGGCAACCCCAGCCCGCTCTATATCAGGCCTAAGGCCTATGCCGAGGACAAGGCAATATCCGAAGATGAGCGGGGAAGGCCCAAACTGCCAAGGAGAATCGCAGAGGACAACCATGTCCCTGGCCGGCTGACATTGAAGAGAGGAAACTGTCACCCACACATTAAATATGCGCTGCTGACACTCTGACCTCATTAATGAAAAATTGACCATTGAGCAGCGATACCTTGGTTACTTCAACTAACAGAAAGCATGTGAAGGCGGCTGATGAGACAATCCCTCAGACACAGGTTCAGATGACCAACAAGTAGACGGCAGAGATCAATTAAACAAGACTATATTATAGAATGAGCCCCCAAGGGTTTGGGGCTTTTTTAAGGGGGGGGGGGGGGGGTTAGTTCAAGGTTAGGGGATTTCGAAGTGTTCAAGTACAACCCCTATATTCATTAGTAACTAGGGAAAAGCTCCTTGGACTGGGCCGATGACGAACTTTTCCTTAGAACACTTAGCCAAATCTCACTTATTGATCTTGTAAACCTTCATCAACAGTTGTATCTTCTGTTAATGCCTAATCTTCCGCTAATGCCTAACCCTTCTATTCACTCTCTACAAATTTATTGTACAGGGTTGCCTGGGCTCGGGTCTACTCATCCCCAGGAGGGAAGTGCCCGAACCGGGTCCCTACAATTTTAGTAACATCATAAACATAAAGGATTTAAGATTATCACATTAACCATAATTTTATAGATTGTGCATATAGGAGTATAATGCTATTATTATTATTATTATTATTTTTGAGGAACGTTATTTAATATTTGAACTTATAAACACGTGCCCCATCTCATTGTTGGGAAAATTCTATATAAATGAAAATAAATGTTAGCAGCATAGTAGAAACAAATCACAAAAAAACACAAAAATTTACAAGAAAAATCTTTTCAAAGCCATGAGACAAACTCCTAATAATTTCTCTATTATCAAATCAATTGAAATAAATTTTTTGTATATGTTTTACGGTAAAAGAAAGATCTCAATTTTTTTTTCTCTTATACCTACTATTTTTCTTTCACAAACCGCAACCCTTTGCAGTTTGCACTTTTCCCCCTATTTTCTTCTAAACGCACAACTAACTCTCTCTCTCTCTCTCTCTCATGTTGTTCTCATATTATCAAATGGCCGAATGACCACAATTAATACCTTCAAACTTTTGACCTCTTCTGCGTGCGAGACACACTCAAAGTCTTTGCCCAAGAATGGTGCCATGCACTGCACCCAACACTCACTCCACCAATCAAGATTTGGGTAAAAAGAATGTAATAATACTTGTCAATAACGAATAGTAAATCTACAATTAATACCTTCAACCTTTTGACCTCTTCTGCATGCGAGACACACTCAAAGTCTTTGCCCAAGAATGGTGCCATGCACTGCACCCAACACTCACTCCACCAATCAAGGTCTGGGTAAAAAGAAAGTAATAATACTTGTCAATAACGAATAGTAAATCTACAATGAATTAGATAGTGAAAATATTTAGGGTTGTAACAAATTGGTCATGTGACATAAGTGTGACTTCCTTAAGGTAAAGTGTGAACAACTAAACAACATGTAGTAAGAGACACATTTTATTTCGAGCATCCGTAGTAGATGTTGTATAAATTATGCCATTTTACAACATCAAAAGCCTACTTTATTATTTTACCACATCGTTTTACAATATCTCATTTATCAGATGTTCTATATTTTTACCACTTCTATTAAAATAATATATACAATACTTTAAAATATATAAAAACAACCCTCACAAAATCCAACAGAAACAGTCACAGCCACCTCCGCCACAACACTACCAGCATCAACCTCCATTGTGGCAACCAAAATCCACCACACGAAAAAAAAAAAAAAAAAAAGAAAAAAAAAAGACAGCCACAACCCACAAACCCAGATCAGTGAGAAGAAAGAAGAAAGACAGAGAGGCAAACCCATCACGCCGGCGAGCAAAACACCAAGCAAAACACACACACACACAAACCCACCACAACCCAGAAACCCATGTCGATCACAATCCGAAGTCACAAAATCAGCCACAACCCACAACCCGATCAACCTACCACCATTAACCAAAATCAGCCAACCAACAACAATCAAAACAACCAACAAAAGGAGAGAGAGAGAGATCGGCGAGATTGGAGAGCGATGACATCGTGACGATGACGATGGCCCTTCTCGTCTTGGACGTCAGCGATGACGATGGCTTGTGCGCCGTGAGCGATGAACTCGCAAGCTGTGGCCACCGTGAGCGGCAAACTTGCGAGTCGTGAGCGGCAAACTCGCGAGTCGTGAGTGGCAAACTCGTGATCCTCGCCCATGCCGCTTGCGCCTCCGGTGAAGAGAAAAGGGGGAATCGGTGAAAGGGAACCCATGCCGCTTGCGCTTGATAATGGCCACTGTCAACTGATCTTAAATTAAAGAAGAAAAAAATCTCGCCAAATGCGAAGAGAAAAGAGGGAATCGGTGAGACTTGAGAGAGAACAGAGGTGAGAGAGAAGAGAAAAAAATAAAGTGAAAAGAGAGGAGAGAGAGAAGAGAATAAAAAATTATTATCCCATATACCATTTTTCGTCCGTACCGTTGCAAATTTGCAACGGTACTATTCAATGTTGCAAAAATTATGAGATTTGACACATCTCATATTTGGTGTTTTTTTGTGTTTGGTGTGGTAAATGTGCCAAATATTTGGCATTTGACACATTTACCACACCTACTACGGATGCTCTAACCAAAGCTGTAGTTGTTTACGCAAAAACTCTAGGCAGACTTCAGTAAAGGTTCAGGCTCTTCTCCCTCCTCTTTGACAGCTTAAATGCATTATGTTCCAAGAATTAATTTACCTAGCATCAACAAAGTGCGAGTATAGAATTTATTAAGTAGATGCATAAGCTTCAGAATATGCTGTGAACTGTGAAGAACCAGTGTTGCTCCCAGGGCTTATGAGAGATTTGATAAGAATGAAATTTTCATTAACTTGCGTAATGATACACGGGATTGATACTTACATACAATCAGAGGCTAAGTAACTAACTTAACAACTACAACAGCTTCTTAACAGAAAAAGTAAAAGCTCACACGTGCACAGTCACGTGCATCACTAAACTATTTACAAGACTAACTAAAACTACAAGTAGCTTAGCCATGCACATCTTCACTGATCTGCTCTGCCTCTTCTTGCCCTGAGTCTTGATGCTTTGACCTCTGATAGGGCTAGATGACTAAGCATCGTGGTTTTCTGATTTACTAGTTGAAGATGTTGATGAAATACTTGGAGGGGTAAGAAAGGTTGGCACACGCAACTTTGGTTCGAGAATGGGTAATGTAACTTCAAAATCAAGCACATGAATGGCTTTTCTTATTGACGGTCTGGCATTGTAATCTGGATGAGCACACCAAAGTCCAACAACCATCAACCGTTCCATTTGCGGCTCATCAAAATCTCCACCCAATCTAGGGTCAGCTGCCTTAAGAAGATTCCTTGCTCCATAAAGCTCCCAAAGCCACTCTAACATAATAATTTCATCTTGTTTTGCATTGGGTTCAGCTGGTTTTCTTCCACAGGCTATCTCCAATACTACAATCCCAAAACTATATACATCTGTCTCCTTGCTGGCCCTGCCCGACATAATACATTCAGGGGCCAAATAACCCCAGGTCCCGGCCAAAGCTGTGGTTTGTGATCCTTTTACATGGTCCACGAGTCTAGCTAAGCCAAAATCCCCAAGCTTTGCATTTAAATTTGAATCCAACAAGATGTTGCTTGACTTTATGTCCCTATGCAACACGCATTGTTCCCATTCTTCATGCAAGTATTGCAGTGCTGATGCTAGGCCTCGAGCAATATTGTACCTCTCCACCCATGTTAACAAGCTTTTACCTTTGAAAAGATGCAAATCTAAGCTGCCATTTGACATGAACTCATAAATTAAAATAAGCTCATCTTTCTCGTGGCACCAACCAATTAATTGCACCAAATTTCTATGCCTGAGTCGACCAATAATCCTCACCTCAGATATATACTCTTTTATCCCTTGTGCAGATCCCCCTGAAACTCTCTTAATAGCAACATGGGAATTTATGACCCTTAAATATCCTTTATAAACCCGACCAAACCCTCCTTGTCCAAGCTTATTTTCCTCTGCAAAGTTGCTCGTTGCAGAAACTAATTCGTTGTAAGAAAACTTCTTTGGTCCAATATCTCGTTCGAATTCATCATCCATTGAAAGATCAAAGCCAAGCTCCTCTTCTTTTTCTCCTTTCCCTTCACGACACTTTTTCCTAAACACAAAGCAAACCAACACCAAACAAATACTTAAAATGGATACACCTAAACTCATGCCCACCACCAATTTTGTCTTTGGCTCATCTTTATTCTTCTCCACAGAAGGTGCTGGCGATCGCTGAATCGTAGAAGGTGATGTCGATTCAAAAGACCAAGTGGAAAGAATATGCAACTCATAAATCAATCCGGTCGAAGCTGAGAACCCAAATTCAACCGATTCTGGTAAATGATCTGTCAAATTAATTACAAAAGAAAGGTGCTGTTGAATAGTGGTGTTATCATAATTGAAACCAGTGAAGGTAACGCTTAAATTTTGCGTACTAGAATCGTAATTGATACTTGCACTATATGTTCTATTCTCCTTAATAGTACAATTCCATGGTGTAGAGATCTGAGACGTCATGTTGTTGATATTGATACCAACGTGTTCAGGAACTGAATTCGGTGGATCAAATTCTTCATTTTGAAATGTATCAAACTCCACTGCAACAAATTTATTTGCAGCCAGGAAATTGGGTTGTCCCATTTGTTTGCGGCTCAAAAGGCCGAGGCCGGCGCCATCTGTTGGTCTAGGATCAGGGAAATTTGGGGATGAGAGGAAGAACATGAGCCCATCTGAATAGCTGTCTTTACCTTGAGAATAGATGATGAAGGAGAAGTTGGAAGTGAAGCTGGCCACTTTTTCTGATTTCTCGTCCCAAAGATGCATCTGCTCTGAATATATGGCACGACCCCAGTTGTCCACTTCATCTGGCGTGAGTTGGATCACTGAACCTGATATCGTAGCGTTTCCTTTTCGGATTATAGATTTGTTGTTGATTGTTTGACTGAAATCGGTGTAGTTGAAGGATATCTGGGTTGCACAAGGGTTTATGAGCAAGAGGAAAATGCTTATTAACAAGTAGATGATACAGAGCTTCGGTGCCTGTAAAACCATGGCTAGAGAAAGTGGGTTTGGGGCTTAGAGGTTTGCCAATTGTTATCAAATAAGACAGGGAATGGACGGCTAAGACATCAACCTGATATACCATCCATCTTCAAATTATTGACTCAACTACAAGTCAATATATATATATATATATATATATATATATATATTTGGTTAAAGTAAATGAGGGGATTTATGGTTGGATTACATCCCCGTGTAGGGCGTCAGGTGGACTTAACCAACCTGTGTGGGATTTTAATCTCACTAAGGATGCCCACCAAAGGACTCCTGCAGACAGCGGGACTCAAACTTAAGTGTGGTGTACGAAACACCCGAGCCTTAGTAGTTGTATTATACTGATTATTTTATTTCTATTCCTATTTCCATTACTTATATTAAGAGGTCAAGTTAATATATACTTTAAGTTATATATTAATTATTTATTTTGATAATTATTTTATGAAAAATTGAAAAAATTAACAAAACTTTCGTGAATCCATATTAAAAAGAGCGAAGAGGTAGTATGAATAGTGTTTTGGGCAGTTTAAAAATTTTGGCGATTACGTTTATATGCACTGTTTGATGCTTTTGCTAAACAACTCTATTTAGCCAAAACTTATGGTTCTGAACTCTACACTATACATCCTTCAGAGTCTGGACAATAGAGAGGAGCTACTCTTAGAAAATAGGAGAAGAAGGAGGACTGCTTTACCTGCTCCGCGAGTCCGGATAATAGAGAGGAGCTACTCTTACACTGTGTTTGGATGGAGTGAATATAGGAGGGATAGAAAACATAGGAAAGAAAATGTGAGTTTTTCACTGTTTGGCAAGGGAGGAAAACTAGAGAGAGTGGAAAACCGGGAGAAAATTTCTCTCCCGGGCCCACAAAATTTTTTCCTCCCAAATCAGGAGAAAAAACTGAGGAAGAAAATTTCTCTCCCGGGCCCACAAAATTTTTTCCTCCCAAATCAGGAGAAAAAACTGAGGAAGAAAATTTCTCTCCCGGGCCCACAAAATTTTTTCCTCCCAAATCGGGAGAAAAAGTTGAGGGAGAAAATTTCTCTCCTAGCACTTTTACCATATTGCCCCTCTCCCACTACCCTCGTTACCTTCTCACCTACCCCACCCACCTGATGACTTTTGCCCACAACTCCTTCACCCTTTTTTGCCTCTTCTTTGTTCTCATCTACCGTCACAGCACACCAAGTCCAGGTTCTCTTCTTGATGAAATGGAAGAGAGATTTTCTTCTTCATTTTCTTCTGCTGTTCATGAAAACTTGCATTTGTCAAACAAAAACAGAGTAGAAATAATTCATTATTAGAAGTTGCACTTTATTGTTTCTTGTCCATACTTCTATTTATCTCCTTCCTTTTTGGTTACTACATTTCGGCCACTGCCACAAATGCAGGAGATATGTTTGTTGTACTTGTATGAGTTTTCTCATGAATCTCAATGAATTGAGCAGCATGTTTAAAAAAATTGGAGATGAAGTAGTTATTGTGATTGATAAGAGTTGGGTGTATATGTCTTTTTGTCTGCATTGTGTGTTCTTGAACATTGGGTTATTCTTTTATTCCATTAGGTGATAATCATGAATTTTATTATGTATTCCTCTTCTTATTTCTTTATATATTAGATTTTAAAAAACAAAATTTTGTTGCTAAACTTTTGCCTACAGAAGTTTGCTGACCACGTTGGCTTGTGGGCAAACTTTTGCCCACAAAAGTTTGCTAGCCTTCATCTTTGCTGACCACGTATTTGTGAGCTGAATGTAGTGTAAATTTGCTAACCATTTTTTTGTTGGTTACAAAATTCTTTGCTCAATTAAATTTATATGTACAGTATTGTAATTTTTACATTATAATAATAAAAAAATAATATAAATTTATATATATGATGCGGTAAATTTTATATTATTTAATGAGTATAAATAAATCTATTTCTTACATATTATGTAATAAGGGCATAATAGTCAATTTATATAAATTACATTTTCCATTCTCTCATTTTTCTCTCTAACCAAACAAAAGAATTTTCCACCCTCCCAATTTTCCACCCCTCCAACCAAACACACAAGAGGGAAAATTAAATATTTTTCATCCTCCCACTTTTTTATCCTCTCACAATTTTCCATCCTCCCACTTTTTCACTCCTCCAACCAAACAAAGCCTTAGAAAATAGGAGAAAGAGGACTGCTTTACCTGCTCCGCTGTAGCAGACCGTATGGTATGGATCAACTATATTGATCAAGACTTGACAACAAACAATTTACGTAATCTAGACTCTAGACTACCCAAAATGCGCCCCACAATAGGTCCCACTATGTTGGTCAATAGCATATTGCTGAAGTTACTTTTGCAGCTGCCCCCACATGCCACACAGTCACATTAATTAATAAGTTATCACATCTTTTTTTTTTTTTAATACAAATTCTTACTTTAATAATTATTATAAATTATCACACTAATTAATAATTTGATGTATATTATATCAACTAATTTATATTATAGCGATATTAATTTATTGAACCATATAATAAATTAATTTTTATTTGTGCAGGTTTAGACTTTAAATTAAAAAAGGATCCAGTTAAAATTTTCGCCTAAAGTCCTCAAAATTGATGAGCCGGCCTGCTTCTAGATGGGTATGTTGTGTTCAGGTTTTGTCAATTTTAAGAATCATGCACCTAAGAATAAGACCTCAAGAATAAGGGTTGAACACTGAGTTTCAAATGGCATAAGGGAGGCATGGCAAGAAACTAACTGCAGTCTGAAAGTTGTCAAATGGTATGCAGCAGAGAAAACGGAAATGTGACTCTTTTTTCCTCTTTTGGTCGGGGATCAAGTAGCTAAATTATTTGATGGAAAATAGAATGCAAGCTAGCAAACATATTGACTAGTGAAATGGGTACATTTGATAAAGCTAACTTGAGAGTTGAGAGAATGGATTTATGAACCAAAATAACACAATCATCAATTTCTAGAACATTTTATGACTTATGAGACAGGCTAGAAGTATACAACGGACTGGAATTGACTTCTCCATTTCAAAGGCCACCTTCAGTGGAGTTTTTCATAAACCTTTTTCGAGAATTAGCAGAAAGAAAGATTTGATAGTAATCTCGTGAGAGACCTACAAATCTATTACTTTTTTTTTTCCTTTAGATTGAAAAGACATTTTAGGGTATTTCTTCTATAATGCTTAGTTGCCGTCAATTCTGACTTGACTCATTCTCTAATACCATCCATAAGGGGTTAGTTCATAAGTAATTTTGTAGACCATTACTTATGAGCCAGGTTAATACCAATGTTGCATTTGTTGTTAGGGATAAAACATGGCTTTGGAGCTCTTGCCAAATTCGATCAGCTTTTGAAGATTCAAAGCAGACTTCAGCTACTCGACTTGAAAGAGGACGATAGAGCTTTATGATCTTCATCCCAGCATTGTGTGTGCTCATACTTCAATAAAATTGGAGAAAAGGGTGGCGTGGTGGATTCCAACCAAAGCTAAACAGAATTCCAACCGAAGCTAAAATGATCCAATGGGCTTGGTTGTGGGTAATTTATATATATTCTTTGGGTCCAGCACTGAAGATAAGAGCCCATTTCTTCACCTGAAAAAAAAAAAAAGATATTGTGCAAGTTAGGGACGTACAAGAGTCGGGTTAATTTGGTTTTGGACTTAACCTGAACCCAACACACTTACAATGGGTGGCAGGTGGAGAGACCTGCCACCAATTGCCAGCACCAACAAGTTGAGTCAATTTCGAGCTTAGGTGAACGTCTGTTGGCAGGTAAGGTCGCCAGATTCTGTTGGAAACTTGGAACTAGTCTAATTTGGGCAAAAATCACTGAAATTGGTTGGGATTTGGCTAGATCTCGACGGATTTGGTCAAGATTTCATTAAATCTAGTCAATATCTCACCGCATTTAACTAGCTAGGGCAAATTTTGATCTCACCAGATTTGGCAAAGTTTATCTTTATCATTGGTTGGGTTGGGTGGCTTAGGTTTTGGAGAAGGAAACCCACCACTTTACCCACCGGCATCGGTTCTTGTAGGCAGAGACCTATGGGAGCTTTGGATTGGGCAGAATATGAGTCAGATTTGGCTAGAGTTTCATACTAATAACGTGTTGTAAAATAATGGAAATATCAAAAAAAAAAGAAAGATCTATGATAATGAAAAAATAAAATAGAACTCAAGTGGTCATCCGAAGTCCGAACTATAGCTTGGTAGTAGTATATTGAGGTTTTAGATTTAAAACAAAGTGAAAATTGTTTTATAAATAGTGTAGAGAAAACATGAACTCATGGTGCAAAAAAAAAAAAAAAAAAGTGTTTGATATAATGTGATATAGAATAGACAGCATATAATTTCCTTGAGCAGAAGAAGTCAATCCCCATGTAATTGGAAGAAATCATCAGTGATAGTAATAGAATTGCTTGAAATTTGGTCACAAGGTGGCAATTAGCCATGTGATTGTAGCCGGCCCATTCTATTGATAGCGGATTTTGGACAGCTTTATTTGTGAATCTGTGTTCATCGAACCATTATTATTGTCTTATGCTGGTTTTAAATTTTTGTTAATGTGAATGCATTTTCATTTGCCAAATTTTAAGAAAATCAGAAATATGCAAGGTTAACAATTTTTAAACTAATTTCATAATGAAAAAAAAAAGGGTCGTTTGAGAAAAAAGTTAATCTAATGTCGTCGCAATCTTTACATAATTTGTCGTACGTACCTTATTTATGTGAGAAAAGTTCCAAGTTGGTATAAGAAAATAATAATGGAAATCTGTCAAATTGCTACTAATTAATCTTATCTTAATTCATTAAAAAATTTTAAAAAAAAATAATCTTATCTTAGAGGCTTAGAGCTATGCGATGGAATTAAATAAAGCTGCCGGGTGGCGATGGCGATTAGATTTGTGTCCAAGGGGAGTGTTTCTGGCGACAACCATTTTTTTAATGCTCTTCAATAATCCACCATTCGACTAGCTTTATATCATCTTCTACCTTTATATCACTATATATAACCCCTCATAAATGTTCATTTATCATCAAAAGAAACCAAACATGATGATGTTTAAGATTTCACTAGCAATTATTTGTGTCATTGGCTTAGCCACGGTCCATGTCTCCCTTGCCCAAAACTCACCACAAGACTACCTCAATGCTCACAACGCAGCTCGTGCACAGGTAGGTGTTGGACCCATGAGATGAGATGCAAAAGTAGCTTCTTATGCCCGAAACTACGTTGAGAAACTTAAAGGTAGCTGCAAACTTGTGCATTCAGGAGGACCTTATGGTGAGAACCTAGCATGGGGTAGCCATGACCTTTTGGGCACAGCCGCTGTGAACATGTGGGTACCAGAGAAGCCCCAGTATGACTACAACTCTAACTCGTGTTGGTGGTGAGTGCCGCCACTATACACAGGTTGTTTGGAGCAATTCAGTGCGTTTGGGGTGTGCCAAAGTTCGATGCAACAATGGTGGCACCATTATTAGTTGCAACTATGTCAATCAGCGTCCCTATCTAAGAGTTATTCAAGAAGTTCTAGGCATATATAATGCTTAGGATATATATATATATATATATATATATATATATATGGTTAATAATAAGTGGATATGATCCAAGTTGTGCCCATCTTGTGAACTATGTAATCACTCGTACGTGTATAATAATAAAAATGAGACAAAAGTTTATCGCTGCTTGACCAATGAATACATTTCTTGTAGCAAGCTTATTTGTGTTGTCATACTGAAGAGAATTAATACCAGTAATTGGATTTATTTAATTGTAATTTTTTTGTTTTTCGTTCTTATCCTCTCGAGTGGCATTCTAATCGCACCAGCATGACTATCATGATATAGTTTCATCTTCTTCAGAGACAGACAAAGGCATTACTTCAATCTTGCTCTTCAAAGACCAGCGTCAAAGCTCCCCCTTGACAAATCTAAAATCCAACTACTCTTAATGCCACACTTGGTGACAAGCCTGCATTACGAGGCTTGGTACTTCCATCTAGATATGAATGTATAAACAATATGGTAATCATTAGTTAAAAAATAACAATATATACGTTGTCAATATGTTTCTCTTCTTTGCTGTCCACATGAACTTCTTTAGTTGTGGTTTTTGTTTTCTCCCAAAAGTGGACCATTTGGCAGGATATATTGTCCGGTAGGGAGTTAAATGTCAAAAACTAGTTTGAAAAACTTATGCAAATATACTGGCTAAATTACAAGTTGTACTCCTTAAATCAAGTTACTTAACCTTTTGTTTATTTACTATATCAGTCATATAACTTTCATGTACTTTCAATTTAGTCATTTAATCTATTTCCGTTTGATGGGTGCCGTTAAGTGTCTCAAACCACATAGTTTTGGTATTTTTGTTCATTTCCAATTATATTGCTCTTAACTTAAGAAAGAAAGTATGAAAAATAGGGTTAATGGAATTGGAGAGATTAATTTGAACCTTTGATTGTTTCAGTGAGAAACACAAAAAAAATACCAATTCATCTACAAGATTTTAGGTAATTACAATTAAAAAAAAAAAAAATTTATGTGGCAATTACAATTGTTAATAAAAAAATGTAAAACATTCTTTTTACCATGAAAAATTAGATTTTTTTTTTTTTTGTGGCAATAAAAAATTATGTGGCAATTATCCATGATTTCTTTGAAAAATTAGATATTTTCCCCCACGCACTTCTCAGCCCTCTATTAGATAAGGTTAATGGATAAAATACGGTCAAGAAATCGGTGGTTTAAAATGATTTTGTGAATTGATAGTGAAAAAAGTAAGAAAATTGTTCATCAAAAAATAGTAAGAAAAGTGAATATACTGACTCTCTTTCTACTTGGAAAACCTTTCGCTAATAACTAAAAAATTTTCCACACCAAAAGAAGATGCTTTTCGCATTTATTTTTTCCCACGTCTGATTTACAAATTTTCCTCCCTTTTCATAGAGGCGAGAGAGAGATAATATCATATGTTGTGCCGCTCTGTTACAGACAGTACTGGACCACTGGTTAGTGCTAGTTTCGTATTGGACCAATTATTGGCAAGAGTTTCTCCAGATACATGCAAAGTGGTCCAAGGTCTTCAATTCTCCACTGCCCACTTCAAAGGATTGAGATCCACATATTATATTGTATGCAATTGCTCTTTTTGAGATTGAGAATTAAAGAAGTATCTTTCAATTTCAGTTTTTGAATTTTTTTTTTTTAAATTAAAAAAAATTAAAAGATAGGAAGTCAAGAAGTAAAAAAATAAAAATAGAAAATTGTGAGAGGAATGAGAGTAATTGCATCTCATGGATCTAATCCCACTTGAAAGATGGATTCCAAATGCTTTTACAATCCCTAATCTTGAGTAGGCAGAGTTTCAACCACTATTCATTTTCGGACAATGAGACTTTTTACACTTTTTTTTTTTTTTTATATAATTTTTTTAACCTCATTTTCATGTTTTGAAATAAGAACATTTTTGTATTAATTAATTGCTAATATGGATGTAAAATAGTGAATATAAAATCGAGTATGATAAGGTACTTTCCCATCTTTTTAATCACGCCACTAATTCTCCTATTTCTCTTACGCGTACACCCTTTTGTTATAAGCTTTTCAAAATGAAAAAGTAAAATGAGAAAACTCTTGTGTATTGTCAAAGTAACTTTAAAACGATATAATTTTTTAATGATAATTTGATAATTAAAATAATGGGAAGGGAGGATTCCACCATTAATTTTTATCATAAAAGACAACAAATAATAGTATTGGATTACAAGACTAAAGGCATACTATTTATACGTAATAATATTATTTGAACTCGAACATTTTTTTTAATTTACTATCTTTTTTAGACGTTTTCTCTTCTTTGATATATAGACGTTTTCTTTTCAAATATTAAATCCGACTAGTTACTATCCACTACGGTTCCTAGTTTTCAATTTTAAATATTTTGTCCCATTTTTTTTTTTACCAGGCATTTTAACAAGAGGTGCCGAGAGTGGGACATCATGGCTCTTAACGTCCTCCTTCAGAGAAAAAATATGTTTCCACAGATTTTTTTTTTAAGAGGTTATCTTTCCAGGTGTTTTCCCACTTCCTTCGCGATAATGTTTTGATGGAAAAAATGGCAACCGAGTGTGATCAATTATTAAAACATAGACTCGACCTTAATATGTACAACAAAAATTGAAATCAATGAAGAGATATATAGAGGGACATGCCCACTTTGGGTGTCCTATTTTTCTCTCAATTTCTAACAAAGATGGAATAAAACTAATAATGAAAATGATGGGAGAGAGACATAAGTTTAAATGATGATAACCTTGTAATTTAAATGACACTATTAGATTCTATCAATTAAAATATTCTAGGTTCAAATCATCCACTTCCACTTCTTGTTAGCAACAATGAAAATGCCTAAAGTTATAATTATTTTTTCCAAAAAAAATTTACAATTATTAAAGGCAACAACCTGTTAAAAACAATGAATAATTTAAGTGGTTCTATTGATAAGCTAGCCTAGATCGAAATCATAACAACTTATCAACTAAATAATTTATGAAATTTTTTTTTTCGTAAAATACTATTTTGGTCCTTAAACTTTACTAAAAATTTATTTTTTATTCGTAAAATTTAAAAAGTTTGTTTTTGAGCCCTAAACTATTGAAAATTTCTTCTTTTTTTTTTTTATTCCTAAACTATTTAAAATGTTTTACTTTCTATTCTAAACTTTACTGAAAGTTTGCTTTTCATCCCTAAATTATTAAAAAAACTTTTTTTTTCATCCTTATTTTTGTCTCTAAACAATTGTTAAAAAAAAAAAAAAAAAAAAAAAAAAACTCCTAAGTTTAAAGATGAAAAAAAAAATTAATTTAGGGAAAAAAAAGTTTTGATAAAGCTTAGAAACCAAAATAGTATTTTACTCAAAAAAATTTATCACATATTGGTGATAACATAATTAATGTTGTGGCAATTGGCAAATTAATGGTAATAGCCAAATAAAGTAAGCATTTTGGATTGCATAAGAACAATTTATGCATATAAGGAATTTGGGTCTCAATTTTTTATTTTTTATTTTTTATTTTGTGCAAAAATTAATGAATGTGGAACTTTCACTTTTTCTCTCTCCAAACACCCAAAAAAAAAAAGGGTCAACTTTATTTTTTCCTAAAGGGAATACTCCAAAATTAATTCTATGGTAAATTGCAAATTACACCCTTAAAGTTTGGGGGTGATTAAATTTTACACTCTAAAATTTCAAAATTTAAATTTTACCCCTTGACATTTGAGGGTATTTGGATTTTACACCCTTATGTTTCAGAATTTGAATTTTAGCTCCTATATTTTAGGGATGTTTGGATTTTGCCTCATAAAGTTTGAAGGTGTTTAGATTTTATACCCTAAAGTTTATAATTTTTGGGTGTAAAATCCAAACGCTCACAAACTTTAGGGACAAAATTCAAATTTTGAAATGTGAGTGTAAAATCCAAATAGCCCAAACTTTAGGGGGTAAGATTCAAATTCTGGAATTTTAAGGTGTAAAATCCATTTACTCCAAAACTTTGGGGGTGCAATTTGCAATTTACCCTTAATTTTATTTAAGACTTTGCTTTCACTCGGTAATTGCCTCTTCGAATTTATTTTTTTAGAGAGAAAGAGTGAAATTTGGATGTTGCTAAAAAAAAAAAAAAAAGGGAATTGAAGTCTGGATAATATAAATTAATTCATTGCAACCCCAAATGTTTAATTTATAGCATTAATTTGTCAATCGACTAATACGATGATTGTAGTTTGGAGTTTGAACTGTCTACAAATTAGAAGATAAGTCAATCTGCATAACTGCATCAGGGAGTAAGAGCATCATCATATGTCATATATAACAATATCAATAAAAGATTGTTATTTAAAATAATTTCAAGTTCAAATATGTGTACAGTTGTGTGAGATTTATTAAAACCAAACTTGATTTTAATTTGTCAAACGAACTTCTAAAGGCAAGAATTAAGTATATAATCTCTCTATCCCCAAAAAACTATGAACTATCTCCATTCTTTCAACTTATAGTTTCCACTCCATAATGATTGCTCTGATTATAAGACTAAGATATCAATTAGTATTTGTTATGTTGGATTATAGATTGACTCTGGTTAACTAATTCAATTACCCAAGTTAATTAATTAGGTCAAATTATATGCAAATCAAGGAGGCACGAAAAAATCACCAAATAAACTAATGTGTAATGGAAATTAAATTGACAAGATGGTTTGTTGATGAATGGGGCAAACTTATTACAAGGCAAAAACCCCACCGAATGAATTTCAGGTCACCACTTCTAAGAATTCACTAATCAAAAATCAAGCGAATACAAGTATAATGAATCTTATCACTATACTAAATTATCCCAAGCTACCAATCTACAGTTGAACATTTACTTCAATCTCTAATTGGACTTAATCTTGTAGAGACTTCTTCCTTCGTATGGATCCTAGTACATGATTAACTCCCAACAACTGATTGATTATTGTTGGCTGCAAAGTTTTTCACTTCAAAGCATATCTTCATCTAGAAGCACATTCAAGATTTAGAAGCACTTGGATACAAAACCCTAGGGCGCACAAAACACGGTAGATTCTCACAGAGTGTATAAGTTCTCTAATTAAGTCTCTGTGTTTTTTATGACTTTAAAATAAAGTTTTTATATGGTTTAGAGGTTTAGTGAATGAAATCCTAGCAATCCAAGTCATCATGGGCTGAAATTCAGATTTGAGAATTCTAAAATCGTAGATATCGATAGACTGAGTTTGTGTGGAGAATTCTTCATTAAGTCTCGATAGATGCTAGTATCGAGCTTGTGTCAAGACTTGTGTCGAGCTTCACTGAATCAACTTTTCTTCACTTGTTTCTTGGTTCAATCTTCATGTATTTAATGATACCACTTGTTTTGTTTGAGCAACATATTTCATGATACATTAAACTCATCTTAGAACTACTTAATTACAAGTAAAGTGCATTTTTTCAAAGGATATGCCAATACATATAAAATATGACCCTAACATGGTATATATAGGCTGGGTTTGAATCTTAAACCTATTACTTGACTATAATAAATTTTATTAGTTAAGTTAACTCAAACCTATGATCTAACTTACTTAATGGCATGAGATAAGAGCAATTAATTTTGAAAACATCAAAGCCAAAATTAAAGATAAAATAATAATAAAAACATATCCAAACATCCAAATTCCAAAATTACTAATGTTACTGTCATATAATAGGAAACTAAGTCATTGAAGTTATACAAAGCTTCTTTGGAGAAGGTAGGAAGTTAAACGAGATAAACAAATATGTTAGGATTTTTAGTGTCGATTGGTTCATTCCATCCCTTTTTTTTTTAAACATATATATATATATATATATATATATATATATATATATATATTTCATATTTGTTGGTGGTGTAATTTATTCATTTCGAACATGAGTTAAGTACAAGTCAGGATTTACTCAAAAGACAACAAACTTTTTATATGCTCAAGATGAAGAGTTGATGCTCTTTTAAATATATGTTTTGCATAGCAATGAATTTCTGAGTGAAAATTATTTTATTGAAAAGTAGATATCAGAATTCAGATACTTCAAAATAGACACAAATATGATCCAATATAGATTTGAAATAAGTGAGTCATAGTTAGTTAGAGTTGATACAAGAATGATGAATATAAGATGCGCTAAATTTCAGCAGCTTTTCGCTTGACTCTCAATCAACCATGAATTGGGGACCTTTTTTGCCTTTTAAAAAGCCTATTTTCTAATAGGTGAGTTGGGAAGCTCCCTAGATTCCATGGCATCCTAATAGGGGTGTAATCAGTGTGGTTCGATTGGTTTGAAGTGCAATTTTTCCACCGAACCGAAATTTTTGGTTTTACCAAATTTGGTACCGACACCAAACCGTAAGGGAGGAACACCAACACCAAACTGATTGGATTTCAATCAGTTTGGTTCGGCTGGCTTTTGGTTGCTTCCAATTTCTTAGAAACCAAACAGATTAAAGAAAAAAAAAAACCTACTTCCCTTTGCTTTCCCACATTTTCTCAACACCCAAACACCAAGCACCAAGCACCAAGGATATTGAGGATTGCAGCTAATGGTTTCTCTAAACTAAGGAAGCTCTACTATCTCAGCTCCCTTAGACAGTAGAATTTTGCCCCTTTTAGTGAGGTGTGAGGTCCCTACGGTAACAGTGTCACCTGTAGGTTTTTTGGGTTGGGAAACACGAGTGTGAGTGGTTTGGATACATGACAATGGAAAGTCTTACTAAGCATTGGAGCAATCTCTCTCTTAACGATAAGGAAGGGGGTGGAGTTCGACTAGCAAGGGAAAAAAGTTCAAGTGAGTGTATTATTGCAGCTAAATTCCTAAAAAAATGAGCACTGAACATGGTGGCAATTATTCATACTTTTAACCCTTTGTGGAGGTCAAAGAATGGATTTGAAGTCAGAAACGTTGGTGACCTTGTGATGTTATTTGTTTTCGAAAATAAGGAGGAAGTGGATAAGATATTTGCAGCAGAACCTTGGAGTTTTGACAGACACATTGTGCTTATACAGCGATACGAGAAGAAACTTTCTGTCCGCAAATTGAACTTTAGTCAGGCAGCAATATGGGTCCAGATTTATGACATCCCAACTAATTTCATGACACGTGAGGTTGTAGAAGAATTGTGTGAAAACGTGGGCATGGTGGACAGGACCACTGATTTTTCTGAGATGGTTGGTGGGAGCTTAATGAGAGTAAGGGTGGTTATTGATGTAACTCTTCCACTTTGTAGAGGGCGCCGTATAACACTCGATGAAAGTGAGGAATGGTGGGTCTCCTTTAAGTACGAGCAACTGCCAAACATTTGTTATTGGTGTGGATGCTTGAATCACAGTGATAGAGATTGTGATCGGTGGATTGAAAGTGACGGAAGCTTGAAGGTGAAAGACAAAGAGTATGGGCCTTGGATTCATGCTACTCCATCTTCACCAAAAAAAAAAAAAAAAATTGTTATTCCTGTGCAAGGTTTTTACGAAGCTAGGAAGAAGATGTAGCGGTCTAAGGCACAATCATCAAATCATGGAGACAGAGATAGGGTGGAACGTGTGGTGGAAGGAAGGTCAAGTAGTTCGGCCACGACAGTGGAGACTCAGGTGGAGGAGGAAATGGTTTTGGAGGAGAAATTCAATGAGTGCATTAAATGTGATGAAGTTAATACGGCTCCCCAAAATCAAGTAACGTATGAAACAGATAAGGAAGTTGATTGCCTAGAGAAACAAATTAAGGAAACTGATGATGAATTAAAAAGGTATGAGATAAATGATATCAATTATTTGGGTGACCTAGGAGGCTCTCAAACGGTTCAAAAGGTAACGGCTAGGGCTGAAACTCTTAATGCTAATCCAATTAGTATTGAGGGTGAGATTCGGCCAGGTATTCAAGTGCCAAGTCAGATTAGTGAACACGTGACAGCATATGGACAAATGGGAGGAAAAAACCCTAAAAAAAGAACTTGGACACGGTTTGAACGTGAAAAATTAGAAGGGTGCAACTTTGTGGTAGTTGTGGTGCCTGCAAAAAGAAACATAATGGAAGAGTATGAAGGAAGTCAAGGTGATCATCACAAAAGAAAGAAAGGAGTACTTCATGTGGAAGGGAAAAACACAAACTTATTGGCAGAGGTTGATTCCAAGCCCCGCTAGGTCCAATGAGTCTCCTATGTTGGAACTGTCGAGGGCTTAGGAACCTAGAGACAGATTAGGAGCTTGGAGATTTAATCCGGGCACAAGACCCTTTAGTCGTGTTCTTGGCCAAAACATGGCTGAAAAACGTTAGGCTTGAGGAAATTCGTGCACAATATAAATTTGGGGGTATGATTGAAGTATCAAAGGAAGGCAGAGAGGGTGGGGCTGTGCTTTTTTGGAAGAAGGATTGTGATATTTCGGTGGATACTTTTTCACCAAACCATATTGATGCAATTGTTAACAAAGGGAAAGATGAGGAGTGGCGATTCACCAGTTTTTATGGAGAACTGGACACTAGAAATCACCAAGTGTCTTGGGCAACCCTTCGAAGGCTAAAGTACAAGCATTCTCTACCTTGGATTTGCGCTGGAGATTTTAACGAGATTATAAAGGCACATGAAAAAATGGGAGGTAGGTTGCACCCTTTTAAGCAGATGCAAGATTTCAGAGATGTCCTAGACGAATGTGGTTTTAGAGACTTGGGTTTTTTGGGAGGTAAATTTACTTGGTGTAATGGTCAATGGGATGGGCATACTGTTTGGGAGAGGTTGGATAGGGTAGTGGCAACTATTGATTGGCTCGAAAAATTTCCAGACACAAGAGTAGTTCACTTGGAGTGTGGGTCCTCAGACCACAAACCAATTGTGATCTTCCCTAATGGTATTCCAAAAAAATGCCAAAGGCCATGGAGGTTGGAGAACATGTGGCTTGGAGAAGAGGGATGCCATGCTTCGATGGAATATGCTTGGAACCAAGCTGTCTTAGGTGATCCAATGAAGAGGGTGAAGACCAAAATTACTAAATGCCAAGCAAACTTGAAGTGATGGAGTAGTAAGTCTTTTGGGAATGTGACAAAGCAATTAAAGGAAAAAAAAAAAAAGTTAAGGAGGGCGGAGGAAGCTGCAATCAGGGAGGGTTCAATGAAGGAAGTGTTGAAATTGAAAAAGGATATAAATGTGCTATTGGTGAAAGAAGAGAAGATGTGGAAGCAGCGGTCTAAAGCCCTTTGGTTACATGAAGGTGATAAAAACACACGTTGCTTCCATAGTTGAGCAACACAAAGATTTCGTCGAAACAAAATCTGAGTTACTAGATTCGAGGGGGCAATGGTGTACTGAAGGAGCTGATATTGCACAGATTCTAATTGAGTACTATCAAGGCTTGTTCAATTCGGCCAATCCATTTAATATGGAACAGGCTGTGGTTGACATCCCACAGGTTATCACTCCTGAGATGAATATCATGCTCTAAGAGGATTACACATGGGTTAAAGTGGAGATAGCCTTGCATCAGATGGAAGCACTAAAGGCGCCGAGTCCCGATGGCTTACCCCCAATGTTTTTTCAACATTATTGGGAAATCATTCGAGATGATGTATTTGAGGCGGTGCTAAATTGCTTAAACACAGGTTTTATTCCTCCATCTATAGATAAAACCTTCATCACTCTTATTCCTAAGGTTAAAAGTCAAACCCTAGTCACTGAATATTGCCCTATATCTTTGTGTAATATTCTATATAAACTTGTATCCAAGGTTATTGCTAACAGGTTGAAAAGAATCTTACCAGATATTATCTCGGACTCACAAAGTGCATTTCAGTCAGAAAAAACTATTTTTGACAACATCTTGGTGGCATTTGAAACATTACACCATATGAAAACTCAAAAGGCGAAGAAATCGGGTTTCATGGCATTGAAGCTTGACATGAGCAAGGCATATGATTGGGTAGAATGGAGGTTTCTAAGAATAATCATGGAGAAAATGGGGTTTGGTGAAAGATGGGTGAGATTAGTAATGGACTATATTAGTACGGTGTCATACTCAATTTTGGTGAATAGGGAACCAAAGGGCAAGATTATACCATCTAGAGGAATAAGACAAGGTGACCCTCTCTCACCTTATCTTTGCTTATTGTGTTATGAAGGTTTAAATTAGTTGATTCAGGGTGCAGTAAGAGAGGACAGAAATAAGGGATTTCTCTTTGTGTAGGAATGGACCACAGATTAGCCGCCTCTTTTTTGCTGATGATACATTGTTGTTCTGTAAAGCAAAGATGGGTGATCTCCTTGCTCTTCAAGATATTCTAAACTTGTATGAACAAGCATCCGGCCAACAAGTAAACAGAGGGAAAATGACAATCCTTTTTAGTAAAGCTGTTTCAATGGAACTAAGAGAGGAATTGTCACACTTTTTGGGGGTCTTGGAGGTTAAAGAGTATGAAAAATACTTAAGGCTGCCATCGGTGGTGGGAAGGAATAAAAAAGCAAGCCTAAACTACATCAAAGAATGTGAGTGGAATAAGTTACAAGGGTGGAAAGAATAGCTATTATCTCAAGCGAGTAGAGAGGTCCTTCTAAAGGCAGTAGTTTAAGCCATCCCAACCTTTGCTATGTTTTGTTTTAAACTTCCAGTGGTCCTATGCCATGATATTGAGATGTTGATAAGAAAGTTTTGGTGGGGGCAGCGTGGAGAGCAAAGGAAAATCCATTAGAGAAATTGGGAGGTCATGTGTCAACAAAAGGACCAAGGTGGCCTAGGATTCAAAGATTTGATCAAATTTAATGAGGCAATGCTTGCCAAACAGGTGTGGAGCTTACTACATGATCAGAATTCTTTGTTCTACCGGGTGTTCAAGGCAAAATATTTCCCTTATGGAACAGTGTTTGATGCAAAAAAGGCTTCCGGTTCATATGCATGGCAGAGTATATTGAAGGCTAGTTCAGTCATAGTTGATGGAATGATGTGGAGAGTGGGAGATGGTCAGACAATCTGAGATTACTGGGACAAGTGGCTGCTTGGGAAATTCCCTTCAAAGATTGTTTGACCACAACATGCAACACCTGGTGATGTACTTGTATCTTCTCTGATTAACCAGGAGTCACAGTCTTGGGATTATGAAAGAATAGATTACTTATTCCTACCTTTTGAAACAGAAAAAATAAAAGAAATTCCATTGTATGTCACAGACCAAGCAGCTTGCTTGATTTGGCCGAGAAACAGGGATAATTTATATTCTGTGAAAACAGGGTACTAGCTGCTGTGTGATAGGGAGATGATGGACAAGGCTTCGATATCGAACACCGCAAACAAAAAGCTCTTCTGGAAAAAGATTTGGAAGATGAGGGTACTTAACAAAATAAAAATATTCCTCTGGCGTGCATGCTCTGAAGCGCTACCAACAAGAGCCAATCTTTTCATGCGAAAGGTTGTGGACATTCAAACCTATCAACTGTGCAGCAATGAGCATGAGACCATGTTGCATGCATTATGGCCCTTCCAAAACAACCTTATGGTTTGGGAATCGAGGTTTGGGTGGCTGAGGAGGGACTTCCCACCGTTGACAACTTTCTCAGACCTGGCTGCTCTGGTTGGGAGGCAGCAAAAGCAAATGGAATTTTTTGCTACAGTAGCTTGGATTATCTGGGGTCAGAGGAATAAAATAAGGTGTAATGAGCCTTGCTTGCCGCTAGGAAAGATTGTGGAATCAGCTGCCTCGATCCTTAGTGGCTTTCAGAAATAGTACTGCCATGGTGTTAGTGTACCGAGGCAACAACACGATAAGTGGGAACCACTTACAGCAGCTATGAAGTGGAAAACAAATTTTGATGGAGCCATGTTCTCGGAATCTGATCAGGTCAGGATAGGAGTGGTGGTTAGAAATCATGAAGGACAAGTCATGGTGCGCTATTTGAAAAATAAAGAAACCCATTTCAACTGAGATCCTAGAGGCTTTAGTAGCAAAGAGGGCAGTTAGCTTTATTCTGGAGTTGGGCTTTAATCAATCTACGTTTGAAGGTGACTTGAAGGTTATAATCAAAGCCCTCAATTTCGAATATTTTTCTTTAGCTAGTGTTGGACACATTATCAAAGACATTTGGTCTATGTCAGGTTTGCTACAAACCAAGTCCTTCTCATTTGTAAGGAGGTAAGGTAACTTAGTGGCCTATGCCTTAGCTCAGAGAGCAAGGTTTTCCTTTCCTATTTTAGTCTGGATGGAGGATGTTCCACCTGACATTTATTGTTTTGTATGTTCTGATTTCAATTAGTTAAATAAATTGGCCTACGAGTTCGGATTATAAAAAAAAAAAAAAAAAAACTCAAAATCACGTATATATTCAGAGAACATACCAAAATTAGAATATATATATATATATATATATATCCCTTTGCTTTCCCACGTTTTCTCATTACCCAAACACCAAGCACTAAGCAAAGTAGCAAACGCAAAAAATAAAATAAAATAAAAATGAGAACGACGAAGAAGCGCACTAAAACAGTGTGATAGAGAGAGAGAGAGAAATAGTGGCGAGAGAGAGAGAGAGAGAGAGAGAGAGAGAGAGAGAGAGAAACGAAGGCATTATAGAAAGATAGAGATGGGGAGAAAGAGAACAACTAGAAAGGGAAAGGGGAGAACAACTCCTGCTGAAGTAAGAGAGAAATGCTGAAAAATAGGGTTAGTAGGGTTATAAAACAAACCCAAAAGACGTAGTTTTGGTAATAAGGAGAGAAAAAATAAAAAAGCTTTTACTGTGGGTCAAACTTGGGTTTATTGGTGAGAATACACATGTCCTTGCCACTAAGATACCAGAAACTTTCTAGATATAATTTGTACAAATTAATATTTAATAGATTTCGTTTTGGTTTCGGTCAGGTCAGTTTATTTGTGTGGGACACTAAAACTGAAACTAAGATTTTCAATTTTTATAAAATGAAAACTGAAACCGAACCGCATCGAAACTGAACTTAAATTTTGGCAATAGTTTGGCCAGTTTTTTTTGTTTCTCGGTTTTTTGCACACCCCTATTTCTAACTAACTAACGATGCCAAAACAAAGTGGAATCTAGCCCCCTAGAATTAAAGTAGATGAGAGCTTCTCAACAAGAATAGCAACAACTGAAAATGTTGACATGCTCAAACTTACCACTTGAAGTATTAGAAACTAGAATAAACTTTAATACTATTCTTTGTTTTATTCTAAGAGTCCTACAAAGTTTTTTTCTTCTAGAAAGGCTTATAAACAACATCTGTTAGCAAGAATAAAATGTTTGAATGTCCACCACCATCATTATGGTGTGATCATTCCAAAATTTCATCATTTTATCATTCTTGTAATCTCTCTATTTTATTAGTAAGAGAATTTTTCTCAATGTTATCTTTGGATGTTCTATCACCATGTCTTTTTTTAATTTATTATTCAATTTTATTAGTAAGAAAAATCTCATTATTTTTTTTTCTCTTACACCTACTATTTTTCTTTCACAAACCACAACCCTTTGCAATTTGCACTTTTCCCCCTATTTTCTTCTAAACGCACAACTCTCTCTCTCTCTCTCTCTCTCTCTCTCTCTCTCTCTCTCTCTCTCTCTCTCTCATGTTCTTCTTATATTACCAAATGGCCGAATGGCCACAATTAATACCTTCAACCTTTTTACCTCTTCTACGTGTGAGAGACACTCAAAGTCTTTGCCCAATAAATGGCATGAAGACTTTGTGTCTTGCCCTAATGAGACAACTCTCTCTCTCTCTATCTCTCTCTCTCTCTCTCTCTCTCTCTCTCTCTCTCTCTCTCTCTTATGCTGTTCTCATATTACCAAATGGCCGAATGGCCACAATTAATAACTTCAACCTTTTGACCTCTTCTGCGTGTGAGACACACTCAAAAGTCTTTGCCCAAGAAAATGGCAAGAAGACTTTGTGTCTTGCCTTAATGAGGTGTCTAATTGAGTGTGATGATCAGCTGGACAACAATGGTGCCATGCGCTGCACCCAACACTCACTTCACCTCTGGGTAAAAAGGACGTAATAATACTTGTCAATAATGAATAATAAATCTACAAAGAATTAGATAATGAAAATATTTAGGGTTGTAACAAATTGGTCACGTGACATAACTGTGACTTCCTTAAGGTAAAGTGTGAACAACTAAACGACATGTAGTAAGAGACACATTTTATTTCTAAGTTCCAAAGCTGTAATTGTTTACACAAAAACTCTAGGCAGACTTTAGTAAAGGTTCAAGCTCTTCTCCCTCCCCTTTGACAGCTTAAATGCATTATATTCCAAGAATTAATTTACCTAGCATCGACAAAGAGTGGGTATAGAATTTATTAAGTAGATGCATAAGCTTCAGAATATGCTGTGAACTGTGAAGGACCAGTGTTGCTACCAGGGCTTATGAGAGATTTGATAAGAATGAAATACTCATTAACTTGCGTAATGATACACGGGGTTGATACTTATATACAATCAGAGGCTAAGTAACTAACTTAACAACTATAACAGCTTCTTAACAGAAAAAGTAAAAGCTCACACGTGCACAGTCACGTGCATCACTAAACTATTTACAAGACTAACTAAACCACACACAGTTTAAGCTATATACAATACGTAGACTAAGACTACAAGTAGCTTAGCCATGTACATCTTCACTGATCTGCTCTGCCTCTTCTTGCCCTGAGTCTTGATGCTTCGACCTCCAATAAGGCTAGATGACTAAGCATCGTGGTTTTCTAATTTACTAATTAAAGATGTTGATGAAGTTTGAGAATGGGTAATGTAACTTCAAAATCAAGCACATGAACGGCTTCTCTTATTGACGGTCTGGCATTGTAATCTGGATGAGCACACCAAAGTCCAACAACCATCAACCGTTCCATTTGCGGCTCATCAAAATCTCCACCCAATCTAGGGTCAGATGCCTTAAGAAGATTCCTTGCTCTATAAAGCTTCCAAAGCCACTCTAACATAATAATTTCATCTCGTTTTGCATTGGGTTCAGTTGGTTTTCTTCCACAGGCTATCTCCAATACTACAATCCCGAAACTATATACATCTGTCTCCTTGCTGGCCCTGCTCGACATAACACATTCAGGGGCCAAATAACCCCAGGTCCCGGCCAAAGCTGTGGTTTGTGATCCTTTTACATGGTCCACGAGTCTAGCTAAGCCAAAATCCCCAAGCTTTGCATATAAATTTGAATCCAACAAGATGTTGCTTGACTTTATGTCCCTATGCAACACGCATTGTTCCCATTCTTCATGCAAGTATTGCAGTGCTGATGCTAGGCCTCGAGCAATATTGTACCTCTCCACCCATGTTAACAAGCTTTTACCTTTGAAAAGATGCAAATCTAAGCTGCCATTTGACATAAACTCATAAATTAGAAGAAGATCATTTTTCTCGTGGCACCAACCAATTAATTGCACCAAATTTCTATGCCTGAGTCGACCAATAATCCTCACCTCAGATATATACTCCTTTATCCCTTGTGCAGATCCCCCTGAAACTCTTTTAATAGCAACATAGGAATTTATGACCTTTAAATATCCTTTATAAACCGGACCAAACCCTCCTTGTCCAAGCTTATTTTCCTCTGCAAAGTTGCTCGTTGCAGAAACTAATTCGTTGTACGAAAACTTCTTTGGTCCAATACCTCGTTCGAATTCCTCATCCATTGGAAGATCAAAGCCAATCTCCTTTTCTTTTTCTCCTTTTCCTTCACGACACTTTTTCCTATCCAACACCAAACCAATAATTAAAATGCATGCACCTAAACTCAGGCCCACCATCAATTTTGTCTTTGGCTCATCTTTATTCTTCTCCACAGAAGGTGCTGGCGATTGCTGAATCGTAGAAGGTGATGTCGATTCAAAAGACCAAGTGGAAAGAATATGCAACTCAGAAATCAATCCTGTCGAAGCTGAGAACCCAAATTCAACCGATTCTGGTAAATGATCTGTCAAATTAATTACAAAAGAAAGGTTCTGTTGAACAGGGGTGTTATCATAATTGAAACCAGTGAAGGTAACGCTTAAATTTTGCGTACTAGAATCGTAATTGATACTTGCACTATATGTTCTATTCTCCTTAATAGTACAATACCATGGTGTAGAGATCTGAGACTTCATGTTGTTGATATTGATACCAACGTGTTCACGAACTGAATTCAGTGGATCAAATTCTTCATTTTGAAATGTATCAAACTCCACTGCAACAAATTTATTTGCAACCAGGAAAATGGGTTGTTGCATTTGATTGCGGCTCAAAAGGCCGAGGCCGCTGCCATCTGTTGGACTAGGAATAGGGTAATTTGGGGTTGAGAGGAAGAACATGATCCCATCTGAATAGCTGTCTTTACCTTGAGAATCGATGATGAAGGAGAAGTTGGAAGTGAAGTTGGCCACTTTTCCTGATTTCTCGTCCCAAAGAAGCATCTGCTCTGAATATGTGGCTCGACCCCAGTTGTCCACTTCATCTGGCGTGAGTTGGATCCCTGAATCTGATATCGTAGCGTTTCCTGTTCGGATTATAGGTTTGTTGTTGATTGTTTGACTGAAATCGGTGTAGTTGAAGAATATCTGTGTTGCACAAGGGTTTATGAGCAAGAGGAAAATGCTTATTAACAAGTAGATGATACGGAGCTTCTGCGCCTGGAAAACCATGGCTAGAGAAAGTGGGTTTGGGGCTCAGAGGTTTGCCAATTGTTATCAAATATGATAGGGACTGGACGGCTACGGCATCAACCTGAGATACATTCCATCTTCAAAATTATTGACTCAACTACAAGTCAATATATATTATACTGCTTATTTTATTTCTATTCCTATTTCCATTACTTATAAGGTCAAGTTAATATATACTTTATGGTATATATTAATTATTTATTTTAATAATTTTTTTATGAAAATTTGAAAAAATTAACAAAACTTTGGTGAATCCATATTAAAAAGAGCAAAGAGGTAGTATGAATAGTGTTTTGGGCAGTTTAAAAATTTTGGTGAGTCCGTTTATACGCACTGTTTGATGCTTTTGCTAAACAACTCTATTTAGCCAAAACTTATGGTTCTGAACAATACACTATACATACTTCGGAGTCCGGGCAATAGAGAGGAGTTACTCTCAGAGCATCTTTAGCAAATTCATCAAATTTTTGTACTATTTGAAAAATAAATAGTGATTTTTACCTTTTAACTACCCACTTTTTCAAATATACTTTCTAACAGATTTTCTATCTTATTTAAATATTATTTTTTCATTTATTATTTATTATTTTTTAACAATTACATTTTTTTAATTTTGTTTTATTTAATACCTGATTATTATAATATAAAAAAATTAAAAAATGAATAATAACCTATCAAACTTGGTGAATTACTATTTATAAACCAAAAAATATTTTGAGTATAAAAAAATCTATTATAATAACTTTTTTTGGTTTCGTACTCTATTACAAAGAATATTTTACTTTTACCTATAAAATCAAAGATGCTCTTAGAAAACAGGAGAAAGAGGATTGCTTTACCTGCTCCGCTGTAGCGGACCGAACGATAAGGACCAACTAGATTGATCGAGATTCGAGACTTGACAACAAAAAACTTAGGTAGTTTAAACTACCTAAAATGCGTCCCACAATAGGTCCCACTATGTTCTCTTCTTACTCCATACTCCATACAGCAAATAAGTATTCTTGGCAAAACCTAGACGCAATTATTTCTTGTCAAATGTCAAATGCGTAGCTCCAATTCAAACCAGTGGGGATTTTGTTTGGCCAACAAATATTTCTCTCTATCTCTCAACTTTTAGTCTAAGTTTGACATTATTATTATTTGATTGATTGATTGATTCAGCAAGCCATGCAAATCTGTGGGACTTAAAAAGATTTAGACTATACACTTTACCGTGGTATTATAAATATGTTCACTTAGTTGTAAAAAATAAAATAAAATGGAGAATTGATAACAGGATTTGGCAACATAGTGCAATTGACAGCCAAAACACAAACTTTGGCTCCAACGAGCCACGAAAGAAGGATCTGGTTGGATCTCTCATGCCCTCTCTTAAAACTAAACTCTAAGGGGGTGTTTGGATTTCATGTTTTCATAACTCATAACTCTGTTTTCATCATTTATAACTAAAAAATGGTGGGACCTATGACTGAGAGGCTTATTTGAATTTTGTTTCCAGTTATTATTTTCATCACTCAATTCTCTGATTTTTTGGTAATGAGTTATGGAAACTGAAAACACATTTTAGGTATGTTTCCATAACTTTTTTTTTAATGGCATTTCTGTAATTAAATATACACTGAGAGACCCACTAGTCAGGTCAGCCGCAACTTTTGACCTTTCTTTCCTTTTCAGATTGAGTTTTTAGGTTTGGTTGCATTTTTTTTCCTTTTTTTTTTTTTCCATTCATTTTCACTGGGTTTCAAGGTTCTTTTTTTTTTTTTTTTTTACTAGGTTCGGTGAGGTGGTCTTCTTCTTTTTCTTTTTTTATTTTTCCTTTCACACGGGTCTTCTTCTTCTTCCATTTTTCTTTTCCCTTTTAACGCAACTGGTATGGTCTTCTTCATCTTCCTTTTTTTTTTTTTTTTTTTTTTTCACATTGGGTTTATGGGTTTGGTTGCATTTTTTTTTTCTTTTTTCTTTTTTCCATTCCTGTTCACTATTTTTTTTTTCCACTTCTCACGATTTTTTCTCTAACACACAAACACAAACCCACAAACATGTGCATCCACACAAAAAAAACCAGCCGATTTTTTTTAAAAAAAAAACACCCAATCGCACCGCCGTACACATCAGAGAGATGGGTGTTGTTCACTTGTGATGGTCCTGACGAGGCGAGGGAGCTGCTGAAATTTTTATGGGTTCGGGTTCGTGTTTTGGGAGAGATGGGTGTTGTTGCTGCTGTTGTTGTTGTTTTTGTTTTTTTTTTTTTTGTCGTTGAAGCTGATTTTGTTAACAGAAGGGTCTGACCACTTTACAAGAATGAGTCCTGCAAAAAAATAGAAAAACTGAGTGATAAGAAGGTGAGTGAAGTGTGCCAAATGGATGGGTATAAAAAATTGGGGCATTTTTAGTGATAAGTGATGAGTAATAAGTGACGAAAATTGAGTGATGAGTAATGAGTGATAAAAAAAAAAAAAAAAAAAAAAAAAAAAAAAAACCAGGACCTAATTTTCTCTCCTCTCAATCAGTTCACTTGGAATTGGGATTTGGTAATTTTTGTTGAACATGTCTTTCCCATGAGTTCAAATGTTAGTTTTAACAGTATCATAACAAGTGTAGTGAGTTAGCTCGTGTATAGTTCAAGTACTAAATTAGCTAAATTAAAAGTTCATGGATGTTATAGCAACTACACCAAAATTTAGAGACCGTCAGAGCTTTTTTTTTCAATATGTGATAGCTTCTTTCTTCAAAAATTATTGACCTGGTCAATAGCATATTGCTAAAGTTACTTTTGCAGCTGCCAGGTAACTAGGTAATTAAAATTACCAAAAATTATTTGATTGGTTTTTTTTGGGTGGCGTGACTTTTTTCCACTGGATTTTGTCCCTTTCGGTCCAGCTAAAAACAGGTGTATACTTTCGGGGTAAAATGCAGAAGAGGTAAAACGAAATCTGAAAGACTTTTATTGGGAGAAACTTACGGTGAGCTGTAGTATCACATAAATAATTTTGATTTTGAAGGTAGAATGAAGATAACTTCATGTTTTGATTTTGGCTAGAGTTTCATACTAATAACATGTTGTAAAATAATGGAAATATCAAGAAAAAAGAAAGATCTATGAGAATGAAAAAATATAAACAGAACTCAAGTGGTCATCCGAAGTCCGAACTATAGCTTGGTAGCAGTATATTGAGGTTTTAGATTTAAAACAAAGTGAAAATTGTGTTATAAATAGTGTAGGGAAAACATGAACTCATGGTTCCAAAAAAAAAAAAAAAAAAAGTGTTTGATACCATGTGATATAGAATAGAAAGCATAGAATTTCCTTGAGCAGAAGAAGTCAATCCCCATGTAATTGGTAGAAATCATCAGTGATAGTAATAGAATTGCTTGAAATTTGGTCACAATAAGGTAATTAGCCATGTGATTGTAGCCCATTTTATTGATAGCGGATTTTGGACAGCTTTATTTGTGAATCTGTGTTCATCGAACCATTATTGTTGTCGTATGCTAGTTTTAAATTTTTGTTAATGTGAATGCATTTTCATTTGCCAAATTTTAAGGAAATCAGAAATATGCCAGGTTAACAATTTTTAAACTATTTTCATAATGACAAAAAAAAGGGTTGTTTGAGAAAAAAGTTAATCTAATGTCGTCGCATTCTTTACACAATTTGTTGTACGTACCTTATTTATGTGAGACAAGTTCCAAGTTGGTATAAGAAAATAATAATGGAAGTCAGTCAAATTGCTACTAATTAATCTTATCTTAATTCATAAATAATAATAATAATAATAATAATAATAATAATAATCTTTTCTTAAAGCTATGCGATGGAATAAAATAAAGTTGCCCGATGGCGATGGCGATTAGATTTGTGTCCAAGGGGAGTGTTTCTGGCGACTACCATTTTTTTAATGCTCTTCAATAATCCGCCATTAGACTAGCTTTATATCATCTTCTTCCTTTATATCACTATATATAACCCCTCATAAATGTTCATTTATCATCAAAAGAAACCAAACATGATGATGTTTAAGATTTCACTAGCAATTGTTTGTGTCATTGGCTTAGCCACGGTCCACGTCTTCCTTGCCCAAAACTCACCACAAGACTACCTAAATGCTCACAACGCAGCTCGTGCACAGGTTGGTGTTGGACCCATGAGATGGGATGCAAAAGTGGCTTCTTATGCCCGAAACTACGTTGAGAAACTTAAAGGTAGCTGCAAACTTGTGCATTCAGGGGGACCTTATGGTGAGAACCTAGCATGGGGTAGCCGTGACCTTTCGGGCACAGCCGCTGTAAACATGTGGGTAGCAGAGAAGCCCAAGTATGACTACAACTCTAACTCGAGTTGGTGGTGAGTGCCGCCACTATACGTAATTGTAAAAAATTTAATTGTAATTTTTTTGTTTTTCGTTCTTATCCTCTCGAGTGGCATTCTAAACGCACCGGCATGACTATCATGATATAGCTTCATCTTCTTCAGAGACAGACAAAGGCATTACTTCAATCTTGCTCTTCAAAGGCCAGCGTCAATGCTCCACCTTGACAAATCTAAAATCCAACTGCTCTTAATGCCACACTTGGTGACAAGCCTGCATTACGAGGCTTGGCACTTCCATCTAGATATGAATGTATAAACAATATGGTAATCATTAGTTAAAAAATAACAATATATACGCTGTCAATATATATATTTCTCTCCTTTGCTGTCCACATGAACTTCTTTAATTGTGGTTTTTGTTTTCTCCCAAAAGTGGATCATTTGGCAGGATATATCGTCCGGTAGGGAGTTAAATGTCTAAAACTAGTTTGAAAAACTTATGTAAATATACTGGCTAAATTACAAGTTGTACTCCTTAAATCAAGTTACTTAACTTTTTGTTTATTTACTATATCAGTCATATAACTTTCATGTACTTTCAATTTAGTCATTTAATCTATTTCCGTTTGATGGGTGCCGTTCAGTGTCTCAAACCACATAGTTTTGGTATTTTTGTTCATTTCCAATTATATTGCTCTTAACTTAAGAAAGAAAGTATGAAAAATAGGGTTGGAATTGGAGAGATTAATTTGAAGCTTTGATTGTTTCAGTGAGAAACACACAAAAAATACCAATTCATCTATAAAATTTTAGGTAATTACAATATTCATTTTTTTAAAATTATGTGGCAATTACAATTGTTAATAAAAAAATGTAAAACATTCTTTTTACCAGGGCAATTATGCATTGCTTGCAACCAGGTGAATAAGTACCATAGAGAATAGACTAGATTTTAGAATGACAAGCTTAATTAGCAAGGAAATATAATATAAATATATATATATATATATATATATTAGAATTTCCTTGGAAAATAAAATATAAGGACAAGAAAAATAAAAACCATTTTAGGTCCTCATCCCTCCATTAATAAACTCTCAAGGAAAAAAATCATGTGTCCCTTACTTTTTTCAACAGTTAAGGAATATCCAAACTATTGATGCTATATCCTTGTCAGGGCTGGCTCAATGCATGAAGCAATTGAGGCAACCGCCTAAGGCCCCCAAATTTAAGCAATACAAATATCTCTTTGTCATTGTGAGATTAATTAGGCCTAAAATATTAACCAATAAAAGTGAAAGAAAAAATCAAATTTAAGTAATAGAGATATTTCTTTACCATTGAGAGTATGAATTAAGCCCCAAATATTAACCAATAAATTGAAAGTATTATTAATTTTTATATAAAAAACCACACAAAAAAAAAAAAAAAAAAAAAAAAAAAAAAAAAAACATTGATTGTGCAAAACAGAAATCAAAAGACAAAAAAATCAAAATCAATCTCAAACCTCAAACCTCAAATATTTTTAATGAATTGTTGGAGAGTGACTTTTTCATATGTTTCTTAGCAGCGCATTGGACCCTCCTCTCCGTTAAGCGTTGCCCTCCTTCAGTTTTTTGCACTTCTCTAAAATGTCTTATTCTTGCTTACTTATGTCGTTGTTTGGTTCTTGCTACTTTGTTTTGTTTTCTCAAAATGTTTACTTGGTTGTTTAATACTTTTGCACTATGAAACTTTAACCTTCTAACAAAGCATAGACGTGTCAAATTGGATTGGACTAGGGTCCTTGGGACATGTGGTAGCATAGTAATCTCCAACCACTCATCCCTACATACTTATCTCTTAGGGTTTTTTTTTTTAGTCAAAAAAAAAAAATTTAAACAAATTTTTCGTTCAATTTCTTCTTTGTTTCTATGTATATATGCATATATATTTTCTTGGGATTTTAATTATAATATTCTAGTTATTAACAAAAAAAATTAATTTTGCGAAAAAAAAAAAGTATAAATAATCAGTTATGCCACAAAAAAAGAAAAAAAAAAAGTTGATTAGTTATATTGAAGAAAATGTTAAGGAAACTTGAATACAAAATTTTTTTTCAATAACTTTGTACCTTAAAAAGCAGAAAAAATATATTTAAATAAAAAATGATATAAAAAGTTAAATAAAAAATTTATTAATTTAATATTATAATATAAGAAAGGGCCCACATAACATTTTCGCTTTGGACCCCACAATGTATTGAGCCGGCCCTGATCCTTGTCTCCTTTTATTGATGCTATGTCCTTGTCTCCTTTTATCTTTAATCTTTTGATATTTCTCTTTTGTCCTTAATTAACCCTTGCGTCACAACTTACACACTACATTGTATTGACCACATGTTTCATCTCGTTGAAATGTCAAAAGATATCTTCAATTACTGTTTTTTTTTTTTTTTTTTTTTTTTGGTGCAAAGAGAAATTTTGTATAAAAGAAAACAGATTATAGGATCATATGGTCGTAAATAAAAACACAATTTCAGTTATAATTATAAAATTGTAAAATCTTGTTTTGAAAATATGATTATATAATTTTAATTTAAATAATATTTTTAAAACACAATTTTAGTCTTTGTGTAGACACTGTAAGTAATAATCATTACTTAAAATAAAAATAAAAAAATTATTATTGTGATTGCTATCTTCTATGGTTACAGCTCCATCATGTAATAACAACTTATAAATAAATAAGGTTGGTCTATGCTGATCTTACTCTTAGCATTAGGTAAATAATGACATAAATTAATTATACAACAATTTTTTTTTTTTTTTTTTTTTGATAGGAAACACACACTTAATATTAAACAACAATGGAGTTTACATAATGAAGAATTACTAATTCTAAGAAATTAGGACAACTCTCCATCCACATACACTGATTAACTATGCCCTTGGCATACTTTGCTAACAAATGAGCCGGGATATTAGCATTACGTTTTACATGAGAAAAATACACATTGTGGAACTCCAATGTAGCTAAGTTAATCCCTATTATCACCGCATCAATTGAGGCCGGAGCTGAAGATGACTGATTCAACGCCCTATAGACTATTAATGAATCACCCTCAACTATGATGTTTGAGAAACCCATCTGCTTTGCAAACTACAAACCAACTTCAACAGCCCTCGATTCCGCTTCAAGAGGTCCTAGTGGTGCTTGTATTTGTTTACACATTGCTGCTACAAATTGCCCATTCCAATCCCGTACAATGACTCCAACTCCCATAGAATTCAACTCACCAAACACGGCACCATCAACATTAAACTTGAAACCTAGTATAGGTGGCGGAATCCACCTCTGAATGTGCTGAACAGATACCTGAGCAACTGGTAATAAATCAACAGCAGTTCAATGTTCATCCAAGTAATGCATCTCCCATTGAAACAACATCCTTCCATCTTTTCGCTTTCCGCCATAACGAACCTCATTCCTGTTACCCCACAGTACCCATGCACAAGTCAACAGCAACTTAATGTTTTCAGGTGAGCTCTTTTCGTCCATCAGTAAACACCATAACATCTCCTTAAAAGAACTTAGCTGGTTCATTACAGTTGGAAAAACTAGCTTGGACGACGACTAAAGTTCACAAGCTCGGGTACATTTCCAGAAAAAATGGATCGAATCCTTTGCCTCCACGTTGCATCCATCGCATATATCCACCTGCAAAACATTTCTTTTAACAAGGTTAGTTTTCAACGGTAAGATATCTCGACAAGCCCTCCAAGCGAAGTGCCTTATTTTGTGCGGCACATTGATCTGCCATAGACGTTTCCAGAAGCTCTTTTCTTGGCTACCATCAGAACTTGAACCAGAAAATTCAGCTCTTGACATTTGAGAAGCAACCCAGTAGGCATTTTTCACTGAAAAAACTCCATTATTGCTCCAAGCCCAAATCTGTTTGTCTTTAGGTAGATGAGAACTTATTGGGATAGCTTTTATAACCTTTGCTTCATGCGGCAAAAATAGAGCATCAATAGCGTTAGACTTCCACAAAGCCTTTTCCTTATTTATCAATTCTCCAACCTTCATATCATGTGGCATAAACAACCTAGGAGAAGAAACCATGAAAGTTGAAGGCTTAGGTAGCCATCAATTACCCCAAATTTGAATTCTCTCACCATTAATTACCAAGCCTCCACCGTAAACCATTTTTAACAAAGGGTTGAGCAAACATAATACTCCACCAAGTAAATGAGGGATTGTTGCCCAAAACAGCCTATGAAAAATCATTTGTAGGAAAATATTTAGCCTTCAAAACCTTGTACACCAATGAGTCATAACCTTGTTGAAGTCTCCACCCTTGCTTTGCCAATAAAGCCAAGTTAAATTCCTTATGCTTTTTGAAGCCCATCCCCCCACAACTCTTTGGAGCACATAATTTATCCCAACTCATCCAAGCTATCTTTCTTTCATCATTTCTTTGGCCCCACCAAAAATTACGAATCATACTCGTCAAATCCTCATAAAGAGAATCAAGCAATTTGAAAACACTCATAGTATACATCGAAATTGCCACAGCTTTTATCAACACTTCTTTCCCTGCCTTAGACAATAACTTCTCTTTCCATCCAACAAGTTTTTTTCTTAGTTTGTCTTTAATAGAATTAAAAGTATTTTTCTTATTCCTTCCCACCAATGATGGCAAATCAAGATATTTTTCATGATATTTAATCACTTGGGCCCCAAACCTCTGTTTGATAACTTCTTGAATATCTATAGGAGTATTACTACTAAAAAACATTGAAATTTTAGCACGATTTAACTGCTGCCCCGAAGCACACTCATAAACCCTCAACACCCTTTGAAGGGCATCACACTCCTCTAAGGAAGCTCTACAAAAAATCAGACTATCATCGGCAAAGAAAAGATGAGATATTTTGGGACCCCTACGACAAACTGCAACTCCCCCCAACCTTCCATTCTCCACCTCTTTCTTAATAAGAGCAGAAAGTCCTTCCGCACATAACAAGAATAGATATGGAGATAATGGATCACCCTTCCTTATTCCCCTACTTGGAACAATATGCCCTTTAGGCTTACCATTAATCTTCACAGAATAAGAAATAGTAGTGACACAATTCATAATCAAAGCACACCATTTATCATCAAAACCCAACTTTTGCATAATTTTTTCCAATCATATCCACTCTACCCTATCATATGCCTTACTCATATCAAGCTTAAGAGCCAAATCACCCACTCTTCCACTCTTCTTTTGACTAATATGATGTATCATTTCATATGCTACAAGAACATTATCAGTGATTAACCTACTATGCACAAATGCACTTTGGGTATCACTAATAATAGAAGGAAAAACTTTTTCCAATCTATTAGTAATGGCTTTCGATGCAATTTTATAAACCACATTACAAAGACTAATGAGTCTATAATCAGTCACAATTTTTGGCTCTTTACATTTAGGAATAAGGACAATATGTGTATGATTAAAATTAGGTGGAAAGATACCTGAATTAAGGAAAGCCAAAACAGTTGAAGTAACCACACCACCAATCTTGGACCAAAAGTGTTGATAAAACAATGGAGGCATGACATCCGGTCCAGGAGACTTCAACGGGTACATTTGCTTAATGGCATTTTTCACTTTAACTTCTGTAAACTCCCTTACAAGTACTTGATTCATCCTTGGGGTGACTTTATGTTGAACTGCATCTAAAATTTCTTCAAAATCCATAGGATCACTACTGGTAAAAAGCCTCTCATAATACTGAAACATCAACTCTTCCACATGCTCATCTCCCTCCAACCACCTATTATTCTCATCTAACAGACCCTCTATGAAATTCTTTTTGTATCTTGCAGAAGCTTTCTCATGAAAAAACCTGGTGTTCCTATCCCCAGATTGCAGCCAACTAATTCTTAATCTTTGCCTCCACATATCATCTTCCTTATCCATCCAAAAATTCAACTCAATTCTAGTGTTCTTCAAGGATCTAATCATATCTGGTGTTGAAGGTTGCAACTCTAACCATTCTAACTTTTTCTGTAACTCGGCCACTGTTTTCCCCACATTACCAAATTCTGTTCCATTCCACACCTCAAGTCTAGCATGGCAATTCTCCAAGCAATTATTAAGGACATCACCCGACCCTCTAAGCAAGCCTTCATCCCAAGCTTCCTTCACAATAGCCTTACATCTTGGGTCCTTTAACCACATTGATTCAAACTTGAAAACCTTACCCATCCTCTTTTTTCTTGGTTTAGCAAGCAACTGAAGAATGAGAGGGGAATGATCTAATGCCGATGATGAAAGATGAGTAAGCTTAGCCATTGGAAATAAATGAAACCACTCCACCGTAGCCAAAGCTCTATCCAACCTTTCCCTAATTTGGGACCCATCTTCTTTTAAATACAACCAGGTAAACAATGGTCCTGTAAACCGAACTTCCTTAAGACCATAATAGTTTATAGTGTCAACAAAATATTTCATTTGCTGTCTTGTTCTATTAATTCCCCCCTCCTTTTCATCCATGCTAGTTATTTCATTAAAATCCCCAATTGCTAGCCACGGCAAAGAGGATATCCCATGCAAATGCTTGAGTTTTTGCCATGACTCCCCTCTTTTAGAAGTATCAGGTTCACCATAAAAACTAGTAAGATGCCACCAACCAATACCGACCCCCTCCCCCCCCCCCCCCCCCCCCACACATCAACCCATGCATCAATATGTGAGTGAGAATAAGTATGAATATCAAGTCTAATCTCTTCCCTCCAAAATAAAGCTAAACCACCACTACTTCCCCTACTAGGCACAATAAAACCATTTTTATATTTACAACAATCAAGAACCTTTAACATCCAATCCAAACCAGATTTTGTCTCCATTAAAAAGAAAATATTGGGATCTTGTTTATTGATTACCTTTACCAAGGTACAAAATGTCCGACGGTTCCCAAGTCCTCGGCAGTTCCAACTCAATAGATTCATAATGCCCGGCGGGGTTGCATAGCAACCTCTGCCGATGTAATCTGATCCACCACAGGAAGAACATGTAAACCTTCAATGTTACTCACCTTAGTTTTCTTTGTTGCCAATTCTGCCTTCTCTATTAAACGTGAGATATCCTTGCTACTTCTCTTTGGACCAAGAAAATTATTAAGAGGCAAATCCATACCAGACCGTGGCTTAATTTGAGCCCTCTTCCAAGTTCCTTTCTTGAGCCCATTTTCTCCATCAATAAGTAAGTTCTTTTCCTTTGAAGTGGGTTTTTTAATTGTATCTCCATCAGATTCACGCGTAGTTGGGCCTTGTAAAGTGGGCATCCCACTTTTAATTTTAGTTCCACTTCTCTTAGGCCTGCCATCAACCGGGTTGCACTCTTGTCCACTGCCTTTGCCAACGTTAAAGTCATAAGCAATCTCCTAAAGACACATAGAATTATACGGCTCAACTTGTTTCCCTGTTGAAACACGTTTACAAGAAGTTAAGTCAGCATCCATCACCTCAATATCAACCAAGCCCGAGTAAAAGTCACTGTTGTCCTTCAACTGCTTAACACGGATAGATTTTGAAGTCGAAATAATAGGTTCTGATTGGATAGCCTGATCAAGTTCAGAAATTATAGCCTCAAAATCAGGAGTAAGTTTCCCAGCCAATGCAACTGTTTCAGCCTTCTCAACCACCCCAATCACAGCATCACCTTTGGACAGCCCACCAACAGAACCACCACTATCAACTTGAACGTGATTCTGCCTTAAAACTACTCCCACCATATCAAGTTCCGAATTTACTTTCTTCCTATCAGACTGCATTGATAATCTTCCTCAGCTCAGACCAACTTGCGCTTCAACCTCCCTTCTTTCAAAACTGCCATCAGTATATGTAGAAACATAGTTTTTACAAAAACCGGCCTTCAACCATTCGCCACAAGGAAGTTCTTGCTGATGGTCAATTTGAAAAGAACAAACTCTGGCTTCGTGACCAATCCGACCACACTGGAAGCATAGCCCCACTAATCTTTCATATTTAAAACCAATACAAACTTTGTCGCCTTCCGGACTTGCAACAACACCCCCTCTATGAAGTGGTTTCTCCAATGGCAATTCAACCCTTACTCGAAGAAAACGGGCCTGGTCAGATGAAAAAGCTTTCAAATCAACCTCCACAACCTTACCCAAACCATTACCAATATCTCTACCAACCTCCTCGGACAACAGATCAAAAGGAAGCCCCCACACCTGTACCCACATTGGTATTGAATTGAAACGAACAGAGGTGGCAGTCACGCCCCACTCCCACTTACACAATACCAATGGATGATCCTCAAAACTCCAAGGACCATTTGCTAGCACCCACTTCAACTGGCTCTCCTGGGAAAATTTAAATTGAAAAACACCATCTCCGACATCAACAATACGAACATCAGAACCCATCTTCCACACAGATTGCAATAAAGCCTTGGCATCACGTTGGTTAAAAGACTTGGTTGTGAGAAATCTCCCCAACAGGCTAAGAGAGCACTCTTCCAACATTCTATCCCTATGCACAAATCCAATCCTAATAACTTCTCCTTCATCTTCCGTCAACTTAATATTTTGAAGTTTTTAAACAAAATCCGAATCCATAGTTGAAAAGGTAGACAGAAAGAAGACTAATAAGACAAAACTACTAGATAAAAGAAACAATAACAGCACAATATTAGATAAAACTACTAGACTAATTGTCATATAAACATAATGTAGATTTTAACTTAATATTAGTTTATAATGTAGATTTTACCTTAATATTAGTTTTCATATATATATATATATATATATATGAAAACTCTTAAGTAATTAACATACCCTGTGAAAATTATAATTACTACTCAAGCATAAATCTTGAACCTAAAAAAAGTTAGACATTTATTATTATTATTATTATTATTATTTTTTGAGAAAAGTTAGACATTTATTAAAATTATAAATAAACAAGTAATTTGATTACTTATGAACTATTTTTTGTATTATTTATCCATGATTTCTTTGAAAAATTAGATATTTTCCCCCACACACTTCTTAGCCCTCTATTAGATAAGGTTAATGGATAAAATACGGTCAAGAAATCGATGGTTTAAAATGATTTTGTGAATTGATAGTGAAAAAAGTAAGAAAATTGTTCATCAAAAAATAGTAAGAAAAGTGAATATACTGACTCTCTTTCTACTTGGAAAAACTTTCGCAAATAACTAAAAAATTTTCCACACCAAAAGTTGATGCTTTTCGCATTTATTTTTTCCCACGTCTGATTTACAGATTTTCCTCCCTTTTCATAGAGGCGAGAGAGAGATAATATCATATGCCGTGCCGCTCTGTTACAGACAGTACCATGCACCCCAGGAAACATCCCCACATTACAACTATTAATGCATTGGTCCTGGACCACTGGTTAGTGCTAGTTTCGTATCGGACCAGTTATTGGCAAGAGTTTCTCTAGAGTACATACAAAGTGGTCCAAGGTCTTCAATTCTGCACTGCCCACTTCAAAATATTGAGATCCACATATTATATTGTATGCAATTGCACTTTTTGAGATTGAGAATTAAAGAAGTATCTTCCAATTTCAGTTTTTGAATTTTTTTTTTAAATTAAAAAAAATTAAAAGATAGGAAGTCAAGAAGTAAAAAAATAAAAATAAAAATAGAAAATTGTGAGAGGAATGAAAGTAATTGCATCTCATGGATCTGATCCCACTTGAAAGATGGATTCCAAACGTTTTTACAAAAACCCTAATCTTGAGTAGGCAGAGTTTCAACCAGTATTCATTTTCAGGCAATGAGACTTTTTACACTATTTTTTTTTTTTTTATATAATTTTTTTAACCTCATTTTCATGTTTTGAAATAAGAACATTTTTGTATTAATTAATTGCTGATATGGATGTAAAATAGTGAATACAAAATCGAGTATGACAAGGTACTTTCCCATCTTTTTAATCACGCCACTAATTCTCCTATTTCTCTTACCCGTACACCCTTTTGTTATAAGCTTTTCAAAATGAAAAAGTAAAATGTGAAAACTCTAGTGTATTGTCAAAGTAACTTTAAAAAGATATAATTTTTTAATGATAATTTGATAATTAAAATAATGGGAAGGGAGGATTCCACCATTAATTTTTATCATAAAAGACAACAAATAATAGTATTGGATTACAAGACTAAAGGCATACTATTTATACGTAATAATATTATTTGAACTCGAACATTTTTTTTTAATTTACTATCCTTTTCAGATGTTTTCTTTTCCAATATTGAATCCGACTAGTTACTATCCACTACGGTTCCTAGTTTTCAATTTTAAATATTTTGTCCCATTTTTTTTTTACCAGGCATTTTAACAAGAGGTGCCGAGAGTGGGACATCCTGGCTCTTAGGGCCGTTTGGTGATAGAGTTCAAAAATTGTTGTTTAAAAAGTATTGTTAAAAAACGTGTTTTTGGTGTTTGTAAAAAAAAAAAAAAAACAAAAGTGTTTGATATCATGGTTTAAATAACATATTTTATTGTTAAAAAATATAAATATGTGTTTGGTATGTGTGTTTAATTTTGTGAAAAAAGCTAACCAAAGTACGAAATAAATTTTTTTTAATCAGGAGAGATGAAGATTTGGTACTTGATTGTGTGGATTCGGCGTGAATCTTCAGAAGAGAGGAGACAAGATGGGAAAAAAAGCTGACCAGTTGGACCCATTTCATTGTTCAGATAATTACTCAATTGCCACTCAAAACTAGTGTTTATTGTTTAAAAGGAGGTCGGAGGTGATTTCAAAACAGGCATTTCAAAACATGGGTTTTTGAACAACGTATTTCCAAACACTGAGAACAAAAATTGATCAATTATTAAAACATAGACTTGACCTTAATATGTACAACAAAAATTGAAATCGATGAAGAGATATGTAAAGGGACATGCCCACTTTGGGTGTCCTATTTTTCTCTCAATTTCTAACAAAGATGGAATAAAACTAAGAATGAAAATGATGGGAGAGAGACATAAGTTTAAATGATGATAACCTTGTAATTTAAATGACACTATTAGATTCTATCAATGAAAATATTCTAGGTTCAAATCATCCACTTCCACTTCTTGTTAGCAACAATGAAAATGCCTAAAGTTATAATTATTTTTTCCAAAAATAAAAAAAAAAATTACAATTATTAAAGGCAACAACCTGTTAAAAACAATGAATAATTTAAGTGGTTCTATTGATAAGCAATCCCAGATCAAAATCATAATAACTTATCAACTAAATAATTTATGAAAAACAAATTTCGTAAAATACTATTTTGGTCTCTAAACTTTACTAAAAATTTATTTTTTATTCGTAAAATTTAAAAAGTTTGTTTTTTGGCCCTAAACTATTGAAAATTTCATTTTTTTTATTCCTAAACTATTTAAAATGTTTTACTTTCTATTCTAAACTTTACTGAAAGTTTGCTTTTCATCCCTAAATTATTTAAAAAAAACTTTTTTTTTTCATCCTTATTTTTGTCTCTAAACAATTGTTAAAATAATAATAATAATAAAACTCTAAAGTTTAAAGATGAAAAAAAAATTTTAATTTAGGAAAAAAAAAAGTTTTGATAAAGCTTAGAAACTAAAATGGTATTTTACTCAAAAGAATTTATCACGTATTGGTGATAACATAATTAATGTTGTGGCAATTGGCAAATTAATGGTATTAGCCAAATAAAGTAAGCATTTTGGATTGCATAAGAACAATTTATGCATATCAGGAATTTGGGTCTCAATTTTTTATTTTTTATTTTGTGCAAAAATTAATGAATGTGGACGTTTCACTTTTTCTCTCTCCAAACACCCCCCAAAAAAAAAAAAAAAAAGTCAACTTAATTTTTTCCTAAAAGGAATACGTATTTTGATTTATCTATTTTTTACTCTCTCCAAAATTAATTTTATGGTAAATTGCAAATTACACCCTTAAAGTCTGGGGGTGATTAAATTTTATACCCTGAAATTTTAAAATTTAGATTTTACCCCTTGACATTTGAGGGTGTTTGGATTTTACACCCTTATGTTTCAAAATTTGAATTTTAGCTCCTATATTTTAGGGATGTTTAGATTTTACCTCCTAAAATTTGAAGCTGTTTAGATTTTATACCGTAAAGTTTATAATTTTGGGATGTAAAATCCAAACACTCACAAACTTTAGAGGACAAAATTCAAATTTTGAAACGTGAGTGTAAAATCCAAATAGTCCAAACTTTAGGGGGTAAAATTCAAATTCTAAAATTTTAAGGTGTAAAATCCAATTACCCCAAAATTTTAGGGGTGCAATTTGCAATTTACCCTTAATTTTATTTAAGACTTTGCTTTCACTCAATAATTGCCTCTTCAAATTCATTTTTTTAGAGAGAAAAAGTGAAATTTGGATGTTGCTAAAATTAAAAAAAAAAAAAAGAAAAAAAAAAGGAATTGAAGTTTGGATAATATAAATTAATTCATTGCAACCCCAAATGTTTAATTTATAGCATTAATTTGTCAATCGGCTGATACGATGTTTGTAGTTTGGAGTTTGAACTGTCTACAAATTAGAAGAGAAGTCAATCTGCATAACTGCATCAGGGAGTAAGAGCATCATCATATGTCATATATAACAATATCAATAAAAGATTGTTATTTAAAATAATTTCAAGTTCAAATATGTGTACGGTTGTGTGAGATTTATTAAAACCAGACTTGACTTTAATTTGTCAAACGAATTTCTAAAGGCAAGAATTAAGTATATAATCTCTCTATCCCCAAAAAACTATGAACTATCCCCATTCTTTCAACTTATAGTTTCCACTCTATAATGATTGCTCTAATTGTAAGACTAAGATATCAATTAGTATTTGTTATGTTGGATTATAGATTGACCTTGGTTAACTAATTCAATTACCCAAGTTAATTAACTAGGTCAAATTATATGCAAATCAAGGAGGCACGAACAAATCACCAAATAAACTAATGTGTAATGGAAATTAAATTGACAAGATGATTTGTTGACGAATGGGGAAAACTTCTTGCAAGGCAAAAACCTCACTGGATGAATTTCAAGTCACAACTCCTAAGAATCCACTAATCAAAAATCAAGCAGATATAAGTATAATGAATCTTATCACTATACTGAACTATCCCAAACTACCAATCTACAGTTGAACGTTTACTTCAACCTCTAATTGGACTTGATCTTGTAGAGACTTCTTCCTTCGTATGGATCCTAGTACGTGATTAACTCCCAACAACTGATTGATTATTGTTGGTTGCAAAGTTTTTCACTTCAAAGCATATCTTCATCTAGAAGCACATTCAAGATCTAGAAGCACTTGGATACAAAACCCTAGGGCGCACAAAACATGGTAGATTCTCACAGAGTGTATAAGTTCTCTAATTAAGTCTTTGTGTTTTTTATGACTTTAAAATAAAGTTTTTATATGGTTTAAAGGTTTAGTTAATGAAATCCTAGCAATCCAAGTCATCATGGGCTGAAATTCAGGTCTGAGAATTCTAAAATCGTAGATCTCGATAGACCGAGTTTGTGTGGAGAATTCTTCATTAAGTCTCGATAGATGCTAGTATCGAGCTTGTGTTGAGACTAATGTCGAGCTTCACTAAATCAACTTTTCTTCACTTGTTTCTTGGTTCAATCTTCATGTATTTAATGATACCACTTGTTTTGTTTGAGCAATATATTTCTTGATACATTAAACTCATCTTAGAACTACTTAATTACAAGTGCATTTTTCCAAAGGATATGCCAATACATATAAAATATGACCTTAACATGGTATATATAGGCCGGATTCAAATCTCAAATCTCATATTTGACTATAATAAATTTTATTAGTTAAGTTAACTCAAATCTATGATCTAACTTACTTAAAGGCATGAGATAAGAGCAATTAATTTTGAAAACATCAAACCCAAAATTAAAGATAAAATAATAATAAAAACATATCCAAACATCCAAATTCCAAAATTACTAATGTTACTGTCATATAATAGGAAACTAAGTCATTGAAGTTGATTCTCAAAAAAAAAAAAAAAAAAAAAAAAAAGTCATTGAAGTTATACAAAGCTTCTTTGTAGAAGGTAGGAAGTTAAATGAGATAAACAAATATGTTAGGATTTTTAGTGTTGATTGGTTCATTCCATCTCTTTTTAAAATATAATATATATATATATATATATATATATATATATTTCATATTTATTGGTGGTGTAATTTATTCATTTTGAACATGAGTTAAGTACAAGTCAAGATTTACTCAAAAAACAACAAACTTTTTGTTTGCTCAAGATGAAGAGTTGATGCACTTTCAAATATATGTTTTGCATAGGAATGAATTTCTGAGTGAAACTTATTTTATTGAAAAGTAGATATCAGAATTCAGATACTTCAAAATAGACACAAAATGATCCAATATAGATTTGAAATGAGTGAGTTATAGTTAGCTAGAGTTGATACAAGAATGATGAATATAAGACGCACTAAATTTCAATAGCTCTTCGCTTGACACTCAATCAACCATGAATTGGGGACCCTTTTTGCCTTTTAAAAAGCCTATTTTCTAATAGGTAAGTTGGGAAGCTCGCTAGATTCCATGGCATCCTAACTAGGGGTGTAATCAGTGTGGTTCGATCGGTTTGAAGTGCGATTTTTCCACCGAACTGAAATTTTTGGTTTTACCAAATTTGGTACCAACACCAAACCGTAAGGGAGGAACACCAACACCAAACTGATTGGATTTCAATCAGTTTGGTTCGGCCGGCTTTTGGTTGCTTCCAATTTCTTAGAAACCAACAGATCAAAGAAAAAAAAAAAACCTACTTCCCTTTGCTTTCCCACATTTTCTCAACACCCAAACACCAAGCACCAAGCACCAAGGATATTGAGGATTGCAACTAATGGTTTCTCTGAACCAAGGAAGCTCTACTATCTCAGCTCCTTTAGACAGTAGAATTTTGTCCCTTTTAGTGAGGTGTGAGGTCCCTACGGTAATAGTGTTACCTGTAGGTTTTTTGGGTTGGGAAACCAAGTGTGAGTGGTTTAGATACGTGACAATGGAAAGTCTTACTAAGCATTAGAGCAATCTCTCTCTCAACGATAAGGAAGGGGGTGGAGTTCGACTAGCAAGGGAAAAAAGTTCGAGTGATTGAATTATTGCAGCTAAATTCCTAACAAAACGAGCACTGAACATGGTGGCAATTATTCATACTTTTAACCCTTTGTGGAGGTCAAAGAATGGATTTGAAGTCAGAAACGTTGGTGACCTTGTGATGTTATTTGTTTTCGAAAATAAGGAGGAAATGGATAAGATATTTGTAGGAGAACCTTGGAGTTTTGACAGACACATTGTGCTCATACAGCGATACGAGAAGAAACTCTCTGTCTGCGAATTGAACTTTAGTCAGGCAGCAATATGGGTCTAGATTCATGACATCCCAGCAAATTTCATGACACGTGAGGTTGCAGAAGAATTGTGTGAAAACGTGGGCTTCGTGGACAGGACCACTGATTTTTTTGAGATGATTAGTGGGAGCTTTATGAGAGTAAGGGTGGTTATTGATGTAGCTCTTCCACTTTGTAGAGGGTGCCGTATAACACTCGATGAAGGGGAGGAAGGGTAGGTCTCCTTTAAGTAGGAGCAACTGCCAAACATTGTTATTGGTGTGGATGCTTGAATCACAATGATAGAGATTGTGATCAGTGGATTGAAAGTGACGGAAGCTTGAAGGTGGAAGACAGAGAGTACGGGGAGGAGGAAACAGTTTTGGAGGACAAATTCAATGAGTGCATTAAATGTGATGAAGTTAATACGGCTCCCAAAATCAAGTAATGTATGAAACAGATAAAGAAGTTGATTGCTTAGAGAAACAAATTAAGGAAATTGATGATGAATTAAAAAGGTATGAGATAAATGATATCAATTATTTGGGTGACCTAGGAGGCTTTCAAATGGTTTAGAAGTTAACGGCTAGGGCTGAAACTCTTAATGCTAATCCAATTAGTATTGAGGGTGAGATTCGACCAGGTATTCAAGTGCCAAGTCAGATTAGTGAACACGTGACAGCATATGGACAAATGGGAGGAAAAAACCCTAAAAAAAAAACTTGGACACGGTTTGAACGTGAAAAATTAGAAGGGTGCAACTCTATGGTAGCAATGGCTCCTGCAAAAAGAAACATAATGGAAGAGGATGAAGGAAGTCAAGGTGATCATCGCAAAAGAAAGAAAGGGGTACTTCGTACTTCATATGGAAGGGAAAAACACAAACTTATTGGCAGAGGTTAGTTCCAAGCTCTGCCAGGTCCAATGAGTCTCCTATGTTGGAACTGTCTAGTGCTTGGGAACCCGAAGACAGATCAGGAGCTTGGAGATTTAATCCGGGCACAAGATCCCTCAATCATGTTCTTGGCTGAAACATGGCTGAAAAAAGCTAGGCTTGAGGAAATTCGTGCACAATATAAATTTAGGGATATGATTGAAGTATCAAGGGAAGGCAGAGAGGGTGGGGTTGTGCTTTTTTGGAAGAAGGATTGTGATATTTCAGTGGATACTTTTTCATCAAACCATATTGATGCAATTGTTAACAAAGGGAAAGATGAGGAGTGGTGATTCACCGGATTTTATAGAGAACCAAACACTAGAAATCACCAAGTGTCTTGGGCAACCCTTCGAAGGCTAAAGTCCAAGCATTCTCTACCTTGGATTTGCGCTAGAGATTTTAACGAGATTATAAGGGTACATGAAAAAATGGGAGAGGTTGGATACAGTAGTGGCAACTATTGATTGGCTCAAAAAATTTTCGGACACAAGAGTAGTTCACTTGGAGTGTGGGTCCTCAGACCACAAACCGATTGTGATCTTCCCTAATGGTATTCCAAAAAAATGGCCAAAGGCCGTGGAGGTTTGAGCACATGTGGCTTGGAGAGTAGGGATGCCATGCTTTGGTGGAATATGCTTGGAACCAAGCTGTCTTAGGTGATCCGATGAAGAGGGTGGAGACCAAAATTACTAAATGCGAAGCAAACTTGAAGTGATGGAGCAGTAAGTCTTTTGGGAATGTGACAAAGCAATTAAAGGAAAAAAAAAAAAAAAAGTTAAGGAGGGCGAAGGAAGCTACAATCAGGGAGGGTTCAATGGAGGAAGTGTTGAAATTGAAAAAGGATATAAATGTGCTATTGGTGAAAGAAGAGAAGATGTGGAAGCAGTGGTTTAGAGCCTTTTGGTTACATGAAGGTGATAAAAACACACGTTACTTCCATAGTTGAGCAACACAAAGATTTCGTCGAAACAAAATCTATGAGTTGCTAGATTCGGGGGGGCAACGGTGTACTGAAGGAGATGATATTGCACGGATTCTAATTGAGTACTATCAAGGCTTGTTTAATTCGGCCAATCCATTCAATATGGAATAGGCTGTGGCTGACATCCCATAGGTTATCACTCCAGAGATGAATATCGCGCTCCAAGAGGATTACACACGGGTTGAAGTGGAGATAGCCTTGCATCAGATGGAAGCACTAAAGGCGCCGAGTCTCGATGGCTTACCCCTAATGTTTTTTCAACATTATTGGGAAATCATTAGAGATGATGTATTTAAGGCGGTGCTAAATTGTTTAAACACAGGTTTTATTCCTCCATCTATAAATAAAACCTTCATCACTCTTATTCCTAAGGTTAAAAGTCAAACCCTAGTCACTGAATATCGCCCTATATCTTTGTGTAATATTCTATATAAACTTGTATCCAAGGTTATTGCTAACAGGTTGAAAAGAATCTTACTAGATATTATCTCGGACTTCACAAAGTGCATTTCAGTCAGATAAAGCTATTTCTGACAACATCTTCGTGGCATTTGAAACATTACACCATATGAAAACTCAGAAGGCGAAGAAATCGGGTTTCATGGCATTGAAGCTTGACATGAGCAAGGCATATGACCGGGTAGAATGGAGGTTTCTAAGAAAAATCGTGGAGAAAATGGGGTTTGGTGAAAGATGGGTGAGATTAGCAATGGACTATATTAGTACGATGTCATATTCAATTTTGGTGAATAGGGAACCGAAGGGCGAGATTATACCATCTAGAGGAATCAGACAAGGTGACCCTCTCTCATCTTATCTTTTCTTATTGTGTTCTAAAGGTTTAAATTGGTTGATTCAGGGTGTAGTATGGGAGGACAAAGATAAGGGGTTTCTCTTTGTGTAGGAATGGACCACGGATTAGCCACCTCTTTTTTGCTGATGATACATTACTGTTCTGTAGAGCAAAAATGGGTGATCTCCTTGCTCTTCAAGATATTCTGAACTTGTATGAACAAGCGTCCGGCCAACAAGTAAACAAAGGGAAAATGACAATCCTTTTTAGTAAAGCTATTTTAGTGGAACTAAAAGAGGAATTGTCACATTTTTTGGGGGTCTTGGAGGTTAAAGAGTATGAAAAATACTTAAGGCTGCCATCGGTGGTGGGACAGAATAAAAAAGCAAGCCTAAACTACATCAAAGAACGTGTGTGGAATAAGTTACAAAGGTGGAAAGAATAGCTATTATCTCAAGCGGGTAGAGAGGTGCTTCTAAAGGTGGTAGTTCAAGCCATCCCAACCTTTGTTATGCCTTGTTTTAAACTTCCAGTGGGCTATGCCATGATATTGAGATGTTGAAATTGGGAGGTCATGTGTCAACCAAAGGACCAAAGTGGCTTGGGATTCAAAGATTTGATCAAATTTAATGAGGCAGTGCTTGCCAAACAGGTGTGGAGGTTACTACATGATTAGAATTATTTGTTCTACTAGGTGTTCAAGGAAAAATATTTCCCTCATGGAACAGTGTTTGATGCAAAAAAGGCTTCCGGTTCATATGCATGGCGGAGTATATTGAAGGCTAGATCAGTCATAGTTGATTGAATGATGTGGAGAGTGAGAGATGGTCAGACAATCTGAGTGTACTGAGACAAGTGGCTGCCTGGGAAATTCCCTTCAAAGATTGTTTCACCACAACGTGCAACACCTGGTGATGTACTTGTATCTTCTCTGATTGACCAGGAGTTACAGGCTTAGGATTATGAAAGAATAGATTACTTATTCCTACCTTTCGAAGCAGAGAAAATAAAAAAAATTCCATTGTATGTCACAGACCAAGCAGCTTGCTTGATTTGGCCGAGAAACAGGGATAATTCATATTCTGTGAAAACAAGGTATTAGCTGCTGTGTGAAAGGGAGATGATGGACAAGGCTTTGGTATCGAACACTGCAAACAAAAAGCTCTTCTGGAAAAAGATTTGGCAGATGAGGGTACCCAACAAGATAAAAATATTCCTCTGGCATGCGTGCTGTGAAGCGCTACCAACAAGAGCCAATCTTTTCATGCGAAAGGTTATGGACGTTCAAACCGGTCAGCTGTGCAGCAGTGAGCATGAGACCACGTTGCATGCATTATGGTCCTGCCAAAATAACCTTATGGTTTGTGAATCGAGGTTTGGTGGCTGAGGAGGGACTTCCCACCATTGACAACTTTCTCAGACCTGGTTGCTCTGGTTAGGAGGTAGCAAAAGTAATTGGAATTTTTGGCTATGGTAGCTTGGATTATCTGGGGTCAGAGGAATAAAATAAGGTGTAACGAGCCTTGCTTGCCGCTAGGAAAGATTGTGGAATCAGTTGCCTCAATCCTTAGTGACTTTTAGAAATAGTATTGCCATGGTGTTAGTGTACGGAGGCAATGACACAGTAAGTGGGAACCACTTACAACAGCTATGAAGTGGAAAACAAATTTTGATGGAGCCATGTTCTCAAAATCTGATCAGGCCGGGATAGGAGTGGTGGTTAGAAATCATGAAGGACAAGTCACGGCGGCGCTATCTGAAAAAATAAAGAAACCCATTTCAGCTAAGATCCTAGAGGCTTTAGTAGCAAGGAGGGTAGTCAGCTTTATTCTGGAGGTGGGCTTTAACCAATCTACATTTGAAGGTGACTCGAAGGTTATAATCAAAGCCCTCAATTCCAAAGATTTTTCTTTAGCTAGTGTTGGACATATTATCAAAGACATTTGGTCTATGTCAGGTTTGCTACAAACCAAGTCCTTCTCTTTTGTAAGGAGGCAGGGAAACTTAGTGGCCCATGCCTTAGCTCAGAGAGCAAGGTTTTCCTTTCCTATTTTAGTCTGGATGGAGGATGTTCCACCAGACATTTATCGTTTTGTATGTTATGATTTCAGTTAGTTAAATAAATTGGCCTACGAGTTCGGATTCTCAAAAAAAAAAAAAAAAAACCTCAAAATCATGTATATATTTAGAGAACATACCAAAATAAGAATATATATATATATATATATATGTATGTATGTATATACATTTCCCTTTGCTTTCCCACATTTTCTCACTACCCAAACACCAAGCACTAAGCAAAGTAGCAAACACAAAAAATAAAATAAAATAAAAAAGAGAACGGCGAAGAAGTGTACTGAAACAGTGTGATAGAGAGAGAGAGAGAAATAGTGGCGTGATGGAGAGAGAGATAGAGAAACGGAGGCATGATAGAAAGATAGAGCTGGGGAGAAAGAGAACAACTAGAGAGGGAAAGGGGAGAACGACTCCTGCTGAAGTAAGAGAGAAATGCTGAAAAATAGGGTTAGTAGGGTTATAAACAAACCCAAAAGACGTAGTTTTGGTAATAAGGAGAGAAAAAATAAAAAAGCTTTTACTATGGGTCAAACTTGGGGTTATTGGTGAGAATACACATGTCCTTGCCACTAAGATACCAGAAACTTTCTAGATATAATTTGTACAAATTAATATTTAATAGATTTCGGTTCGGTTTTGGTCAGGTCAGTATATTTGTGCGGGACACTAAAACTGAAACAGAGATTTTCGGTTTTTATAAAATGAAAATTGAAACCGAACCGCACCGCACCGAAATCGAACTTAAATTTTGGCAATAGTTCCGCCAGTGTTTTTGGTTTCTTGGTTTTTGGCACACCCCTATTTCTAACTAACTAATGATGCCAAAACAAAGTGGAATCTAGCCCCCCAGCATGAAAGTAGATGAGAGCTTCTCAACAAGAATAGCAACAACTAAAAATGTTGACATGCTCAAACTTACCACTTGAAGTATTAGAAACCAGAATAAATGTTAATACTATTCTTTGTTTTATTCTAAGAGTCCTACAAATTTTTTTCTTTCAAGGCTTATAAACAACATCTGTTAGCAAAAATAAAATGTTTGAATGTCCACCACCATCATTATGGTGTGATCATTCCAAAATTTCATCATTTTATCATTCTTGTAATCGCTCTATTTTATTAGTAAGAGAATTTTTCTCAACATTATCTTTGGATGTTCTATCGCCATGTCTTTTTTTAATTTATTATTCAATTTTATTAGTAAGAAAAATCTCATTATTTTTTTTCTCTTACACCTACTATTTTTCTTTCACAAACCACAACCCGTTGCAGTTTGCACTTTTCCCCATATTTTCATCTAAACGCACAACTTTCTCCCTCTCCCTCATGTTGTTCTTATATTACCAAATGGCCGAATGGCCACAATTAATACCTTCAACCTTTTTACCTCTTTTGTGTGTAAGAGACACTCAAAGTCTTTGCCCAATAAATGGCAAGAAGACTTTGTGTCTTGCCCTAATGAGACAACTTTCTCTCTCTCTGTCTCTTATGATGTTCTCATATTACCAAATGGCCGAATGGCTACAATTAATAACTTCAACCTTTTGACCTCTTCTATGTGTGAGACACACTCAAAGTCTTTGCCCAAGAAAATGGCAAGAAGACTTTGTGTCTTGCCTTAATGAGGTGTCTAATTGAGCGTGATGAGCTGGACAACAATGGTGCCATGTGCTGCACCCAACACTCGCTTCACCTCTGGGTAAAAAGAACGTAATAATACTTGTCAAAAAAGAATAGTAAATCTACAAAGAATTAGATAATGAAAATATTTAGGGTTGTAACAAATTGGTCACGTGACATAACTATGACTTCCTTAAGGTAAAGTGTGAACAACTAAACGACATGTAGTAAGAGACACATTTTATTTCTAAGTTCCAAAGCTGTAGTTGTTTATGCAAAAACTCTGGGCAGACTTCAGTAAAGGTTCAAGCTCTTCTCCCTCCTCTTTGACAGCTTAAATGCATTATATTCCAAGAATTAATTTACCTAGCATCAACAAAGAGCAAGTATAGAATTTATTAAGTAGATGCATAAGCTTCAGAATATGTTGTGAACTGTGAAGAACCAGTGTTGCTACCAGGGCTTATGAGAGATTTGATAAGAATGAAATTCTCATTAACTTGCGTAATGATACACGGGATTGATACTTATATACAATCAGAGGCTAAGTAACTAAGAGCATTCACAGCAGTGGAGGTATAATACTATAATACTATATTTTAGCTCCACTATCCCTAAAATGATGCTCCAGCAATGGAGCAATAGCAAAAAAATTTAGATGAATTGTTACAGTGCACATCTATCTATAGATGTGCACTAGCTTGAAGCAAAAAAAAAAAAAAAAAAAAAAAAAAAAAAAACAATATTTTATTTAGCCGGACCTCTTTGTTTCTATTTTTTATTCACTTTATCAAATCTAGTTCATTCACTCTCAGTCTCACTCTCTCTCGTTCATCTCTCATTCCTTCAAGCTCCACTCTCTCAAAGTCACCGCTGCCATCATCAAGCTCACTTCGGTACGGTACAACTTTTTTTTTTTTTTTTTTTTTTTTTTTTTTTTCAGACCGTGCCACTCTACTCAGTCCGTTGCTCCTCTCTATTCAGTCCTCACACTTTGTTTTTGCCTAGCGCTGACCGAAGCCCCAGCGCCGACCACTCTTTGTGTTCTCCACCTCAAAGGCCGAACCTCAGAGCTCCACCCTCTCTCTGTTATCTCGTGCCCAGCGCCGATGTGGGTTTGAGTTTGTGTTTTCCTATCCGTTGTGGGCAGTGGGCTTGTGTTTATGTTTGTGGCAATGGGCTTATGCTCGTGGTGGGTTTTTTTTTTTCTGCTGTGGAATGGTGGTGGTGTTGGTGGTGGTTGTGGTTGTGGCTGAGAAAAAAGATTGGAGATTTGGGTTTTTTTTTTTTTTTTTTTCCTACTGTGGACTGGTGGTGGTGGTGGTGGTGGTGGTTGTGGCTGAGATTGATGGTAGAGGTGGTTGTGGTTGTGGTTGGTGCTGTGATGTTTTTTTTAGGGAGTGGAATATATTATTTTATTGTAGTAGTTATAATATTTTATTGTGATGTTTATATTATTTTATTGTGTTGCAAGCTAAAATAGATCCACTGCTGTAGCATGTGTGTAGATAAAACAGATAAAATAACTTTTATTGGTGCCAAAAAACTAAAATTATAGATGCACTGCTGTAAATGCTCTAACTTAACAACTATAACAGCTTCTTAACAGAAAAAGTAAAAGCTCACACGTGCACAGTCTCGTGCATCACTAAACTATTTACAAGACTAACTAAACCACACACAGTTTAAGCTATATACAATACATAGGCTAAAACTCCAAGTAGCTTAGCCATGTACATCTTCACTGATCTGCTCTGCCTCTTCTTGCCCTGAGTCTTGATGCTTTGACCTCTGATAGGGCTAGATGACTAAGCATCGTGGTTTTTTGATTTACTAGTTGAAGATGTTGATGAAATACTTGGAGGGGTAAGAAAGGTTGGCATAGGCAACTTTGGTTCGAGAATGGGTAATGTAACTTCAAAATCAAGCACATGAATGGCTTTTCTTATTGACGGTCTGGCATTGTAATCTGGATGAGCACACCAAAGTCCAACAACCATCAACTGTTCCATTTGCAGCTCATCAAAATCTCCACCCAATCTAGGGTCAGCTGCCTTAAGAAGATTCCTTGATCCATAAAGCTCCCAAAGCCACTCTAACATAATAATTTCATCTTGTTTTGCATTGGGTTCAGCTGGTTTTCTTTCACAGGCTATCTCCAATACTACAATCCCGAAACTATATACATCTGTCTCCTTGCTGGCTCTGCCCGACATAATACATCCAGGGGCCAAATAACCCCAGGTCCCGGCCAAAGCTGTGGTTTGTGATCCTTTTACATGGTCCACGAGTCTAGTTAGGCCGAAATCCCCAAGCTTTGTATTTAAATTTGAATCCAACAAGATGTTGCTTGACTTTATGTCCCTATGCAACACGCATTGTTCCCATTCTTCATGCAAGTATTGCAGTGCTGATGCTAGGCCTCGAGCAATATTGTACCTCTCCACCCATGTTAACAAGCTTTTACCTTTGAAAAGATGCAAATCTAAGCTGCCATTTGACATGAACTCATAAATTAGAATAAGCTCATCTTTCTCGTGGCACCAACCAATTAATTGCACCAAATTTCTATGCCTGAGTCGACCAATAATCCTCACCTCAGATATATACTCTTTTATCCCTCGTGCAGATCCCCCTGAAACTCTCTTAATAGCAACATGGGAATTTATGACCCTTATATATCCTTTATAATCCGACCAAACCCTCCTTGTCCAAGCTTATTTTCCTCTGCAAAGTTGCTTGTTGCGGAAACTAATTCGTTTTAAGAAAACTTCTTTGGTCCAATACCTCGTTCGAATTCATCATCCATTGAAAGATCAAAGCCAAGCTCCTCTTCTTTTTCTCCTTTCCCTTCACGACACTTTTTCCTAAACACAAAGCAAACCAACACCAAACAAATACTTAAAATGGATACACCTAAACTCAGGCCCACCACCAATTTTGTCTTTGGCTCATCTTTATTCTTCTTTACAGAAGGTGCTGGCGATCGCTGAATCGTAGAAGGTGATGTCGATTCAAAAGACCAAGTGGAAAGAATATGCAACTCTGAAATCAATCCTGTCGAAGCTGAGAATCCAAATTCAACCGATTCTGGTAAATGATCTGTCAAATTAATTACTAAAGAAAGGTTCTGTTGAATAGGGGTGTTATCATAATTGAAACCAGTGAAGGTAACGCTTAAATTTTGCGTACTAGAATCGTAATTGATACTTGCACTATATGTTCTATTCTCCTTAATAGTACAATACCATGGTGTAGAGATCTGAGACTTCATGTTGTTGATATTGATACCAACGTGTTCACCAACTGAATCCAGTGGATCAAATTCTTCATTTTGAAATGTATCAAACTCCACTGCAACAAATTTATTTGCAGCCAGGAAACTGGGTTGTCCCATTTGTTTGCGGCTCAAAAGGCCGAGGCCGGCGCCATCTGTTGGTCGAGGAGCAGGGAAATTTGGGGTTGAGAGGAAGAACATGATCCCATCTGAATATCTGTCTTTGCCTTGAGAATCGATGATGAAGGAGAAGTTGGAAGTGAAGTTGGCCACTTTTCCTGATTTCTCGTCCCAAAGACGCATCTGCTCTGAATATGTGGCTCGACCCCAGTTGTCCACTTCATCTGGCGTGAGTTGGATCACTGAACCTGATATCGTAGCGTTTCCTGTTCGGATTATAGGTTTGTTGTCGATTGTTTGACTGAAATCGGTGTAGTTGAAGAATATCTGAGTTGCACAAGGGTTTATGAGCAAGAGGAAAATGCTTATTAACAAGTAGATGATACGGAGCTTCTGTGCCTGGAAAACCATGGCTAGAGAAAGTGGGTTTGGGGCTTTGAGGTTTGCCAATTGTTATCAAGTGTGGGTTTGGATAGGAGGTTTTGTGGAGTTACGTTTTCAACCCGCGTTTCAGTTTTTTTTTTTTTTTTTTTTTTTTTTTTTTTCTTCCCTGCCGCATTGTTTGACTTCTAGGGGACAAAAATTACTGTGCATGAACAGTGCGGCACTGTTCACGCACTGTTCATGCTCTGTTCATATATTAAAAAATATTAAAAATGAGACCCACGGTACTATTCACACATTTAAAAATTATTTTGCTACAGTGTTTTCAGCAACAATCAATTTTCAGCAACTTTCAGCAACAATAAGCTCTATCCAAACGGACCCCAAATATGATAGGGACTGGACGGCTACGACATCAACCTGAGATACATTCCACCTTCAAAATAATTTACTCAACTGCAAGTCAATATATATTATACTACTTATTTTATTTCTATTCCTATTTTCATTACTTATATTAAAAAGTCCAGTTAATATATATTTTATGGTATATATTAATTATTTATTTTAATAAATTTTTTATGAAAAATTGAAAAAATTAACAAAACTTTGGTGAATCCATATTAAAAGAGCAAAGCGGTAGTGTGAATAGTGTTTTTGGCGGTTTAAAAATTTTGGTGAGTCCGTTTATACACATTGTTTGATGCTTTTTCTAAACAACTCTATTTAGCCAAAACTTATGGTTCTGAACCATACAGTATATATCCTTCGGAGTCCTGACAATAGAGAGGAGTTACTCTGAGGGTATTTTTAGCAAATTTATTAAGTTTTTGTATTGTTTGGAGTACGAATAGTAACTTTTATCTTTTAACTATTTTTTTTAAATATGTTTTTTAATATATTTTCTATTTTATTTTCTATCTCATTTAAATATTATTTTTTTATTTATTATTTTTTTATTTTTAACAATTACCTGTCTTTTAATATTTTTTTATTAATACTTAATTATTATAATAAGAAAAAAAATTGAATAATGTTATTTGGAATGGACCTACTATATTGATCGAGACTTGACAGAAAAAACTTAGGTAATCTAGACTACCTGAAATGCGCCCAACAATAGGTCCCACTATGTTCTCTCCTTACTCCAGACTCCATACCGCAAATAAGTATTCTTGGCAAAACCTAGACGCAATTATTTCTTGTCAAATGTCAAATGCGTTTGCAGCTCCAATTCAAACCAGTGGGGATTATTATATTATTATTATTATTATTTGATTGATTGATTGATTCAGCAAGCCATTCAAATCTGTGGGACTTAAAAAGATTTAGACTATACATTTTACCGTGGTATCTTTTTATTTTTGAAAATATTTTTTCAAGATTTGAAAATTTGTCATTACTTTTACAATTCTTGAAATTTTTTTTTTCAAAAATAGAAATTAATATGTGTCCTAAAGACACACATTAGTAAAATTTTTATAAATATGTTCACCTAGTTGTAAAAAATAAAATAAAATGAAGAATTGATAACAGGATTTGGCAAGATAGTGCAATTGGCAGCCTAAACAAGAACTTTGGCTCTAACGAGCCACGAAAGAAGGATCTGGTTCGATCTCTCATGCCCTCCTTTAAAACTAAACTCATAATTCTGTTTTCATAACTTATAACTAAAAAATGGTGGGACTTATGACTGAGAGGCTTGTTTGAATTTTATTTCTAGTTATTATTTCCATCACTCAATTCTCTAATTTTTTAGTAATGAATTATGGAAACTGAAAATACATTTTATGTGTATTTTCATAACTTTGTTTTTAATAGCATTTCTATAATTAAATATATACTGAGGGACTCACTAGTCAAGTCAGCCGCAACTTTTGACTTTTTTTTTTTTTTCACTGGGTTCGGTGAGGTAGTCTTCTTCTTCTTTTTTTATTTTTCCTTTTACACGGGTCTTCTTCTTTTTCCATTTTTCTTTTCCCTTTAATGGAGTTGGTATGGTCTTCTTCATCTTCCTTTTTTTTTCTTTTTTTTTTTTCTTCTTTTCTTTCCTTTTCACATTGGGTTTCTAGGTTTGGTTGCCTTTTTTTTTCTTTTTTTTTTTCCATTCATTTTCATTGGGTTTCAAGGTTCTTTTTTCTTTTTTTTTTTTCTTTTTTTTTGGTTCAATAGGTTCGGTGAGGTGGTCTTCTTCCTCTTCTTTTTTTATTTTTCCTTTCACACGGGTCTTCTTCTTCTTCCATTTTTCTTTTCCCTTTTAATGCAGCTGGTATGGTCTTCTTCATCTTCCATCATTTTTTTTTCCACCTCTCACGATCTTTTCTCTAACACACAAACACAAACCCACAAACGCATGTGCATCCACAAAAAAAAAAAAAAAAAAAAAAAAAAAAAAAAAAAAAAAAAACAGCTGATTTAAAAAAAAAAAAAAAAAACCCACCCCATCGCACTGCCGTACACGTCAGAGAGATGGGTGTTGTTCACCTGTGATGGTCCTGACGAGGCGAGGGAGCTACTGAAATTTTTATGGGTTTGGTTTGTGTTAGCACATGTGTATATTTCAAGTACTAAATTAGCTAAATTAAAAGTTCATATATGTTATAGCAACTGCACCAAAATTTAGAGACCGTCAGAGCATTTTTTTCAAGTGGTCATCCGAAGTCCGAACTATAGCTTGGTAGCAGTATATTGAGGTTTTAGATTTAAAACAAAGTGAAAATTGTGTTATAAATAGTGTAGGGAAAACATGAACTCATGGGGCAAAAAAAAAAAAAATTTGTTTGATACCATGTGATATAGAATAGACAGCATAGAATTTCCTTGAGCAGAAGAAGTCAATCCCCATGTAATTGGTAGAAATCATCAGTGATAGTAATAGAATTGCTTGAAATTTGGTCACAATAAGGTAATTAGCCATGTGATTGTAGCCCATTTTATTGATAGCGGATTTTGGACAGCTTTATTTGTGAATCTGTGTTCATCGAACCATTATTGTTGTCTTATGCTAGTTTTAAATTTTTGTTAATGTGAATGCATTTTCATTTGCCAAATTTTAAGGAAATCAGAAATATGCAAGGTTAACAATTTTTAAACTATTTTCATAATGAAAAAAAAAGGGTCATTTGAGAAAACAGTTAATCTTATGCCGTCGCATTCTTTACATAATTTGTTGTACGTACCTTATTTATGTGAGACAAGTTCCAAGTTGGTATAAGAAAATAACAATGGAAGTCAGTCAAATTGCTACTAATTAATCTTATCTTAATTCATCAAATAATAATAATAATAATAATAATAATAATAATAATCTTATCTTAAAGCTATGCGATGGAATAAAATAAAGTTGCCCGATGGCGATGGCGATTAGATTTGTGTCCAAGGGGAGTGTTTCTGGCGACTACCATTTTTTTAATGCTCTTCAATAATCCGCCATTAGACTAGCTTTATATCACAATATATAACCCCTCATAAATGTTCATTTATCATCAAAAGAAACCAAACATGATGATGTTTAAGATTTCACTAGCAATTGTTTGTGTCATTGGCTTAGCCACGGTCCACGTCTCCCTTGCCCAAAACTCACCACAAGACTACCTCAATGCTCACAACGCAGCTCGTGCACAGGTTGGTGTTGGACCCATGAGATGGGATGCAAAAGTGGCTTCTTATGCCCGAAACTACGTTGAGAAACTTAAAGGTAGCTGCAAACTTGTGCATTCAGGGGGACCTTATGGTGAGAACCAGGGGCGACTCAACATAATTTAGGGCCTAAGGCGAAAAGTTTATGCGGGGCCTTTAATATGTAAATATTAATTAAACAAAATTATTTAATACTAATCAAATTAAGGTTAATTTGATACATTAAATACATAAATAATACCAACTAAACTAATGTTAATTTCATATAGAGAATTGAATATTATAGCTGAACCTATAAATATTAATAAAAAGAAATAAAAATATATTGCGATTGAAAAAGATACTTTATTTTGGATATAAGATGATGCATAGTTAAATAAAGTTGTAATCTAATTTTTAATTTTATATTTTGATTTTAAGAGAGAGAGATAGATATTATTTGGTGTGTGGCTTTATAGGATATTATTTTACAAAAATCAAAGTCTCAAACTATTAGGAAAGATTAATCTATAATTGATGATTTAACACATTTGCAACATCTTTTTGAAATATTTTAGGATTTCAATTGAGTTAAGGTTCTATTGGTCTTGTACTTTGAGAGTCTTAATAGAAATGAAAAAGAAAAATGCGCTAATTAAAAGCACTATAAAATGTTCAAAATATAATGTGATATTGTCTCTCATTGATGAACTTCATCAATTTAACTAATGAATATTTATATCACTTTTTTGTAATTAATAACATGGCAATTTGTAAACCAATAGTAAAATTTGTAATATTCTTAACATTACTAATAAAAAAATGTACAACCTTTAGAAAAAATATATATATATATATAATTTATAAAAATTTGAGTCTTTAATTATAAAAAATGAGGCCTTTTTTCTTAAGAAAAATTTTGTTTTTTGGTGAGGCCTTAGGCCTAGGCCTAACTTGCCTAGGCCTTGAGCCGGCACTGGTGAGAACCTAGCATGGGGTAGCCGTGACCTTTCGGGCACAGCCGCTGTGAACATGTGGGTAGCAGAGAAGCCCAAGTATGACTACAACTCTAACTCATGTGTTGGTGGTGAGTGCCGCCACTATACACAGGTTGTTTGGAGCAATTCAGTGAGTTTGGGGTGTGCCAAAGTTCGATGCAACAATGGTGGCACCATTATTAGTTGCAACTATGACCCCCCAGGCAACTATGTCAATCAGCGTCCCTATCTAAAAGTTATTCAAGAAGTTCTAGGCATATATAATGCTTAAGATATATATATATATATATATATATATTTGGTTAATAATAAGTGGATATGATCCAAGTTGTGCCCATCTTGTGAACTATGTAATCACTCGTACGTGTATAATAATAAAAATGAGACAAAAGTTTATCGCTGCTTGACCAATGAATACATTTCTTGTAGCAAGCTTATTTGTGTTGTCATACTGAAGAGAATTAATACTAGTAATTGGATTTATTTAATTGTAATTTTTTTGTTTTTCGTTCTTATCCTCTCGAGTGGCATTCTAAACGCACCGGCATGACTATCATGATATAGCTTCATCTTCTTCGGAGACAGACAAAGGCATTACTTCAATCTTGCTCTTCAAAGGCCAGCGTCAATGCTCCACCTTGACAAATCTAAAATCCAACTGCTCTTAATGCCACACTTGGTGACAAGCCTGCATTACGAGGCTTGGCACTTCCATCTAGATATGAATGTATAAACAATATGGTAATCATTAGTTAAAAAATAACAATATATGCGTTGTCAATATGTTTCTCTCCTTTGCTGTCCACATGAACTTCTTTAGTTGTGGTTTTTGTTTTCTCCCAAAAGTGGATCATTTGGCAGGATATATCGTTCGGTAGGGAGTTAAATGTCAAAAACTAGTTTGAAGAACTTATGCAAATATACTGGCTAAATTACAAGTTGTACTCCTTAAATCAAGTTATTCAACTTTTTGTTTATTTACTATATCAGTCATATAACTTTCATTTACTTTCAATTTAGTCATTTAATCTATTTCCGTTTGATGGGTGCCGTTCAGTGTCTCAAACCACACAGTTTTGGTATTTTTGTTCATTTCCAATTATATTGCTCTTAACTTAAGAAAGAAAGTATGAAAAATAGGGTTGGAATTGGAGAGATTAATTTGAACCTTTGATTGTTTCAGTGAGAAACACACAAAAAATACCAATTCATCTATAAAATTTTAGGTAATTACAATATTCATTTTTTAAAATTATGTGGCAATTACAATTGTTAATAAAAAATGTAAAACATTCTTTTTACCAGGGCAATTATGCATTGCTTGCAACCAGGTGAATAAGTACCATAGAGGATAGACTATATTTTAGAATGACAAGCTTAATTAGCAAGGAAATATAATATATATATATATATATATATATATATATATATATATATATATATATATATATATTAGAATTTCCTTGGAAAATAAAATATAAGGACAAGAAAAATAAAAACCATTTTAGGTCCTCATCCCTCCATTAATAAACTCTCAACGAAAAAAAATCATGTCCCTTACTTTTTTCAACAGTTAAGGAATATCCGAACTACTGATGCTATATCCTTATCTCCTTTTATTGATGCTATGTCCTTGTCTCCTTTTATCTTTAATCTTTTGATATTTCTCTTTTGTCCTTAATTGACCCTTGCGACACAACTTACACGCTACATTGTATTGACCACATGTTCCATTCCATCTCGTTGAAATGTCAAAAGATATCTTCAATTACTGGTTTTTTTTTTTTTTTTTTTTTTTGGTGCAAAGAGAAATTTTTTATAAAAGAAAACAGATTATAGGATCATATGGTTGTAGCATGGACACTTCTCTATAATCTTTAATTACTGTTGACTTAACTATCTATATAGTAAAAACACAATTTCAGTTATAATTATAAAATTGTAAAATCTTGTTTTGAAAATATGATTATATAATTTTAATTTAAATAATATTTTTAAAACACAATTTTATTCTTTGTGTAGACACTGTAAGTAATAATCATTACTTTAAAAAAAAAAATATTATTGTGATTGCTATCTTCTATGGTTACAGCTCTATCATGTAATAACAACTTATAAATAAATAAGGTTGGTCCATGCTAATCTTACTCTTAGCATTAGTGTAAATAACGACATAAATTAATTATACAACAAAAATTTAATTGTCATATAAACATAATGTAGATTTTAACTTAATATTAGTTAATAATGTAGATTTTACCTTAATATTAGTTTTCATATATATATATATATATATATATGAAAACTCTTAAGTAATTAACATAGCCTGTGGAAATTATAATTACTACTCAAGCATAAATCTTGAACCTAAAAAAAGTTAGACATTATTATTATTATTATTATTATTATTATTATTTTGAGAAAAGTTAGACATTTATTAAAATTATAAATTAACAAGTAATTTGATTACTTATGAACTATTTTTTGTATTATTTATCCATGATTTATTTGAAAAATTAGATATTTTCCCCCATGCACTTATTAGCCCTCTATTAGATAAGGTTAATGGATAAAATACGGTCAAGAAATCGGTGGTTTAAAATGATTTTGTGAATTGATAGTGAAAAAAGTAAGAAAATTGTTCATCAAAAAATAGTAAGAAAAGTGAATATACTGACTCTCTTTCTACTTGGAAAACCTTTCGCAAATAACTAAAAAATTTTCCACACCAAAAGTCGATGCTTTTTGCATTTATTTTTTCCCACGTCTGATTTGCAAATTTTCCTCCCTTTTCATAGAGGCGAGAGAGAGATAATATCATATGCCGTGCTGCTCTGTTACAGACAGTACCGTGCACCCCAGGAAACATCCCCACATTACAACTATTAATGCATCGGTACTGGACCGCTGGTTAGTGCTAGTTTCGTATTGGACCAGTTATTGGCAAGAGTTTCTCTAGAGTACATGCAAAGTGGTCCAAGGTCTTCAATTCTCCACTGCCCACTTCAAAGGATTGAGATCCACATATTATATTGTATGCAATTGCTCTTTTTGAGATTGAGAATTAAAGAAGTATCTTTCAATTTCAGTTTTTGAATTTTTTTTTTTAAATTAAAAAAAATTAAAAGATAGGAAGTCAAGAAGTAAAAAAATAAAAATAAAAAATTGTGAGAGGAATGAGAGTAATTGCATCTCATGGATCTGATCCCACTTGAAAGATGGATTCCAAACGCTTTTACAATCCCTAATCTTGAGTAGGTAGAGTTTCAACCACTATTCATTTTTGGGCAATGTGACCTTTCACACTATTTTTTTTTTTAATATAATTTTTTTAACCTCATTTTCATGTTTTGAAATAAGAGCATTTTTGTATTAATTAATTGCTGATATGAATGTAAAATAGTGAATATAAAATTGAGTATGACAAGGTACTTTCCCATCTTTTTAATCACGCCACTAATTCTCCTATTTCTCTTACGCATACACCCTTTTGTTATAAGCTTTTCAAAATGAAAAAGTAAAATGTGAAAACTCTAGTGTATTGTCAAAGTAACTTTAAAAAGATATAATTTTTTAATGATAATTTGATAATTAAAATAATGGGAAGGGAGGATTCCACCATTAATTTTTATCATAAAAGACAACAAATAATAGTATTGGATTACAAGACTAAAGGCATACTATTTATACGTAATAATATTATTTGAACTCGAACATTTTTTTTTTAATTTACTATCCTATTCAGACGTTTTCTTTTCAAATATTGAATCCGACTACTTACTATCCACGACGGTTCCTAGTTTTCAATTTTAAATATTTTGTCCCATTTTTTTTATTACCAGGCATTTTAACAAGAGGTGCCAAGAGTGGGACATTCTGGCTCTTAGGGCCGTTTGGTGATAGAGTTCAAAAATTGTTGTTTAAAAATATGTGAAAATTGTGGTTTAAAAAGTATTGTTAAAAAACGTGTTTTTAGTGTTTGTAAAAAAAAAAAAAAGTGTTTGGTATCATGGTTTAAATAACATATTTCATTGTTAAAAAATATAAATATGTGTTTGGTATGTGTGTTTAATTTTGTGAAAAAAACTGACCAAAGTATGAAATAAATTTTTTTTTTAATCAGGAGAGATGAAGATTTGGTACCTGACTATGTGGATTCGGCGTGAATCTTCAAAAGAGAGGAGACAAGATGGGAAAAAAAAGCTGACCAGGTGGGCCCATTTCATTGTTCAAATAATTACTCAATTGCCACTCAAAACTAGTGTTTATTGTTTAAAATGAGGTCGGAGATGATTTCAAAACAGGCATTTCAAAACATGGGTTTTTGAACAACATATTTCCAAACACTGAGAACAAAAATTGATCAATTATTAAAACATAGACTTGACCTTAATATGTACAACAAAAATTGAAATCGATGAAGAGATATATAGAGGGACATGCCCACTTTGGGTGTCCTATTTTTCACTCAATTTCTAACAAAGATGGAATAAAACTAAGAATGAAAATGATGGGAGAGAGACATAAGTTTAAATGATGATAACCTTGTAATTTAAATGACACTATTAGATTCTATCAATGAAAATATTCTAGGTTCAAATCATTCACTTCCACTTCTTGTTAGCAACAATGAAAATGCCTAAAGTTATAATTATTTTTTCCATAAAAAAATTACAATTATTAAAGGCAACAACCTGCTAAAAAAAATGAATAATTTAAGTGGTTCTATTGATAAGCAAGCCTAGATCGAAATCATAACAACTTATCAACTAAATAATTTATGAAAAACAAATTTAGTAAAATACTATTTAGGTCCCTAAACTTTACTAAAAATTTATTTTTTATTCATAAAATTTAAAAAGTTTGTTTTTTGGCCCAAAACTGTTGAAAATTTCATTTTTTTTATTCCTAAACTATTTAAAATGTTTTACTTTCTATTCTAAACTTTACTGAAAGTTTGCTTTTCATCTCTAAATTATTAAAAAAAAACTTTTTTTTTTCATCCTTATTTTTGTCTCTAAACAATTGTTAAAAAAATAATTAAAAAATTAAAAAAAAAAACTCTAAAGTTTAAAGATGAAAAAAAGAATTTAATTTAGGAAAAAAAAAGTTTTGATAAAGCTTAGAAACCAAAATAGTATTTTACTCAAAAGAATTTATCACATATTGGTGATAACATAATTGTGGCAATTGGCAAATTAATGGTAATAGCCAAATAAAGTAAGCATTTTGGATTGCATAAGAACAATTTATGCATATCAGGAATTTGGGTCTCAATTTTTTATTTTTTTATTTTGTGCAAAAATTAATGAATGTGGAAGTTTCACTTTTTCTCTCTCCAAACACCCAAAAAAAAAAAAAGTCAACTTTATATTTTCCTAAAGGGAATACGTATTTTGATTTATCTATTTTTTACTCTCCAAAATTAATTTTATGGTAAATTGCAAATTGCACCCTTAAAGTCTGGAGATGATTAAATTTTACACTATGAAATTTCAAAATTTAGATTTTACCCCTTGACATTTTAGGGTGTTTGGATATTTGAGGGTGTTTGGAATTTACACCCTCATGTTTCAGAATTTGAATTTTAGCTCCTATATTTTAGGGATGTTTGGATTTTACCTCCTAAAATTTGAAGGTGTTTAGATTTTATACAATAAAGTTTATAATTTTGGAGTGTAAAATCCAAACACTCACAAACTTTAGAGGACAAAATTCAAATTTTGAAACGTGAGTGTAAAATCCAAATAGCCCAAACTTTAGGAGGTAAAATTCAAATTTTGAAATTATTTTAAGGTGTAAAATCCAATTACCCCAAAACGTTAGGAGTGCAATTTGCAATTTACCCTTAATTTTATTTAAGACTTTGCTTTCACTCAGTAATTGCCTCTTCGAATTCATTTTTTTAGAGAGAGAGTGAAATTTGGATGTTGCTAAAATTTATATATATATATATATATATATATATATATATATATATATATAAAAGGAATTGAAGTCTGGATAATATAAATTAATTCATTGCAACCCCAAATGTTTAATTTATAGCATTAATTTGTCAATCGGCTGATACGATGTTTGTAGTTTGGAGTTTGAACTATCTACAAATTAGAAGAGAAGTCAACCTGCGTAACTGCATCAGGGAGTAAGAGCATCATCATATGTCCTATATAACAATATCAATAAAAGATTGTTATTTAAAATAATTTCAAGTTCAAATATGTGTACGGTTGTGTGAGATTTATTAAAACCAGACTTGATTTTAATTTGTCAAACAAATTTCTAAAGGCAAGAATTAAGTATATAATCTCTCTATCCCCCAAAAACTATGAACTATCCCAATTCTTTCAACCTATAGTTTTCACTCCATAATGATTGCTCTAATTATAAGAATAAGATATCAATTAGTATTTGTTATGTTGGATTATAGATTGACCTTGGTTAACTAATTCAATTACTCAAGTTAATTAATTAGGTCAAATTATATGCAAATCAAGGAGGCACAAACAAATCACCAAATAAACTAATGTGTAATTGAAATTAAATTGACAAGATGATTTGTTGACGAATGGGGAAAACTTCTTGCAAGGCAAAAACCTCACCGGATGAATTTCAGGTCACCACTCCTAAGAATCCACTAATAAAAAATCAAGCGGATATAAGTATAATGAATATTATCACTATACTAAACTATCCCAAACTACTAATCTACAGTTGAACGTTTACTTCAATCTCTAATTGGACTTGATCTTGTAGAGACTTCTTCCTTTGTATGGATCCTAGTACGTGATTAACTCCCAACAACTGATTGATTATTGTTGGTTGCAAAGTTTTTCCCTTCAAAGCATATCTTCATCTAGAAGCACATTCAAGATCTAGAAGCATTTGGATACAAAACCCTAGGGTGCACAAAACACGGTAGATTCTCACAGAGTGTATAAGTTCTCTAATTAAGTCTCTGTGTTTTTAATGACTTTAAAATAAAGTTTTTATATGGTTTAGAGGTTTAGTGAATGAAATCCTAGCAATCCAAGTCATCATGAGCTAAAATTCAGATATGAGAATTCTAAAATCGTAGATCTCGATAGACCGAGTTTGTGTGGAGAATTTTTCATTAAGTCTCGATAGATGCTAGTGTCGAGCTTGTGTCAAGACTAATGTCGAGCTTCACTAAATCAACTTTTCTTCACTTGTTTCTTGGTTCAATCTTCATGTATTTAATGATACCACTTGTTTTGTTTGAGCAATATATTTCTTAATACATTAAACTCATCTGAGAATTACTTAATTACAAGTAAAGTGCATTTTTTCAAAAGATATGCCAATACATATAAAATATGACCCTAACATGGTACATATAGGCCGGGTTTGAATCTCAAACCTCTTATTTGACTATAATAAATTTTATTAGTTAAGTTAACTCAAACCTACGATCTAACTTACTTAAAGGCATGGGATAAGAGCAATTAATTTTGAAGACATCAAAGCCAAAATTAAAGATAAAATAATAATAAAAACATATCCAAACATCCAAATTCCAAAATTACTAAGGTTACTGTCATATAATAGGAAACTAAGTCATTGAAGTTGATTCTCAAAAAAAAAAAAGTCATTGAAGTTATACAAAGCTTCTTTGTAGAAGGTAGGAAGTTAAACGAGATAACCAAATATGTTAGGATTTTTAGTGTCGATTGGTTCATTCCATCTCTTTTTTAAATATATATATATATATATATATATATATATATATATATATATATATATATATATTTCATATTTATTAGTGGTGTAATTTATTCATTTCGAACATGAGTTAAGTACAAGTCAGGATTTACTCAAAAGACAACAAACTTTTTATATGCTCAAGATGAAGAGTTGATGCTCTTTTAAATATATGTTTTGCATAGGAATGAATTTCTGAGTGAAACTTATTTTATTGAAAAGTAGATATTAGAATTCAGATACTTCAAAATAGACACAAATATTATCCAATATAGATTTGAAATGAGTGAGTTAGAGTTAGTTAGAGTTGATACAAGAATGATGAATCTAAGATGTGCTAAATTTCAACAGCTCTGCGCTTGACTCTCCATCAACCATGAATTGGGGACCCTTTTTGCCTTTTAAAAAGCCTATTTTCTAATAGGTAAGTTGGGAAGCTCCCTAGATTCCATGGCATCCTAACTAAGAGTGTAATCGGTGTGGTTCGATCGGTTTGAAGTGCGATTTTTCCACCAAACCGAAATTTTTGGTTTTACCAGATTTGGTACCAACACCAAACTGTAAGGGAGGAACACCAACATCAAGCTGATTGGATTTCAATCAGTTTGGTTCGGCCGGCTTTAAGTTCCTTCCAATTTCTTAGAAACCAAACAGATCAAAGAAAAGAAAAACCTACTTCCCTTTGCTTTCCCACATTTTCTCAACACCCAAACACCAAGCACAAAGCACCAAGGATATTGAGGATTGCAGCTAGTGGTTTCTTTGAACTAAGGAAGCTCTGCTATCTCAGCTCCCTTAGACAGTAGAATTTTGTCCTTTTTAGTGAGGTGTGAGGTCCCTACGGTAACAGTGTTACCTGTAGATTTTTTGGGTTGGGAAACACGAGTGTGAGTGGTTTGGATACGTGACAGTGGAAAGTCTTACTAAGCATTGGATCTATCTCTCTCTCAACAATAAGGAAGGGGGTGGAGTTCGACTAGCAAGGGAAAAAAGTTCGAGTGATTGTATTATTGCAACTAAATTCCTAACAAAACGAGCACTGAACATGGTGGCAATTATTCATACTTTTAACCCTTTGTGGAGGTCAAAGAATGGATTTGAAGTCAGAAATGTTCGTGACCTTGTGATGTTATTTGTTTTTGAAAATAAGGAGGAAGTGGATAAGATATTTGCAAGAGAACCTTGGAGTTTTGACAGACACATTGTGCTCATACAGTGATACGAGAAGAAACTCTCTGTCCACGAATTGAACTTTAGTTAGGCAGCAATATGGGTCCAGATTCATGACATCCTAGCAAATTTCATGACACGTGAGGTTGCAGAAGAATTGTGTGAAAACGTAGGCATGGTGGACAGGACCACTGATTTTTCTGAGATGGTTGGTGGGAGCTTTATGAGAGTAAGGGTGATTATTGATGTAGCTTTTCCACTTTGTAGAGGGAGCCGTATAACACTCGATGAAGGGGAGGAAGGGTAGGTCTCCTTTAAGTAGGAGCAACTGCCAAACATTTGTTATTGGTGTGGATGCTTGAATCACAGTGATAGAGATTGTGATCGGTGGATTGAAAGTGACAGAAGCTTGAAGGCGGAAAACAGAGAGTATGGGCCTTGGATTCATGCTGCTCCATCTTCACCAATATATATATATATATATATATATATATATTGTTATTCATGTACTTGGTTTTTATGAAGCTAGGAAGATGATGCAGCGGTCTTAGGCACAATCATCAAATCATGGGGGCAGAGATGGGGTGGAATGCGTGGTGGAAGGAAGGTCAGGCAGTTCAGCCACGGCAGTGGAGACTCAGGTGGAGGAGGAAACGGTTTTGGAGGAGAAATTCAATGAGTGCATTAAATGTGATGAAGTTAATATGGCTCCCCAAAATCAAGTAACGTATGAAACAAATAAGGAAACATATGGAAATAAGCTTAGAGAAACAAATTAACGAAATTGATGATGAATTAAAAAGGTATGAGATAAATGATATCAATTATTTGGGTGACCTAGGAGGTTCTCAAATGGTTTAGAAGGTAACGGCTAGGGCTGAAACTCTTAATGCTAATCCAATTAGTATTGAGGGTGAGATTCAGCCAGGTATTCAAGTGCCAAGTCAGATTAGTGAACACGTGACAACATATGGACAAATGGGAGGAAAAAACCCTTAAAAAAAAAAACTTGGACACTGTTTGAACGTGAAAAATTAGAAGGGTGCAACTTTGTGGTAGCCATAGTGCCTGCAAAAAGAAACATAATGGAAGAGGATGAAGGAAGTCAAGGTGATCATCACAAAAGAAAGAAAGGAGTACTTCATACTTCATATGGAAGGGAAAAACACAAACTTATTGGCAAAGGTTGGTTCCAAGCCCCGCCAGGTGCAATGAGTCTCCTGTTTTGGAACTGTCGAGGACTTGGGAACTCGAGACATATCAGGAGCTTGGAGACTTAATCCGGGTACAAGATCCCTCAATCGTGTTCTTGGCCAAAACATGGCTAAAAAAAGCTAGGCTTGAGGAAATTCGTGCACAATATAAATTTGGGGGTATGATTGAAGTATCAAGGGAAGGTAGAGAGGGAGGGGTTGTGCTTTTTTGGAAGAAGGATTGTGATATTTCAGTGGATACTTTTTCACCAAACCATATTGAAGCAATTGTTAACAAAGGGAAAGATGAGGAGTGGCGATTCACCGGTTTTTATGGAGAACCAAACACTAGAAATAACCAAGTGTCTTGGGCAACCCTTCGAAGGCTAAAGTCCAAGCATTCTCTACCTTGGATTTGCACTGGAGATTTTAACGAGATTATAAGGGCACATGAAAAAATGGGAGGTAGGTTGCGCCCTTTTAAGCAAATGCAAGATTTCAGAGATGTCCTAGACGAATGTGGTTTTAGAGACTTGGGTTTTTTGAGAGGTAAATTTACTTGGTGTAATGGTCAACGGGATGGGCATACTGTTTGGGAGAGGTTGGATAGAGTAGTGGCAACTATTGATTGGCTTGAAAAATTTCCGGACACAAGAATAGTTCACTTGGAGTGTGGGTCCTCAGACCACAAACCAATTGTGATCTTCCCTAATGGTATTCCAGAAAAATGCCAAAGGCCGTGGAGGCACATGTGGCTTGGAGAGGAGGGATGCCATGCTTCGGTGGAATATGTTTGGAATCAAGCTGTCTTAGGTGATCCGATGAAGAGGGTGGAGAACAAAATTACTAAATGCCAAGCAAACTTGAAGTGATGGAGCAGTAAGTCTTTTGGGAATGCGACAAAGCAATTAAAGGAAAAACAAAAAACAAAAAACAAAAAGAAGAAGAAGAAGAAGAATTTAATGAGGGCGGAGGAAGCTACAATCAGGGAGGGTTCAATGGAGGAAGTGTTGAAATTGAAAAATGATATAAATGTGCTATTGGTGAAAGAAGAGAAGATGTGGAAGCAGCGGTCTAGAGCCTTTTGGTTACATGAAGGTGATAAAAACACACGTTACTTCCATAGTTGAGCAACACAAAGATTTCGTTGAAACAAAATCTATAAGTTGCTAGATTCGGGGGGGCAACGGTGTACTGAAGGAGATGATATTTCACGGATTCTAATTGAGTACTATCAAGGCTTGTTCAATTCGGCCAATCCATTCAATATGGAACAGGCTGTGGCTGACATCCCACAGGTTATCACTCCCGAGATGAATATCATGCTCCAAAAGGATTACACATGGGTTGAAGTGGAGATAGCCTTGCATCAGATGGAAGCACTAAAGGCGCCGAGTCCCGATGGTTTGCCCCCAATGTTTTTTCAACATTATTGGGAAATCATTGGAGATGATGTATTTGAGGTGGTGCTAAATTGCTTAAACACATGTTTTATTCCTCCATCTATAAATAAACCTTCATCACTCTTATTCCTAAGGTTAAAAGTCAAACCCTAGTCACTAAATATCGCCCTATATCTTTGTATAATATTCTATATAAACTTGTATCCAAGGTTATTGCTAACAGGTTGAAAAGAATCTTAGCAAATATTATCTCAGACTCACAAAGTGCATTTCAGTCAGATAAAGCTATTTCTGACAACATCTTGGTGGCATTTGAAACATTACACCATATGAAAACTTAGAAGGCGAAGAAATCGGGTTTCATGGCATTGAAGCTTAACATGAACAAGGCATATGACGGGGTAGAATGGAGGTTTCTAAGAAAAATCATGGAGAAAATGGGGTTTGGTGAAAGATGGGTGAGATTAGTAATGGACTATATTAGTATGGTGTCATATTCAATTTTGGTGAATAGGGAACCGAAGGGCGAGATTATACCATCTAGAGGAATCAGACAAGGTGGCCCTCTCTCACCTTATCTTTTCTTATTGTGTTCTGAAGGTTTAAATTGGTTGATTCACGGTGCAGTAAGGAAGGACAAAGATAAGGGGTTTCTCTTTGTGTAGGAATGGACCACATATTAGACACCTCTTTTTTGTTGATGATACATTGCTATTTTGTAGAGCAAAGATGGGTGATCTCCTTGCTCTTCAAGATATTTTGAACTTGTATAAACAAGCATCCAGCCAACAAGTAAACAGAGGGAAAACGACAATCCTTTTTAGTAAAGCTGTTTCAGTGGAACTAAAAGAGGAATTGTCACATTTTTTGGGGGTCTTGGAGGTTAAAGAGTAAGAAATATACTTTAAGGCTGCCATCGGTGGTGGGAAGGAATAAAAAAGCAAGCCTAAACTACTTCAAAGAACGTGTGTGGAATAAGTTACAAGGGTGGAAAGAATAGCTATTATTTCAAGCGAGTAGAGAGGTGCTTCTAAAGGTGGTAGTTCAAGCCATCCCAACCTTTGCTATGTGTTGTTCTAAACTTCCGGTGGGCCTATGCCATGATATTGAGATGTTGATAAGAAAGTTTTGGTGGGGGCAACATGGAGAGCAAAGGAAAATCCATTGGAGAAATTGGGAGGTCATATGTCAACCAAAGGACCAAGGTGGCTTGGGATTCAAAGATTTGATCAAATTTAATGAGGCAATACTTGCCAAACAGGTGTGGAGGTTACTACATGATCCGAATTCTTTGTTCTACTGGGTGTTCAAGACAAAATATTTCCCTCATGGAACAGTGTTTGATGCAAAAAAGGCTTCTGGTTCATATGCATGTCAGAGTATATTGAAGGCTAGATCAGTCATAGCTGATGGAATGATGTGGAGAGTGGGAGATGGTCAGACAATCTAAGTGTATTGGGACAAGTGGCTGCCTGGGAAATTCCCTTCAAAGATTGTTTCACCACAACGTGCAACACCTGGTGATGTATGTGTATCTTTTCTGATTGACCAGGAGTCATAGGCTTGGGATTTATGAAAGCATAGATTACTTATTCCTACCTTTCGAAGCAGAGAAAATAAAAGAAATTCCATTGTATGTCACAGACCAAGCAACTTGCTTGATTTGGCTGAGAAATAGGGACAATTCATATTCTGTGAAAACAGGGTACCAGTTGCTGTGTGAAAGGGAGATGATGGACAAGGTTTCGGTATCGGACACCGCAAACAAAAAGCTCTTCTGGAAAAAGATTTGGCAGATGAGGGTACCTAACAAAATAAAAATATTCCTCTGGCGTGCGTGCTTTGAAGCGCTACCAACAAGAGCTAATCTTTTCATGCGAAAGGTTGTAAATGTTCAAACCTGTCAGTTGTGCAGTAGTGAGCATGAGACCACGTTGCATGCATTATGGTCCTGCCAAAACAACCTTATGGTTTGGGAATCAAGGTTTGGGTGGCTAAGGAGAGACTTCCCACCATTGACAGCTTTCTCAGACTTGGTTGCTCTGGTTGGGAGGCAACAAAAGCAATTGGAATTTTTTGCTATGGTAGCTTGGATTATCTAGGGTCAGAGGAATAAAATAAGGTGTAACAAGCCTTGCTTGACGCTAGGAAAGATTGTGGAATTAGCTGCCTCGATCCTTAGTGACTTTCATAAATAGTATTGCCATGGTGTTAGTGTACCGAGGCAATGACACGGTAAGTGGGAACCACTTACAGCAGCTATGAAGTGGAAAACAAATTTTGATGGAGCCATGTTCTCAAAATCTGATCAGGCCAGGATAGGAGTGGTGGTTAGAAATCATGAAGGACAACTCATGGTGGCGTTATCTGAAAAAATAAAGAAACCCATTTCAACTAAGATCCTAGAGGCTTTAGTAGCAAGGAGGGCAGTCAGCTTTATTCTGGAGTTGGGCTTTAACCAATCTACGTTTGAAGGTGACTTGGAGGTTATAATCAAAGCCCTCAATTCCGAAGATTTTTCTTTAGCTAGTGTTGGACATATTATCAAAGACATTTGGTCTATGTCAGGTTGGCTACAAACTAAGTCCTTCTCTTTTGTAAGGAGGTAGGGTAACTTAGTGGCCCATGCCTTAGCTCAGAGAGCAAGGTTTTTCTTTCCTATTTTAGTTTAGATGGAGGATGTTCCACCAGAAATTTATCGTTTTGTATGTTCTGATTTCAGTTAGTTAAATAAATTGGCCTACGAGTTCGGATTTTCAAAAAAAAAAAAAAAAAACTCAAAATCATGTATATATTCAGAGAACATACCAAAAATAAGAATATATATATATATATATATATATATATATATGTATGTATATATATTTCCCTTTGCTTTCCCACCTTTTCTCACTATCCAAACACCAAGCACTAAGTAAAGTAGCAAACACAAAAAATAAAATAAAATAAAAAAGAGAATGGCAAAGAAGCGTACTGAAACAGTGTGATAGAAAGAGAGAGAAATAGTGGCTTGATGGAGAGAGAGATAGAGAAACGGAGGCATGATAGAAAGATAGAGATGGGGAGAAAGAGAACAACTAGAGAGGGAAAGGAGAGAACGACTCCTGCTGAGGTAAGAGAGAAATGATGAAAAATAGGGTTAGTAGGGTTATAAAACAAACCCAAAAGACGTAGTTTTGGTAATAAGGAGAGAAAAAATAAAAAAGCTTTTACTATGGGTCAAACTTGGGTTTATTGGTGAGAATACACATGTCCTTGCCACTAAGACACCAAAAACTTTCTAGATATAATTTGTATTAATTAATATTTAATAGATTTCGGTTTGGTTTTGGTCAGGTCAGTATATTTGTGTGGGACACTGAAACTGAAACTGAGATTTTCGGTTTTTATAAAATGAAAACTGAAACTGAACCGCACCGAAACTAAACTTAAATTTTGGCAATAGTTTGGCCCGTTTTTTTGGTTTCTCAATTTCTAACTAACTAACGATGCCAAAACAAAGTGGAATCTCCCAGCATGAAAGTAGATGAGAGCTTCTCAACAAGAATAGCAACAACTGAAAATGTTGACATGCTCAAACATACCACTTGAAGTATTAGAAACTAGAATAAACGTTAATACTATTCTTTGTTTTATTCTAAGAGTCCTACAAATTTTTTTTTCCTTCAATGCTTATAAACAACATCTGTTAGCAAAAATTAAATGTTTGAATGTCCACCACCATCATTATGGTGTGATCATTCCAAAATTTCATCATTTTATCATTCTTGTAATCTCTCTATTTTATTAGTAAGAGAATTTTTCTCAACGTTATCTTTGGATGTTTTATCGCTATGTCTTTTTTTAATTTATTATTCAATTTTATTAGTAAGAAAAATCTCATTATTATTTTTTTCTCTTACACGAACTATTTTTCTTTCACAAACCACAACCCTTTGCAGTTTGCATTTTTCCCCCTATTTTCATCTAAACGCACAACTCTCTCTCTCATATGTTGTTCTTATATTACCAAATGGCCGAATGGCCACAATTAATACCTTCAACCTTTTTACCTCTTCTGCGTGTGAGAGATACTCACAGTCTTTGCCCAATAAATGGCAAGAAGACTTTGTGTCTTGCCCTAATGAGACAACTCTCTCTCTCTTTCTCTCTTATGCTGTTCTCATATTACCAAATGGCCGAATGGCCATAATTAATAATGATGATGCCGAAAAATCACCAACAAGCCACACGGTCCTCACGTGCTCCTAACAAGAACCTGCACAACATAAAAGCTGAAGACCTTAAGAAGAGTACCGGTGTGGTACCGGGCAAATACCCTCCGACAGTCAAGTTAGAGAAATCTTCTTGTTCACGACTCTAGAATACCAGAGCTGGGGTGAATTATATGTACCTTGGTTTGTGAGGGTATTGGGACTTTTATAGTAGTAGAGGGTTGACCTCTCTTTGTTGGGTTAGAAGTCTTTTCCTTATAGGAATCCTTATGAGCGTATATTGCGGAATCTTTTCCTTGTAGGAGACTAACACTAAGCGTGGGATACAAGACATTTTCTTATATACTCATGCGTGGTGATCAAGTCATCTTTAGGGTTGTCAGCTTCGCCTACTCCCTCATCAGGGTCGTCAGCTTCGCCTACTCCCTCGTCGGGGTCGTCAGCTTCTCCTATTCCCTTGTCGGGGTCGTCAGCTTTGCCTACTCCCTTGTCAGGGTCGTCAGCTTCGCTAACTCCCTCGTCGGGGTCGTCAGCTTCCTCTATTCCCTTGTCGAGGTCGTTAGCTTCGCCTACTACCACGTTAAGGTCGTCAGCTTCACCTACTCCTTTCAGCTTTATTGGCATCAGCTACCCATCTTCATTGCCTAAGGTCAACTCGTCAGCTATGCGGTGAGCTTCATGGATTCCCTAACAATGTCACTTACTAATAGATCCCGACGGAGGTTTGCTTACCCTTTTCAGCTTACTATCTTCAGCTTACTGTTTTCAGCTTAAAGACCGACAACTTCATCTTACATGAAGTCTTTAGTATGCATAATAGAGCTAACGGGTCTTTGGAGATCAACAACTTTTATTTTGCCAATTAAAAATTCCCCTTATTAGTTGCCCCCCACTCCATAGCCTCGTTAGCTTTAGCTGACGGGTTATGGAGTTAATATCGTCAGAAAGGTCACTCGTGTGATGCCTCAAACTGCCTTTATTAAATGCTTGAGCACGTGGCAAGAACTGATTGGTTCTGTTTCTGGATGAGCCTCTACTGTCAACACCCGTGGGTGACACTATTTTTGAGGAAGGTGACGATCTTACCAAGTCTGTGGCAGACCTAAAAGATGATAGCGTCGTCCTTGCCCAACCTGTTGTGGGCCAGCCCGCCAACCCTTTAACTCCGTCGGCCAACCCTCATGCTGAAGACCCTTCTGCTCCAAGCATCCAGGCCCTTCTTCCAAAGGGTGATGAAAAGCCTTAAGACCCCCTGGCTTTATGAACTTAAGCTTTTTTCTTTCTTTATTGTAAATGTAAGCTAATTTCAGACATTGTTTGACGCTTGCTTGTTTTTGGGCTTTTACTTGTAAAAACATCACTTTATTTGTAGTATTTTATGCCCTTCACTTTCAGAATATGTGCTGTGTCTATCCTTGGCATTTGTATGTATGTTAGGATACATTCGTACTTGGTAATTTAAGGCGAATCCATCCACTTAAGGTGTCTTTTAGACACATCTTGTTTAACAGTTTCAAACCATCTCCTTCTTTGAACGCGTCCTTTTTGTGGACTGGTGGATTTGTTCATGAATCAGTCCATTTGTGGATAATGGCGTCGACTTGCTTTTACTTGATGGACTCGTCCACTTGCGGAACAGGTCATACATTCGTCCACTTTGTGGATAATAAATTCATTCATTTTATGGGTTTCGTAATTTTTTCATCCTCTTGGGATGAAATCGTCCATCTGGTGGACTTAATAAGCTTGTCCATTTTAAGGACTTGATAACATTTCATCCTCTTGAGATGAGGTCGTCCACTTGATGGACTGCATATTAGGGTCGTCTACTTTGTAGACATGGATTCCTCTACTTTGTGGACTTGTTGAGGTGACTAAGTGTTAGTACATCGTCATCTTACAAGTCGTCCACTTAGGGTCGTGGACTAATTGAGGTGACTAAATTTTGGTGCGTCGTCACCTTTTTGGTTGTCTACTTGTAGGCGACTTAGTATAGTGATCATCCACCCATAGTCGACTTTAGTCATGCGTCTACTTGTAGGTGACTTAACGTAGTGACTGTTCACCCGTAGGCGACTTTTGGCTACGCGTCTACCCATAGGTGACTTAACGTAGTGATCGTCCACCCGTAGGCGACTTTGGCATGCGTCTACCCGTAGGTTACTTAGCGTAGTGACCGTCCACCCGTAGGCGACTTTGGCCACGTGTCTACCCGTAGGTTACTTAGCGTAGTGACCATCCACCCGTAGGCGACTTTGGCTACACATCTACCCGTAGGTGACTTAGCATAGTGACCGTTCACTCGTAGGTGACTTTGGCCATGCGTCTACCCGTAGGCGACTTTGGCCATGTCTGAATAAACTCCTCTTATTATAATAAATTGCATTCGTAGGAAATTAGTTCTTAAAAAGGAAACGAAGACCTGCCCTTTGGGCTTTAAAAGAGTTTATTGTAGCAAAAACTAAAGTAAATAGAAAAACTGAAGAGTATAGCGAAAATTCACTAAGGTAAACTAGAAATAAAGGGGTGCTGCTTTTCATGCCATCCTTTTTACTTGTAGTACTTCTGTAGGTGCTTGATGTTCCATGGGTGGTGTAGCTTCCATTCGTCTAAAGTCTCCAGTTTTTACCATCTTCCGTCCTATGTCTTGTCGTGTATCCTCCTGCCTTTCTCTCTTCTCTCTAGTCAGAAGCGCGTCTTCAGCATTCATATACTTGGTTGCCCTATAAAGCACGTCCGACATAGTCTTTGGGTCGTTCTTGTATAGTGAAAATAGGAACTTACCCTTCCGCAACCTATTTGTGAAAGCGGCTACAAGTATCTTGTCGCCAGCTTCATCAATTGAAAGCGCCTCTTTGTTAAAGCGTGCTATATAAGACCTTAACGTCTCATCTTCCCGTTGCTTGATGCTTATCAAGCATGCTGTAGACTTTTTATATCTATGTCCCCCGATGAAGTGCGAAGCAAACTGGGTGCTTAGCTCCTTGAAAGTACTGATGGAGTTAGGCGTCAGCCTACTAAACCATATCCTTGCGGGAACCTTCAGCGTAGTGGGGAAAGCCCTGCACATGATCTCGTTGGGTACCCTTTGAAGGTGCATCAAGGTCTTGAAGGACTCCAAATGATCTAAAGGGTCTTTGCTTCCATCGTAGTTTTCCACCTATGGCATACGGAACTTTGGTGGAAAGGGGAAGGAGTTGACGGAAGTGGTGAAAGGCAAATCGGTTCGGTGGACCAAATCGTCGAGGTCGTTAGACACCCGTCCTTTAAGGGCATTCATCATAAGGTCCATCCTTTCCTTCATCATCTGCATCTCTGTGACCATGTAAGGGGGTGCTATATCTAAGCCGAAGGGATGACTGGTATCTTGTCATTTTTGTCGGCTTGGGGCGCTGCTGCCTTCAGGTACCTCTTGGTTCCTTCTTTTGGTGCTGGTTCCTTTTTTATCTTCTTTTTGGTTATTCGATGCTGCATTCTTCTAGCGTAGTTGTTCTTCCAGATTGTGGTTTTGTTTGGTGAGGCGTTCCACGGCAGCGGTGAGAGTTTGAACTTGTCTCTCGAGGGCAGACGTGGGTGGTTCCTCTTCTTGAATGTCATTAGTGGTTGCCATCGAGTGAGTGAGTACCATGCAACACTTTTGTCCAGGAAGCGATAATATGGCTTTCGAATCGTAACAAAGTTCCCACAGACGGCGCCAACTGATGATGCTGAAAAATCACCAACAAGCCACACGGTCCTCACGTGCTCTTAACAAGAACCTGCATAACATAAAAGCTGAAGACCTTAAGAGGAGTATCGGTGTGGTACCGGCCAAATACCCTCCGACGATCAAGTTAGAGAAATCTTTTTGTTCACGACTCTAGAATACCAAAGCTGGGGTGAATTATGCGTACCTTGGTTTGTGAGGGTATTAGGGCTTTTATAGTAGTAGAGGGTTGACCTCTCTTTGTTGGGCTAGAAGTCTTTTCCTTATAGGAATCCTCATGAGCGTATATTGCGGAATCCTTTCCTTGTAGGAGACTAACACTAAGCGTGGGATACAAGACATTTCCTTATATACTCATGCGTGGAGATCAAGTCAAAGATACATTGGAGCCGTCAGCTTCGCCTACTCCTTCGTCAGGGTCGTTAGCTACGCCTACTCCCTCGTCGGGGTTGTCAGCTTCACCTACTCCCTCGTCGGGGTCGTCAGCTTTGCCTACTCCCTCGTCGGGGTCGTCAGCTTCGCCTACTCCCTCGTCGGGGTCGTCAGCTTCCTCTATTCCCTTGTCGAGGTCGTCAGCTTCTTCTACTCTCTTGTCGGAGTCGTCAGCTTCGCCTACTACCACGTTAAGGTCGTCAGCTTCGCCTACTCCTTTCAGCTTTATTGGCATCGGCTACCCATCTTCATTGCCTAAAGTCAACTCGTCGGCTATGCGGTGAGCTTCGTGGATTCCCTAACAATGTCACTTACTAATAGATCCTGACAGAGGTTTGCTTACCCTCTTCAGCTTACTCTTCAGCTTACTGTCTTTAGCTTACTCTTCAGCTTATGCTCTGCAGCTTACTGTCTTTAGCTTACTGTCTTCAGCTTACTATCTTTAGCTTAGAGACCGACGGCTTCATCTTACGTGAAGTCTTCAGTATGCATAATAGAGCTAACGAGTCTTTGGAGATCAACAACTTTTATTTAGCCAATTAAAAATTCCCCTTGTCAAATAACTTCAACCTTTTGACCTCTTCTGCGTGTGAGACACACTCAAAGTCTTTGCCCAAGAAAATGGCAAGAAGACTTTGTGTCTTGCCTTAATGAGGTGTCTAATTGAGCGTGATGAGCTGGACAACAATGGTGCCATGCGCTGCACCCAACACTCACTTCACCTTTGGGTAAAATGAAGGTAATAATACTTGTCAATAATGAATAGTAAATCTACAAAGAATTAGATAATGAAAATATTTAGGGTTGTAACAAATTGGCCACATGACATAACTGTGACTTCCTTAAGGTAAAGTGTGAACAACTAAATGATATGTAGTAAGAGACACATTTTATTTCTAAGTTCCAAAGCTTTAGTTGTTTACGCAAAAACTCTAGGCAGACCTCAGTAAAGGTTCAAGCTCTTCTCCCTCCTCTTTGACAGATTAAATGCATTATATTCCAAGAATTAATTTACCTAGCATCAACAAAGAGTGAGTCTAGAATTTATTAAGTAGATGCATAAGCTTCAGAATATGCTGTGAATTGTGAAGAACCAGTGTTGCTACCAGGGCTTATGAGAGATTTGATAAGAATGAAATTCTCATTAACTTGCGTAATGATACACGGGATTGATACTTATATACAATCAGAGGCTAAGTAACTAACTTAACAACTATAACAGCTTCTTAACAGAAAAAGTAAAAGCTCACACGTGCACAATCACGTGCATCACTAAACTATTTACAAGACTAACTAAACCACACACAGTTTAAGCTATATACAATACATAGACTAAAACTACAAGTAGCTTAGCCATGTACATCTTCACTAATCTGCTCTGCCTCTTCTTGCTCTGAGTCTTGATGCTTTGACCTCCGATAGGGCTAGATGACTAAGCATCGTGGTTTTTTGATTTACTAGTTGAAGATGTTGATGAAATACTTGGAGGGGTAAGAAAGGTTGGCACAGGCAACTTTGGTTCGTGAATGGGTAATGTAACTTCAAAATCAAGCACATGAATGGCTTTTCTTATTGACGGTCTGGCATTGTAATCTGGATGAGCACACCAAAGTCCAACAACCATCAACCATTCCATTTGCGGCTCATCAAAATCTCCACCCAATCTAGGGTCAACTGCCTTAAGAAGATTCCTTGCTCCATAAAGCTCCCAAAGCCACTCTAACATAATAATTTCATCTTGTTTTGCATTGGGTTCAGCTGGTTTTCTTCCACAGGCTATCTCCAATACTACAATCCCAAAACTATATATATCTGTCTCCTTGCTGGCCCTGCCCGACATAATACATTCAGGGGCCAAATAACCCGAGGTCCCGGCCAAAGCTGTGGTTTGTGATCCTTTTACATGGTCCACAAGTCTAGCTAAGCCAAAATCCCCAAGCTTTGCATTTAAATTTGAATCCAACAAGATGTTGCTTGACTTTATGTCCCTATGCAACACGCATTGTTCCCATTCTTCATGCAAGTATTGCAGTGCTAATGCTAGGCCTCGAGCAATATTGTACCTCTCCACCCATGTTAACAAGCTTTTACCTTTGAAAAGATGCAAATCTAAGCTGCCATTTGACATGAACTCATAAATTAGAATAAGATCATCTTTCTCGTGGCACCAACCAATTAATTGCACCAAATTTCTATGCCTGAGTCGACCAATAATCCTCACCTCAGATATATACTCTTTTATCCCTTGTGCAGATCCCCCTGAAACTCTCTTAATAGCAACATGGGAATTTATGACCCTTAAATATCCTTTATAACCCGACCAAACCCTCCTTGTCCAAGCTTATTTTCCTCTGCAAAGTTGCTCGTTGCAGAAACTAATTCGTTGTAAGAAAACTTCTTTGGTCCAATACCTTGTTCGAATTCATCATCCATTGAAAGATCAAAGCCAAGCTCCTCTTCTTTTTCTCCTTTCCCTTCACGACACTTTTTCCTAAACACAAAGCAAACCAACACCAAACAAATACTTAAAATGGATACACCTAAACTCAGGCCCACCACCAATTTTGTCTTTGGGTCATCTTTCTTCTTCTCCACAGAAGGTGCTGGCGATCGCTGAATCGTAGAAGGTGATGTCGATTCAAAAGACCAAGTGGAAAGAATATGCAACTCAGAAATCAATCCTGTCGAAGCTGAGAACCCAAATTCAACCGATTCTGGTAAATGATCTGTCAAATTAATTACCAAAGAAAGGTTCTGTTGAATAGGGGTGTTATCATAATTGAAACCAGTGAAGGTAACGCTTAAATTTTGCGTACTAGAATCGTAATTGATACTTGCACTATATGTTCTATTCTGGTTTATAGTACAATACCATGGTGTAGAGATCTGAGACTTCATGTTGTTGATATTGATGCCAACGTGTTCACCAACTGAATCCAGTGGATCAAATTCTTCATTTTGAAATGTATCAAACTCCACTGCAACAAATTTATTTGCAGCCAGGAAACTGGGTTGTCCCATTTGTTTGCGGCTCAAAAAGCCGAGGCTGGCGCCATCTGTTGGTCTAGGAGCAGGGAAATTTGGGGATAAGAGGAAGAACATGAGCCCATCTGAATATCTGTCTTTACCTTGAGAATAGATGATGAAGGAGAAGTTGGAAGTGAAGCTGGCCACTTTTTCTGATTTCTCGTCCCAAAGATGCATCTGCTCTGAATATGTGGCTCGACCCCAGTTGTCTACTTCATCTGGCGTTAGTTGGATCACTGAACCTGATATCGTAGCGTTTCCTTTTCGGATTATAGATTTGTTGTTGATTGTTTGACTGAAATCGGTGTAGTTGAAGGATATCTGAGTTGCACAAGGGTTTATGAGCAAGAGGAAAATGCTTATTAACAAGTAGATGATACGGAGCTTCGGTGCCTGGAAAACCATGGCTAGAGAAAGTGGGTTTGGGGCTTATAGGTTTACCAATTGTTATCAAATATGATAGGGAATGGACGGCTAAGACATCAACCTGAGATACCATCCATCTTCAAAATTATTGACTCAACTACAAGTCAATATATATTATACTGCTTATTTTATTTCTTTTCCTATTTCCATTACTTACATTAAGAGGTATATATTAATTATTTATTTTGATAATTCTTTTATGAAAAATTGAAAAAATTAACAAAACTTTCGTGAATCCATATTAAAAAGAGCGAAGAGGTAGTATAAATAGTGTTTTGGGCGGTTTAAAAATTTGGGTGAATCCGTTTATACGCACTGTTTGATGCGTTTGCTAAACAACTCTATTTAGCCAAAACTTATGGTTCTGAACTCTACACTATACATCCTTCAGAGTCCGGACAATAGAGAGGAGCTACTCTTAGAAAATAGGAGAACGAGGAGGACTGCTTTACCTGCTCCGCTGTAGCAGACCGTATGGTATGGATCAACTATATTGATCAAGACTTGACAACAAAAACTTAGGTAGTCTAGACTCTAGACTACCTAAAATGCGCCCCACAAGACTTGGTCAATAGCATATTGCTGAAGTTACTTTTGCAGCTGCCAGGGCCCAGGAGACTAGGTGATTAAAATTGCCAAAACTTATTTGATTGTTTTTTTTTGGGTGGCGTGACTTTTTTCCACTGGATTTTGTCCCTTTAGGTCCAGCTAAATACAGGTGTATACTTTCGGTGTAAAATGCAGAAGAGGTAAAACGAAATCTGAAAGACTTTTATCGGGAGAAACTTACGGTGAGTAGTAGTATCACATAAATAATTTTGAATTTGAAGGTAGAATGAAGATAACTTCATGTTTTGATTTTGGCTAGAGTTTCATACTAATAACGTGTTGTAAAGTAATGGAAATATCAAGAAAAAAGAAAGATCTATGAGAATGAAAAAATAAAATAGAACTCAAGTGGTCATCCGAAGTCCGAACTATAGCTTGGTGGCAGTATATTGCGGTTTTAGATTTAAAACAAAGTGAAAATTGTGTTATAAATAGTGTAGAGAAAACATGAACTCATGGTGCAAAAAAAAAAAAAAAACAAAAACGTGAACTCGTGGTGCAAAAAAAAAAAAAAAAGTGTTTGATACAATGTGATATATAATAGACAGCATAGAATTTCCTTGAGCAGAAGAAGTCAATCCCCATTTAATTGGTAGAAATCATCAGTGATAGTAATAGAATTGCTTGAAATTTGGTCACAAGAAGGTAATTAGCCATGTGACTGTAGCTCATTTTATTGATAGCGGATTTTAGACAGCTTTATTTGTGAATCTGTGTTCATCAAACCATTATTGTTGTCTTATGCTGGTTTTAAATTTTTGTTAATGTGAATGCATTTTCATTTGCCAAATTTTAAGGAAATCAGAAATATGCAAGGTTAACAATTTTTAAACTATTTTCATAATGAAAAAAAAGGGGTCGTTTGAGAAAAAAGTTAATCTAATGTCGTCGCAATCTTTACATAATTTGTCATACGTACCTTATTTATGTGAGACAAGTTCCAAGTTGGTATAAGAAAATAATAATGGAAATCAGTCAAATTGCTACTAATTAATCTTATCTTAATTCATCAAAAATAAAAAAATAAAATAATCTTATCTTAAAGCTTTGCGGTGGAATAAAATGAAGTTGCTGTATGGCGATGGCGATTAGATTTGTGTCCAAGGGGAGTGTTTCTGGCGACTACCATTTTTTTAATGCTCTTCAATAATCCGCCATTAGACTAGCTTTATATCACTATATATAACCCCTCATAAATGTTCATTTATCATCAAAAGAAACCAAACATGATGATGTTTAAGATTTCACTAGCAATTGTTTGTGTCATTGGCTTAGCCACGGTCCAGGTCTCCCTTGCCCAAAACTCACCACAAGACTACCTCAATGCTCACAACGCAGCACGTGCACAGGTTGGTGTTGGACCCATGAGATGGGATGCAAAAGTAGCTTCTTATGCCCGAAACTACGTTGAGAAACTTAAAGGTAGCTGCGAACTTGTGCATTCAGGAGGACCTTATGGTGAGAACCTAGCATGGGGTAGCCGTGACCTTTCGGGCACAGCCGCTGTGAACATGTGGGTAGCAGAGAAGCCCAAGTATGACTACAACTCTAACTCATGTGTTGGTGGTGAGTGCCGCCACTATACACAGGTTGTTTGGAGCAACTCAGTGCGTTTGGGGGTGTGCCAAAGTTCGATGCAACAATGGTGGTACCGTTATTAGTTGCAACTATGACCCCAGGCAACTATGTCAATCAGCGTCCCTATCTAAGAGTTATTCAAGAAGTTCTAGGCATATATAATGCTTAGGATATATATATATATATATATATATATATATATATATTTGGTTAATAATAAGTGGATATGATCCAAGTTGTGCCCATCTTGTGAACTATGTAATCACTCTTGTGTATAATAATAAAAATGAGACAAAAGTTTATCGCTGCTTGACCAATGAATGCATTTCTTGTAGCAAGCTTATTTGTGTTGTCATACTGAAGAGAATTAATACTAGTAATTTGATTTATTTAATTGTAATTTTTTTGTTTTTCGTTCTTATCCTCTCGACTCTCGAGTGGCATTCTAAACGCACCGGCATGACTATCATGATATAGTTTCATCTTCTTCAGAGACAGACAAAGGCATTACTTCAATCTTGCTCTTCAAAGGCCAGCATCAATGCTCCACCTTGACAAATCTAAAATCCAACTGCTTTTAATGCTACACTTGGTGACAAGCCTGCATTACGAGGCTTGGCACTTCCATCTAGATATGAATTTATAAACAATATGGTAATCATTAGTTAATAAATAACAATATATACGTTGTCAATATGTTTCTCTCCTTTGCTGTCCACATGAACTTCTTTAGTTGTGGTTTTTGTTTTCTCCCAAAAGTGGATCATTTGGCAAGATATATTGTCGAGTAGGGGGTTAAATGTCAAAAAGTAGTTTGAAAAACTTATGCAAATATACTGGCTAAATTACAAATTGCACTCTTTAATTTTGTCCAAAATTAAATCAAATCACTTAACTTTTTGTTTATTTACTGTATCAGTCATATAACTTTCATTTATTTTCAATTTAGTCATTTAATCTATTTCCATTTGATGGGCTGCCGCTAAGTGTCTTAAACTACATAGTTTTGGTATTTTTGTTCATTTCCAATTATATTGCTCTTAACTTAAGAAAGAAAGTATGAAAAATAGGGTTAATGGAATTGGAGAGATTAATTTGAACCTTTCACTACAAAAAACGCGGCTACAGGTTAGACTTTGAGCCTCGTTTATTAAGGATGCGGCTCCACCTTGGACATATAGCCACATTTACTAAACGCGGCTATAAACCCCCCCTGAAGCTACATTTTACACAAACCCGACTACAGGCCCATCCTTTTTCTTTTTTTTTTCTTTTTTTTTTTTTTTCCGAATATGGTTGGAGCTGCGTTTAACAAACGCAGCTCAGGGTATGCTTAGAGCTGCGTTTGACCAAACACAGCTTCTACACGTCTGGAGCTGTGTTTGGTTAAACGCGGCTTCAAATTTAGTATAAATTAAAAAAAAAAAAAAAAACCCTAAGCTGTCCTCCACACAAGAAAAAAAAAACCCTAAGCTCTCGATCTCAAAAAAACTATCAAACTACTCTCTCCAAATCCCCTTCCTCTCAACTCTCAACTCTCAAACTCCTTCCCTCACTTCCACCCTTTCCGAATCCCCTTCCACCCTCCGCTCTTCCCTCCTTTCCATTCCTTTCTCATCAATCGGTAACACACACACACACACACACACACACACACACACACTCTCTCTCTCTCTCTCTCTCTTGAACTCTCAATCTCCCTAAAGACACTCTCGCAAGGCCGACTAACAGTAAGTTTTTTAAATTGTTTGTTTTGCTTTGTGTTTTAGGGTTTCGATTTTAGGTTTAGGGTTTCGATTTTGGGTTTAAATGTTCAATTTTCCCAATTTGGTTCTAGATTTGGATTCAAAAATTAATAACAATAAATCAAGTTTTAATATGTGACTTTCTTTTCACTTCCTTTTCAATTTTTTAACAGCGATGCTTACGATCCAGAGATAGAGAATGAGGAAAAAATAAACCTTGCGATACATAGATAAGAAGGAGACAGACATTGAGAGAACTACCACCGGTAAGTTATTCTTTTTTTCATTCAATTTGGTTGGATTGATTTTTATTTAGGTATTTGGGTAACATTAGGTTTTGATTTGATTTTTTGAAATTTGGGGTTATATATGATTTAGGTTTGGAGAGGGCAAAAACAGAGAAATAAGAGAGAAGGAGAGAGTTCTCTGTTCCCATTTATTTTTTCAGTTTCTTGAGTTTTGTTTTGTCCATTATTGTTTTTTTTTTGTTAGAATTTTGTTCTTGTTTGGCAGTTTTTTTTTTCTTCATTTGCCACTGAAATTAATTTTTGAATTGTTTTTTTCTTTTTCTTTTGTTTCTCCCTTCAGTTGCAAAATACCGTTCCTTGTGCCTGATAAAGACATTGGGACTTCTGCAATAAGAGAATTAAAAGGTACAGTTAGATTTTAATTTCTTTGGTTCTTGCTAGAATTAAGATCCTTAATAAATGCAAATATTGAAGTGTGCTTTTTACATTTGAACACACATGACTCAATTAAGAGCTTTTACGTACTAAAAAAACAATTCAATAAATTAAGGGTCTGGTATGAAGATTGAAGAGTACTTATCTTCAAACAAAAGATTCAAATATATATATATATATATATATATATAATTAATAAAATAGCTCATTTAATTTTCTCAATCAATTTGATAAAACTTTAGAAATACATCCTTTTCTTGTACTTTTTTTTTTTTTTGGGGTGCTAATACATCCTTTTCTTGTACCATGGAACATATTATATCTATATAATGATATTTGTTATATTCAAACCATTGAAATTGGTCAATACTGATGAGACATTGCCTTATCATAAACTGTCCCACTTTTATAATTACAATTTATTCAAATTTCATATTCTATCTTTCTAACCATCGATTTTAAATAGCCAAGTTGCCTAACTAACCTAAATGGTCCAAATTTTCATCATAAAGCATAAGAAAACACATGTTTGACTTTTACTTCTAGGTCAAACAAATGTTTTTCTTTTTTTCAAGTTTATCTATGGTCATCTTACTTGTTAAGTCAAAGGTGTCAATTTTCTTACATTAAGTAACTATCTTTTCCTACGATACAATCCATAGACTAAATTGAACAGATTGGTATGAACCTAGGATGAGAAAACACTAAAATATAATTGAGAACAATTGAACATTTTGCAATACTTAGCCTGATCTCAAATCTCAATCCACTTTTTTTGTTGTGTATAAACTTCCCTATGTAAGGTTAAATTCAATCAACCATTTTGTTGGCTTTATTCCGTGGCAAATTTGCTTGTATTTTAACAATTAGTAACCTTGTATTTAGGTGAGATTCATGTAAGGGTAGTGTGTGAGAGAGTGTGAAGAAATGCTTAAGATTGTGCAAAGATGCAGAGACTCGCGGCTGGAACTCACAACTGGCAAGCTGCCAACTGTAGCACACGTGAGAAGCATGCAAGGGAGCTGAAGAGTCACGCCAGTTGTCGCACTACAGGACAAAAGTTCTAGGCTAGCCAGGCCGTTAGCTCGTGGCTTGAACTCGCAACTCTGACCAGTTGCGAGGCCAAGTCGCCAAACTACCCTGTTTGGGAAAAACCGACTCTTCGCATTCCAAACACACACCATTATATATAGACCCTTATACCCACGAAATGTAGAGAGCTTTCAGAGAGAATTTTGAGAGAGAAACTCTAGAGAAAAACAAGATTGATTCATCCACAATCTTCACCTAAGAGACTCTTCAAATTCCTCTACTCTCTTCCTCTCCATTGATACATCCTTGAGAGGTTCTTGACCAAATCTTTTTCTCACCATACCCATATCTGTGAGAAGGTTTATTTTGTGCTTTGGAAAGCAGTAAGGAAGGAACCAATTCACATTGGTTGATGATATGGGCTATAGCAGAATCCAGTAAGTTAGAAAAGAAAAAGGTTCGACGCAACCTCGTTGGAGTAAGAAGCTTTTAGGGCTTAGGTACACTAGGTAGATTAGGCTTGGATGGTCTATTGCAGTTCATGTATCCCAACTACATTTTCTAGTGGATTATTGACTGCTTGGAGGGCAGTAAAGAGGTTTTACGCTGAGGGTTTCAGTTTCCTCTTCGATAACACATCTTGTGTTGTCCTTGTATTTGTATCTCTCTTCCCTTTATCTTTACCATTTAATTACTGCGGTGATTGTGATTATTTATGGTTTAGATTGTTTATCAATTCGTTTATCAGCTTATGTTCATGTTTCGCACATTTATTGTTTGACATTAAGCTTGAATTGATAATTTTGTAATTGGGTCTAAACGTTCAAGGGTGTTTTATACACATTTTGAACATTCATTTGGTATAAGAGCGGATGCACTCTTAGTGGTTTCATTACCTTAGTGCAATCCCTGACCCCTTATTGAGATGGATATGTCTCATTCTCTAAATGTACCACCATTTTTTTATGGTAATAATTATGCTTTTTGGAAGGTCCGAATAAGGGCATTTTTGTGTTCTATTGATGATGCTGTGTGGAATGCAGTTGAAGTTGGTTGGACTAGGCCGGAGACTACCAAATCCATTTGGGATAAGGCAACTCTTGCAGCGGCTAATGCTAATAGTAAAGTCTTGAATGCTATTTTCTGTGGTGTCTCTCTAGAAGAATTTCACAGGATTTCACATATCACTATTGCTAAGGAAGCATGGGAGATTTTGGAGACAACTTATGAAGGAACTAAGAAAGTGAAGGACACCAAATTACAGATGTTGACCACTCGCTTTGAGGAGCTCAAAATGAGCAAGGATGAGTCCTTTGACTCTTTTTATAGTAAGCTGAACGAGGTGGTCGTCGGCAAATTCAATTTGGGGGAAAAGACGGAGGATTCTAAAATAGTAAGGAAAATCCTTTGGTCACTGCCAGAAAGTTTCCGTGCTAAAGTGACGGCTATTGAAGAGAGCAAAGATCTTGATGACATTAAAGTCCAAGAGTTGATTGGCTCATTGCAGACATATGAATTGTCGCTGCCTACGCAGAGGAAGAGCAAATCTCTTGCTCCTAAAACAATTGATGAGAGGGCAATATCTCGTGACTCTTCGGATGAGGATGGTGTAGATAAAGATGTGGCGTATCTTTGTGAAAAACTTCCGAAAATTCTTAAAACTCAAGAACAGTGGGAAATTTGGTGACAAAGAAAAATTTCAGAGTTCTGGAAAGGAGAAAATGGAATTTAGAAGGAAAGATGGTAGAGAACCCCAATCTTCACAAGGTATTACGTGCTTCAAGGGCAATGGACATGGACATTTCAAGAAAGAATGTCCTAATTATTTGAAATCGAAGGGCAAGGTCTATGCCACTACTCTAAGTGACTCAAATTCATCAAATTCTGATTCTGAGGATAGCTATGATGGAGAAGGAAACTACTCCGCATTTATAGCTATTGAACATGTTGAGTCCTCGAAGGACCTGAATCAACTTGTACAAGAACTTGGAGAACACAGTGATGAAGAATCCATTGGGATTGTTGAAGAATCAGATGCTGAAGGGGATGAGAATACAGCTAGTCTTCAAGAGAATTACACCCTACTCTTTGAAAAGTCAGGAGAGTATGCAAAGGTAGCAAAGGCGGCTGTGAAGAAAATGAAAAAAGCAGAAGAAGACTACAGAAGTCTCCTGGTCAGATATAAGGAGGCAAAGTGTGAGATTGAGACACTAAATGGTGAGCTATCAGAAGCTTATACAAAAGTGAGATTTCTTAAGCAAGAGGTAGTGCAAGCACATGCCAAGATAGATAGGGTCTCCTCCAAGAAGTTGGAAGATGTTATTTCATTTCAAAAACATTTTTCAGATAAGTCCAGGTTGGGATATATCAAAGGGAGTAGCTCATTGGCCAATGTCACCAAAGAAGTGAAATTTGTGAAGGCTGTAGAGCCGATTGGAGAAGAATCTATTTTCTGAAAAGTTAAGGTTGAACAGAAAAAGAAGGTGGCTAATCAATGGGTGTTAAATAAGTCCTGTAATCAATCTGAAGCCAAATTTGAAGCTAGAGGAAGATCACTGCCAAGATCACAAAGAGGACCTAGAACAAATCATATTTGTCACCATTGCGAATTGCAAGGACATACCAGACCCAACTGCCATAAGCTGAGAGCATTGAACAATGCAAGCACTCCTCGGTCACGAGGAAGAAGAAATGACCGGAGGTCTTGGGGTGGTGAGCAACCAAGAAGTCAAAATAGTGATTCAGGAATGAGGGACGTGATGAAGATGATCGGTGCCTTCACTAATTGCTTGGATAGCTTCACAAGAAGGTTTGAAAGTCCTAACTCTCGTACCCAATCCATTAAGGATATCACCCCAAATGCACGTGACATGTGGGTGATGAAGGGTACTCATGCATAAGCATTACAACATGTCCATGCATTAATACTTCCTATATTTTGTGTATATGCTTGGTTATGTTCTTCTTGCGAGTTTTTTGAGTTGAAATATTATCTGTTTGTCTTTGTTTCAAATGTTTTTACATTGTTGTTTTGTGATCAATCTTCTTCTTACTTTTGTGTCAAAAATCCAAAAAATACATAAAAGGTAGAAAATCCAAAAGTTTGATCGACTTTGTTGAGTTGTGTCTCAAAAAGATGTTTTGCTTTGTACCTTTGTACTAATGGCTTTATGCATCTACGAGCTTAGCTTGTTTCTATTGCACTCATATCATTGTGGGAGAAATTTTGTAATCTATGTGACTGTTGTAAATAGATCTTCAACCTTGTCATGAATGATTAGTGAATGGTATTGTTGATCTTGAGACATGCATAGACTTGTGCCTATATATCTTCCCACTCTTTATTTTATTGTTTTGCTTAAAGAGCTCACCAAATGTAAATCTCCAAATGGAAAGAGATATTGAGCTGCAAAAGCCTGTTACACATACTAGTATTTGACTAGGAAAAGGGAAAGCGACCATAAATAAAATGTATGATGCCCAAAAAGCCAAAGGCTGACTCATCAATTGAAATATAAAAAATTTCAGGCATCGATCTCACAATGAGATGTATGAATTCTAAAAGATCAAATGATATGATGTATATGAAGCCAAATGAAAAGCTCCAAAGTTATGTTATCAAGTTTTGTGGGAGGTCATATATGCGTATTTCTATAATTGAGATGGGTCACATTATCTAGTGCTAGTTATGTATGACTTGTTTGAATTGATCATTGAAGCTTCACATTAGACTAAGGACTATCTCATTGTTGATACTCACACACATCACACATATCTATGATCAATGAATGCCATATTCATTTATGTAATTGCACTTGATTAAATGTGTTTTCACATGCTCTATTTTTATTAATCAAACACAAAACGATTTTTGAGTGTTTTTAGTTGTTTTTGGAAAGTATTTTGTTTTTACAAAAAAGTCAAAATTTCGAAAACAGTGTTGCCCTGTTTTGGCGATTCAGTTGCAAGTTGATTTAACCATATGCACCAGTCGTGAGCCCACTCCAAGATTTTTCGCGGCTCATTGTCTCAGTCGCGAAAAATTCTTAGAATATTTTTCAAAATTTGAGTTTTTGTGTTTCTCGCGGCTCATTATGGCGACTTGTTCGCAGGTGGAAGGTCCAGTCGTGAGGGTTACACAGAGATTTTCGCGGCTCACCTCGCGACTCTCTTGCAGGTATACCTTTCAGTCGCAAAAAACACTTAGGAAATTTTTCAAAATTTTGGCCTTAAGTGTTCTAGCGACTGACCTTGGCAACTTGCACGTGACTTAACCCAATCACGAAAAATGCGTGTTTTGCGTTTTAAAATAAGTTTTTAAAACTTTTCAATTTTTCCCTTGAATTTTCATGACTGTTCATTGTCTTCCCAATTTCAAACCTCTCTCAAACTCACTGTGTCACTCTTCGAAAAATCTACATTTTTGCACTATTTCTACTTCAATCTTCAAGAAAAAGGTATGAGTTTTCTCTTTTTCACTTCATACTTCATGATTTGAGCACTATTTTCTTGAATCTATAAGTTGTGTTGTTGTTTTAAGATTTGAGAGGATTCGGATTTGGGTTTGTTTTGTTTGGGGTTTGTTGCATTTAACAATCTGAGTAATGATATGCATTTTCTTATATTTGCCATTTTGTATTGTGTTATGTTGTCTCTAGACTCAACATTCATATAATACCCATTGTGCAAAGTCTTGTAGACATATGCTTTAGTGTTCAGAGATTGTTAAAATTGGTTTCTTAATGCATTTTGTTCATAGATTTCTTGTTGCACATCTTCATCTGTGTTATGTATTAGGTGTTTTGGTAATCTGGTTATGCTTGTACACACTGTCACATTGAGTTTTTGGGTCTTTGATCCTCATTGTGTTTCTAATTTGGTTCTAATGTGTTGAGTGTCTATCTATTGTGCTTTGTTCTTGTGCCCTCTTCTACTTGTTTACAGATGACTCCCACACCTACAAAGAAGAAGACCCTTGCTAAAAAGGCTGACAAAAGGCTGAAAATGGACCATAATCTTTTTAGGTCTGTTTAACACTTTGAGAGATATAAAGATTCTTTCTTGAAGGGAACTATTGTACAGGAAAGATTTGTAGACTTGGGGGATTTGAAGGACACTTTTATTCCAGAATGTTTTGAGGGCAGAGGATGGGATAAGTTGTTAAGTGACCTACCTCCAGTTTGTGAGCCATTAATAAGAGAATTTTATTCAAATGCTATCATAAAAGAGGATGAAATAAATTGCTGGATCAAAGGACGTGAATTCACCCTAGATGCACATGATATTGATGAAGTCCTAGGGCTTGAGGGTTTAGAGGATTATGAATTCACAAATTACAAGGGCAGGATGCTTTCTATAGAAACTGTCTAGAATCGCATTGGTGGACAGAGAGAGGGGAGATGTCTCAACACTAATGCCTTCCCTGCTAACATGAGGTGTCTCACCACCATCATGATGTTCAATCTCTATCCAGTGAGGAAGCTAACTACAATTAACAATGCTAGAGCTATCTTCCTCATGGAGCTCAAGGAGAAAACTTTCATTGATATCAGCTCCCACATATTTGACACAATTGTGGATGAGACTAGAACCACTTCTAGGCCCAAGCTGATCTTTCCAAGCCTACTCATGAGGATTTTTAGAGCAAAAGATGTTGCAATCCCTCAAGATATCAGTTACATGACTCCACTTTCAGCCATTAACAAACAAACCATCACAAGAATATAAGTTTGTCTTCCAGGTGATGAAAAAGAAGGTGACCAAGGAGAAGGTGATCCAATGGAAACTGAAGTAAAGGCTGTAGGACAGACATCTACTCCCAGAAGCAGAAGCAGAGGCAAAAGGAGCAGGGCTTCAACCTCATCAACTGTACCTCTAGATGCATTTCAGATCATCCTGGAGACGATTGATGGAATCAGAGAGGTCCAGAACGAGCACACTGACAGAATGGCAGCTACCCAAGATTAGCTCAACATACTTTCAATCGAGTTTGACAGCATTAACACTCAGCACTGACCCTTTGGCCATTTCGGTAAAAAATGGGGAGAATTTTTTAGTGCTATTTTGAGGGGGAGCAAGTCAAAAACAGTGTTTATATTGTTTATTTTATTTCTGTTTATGGTTGTGGTATTATGTTTTGGATAATGCTTTGATACTTTATGGTTAATCATGGATTTGCTGTCGTTCTTTTGAAAGCTCTTGGTTTTAGTTATATAATGTTATTCAGTTAGTTTTTGTATAGTACATTTGTAACCATTTGCTTTTGTAAGCTTTTAGGTTTTTGTACTCATACTTTGTAGCTTTTATACTTGTTGCTAAATGTTATGCATTTTCATTAAGTACATCACTCTTGTGCCCTTGTAGGATTTTGTTCCGAGATGCATATATGTTTTATGCATTGGTTGAGTGTTAGACATGCAAATGATACTCTGCAAATGAGCTTATCATCTTGCATGTCCAGATGTTCATTCCTTGTGTGAATGAGCATTGTGATCACTTTTGTATAGTGATTGCTTGTTTTGGTCAAGCCATAGTTTATTGATTTATCCCATTTTGCTTAATCACATAGTGCTTGCTTCATATGCATTTCAAGTTTTCTGCATACAATGATATTATTGTGTTGTTGTGTTTCAGGAGATACTTGTTCTTATGGTTCAAGAGCTTATCAGAATCTAGAGTTAGGTGTGAGTGAGTTTTGTTCAACTATTCCTAACTCACGCGTTAAGTCTAAAGTCTGTTGTAGGGTTTTGTCATGGAATAGCCAAAGGGGGAGATTGTAAGGTTGAATTTAATCAACCATCTTGTTGGCTTTATTCCGTGCCAAATTTGCTTGTATTTTAGCAATTAGTAACACTGTATTTAGGTGAGATTCATGTAAGGGTAGTGTGTGAGAGAGTGTGAAAAAATGCTCAAGATTGTGCAAGGATGCAGAGACTCACAACTGGGACTCACGACTGGCAAGCCCCCAACTGTAGCACATGTGAGAAGTATGCAGGGGAGCTAAAGAGTCACGCTAGCTGTTGCACTACAGGACAAAAGTCCCAGGCTGGCCAGGTCTTTAGCTTGCGGCTTGAACTCGCGACTCAGATCAGTTGCGAGGCCAAGTTGCTAGACCACTCTATTTAGGAAAAACTGACTCTTCGCATTCCAAACACACACCACTATATATAGACCCTTATACCCATGAAATGTTGAGAGCTTCCAGAGAAAATTTTAAGAGAGAAACCCTAGAGAAAAACAAGATATATTCATCCACAATCTTCACCTAAGAGACTCTTTAAATTCCTTTACTCTCTTCCTCTCCATTGATACATCCTTGAGAGGTTCTTGACCAAATCCTTTTCTCACCATACTCATATCTGTGAGAAGGTTTATTTGGTGCTTTGGGAAGCAGTTAGGAAGGAACCAATTCATATTGGTTTATGCTATGGGTTATAGCGGAATCCGGTTAGCTAGAAAAGAAAAAGGTTCGGCGCAACCTCGTTGGAGAAAGAAGCTCGGAGGGCTTAGGTACACTTGGTAGATTAGGCTTGGAGAGTCTATTGCTGTTCATGTATCTCAACTATATTTTCTAGTGAATTATTGACCGCTTGGAGGATGGGGGAGACGTTTTACGCCAAGGGCTTCGGTTTCCTCTTTGATAACACATCGTGTGTTGTTCTTGTGTTTGCATCTCTCTTCCCTTTATCTTTACTGTTTAATTACTGTTGTGATTGTGATTATTTATGATTTAGATTTTTTATCAATTCGGTTATTAGCTTATGTTCATGTTCCGCACATTTATTGTTTTACATTAAGCTTGAATTAATAATTTTGTAATTGGGGTCTAAACGTTCAAGAGTGTTTTATACACATTTTGAACATTCACCCTAGTTGGATTATTTTTCGAATTGTTTCTCATATTATTTTTTTGATTCTACAATCTTTCTATTTTTGAAAAAGAGACATATTTTTTAGATTTAAGTATCTCGTCCGTTTAGTTGTTGACCGAGCTTTTGGTTGTAATGTGGCAGTAATAATTCTCTCTCTCTCCTTTTTTTTTTTTTTTTTTTTTTTGTGTGTGTGTGTGTGTGTCTTGTTTCCCATGAAAAAGAGATGATTTTCCATCCCCTCTTCTTCTTTTTATTAATAATATTCCTTCATTATTTATGAAAAAAAAAAACTAATGAGATGTGTCACTAACAATGGTATAAACTATTAAGCATACGTTTTTTTGTTTCTTATTAGGAGGCAAAAATAGCATATCTCTTTCGGACTCTTCGAAATCTAATACTATATATAATAGCAGAAGCCTCAAGAAGGTGTTGCCACGTTAGGAAAAAAGACCCCATAAAAAACTGACACGTATATAACTTTAAGTTAAAAAAAGCCGCACGTTGCATTTTTTCAATAATCTTAGAATTTTAACTTTTACTTCTACAACACCGTTTGAAAGCATCTCAGTATAAATAAAGAAAATAAATAAAAGACTCAAACCAAACGTTAGACAAAAAAAGCTTCCGCTATTTCCATTCGTTAAATACAAGCCGGCCAAAAGAAAAACCCTTCCTTGCCGATTTGCTTTGCAGTTTGCCCCATGTTCTGTTTCCTCTCTGCAATAGAGTGCAAACTTGCCCACTTAGATTTCTACCATCAAGTGAGTTTAGAGTCACAAGAGAACGATCGTTACATCGTTTGAAGATTCTTTTAATAATCGTTTGGAATCAGCTAATACTGAAGGAGAGAAGACGATAGAGAGACGGTAAGTTCGAATAACCAATTCTGTTTTTAATTTTACAAATTGGGTTTTGTTTTTTTTGGGAGAATCGTTTGGGCGTTATTTATGATTCGGGTATTTTGGTTTGATTGGTTATGATTTAGGTTTTTCGGTTAGGAGTAGTTTTGTTTAATTTATGTAGATAGACGAGTTAGATTTGGTTTAATCTCTTACCCTATTGTCTTCTCTAGGTTTGCTGTTAATTTAGGGATTTGAAATCAGGGAAACAACCTAGAAGATCAAATTATAAATGAATTGTTATTAGGAATTTTTAGTTTCTGGGTTTTGTATCAAATTCTAACTGAATTGTTATTAGGAATTTTCAGTTTTCTGGGTTTTGTTCCTTTACTTTCATGAATTTCAATTTCATATTTTGTTTTGTTTTGTTTTTGCCTATTTGGGTTGCATTCATTTTGGGTATCTGTTTAAAATCAACATGTATGACCTTTTTTTTTTTATTTTTTTTTTTTTTACAATTGGTATTTATTTCATTCCCTTTTTCTATGTTTCTGTTTCTAATGTTCTCTTTGTTCGTTTTTGTCAAGTTATTTGAGTGCTTTTTATTAAAAAAATTAAAATAAAATTTAATTTTTTCCCCTGCAATTGTGATACATAGGCTGCAGTTTACAGATCATAGTGATTGAGGCATTGCATTAGAACGAGTACCAAATATTTTGAAAGGTAAGTTTTTACCAATGTTAAACTTTTAAAAACCCACACCGGTTCAGTATGTAACTAGTCTATCTACCTTCTTATATACTGTTTCTTCTCTTCAAATTTTCCCTTTTTTTTGTTATGCTTTTTTTCCTTCGTGGGAAGAAACCCAGTGATGCTTGATGAGAAAGAATAGAGGCCTGCCTTCACTCACCTGCCACCACTGGTCAGCCAGTGAAACCACTACTGGTTTTATTTCTTAATCTTCTTCTCCTTTACTATTATAGAGTGAATTGGGGAATTGAACCTTTAATTAGCAGTAGTTGGATTTGAAATAAACTCATTCTATTTTGTAGAATAGATTAGGTGATTACGTTGGTTGTCATTACTCATTAGGATGTTATTATCTCATTAGCCAATTGTTTTGGCTATTTTAATTCTAATTAGTTTGCTATTTGAATTATTTTCAATTGGATGTAATCCGTATCATGGCTGTATTTTATACGGAAAAGTGTAGAAATAAAGATCATTAGAAAAATTAAACCAACACTATGTCTTTTGTCTCATTAAGGAGATTAGACATCTCAAATTGACTAAAATCATCTGTTCTTTTCGGTTGCTAAGGAAATTTTGTATGCAGGTTACTCATATGCAGTCAACGGATAATTTTGATAGAGGAGTTACAGTACTTTGTCCTAATTTACTGTTGGTAAATGTATGATATAACACATAAAGTTGTTAACCTAAGCATTTTTTATATTCTCTTTTTTTGTGTCTTTATCATCATTGTTGCTGATGATGCTTATTACAAAGCCAGTACCCGTTTTCTTTCTGTTTTCATTGGTGGATAGGATTTTCTTTTTTGTGAATTTATGGTTTTCATTTGGTAAAAGTTTGGGTTTTAATTATTACCAAAATAAGAGGGTGAAAAACTATTCTCTTTCTTTGAATAGTGATCACCTCAATTTGCAAAAGAAACTCTAAATTCCACTATTGGCTACAACCTGCTAAATCTTCTAATTGTTGATGTATGCTACAAGATCTCATGTTACTTCATTGGTAGATAGGATTTTATTTTTATCAAATTTATGTATTTCATTTGGTATGAGTATGGGCTTTAAGTTTTCCAAAAAAAAAAAAAAAAGTGGATTTAAAATTGTTCTCTTTATTTGAATTTGTTTTCAAGACTATCAGATTTTTGGTAATTGTATTGTCAAAGCTATTCATTTGTTTTTGTATTTTAATCTGCAATTACCAGTACTTTTTAGTGCCTATGATTATGTTTGATGATAAGTTAGAATTAAAGCTTTTAATTTTCAATGTAAAAGTCTAACTTTATATAGGTTCTCAAAAAATATAATTGGGAAACTTTTTTACAACAATGGAGAGGGGAATTTGAACCATGTTTATCCTATAAATTAAAGCAACTACCTTATGCAATAAACTTATAAATATAATGCATTTTGGCTAAATTTTGATGCGTTTTGGGATGATACAATTATGTAATTTGATTTATGTTATCAAGATGTAATCTACAATTTTACATTGAAATTTTATTCATAATGTTCTACTCATACCAAAAGAATATGTTTTGCAGAGTGCAAAGGCAGATATTAATGTGGATAAGGTTTTCTTTTCAAAACCAAGGGATATTAAATGAAGGCTTGCTGATACTAATTTCAAGATTAAGGTATGTGCGCATTAATAACTTACTCCATCAGTAATTTGAAAATTTCAAGCACACTTTGCAATTTGGTGTTGGTATATAGTGTGTCATATAGTTAGATGGACAGCTTACGTTAAACTCAGAATTTTTCAATATTTACCCTACATTAATATCTAATTATGAAATTCTATTAAATGAACATGTCCTAAATGGATTATATAGTTATTTTGTAATCCATTCTAAGTTTTGAAACAGTCCATATTTAAAATAAATAAATAAACAATTTAACATACTTATCACTAAATAGGTGTTCACTAAAGGCCTCTAATAGGTAAATTGATTTCTTATTCTTATATGATTTATCTTCTCAAGTGTTGGAGCTTAAATACTATAAAACATTGAAAGAGAAAATCAAGTAACTTATGCAGTAGGTGATTGATGGAAGATGTGAGTTGCAAATTGTCCCACTGTCTACATTTATGAATGTTGAGAAAGAAGACATTTGAGGTTTTCTGCTTAGGAAATTGTACTATCGCATGCTGTTTTAATAGCCATAATTTAAGAAAAAAGTTTCATGAAAGTTTCATTTCATATTTGTTATACAAATTCCTTATTTAAAGCATTAACATTTTTATTTTATGTTTTAGTTTCAATTAAAGTGTCATTTTTTTTATAATATAATCTACGTTTTATTTGTCTACTTAAATAAGGAAAACAATTTATTTATTTTTATTATTATTTTTTTTAATGGTAGTAGGTAGATGCCTTACAATTGGTAAATAGCTGAACATACATATACATTACCCTTATCAATTTTAGTATCTTCTACTTGGGTTTTTACCAAATTTTTCTTTTTTTTTACTCTCTGATCTTCCATGGAAATTCGGCAACACCTTGTTAAAAGATAAGAAAAATATGATTATATTCTAATAGATATTTTCCTATGTTTTTTTATTGGATTTTGTTTTTAAGTAAAATTTTGATTTAGAAATTTTGATTAGACATGTTTAAAGGAAAAAGAAATGATAAGAGCTATCTAACGCTCATTCACGTGGTCTAGATTTTAGATGGTAGAACTAATTTCGCATTGGTATGTGATCTTCATTTGGAATCGATTTAACATTAACATTTTGTTCTGAATCTTCTGATATGTCCAAGTATGCAAAAAGATCCTCAATGGCTTGGTTGCTTACAATATTAGAACCATAAAGACTTTTAACAGAGAAAGCATGAAGTCCATAAACAAATGGTTAAACTATTTGACTTTTGGTCAATTTTAGGATTATAAATGTTATTTTGAGTGATGAATCTAAATTTTTATGATGTTATGAAGAAAGGTTTTTGTTTTTCTTCTGTTGTAAGTTTTTTTTTTTTTTTTCCCGTTATTCAAATTATGTTAATTTATATTATTATGATGAAGTATTATTTACTTTTGATGATGTTATATAAAAAAGAAGTGTACTTTTGATGATTCTATAAACAAACAACCAGCAAAATTATAAAAAAAAACCCATGCATTTGCACGGGTAATTAGCTAGTTTTGTTAAAATACAAATACAACATTCGTGTTTGGTGAAATTACGTTAGACACCCATAATATGAAATTACAAATGGATCATTTTTTTTTTTTTTTTGAGAAAAATTACAAATGGATCTTATATGTTTATAAAAATTATTTTTAACAGGGGAGAGAATTCAACTTAGAAAAAAATTTAATGGGTTCGGTAATACATCATTTAAGAGCTTTTTAATGATGGGGAGATTAAAATAAATATGAATGCAATAACAAACATAAAGCAAATCGAATCAAAAACTAAGGAGTTGATTGAATCTACTTGACCTAATTGTCTGGGGATAGCGCATGAAATATTTTACTTATGTGATTCTAAAAGAACAAAACTATTGAAATCATAAACAATTAAATATATTTGTAGACCAGATGAATGCAGAATGATAATTACAAATTTGATCAAAGCGAGTGTTTGACTTCTTTTACCTAAAAACAGATTTTGTCTCTTACACTATTTCTTCTGTGGTACTTTGAGACTTTTAAATGTTTGACATGGTAAAACGGGTCAGAATTTTCTGACCCGACCCGACCCGAACCCGAACAATTTTTTTAAAACTTTTTTTTTTGGGTAAAAAAAATAGTAAAACTAAGACAATATTGGTTTAATTGTTTATTATGAACTTTAAGGAAACAATTGATACATTTACATAACTGCATGCAAATTAATTGAAAGACAAATGAATGAACAATCTGTAATGAGTAAAGATTTTTAGATATCAAATAGCAAAGTACATGCCAAGATAATATGGTTACAGTAGAGTTAAAAACATAGATTTAAAATTGTAAACATGTGTAAGAAACATTCACAAGTGTGAAAATAGTGAAGCTAAAGTATCAACTTAGTATAAATTATGAATACTTAGACTTATTTTTTAATAATTTATGTCCAAAATAAACGGTTTTTTCAAAATAAATTATGATATTTTTTAGAGTGTGCGTTACTTAATAATAATATGATATTCATAAAAGATACCATGTATAAATAAGTAAGCAATCAAATTTTAAAGTATATCTTAAATTGAAATAGAGTGTCAACCACAATTGATAATAGATTATAAAATTAATTTCAAGATTGTAAATTTCTTATATGTTTTTATTCTTTATCAAATGAGTTATCCAATGAGTCATTTGTAATTTTGTTTTATATTTTGGAATGTTGATACTGTGTAGAAATAAAACTTGTGTATTTGTTTTACTTATCTTTGTGTTATTTTGTTTTAGATATCAATGTTAGGCTTTGTATAATTTTAAAATTATTGAATAAGTATTAATAAATTTAACTGAGTTCATTCTTGATATAAGTGGTGAATTCAAAATAATGCATTTCACATCAAGTAATTTGTTGCATAACTTTCTGTGGGGCCCTATCGCGCTTACCACGCTGGCCCACTACACGCGGCCCAAGGCCCGCGCCGAGGACAGTGCTCAGGCCAAGGACAATGGGAAAGAACCCAGAACGTCCGAAGCCCGCACCGAGGATGATCTGTCCTCGGCGCACCGACTTCATCAAAGGGAAAATATCCCACCAACATTTTGGCCGTCTTAATGAAGACATGACCAGCGGACCCAGTCGCCTCGATTACCTCAACTAATAGAAAGTCTGTAAAGGCGGCTGAGAACTAACATAAAGCCTGTAAACTACAGTTGATGTGACAAACTCCTGTACACGACGATCAGATAACTGACAAGTGGATGATCAAGATCAACAAAAATAAGACTATATAACTAGCAAGATTCTAAACATGAAAGGGGATCCGGGGGGGGAGAAGAAAAAGAGATCCTCGGTCAGAACCGAGGATCAATAAGCCTTACAAATACTTGGCCAAAATGACAACGGAGTGAAGATCCTTCTTACATAAACTTCTAAGTCCAATTCGTTTAGAGGGATCCGCCCTAAAATTCGTTGATTGTCCGTTATATGCCTAGTCCTTCCTACCCATTCTCTACAAATTTTATTGTCTAGGGTCCATTACATTTTGAGTCCCTACAATTTGCGCCCACCGTGGGGCGGACTTGTGCGTTAGCGGCACAACGTAAAGAAAACAAAACGACAAATCAATCGAGAAAAGATGCAGATCCATACAGTTCTTAGCAACAATATTCATTCGACAGTTTACAACAACAAGAAACAAGTGCAAAAAAAAAAAAAAAAAAACAAAAAAATATACACAATACATGAAATAAGTATACTTCTTTTATTCATACATGAAAAAAGATTACATCTCTTACAAGTAATGCTCAGGGGACTTGTTCTAAAGCTAACTACAAAGGCAGACACATGACGAAGCCGACAGAGGAACAAAGGGTGGAGAGCAACAATGGCAGAAGAACAGAAGATAGAAAAGGAGAATAGAGGAAGAGATGAAGAAAAGAAGAGATGAAGAACAAATATCAGAAAAGAAGTGAAGGACGAGAGGAGGAAAGAAGAAAGCGGAAGTGAGAAGAGAGAAGAAGTGAGAAGAGAGAAGAATGGGGAAGATAGGAAAGCTACATTAAGGGGTGGAAGAGGCTGCGGAACCTAACGGTTGCGCTCTTGGGTTCCGCCTGGTTTCTCTCCGACCCCCACTGTAGCTTGCTTGGGGGGTCAAAGACCCATACCCAAGAGAGGGAGGTTACGTTCTGTCCGAATCCTCCTCCAGGTGGTAAGGAGGGCTGTGTCCCCGGTTAGGTTGAAAAGAAGGAGAATCTTCGGATCTCCCAGATACCCATCCCAGCGTAGCGGCCAGGGTCGGAATGCCATCCTCGGCTCCTGATAGGGGCTGTGCATCCCCAAGATTGCCCTTTTTAAGGGCCCACTCATTCGAAGGGACTCAAACGGCTATGTTTGGCGGAGCCTTAATGGGAGATGTTTATGGGAGAAAGTTGATATGGACTTTTGTCAAGTGTGAAGGGGAAGGTTGCCCTAGGAACGCCTTTTATAGTGGGAGGAACATTGATGAGGGCCAATCCACATTAAATCCCAGGGAGAGATTTCCGGAGACAATGATGCCGCCCCAATTTCCAAGGGGCTTGCCAACCGTTAGATCCTCATCAATCCATGGTCAGTATTAATGAGGGGACGCCTCATTAAACAGGAAGACACCGAAGCGTCATAACACCTCACCCGGACAGCCCAAAAGACGCCTCGTTATCTGAAGAATCCCACCAAACGAAGAGGCAAAACACGGCAAGGTCTTATCCTCTACCAACTTCAGCATTTACTATTATTATTATTCTGCTTGAAAATTGTAATTATTTAATGCTTATTGTAAAACGCGGCGAGAATTAAAACGGCTACGGATACATAGATAAAATAGATGATTATTAAATGAGAAAACTAGGTACTGGACAGAACCAAGGCACTGCATGGTCCTCGGACCCAGGCCTCATGGGGAAACCAGATACTTCAGATGATTAAAAGGGAAAACTAGGTACTGGACAGAACCAAGGCACTGCATGGTCCTCGGACCCAGGCCTCATGGGGAAACCAGATACTTCAGATGATTAAAATAGAAAACTAGGTACTGGACAGAACCAAGGCACTGCATGGTCCTCGGACCCAGGCCTCATGGGGAAACCAGATACTTCAGATGATTAAAATAGAAAACTAGGTACTGGACAGAACCAAGGCACTGCATGGTCCTCGGACCCAAGCCTCATGGGGAAACCAGATACTTCAGATGATTATTAAAAGAGAAAACTAGGTACTGGACAGAACCAAGGCACTGCATGGTCCTCGGACCCAGGCCTCATGGGGAAACCAGATACTTCAGATGATTAAAATAGAAAACTAGGTACTGGACAGAACCAAGGCACTGCATGGTCCTCGGACCCAGGCCTCATGGGGAAACCAAATACTTCAGATGATTAAAATAGAAAACTAGGCACTGGACAGAATCAAGGCACTGCATGGTCCTCGGACCCAGGCCTCATGGGGAAACCAGATACTTCAGATGATTAAAATGGAAAACTAGGTACTGGACAGAACCAAGACACTGCATGGTCCTCGGACCCAGGCCTCATGGGGAAACCAGATACTTCAGATGATTAAAATGGAAAACTAGGTACTGGACAGAACCAAGGCACTGCATGGTCCTCGGACCCAGGCCTCATGGGGAAACCAGATACTTCAGATGATTAAAATGGAAAACTAGGTACTGGACAGAACCAAGGCACTGCATGGTCCTCGGACCCAGGCCTCATGGGGAAACCAGATACTTCAGATGATTAAAATGGAAAATTAGGTACTGGACGGAACCAAGGCACTGCATGGTCCTCGGACCCAGGCCTCATGGGGAAACCAGATACTTCAGATGATTAAAATGGAAAATTAGGTACTGGACGGAACCAAGGCACTGCATGGTCCTCGGACCCAGGCCTCATGGGGAAACCAGATACTTCAGATAGCTAAATGAGATCGAGAAACCCAATACGTCCGGCAAGAATAACATGTCATCATGAAAGCTAAACGTTAAGCAGAACCAAGGTATTGTATGGTCCTCGGACCCAAGCCCCAAGGAAAACCAAGCATAAAATGAGAAAACCGAGCACTAAGTAAAGCTTAAACGCATTGCATGGTCAAAGACCTCAGGTCAGCGGGAAGAAAATCTCCCCGTAAAAAATAAACGCTAAGAAAAATCGAGGTCTTGTATAAATTTCAGACCTAAACCTCTATGGGAATCAGTCATTACGAAGCCATGCAAACGCTGATCGAAACCAGGGCTCTTGTACGGGTCATGAGCTAAAAACTGAGGCAAAGCCAACTCCCTTTCAGGCGCCAAATAAACGAGTCCCATCAGGGACGAAAACCATGAGAAATTAACTGCTATGGCATAAACGACCCAAGCCTAACCATCCTCGAGCGACACTTCGCGCAAAAAGAAAGCTGCAAAAACAGCCGAAATAGCAATAATATTATTAGTATAACAAAACCCAAACAGGCCGAGAAAAGGCGCCGAGGAAATCAAAATCCTCCTCCCCGCCCAAGGGGACGTGCAGCAGAATTTTGAGGGGCTATTGTGGGGCCCTATCGCGCTTACCACGCTGGCCCACTACACGCGGCCCAAGGCCCGCGCCGAGGACATTGCTCAGGCCAAGGACAATGGGAAAGAACCCAGAACGTCCGAAGCCCGCGCCGAGGATGATCTGTCCTCGGCGCACCAACTTCATCAAAGGGAAAATATCCCACCAACATTTTGGCCGTCTTAATTAAGACATGACCAGCGGACCCAGTCGCCTCGATTACCTCAACTAATAGAAAGTCTGTAAAGGCGGCTGAGAACTAACATAAAGCCTGTAAACTACAGTTGATGTGACAAACTCCTGTACACGACGATCAGATAACTGACAAGTGGATGATCAAGATCAACAAAAATAAGACTATATAACTAGCAAGATTCTAAACATGAAAGGGGATCCGGGGGGGGAGAAGTAAAAGAGATCCTCGGTCAGAACCGAGGATCAATAAGCCTTACAAATACTTGGCCAAAATGACAACGGAGTGAAGATCCTTCTTACATAAACTTCTAAGTCCAATTCGTTTAGAGAGATCCGCCCTAAAATTCGTTGATTGTCCGTTATATGCCTAGTCCTTCCTACCCATTCTCTACAAATTTTATTGTCTAGGGTCCATTACATTTTGAGTCCCTACACTTTCCAAATGGCAAATACATGTTATTTTCTTTATAAAAAAAAAAAAAAAAAAAAAAAAAAAAAAAAAAAAAAAATTCATGTGAAAAATACGGTCAACCCGACCCGCAACCCGATTGACCCGAACCCGATTTTAACCCGCTTAAAATGACCCGTGACCTGTAACCCGATTGACCCGACCTGAACCCGACCCGACCTGCCCGTTTTGCCATGTCTACTTAAGATAGATTTCGTCCCTTACACTATTTCTTTAGTACGGTGTTTTGAGACTTTAAGATATTTGTCTTTCAAGACACAATGATCATAGCAACAAAAGAATCACAATGATCTAAATGATTAGCAAACAAAATTGTGTCACTCTCTCTCTCTCTCTCTTTGATTCTATGCATGAAAAAATTTGTCTGGAATGAATGAGAAACAAAACATTTAGGGTGTGTTTGTTTTGACTTCAAAGTGTTTTCGGAAAACCATTTCCGTAAAATAGGAGTGTTTGGCTGAAGGGGAAAATTTAGTCAACTGTAATGCATTTCCGTTTGACTGTAAAATAGGGGGTCTGATGGGTGAAAATGAATTCAGTTCTCATTTTCACTTCAAACAAATTCCGTAAAACGCTCTCTCATCTCTCACACGCACTCGAAGACCAACTGCTCTCCAGGAACCAAGCTCACACCGACGAGCTCGAATCTCACAGGTCGAGACCCACGACCCACCGATCCGGCGACCCACCGCCACTCGCCGTCGACCCACGACCCACCGATCTTCGAACCAGAGCCGGCGACCCACGATCCCAGAGCCCAGAGCCTTCGACCCAGACCCAGACCGTCGACCTAGACCTTCGATCGACGACCCATCGCCTTCGACCTTCGACCTTCGAACCATCGCCTTCGACCCAGACCTTCGACCTAGACCCAAACAGCGACCCATCACTCTCTCTTCCTCGATCTCGTCGACGACTCAGTGTTGTTGTTGCTGAAATTTTTTGTTGTTGTTGTTGTTGCTGGAATTTGTTGTTGTTGCCGGAATTTGTTGTTGTTGTTGTTGTCGCCGGAATTTGTTGTTGTTGTTGTCGGAAAATGTGAAAAAATGGAAGGAAAATAGCATTTTCCTAATAGAACCAAACACATGAAAATATTTTCCACAACAATTTTCATAATACAACCAAACACATGAAAATATTTTCTTTTTCCGGAAAATATGTATTTTCCGAAAAATGTTTTACACGAAACAAACACAGCCTTATAGACAAAACAATGAATAGACATTTTTTTTGGACTTACAAATTGATTGTGCACACAAACTGGCTAACTACAAATAAAATAAAACACATTTAAATTGAGACAAATAGGGCTTACCCAAGCTCAACCAACCTAACTTGGTGTAAGCAGTGTCCACATATGTGTCGTAGAAAGCCCACTTGGGTAAGACCTCTCCCCTACATTAAAAGTTGGGTGCTCATTGGGGTACAATCCAGTATCCATCTTATGAGCATATAAATTTATTAATGTCTCTTTCATATCTTATGTGGACTCAATGATTTTTACCACTTTGAACCATATTTAAGTGAACGGATTAGGAGTCAATTTCTTATTTTCTCTTTAATGGTTTTAAGAAAGTGACTGTATGATGTTAATCTCCTCATGAAGGAGAACACATTTCAATTTGGAGAATCTCAAAGGACATGTCTTTAAATTTAGCGAAAAAAAGAGCATTGAAACACTTGGCAGCAACCATCTTTCTGTAAAATTAAAGATTACAATCTTGATGATAGCTTACTTGAATCTAATTGAAGATCACTTGAATACAAATGTTAAAGATAACTATATTGAATACAAGGAAAAATAGTAATCATCTCTCTATTTGTGTTTGATGTGGCATTTTCTTCATGCCAATTCCTACTTTTGTAAACAATAACAGAAGTTATTTTTAGCTATTAACATCCTATAAATTAAGCATGGGAATAGTGACAAGTGGTTTAATTCTCCCGTTCAACGACAAATGTCTTCTAGTTTGCTATTTTCTTGACATGTGTTTTCAAATCTTCTCATATTGTTAGGACATATGTGTTCACATGTTAATGACATATGTCATATTTTATGTAAATTGGCTAATCCTTTGACAAAATGCACTCTACTTGTAATTGGGTAGTTCTAGGTGTTTTTAATACTTCAAGAAACAAGGTTTCAAGATTAAGTGTTGAAGTCATCAAGTCTGTCCAAGAAAAAGCAAGCTGAAGTGCAGAATTTATAAAGCTCGACACCTTCTCGATAGCTATCTCGACACCTGCTATCTGTCGAGATTTAAAATTTCAGATTTCCAATCTGATTTTCTTGGGATCCGTGAATGTGTTTTTGGGCCTTCTTTTCTTCTAACCCTAAACATATTTAAGGAGTGTTTTAAGAGCCAGCAATGTTTTATTCTAAAAGGCTATTTATTTATGGGTTTGTATAATCCTTATTGGACAAGGAAAAGCCCAAGGTTTGTGTAAACCTATTTGGAATAGGAGAGCCCATTAAGCTCCTATTTAAAGGAGGTGGGAAAAAGAAAAACCTAACCCTAGAGAGCTTCATAAGGTTTTCTTTTTGAAACCCTAGCCTCCTCCTACAGAAGAAAGAGTTCTTGCTGCGTTTCTTGTACGCCTTTGGGTTCTGTAACCAAGCAAAGTCTCTTGCACCAACATTGAAGATCTTATTGGTGTTTCTCTGTGAAGCTGCTGCAAATCAACTACAACAATCAAGGGGTTGCTGTGGAGTTAGTCACGTACTTGGATTCGTGCAAAGGAGTAAGCCGCGTACTGGGATCCGCGCATCAAATTGGTTAGTCACGTACTTGGGAGCCGTGCATCAAAAGGGGGAACTGTCGCTACAGATCAAGTCCAATTGGGTATTGGGGTAAGGGTTCAACTGTAGGTTGGTAAGGTACTTGGGATTCCTTATTTGTAACCGCTTGATTTGATAATAGTGGAGTTTCGGGAGTGGTGACCTGAAAATCACCCGGTGGGGTTTTTGCCGTTAGGGTTTTCCCCATTCGTGAACAAATCACCGTGTCATTTATTTTCCACTGCATATTTAGTTATTCGGTGATTTGTTTGTGCTGCCACGTATTTGCATGTTAAATTGATTAATTAATAACTTGGCTAAATTAATTAATTAGTTTAATTCACAAGGGGTCATTCAGTTTGTGGCCTATCAAGTGGTATCAGAGCAGGCACACTCTGATTAGGTTTTAATCTTTGCTGTGTGATCCATTGACCCCTGTTGTCATGGAAACTCTTGATTGTTTTGATTTGCATGATCTTGTGTTGAATGATGATGATGATATTCAAGATGCCTATTGCAAGCTTTATAATTTTTGTATGAAATCTCTTGAATGTTCTACAAAATTAAAAGCAAAATTTAAAAAGGTCAAGCTTGAAAAAGATGATTTGATTGCAAAATTAGATAAAACCAATAATTTGAATGAGAATTTTAAAAATCAAATTTCATCTCAGGTGGACAAAATTAAAAGTTTGGAAGAGCAACTAGTTGAATCTAAAACTGAAGTTGAAAAATTAACTAGTGCCAAACTTGTTGTTGAGCCTAACTCAAAAGAAAAAGATTTTTATATTCCCCCATTTAAAAGGAATAATGAAGAGTTGAAGGCTAATATTGCTAGGATAGACAAAGGTAAAAATTCTGATGTTAACGCTGAAGTTTCTAAACCTATGTCTAAAACTCCTCCTAGGTTGAATAAAAATTCTGAATTTGTCCCCACTTGTCATCATTGTCATATTGTTGGTCATATTAGGCCAAATTGTCCTAAATTAAGGTCTTTGTCAACCTCTAAGGGTAGACCTCCTTCTAGGAAGCATGGTAGTTTGAAAACTACTCATGTTTGTCACCATTGTGGTGCTTCCGGTCACACTCGTCCTAATTGTTTCAATTTGTTTCCTCATAAACGAGTGTCCAATAGGTCTCATCCTTTGTCTATAGGCTCTGTACCTATTCTTGGTGAGTTATTAAAAGCTTTGAGCTTTTTGACTCAATTTCAGGGGAATTCTAATTCCTCTATGTCCTTTAGTAGTCATACTAGGACACGTGCCTTTTCATCTTCACGGCCAAAGACTCGTGCTGTGTGGGTGATAAAGGATTCTAAGACTTAATTGTCTTTTCTGTTTGTCCTCTGCTTTAATTCTTTCTATCTAAAGTAGGACACTTTTTGCTTGATTTCTTATCTGCTTTTGGAATCATGCTTTCATGCATCTGCATTTTTCTATCATGCCTTCTTGCATATGCATTGTTTTTGCTTTGTTTAACATGTTTTTGTGTGTTTTCTTTCATTTTTGTTTATTTTGTTTTTCATATAAAATTAAAAAAAAATTGAAAAATCAGAAAATACAAAAACAGTGTGTGTTTTGTGTACTTTGGTACTTGTGTACCTTAGATGGCCAATGAAACAAAGTTCTCTAAACTTTGTATCTCTTGTAGCTTAGATGAGCATCTTTATGCACAACTAAGCAAGTGAGCTTTGTGGCTCGTGTTTATGATGAGTAAGATTAGGTTATTTCTTAGACTTAACACTCATATCACTCTTTTTGACGGGAAGGACTAGAAAATCCTAAGAGAAAGGCATTAATAACCATCTCACCACTGTTGCCCGCCAATCATAAATGACATTTGTGTGCTTAGGCATAGCAAAATTGAAATGTCAAAATATCAATGGGTATTTCTTTTCTCTCTCATAAGCCCATGTATGATATGCTTTAAAAAGAAAATATGCAAAGAAATAAAAAGCAAAAAGATTAAAGATGCTTTAAAATGGTTGCAAGCGTGTATTCTAGGAGATGTGGGAGTTATAGGATGTACCTCAAAGGTGATAGTCCCCATCAAACGGTTATGATTGTGTGTGAGTTAAAGTTATTTTCTCATATCTCAGATCGTCATAACATGTATACACTTATGCAATCTTGCGATGTTTTTCACACACAACACGCAATATTCTTTGCTACTTTTGATACATGTGCAGGTACAATGTGACTTGGCCATCACAAAGGTTTTACATGTGCTTTTGTATGCTCACTAAACTGTCATGACTTATTTTTGAAATATAAAATTTGGTAGACTTGTTTAGTGTGTGTGTGTGTTCTCGGGAGATCCATGTGCTTAAATTTTCATTGAGAGATGATTTTTGAGAGAATTATATGTTGGTTGGATCTTGGTTGAAGTGCATGTCTTGATTGCATTCATGTCTGTGTTTTTCAATTCTCGAAAAACTGCATTTCAAAGCTGGCTCGACACCTTCTCGATACCTCCTCGATACCTGGTCAGCTGTCGAGCCTCTAAAGCATTTTTCTTATCGCAATCTCGACACTTCCTCGACACCTGGTGGATCGATCGAGATATCTCTGTCTGCTCGATACCTTCTCGACACCACGTCGATCGATCGAGCTTCTAGTGTTGGTTGAGCTGTTTGGTACCTCGATACCTTCTCGATACCTTTATCTGTCGACGTCTATTTTTCTCGACACCTGTCTCGACACCTCTCGATCCATCGAGATCCCCTTGCATGCATTTCATTTTTTTTGTTTTGTTTTGTATTTTTTTCTTCCTTTGTGTCCATAGCATCTTGTTTTTCTTTTCTTGTAGGTCTATGGTTCCTTGTCCTCCTCATTCCCTCTATATCAGTTTTCTGTCTGTCTCCTATCATGTCTTTTGGCTTTTTATGCCCTTTGACAATCGTGTCAAAAAGGGGGAGAAATTTGAGAATTGAATGTCTTTCCTCAAGGGGAGTAATAGATTTAGGGGGAGAACTTCATGTTAAAAGGAAGAAAGTTTTTGATGTAACTAACTGAGGGGGAGAGTTAGTTTGATACACTTTGACATTGATATATTCTTTGTGTTGTGTATCTTTTGGTTTTGTAACCATTTACATACATCATGTGTTGCTTCTATATTTGATGATGATGTATGTGTTTCACTCTTTATCTCACATGTGTTGTTTCTTTTCTCTCTTTATACACATGTTTCTTATTTATTTAACTTGTCATTATTTTCCACATGGTACCTTGATGTGTTTTGTTTAGTGCCTTTCAGGAAAGACAAGTTAAAGCCAAGTCAAGATTCCGAACCTTCTTCTTGCAGCAACTTCCAAGGTTCAAATCTTTTAGACTAGGCTTATTTATTCTGTAATCTTGAGTAGAATGTATTCTAGGACATTCAATGTACTCTTGTGGTTTTGTCACGGATTGCCAAAGGGGGAGATTGTTAGGACATATGTGTTCACATGTTAAGGACATATGTCATATTTTATGTAAATTGGCTAATCCTTTGACAAAATGCACTCTACTTGTAATTGGGTAGTTCTAGGTGTTTTTAATACTTCAAGAAACAAGGTTTCAAGATTAAGTGTTGAAGTCATCAAGTCTGTCCAAGAAAAAGCAAGCTGAAGTGCAGAATTTATAAAGCTCGACACCTTCTCGATAGCTATCTCGACACCTGCTATCTGTCGAGATTTAAAATTTCAGATTTCCAATCTGATTTTCTTGGGATCCGTGAATGTGTTTTTGGGCCTTCTTTTCTTCTAACCCTAAACATATTTAAGGAGTGTTTTAAGAGCCAGCAATGTTTTATTCTAAAAGGCTATTTATTTATGGGTTTGTATAATCCTTATTGGACAAGGAAAAGCCCAAGGTTTGTGTAAACCTATTTGGAATAGGAGAGCCCATTAAGCTCCTATTTAAAGGAGGTGGGAAAAAGAAAAACCTAACCCTAGAGAGCTTCATAAGGTTTTCTTTTTGAAACCCTAGCCTCCTCCTACAGAAGAAAGAGTTCTTGCTGCGTTTCTTGTACGCCTTTGGGTTCTGTAACCAAGCAAAGTCTCTTGCACCAACATTGAAGATCTTATTGGTGTTTCTCTGTGAAGCTGCTGCAAATCAACTACAACAATCAAGGGGTTGCTGTGGAGTTAGTCACGTACTTGGATTCGTGCAAAGGAGTAAGCCGCGTACTGGGATCCGCGCATCAAATTGGTTAGTCACGTACTTGGGAGCCGTGCATCAAAAGGGGGAACTGTCGCTACAGATCAAGTCCAATTGGGTATTGGGGTAAGGGTTCAACTGTAGGTTGGTAAGGTACTTGGGATTCCTTATTTGTAACCGCTTGATTTGATAATAGTGGAGTTTCGGGAGTGGTGACCTGAAAATCACCCGGTGGGGTTTTTGCCGTTAGGGTTTTCCCCATTCGTGAACAAATCACCGTGTCATTTATTTTCCACTGCATATTTAGTTATTCGGTGATTTGTTTGTGCTGCCACGTATTTGCATGTTAAATTGATTAATTAATAACTTGGCTAAATTAATTAATTAGTTTAATTCACAAGGGGTCATTCAGTTTGTGGCCTATCACATATGATGAACATGCGTCTCCCACATGACATATTTTGTCAAGATACACATGGCATGGTCACCAAACTAACACATGTCATGGAATTATGGTTATCAAGTTACATGTGGATTTGTTTATAGCATTGCATGTGTCTTTTATGCCAATTAATTATTAATGTGGTATAAAAAACATATTTTGGTCTTAACCATTTCGATTGTGGTACAAACAGCAAGAAATCACAATTTAAGGTAGCTGCTAGGAATTGTTTGGATTTTGAAGTAGATATTCTAAATCTGAATAGGGATTAAGAATGACAGTTTATCACACTATTCATATTAGTAATTATATTCTTTCACGTAATAATTGTCTTTTTTACAAGAAAAAAAAAATAAGCGAAAGGAAGTAAACTAATAAGTAGATTCATCAATTCTTTATGTTCACTCAAACCAAAAAGAAAAAAAAAGGGATGGTTTAATGGTGAATCTAAATTATATAAAACATCATCAATGAACATTTTTTTTTTTTTTTTTATGATACAAGATAGAAATTTCACTTTAACTTAATCTAAGTGTATATATGTGTGAAACTCCCTCTTGAAAACTTGAATCTTGACTCTTGTTCTCCTTCACCCGACAAGAACTTTGTATTTGTGGAGATAGTAGTACATAGTAGCTCCTATTATGGTGGGTTTGAAGCCAATAGCTTTCCTCATTGATAAGACTTTTTAGTTTGTGCATACTATTTTTGTTTGTTCTAGTACATGCTACTCTCTGCATATTGCTGCTTTTTGGTTGAATCCAGATCATATAGCACATATATATAGTCTTCTACTACTGCATGGTACATGCATAAAGGTTGAACATTTTAGATGGACCTAAACTATGTTCATTTATATGCTTCTTTCATGATTTTTTTTAGCAAACAGGCTTTATGAAAAGGCTAACAAGGGGCTCTTCGAGAAGCACTGAAAATCAAACCACTACAGTTTCAATCAATGTGTTATATTAGTTAATTAATTTTCTAAACAAGTAGTCAAATATAGGCAACACCCTACAAGGCGTGCTTGCTTAAATTTCTTCCAAACGCAGGACACCTGTAAAGTTCTATCATCTATGCATACATTAATTGATTAGCAATTTTCCTAAACAATTGGGCTTAATTGGGTCACTCACTCTATGGTTGGTACAAGGCAATAAAGTCAAGCACTTGGATTGTGACTTATCATGTTTGAATAAGATTCTCAACAAAAAAAAAAAAAAAAAAAAAAAAAAAAAAAAAAAGGTTTAAATAAGAAAAAATAAATTTTGAATAGTAACGTAATTAATATTTACATTCATTGTTACTATTTGTCTTTTACTATATGTTTGTTTGATGTTTTTGAGTTACTTTCAAATTCCGGAGTGGACAAGAATGGTCCATTGGTAGGCTGTCGTATATCCGATGGTTGTGTTTTTTAAAGCAAGAGGAATTGAATAACACAATCCAAAAAATTTTAGAAGAGTCATGAAAGTTGGTACTAAAGACATAGAAGAAAACGAAAATCAAAATGAACCATTCTGATGCTTCTGTAATTACTCAGTTGAAGTTCAAACCAGATTAAAAAAATTGGTTTGTGGTTTATAGCATTTCTATTTTTACTGATTGTGTGTTTCCCTGTACCCGTTTTTTAAATTTTGGTTTGTGTTGTCCTTCATTCCAGTTTTCGGTATTTGTGGATTTCTCTGTTTTTTGCTATCTTTTGAACAATATTTTTCCAGATTTGGATCCATACTATAAGACTTATTGTTAGTTACTTAAATTTTCGAACTGTTTGTGTCAACCTTTTGATCTTTGCTGTCTGGATCAGTGTGGAACGAATATTTTGTGGTTAGATCTGCTGTTCTGTAAAATATAAATATATATAGCTATGGGTCTGAGTAGTCAAATTTATTCTTTATTAGTGTCTGCAAGATAGAGATTAATCAACTAACTTTGAACTTGCATGCACTTTTTCAGTACATTAGATTTTTGTAAAGTTCCCACAATCAATCATATGGGAGGATGAAAAAGGGGAGGGGAAAATAGGGGGAAATTTGAATAGTGACCTTATTTGGTTGGGGGTTTGATTTTGGTAGGGATAAAGTGTTTTTTCCTTGGGCCCACCATTTTGGAGTTTTTTTTTTTTTTTTCAAATTGGGAAGAAAATGGGGAAGAAAGAGGGCTTAGATGGGAATTTACCAATTTTCTCCTCTCATTCCTCCACATTAGTTTTATTTTTATTCTTGTAAACCATTATTCTTTTTAATGAAATAGGAAAAAAACGTGGCTTTAGGTATGACCTTTAGCTGCGTTTTTCAAAAAAACGTGGCTATAGGCCTATTGCTGTGCTGTTTAGGCCGTGTTTGTAAACGCGGCTATAGGAAATGCGGCTCTATCCTATAGCCGCGTTTTCGAAACGCAGCTATAGACCCCTTTTTTTGTAGTTTGATTGTTTGAGTGAGAAACACAGAAAAAATACCAATTCATCTCCAAGATTTTAGGTAATTACAATTTTAAAAAAAAAATTTATGTGGCAATTACAATTGTTAATAAAAAAATGTAAAACATTCTTTTTATCGAGGCAATTATGCATTGCTTGCAACCAGGTGAGTAATATTATATATATATATATATATATATATATATATATTAGAATTTTCTTGAAAAATAAAATATAAGGACAAGAAAAATAAAAACCATTTTAGGTCCTCATCCCTCCATTAATGTTCTCAAGGAAAAAAAATCATGTGTCCCTTACTTTTCTTCAACAGTTAAGGAATATCCGAACTCCCATAAAAATTAAAAAAAGAAAAAAAGAAAAAAAAGAAAGAAGGGAATATCCGAATTATTGATGCTATGTCCTTGACTCCTTTCATCTTTAATCTTTTGATATTTCTATTTTGTCCTTAATTGCCCCTTACGTCACAACTTACACGCTACATTGTATTGACCACATGTTCCATCTCATTGAAATGTCAAAAAGATATCTTCAATTACTGTTTTTTTTTTTTTTTTTTTTTTTTTTTTTTTTTTTTTTGGCGAAGAGAGAAATTTTGTATAAAAGAAAACAGATTAGGATCATACGGTTGTAGCATGGACACTTCTCTATAATCTTTAATTACTGTTGATGTAACTATCTATATACAATCATATATATTAGTAAAAACCATGGTTGTCAAAATCGAGATTCTACGTAAGATCATTGGAAATAGGTGAGATCGTGGATCGCAGGATCGGATCGTGAATCGTAAGATCCTACATTATTTGAGAAAAAAAAAAAAAAAAAAAACAAATTGGTATATTAAATAATCACATAAATTATACATTCACAAAAAATCAAAAATTTGCATCCAATTGATGTAATTACCATGCATCATTACATCCATTTGTAAGCATCATTTAAAATGTCAAAAATCTCAAAACGTAACACTCTATTGGGATGTTATTTTTTGTTTGTTTTCAACTAACACTCTATCTCGCTACATTAAAATAGCCAAACTTGATCTATTGGAATATTATTTTTCATTTGGGTCCAACTGAATCTTCTGTTAAGTTAAAGAAGATTATAAGAAACCAAAATTGTTTGGAATCGTCAGAATTGTACGATCCTGAATGATCGCTAAGATGCTTGAAAGATTTAGATCGTTTTGGGCAGGTGAGATTGTAAAATCGTAGGATCGTAAGATCCAGATCGGGATTTTGACAACCATGGTAAAAACACAATTTCAGTTATAAGTATAAAATTGTAAAATCTTGTTTTGAAAATACGATTATATAATTTTAATTAAAATAATATTTTTTAAACACGATTTTATTCTCTGTATAGACACTGTAAGTAATAATCATTACTTAAAAAAAATTGTATTATTGTGATTGCTGCCTTCTATGGTTATGGCTCCGTCATGTAATAACAACTTATAAACAAATAAAGTTGGTCCATGCTGATCTCACTTTAAGCCACTATAGTCTCCCATGCTATTTGGAGGGTTAGCATTAATTAAAAATGTTTTTTTTTTTTAATATTTATCACAAACTACAATTTGTTATTGAATAATCTCAAAATATAACTAATGCATACAAAAAACTAAGGACAGATTTCATTGAATAATCTCAATTCCAGCACAAACATAGGGTTAATGAAAAAGAGACATATCATCTCTATCAAACATTGTCTACTCAAAAAAAAAAAAAAAAAAAAAAAAGGAAAAAATAAATAAATAAAGTCACTGAAAATAAACACAAGTCTAACAAAAGTTCTTCACAAAATAGACCAAATCAATCAACTTAAGGTCTGATACCACTCCAAAAATTAAGCTAAATTCCTCCAAAGCAAGTAGCAACCTAATCAATCATCCACAACATAAGATAAAATGAATGTTACTGTTATTATATTATTCATGCTATCATTTATAATGTAATCAATCTAATCAAGTTTAAGCAAATGGAAGATAGAGAAAGGATGTTGCCTACCTAAACCAAGTTCCTTGAAAATGTGGGGCATTGATTATAAAGATGATTCCATAAATTACTAGTCTCATCCCTCTTCCCACAACACCCATAATCTTTACCATAGTAATTACATGATGCTCTAGGGTGGTTAGGATCACAATCACCCATCATCGAAAAGTGATCCCAAACTTTAGATTTTTTTTTTTTTTTTTAGGATGTTTAGGAGGAAGTGCATTGGTATTACTTGTGGTTGGAGACTCGGGTTTGTCATTGTGGGTACCAAATATTCCACCCTCCATCACCTATTAAAAAAAAATTAGGCAAAGACAAAGAGTAAAATGAACTGTAAGAATATGAATATATAACATATTAACTTGAATATACAATGAACCAAATAAAAAAGAATGTAATGAAAAGAAAAGGGAGAACAAAGAGTTTCAAAAGTATTTTCATGGACTGAAAAATTATGTGCTTAACATCAATCAGTAACTAAATACAGAATATATATACTTACATACTAGGATAACCAATCTTGGTGACTACTATATTACAAACTATAAGAGTCACTAAGAGTATTACAAGTGCACAACAGTGTAACTAACTCTATTATTAGAAACAAAATGACCTCTAGCTTTTCAATCTAGTGTTACATGTGATTTTGTATTTGTTTGCATCTTCATATGTTTGATTTGAGTTTGTAGGTAGCTTTTTTTTTTTAATATATAAAATGGATCAAAAGAAAGAACATTTTGTAGATTTACAAGAATATATGGGACCCAAATAAAAAAGAGATACAATATATAATCAATAAAAATATAGATACAAACATTAAATAATACAAGACAAAAAATCAATTACCTCTGTGGTTGTCTAGGATTGCATGTAATGTAGCTGATGGAAGGTGAAGAATTGAACTATTAAAGAGGTAAAAAGGAAAGGTGAGAAGTAAGAAGGAAAACTAGAGGCAATACATAGTGTGGTATACAGCTGAAGTAAATGGGGTAATTGGTATTATCCAAAAACAAAAGGGGGTAGATGGTAGGTGTGATTAGAGTTTTAATATTGACTTTTTGAATTTTGTTTAAGGAATTGATTACTGATTAGCTATTAAAATATATATATATATATATATATACACATATAACAATTTCCTTGTAAAATAAAATTAACCAGAAAAAAAAAAATATATATATATATATATAATAATTTTCTTGAAAAATAAAATTCATTTTAGGTCCTCATCCCTCCATTAATAAACTCTAAAGGAAAAAAAATTATGTCTCCCTTACTTTACTTCTACAGATAAGGAATATCCGAACTATTGATGCAATGATGCGCTGTCCTTATCTGCTTTCATCTTTTGCTATTTCTCTTTTGTCCTTAATTGACTCTTGCATCACAACTTACAAGTATGTTGGCAATAGCCGCCCGGAACATCCATGTGGGTCCACTGTATTAACCACATGTTCCATCTCGTTGAAATGTCAAAAAATATCTTTAATTACTTCTTCTTCTTTTTTCCTATTGCAAATAGAAATTTTGTATAAAAGAAAACAGATTATAGGATCATAGGTTGTAGCACAGACACTTCTCTGTAATCTTTAATTATTGTTGATGTAGCTATTTATATTATATTATGCATCCTAATAATCATGAACATCTCAGTGTGTTTTATACTATATTGCTTAAATTTTACATGGATATTTTCCACACAAAAAAAGAAAAAAAAAAAAAAAAGAAGAGTTTTACAAGGATTTAAAGCATTCTATTTCTATCAGATATTTTTTTCTCAAATATATATATATATATATATATATATATATATTTTTCTGTCAGATATTTAAAAAATTCTATGGACAATTTTAATTAAACCTAGATATGATAATGTAAAAGATGTCCCGAAATATCTTGGATTAATTTCTTTTAGGTAAATCTTCTATTATTAGACTCGCACCAATTAGACATTCAAGAAATTGAGGTAAAACATAATATGATCCTCAATATTCTTTGTTATTCATTAGGATTTTTTAAATATTAAATAATAAATAAATTTATTATTTAGTGCATTTTCTTTCTCTCTCTTACTAGTATTTCTCTACAGAGATGACTACATACAATTTTCTATTCATCCCCATTAGAAGCCACTAAGTTCCTAACAATTTTCAAATAGTCATAAAATGGAAATAACAATTCATACAAGACAATACAATATAGTTGATTTTTGTTATATTTTAATTGGTTATAGAGTTTTTCACAGTAAATTCAAAGAACTCATATTTATTTTATTTACGGAAGTGCGTCTAGATAGGTTGAGTTTTCATCTTTTTATGCTTTTTCTTCTGCATTTAGAAATAGTCTGAAACAATTAAGCGTTATTAGAATTTTTTTTTTTATAGGAATACTGAGAATGATATTATTAAAGTACTAAAATGTTACGTCGTGGATAAGAGTTTGCTCTAAAAAGCAAGGTGTCTCTTCAATCCATGCAATAAAATCAACAATGGCAAGAGCATGTTTAGCTAATACGTGAGCCAGCCTATTCCCTTATCCTTTAACGTGAGAGAATTCCACCCTACGGAAGCCCTTGCCGAGATCCATAATGCCTTGTATAATTGCTGAGACCGCAGAAGGTGGAGTAGAGATTCCGTTCAAAGCTTGGACCATGATTGAACAGTCACTTTCCACCACAATGTCCCGGATACCGATATCTTGTGCAAATAGCAATCTTACCCCAATAGTCTTGGATTTGGTCTCAGTAGCACCTAAGGGAGCATCCAAGTTTCTGCACATTGCAGCCTCCACCCTACCTAACTCGTCTTTAACAATCACACCCACGCTTGCCTTCCTAGTTGCTTTAGCTACCACACCATCGACATTTATTTTAAACAAAGATCGTGGTGGTAGGGACCATGTCGTGGCTCTCTGCATGATAGGGTCCAAGTTTGTTTGTGCTACAGTAGCAGCACTATATTCCTCCATATAGGTTGCTACCCAACTTGCCAACACATTGCCTGGTTTTCTTTAGGCTCCCAGTCTTACTTCTTTCCTATGATACCACATTGCCCATGCTAGAATGACCACCTAAGCCACAATGTCCACATCTACTTGGTCTACCATAAGCATCTTCTGGAAAACGAGAACTTAGGGGTATGCTCTATATAATGTCAACCTTATACGAAAGAAATAAGGCAGCCAAGACTTCTGATTTCCATCTGACATTTTCTTAATCAATGAGCTCCCTCACTAGTATATTCGAGTGAAGAAATAACCTACGAGAAGCCACTTTGTGAATTGGGCCTAAAGGCAGCCACTTGTCACCCCATACCCGAATATTTCTACCATTGCCAACCCTTCATTTGATCCCCTCCCTAGCCATGGGTTGAGCAGCCATGATGCTTCGCCATGTATATAACGGGTTATTTCCAACAGATGCTTTAATGAACTCACATGTGGGGAAATATTTGGCCTTGAGTACCCTATAAACCAAAAATGTGTGATCCATTTGCAACCTCCACCCTTGCTTAGCTAGGAGGGCCAAGTTGAATTGTTTCAGCTTCTTGAAACCCATACCTCCATTGGATTTTGGTTCACACATTTTCTCCACCTTAGCCAAGCAATCTTCTTCTCATCCGCTTTTTGGCCCCACCAAAACTTCCTTATCATGCTAGTTAGGTCGTCACAAAGGGAATCTGGAATTTTGAAACGGCTCAATGTGTAGGTAGGAATTGCTTGTGCCACTACCTTGATCAAGACTTCCTTGCTTGCCTTGGATAACATCTTCTCCTTCCAGCCTACTAGCTTCTTATCCAATTTTTCCTTTATGTCATTGGAAAAGCTATGCTTATTCCTACCCACCAAGGAAGGTAAGCGTAAATATTTCTCATGCTATTTGATCACTTGTGCTCTGAATCTCCCTTTAATTTCTTCCTTAATAGTGGTAGAGGTGTTGCAACTAAAAAAACAGGGAGGTTTTTGCTCTATTTAGTTGTTGACCCGAGGCTTTCTCATACACTTGTAGGACCTTCTGAAGTGCATCACATTCTTCAAGGGACACTTTACAGAATATGAGGCTGTCATCTGTAAAAAAATAGGTGAGATAAAATGGGACCCCCTTTGCACTCCGAGACTCCTTTCATGTTGCCTCTAGCCACTGAAGCCTTTATAAGAGCTGAAAGCCCCTCTACACACAACAAGAAAAGATATGGTGATAAATGGTCACCTTGATGGATGCCCTTGCAAGGAATAATATGGCCTCTATGACTACCATTGATTTTGATAGAATAAGAAATAGACCACACACCTTATAACTAGCTCCCTCTAGCTCTCATCAAAGCCCAACTTCTCCATGATTTTCTCCAAACACCCCCATTCTACCCTATTGTATGTCTTACTCATATCAAGTTTAAGCACCATCTCTCCCACTTTTCCCGTCTTCTTATTGCTAATGTGATGCATAGTTTCAAAAGCAACAAAGTACATTGTCAGTGATTAACCTTCCATGCATAGAGCACTTTGGGTTTCACTAATGATAGAGGGTAGGATCTTTTTCAGCTTATTTTCAATAACTTTTGATACAATCTTATAAAAGATATTGCACTAGCTTATAGGCCTGTAGTAAGTCACTCCTTTAGGTTCCTTAACTTTTGGAATTAGCACAATTTGAGTTTCATTAAAGTTGGGTGAAGAGATACCTTAGTTTAAGAAGTCAATAACCGTTTTAGAGACCACATCACCACAGATAGGCCAAAAGTGCTGGAAGAACAGGGGGGGGGGGGCATCCTATCTGGACCTGGTGCTTTGAGCAGGTACATTTACTTTAGAGCAACCTTCACCTCCAGCTCACTATATTCTCTAGTGAGCTGTTGATTCATGACAAGGGAAACCTTTCTTTGGATGGTAGCTAGCAACTCTGTAAAGTTGTAATTTACAACTAGATTTTTGTTGGCTTGTATTTCGTGCCAAATTTGATTGTAATTATTTTCAATCGTTTAAACCCTGTATTTGTTGTGGGATTTGTTGTAAGGGTTGTGTGATAGAGAGAGTGTATGAAGACTCAAGCATTTGAAGATTGAAGGATTCTCGCGGGTGTCTCAAGCTAGGGTTTTCTCTCTGAAGCATTCCTTACAAGCGGGTGTCTCGCGAGTATCTTGTGGGTAAGGCCTTCCTGCGAGACACCCGCGAGGCAATCTGTTCTGCCAGCCTGTACTTATTGAGTCACACTTTTTGCACCTATCCTATATATACCATCATTACCCACAAATGTTGAGGAATGCTTCAGAGAGAAAACCCTAGCCAAACACATTGAGAATTAGAGATTGTCTTCCCCACCATTCTCTATACAATTGCTTGTGGTATCTCCTCAACCCTTCCCTCTCCATTATCCATATCTTTGAGAGGTTGATAGCCCAAACACTTACCACACCTTTGAGAGTGCTGAGTGACGTTTTGGTGCTGCTGGGAAGCATTGGAAGAAGCCTTGAATGGCAGATACAACATGGAGCTTGTTGCAGGATCCGGATAACTAAGACAAGACACGGTTCCGAGAAGCCTTGTTGGAGTAGGAGCTTGGAGGGCTTAGGTACATTGGGTAGACTAGGCTTGGACGGTCTTTTGCTAACCCATGTATTCCAACTGATTGTCTAGTGGATCGATTTCCACTTGGAGGGCGGCGGAGAGGTTTTTCGCCGAGTTCTTCGGTTTCCTCTTCGATAACACGTCTCGGTGTTATCTGTGTTTGCATCCTTCTTCCCTACTCTTGTTCATTTCGTTTTTACTGCTGTGTTGCTTTAAATTTGGATTAGAGTAGTTGTTTTGCTTATACGCTTGTATTTACACTATTCCGCACTTATCATTAAGTTAGTGTAAAATCAACCAAGTCGTAATTCAAATTTTGGAGTCTAAACCGCTCATGTGTTTTCAACACATTTTCGAGCTTTCAATTGGTATCAGAGCGGGTACACTTGCTGAGGTTTAATTACCTAAGTGTGATCCTTGACCCTTCTTGAGATGGACCGGTCTCAATCGCTCAATGTTCCACCATTTTTTGATGGGAACAATTATGCATTCTGGAAAGTTAGAATAAGAGCATTTCTATGCTCTATCAATGATACCGTTTGGGATGCGGTTGAGATAGGTTGGACTAAGCCAGAGGCTCCTAAGTCCACTTGGGATAAGGCAGCTCTAGCGGCAGCCAATGCTAACAGTAAAGCTTTAAATGCTATCTTTTGTGGTGTGTCCCCTGATGAATTCCACAGGATCTCTCATATGACAGTAGCCAAGGAAGCTTGGGAGATTTTGGAGACTACCTATGAGGGTACAAAGAAAGTCAAGGACACGAAGCTTCAGATGCTCACCACCAAATTTGAAGAACTCAAGATGAGTGATGATGAACCATTTGATTCATTCTATGGGAAGCTCAATGAAATTGTCATTGCTAAACTCAATCTTGGGGAGAAGATTGAAGACACTAAGGTGGTGAGAAAAATATTGAGGTCCCTGCCTGAAAGTTTTAGAGCAAAGGTTACAGCCATAGAAGAAAGCAAAGACTTGGATGAAATTAAGATTCAAGAGTTGATCGGGTCTCTCCAAACGTATGAGCTGGGACTGCCTTCCCATAAGACGAGCAAATCGCTTGCTCTTAAAACCATCACCGAAAGAACAAATGATTCCTCCGAAGAAGATGGAGTAGAGAAGGAAGTAGCATATCTTGCAAAGAACTTCCGCAAGTTTCTGAAAATGAAGAACAGTGGGAAACCGTTCAATAGAGGAAAGTTCTCTCCTTCAAGAGGTGATAAGAAAGAGTTCAAGAGAAAAAAAGGGAAGGATTATCAACCTTCTTCAGACATTGTGTGCTATGAGTGCAATGGCCATGGACATCTAAAGAAGGAGTGTCCGAATTTTCTGAGGGGAAAAGGGAAAGCATATGCTACAACGCTCAGTGATTCTGACACTTCTGATTTTGACTCGGAAGAGAGCTGTGATGGTGAGGGAAACTACTCCGCTTTCATGACCATTGCTCATGTAGACTCCTCGGACGACATGGGTGCACTTGTGAAGGAACTTGGTGAGCATTCTGATTCAGAGTCTGTTGGAATTGTGGAAGAATCAGATGCTGAAGAGGAAGAGAATATAGCTAATCTTCAAGAGAATTACTCCTTACTTCTTGAGAAGTCAGGGGAATATACAAGAATAGCCAAGGCAATTGTGAGAAAGATGAAGAAAGCAGAGGAAGATTACCGAAGTCTCATGGTCAGACATAAGGAGGCCAAATGCGAAATAGAAAAACTGAATGGTGAGCTGTCAGGAGCATACCTGAAGATCAGATTTCTTGAACAGGAGGTGGTGCAAGCGCAAGCCAAGATAGAAAGGGTCTCCTCCAGAAAGTTGGATGATGTTATCTCATCCCAAAAACATTCCTCAGACAAGTCCGGATTGGGATATACCGGAGGGAATAGCTCATCGGTCAAAGCTACCAAAGAAGTAAAATTTGTGAAGGCCGTGGAGCCGATTGTAGAGGAGGCCATTCCTGAGAATGTTAAGGTTGAGAAGAAGAATGTAATTGAACAACGGATGATGAATAAGTCCCGTAATCAAGTTGTAGGCAGACACGAAACCAGAGCAAGGTCTCTCTCAAGACCACAACAGGGTCCTATGACAGATTATGTGTGTCACTATTGGGGATTGCAAGGGCACACCACACCCAACTGTCAAAAATTGAGAGCAGACAATAATGCAAGTGTTCCTCGATCACGAGGAAGAAGGAATGACAATAGAGCTTGGGGTGGTGAGAACTCAAGAAGCCAAAATCGTGATCCCGGAGTGACAGACGTGATGAAGATGATCGGTGCCTTCACCACTTACTTGGAAAGTTTTACCAGGAGGTTTGAAAGTCCCAACTCTCGTACCCAATCCATCAAGGATATCACCTCAAACGCACGTGACGTGTGGGTGAAGAGGGGTACTCATGCATAAGCATTTTAATATGTCCATGAATTAATTCTTTCCATGTTTAGGGACATTTGTTGTTGCATCATTTCATGCATTGCTTTCATTGTTATTTTCCTTTGTCTGGTTTGCACCTGTTTTTGTTGATCTTTCTTTTCTTGTTTTGTTTTGGGTGTGTTTTAAAAAAAAAAAAAATTCAAAAACCCATAAAAATTGAAAAATCTCTAAAAGTTTGATCTCTTGTATTGTGCATATCTCATGTGAGTTTGGCCTAGTACCTTCGTACTTATGGCATAGTGTATTTACGATCTTAGCTTGTTCCGTATGCACTCTTTTCTATGTGGAAGAAATCTTGAAAACTATGTGTGACTGTTGTAAATAGATTTTCAAGCTTGTCATGAATGATTGGTCAATAGTCATGTTGGTCTTGATACTTGCATAGACTTGTGTCTATATCTCTTCCCACTTTATTTTTATGTTTTTGTAAAAAGAGCTCACAAATTGTAAATCTCCAAATGAAAAGAGATATTGAGCTGCAAAAGCCTGTCGCACATACTAGTATTTGACTAGAAAAAAGGGAAAGCGACTCCTTTTAATGTGTTTTATATGGTGCCAAAAAGGCCAAAGGTTTGTCATCAATATTGAAATATCATAAATTTCAAGCACCAATCTCAAAAAGAGATGTTTTTGTCCAAACAAAGTGAAAATGGACCAACTGTTATGAATTATGTAGAAGCCAAATGAAAAGCTTCTTTGTTATGTCTTCATTATGTGGGAGGTCATATATACTCATTTCTATAATGGAGATGGTTCACTTGATTTCGTATCAGTTGTCTATGACTTGATTGAATTGATCATTGAAGCTTCGCTCTGGTTTAAGGACTATTTTACATCTGATTCTCACACACAACACACAAGTCTTTGATTAAATCAATGCCTATTTCATTTGTGTGATTGTATATGTCCAAATGTGATGTGTATGCCCATGAACTTGTTGATCAAATCCAAAAAGATTTTTGTGAGTTTTATATGTTTTTGAAAGTGATTTTATACTTTCTTGTATTTCATTTTTGATCAAAATGCATTTTGTTTGTTTTTCATCAAAAATCTGGTTCAGGGGTTGTATCGCGATTGGTTCGCGACTCAGAGCTTCCCGTGAAAAGGGGGTTGAGGGAAATATTTTTTCATCCTGTCACACAGAAACTTTCGCGACTGTTTCGCGACTGTCTCGCAACCAACAGCTTCTCGCGAAATGCTGTTTGCCAAAAACTGAAATTTTCTCAAAATCAGACAGAAAGTTTCGCGACTGTCTCGCGACTGTTTCGCAACTTAGAGCTTCTCGCGAAAATTTTGTGCTTCAGTGGCTCTTTTCGCGACTGTCTCGCGATTGTGTCGCTACTCCCCAACCAGCGAAAAACGCGTGTTTTCTGTTTTTATAATGCTGATGTGACAGTTTTTCAAAACACAAACACTTCCCTCACTCACCCTCCCTCGTAGCCATTTTCAACCAAATTCATTATCCCGTCATAATCCTTTCAAATCAAGCATATTTTCTGCATTTTCTCTCTCAAGGTATGTTCTCTATATCATTGTTTTCATGTTTTCGCTTAGATTTTGCAGATTTCTGTTTAGGGTTTTGAAAAATTGGGATTTTCAAAATTTGGGTTGGTTTTCAAAATTGGGTGAAATTTTGTCAAATCTTTTGATTGGGCTATGTCCCATCTGTTGTTTGTGCTTCTGTGTTGGCCCCTTGTGGCGTTTTAAAGTGTATTTAGGCATGTTTTCACCATTTTCATGCATTATTCATGTCATATTTAAATTTGTGCATGTTTAGTGTTCGATAAAATGTCAGAATGACATTTTTGTGCCAATTTGAAATCAACTGATTTCAATCTATGGGTTCTCACTTCTTTGAACAATTTTCACTCCAAATTGGTCATTGATTGTGTGTTTCATACACTTTACTCATTTTGCACACTCTTCACATACCTAGGCACACCTCATGCATATCACTTGCACACACATGCATAGTTACTTAGCTTTATGCACTGTGTGTATGTTTACCTTCATACACGGCTTTACATTTGTTTTAAACTAACTTGAATCTAATCAAGCTCTGTGCTTTGTTTTGTGTGCTGTGCACGTGTTTCCTGGTATTTTTGGGTGTTCTTTTGCATAGATGTCTCCGTTCAAGACTTCAGCTGTGAAAGGTGGCAGCAACAAAGGGAAAGAGCCAATCATTGATGTTGATGAAGATTCCCCGAGACCAAAGAGAGCTCGTGCTTCAACAGGAATCTTTGATCCTAGCTTGTTTAGCTCTTATGCTGCTTTTGAATCCTATAAAAATCTCTTCCGAGATGCTCCTTTGTTGGTTGAAAGAGCTGTTGATCAGTCATCTCTTTTGAATACACAAATTCCCACTTGGTTTGCCACAAAAGACTGGAATTTTCTTCTCTCCGATCTTGAAGATGCATATGAGAACATGGTGAAAGAGTTCTATGCAAATGCTGTTGTTGAAGGAGAAATGATCAAGTGCTGGGTTAGAGGAAAGCGGTTCTCGATTACTCCGGTCTATCTCTCTGAAATTCTTCACATCAACCGGTCCATACTTCCAATCCCACCTGTATATGATGAGTTGGTTCCAACTGAGGGCACGCTTCGGAGAGCATTAGAAGCTAATTTGGAATTCTCTTCCAACAGATCATCAATCAATATGGCCTCACTTTCTCCAGAATTAAGGCTTCTATCAATGATCATGTGCAACAATCTCTATCCGTTGTCAAGCACAGGTTATATTAACCTTGGACGAGCATTGTTTCTTCATGATCTGGTATCTGATGAGGAAATTGATGTATGCTCCCACATCTTCCACATTTTGGCTAAAACAGTGAACCGCACTACCTCAAGGAATTGCATTCCCTTTGGTCGTCTTATTTCTCGGATTTTGAAGCTCAAAGGGGTGCGTCCAGCTGCTGATGAGCGCCCTTATCCTAGGCCAAGTCCAATTAATGGTCGTACTCTTCAAGCAAGTATGAGCCATACCAAGAAGAATGTCAAGCAAGAACATCATGCTCCTGCAGGAAGCTCGAGTTCTACTTCTCATTCCTATGATGAAAAGTTTGACACCATCATGGTTGTCCTTCAAGATCTTAGCACCAAAATTTCAGGCCTTACTCAGATTATGTATTGCCAACATTCCCGTCTTGATAAACAATTAACCTCTCTTGAAACTCAGATGGATAAAATTCAAAGGAAGCTAGAAGAGAATGACAACTAGCTATTCCATGAAAAAAAGGGGGAGATGATGTCAGTGACAGGGGGAGTAGTGATAGGGGGAGAAACAGCAGCAAGAAGTCTAGTTTTCATATCTTCTCTATATTTATGTTTATTTACTGATTTTACTTGTTCTTTTGGTTCAAAGCTTTGATACTATGTGTTTAAATCATGTTTATAGTTCTGACACTTATGCTTTGTCTTCAGTATCAATTTCAATATATTTTTTGTATTCTGTGTTTATCTCTATGCTTTGTGGCATTTGTGCTTTGTGGCCTTTGTGCTTTGTGGCCTTTTGGTTTGTGCCCATGTTGCTTATGTAAGTTTTAAGGGTTAGTTTCATGCATATTTGTAGGCCTTTGTGGTTTGTGCCATGCATTTGCAATACCTTGCTTATGCAGCCTTTATGCATATTTGTTTGTTGTTCAATGTCATGCATTTTACTTCAAGTACATCACTCTTGTGCCCGTGTTGGATTGTTCCTAGATGCATATACGTTCTATGCATTGGTTGAGTGATGAACACTCTTGTGCCCTTGTAGGATTGTTCCTAGATGCAAATACTTCATGTATTTTGCATTGGTTGAGTGTTGGAGTTGCAAATGATACTCTTCAAATGAGCTTATCATCTTGCATATCCGGATGTTCATTCCTTATGTGAATGAGCATAGTAATTGCTTGTGTATAGTGATTACTTGTTTGATCTTGCCATGATCTAGTGTTTCTATTTCATTTAGCTTGATCATGCTATTATTGCTCCATATGCTTTTCAAACTTTCTGCATACAATGATGATATTGTGTTGTTGTGTTTCAGGAGTTACTTGTTCATATGTTTCAAGAGCATTTTAGAATCTAGAATTAGGTGTGAGTGAGTTTTGCCTTTGTTCCCAAACTTACGTTTAAGTCTAGAGTCTGTTTTAGGGTTTTGTCACGGAATAGCCAAAGTGGGAGATTGTAAAGTTGTAATTTACAACTAGGTTTATGTTGGCTTGTATTCCGTGCCAAATTTGATTGTAATTATTTTCAATCGTTTAAACCCTGTATTTGTTGTGGGATTTGTTGTAAGGGTTGTGTAATAGAGAGAGTGTATGAAGACTCAAGCATTTGAAGATTGAAGGATTCTCGCGGGTGTCTCGCGACCTAGCATCCCGCGAAGTGAATCATGTGCTAGGCACATGCTGAAATGCGAAGAGTCAGGCCAGGTGGAGACAGTTGTGTCTCGCGAGTATCTTGTGGGTAAGGCCTTCCCGCGAGACACCCGCGAGGCAATCTATTCTGCCAGCCTGTACTTATTGAGTCACACTTTTTGCACCTATCCTATATATACCATCATTACCCACAAATGTTGAGGAATGCTTCAGAGAGAAAACCCTAGCCAAACACATTGAGAATTAGAGATTGTCTTCCCCACCATTCTCTATACAATTGCTTGTGGTATCTCCTCAACCCTTCCCTTTCCATTATCCATATCTTTGAGAGGTTGATAGCCCAAACACTTACCACACATTTGAGAGTGCTGAGTAACATTTTGGTGCTGCTGGGAAGCATTGGAAGAAGCCTTGAATGGCAGATGCAACATGGAGCTTGTTGCGGGATCCGGATAACTAAGACAAGACACGGTTCCGAGAAGCCTTGTTGGAGTAGGAGCTTGGAGGGCTTAGGTACATCGGGTAGACTAGGCTTGGAGGGTCTTTTGCTAACCCATGTATCCCAACTGATTGTCTAGTGGATCGATTTCCACTTGGAGGGCGGCGGAGAGGTTTTTCGCCGAGTTCTTCGGTTTCCTCTTCGATAACACGTCTCAGTGTTATCTGTGTTTGCATCCTTCTTCCCTACTCTTGTTCATTTCGTTTTTACTGCTGTGTTGCTTTAAATTTGGATTAGAGTAGTTATTTTGCTTATACGCTTGTGTTTACACTATTCTGCACTTATCATTAAGTTAGTGTAAAATCAACCAAGCCGTAATTCAAATTTGGGGGTCTAAACCGCTCGTGTTTTCAACACATTTTCGAGCTTTCAAACTCTATGAACTCTGTGGGGTTGTTTGTCTAGAAAATGGTTTAGTAATATCCCACTACAATTTCCTCAACCTTACCCTCCACTTCCTACCACACATCCTCATCATCTAGCAAGCGTACATTGAGATTCTTTTTTTGTCGAGAGGAAGCCTTTGCATGAAAAAATTGTGTTCCTGTTCCCAGCTTGGAACCAGTTTAGCCGTGACCGTTGTCTCCACATTGCATCCTCCTTGTCAAGCCAACAATTTAATTCAGACCAAGTACTTCTTAGAACCTGATTAGTCTTAGTTGAGAAGGGTTGAAGCTCTAACCATTCTACTCTCTTTTAGAGATCAACCACCTTTTTACCCATATGTCCAAAAACCTTTTTATTCCAATCATCCAGACTAGACCTACATTGCTCTAAGCAGTTCTATAGAACATTGCCTTCCACTGAAATCAGCCATTTTTCCCACGCGTTAGTCACCACCTGCTCACATCTTTGGTCTTTCAACCACATTGATTCAAACCGAAAAGGTTTCTTCTGTCTCCTACCCCTCGGTTTTGGTGCCATACATAACACTAAGGGGGCATGGTCTGAGACCGATAATGATAAGTGGCATAACTTTACCAATGGAAGTAGACAGAACCACTAAGGAGTTGCTAGCGCTCTATCCAGCCTCTCATGTAACCGCACACCATCTGCCCTCTCGTAGTTCCATGTAAACGTAGATCCAATGTACCCTAAATCACAAAGACCACAAGAATTTATAGTCTCATTGAAGTTCAACATCTGTTTTCTCGGTCTATCGCTACCAGCCTCTTTCTCTGATGCCCTGGTAATCTCATTGAAGTCTCCAATTGTCAACGAGGTAGAGTTGAAGTTCCCTTGAGATATTTAAGTTTTGCCCAAGACACGAGGCATTTGGCTATGTCCGAGTTCCCATAAAAACCAGTGAAGTGCCACCACCCAACATCTGCACCCCCATCCACTAATACATCAATGTGTGTTTGAGAGTATGCTTGAACCATCACTGTTACCCCTTCCTTCCAAAATAAAGCCAGGCCCCCACTCTTCCCAATACTCGGAACAAACAAACCATCCTTCATATTGCATTTATCCTTGACCATATCCATCTAATTCTTCTTATTTGACTTTGTCTCCATAAGGAAGACAATTTTGGGGTCTTCTTTTCGAACAACCTTTTCCAAGGCGTTAACTAACCGGAGGTCCCCAAACCCCCGGCAGTTCCCACTTAGAAGACTCGTTGTGCCCGGCGGGGCTACCCAATAGCCTCCGCCGATCCCAAGTGCTCAGCCAACAAGGCATTAAGTTGCCTAGTTTCCTTCTCCATACGTATGTTCTTTTTTTATCTCTATACTTTCATCATATGACATGCATGCATGCTCATGTTTTTTTTTTTTTTGTTTGCTACGTTCTTTTTATCTGATTGCATGGCACCCTCTGCTCACGTGCTCCATCCTGTGCACTTAAGAGAATACCTTTGCGTGGACTTCTCCTTATGGATGGTGTGGGCTTGCTTGGTGAAGGCCCAGTTTTGTTTTTTAAAGTCCCCTTCCTTTTATTTTTAGTATGGTTGGGCCTATTCAAGCCCACTACATTCTCATGTATATTATTAACCCGGCCCACCACGAAGGAAGTTTCTAGGGAAGCACTACCATCTTCTCTAACATAAAGTTCTCCCTTATCACTCTGTAAATCACGTACACCAGATTTTGAATTCAAAAGCTGAGATTTGTTGCCATTGGTGAATAGATACTTTCCTATCTTAACAGTGTGTGAATCAGAATCATTATCAACTGAGTGCGTAATCATCTGGGCAGAGTTTATTGCATCATCAATGTCCCTGATACAGGCCTCGAAATCCGAGATTTGTCGCTGTGTTGCCTCCTTAGGCCTCACCGTACCGACGCCGGACTGGAGGCCACCACTGCTCTTGACATCCATGGAGGTTTGAGCATGCTTCTCCTTGTTTTCAGCCCCAACCTCTTCTGCACTTCTTATCTCACTATTTCGTGTTTTCACTGCCACCGTGACCGTGGTATTTGTTCGGCGCTCTGACGATAGTGCATTTTGAACTCTGCCACTCTTAGGTTTGTCAAAACCCAAGACCTCCACCATTGCTTTCTTTGCTCCGTTGAACTAAGGAGCTCGAAGCCACGGTCCATACTGCTGGTCTTCCATGGAAAGGCTACCTCTACTGCTGAGCCATACCACGCAGTCTTTGTCATCGTGGGTGAGGCTACCGCAAAGAAGATAATGTATAAAATGCTTATCACTTAGGGTCCGTTTGGTTGGAAGAGTGGAAAAGTGGGAGGATAGAAAATTGTGGGAGGATGAAAAAATGGGAGGATGGAAAATATTTAGTTTTCCCTCTTGTGTGTTCGGTTGAAGGGGTGGAAAAGTGAGAGGGTGAAAAACTCTTTTGTTTGGTTAGAAAGAAAAAAGGAAGGATGGAGAATGTAATTTATATAAATTGACTATTATACCTTTGTTACATATTATGTAAGAAATAGATTTATTTGTACCCATTAAATAATATAAAATTTATCACATTATATATATAAATTTATATTATTATTTTTATTATTATAATGTAAAATTAATGTCATACGAAAAAAAAAAAAAAACCAATAAATCAATAAAAAAAAAAAAGATTAATGAGGAGTATAATGGGGACAATAAATCAGGTCTCGTTGAAAACAAAAAAAAAAGAAGAAGAATGTCACGTTGAAAAAAAAAAACACGTCACTTTGAAAAAAAAAAGGAAAAAAAACATAAGAGCATGTCAGTTGGAAAAAAAAAAAAGGACAAAAAAAAAAAATACACAGAACGTCACATTGAAAAAAGAGAGAGAGAGAGAGAGAAGAGAACCTGGGAAGGACATTTGTGGAAAAGTGCTACACTAGGCTGTGGAAAATGGAAAGCCGCCACCAAACTTTGGAAGTGACCAAGCAGACAATTTGGAAAATATTGTGTTAGATTTGTCATTAGTTACGGTCTATTTCATTTATACATATATTTTAAAGAGGGACAAAATCAAAAACTAGGAACTTTGTATCATCTAGATGATACAAAGTTCCTAGTTTTTGACCATTCGAGCACGTCTTCCAGACCATGCCAAAGAGGGCACATATATCTATCATCTATGCAAGTCTGTATTCTAGTGTCCAAACTGAAATGCCAAGTTGAAGATAATAGCACTCTTGCAGGAATATTCTGTAGCAAATTGGCGAATAAACTAAAGCTTTGTTTGTTTAGCCAGTTAAGAACTTCATGCTACGTTTGTGAAATTGTGATTCGAACTTTCATGCTCAGGGGAGATGTGCCATGTGTTAAATTTGAACTTCATGCTATTGGGTTGTATTGCTTGTATTTATTTATATTAACAAATGTACAGATTACAATGATATTTGAATTACAAATTCTAATAGAAGCTAAATGTCTTCAATTATCTGAAACTCTTGTAGCTATCCTCTCAAATGAGTTTACAACTTCATACTCAAAGTCTTGTAGCTATTTGCTCAAAGGGATGCAGCATTTTCAGGATTTTCGAATCTTCAGCTCCTTCAATCTTGAACACTAGATGATATTTTGAGAGAGCTCAATACAATCAAACCCTAGATGTAAATGAACAAATCCTAAAAAAAATGGTCTTTAATCCCACCCTCTAGGGGGCTTATTTTTTTTTAGTAACACAAAAACCCTAGTAACACGATTTGCTTAATGAACTTGAAACTGACAACTGTCACAATCCTCAGTCGATCCAAACATTAAAATTTCAATTAATCAAACAAAGCTCAACTGCCGAGAATTCAGAAACTTTAGTCTTCCTTAAGCAGTCATGGGCATCAGTATTGACTTCAAATTTGACTCAAAATACACTTAAATAACTTACATTTGATCACATTGTTCACTCTTCACTGTATGCTAACCTACAGCTATGTACGAATGAAATAAATAATTATAAATCTTATTGCCTAACTATATTCTTCGAAGAAATTTTAGGTTCAACATAGTGCAGTTGTAGGAGCTGAATTTATAGGGTTGCTGGCTTCTTGCTTGTTAAAAAATAAGATAAGTAAAATATGCCACATAATATCGGCGCATGCTATTCAAGCTTGTAAGTGCATCAAAGGAAAAAAAAACCGATGTAATATCATTGCAGACACTGGAACGAAATTCTATCTCTTGCAGGAAATGAGCATTTAAGCTCATTTGACCAATGTACTACTCTAACCCTGTAATGATGCCATCCAATGAGAAGCGCAATTAGTTTTTTTACAAATGGGGTTTTCCTGGTGACATAAGTCTTTCAACTATTCAACATTTACTCAGTAAAAATTCCACAATGACAGCAACTTTCACCAACAATATCCCTATATATATATACCCCTCATGCATACATCATTTTTATACCACCCACCTAAGGTTTTTGATGATGTAAAATATAACCTCCAAAAACGTCCATATGGTTCGTCCTTAACTTAAAGAAAAGAAAGAGAATGGAGGAAAGACTCAAGAGAATCCGTCCGTCCCCACCGAGCGTCGTCCGTCCTTAAATTAAGGACGGACGAGGTAAACGTTCTAAACTCACCAAGGCTCGTTCGTCCTCAACAAAGGATGGACGAGACAAATACTTGGCAATATCTATAAACCCAAGCCTCCGTTAATTGTGACGAAGCACCGGTTCAGATAAAGTAACTTCCATGGAAGTTATGGAAGTTACCCCTGACTTCGATGAATTCCTCGACAATAGGAACGGTTATCAGAACAAGTAACCATTCTACGCACACTATATAAACTTTTCTCTACGAAAAGGTAAGGCATTGAGACATTTTTTCTTAAAAATAAAGAAAATCTTAAGAGTATCTTTCTCCATCCCAAGTCACTAACTTTATCATCGGAGGACCATAGGCCGGCCTCCACCGGTCTTTTTTCTGATTGAGTTTGGTTTTTCAGGACTTAGCCTTCAAGATCGCCGAATCCCGGAGACTTTCAACCCACTGATTTTCCAAGATTATCAGTTGGCGCCGTCTGTGGGAAAGGAAATATTTTTCGCTCTTGAACTTGTTGAGTTCTGCGGTTTCTTTTTCTCATAAAGGGTTGAAATGGTTCGGACAAGATTGAGGGTAACTAGTCCAGGCCCTCAACAGAGTAGAGACGCATCAAGTAACCCTCATCGCGATCGTCAATCTGCACCGGTCATGCAGACATCTTCTGTCCAACATATGTGAACGGTTTAGACCCCTTTAAACTATAACCAGATTGCGTAGCCTAGATTAATTAGCCAAGTTGTTACTTAGTCAAATTAAGCAATTCTAGGTTAAAACAATCAAATAATCATATCAAGCATATAAAGCATATAAAGCAGCGGAAATAATAAAGAACACAGTGATATGATCACCCAAGAAAACCAAACTGGTAAAAAACCTGGGGAGGATTTTACCCACCGATCCTCAAGGCAAAACGGAATCCACTAAGAAAGAATTGAAGTTCTTACAAAAGGACTTACAAGCTCCCCGCTTGACTTCCTAATGCTACACACCAGTAGTAACTTCCTGACACGACCACGCGCAGGCTCCGAGTCCACGGACTACTTCTTTCTTTGTATTCCTTCAATCAGCTACAAGCTCCTCACTTGTTTATCTTTAAGCTTCAAAGGCAGCAACCAAGTTGATCATCAAGATGTTGAAGTGATCTCAATCTTGAAAACCCTAAGCTTTGTCTAAAGGAAAGCTCCTCTAGATCTCACAAGAGATTTACACAAAACCGCAATGGATGAGCAACAATACAACTTGTGCAACTCTGAAAAACGTAGCTAGAGTTTGCCTTATATACCTAGGGCAAAAACATAAAACCCTAAACGTTTAAAGAGTTAGGGCTGAGTTGGAATTCTGCAGAAAAACACATCTGGGCCAACTTTCGATCGATCGAGTCTAACCTTCGATCGATCGAGCCAGGCCGAGAAGCCCCAATGCTTCTGCAGTCACTCGATTCCAACTTTACAATATTTAACCAACTTTGAGCAAACTTAAACAAGACTAAATACATTGTTTTGATCATGGTTTGCCAACATTACAAATTAGAGTTCTAAATACATAAAATCCTAAGACCTTAGAACCTAACAAGCTCCCCCTTTGGCAATCCGTGACAAAACACACAATAAAAGCTCAAAGTTTACAAGTAAATAGCCATTTACATAATAATGCTCATAAACAAAAGTTCAACCTAACTACTATCCATCGATTGCAAGTGTAGACAGCAGCTTTGTCGAATCAACCTGTATATTCCTGAAATACTCAACAAACACATAAACGCATGTGTGGCAGCAAATAGTATATAAACAGGTATAATATTCTTGTAAGATTCACACAACACAAAATAAAGAAATATATCAATGAAGCAACTCATAAATATAAATCAATAAGCAGTGAATCATAAAGACAACAAGAATCAAAAGAAACATGTATATCAATATATCAATCAATGTTACTCCCCCTAACATGAACATCCCAAAAATGATATACAAAGTGAAGCACCTAGATACAATCTAAATAATCTCCACAAAAATATCCCATGCTAAAAAAAATATCTCCCCCTAACACAAAAAATCTCCCCCTATCAACAAAAAATCTCCCCCTATCAACAAAATCGCCTCTACAAGTCAAAAACTCTACTCCCCCTTTTTGTGACGGAATGCCAAAGGGCATCATAGGCCATCATCAAAAGGAGGTGGTGAGGAAGAACGAAGATGCGCCAAATCCGCTCGCAGAGCACGAATCTCGTCGAACAGATCCACCAAAAGCTGACCATGAGCCGCCTGAACGGTCATGACAGTCTCCAGAGTACGACGAACATCGAAGTCAGCCGCAGGAGGTGGAGGAACAGCAGCAGCACCTACAGGATCTGGAACAGCCTCACCATCAGGACCTGTAGAAGAAGAAGGAGGAGCGCTACTAGAGGGATCAGACCTAGGGTGTTTAGAACCAACTCGAAGATGAGCGGCCCTCTGTCTAAGAAAAGATGCACCTATAGGACCGATAACATGAATAGGCTCAGAAGCAGGGAAGTCCTCTAAACCTAGATAAAGTAGAATCCTATGAATGAAAATAGGATGAACAAAGGCATGAGAAGTAGATGAACTCCTATAAACTTCGTTCAAAGAAAGAAGAAAAAGATGGGGAAAACTAATAGGAGCATCTGTAACAAGAGCGTACAGAAAAACACACCTCTCAAGAGGAATGGTGTGCAGATGAGAAATAGGCCAGAGTGAATGACAGGCTATCCTAAAGAATAGGTAGGTAGTCTCAGGAAGCTCAGCGGTGGTGATCCTAGGATCAGAACCCCACTGGATAGAAGATCCAGTGATGTAAGACATGACATCACTCAGCTCAGGTGACTCATCATAGGGATAGACAGGATCCCTAACCAACGGTACCTCTAGAGCATCAGCCACTACCTGAGGAGTAATGGAGTACTCTACACCTCGTATCCAACTCCTAACTAGAGTGTTGGAATCATAGATGCGGACAAAGAGGTTCGAGAAGAACTCTCTAATCAAGAGAACCGGAGGTGGAGGGTCAGACACAGCTAACAAAGGTAACCAACCCCTACGCTCAAAATTTGCCCTAATGGCAGAATCAACCTCATCTAAAAGAACAGAACGCTCAGCCCAAATCTTTCTCTTGAGGTTTAAAGTCTCAAAGATCTCTTGGTTTTTCTCACTGGGGAACCGCTCACTATCAAAGGTAGGTGAGGGTAGAGTAGGAGTGGGAAGAGTCCTACGTGCTCTAGTCTTCCTAGGCATGGTGCTAAGGAATAGGACAGAGACACAAGAGAAAACCAAAAAAAAGAACAAACACAAAACCAAGGGCAGACTGCAAGTTAGCACAAAAAAAAATATAGAATAAAAATCTATATGATGCATGAACATTAACAATGTTATGATGCATGAACTAATGCAGTAACCAGGATCAAATTAAGATTAATTTCACAAAATTGGCTTGAAAATAGAGTTTCTTAACAAAAGCCCTAAAAAATTTGAGAATCACTTGAAAATTTTTGCATCAAATTGATGAATCAATCATTACACACCATTAGAAACAGTTTATAATAACCAATTACATCAATTACACAGGCCAATTTCATCAATTAATCCCAATTTCACAAAAAGCCCCAATTCGGATCAATTATAAACCCTAGAAATTTAAGTTTTCCACAAAACACAAAATTGATCAAATTAATCAATCAAGAACATGTCTATAGAGTGTCCCCAACAAAACCCATTGATCAATTCCACATGATTAGGTCCGAATCATCAAAAATCCCAAAAAGAAAAGTCCGAAAATTTCCTTCTCAAATGCATGAAAAATGCATGTAATCATGTAAATAAACAGAAAAGGAAGGGTAAAATAGACATACCGGCTTGAGGAGAGAGAGATTATGCAAAAATTTCGGAAGAAAACGACAAAAACTTGAATCTTTTGGGCTTGCCTCGTCGGAGAGAGAAAAAGTTTGAAAAAAGTTTTGAAATAGTTCTTTGAAAAAGTCAGAATTCCTCTTTTTAAAAAGCTTCTTCACGATGTTCGATCGATCGAAAATTACATTCGATCGATCGAATGTGACAGTCATTTTAGCACTTTCTGAGGCATTTTTTCGATCGATCGAAAATCAGGTTGGATCGATCGAAATGGGCAGAGGCACACTGAATTTTTGGGAAAAACACAGTTTTGAAAAATTGCAAACCCAATTTTGAAACAACTCCTTAAAGCATTTGAACAATGAATACAAAATGCATGAGTATGAGATGGAATGCATCTTCAAAAACCCAAAATTTTAAACCCAATTCTCAGACACAATTTTCAATCATCTTCCAAATTAATTTTCTCAAGCAACAAGTATGTTGTACACAAATCTCAAGATATTTTTCAAACTTGGTTGGTCAGACCAAGAACACACACACTAGCATGTACAGTGTTTAACAAAGAGTAACTTGTGTAGTGTGTGAAACTAGCAAAGACTTGAGATACATGTGAGGTGATATGTGAATGGCAATCAAGCACAAAGTCTACACAATTCATCACATAGAATTAAAAGAGACTATCACCTAAAGAGTTACATCCTATAACTCCCACATCTCCTAGATCAAAAGCTTGCAATCATGTAAGTTTCTTGCATTTTTGCCTCTTATTTATATATGAAATGGCATTCAGCCTAATAGTACACACCGGTTTGAATTAAGTGAATTGGCATCAAGCCTAATAGTACACACCAGTTTTAATTTAATTTGAGGCTACACCTTATGTTCTTTTTGTGCATGTGCTACACTTTCTCGAGCACTAAATCTTATGATATGCATTAAGGTGTTCATGATTGGCTAGTGAACAGTGGTGAGATGGTTATTTATGCCTTTCTCAAAAGGATCAAGTCCGTCAATCAACAACATGTAACTTCATGATTAAGGCAAAGTGATTAAGAACCACACACATCTTTCCCACACAACATGCACTACAAAGTTTTAACTAGTTAAGTGCAACAAATAAGCTCATCAAAGTTAAACAAGGTACACAAGACATGACATGTGTAAAAAGAATGACCAACCTTGTTTTCAAAAATCAAGAAAAATAGTGTTCAACACAGATTTTGCTTTCTCCTTTTTTTTTTTTTTTTTTTTTTAAAAGAGAAAACAAATAAATCCTAGAGTGAAATGCATGTATGTAATGCAATGCAAGTCCTAGAACAAAAAGAAGAACACAAAAACAAAGCACAATGGTCACATTAGAATAAAGCAATGAAGTACAAGGACCATGTCAGAAAGACTCAATTAGTTCGAGTCTTTTGCATCCAAAACTTTTTAGATGCACCCCGAGCATTGGAGTTCTTATTCACATTAGAGTGATTCCCAACTCCAGAATTGGAATAAAGGTTTAACGCCTTTACCAATTCACCAATTAGTGCCATAGGATCTTGTGCTTGAGGCACAGGCACTTTTGGTCTTTTTGCTCTCTTATCAGCTTGAAGCTTGTAACAGTTAGGACGAATATGTCCAGACTTACCACAATAATGACAAACCCAAGCAGGTTTACCATGCATCTTGTCCTTCGGTTTGATAGGCTCCTTAAGTTTGGATTCTTTTAAGTCTACCATAATCTTCTTAGGTGGTGAAACTTCTACAGGTTTAACAACCTCACTCACAGGGGGTTTAACAGTTTCACTCACAACCTTACTCACAAGAGGTTCAGAAGAAGAAGAAGAAGGAACAAAGACAGTGGAATGGGGTCCAGAATCAAAGATGCTTTCAACATATCCTAACCCAGCTTTATCAGAAGGATACTTTTGAACATTCAGCATGTGATCAAGTTTAGAACTAGCAGATCTAGCAACAGATAAATCATGTTCCAAAGTTCTAACTTTATCAAGCAAAAACATGTTTTCAGATTTAACATTATTCAAAAGATCATTAGCATCAAACAGTTTTACAAGCAGATTTTTCTTTTCAAGCTCAAGAGCATCAATTTTCTTCAGGCCTAGATCAACTTTCATAGCATCCTTTGCAGCAATTTTGCAAAGTTTGTTATAGGCCTCTTGAAGATCTGCATCTTCAGAGAGTTCCCCATCAGCAGGGTTCTCCTCAACAGATATGCTTTCATCTACTGTACCAGTAGCAGTGAAAATAATGAAGTTTCCATCCTCGTCACAACCGGACTCATCATCAGAAACCTCATTATCACTAAGGGTTACAGCCATAGCTTTACCCTTATTTCTCAAGAAAGTAGGACATTCAGATTTGACATGACCATACCCTTGACAACCATAACACTGAGGACCCAAAGAGTTATTAGAAGATTGACCTACTTGTTCTCTAGGTTTTTCAAAATTGTTAACTTTAATGGGATCATTCTTCCTAAAGTTTCTAGGTTCAGCAGTGTTGGTGTTCCTTGCCTTTCTATTAGTGTTTCTGAGAAAATTTTTAAAGTTCTTGGCAAGGTAAGCTATCTCCGTGGGAGAGAGCTTATCATCAAATCCACCAGCTTCAACATCATCAACAGACTTCAGTGCCATTGATTTGGATTTGACAATCTTGGATAAGTCAGACTCATAGGACTGAAGAGATCCTACAAGCTCATCCACAGGGATGGAGTCAACATCCTTACTTTCAGTAATGGCTGTTACTTTGGGTCTAAAGTCTTCAGTCAAAGATCTAAGAATCTTCCTAACAACTTTAGGTTGATCATAGACTTCACCCAAATTATAAGCAGAATTAACAATATCATTTAGTTTTGCATAAAACTCATCAAAGGTTTCATCATCAGACATTCTAATGTTTTCAAACCTAGAAGTTAATTGCTGCAGTTTGTTAATTTTAACAGCCTTTGTGCCTTCATGCACAGTTTGGAGGATTTTCCAGACAGTATGAGCAACCTCAACATTAGAGATCCTCTTAAATTCCTCCATTGAAACAGCATTGAAGATGGCATTCATAGCTTTGCTATTGAAGCCTGCTACTTCTTTCTCAGAAGTTTGCCACTCACTCACAGGAGTAGTGGGCTTCTCCCATCCGTATTCAACGGAATTCCACACCCTCTCATCTATGGATTTCAGGAATGCTTTCATCCTTACTTTCCAGTAAGCATAATTGTTCCCATCAAAGTGAGGAGGAACAAACAGAGAGTGTCCATGCTCCATGACAACTGGGGTCAAGGATCAGCTCAGAGATAAAAATCTCAAACAAGAAGAGCTACCCGCTCTGATACCACTTGAACGGTTTAGACCCCTTTAAACTATAACCAGATTGCGTAGTCTAGATTAATTAGCCAAGTTGTTACTTAGTCAAATTAAGCAATTCTAGGTTAAAACAATCAAATAATCATATCAAGCTAAAGCATATAAAGCAGCGGAAATAATAAAGAACACAGTGATATGATCACCCAGGAAAACCAAACCGGTAAAAAACCTGGGGAGGATTTTACCCACCGATCCTCAAGGCAAAACGGAATCCACTAAGAAAGAATTGAAGTTCTTACAAAAGGACTTACAAGCTCCCCGCTTGACTTCCTAATGCTACATACCAGTAGTAACTTCCTGACACGACCACGCGCAGGCTCCGAGTCCACGGACTACTTCTTTCTTTGTATTCCTTCAATCAGCTACAAGCTCCTCACTTGTTTATCTTTAAGCTTCAAAGGTAGCAACCAAGTTGATCATCAAGATGTTGAAGTGATCTCAATCTTGAAAACCCTAAACTTTGTGTAAAGAAAAGCTCCTCTAGATCTCACAAGAGATTTACACAAAACCGCAATGGATGAGCAACAATACAACTTGTGCAACTCTGAAAAACGTAGCTAGGGTTTGCCTTATATACCTAGGGCAAAAACATAAAACCCTAAACGTTTAAAGAGTTAGGGCTGAGTTGGAATTCTGCAGAAAAACGCATCTGGGCCGACTTTCGATCGATCGAGTCTAACCTTCGATCGATCGAGCCAGGCCGAGAAGCCCCAATGCTTCTGCAGTCACTCGATTCCAACTTTACAATATTTAACCAACTTTGAGCAAACTTAAACAAGACTAAATACATTGTTTTGATCATAGTTTGCCAACATTACAAATTAGAGTTCTAAATACATAAAATCCTAAGACCTTAGAACCTAACAATATGCATTCTATGGCGGCTACGATGGTGGAGTTAACTCGCCAAAATCAAGAACTACGGAAAGAGATCAACCTAAGGCAGACACGTGCAGAGCATGAAGAAGGGCAAACTCGGAGTCTAGAGGGCAGAGAGAATTTTCAACATGGGAGTCAATCAAGGGGAACCACCCCGCGAAGGGTACCCCATTTGGAACAAGAGTTGGATCAGATGAAGAAAGCCATGGACGAACTGAAGGAGAATATGAAGAGGGCAAATCCAGTAGAGGATTTGGTTCATAGAACTGACTCTCCTTTTATGGCTTCCATCAATGGCCACCCCTTGCCACCAAAGTTTAAAATGTCTTCTTTAGATTCATATGATGGGAATCGAGATCCTTTTGACCACATTGCCACTTTCAAGACCACTATGCATCTTCAAGGAGTTCCAGACGAAATAATGTGCAAAGCCTTTCCTACCACTCTCAAGGGTCCAGCCAGAGTGTGGTTCAGCAAATTATCCCCAAATTCAGTAAGTTCTTTTAAAGAATTAAGCAAGTTGTTTGTTAATAACTTCATAGGGGGTCAACGACACAAACGTTCTACTTCCAGTCTGTTAACAATAGAACAGGGGGAAAACGAGAGTTTGCGGTCATTTATCACTCGATTCAATAGGAAAACCTTGACAGTGGACGAGATGGATGACAAATTGCTGTTAGCAGCTTTCCACAACGGAGTTCATTCGGATTTGTTCATCCACTAACTCTATGAGCAAGAGCCACAGACCATGGCGGAGCTCGTCCATTCAGCTCAAAACTTCATGAATGCGGAAGATGCTATTATAGCTAAGAAAAGAAAGAGGACAGAGAAAATGGAGACAAATCGCCACCCGGAACAAGCCCCTCGTTCAAAGAAGAGGCGAACGAACGACAGAAGAGACCGGGACAAGAAGACAGGTTCGTCAGCACACAACCAGCAATACACTCCATTGAACATGCCACTTGAACAGGTCCTTATGCAAATCAAGGATGAGCCTTCCCTGAAGTGGCTAGAGAAATTGAAAAGAGATCCCAACAAGCGAAACATGAACTAGTATTGTCGCTTTCATAGAGACCATGGCCATGACACAGATGAGTGTTTTGATTTGAAGCAGCAAATTGAGAATCTCATAAGGCAAGGGAAGTTGAGAAATTTCCTTGGACGAGATCACAAGGATGAGAAGTTGAAAGGGAAAGTAGAAGAATCATCACGACCACCACTAGGCGAGATAAAAGCTATCATTGGGGGAAGTTTGACAAGACGGTCATCTAAGATGAAGAAAACATACTTGAAGGATGTGCAGAGTGTCCAACTTTCAGGACGACCGCCAGGAGCTAAGTCCACAGACGAACAGCCAATTACCTTTACGGACGAGGAAGCTGAAAGAATCCACCATCCTCATGATGACGCTATTGTCATCGCCTTACTTATTGCTGATTACATAACTAGAAGAGTGCTGATAGACAACGGAAGTTCGGCAGACATTCTGTACTACCCAGCCTTTCAGTAGATAAGGATCGAACGAGACCAGCTTCGCCCAATGTACTTGCCTCTAGTAGGCTTTGGAGGAATGATGGTACAGCCTGTAGGTACTGCTACATTACCAGTGGTGGTAGGAGCATATCCATGACAGTTGACTACCAACATGAATTTCCTAGTAGTAGATTGCTCGTCGTCTTACAATGCAATAATTGGAAGGCCAGCCCTAAACAGTAGGAAGGCAGTCACATCTACCTACCACCTATCAGTCAAGTTCCCGACGAAACATAGGATAGGCCAAGTACAGGGAGACCAATTAGCAGCAAGAGAGTGTTATCTAGCCATGTTGGCTACGGACGAGCAAATTCAAACAATGAATATTGAAGAAAAGAGACACGTGGCATGCTCCTCGGTTAAATCAATCGACGAGATTTTTCCATTAATGAATTCATGACACGTGGCACGCCAATCTACGGCCAACACACGTCCTACCTCTCTTTGGACGACCCATGGACGAGGGGGCAACTGATGATGTAAAATATAACCTCCAAAAACGTCCATATGGTTCGTCCTTAACTTAAAGAAAAGAAAGAGAATGGAGGAAAGACTCAAGAGAATCCGTCTGTCCCCACCGAGCCTCGTCCGTCCTTAAATTAAGGACGGACGAGGCCTCGTCCGTCTTTAATTAATGACGGACGAGGTAAATGTTCTAAACTCACCAAGGCTTGTCCGTCCTCAATTAAGGACGGACGAGGCAAATACTTGGCAATATCTATAAACCCAGGCCTCCGTTAATTGTGACGAAGCACCGGTTCAAATAAAGTAACTTCCATGGAAGTTATGGAAGTTACCCCTGACTTCGATGAATTCCTCGACAATAGGAACGGTTATCAGAACAAGTAACCGTTCTACGCACACTATATAAACTTTTCTCTACGAAGAGGTAAGGCATTAAGACATTTTTTCTTAAAAATAAAGAAAATCTTAAGAGTATCTTTCTCCATCCCAAGTCACTAACTTTATCATCGGAGGATCATAGGCCGGCCTCCACTGGTCTTTTCTCTGATTGAGTTTGGTTTTTCAGGACTTAGCCTTCAAGATCGCCGAATCCTGGAGACTTTCAACCCACTGATTTTCCAGGATTATCAGTTTTGCTTTGCTTTTAAGTTTTATAGCTGAGAAACCAATATGAAGATGAGTAACTTTTCACAAGCCATTGGCTGTGTCTTGCTCTTAGCCATAGTCAGAACTATGCTAATCAACATAAGGGTGATTGCAGACTTGTGCACTCGGGTGGTCCTTATGGTGAAAACCTTGCAGGTAGCACTGGTGACCTCACTGGTACCGCTGCAGTGAACCTTTGAGTAGCAGAAAAGTCCCAGTATAACTACAATTCTAACTCTTGTGTTGGTGGGGTATGTGGCCACTACACTCAGGTGGTTTGGCGCAACTCAGTTCGTCTAGGTTGAGGCAAAGTGCGATGCAACAATGGAGGCACATTTATCGGTTGCGACTATGATCCCCGTGGCAACATTATCGGGCAGCGGCCTTACTAGGAGCTTTTTCATCAATTATGTCCTCTAAACATCTATGTGTTTAGAGAGTTACTATTAAATAAGTCATGTATATTGGCACTTGAGAATAACAATGGTGAAATATTGATCAAACAATTTTTTTCTGCTTCATATTTTTCTAGATTCAAGCCCAGGATCTTCAGGTTTTACCTCAGTTAGAGCTTGCACCTAGTACAATTCATTCCATGACTTATCCGCTACAAGCTTTCTAACTTCCCAAATAAAGTCTTTATTTCCATAATCAGTCAGATTTTAGCTGAGAATGGCAAGATTGGAACATTGCTATGCAACATATAATTGATCACAAATTAGTGTAAATAACGACATAACATAATTATACAACAAAAATTTAATTGTCATATAAACATAATGTAGATTTTACCTTAATATTAGTTAATAATGTAGATTTTATCTTAATATTAGTTAATAATGTAGATTTTACCTTAATATTAGTTTTCATATATATATATATATATATATATGAAAACTCTTAAGTAATTAACATACCCTGTGAAAATTATAATTACTACTCAAGCATAAATCTTGAACCTAAAAAAAGTTAGACATTTATTAAAATTATCAATTAACAAGTAATTTGATTACTTATGAGCTATTTTTGGTATTAATTATCCATGATTTCTTTGAAAAATTAGATATTTTCCCCCACGCACTTCTCAGCCTTCTATTAGATAAGGTTAATGGATAAAATACGGTCAAGAAATCGGTGGTTTAAAATGATTTTGTGAATTGATAGTGAAAAAAGTAAGAAAATTGTTCATCAAAAAATAGTAAGAAAAGTAAGAAAATTTTCCCACGCCTGATTTACAAATTTTCCTCCCTTTTCAAAGAGGCAAGAGAGGGATAATATCATATACCGTGCCGCTCTGTTACAGACAGTACCATGCAGCCCAGGAAACATCTCCACATTACAACTATTAATGCTATTGGATTAGTTATTGGCAAGAGTTTCTCTAGAGTGCATGCAAGGTGGTCCAAGGTCTTTAATTCTCCACTGCCCACTTCAAAGGATTGAGATCCAAATATTATATCGTATGCAATTGCTCTTGTTGAGATAGAGAATTAAAGAAGTATCTTTCAATTTTAGTTTTTAAATAATTTTTTTTTAAATTAAAAAAATTAAAAGATAGGAAGTCAAGAAGTAAAAAAAAATAAAAATAGAAAATTGTGAGAGAAATGAGAGCAATTGCATCCCATGGATCTGATCCCACTTGAAAGATGGATTCCAAACGCTTTTACAATCCCTAATCTTGAGTAGGCGGAGTTTCAACCACTATTCATTTTCGAGCAATGAAGCTTTTTACACTATTTTTTAATATAAATTTTTTTTACCCCATTTTCATGTTATGAAATAAGAACATTTTTGTATTAATTAATTGCTGATATGGATGTAAAATAGTGAATATAAAATTGAGTATGACAAGGTACTTTCCCATCTTTTTAATCACGCCACTAATTCTCCTATTTCTTACGCGTACACTCTTTTGTTATAAGCTTTTCAAAATGAAAAAGTAAAATGCGAAAACTCTAGTGTATTGTCAAAGTAACTTTAAAAATATATAATTTTTTAACGATAATTTGATAATTAAAATAATGGGAAGGGAGGATTCCACCATTAATTTTTATTGTAAAAGACAACAAATAATAGTATTGGATTACAAGACTAACAACATACTATTTATACGTAATAATATTATTTGAACTCGAACAATTTTTTTTTTTAATTTACCATCCTTTTCAGACGTTTTCTTTTCAAATATTGAATTCAACTAGTTACTATCTACTACGGTTCCTAGTTTTCAATTTCAAACAATTTGTCCCTTCTTTTTTTTACTAGGCATTTTAACAAGAGGTGCCGAGAGTGGGACATCCTGGCTCTTAACAACCTCCTATTGGAAATATAAATGTACGCAGCAAAAAATTAACGGATCTACTTTATTTACAATTGATAACATGGATTATGTAAATTTCAGAATATAAAAACAAGAGAATGTACCTTGGTATGGTGAATTTCAAAACAAAGATTAAAAATTCTTGAAAACACTTTTAATCTTCACTCCAATTCCACTAACGCCTAAGAAGTGTGGTCTCTTAATCAGTTATATGAATTTATTCAAGAGAGAATTTTAAGAGTGTCTAACACTCACACACAAACTGCTTCATGCACTTACAAAATTTTATATGTTTCTCTCCTTATAACTGATTATCTAATTGGGTTGGCCTTTTAGGCATTTCCAATTGGGCTCTAGTATATGACTTGGAATGGGACCAAAAGGGAACAAATAAGACACTAGCTTTAATGAGCCTTGGGCTTTTCTGTCGACTCTTGATAAGTCCAAAGTTACTATTAATTATATTTAATACCACTATATAAATATAATTGCACTCTAGACCTTATTAATAAATTATATCCCAAGACTTTATTGTTCATACAACCCATTCATAAAATATTCGTAGTAATACAAAATCATGAATGAAGACTGCCACTTTGTAGATTAGTACATTTTAATCCTTAAGTACCATGTTTAATCATTTTAAGTTATTCAATATATATTTATGAAATCTAATTTCATAAATATATACTTTAGTAATTTCTTACTAAAGTAGTTAGACCTAACTCTCTGAATACCTGAACCCATTAAACTTATCTCAAAAGAATATTTTATATCTCTGTTAATAGATTATGAATTCCATCTTAAAAATATATGTTCCATCAACACTAAATGTGGCTGCCCAACATACTGAAATTTTGACCGTTACTTTAGATCTCAATCCTAATATATCAAAGCAACTTACACTTCATGATCAGGTTCATTATTCTCTCAGGATTAAGAGTTCATGTAAGATAAGTTGTGAGATTTATTATTAAATTAACAGTTATTATGAGAATAATAAATCTCACAGAGGTCCAGTTCAATATGTCTTAACTCTTAAAACATATCAAAATATCAACTAAAAGTCTCAACTTCCATGATCAAAACAAATCATCTTAGTTGATATGTTATAGTCTTCATAGATGAAATGCCCAATTTTATCACCGACTACGAACTAAAATTCTGAATTTACAAAGAACTTGTGACTTATATCTTCTGTGATTAAATCACATAAATTACATACTATACATCTTATGGATTAAATGATAATGTCCGAATATTCATGTTACCATTATTTTAGATAATAATAAAACAACTTTATTAATCACACTATTAAGTCATACATGATATCATACATAATATCATACTTAATATCATACATAACATTATATAATAGGATTTAAGGGCACTAATCCTAACACCTCCTTCGGAGGAAAAAAATATGTTTACATAGATTTTTTTAAAGAGGTTATCTTTCCAAGTGTTGTCCCACTTCCTTCGCGATAATGTTTTGATGGAAAAAGATGGCAACCGAGTGTGATCAGTTATTAAAACATAAACTTGACCTTAATATGTACAACAAATATTGAAAACGATGAAGAGATATATGGAGGGACATGCCCACTTTGGGTGTCCTATTTTTCTCGCAATTTCTAACAAAGATGGAATAAAAATAAGAATGCAAATGATAGGAGAGAGACATAAATTTAAATGATGATAACCTTGTAATTTAAATGACACTATTAGATCCTATCAATGAGAATATTCTATGTTCAAATTATCCACTTGCACTTCTTGTTAGCAACAATGAAAATGCCTAAAGTTATAATTATTTTTTCCAAAAAAAAATTTACAATTATTAAAGGCAACATCCTGTTAAAAATAATGAATAATTTAAGTGGTTCTATTGATAAGCTAGCCTAGATCGAAATCATAACAACTTATCAACTAAATAATTTATGAAAAACAAATTTGGTAAAATAATATTTTGATCCCTAAACTTTACTAAAAATTTGTTTTTTATTCATAAAATTTAATTTTGGCCCTAAACTATTGAAAATTTCATTTTTTTTTATTCCTAAACCATTTAAAATGTTTTACTTTCTATTCTGAACTTTACTAAAAGTTTGCTTTTCATCCCTAAATTGTTAAAAAACTTTTTTTTTCATCCTTATTTTTGCCTCTAAACAATTATAAAAAAAAAAAAAAAAAAAAAAAAAAAAAAAAAAAACTCTAAAGTTTAAAGATGACCCTAACATGTAAACTCATCTTAGAACTACTTAATTACAAATAAAGTGCATTTTATCAAAGAATATGCCAATACATAAAAAATATGACCCTAACATGGTATATATAGGCTGGATTTGAATCTCAAACCTCTTATTTGACTATAATAAATTTTATTAGTTAAGCTAACTGAAACCTACGTCTAACTTACTTAAAGGCATGAGATAAGAGCAATTAATTTTGAAAACATCAAAGCCAAAATCAAAGATAAAATAATACTAAAAATATATCCAAACATCTAAATTCCAAAATTACTAACGTTATTGTCACATAATAGGAAACTAAGTCATTAAAGTTATACAAAGCTTCTTTGGAGAAGGTAGGAAGTTAAACGGGATAAACAAATATGTTAGGTTTTTTAGTGTCGATTGGTTCATTCCATCTCTTTTTTTGTTTTTTGTTTTTTTGTTTTTAAATATATATATATATATATATATATATATATATATATATATATATATTTCATATTTATTGGTGGTGTAATTTATTCATTTCGAACATGAGTTAAGTACAAGCCAGGATTTACTCAAAAGACAACAAACTTTTTATATACTCAAGATGAAGAGTTGATGCTCTTTTAAATATATGTTTTGCATAGGAATGAATTTTTGAGTTAAACTTATTTTATTGAAAAGTAGATATCAAAATTCAGATACTTCAAAATAGACACAAATATGATCCAATATGGATTTGAAATGAGTGAGTTATAGTTAGTTAGAGTTGATACAAGAATGATGAATCTAAGATGTGCTAAATTTCAAAATCTCTTCGCTTAACTCTCAATCAACCATGAATTGGGGACCTTTTTTGCCTTTTAAAAAGCCTATTTTCTAATAGGTAAGTTGGGAAGCTCCCTAGATTCCATGGCATCCTAACTAGGGGTGTAATCGGTGCGATTCGATCTGTTTGAAGTGCGATTTTTCCACCGAACTGAAATTTTCAGTTTTACCAAATTTGGTACCGACACTGAATTATAAGGGAGGAACACCAACCCCAAACTAATTGGATTTCAATTGGTTTGGTTCGGCCGGCTTTCGGTTGCTACCAATTTCTTAGAAACCAAATAGATCAAAAAAAAAAAAAAAAAAAAAACCTACTTCCCTTTGCTTTCTCACATTTTCTCAGCACCCAAAAACCAAGCACCAAGCAAACAAAAAAAAAAACTCAAAATCATGTATATATTTAAAGAACATACCAAAATAAGAAAAAATATATATATATATATATATATATATATATTTCCCTTTGCTTTCCCACGTTTTCTCACCACCCAAACACCAAGCACTAAACAAAGTAGCAAACACAAAAAAAAAAAAAAAAAAAAAAAAAAAAAGAGAACGGCAAAGAAGCGTATTGAAACAGTGTGATAGAGAGAGAGAGAGAGAAACGAAGGCATGATAGAAAGATAGAGATGGGGAGAAAGAGAACGACTAAAGAGGGAAAGGAGAGAACGACTCCTGTTGAAGTGAGAGAAAAATGCTGAAAAATATGGTTAGTAGGGTTACAAAACAAACCCAAAAGACGTAATTTTGGTAATAAGGTGAGAAAAAATAAAAAATCTTGTACTATGGGCTGAACTTGGGTGTACTGGTGAGAATACGCATGTCCTTGCCACCAAGATACCTGGAACTTTCTTGATATAATTTGTACAAATTAGTATTTAATAGATTTCGGTTCGGTTTCTGTCAGGTCAGTATATTTGTGTGAGACACTAAAACTGAAACTGAGATTTTTGGTTTTTATAAAATGAAAACCGAAACCGAACCGCACCAAAACCGAACTTAAATTTTGGCAACGGTTCAGCCAGTCCCGGCCCCTTTTTTTTGGTTTCTCAATTTTTTGCACAGCCCTATTTCTAACTAACTAACGATGCCAAAACAAAGTGGAATCTAGCCCCCAGCATGAAAGTAGTTGAGAGCTTCTCAACAAGAATAGCAACAACTGAAAATGTTGACATGCTTGAACTTACCAATTGAAGTATTAGAAACTAGAATAAACGTTAGTAATATTCTTTGTTTTATTCTAAGAGTCCAACAAATTTTTTCCCTTTTAGAAAGGCTTATAAACAACATTTGTTAGCAAGAATAAAATGTTTGAATGTCCACCACCATTATTATGGCATGATCATTCCAAAATTTCATCATTTTATCATTCTTGTAATCTCTCTATTTTATTAGTAAGAGAATTTTTCTCGACGTTATCTTTGGATGTCCTATCGCCATGTCATTTTTTTAAATTTATTATTCAATTTTATTAGTAAAAAAAATCTCATTATTATTTTTTTTTTTCTTACACCTACTATTTTTCTTTCACAAACCGCAACCCTTTGCAGTTTGCACTTTTCTTCTATTTTCTTCTAAACGCACAACTCTCTCTCTCTCTCTCATGTTGTTCTCATATTACCAAATGGCCGAATGGCCATAATTAATACCTGCAACCTTTTTACCTCTTTTGCATGTGAGAGACACTCAAAGTCTTTGCCCAATAAATGGCAAGAAGACTTTGTGTCTTGCCTTAATGAGACAACCCCCTCTCTCTCTCTCTCTCTCTCTCTCTCTCTCTCTCTCTCTCTCTCTCTCTCTCATGCTGTTCTGATATTACCAAATGACCTAATGACAACAATTAATACCTTCAACCTTTTGACTTCTTCTGCGCGTGAGACACACTCAAAGTCTTTGCCGAAGAAAATGGCAAGAAGATTTTGTGTCTTGCCTTAATGAGGTGTTTAATTGAGTGTGATAAGCTGGACAACAATGGTGCCATGCACTGCACCCAATCAAAGTCTGGGTAAAAAGAACGTAATAATACTTGTCAATAATGAATAGTAAATCTACAAAGAATTAAATAATGAAAATATTTAGGGTTGTAACAAATTGGTCACGTGACATAAGTGTGACTTCCTTAAGGTAAAGTGTGAACAACTAAGCGACATGTAGTAAGAGACACATTTTATTTCTAAGTTCCAAAGCGGTAGTTGTTCAGGCTCTTCTCTCTCCTCTTTGACATCTTTTTTTTTAGAGAAATCCTCTTTGACATCTTTTTTTTTTTTTTTTTTGATAAGAAGCATGAAATATTCATTCAACTTAAAAGAGAGTTACAATAGAGATAGCATACAATCACTGGGATAAAATCACAGACAATTTCACACCACACTCCTCAATGAACCCGAGAGCTCAGCAAAATTTATGAGTTTGCTTATTAACCATTTGGAGTCTCTTTGCTTGGGCTCTAGTGGTGGGCTCATTAAGAGGAGAGAAATTACATGTGGTATTCGGACAGGGAAGTCCTTGGGCCAAAGAAGAAAACAATTGAAAGCCCAAAACTGATTTTTGGCCTCAGAGGACCAATGGGAAACACATGCGTGCTCAACAGAGGAAGGTGCTGGGCTTAAGGAGCAACATACTGCCAACACAGTTGAACTACTGGCTTTCTCCATACCCAAGCTCGAACAAACAGCCGCCGGACTTTGACCAGTATCTTCCTCTCTTCGTTCTTCTTCCGACCCGCCTCGGCAAGCAGCACAATGTTTCACAATAACCCCCTTCCTCCAATCGGCTAAATCTTGAAATCCAGACCCGAGAAACCTACCAAAACCCAAAACACCACAAATAAAGCAAAAGGAAGGAAGCCACTCCGATTGAAGACTCGATCTAAAATAGAACTGGAAGATCATTATTCCTCTATCTAAACCCATCTTCCAAGCAGATCTTGGAGTGGACTTGGAAGCTCGCACGCGCTCATCAAGGCTATCCGATCTCATGGCTGCTGCAGCGCAAGCAACTTCCTCAAACATGGTGAGAAGAAAGATTTAGACACTACCCGAATAGGGAGAGAGGGCTTGTACCAGGCAAGAGAAAACAAAAACTCCTACTGAGGGAGAGAGAAAAAACTCTCTCTCCCCCAGCAGGAGAGAGAGAAAGCTTTCTTTATATGTAATGCCCTTTGGTGAGGTAATGGAATCTTGTTATTGTTTATTTTGATAATCCTCTTTGACATCTTAAATGCATTATGTTCCAAGAATTAATTTACCAAGCATCAACAAAGTGAGAGTATAGAATTTATTAAGTAGATGCATAAACTTCAGAATATGATGTGAACTGGGAAGAACCAGTGTTGCTACCAGGGCTTATGAGAGATTTGATAAGAATGAAATTCTCATTAACATGCTTAATGATACACGGGATTGATCCTTATATACAATCAGAGGCTAATTCGTTGCAGAAACTAATTAGTTGTAAGAAAACTTCTTCGGTCCAATACCTCGTTCGAATTCATCATCTATTGAAAGATCAAAGCCAAGCTCCTCTTCTTTTTCTCCTTTCCCTTCACGACACTTTTTCCTAAACACAAAGCAAACCAACACCAAACCAATACTTAAAATGGATACACCTAAACTCAGGCCCACCACCAATTTTGTCTTTGGCTCATCTTTATTCTTCTCCACAGAAGGTGCTGGCGATCGCTGAATTGTAGAAGGTGATGTCGATTCAAAAGACCAAGTGGAAAGAATATGCAACTCAGAAATCAATCCTGTCGAAGCTGAGAACCCAAATTCAACCGATTCTGGTAAATGATCTGTCAAATTAATTACCAAAGAAAGGTTCTGTTGAATAGGGGTGTTATCATAATTGAAACCAGTGAAGGTAACGCTTAAATTTTGCGTACTAGAATCGTAATTGATACTTGCACTATATGTTCTATTCTCGTTTATAGTACAATACCATGGTGTAGAGACCTGAGACTTCATGTTGTTGATATTGATGCCAACGTGTTCACCAACTAAATCCAGTGGATCAAATTCTTCATTTTGAAATGTATCAAACTCCACTGCAACAAATTTATTTGCAGCCAGGAAACTGGGTTGTCCCATTTGTTTGCGGCTCAAAAGGCCGAGGCCGGCGCCATCTGTTGGTCTAGGAGCAGGGAAATTTGGGGTGGAGAGGAAGAACATGATCCCATCTGAATATCTGTCTTTACCTTGAGAATAGATGATGAAGGAGAAGTTGGAAGTGAAGCTGGCCACTTTTTCTGATTTCTCGTCCCAAAGATGCATCTGCTCTGAATATGTGGCTCGACCCCAGTTGTCCACTTCATCTGGCGTGAGTTGGATCACTGAACCTGATATCGTAGCGTTTCCTTTTCGGATTATAGATTTGTTGTTGATTGTTTGACTGAAATCGGTGTAGTTGAAGGATATCTGGGTTGCACAAGGGTTAATGAGCAAGAGGAAAATGCTTATTGACAAGTAGATGATACGGAGCTTCGGTGCCTGGAAAACCATGGCTAGAGAAAGTGGGTTTGGGGCTTGGAGGTTTGCCAATTGTTATCAAATATGATAGGGAATGGACGGCTAAGTCATCAACCTGAGATACCATCCATCTTCAAAATTATTAACTCAACTACAAGTCAATATATATTATACTGCTTATTTTATTTCCATTCCTATTTCCATTACTTATATTAAGAGGTACAGTTAATATATACTTTAAGGTATATATTAATTATTTATTTTGATAATTCTTTTATGAAAAATTGAAAAAATTAACAAAACTTTCGTGAATCCATATTAAAAAGAGCGAAGAGGTACTATGAATAGTGTTTTGGGCGGTTCAAAAATTTTGATGTGTCCGTTTATACGCACTTTCGATACTTTTGCTAAACAACTCTATTTAGCCAAAATTTATGGTTCTGAACTATACACGACACATCCTTCAGAGTCCGGACAATAGAGAGGAGCTACTTTTAGAAAATAGGAGAAAGAGGAGAACTGTTTTACCTGCTCCACTGTAGCAGACCGTACAGTATGGATCAACTGATCAAGACTTGACAAAAAAAAACCTTTTTTTTTTAGCAAATTTTTTTTTACAACAAAAAACTTGGGTAGTCCAGGCTAGCGAAAATGTGCCCCACAATAGGTCCCACTATGTTCTCTCCTTTCTCCATACTCCATACAGCAAATAAATATTCTTGGCAAAACCTAGACGCAATTATTTCTTGTCAAATGTCAAATGCGTTTGCAGCTCCAATTCAAACCAGTGGGGATTTTGTTTGATTTTATTTGGCCAACAAGTATTTCTCTCTATCTCTCAACTTTTAGTCTAAGTTTGACATCATCATCATTATTATTATTATTATTACTTGATTGATTGATTCAGCAAGCCATTCAAATCTGTGGGACTTTAAAAGATTTAGACTATACAATTTACCATGGTATTATAAATGACGGGACTACGAGCTCATCCAGCATGGACGAACCCATCAATACTGACGAATGCAACCTCAGTGTACATAAGCCAATTCCAGGCCTTACTGACGATGATATCCAGACCATTCAATGCGAGCAATCAAACTCCAAAACGGTTACAGGGACAACTGTACAATCCATTGGAGAACATTGATGGCACACTACACAGCTCCAGGCGTTACAAAGAGGAGCATTAAGATCTCCATAACTACTTCAACGGCTAGAGACCTTAGAAACATATATAAATCCACCCCTTGTCAAGGAAAGGGGAGACACACAAGTAAGAAGGGATTTCTTTTCATTTTGTTTCATTTCACATTGCTTTATTCTGAGAAAAGCTTTATACACTGACTTTGGCATCGGAGGTGTTGTGGCAGGCACCACACCGGTGATCATCTTTGAAGGTCGAAGAATCTTCTCCGTCTGACGAACGTGACTGACGATCATACACATCATCAATAAATATGTTCACCTTGTTGTAAAAAATAAAATAAAATGGAGAATTGATAAGAGGATTTGGCAAGACAGTACAATTGACAGCCAGACAGGAACTCTGGCTCCAACGAGCCACGAAAGAAGGATCTGGTTCGATCTCTCCTGCCCTCTCTCAAAACTGAACTCTAATTTTCTCTCCTCTCAATCAGTTCACCTGGGATTGGGATTTGTTAATTTTTGTTAAACGTGTCTTTCACATGTAGTTTTAACAGTATAATAACAGATGTAGTGAGTTAGCAAATGTGTGTAGTTCAGGTACTAAAATAGTTAAATTAAAAGTTCATGGATGTTATAGCAACTACACCAAAATTTAGGGTTATCTGAACATTTTTTTTCCCAATATGTGATAGCTTCTTTCTTCAAAAATTATTGACTTGGTCAATAGCACATTGCTAAGTTCTCGAGTGGCATTCTAAACGCACCGGCATGACTATCATGAATAGCTTCATCTTCTTCAGAGACAGACAAAGGCATTACTTCAATCTTGCTCTTTAAAGGCCAGCGTCAAAGCTCCACCTTGACAAATCTAAAATCCAACTGCTCTTAATGCCACACTTGGTGACAAGCCTGCATTACGAGGCTTGGCACTTCCATCTAGATATGAATGTATAAACAATATGGTAATCATTAGTAAATAAAAAACAATATATACATTGTCAATATGTTCCTTTCCTTGGCTGTCCACATGAACTTCTTTAGTTGTGGTTTTTGTTTTCTCCCAAAAGTGGATCATTTGGCAGGATTTATTGTCCAGTAGGGAGTTAAATGTCAAAAACTAGCTAGTTTGAAAAACTTATGCAAATATACTGGCTAAATTAAAAGTTGCCCTCCTTAATTTTGTCCAAAATTAAATCAAATCACTTAACTTTTTGTTTGTTTACTATATCAGTCATATAACTTTCATTTATTTTCAATTTAGTCATTTAATCTATTTCCGTTTGATGGGTTGCCGTTAAGTGTCTCCAACCACATTGTTTTGGTATTTTTGTTCATTTCCAATTATATTGCTCTCAACTTAAGAAAGAAAGTATGAAAAATAGGGTTAATGGAATTGGAGAGATTAATTTGAACCTTTGATTATTTCAATGAGAAACACAAAAAAAAAAAATACCAATTCATCTACAAGATTTTAGGTAATCACAATTTTTTTTTAAAATTATTTGGCAATTACAATTGTTAATAAAAAAAATGTAAAACATTCTTTTTACCGGGGCAATTATGCATTACTTGCAACCAGGTGGATAAGTACCATAGAGAATAGACTAGATTCTAGAATGACAAGCTTAATTAGCCAGGAAATATAATATATATATATATATATATATATATTAGAATTTCCTTGGAAACTAAAATATAAGGACAAGAAAAATAAAAACCATTTTAGGTCCTCATCCCCCCATTAATAAACTCTAAGGGAAAAAATTCATGTGTCCCTTACTTTTTTCAACAGTTAAGGAATATCCGAACTATTGATGCTATGTCCTTGTCTCCTTTCATCTTTACTCTTTTGATATTTCTCTTTTGTCCTTAATTGACCCTTGTGTCACAACTTACACGTATGTTGGCAATAGCCGCCCGCTACATCCAACATGGGGAGAAATTATAATTTCTCCAATATGGGACCATTGTATTGGCCACGTGTTCCATCTTGTTGAAATGTCAAAAGATATCATTAATTACTGTTTTTTCCTTTTTCTTTTTTGGTGCAAAGAGAAATTTTGTATAAAAGAAAACAGATTATAGGATCATACGGTTCTAGCATGGACACTTCTCTATAATCTGTAATTACTGTTTACGTAACTATCTATATACAATTATATATATTATTTGTAAAAACACAATTTCAATTATAATGATAAAATTGTAAATTTTTTTTTTGAAAATACAATTATATAATTTTAATTTAAATAATATTTTTAAGACTGTGAGGTATAAGAATTTAAATAAAGCACATGTGCCACATGTCATATCTATGACAGAGGAGTCCATTGCCAAGCCGAGAAGGTCACACACGCTTGTACATTAAGGCCATGTCAGTAGCACATTGCCAGAGGAGATCCTACTGTTGAGAAAAGGTTTCGGAGAGGGGTTAGCCTTAACATGACTGAAGGGGTGGTGGTTGCCCCCACATTTAATGCATTCCACCAAACCTCCTGACTGCATTTATGTGGAGAAGACGCTTGAACAATGCTGACTTGGCTGCCGCAACTTTCATTTATTTTCAATTTAGTCATTTAATCTATTTTTGTTTGATGGGTTGCCATTAAGTGTCTCAAACCACGAAGTTTTGGTATTTTTGTTCATTTCCAATTATATTGCTCTTAACTTAAGAAAGAAAGTATGAAAAATAGGGTTAATGGAATTGGAGAGATTAATTTGAACCTTTGATTATTTCAATGAGAAACACAAAAAAAATACCAAATCATCTACAAGATTTTAGGTAATCACAATTTTTAAAAAAAATTATTTGGCAATTACAATTGTTAATAAAAAAATGTAAAACATTCTTTTTACCGGGGCAATTATGCATTGCTTGCAACCAGGTGGATAAGTACCATAGAGAATAGACTAGATTCTAGAATGACAAGCTTAATTAGCCAGGAAATATAATATATATATATATATATATATATATATTAGAATTTCCTTGGAAAATAAAATATAAGGACAAGAAAAATAAAAACCATTTTAGGTCCTCATCCCCCCATTAATAAACTCTAAGGGAAAAAATTCATGTGTCCCTTACTTTTTTCAACAGTTAAGGAATATCTGAACTATTGATGCTATGTCCTTATCTCCTTTCATCTTTAATCTTTTGATATTTTTCTTTTTTCCTTAATTGACCCTTCTGTCACAACTTACACGTATGTTGGCAATAGCAACCCGCTACATCCAACATGGGGAGAAATTATAATTTCTCCAATATGGGACCATTGTATTGACCACATGTTCCATCTCATTGAAATGTCAAAAGATATCATTAATTACTGTTTTTTCCTTTTTCTTTTTTGGTGCAAAGAGAAATTTTGTATAAAAGAAAACAGACTATAGGATCATACAGTTCTAGCATGGACACTTCTCTATAATCTGTAATTACTGTTTACGTAACTATCTATATACAATTATATATATTATTTGTAAAAACACAATTTCAATTATAATGATAAAATTGTAATTTTTTTTTTTGAAAATACAATTATATAATTTTAATTTAAATAATATTTTTAAGACTGTGAGGTATAAGAATTTAAATAAAGCACCTGCGCCACATGTCATATCTATGACAGAGGAGTCCATTGCCAAGTCGAGGAGGTCACATACTCTTGTACATTAAGGTCATGTCAGAAGCACATTGCCAGAGGAGATCCTACTGTTGAGAAAAGGTTTCGGAGAGGGGTTAGCCTTAACATGACTGAAGGGGTGGTGGCTGCCCCCACATTTAATGCATTCCACCAAAACTCTTGATTGCATTTATGTGGAGAAGACCCTTGAACAATGCTGCCTTGGCTGCCGCAACTTTCATTTATTTTCAATTTAGCCATTTAATCTATTTTTGTTTGATGGGTTGCCATTAAGTGTCTCAAACCACGTAGTTTTGGTATTTTTGTTCATTTCCAATTATATTGCTCTTAACTTAAGAAAGAAAGTATGAAAAATAGGGTTCATGGAATTGGAGAGATTAATTTGAACCTTTGATTGTTTCGGTGAGAAACACCCAAAAAATACCAATTCATCTACAAGATTTTAGGTAATTAAATTTTTTTTTTTTAAATTATGTGGCAATTACAATTGTTAATAAAAAAAATGTAAAACATTCTTTTTACTCGGGCAATTATGCATTGCTTGCAACCAAGTGAATAAGTAACATAGAGAATAGACTAGATTAGAATGACAAGCTTAATTAGCCAAGAAATATAATATATATATATATATATATATATATATATATATATATATATATATATATATATATATATTAGAATTTCCTGGGAAAATAAAATATAAGGACATGAAAAATAAAAACAATTTTAGGTCCTCATCCCTCTATTGATAAACTCTCAAGGAAAAAAATCATGTGTCCCTTACTTTTCTTCAACAGTTAGGGAATATACGAACTATTGATGCTATGTCCTTGTCTCCTTTCATCTTTAATCTTTTGATATTTCCCTTTTGTCCTTAATTGACCCTTGTGTCACGACTTACACGCTACATTGTATTGACCAATGTTCCATCTAGTTGAAATGTCAAAAGATATATTTAATTACTGTTTATATATATATATATATATATATATTTTGGGTGCAAAGAAAAATTTTGTATAGAAGAAAATAGATCATAGGATCATATAGTTGTAGCATGGACACTTCTCTATAATCTTTACTTACTATTGATGATGTAACTATCTAATCCCCTTTTTGACCAAAAATTCTAGCAAAATGCTCATGTTCTAAAACTATCTCATCCCCTTTTTGCCCAAAACTTCTAGCAAAGTGCTCCTGTTTTGAAACTCAATTTTCTAAAAATCGAATTTCAATAAAGAACTTGAGTTCCTTGAAAAATTTCAAATGGAACTCGAGCTCCATAAATTTTTTTTTTTTTTAAGTTTGATTGCCTATAACTCGATTTGTATACAAATCGAGTTTCAAAACAAGGCATATCGCTAGATAGTTTCAAAAGAGGAACATTTTGGTGGAATTTTTTAGTGAAATGGGTATTTTGCCATTGCCTGGTGGTCCTTATCGAAATAAATAACAAAGAAAAAAAAAGGAACGGATATAATGTAAAACAATCATTTAGTAGGTGGAATGAAAAGGTATTCAACTACCATTAAAAATGTAAATTGCTTGGTACATTATGACGCTCACATAAGGCTTGGGCAGTGCATCCATGCACTAGAATTGTTGGGATATGGATACATAACAAATGTTCGACCGCCAAAATGGGAATATACCCTTTTTGCCAAAACTTTTCAGCAAAATGCTCCCATTTAAAACTATTTAGAGATATGCTCCTTGTATGGTCACAAATTGTTGGCCCAGGCCCAAAATTTGCTTGGACGATGGTTTGGTGAGCCTAATACAATAAAATTGTAGAGAGTGGGCTAAAAAGCTAGGTTTTAATTATTTACACTAACGGCTAGTAGATATTTCAACGATAAACAAGAGTGAACGCGCATAAAGTGTGATGAAAACGGTTGTCCGATGAGATAGAATTTGAGTCAATACAATAGTTATGAACGTTAATACAACTCTCAGTGCTATAGTAATTCTTTATTCCCTTTTTTTTTCTATTCTTTCTGATCCTCTACTCATGGGAAATCTTTTACATTATATAGGTCCTTTCAGGTCATCCTAATCATACACTTGTTACCCATCTAAACCCACACTTGAGCACATGTCCCATCAAGCATATCCTTTTGTTATCTAAGTGGTGGTAGCTGAAAACTACACTGTTCAGGGGTCTTCTTCCCATAAATGCGGCCAGAAAAGTTGCTGCAGTGCATTTAATGCGGTGGTAGTAGCTTTTCTTTGAGATATTTCCGTATTATTATCTCTTTTGTGAGTGCCTGAAGTTCATCCTTATCGTCGAAACTTCCTGGAGGGTCACTTTAAATCATCCCAACACTTGGTTGACCGACATTCATCCGGTCCGAGGAGGACTACCTCCTCGGACTGTATTCCTCCATCCTCTCCTAACATGGTTCTCTATTCCGAGGCTTCTCTTGATTATTTATTCTTCCCCAGGTGTATCCACGAACAGGATCCAAGGCCCAATATACAAGTTTGGGCTTTTAACCCCACAATAACCCCTCAAAATTTTAATTTTTCCCTCGCGTCCGAGGAGAAAAAATGGGATTTTGATTTGCTTTAGAGATGGGGGTTAGAGATGTAAAAGTACCTGAGTTCGCGCGTGTGGGAGCATAGTTTTAGGTGCTTCATTAATGCTACTGACATTTCGGAATTCACGAAGCGCCATTAATTGCTCCAGACGGTGATTTGCCCTTTGCATCCAATGGTGACGAATTAATCCAACGGCTGGTATTTTTCCTCAAGGATTGGGCGGGTTAACTTCCACCCACTTTTCACCTTCTATATAAAGTCCTAGGGGAAACCATCTTTCGTTTACTTTGCAAATTCTCAAGCATTCCCGCGATCTTCAGCATTTCAACACACAAAGCATTGAGTTACGAGGCCTCTTTTAGTCATCTTTCTAGTAATCTTTGCGATATTTCTCTAAAAATTTCAGGGGTCGTAACACACCTTAGTTCGTGTAAGTTTCAATTTACTTGGACCCTTCCTTTCTCCTCGGCCAGTCTTCTCAGCCTTCAAATTTTCATTTCCTCACTTGTTGATTTTAGTTGCTCCCTTTTAGTCTGTAAAAGATGGGTAGGTTTGCGCACTTAGTGAACTCTCCTGCCAAGATAGAGGATTTTAAGGAAATATATCATATACCCCAGGGGGTTGATTTACGTTACTGTCCCACAGAACGAATAGGAACTGACCAAGAGGAGGAAGAGGTTGTTATCCCCATGATAGCCTTTATAGAGGGGGGAATGACCCTCCCAATGGGTATCGTAACTAGAAATTACCTCTTTAACCATAGGTTATGCCCTCACCGATGCGCAACCAACCTATTTAGAGTTTTGGGTAGTGTTGATACTCTCAACGAGCACCTGGGTCTGCAGCTCATATGGAACAATGTGGTGCACATGTATGAGTGTCATTCCCAAAAAACCGCCGGGTACTATCTTAAATCCTGCTCGGACGTGGTAAGGATGATTTCATGCCTACCCAGGTCAAACAAAGGCATGAAAGATGATTATCTTATAGCTTTAGGAGCGTGGCATGACGGCGTTCACTATCCTGTCCGAGTGGGAAAGCCAGGTGGGATACCTTAGAATTAGGCTCCTTAGCGATAAACTTGCGCTCGATCCCCCAACCTCGTCTTGTTTCCTTTCTTTTCAGCCTTTTAAGATTATGGCTTTTAATTGTTTAACTGACTTTTCTCTCGGTTGTGTTTGCAGATAAAAGGCACGTAACCCCCAGGCTGAGCTTGACCAACGTTCAGGCCCTCAATTACCTGTTGAGATCTAAGATTTTTGTTAGCACAGACAGGCAATTACGGGCTGTACACTTAATATTGGATTTTAAGCCCATCTCGGACGCGTTCCTGGACGTTGGCAACGCCATAAGATTAGGTGATCCTCGGATACATCAGATTAACGTGTCTCGGCCCAATTTCTTGGTACCAGACGATCTTCCACTTGTACCATTTCTGATCCCAGTGGCTACTCCTTTGGTCGTCCCCCCAATTCAACAAGTTCCCTACGGAGTAGCAGCAACCAAAGAGGGTGTTACCTCTTCCAATTCCTCGCTTAAAGAGGAAATTGACAAATTCCAATTCGAAGAAGAGGAAATACAGGGGGTAGGAGCAATTGTAATATCGGAGGCTGAAGAAGCAGAACAGGATAGACATTCAAGTGTTCAAGCCCCCGCACTTGTAATTACTTGCTTAGAGGATTCCTCAGACGATGAGGTAGAAGAGATGGCTCCAAAAGCGGACAGCAAGAGTTTGAAGGAACTCATGAAGGGGAGAAGCACGACACCCACCCCTACAGAAGCCAAAAAGTCAACACCTTCAACAAATCTTCCTCCTCCTCCTCAGCCTCCTGTTGACCCTAGGTTGAAGCCAATCCCAGAGCTGAGGAAGAAGAGGATGCACAAACTTCTTGAAGAAGGTGAGGTTGGACCTTTGAAGGGGAACAAGCAATAGAAAGTAGTCAAAGTCTAGCGAGGAAGAAGGTCCTCTTCTGTGGAGAGCCGAAATGAACTCCTCGCAGCTGAAGTGTGCCGACCACCACGCATTTGGTCCCTTAAATTGGAGTTGGACGGTGCTCCCCTCCCTTGGGAAACTTCAATTAGGAATTATCAAGGGGGGAAGGCAAGTCTTATTGTTGAGGCCTTGGAGCAGCCACTTCTCCTACCAAGAGACATGAAGGCTTACAGGCACTTCAATCAACAAGAACTCTTCATATCCCTTAAAAAGGACATGGCCATGGTAAGTGATTTGTTCCGCTCCTCCACGTAAAACGGTGATCATTTTTACTCATCTTTCTTCTTTGTTTTACACTAATTTTTCTTTCTGCTATGTAGATTACCCAACAAGTTTACATGGCTAAAGAGTGGAATAGGGATGCCCACAATGAGGCCAAAACGGAGGCCTATAATAGGTCCGAGGCAGAGAAAGCCTTGGGCAGCCTCAAGGAGGAACATGCTAAGCTTTCTGAGGAGTTGAAAGAGGCTATCCGACAGAGGGACAGTGCTGTTGCGAACCTTAAGACTGCGGAGAGGCAGGCCAAAGATCAACGCAAATAGTTGCATTTAACTGAAATCAACTTTGCTACCGAGAGGCAATTTGTGAAGGATCTTCGCCAAGCTTCAAAGAGTCAAGCCGGATGCCCAATTGGCCAAGGAGGCAACCGAGGCTGAGAAGCAGGCAGCATACAAGCTTAGGGTAAAGGAGGCTTAAGTCAAACTTATAAAGGAACTATCTGTGGTATGCAGGGAATACTGTGACGTGTCTTGGGGTAAAGCCTTAATGATGCAGGCAATTTGTGAAGGATCTTCTCGCCGAGCTTCAAAGACTCAAGCTGGATGCCCAATTGGCCAAGGAGGCAGCCGAGGCTGAGAAGCAAGCAGTATACAAGCTTAGGGTAAAGAAGGCTCAAGTAAAACTTATAGAGGAACTCTCTGTGGTATGCAGGGAATACTGTGACGTGTCTTGGGGTAAAGCCCATGATGCTGCAGGGGTTCCTGTAGGTTCTGACTTGAGGCGACCTAAAAGCATCTATTACAACCCTAATATTCACAAGCTCCTAGGTCCTGGCTCCTTTCCCTCCGAGCAGGCTCTAGAGGCTTCTGAGAAGGCATCGGTGGACCAAGCCCCTCCTGTTCCCTTGGAAGTTTCTAAGGAGCCAACCCAAGCCGGTGACCAAGGACAGGGAGCCGATGACAAAAAGGAAAATCAAGAAGTGTCTGACCCTTTTGGCTCCCAAGCGAAGCCTTAGATGTTGGGTTTTTTTTTTTTTTTTTTTGCTAAGTGAATGTAAAATGTTCTCTTTCCTATCAATGAACGTATCTTTCTTTTATTTTCTATATCTTCGCTGTACGCACCATAAGGTTTATTTTTTTTGCAGATATGTTGCCACTTTAACTTGAGCAGAATCAACAATAATACCTTGGTAATGGCGCAGATAACTTAATCGAATACTGGTAAAAATTAGGTTGTATATAATAATCAGTAATGGACTTAGTAAATAGTGAAAAATAGATGTACCTTTTGTGTTCTCATATCATCTGGTCCGAGGACTACAAGCATGATTGAGTTTAAGTTTAAACACTTAGGCAAAATGTCGTGGAGTGTTAACTAAATCATATCATCTGGTCCGAGGGCTACAGGCATGATTGAGTTTAAGTTTAAACACTTAGGAAAAATGTCGTGAAGTGTTAACTAACTTATATCATCTAGTCCGAGGACTACAGGTATGATTGAGTTTAAGTTTAAACACTTAGGAAAAATGTCGTGGAGTGTTAACTAACTCATATCATCTAGTCCGAGAACTACAGGCATGATTAAGTTTAAGTTTAAACGCTTAGGGAAAATGTCGTGGAGTGTTAACTAAATCATATCATCTGGTCCGAGGACTACAAGCATGATTAAGTTTAAGTTTAAACACTTAGGGAAAATGTCATGGAGTGTTAACTAACTCATATCATCTAGTTTGAGGATTAAAGGCATGATTGAGTTTAAGTTTAAACACTTAGGGAAAATGTCGTAGAGTGTTAACTAACTCATATCATTTGGTTCGAAGACTACAGGCATGATTGAGTTTAATTTTAAACACTTAGGGAAGATGTCGTGGAGTGTAAACTAACTCATATCATTTGATCCGAGGACTACAGGCATGATTGAGTTTAAGTTTAAACACTAAGGGAAGATGTCGTGGAGTGTTAACTAACTCATATCATCTAGTCCGAGGATTACAGGCATGATTGAGTTTAAGTTTAAACACTTAGGGAAGATGTCGTGGAGTGTTAACTAACTCATATCATTTGGTCCGAAGACTACAGGCATGATTGAGTTTAAATTTAAACACTTAGGGAAGATGTCGTGGAGTGTTAACTAACTTATATCATTTGGCCCGAGGACTACAAGCATGATTGAGTTTAAGTTTAAATACTTAGGCAAAATACAAAGGCTTTATATACAAGACATATACATCGATTAATAATAATACCTTTTTAGGTTATTTACATTCCTCGGCCGTGGTATTACATGCTCATCTAGGTCTTCTAGAAAATAGGCCACAATGCCAGCCCTTGCGGTAATGCGGTACGGCCCTTCCTAGTTAGGTCCTAATTTTCCCCATGCTAGGTTCTTTGTAGTGCCCAAAAATTTTCTCAGTACCAAATCACTAGGGGCCAGTGGTCTCAGCTTCACGTTGGTGTCATAGCCCCGTTTTAGCTTGTGTTGATAATATGCCAATTGGACTATTGCACTCTCCTTTTTCTCTTCAATCAAGTCTAAGCTTTTCTCAAGCAAATCATTGTTCTTGCTCGGATTGAATAAGCTGGTTCTTAAGGTTGGGAGACCAGTTTCTAAAGGAATGACAACCTCTGCACCATAAGTCATTGAGAATAGGATTTCCCCAGTAGACCTACGAGGGGTAGTTCGATACGTCCAAAGGACATATGGCAATTCTTCCACCCATTTGCCCTTTGCGTCGTCTAATCTCTTCTTTAGCACATTCACTATAGCCTTGTTAACAGCTTCTGCTTGTCCATTTCCTTGGGGATAGATAGGAGTAGAGTATCTATTTGTAATTCCTAGCTCACAACAGTATCTTCTAAATGCTTTGCTATTAAACTGGAGGCCGTTGTCCAAGATGAGGGTATGAGGGACTCCAAACCGAGTAACAATGTTTTTCCACATGAATCTCTTGGCATCTACGTCTCTGATATTTGCCAGGGGCTCGGCTTCGACCCATTTGGTGAAGTAGTCCATGCCGACTAGCAGATATCTCTTGTTTCCTACTACCATGGGAAAATGGCCCACAATGTCTAAGCCCCACTGGGCGAAGGGCCATAGGCTGGACAGCGGATTGAGGACTCCTCTTAGCTGATGTATATTTGGGGCGAATCATTGGCACTGATCACATTTTTTTACATACTCCTGGGCTTCTCTCTGCATGTTAGGCCACCAATAGCCTTGGGTGATGGCTCTATGCACCAGGGACCTCCCCCTTGTATGGCTTCTGCAAATTCCCTCATGTAGCTCCTTGAGGAGCACCTCAATTGCTTCAGGATGCACACATAATAGATATGGTCCTGAGAAGGAACGTTTGTATAGTTTTTGGTCCTTAGATAGCCAAAATTAGGCAGCTTTCCTTCGTATCTTGTCAGCTTCAGACCTTTCTTCAGGCAGAGTGTCTTTTTGCAAAAACAGCACTACTGGGTCCATCCAACTAGGCTCGACTCTTACTTAGTGAACTTGGATTACTCCTTCCCGTGACTCTCTACGTCTACACAAATATTCTACAAGGATAACCCGTGGAAGGCCTTGAGCAGAGGAGGTCGCCAGGGTGGCTAGGGAGTCAGCGTGAGCGTTGCCGCTCCTAGGGATGTGCGATAAACTAAAAGATTAGAACTCTGATTGCAGGTGTTTGACCTGCCTCAAGTATTCCTGCATTCTTTCATCCTTCGCTTCGAATTCTCCCTTCACCTGGCTGACCACCAACCTCGAGTCCGCGAACATTTCTATTACCTTTCCCCCCATTTTTCTGACCATAACCATCCCCATTAGTAGAGCCTCATATTCTGCTTCGTTATTTGTTGCCACAAAATCCAACCTTAATGACTTTTCAATGATGACCTTTTCTAGAGACACAAGCACTAACCCCATGCCGGAGCCCTTATGATTTGTCGCGCCATCAACCTATACTTCCCAGGGTGGAGGACCTTGCTGGGAGATCAAGCCAACCAATTTTCCATCCACATTTGGTGTTGCTGTTACTTCTTCTAATGAGGGCTCTGTAAATTCGGCTACCGGATCTGCCAGGACTTTGCCCTTGATCGAGGTGCGGGGTATATATTTAATATCAAAAGCCCCTAGAATCGTGCCCCATTTGGCGATCCTCCCCGTGTAGTCGGCACTCCTGAGTATAGGTTTAAGTGAGAGTTGTGTGAGAACGACAATCATGTGTGCTTGGAAATACTGGGGTAACTTTCTGGTACCGTGCACCACGGCTAGGATGGCCTTTTCCAAAGGTAGATACCACACCTCAGCCTCATGCAGTGACTTGCTCACGTAATAAACTGGCCGTTGCACGCCATTATCGACTCGTATCAACACCAAACTCACAACATGGAGGGCCACGGCGATATAGGTAAAAAGAACTTCATCATTTTCGGGACTAAACATAATGGGAGGCCAAGAGAGGTAGTCTTTAAGTTGCTGGAAGGCCGAGGCGCACTCCTTTGTCCATTGAAACTCCTTCCACTTATTCAACAGTTGGAAGAATGGTCGGCACCTATCTGCTGATTTGGAAATGAAACGATTTAAGGCCATAGTCATTCCAGTCAATTTCTGAACTTCCTTGGGATTCCGAGGAGGTTGCAAGTTGTTGATTGCTTTGATCTGGTTGGGATTTACTTTAATTCCCCTATGGATGACCATGTAACCCAGAAACTTACCTGATTCCACGCCAAATGAGCACTTGGAAGCGTTTAAGCGCAACTTGTGTTTTATGAGGACTTAAAAAACGTCTCTGAGATCCCCAATATGCTCAGATATGACCTTGCTTTTCACCACCTTGTCATCAATATAGACTTCCACGCTCTTACCCATTTGAGGCTTAAACATCCTCGTCATCATCCTTTGGTAAGTAGCTCCTGCGTTCTTTAGACCGAATGGCATCATCTTGTAGTGGTAATTCCCAATGGAGTGACAAAAGCAGTCTTTTCCTGATCATCCAATGCTCGTGGTATTTGATGATACCCTTGAAAAGCATCTAGGAAACTCATCCGAGGGTGGCCAACGGTAGCATCAACCAGCTGATCAATTTTTGGCATAAGGAACGGATCTTTTGGGCAGGCTTTATTCAAATCTGTGAAGTCTACACACACTCACCATTTTCTGCTCTTCTTCTTCACCACCATAGTGTTAGCCAACCATTCAGGATAAAATACTTCCTTAATCGCTTCGGCTCGTTTGAGTTTCATCACCTCTTTTCTGACAACATTTGCATGTTCCCTAGATGGGCGTCGGAGCAGTTGCCTTTTAGGAATGATGGCCGGGTTGACGTTTAGGTTGTGACAAATGAACTCTGGATTCACTCCCAGGGCCTCAATGGAATCCCATGCAAATATGTCAATGTTTGTTCTAAGGAATTCTATCAGCTCTTCCTTCTCTTGAGGAGGCAGTAGGGATTCGACTTGAAAGAATCTTTTCGGATCATCACCAATAATGACCTTTGTTAATCCTTCAAGAGAAGGAAGAGCTGATCCAAAAAGATTCTTTCAAGTCCTTGGTATTTAGCACCGAGGATTTTAACTGCTATAAGTCCTTTTCATTATGGGCCGAGAACTCAGTTTCAGGTTTATGCCGGATCGCTGCCACCAAACATTGTCTGGCCACTGATTGGTCTCCCAAAATCTCCTTAACCTATCATTCGGACGGGTATTTGACCTTCAAGTGAAGAGTGGAAGAAACCGCCCCTAGTGTATGAAGCCAAGGTTTGGCCACAATTGCGATGTAGGGCGAGTAAGCGTCCATCACGATAAAATCTACTTCCACTACTTCCGGGGCCAATTTGCATGGGCAGCTTGATTTGGCCTTTCAGGATGTCCACCTTCCCATCGAAGCTCCCTAAAGGAGAGTTGTATGGTGTTAGGTTATCGGGTGTTACGTTCAACCCCTTATAAAGGTCGGGGTACATTATTTCAACACCACTGCCTTGATCCACCATCACTCTTCTCACGTCATACCCCCCTATCCTGAGGGTGATCACCAAAGCATCATCATGGGGTTGGATAGTTCCGATTTTGTCTTCGTCCGAGAAGCCTAATACTGGTTGAATTTCCATTCTAGCCCTTTTCGGCTCTTTGTTAACATCTTCGAAGGGCAGCCGAGCAACGGATAGTACTCTGGATGGGCAAGACCTAGTTCTTCTTGGTGTGGCAAAGATGACATTTATTGTGCCCAAGGAGGGTCTTGAGGAATCATCTCTCTGGGATCCTGTGTTCGCCTAGCTCCCCTGACCATGGGCATGGTGCAAGAATTGTTTTAACTTGCCCTCGCTAACGAGTTGGTCCAAGTGGTCCCACAGACTCCTGCAATCCTTCGTGGCATGTCCATGATCTTGATGATCACTACAACAAAATGTATTTTTAGTGACGAAAAGTAGTGAGGAAATATTTTTCGTCACTAAAAATACAGCTTTAGTGACGAAATATGAATTTCCTCACTAATAATGAAAAAAATTATAACATTTAGTGACGGAAAAAAAATTTCGTCACTATTGTGATCTGAAAAATGGGTGCCAATGGAGGGAAACTTTGGCGCCAGTTTAATTAATCTATAGTGACGAAATATTTCGTCACTAAAAGTTGAAATTTTTAGTGACGAAATATTTCGTCACTATAGGTATTACTATGGTTAGTATTAGTGACGAAAATCTTTTCATCACTATAAGGAAGAATTAGTGACGAAAAATATTCGTCACTAAAAATAGTAATAGTGTTGCACTTATAGTTTTTAGTGACGAAAACATAATTTGTCACTAAAAGTATGATTTAGTGACGAAATATGAATTTCGTCTCTAAAAATCTTAGCAAAGCCCAGTCTTTAGTGACGAAACTGGAATTCGTCACTAAAGACTTTTACAATACATGTTTCGGTCAAAAAATAAAAAGACTCAGAGCCATATCAATACCCAAAGACTCAAAGAGCCATTTCAATACATGTTTCGGTCAAAACAAAAAAAGAAGCAAAGAGCTCAGCCGAAAAAACCGTCGCCGATGAGCTGCCACCGTCGCCGTTGAGTTGCCACCGTCGCCGATTAAGCTTAGCCGTCGCCAATGAAGTTCAAACCGTCGCCGATGAAGCTCCGTTTAGAGCAAACCGTCGCCGATTAACCTCAACGGCGACGCTTCCAAATCGCATCGGCGACCCTTCGACTTCCCGGCGACCCTTCGCATTCCTTCGAACAGGCGATCCTTCGACTTCCCGATGACCATTCGCATTCCTTCTTCTCGGAGACCGTTCGCCTTCCTTCGAATCGGCGACCTTTCGCCTTCCCGGCGACCGTTCAGCTTCCTTCGAATCGGCGACCCTTCGCCTTCCCGGCGACCCTTCGCATTCCTTCGATCCGGCGATCCTTCGACTTCCCGACGACCATTCGCACTCCTTCTTCTCGGAGACCGTTCGCCTTCCTTCGAATCGGTGACCTTTCGCCTTCCCGGCGACCGTTCGGCTTCCTTCGAATCAGCAACCTTTCGCCTTCCCGGCGACCCTTCTCATTCCTTTGAACCGGTGATCCTTCGACTTCCCGACGACCGTTCATATTCCTTCTTCTCGGAGACCGTTCGCCTTCCTTTGAATCGGCGACCGTTCGCCTTCCCTATGTGGTTTTGATCTTTGATTGAACAGGAAACCCAGCGGCTTCTCAGCGAACCAGGTCTTTCTCTTTCTCTCTCTCTCTCTCTCAAAGTGTAAATTTGTTTATTTGCGGGTAGATTTGTTGGTTTAATTTATGCTAGATTATGTGTTTGGAGCTGTTAAGAACCAGAAACTCTCTAATTTGAGCTGATGCCTTTGCTTTGATGGAATTTATGAATTTTTGTTGAATGTTTGGGTACTTTTTTGAGATTATGTGGTTTTTACATGCAAGTAGAGTGCTGATCTTGAGGAAGTGCTATCCATTGTTGTGGGTCATTTAATGTTTCTGAACCATGGTAGCATTAAAGAGTTTGCTAGTAGACCAGAAATTTGACATGTAGCTTTGAACTCAATACCTTCGAAGATGTTGAAACGATACTTTGTTTTAATATGTTTTGCACCTTGTTTGGCTATTGGATATGCATTTATGTTGAGCTCTTCATTTTTGATATGTTGAAATCAAAGCTAGTACTCTGTTTTGTGTCTTCTTATGATTGGAAATATGTATGGGCTCGAGATCTTTGATTTTGAGGCAAAATATGTATTGCCCTTGAACTGGAATTCTGTTGAAAAAATATTCACTTTCCAAGTATTTTTGAGTTATAATTTCATGGGTGCTCTCAAGAATCACACTTCTAAATGAGCGGTTCCTCGTTTTATTCTCTCTCTGGAGCTCTCATCTTCTTTTGCCCATGAGTCATTATATTTTACTCCTTTTTCATCTTGTCATGCCCAGAGGCTAGTTTTATCTTTTTTTGTATTTTCTAAACTCACTTATGAACATAAAATTTAAATGTTAACAAATCTGACCAAATCACTAATTTGCATGTAATTGAATTGAAGACAACTGCGTTGTCCAAAACAACATGCTACCTTTTACACTCTTTTTGGAACTTTTTATGGATTAATTTTGATTGTTTTCTTCTTTTGTGGTTGTAATGACTAATGAACCTTAAATGGTGGTCATTATCAACCCCATTATGTATGTGATTCTTACAATATACTCATTAATTTCAATAATGGGGGAGTAATAGTCTTTCTCGATCTAATAATGGGGGAGTAATAGACACTTTCTTGACAGTGTCTATTACTCTATTTTTCCAAAAAGCTAGCCACACGATGACACGAATATGCCAATAGATTGTGTAAATCAAGGACTTGCCCCCCATGGAAACTTCCATCCGGCATTTTCATTGCACAACTAAAGTGAAAAGTTGGATTGGAAAAAGAAAGTGAATTAAAACAAAGAAAAAGTGATTCAAAACAAAAAAGCAAAAGAAAATTAGAGAATTTCTTTTACTTACTGCCTTAATTTGTGATTTTCACTATTCAACACAATTTCCCTTTACGATTTCTTCACCTTAAAAACTTTTTTTTGGAATGCTTCAGTGAGAAGGTGACTCCTGAAGTTTTGACTTTTGAGTCTTCTTGGAATTGTTGATTTTTTTTTTTTTTTTTTTTTTTTTAACTCAAAGTAAGTGAAGAAATTAAAAATAATAATACCTAACAAAAGTGAGGTATTAAAAAAATTTATTTAAACAAATAAAGTAAGTTTTTCAAATAAATTCAAACAATAACTATATTGAATTGAATTATTCTCCAAAAAAGTAACACTTTATGTTTAATTAATGCTTGTCATGAGTCATGACAGTCCAAACCCATCAAATTCCAGTTAGTGGCCTGAACACTCAACAGCCTCATATTCCTTACTGCTTCCGTTATTAATTTGAGCAAAGAATATATGTCCAACATTTTGTACTCGCACAGATTTGTCCTGCTTTATTTTTTAATATTTGATTGATATAGAGGAATTTGGTTTATTTGATTGAAAAAGATAAAATACAAAGAGGGTGTTGCAGTTACTCAAACTTCAATGATATAGCCACTTAACTAATTTTGTCCCTGGTGGATGATTCATTCAAGTAAATCAGACAGCCATTGACCATCCTAGCTGTAACAACTATCTTCCCCTTAAAGCATTGTTCAGACCAAGTTGGTAGCTACCATCAATTATATGCATACAGCTTTCACATTTAACCTTACAGAAAGCGCAATACCCTGCTGGAACAATTTAGTACTGCATTTGTTTAAGCATATTTGCATACAGGATTTTTTTTTTTTTTTTTTTTTTTTTTTTTTTTTTTTTTTTTTTTTTTTTTTTTTTTTTTTTGGTATGTGGGCTAAAGCTAACTAAAAGTTATCTTTCTTTTATCTCCAGCTCTGTTTCTTTTTTGTGGCTGAAGAAATTGTGAGGGTTGATGAGGAGGTGCGTATTTTTTCATTTTCTTAAACCTTAGTATATTGCATGTTGTGATTAATTAAGTATATCTATCTAACACTTGAATGTTAATTAATTAGACAAATAATAATGATGGTCAAGTTCCTGAATTGGCAAAAATCTTCAAAGACGTTCATTTCAATCCAAATACAAATATGTGGATACACCCTGAAGATGAAGCGACATATGTATGTGTATCATTCCATCCCTATCATGTTTGTAAAGTTATAACATATGTAGTATTAATGTTGTGGTTGTTTGTTTCTTTCTCTCTTTTAAATGATAGGAAAATATTCTCAAAGTGCAAGTGGATCATTGTCAAGATCCTAATGCAATTCCTCTTACACAAGAGGAGGTCTCAAACTTGGTGTTTAAAAAGAAGTCCGGTATTGTAAAAGGACTTGGCATGAGACCTTCTTCTTCTCTAGTAACCACCACCTCCTCTAATTCATCGGTGGAGTACATCCAACGATTAGAAAATGAGATAATTGAGCTCAAAGAGGCAAGAGCTAGAGATCAAGAGGAGCGAGCTAAGGACCAAGATGCACGAGCTAAGCAAGATGAGGTCCAAAAGAATATTATTAACTTTTTGAGGAGCAAAGGTTATGATGATGCTCTTACTTATGGGGGTGGTTCAACTTCAAGTTAAAATACTTTTTGGTTAGTACTTTATTTGCTTTCTACAATTTATACATTAGGAGTTGTGATTTTAATTTATTGGTGTGGTTACTCTTAATGCATTGTTAGAAATGTTTCTTATAACATAATTAATGTTTTTACTTTATGATTTTAACGAAGCATTGTTTTTATATTTGTGCAGATTTCTTATTGGTGGTTCTTAGGAGATTTACTTTTGGCATTATTTGAAGACACACGAGGACATCATATGTTTTTAGTTCTAAAATAGGGTTTAGGTAGAGTTATCATGTATTGCAAACAATTATTGTATGGAAGAAGTTTGAATTAGATACTTATTTTATTTTTTACTTGTGAAATATATGGATCTTTTTTTATAAATGTGTTGTTGAAATAAATGTGTTATTCAAATGTGAGGTTTTAATAATATAATGACAGGTTACAGGTTAATATTAAAGTCATGAAAAAATAAAAACAGAAAATAAGTTTTAGCAACGAATTTTTTGTTCATAAATATATCAACAAAAAATTGTTTTAGTGATGAAAATTTCGTCACTAAATATAGCAAAATTTTGTAAGAAATGGTTTTAGTGACGAAAATTTTCGTCACTATATGTACCTGGATTTTCTTAAAAATAGTTTTAGTGACGAATTTTTTCGTCACTATATGTACCCGAACATAGTTTTAGTGACGACATTATTCGTCACTAAATATAATTTAGTAAACTAAAGTGTTTTTAGTGACGAAATATTTTCGTCACTAAATAGTGTTTTTAGTGAGGAAAACATTTAGTGACGAAACATTTTCGTCACTAAAAGTTTTTTTTTTTTTTTAAATCAAATCGGGCTTTTAGTGACGAAATTTTTCGTCACCAGGACTTTTAGTGACGGGGCTACAGTGACGAAATGAGTTTCGTCACTAAAAGTCTAATTTCGTCACTAAAGGTCCTTAGTGACGAAAAACCGAACTTTTAGTGACGAATTTTTTCGTCACTGAAAATACATTTTGTTGTAGTGGATATTGGTAATACAGGTTGTGGTTGCGCCTTTCAGGGTTTCCCACCATTTTGTTTGGTCTTTTGAAGAAAGGCTCATTCTTGATCTTCTCTAGGACCTGATACACCGGTTCTTGGAACATGGCGTTAACTATCTAAGGATTCGCCAACCCTGATTGTCCAACCAAATCTCTCCGCAGCCTGTTGTTGTCATGCCAATCTGACCTGAAATCCCTTATCTCTTGAGGGATAACCTTATCATTTCCCTTACCTTGCTGCTGGTCTTCCTCGACTCTTTTATACTTATCAATCCTGTCCATCAGTTGGTGCACACTGGTAATCGGCTTGCCCATTAGAGACTTCCTCAGGTTGTGTTCAGTTGGGAGGCCGAGCTTAAAAGAGCTGATGGCTACTTGGTCACAATCACCCTCCATCTCATTTAACATTTCCCAGAACCTATCCAAATATGACTTCAGAGTTTCACCTTCTTGCATGCTTACGGACAATAAGGAGGCTAATAACTGAGGAACCCTACAACACGTGACAAAACGGGAACCGAATGCCTGAGTGAGCTCTTGGAAAGAGCTTATAGAGTCCGCTTTCAGGCTGTCGAACCATCTCATAGCGACTGGTCCTAAACTGGATGGGAAAACTTTGCACATCAAGGCTTCATCTCTGGAATGAACAGCCATCCTCTGGTTAAAATGACTCATGTGTTCCACAGGGTCCGTTCGGTCGTTATAGATGGTGAACGTCGGCTGGTGAAAGCGTCAAAGGAGTCTTGCATCTTCGATATTAAGTGTGAGAGGCGACCTGGAGATTTGATTCAGGGCCCTACTCATAGCATTATGTCCTACGCCTCGGCGTGATGGGCTCTGCACCCACTGTTGACGATGATGCTCTTCTTCATAGGTGAAGGGTTCGCTGGGTGGGGTTCGAGACCTCCGTCTGTAATCAGCGTCTCTTTTGTGTCAAAGGAAAGGTTCGAATCCTTAGAAGTTTTTCTCTTCTTTGCATGGTGTAACTCTCTTTTTAATCGATCAATCTCTAGCAGCATGTTCTTGTTGTCATTTGTATGGGAGACATGGTCCTCCCTTTGAGGTTGACTCCGGTCAGTGTGTGTGGTGTGGACACTTCCTTCGCGGTCTCCTCTTTGCTCAAGGTTGAGAAAGGGGTCCCCGCGCTTGGAGCCCTTTGATTCCACTTGTTGTGGACTCGGTTCAGCCATAGTTAGCTGTTATACTCACTATCACTCAAGCTTTTCCCATAGACAGCGCCAACTGTATGGTCACAAATTGTTGGCCCAGGCCCAAAATTTGCTTGGACGATGGTTTGGTGAGCCCAATACAATAAATTTGTAGAGAGTGGGCTAAAAAACTAGGTTTTAATGATTTACACTAACGGCTAGTAGATATTTCAATGATAAACAAGAGTGAACCACGCATAAAGTGTGATGAAAACGGTTGTCTGAGGAGATAGAATATGAATCGATACAATATTTATGAACATTAATACAACTCTCAGTGCTACAGTAATTCTTTCTTCCATTTTTTCTTTCTATTCTTCCTGATCCTCTACTCATGGGAGATCTTTTACATTATATAGGTCATTTTAGGTCATCCTGATCATACACTTATTACCCATCTAAACCCACACTTGAGTACATGTCCCATCAAGCGTCTCCTTTTGTTCTCTGAGTGGCGGTAGCTGAAAACTACACTGTTCAGGGGTCTTCTCCCCATAAATGCAGCCAGAAAAGTTGCTGCAGTGCATTTAATGCAGTGGTAGCAGCTTTTCTTTGAGATATTTCCTTATTATTATCTCCTTCATGAGTGCTTGAAGTTCGTCCTTATCATCGAAACTTCTTGGAGGGTCACCTTAAATCATCCCAACACTTGGTTGATCGACATTCATCCGATCCAAGGAGGACTACCTCCTCGGACTGTATTCCTCCATCCTCTCCTTGCATGGTTCTCTATTCCGGCGCTTCTCCTAATTATTTATTCTTCCTCGGGTGTATCCACGAACAGGACCTAAGGCCCAGTATACAAGTTTGGGCTTTTACCCCCACACTCCTGTTTTAAACTCGATTTTCTAAAAATCAAGTTTCAATGAAAAACTCGATTTGGCGAAAATCAAGTTATAGGCAATCAAACTTAAAAAAAAAAAAAAAAAAAAAAAGCATGGAACTTGAGTTCCATGCTGGTTTTTTCAAGAAACTCGATTTTTGGTAAATCGAGTTTTTCATTGAAACTCGATTTTTGGTAAATCGAGTTTCAAAATAGGACCATATCTCTAAAGAGTTTCAGACAGAGCATTTTGCTAGAAAGTTTCGGCGAAAGGGGTATTTTTCCATTTTGGCCTTTCAATTACTCAATAACTTTCACATGAAATTATAGCCAACGAGATCCGAGCTGTGTTGTCTACAAATTAAATCTCCCATCAAACCCACTCCTAAGTCCTAACCATATGCTACTGCCAACCACAATAGTGTACCCAAGCCTTCATTGTATTGCAGGTGAAGATCTCAGATCTTCTTTGCTAGTTGTTTTTCATGTGACGCTATCCCCACTTGCGCAAGCTTGAATGTGGGTCGTAGTTGGATATCTTAACATTTCACCTACTAAATGATTGTCTTACATTATATTCGTTATTTTTTCTTTGTTATTTATTTCAATATGGACCACCACATTAATCCTAGTACTATGGAAATTAAATGTGACTCCAATTCAGACAGCAATTGTTATCAACCCCCTCCCCCCAAAAAGTCTTATATGTTTCTTGAGAAAAAAAGGAAAATAGAAAATGGAGTGTCATGAAAATTTATTCAATATTGTTAGAGTCTAGTATGTGGTACTCCTTGCTCTTAAATGAATAGTAGATCCTACATGAGTTTAATTTGTAGAGCATCATCGAACTGGAAAATTATCCTATACACCTGATGTATGGAGTGCACTTCTCATAAGCATGGTTTTAAAACCCAGACTAGAAAGTATGGTCCGACCGAGTTAACTGAAAATCGTTCATCAACACAGTTCTTTAAACCCCAAGAACTAACCTACGTGAGAAAGTCAATGAACTATTTCGACCGCGGTTGAACCTTCCAGGTTTGAAAACCATAAACAATTTTCAAAGGTCAGATCGTTAGAATTTTTTTTTGGATACTTACAGATTTACAGCCATTGTTGAAGGCTAAAGCTTCAACTACGTGAGATGCTATCAGATGAGATTACTCCGCCATCTTTCTGTTCTTATTCTTTGTCTTGCTTGCTCTCTTTCTCTCTCTACATTTTTCATTTTTGCCGATGTTGTTTCTACATTTTTGGCCTTTGAAGTATTGAGGCCCTATTTGATAGAGCATCTTAGCAACATGTTTTTATTTTTTAAACAAAATTACATGCATTTCCACATACTTTTTCACCCACACGTATTTCAAAAAAATTCAAACAACATGACTCAAACTCCTCTACCAAACAGACCCAGTCTTCTTCTTTGCTGCTTCTGAAGTATTCATCTTTGCTGCTACTTGCTTTAGTGTCATTGTGTCAACCACTAATATTTGCTTTGCTATCAACTACTAACATATAATGCTTGCTTGCTATCAAGCACTTCCTTCTTGGGTTTTGTTCTTTATTTAAATTTAACCAATTTTTAATTGCATGGACATCTTCAGATCTTCTAGCTTTTGAAAAAAAAAATTTATTCATAATAAATGGTGAACACTGACTATTCAAATGGCCTTGGGAAAAAAAATGATCGGCAGTTAAATGGGCTTGGCCATGGCCCATGGGCAAACAAACTAATTTGTCTCCTAACTATTTTATTGGGTTTCATAAAATAAAAATAAAAATAAAATTTATTAGGTACTAAACTGTACTTTGTCATGACTTAAAAATAATTCAGAAACTCTTATTTGTATTATGAAATTTGTGTTAAAAAAAAATAGTATCTATATTTATTTTGGATTATTTTAGTTAAATTTCCAATTTTTTCTAATTTAATATATTTCTTTATAATTTAAATAATTGTTAAATTAATTATGATGTCATCACGGTTCGACCTCGGTTTTGAAACTTTTTAAAGATATGCACCTTTTGCCAAAATGACCGAAATGGCATATGCCCCAGTTTTGAAACTCGATTTTTAGAAAGTCGAGTTTCAAATTTACTGAAAATCGAGTTTCTTGAAAAAACCAACATGAAACTCGAGTTCATGGAACTCAAGTTCCTTGCTCATATATATATATATATATATATATATATATATATTTTAAGTTTGATTGCCTGTAACTCGATTTTTAGAAATCGAGTTTAAAATAGGGACATATCTCTAAATAATTTCAAATAGGAGACATTTTGCTGAAAAGTTTCGACGAAAGGGGTATATCCCCATTTTGGCCTAACTATCTATATACAATCATGTATATTATTTGTGAAAAGACAATTTCAATTATAATTATAAAATTGTAAAATCTTGTTTTGAAAATACGATTATATAATTTTAATTAAAATAATATTTTTAAAACACAATTTTATTCTCTGTGTAGTCACTGTAAGTAATAATCATTACTTTAAAAAAAAAAAATTGTATTATTGTGATTGTTGCCTTCTATGGTTACGGCTCCATCATGTAATAACAACTTATAAATAAATAAGGTTGGTCCATGCTGATCTCACTCTAAGCCACTATAGTCTCCTAAGCTATTTGGCAGGTTAGCAGTAAAAATGTTCTTTTAAAAAAATTTATCACAAATTACAATTTGTTATTGAATAACCTCAAAATATAACTAATGCACACAAAAAACTAAGGACAAATTTCATTGAATAATCTCAATTCTAGCACAAATATAGGGTCAATGAAAAAGAGATATATCATCTCTATCACACGCTGTCTACTTAAAAAAAGAAAAAAGGGGGGGGGGGGGGGGGGAATACAGTAAGCAACTACTTGACAACTGAGGAAAATTAAATCAATAAGCCGAAAGTCTTAACATTCCCAAAATCACATCAAAGATTCAAAATAATAACATACCAACCTAGCAAATAAACTTCAAAATTGTATGCATTGTCACAAAAGCCACAATGTAATCAAAATTACACTCATTGAAAATAAACACAAGTCTAACAAAAGTTCTTCACAAAATAGACCAAATCAATCAACTTTAAGTCTAATACCACTCCAAAGCAAGTAGCAACCTAATCAATCATCCATAACATAAGATAAAATGAATGTTACTGTTATTATATTATTTATGCTATCATTTATAATGTAATCAATCTAATCAAGTTTAAGCAAATGGAAGATAGAGAAAGGTTGTTGCCTACTTAAGCCAAGTTCCTTAAAATTGTGGGGCATTGATTATAAAGATGATTCCATAAATTACTAGTCTCATCCCTTTTCCCACAACACCCATAATCTTTACCATAGTAATTACATGATGCTTTAGGGTGATTAGGATCACAATCACCCATCATCAAAAAGTGATCCCAAACTTTAGATTTGTTTTTTTTAGGACACTTAGGAGGAAGTGCATTGGTATTACTTGTGGTTGGAGACTCAGGTTTGTCATTATGGGTACTAGATGTTCCACCCTCCATCAGCTATTAAATTTTTTTTGGCAAAGATAGAGAGTAAAATGAACTGTAAGAATATGTAATATATAACATATTAACCTGAATATACAATGAACCAAATAAAAAGGAATGTAATGAAAAGAAAAGGGAGAACAAAGAGTTTCAGAAGTATTTGCTATGGACTGAATAATTATGTGCTTAACATTAATCAGTAACTAAATACAGAGTATATATACTTTTGATAAACTACAAAGTATATATACTTACATACTAGGATAACCAACCTTGGTGACTACTGTATTACAAACTATAAGAACGACTAAGAGTATTACAAGTGCACAACAATGTAACTAACTCTATTATTAGAAATAAAATGACTTCTAGCTTTTCAATCTAGTGTTACACGTGGTTTTGTATTTGTTTGCATCTTCATAGGTTTGATTTGAGTTTGTAGGTATAGTTGGCTTTCCACATGTAATACCATAACTTTTTTTTTTTTAAATATATAAAGAACATTTTGTGGATTTACAAGAATATATGGGACTCAAATAAAAAAGAGAAACAACATACTCAATAAAAATATAGATACAAACATTAAATAATACAATACAAAAAAATAATTACCTCTATGGTTGTCTAGGATTGCATGTAGCTGATGAAAGGTGAAGAATTGAACTATTATAGGGGTAAAATAGAGGCTTCAAAAAGCTGAAGGAAGAAAAAGAAAATTAAACAAGAAAGAGGGAGGGAGAGGAAGCTGCTAAGGTGAAAGCTAAAAGTGAAAGGTGAGATGTAAGAAGGAAAACTAGAGGCAATACATAGTGTGGTATGCGATTGAAGTAAATGGGCTAGGTGGTAGGTGAGTTTAGAGTTTCAATATTGACTTTTTGGATTTAGTCTAAGGAATTGATTACTGATTAGCTGTAAAAATTGATTAGGTGAATTGATTAACTTTAAAAATAGAATATATTGTTGAATATTCTAAACTTATATATATATATATATATATATATATATATTAAATGTAAAATTAAGGAGGCAATTACAATTGTTAATAAAAAAAGTAAAGCATTCTTTTTTACTAGAGCAATTATGCATTGCTTGCAACCAGGTGATTAAGTACCATAGAGAATAGACTAGATGTTAGAATGACAAGCTTAATTAGCCAGGAAATATATATATATATATATATATATATATATATGTAGTATATAATAATAATAATAATAATAATAATAATAATAATAATAATAATTGTAGGGACTCAAACTGTCTTGGACCCTGGACAATAAAATTTGTAGAGTGTGGACGTAAGAACTAGCTCCAGTAAATAGAAAAAGACGTAGTTGCGGCACAGCAGAAAGAATTTCCAGGCAAATGAGGGACAGATGTTCTCTTTCTTTTTCTTGGCTCGGTTTTCAGTGCCTCTCCCTTTTTTCTCCAAAAATCCTCTTTAGAGTATTTCGATTTCACCTTATATACTACTTTCCCCGTTCTATTTTCACCGTACACGTGTAAGTTCCCTTTTGAGAACTTCTTTCTGTCCCATCCAGCACATCCCAGATCCTCCGCTTGGTGGTTATAAGGCTGCTTGGTTACTGTTCAGGTATCACCTCCACATTAATGCGGCCAGAGAGTTAGGTGGGATGCATTTAATGTGGAGGCAGCAGCTTTTAGGAGATATTTGTTACCTTTTCCGGCTCCTCATTTGATCAATATTCATTAGTTTAGTTTGCATGTAACTCCGCGAAGCTTCTTGACAACTAAAATAATTACATTCACTTCGAAAGCTAGTTTGAGGAATGGATCTCATCCTCGGATAGAGGAGTATCCTAGGACAGAGGAGTATCCTCGGACGGGTGAGTGTCCTCGGACTGGGCCGTTGGGCCACAAGCCCACTTTTTATGGACTCTGTTAGTTTTTCGGGCAACTGGCTCCACAATAGCCCCTCAAAATCTCACTTTTTGTCACCTCATAAAAAGGGGGATTTTGATATCACGTCCTTAAATCCTTCATTGGGCTTTTCTAAATTTCAGAATGCCTTTTCACCTACCCAAGACACGTTCCTGATGTTTCGGCGTCAGGAGCACGCCATCATTAAATGAGGGCGGTTTCTTAGTCCTCCACGTTTCAGTGGGATGCGAATCTAACGGTGGAGGATCTCCGAAACTTATGAGCGGGATTTTTCCCGCTTACGATTTCTGTGCCCTTATAAAGGGTTTTTCAAATCAAACTTCTTTTCAGTTACAAAAAATCTCACTATCTTATTGAGTATTCACTGAACCTGTCCATCTTTCTTTCTTCTCCACGATCTCATAAATGCTTGAAGTTTGTCCGAGGAGCTCATTTTCCCCACCTGTAAGTTTCTTTAATCCCCCTCAGTTTTCCATTATCTTCTCTAATTTTTCTCCTCGATTCCTAAGGAATGGGTAGGTTTAAGTATTTAGTCGATTCCGATGAGCAAATAGAGAAATTTAGGGCCCAGTATAAGATTCCTTCAACGGTGGGCATAAGGTATGCTTCCGCGGAGGAATGGTACAATAAAAGGCAAACGAGGGAAGTAGTCATCCCCATGATTGCTTTCATAGAGGGAGGCATGACTATTCCGATGGGCCATCTCACTAGCAGTTACCTTAGGTTCTTTAGATTGTCCCCCACACAATGTGCCCCAAATATGTTCAGGGTGCTAGGGAGTATAGAAGCCCTTAACGTGAGGCTAAACTTGGGCCTTTCCCATCACGATGTGAATTGGGTATACAACCTCCAACACTTAGAGGATGCGGGGTATTACCTTAAGTCCAGGTTCCCCGAGATAAGGTTAATCTAGTATCTCCCTTCGTCGAACAAGGGTCTGAAAGATGACTTTCTCATTTTTTCTAGTGCATGGCATGACGGTTTACCCTGTCTGACTTAGAAGGGCGAACCAGGTGGGGGTTCTTAGTCCGAATGCCTTTGCGTCTTAATTTATGCTCCTTGATTTAGGTTAACTTTATTCCTGACGGGAATTTCATTGCTGTCTTGCTGATTTCGCAGATAGGCACGCCACCAAGCCTCAACCCAGACTTATTAATAGGGAGAGTTTGGATAAAATTCTAAGGTCCGAGATATACATAAATCCGTCTGACGGTCAACTAAGGGCAGCACACGTTATCCTCCGGTACAAGCCAATTTCCACCTCCTTTTCTTAGCCTAAGTGCGTGATAAGAGCTAAAGATCCTCGGCTATGCCGAATCAGCGTAGCCTACGAAAGGAGCAAGTTCATAGTTCCTGAGGGTGTTCCAATCCCTGAAGGCACCCCATTTTCTCAGCCTTTACCTGAAGCGGCTATTTCCGTAGGTGCTTCCTCGTCACATTTTTCTATTTAGGAAGTGGAGGAGGAAAAAGAAGAAGGGGAACAAGAAGAAAAAGCTGAAGAAGTCTCGGATTCTGCAGACAGATTTGAGGTGTTCAACCGACCCCAATCTCCCGAGGTGGTTTCTGGTGACATGGGCATCCAAAGAAAGAGCCAAAGAAGTTTGTTGGATGTCATTGAAGGTAAATCTGGGAAAGAAACTCCAGAGAGGTCATCTCAGACTACTCTCCCTCCTCCTCCTCCTCCTCCTAAACCTCCCCAACCTCAGGGGGCCGAACCTGCTGATCCTAAGAGAAAGAGAGAGCAGAAAGGTAAAGAAGTGGTGGGTACTGGGAGGTTTCCTCCAACCCAGGAAAGTGAGGACTAGCAGCCTCTAAAGTAGCAAAAAATAACTCGTGGGGCTTCTAGAACGGGTGCCAAGCAAACCGTTTAGCCCTCGGAGCCCGAAGCCTGGCTTCCTGCTCCTATGCTCAGTGGTGAGCCTCTGAGGGCAGACGCATCCATCAGAGACTACAATGGTGGGATTGGATGCAATGTCGCCTCGGCTCTAGAGGAAACCTTCCTTCTTCCTCGTGATATGGCCGAGCTCGAAAAGATGAAGAAAGATGAGCTCTTCATGAATATAAAAAGGCACCTGGGCATGGTATAGCATCCTTCCCGTTTTACCCTTTCCTTTTGGTTTACTTCATTTCTGACTATCTCATTTTGTATATATATGTAGGTTGTTCAAACCACTTTCAGGCTAGAGGAGGTGACCAATAACATTCACCTCCAGTGGATCAAAGAGAGGGAGTTAAGAGGTGAAGCTTCCAAGGCGCTTACCACCAGTGAGCAAAGCGTAGAGGCGCTGAAGAAAAAGTTGGCAGACGAAGAATCCGCTCGAAAGAGTGTTGATTTAGCCATGTCCAGCTTTCAAAAGCAAGCTGAAGACCAAGGGAAAAAACTTAAGGATGCCAACGACCAGCTGACAATTTCCAAGGAAAAGGTATCACTACTGATGAAACAACTGGAAGAAGCTCAAAGGCTTAGGGCTCGAGCTGAAAAGGAGAAGGATGAGGCTGAAAAAGCAAGAGCCGAAGCTGAGAAGGCAAAGGATGAGGCCAAGCAGCGGGGATATGACGAAGGCGTGGTCGAGACTGAGGATAGGTTCAGAAATGAGGTCCCAATTGTGTGCCGAGCGTACTGTGCTCAAACTTGGGAAGAAGCTCTCAATCGTGCGGGGATCGATCCTTCATCAGAGCTGAGAAGACCTGAGAACACCTTTTTCCCTTCGGCCATACGAGCCTTAAGTACTCCTCCTCAGCAACAAGAGGTTTCCTCTACTGCGGTTGGCTCAGCTGAAGAGGCTCAGAGTCAGAATCCTCTCCCAACTAGTCAGCAGAAACAGCCTAAAGTGTCCGAAGTGGAAAAAGGGACCTCCTCAGCCAAAGTCGCAGAGGATCCTAAGGATGGGCAAACTTCTCAAAGCTTTAAAAAGGACTTAACTTCTACCATTTTGCCTGCTGGGGAGGCTTCAAAGGAGAAGGAGAAGGGTGTTCCTCCTCAGGAAACAGCCAACGTCCCACCACCCAAGATGCAGATAAAATTAAACAAATAGTTGATGTATGCAGGGCAAAGTTCCCTTTTCTGATTTATATAAGATATTCTGGGTTTATCTTTTTCTCGTATAATTTCCTGCACGAATATATATATTTTTTTACTGTTACATTATCTCAAGCTATAGAAGAGCAAAATTTGAGACTACGAGAGAAAATTTAGTCTTATCTATGCCAATTGAGAGTCAAACCAAACTAGAGATAGCGTTTCGAATAGTTTGTCCTTGGAGGTATTGAACACCCTAAAATGCTTTGAAGTGATGCTCATGGAATTTGTCTTGGTATATAAAGATGAACACACAGATCTTATTTAAGAAGCGCTAACTTTCATGGTGTGCATTAATTTCCATCAAGTTGTGGTCCAAGGACCTTTTGCGACTTAGTTTCTGTTTAATAATTAGTTTCATCATCTGAAGTATCTGGTTTCCCCAGAGGCTTGGGTCCGAGGACCATGCAATGCCTTGGTTCTATCTAGTACCTAGTTTTCTCAATTTAAGTGGTTAGTTTCCCCAGAGGCTGGTGTCCGAGGACCATACAATGCCTTGGTTCTGTCTAACACTTAGTTTTTTCATCTGAAGTATTTGGTTTCCCCAGAGGCTTGGGTCCGAGGACCATGCAATGCCTTGGCTCTGTCCAGTACCTAGTTTTCTCAATTTAAGTGGTTAGTTTCCCCAAAGACTGGTGTCCGAGGACCATACAATGCCTTGGTTCTGTCTAACACTTAGTTTTTTCATCTGAAGTATTTGGTTTCCCCAGAGGCTTGGGTCCGAGGACCATGCAATGCCTTGGCTCTGTCTAGTACCTAGTTTTCTCAATTTAAGTGGTTAGTTTCCCCAGAGGCTGTGTCTGAGGACCATACAATGCCTTGGTTCTGTCTAACACTTAGTTTTTTCATCTAAAGTATCTGGTTTCCCCAGAGGCTTGGGTCCGAGGACCATGCAATGCCTTGGCTCTGTCCAGTACCTAGTTTTCTCAATTTAAGTGGTTAGTTTCCCCAGAGGCTGGTGTCCGAGGACCATACAATGCCTTGGTTCTGTCTAACACTTAATTTTTTCATCTGAAGTATCTGGTTTCCCCAGAGGCTTGGGTCCGAGGACCATGCAATGCCTTGGCTTTGTCCAGTACCTAGTTTTCTCAATTTAAGTGGTTAGTTTCCCCAGAGGCTGGTGTCCGAGGACCATACAATGCCTTGGTTCTGTCTAACACTTAGTTTTTTCATCTGAAGTATCTGGTTTCCCTAGAGGCTTGGGTCCAAGGACCATGCAATGCCTTGGCTTTGTCCAGTACCTAGTTTTCTCAATTTAAGTGGTTAGTTTCCCTAGAGGCTGGTGTTCGAGGACCATACAATGCCTTGGTTCTGTCTAACACTTAGTTTTTTCATCTGAAGTATCTAGTTTCCCCAGAGGCTTGGGTCCGAGGACCATGCAATGCCTTGGCTCTGTCTAGTACCTAGTTTTCTCAATTTAAGTGGTTAGTTTCCCCAGAGGCTGGTGTCCGAGAACCATACAATGCCTTGGTTCTGTCTAACACTTAGTTTTTTCATCTGAAGTATCTGGTTTCCCCAGAGGCTTAGGTCCGAGGACCATGCAATGCCTTGGCTCTGTCCAGTATCTAGTTTTCTCAATTTAAGTGGTTAGTTTCCCCAGAGGCTGGTGTCCGAGGACCATACAATGCCTTGGTTCTGTCTAACACTTAGTTTTTTCATTTGAAGTATCTGGTTTCCCCAGAGGCTTGGGTTCGAGGACCATGCAATGCCTTGGCTCTGTCCAGTACCTAGTTTTCTCATTTTAAGTGTTGTATTGATCTCCACTAAGGTGTGGTTCGAAGACCTGACATACCTTAGTTTTTGTTTGATACTTCAATTTACTTAAGGAATACAAGCAATAGAACTCCGATTAAGTTAAAAAAGAAACATATGATAGAACTGTTTGCGTTAATAGTAATACCTCTTTAAGTTGCTTACATTCCAAGGGTGGAGTATCGTTTTCTCGTCAAGATCTTCTAAATAGTAAGCCCCTGTTCCTGCCACAGATGTGATGCGATATGGTCCTTCCCAATTGGGCCCTAACTTTCCCCAAGCTGGATTTTTGGTATTCCCCACGACTTTTCTCAACACTAGGTCCCCTGGAGTTAGTGGCCTCAGCCTCACATTCGCATCATAGCCTTGTTTCAGCTTGTGTTGGTAATAGGCCAACTGAACTATCGCCCTTTCTCGTCGTTCATCTATCAAATCTAAACTCTTTCCCAAAAGCTCATCATTGTCATCTGAAGTGAAAGTGCTAGTCCTTAACGTGGGGAAACCCGTTTCGAGGGGAATCATGGCCTCCGCCCCGTACGTCATTGAAAAGGGGGTTTCTCCTGTTGAGCGTCGAGGGGTTGTTGGATAGGTCCACAAAACGTGTGGCAGCTACTCCACCCATCTTCCCTTCGCATCATCTAGCCTCTTCTTGAGCCCACTCACAATGACCTTATTGACAGCCTCAGCTTGACCATTTCCCTGCGGATAAGCTGGAATGGAGTATCTATTCTTTATTCCCAGGTCGGAACAGTATTCCCTGAAGGCTTTGCTGTCGAATTGAAGACCATTATCCGACATAAGGGCCTGAGGAACCCCAAATCGGGTGATGATGTTCTTCCAAACAAACCTCTTGACATCCACGTCCCTGATATTAGCTAGGGGCTCAGCTTCTACCCACTTTGTGAAATAGTTCGTGCTGACTAGCAGGTATTTCTTATTCCCAATTGCCTTAGGGAAAGGTCCAACAATATCTAAGCCCCATTGCGCGAAAGGCCAAGGACTAGAAAGAGGGTTAAGGACTCCTCCAAGCTAATGGATGTTCAGAGCAAACCTCTGACATTGATCACATTTTTTAACGTACTCCTGCGCTTCCTTTTGCATGCTTGGCCACCAATACCCTTGAGTGATTGCCCGATGAGACAAAAACCTCTCTCCTGTGTGACTCCCACAAATCCCCTCGTGCAGCTCTTCTAGAAGTGCTTCTGATGCTTCAGAGTGCACAAAAAGCAGATAAGGCCTAGAGAAAGAGCGTTTGTATAACTTCTTGTCCTCGGACAGCTAGAACCGAGGAGCTTCCCTTCTTATCTTGTCAGCTTCCAACTTGTCCTTAGGCAGTATATCCTTCTCAAGGTATACCGTTATAGGATCCATCCAACTGAGCGCTGAACTGAACTGGTTGACCTGAATAGGGTCCTCCGTTACTGGAGTGGGTGAGCTTAAATCTTCAACAACGATAATCCGAGGTAAGTTCTTGGCCGAGGAGGTAGCAATGGTGGCCAGGGAGTCTGCATGCACATTTCCACCCCTAGGGACATGGGATAGTTCAAAAGATTCAAAATCTTTTTGCAAACGCCTGACTCGGCTTAAGTAGCTTTGCATTCTGGAGTCTCGAGCTTCCAGCTCTCCTCTGACCTAGCCCACGACCAGGCTTGAATCCGAGAACATCGCCACTGTTTTTCCGCCAAACTTTTTGACTGTTGCCATTCCTGCTAACAAAGCTTCGTACTCCGCCTCATTATTAGTGGCCGGGAATCCCATCCTTAAGGACTTCTTAACAATGGCCATTTCAGGAGATATCAGGACCAGCCCCACTCCTGACCCCCTTTGGTTTGCTACTCTGTCCACATACACCTTCCAGGGAATGAGATGTTGTGTGGATATAAGGCCAATCGATTTTTCATCCATGCCGTGCGGGCCCGCATCTATTTCTTCAGGGCCTTCAGCGAAGTCGGCCACCAGGTCGGCGAGGACCTGACCCTTCACAGAAGTACGAGGCATATATTTTATATCGAAAGCCCCAAGGATTGTGCCCCATTTAGCAACCCTGCCGGTGTAGTCAGCACTCCGAAGTACAGCTCTAAGTGGATATTGAGTCAGAACAACCACAGTGTGTGCCTGAAAGTAATGGGGAAGTTTTCTGGTAGCGTACACCACTGCCAAAATGGCCTTCTCCAATGGCAAATACCGCACCTCAACCTCATGAAGTGATTTGCTCACATAGTATACTGGCCGCTGTACGCCATTGTCCACTCGTATCATAACAAAGCTAATAGCATAAGTGGCTATCGCCAGGTAGGCAAAAAGAACCTCGTCCACCTCAGGGCTGGATAGGATAGGTGGCCGAGTCAGATATTCCTTGAGCTGCTGAAATGCTAAAGCGCACTCCTCAGTCCACTCAAACCCTTTCCATTTGTGGAGCAAAAGGAAAAAGGGCCTGCACCTGTCTGCTGATCTGGATATAAATCTGTTCAACGTAGCGGTCATCCCAGTCAGCCTCTGGACTTCCTTGGGATTCCGAGGTGGTTGCAAGCTATTTATGGCCTTGATCTGGTCGGGGTTCACTTCAATTCCTCGGTGGGTCACCATATAGCCTAAAAACTTCCCGGAGCTAACCCCAAAGAAGCACTTGGAGGCATTCAGTCTTAACTTATGCTTCCTCAAAACTTCAAACGTGCTGATGAGGTTCGTCACATGCTCGGACACTACCTTGCTCTTTACTACCATGTCATCAATATAAACCTCTATGTTGTTGCCTAACTGTGGCTCAAACATCTTCGTCATCATTCGTTGGTACGTTGACCCCGCGTTTTTCAAGCCAAAGGACATTACCTTATAGTGATAATTTCCATTGGGGGTGAGGAAAGCCGTCTTCTCTTGATCACCCAGTGCCAGTGGGATCTGGTGATAGCCCTGAAAGGCATCTAGAAAGCTCATCCAAGGATGGCCTACTGTTGCGTCAACCAGCTGATTTATACGGGGCATAAGGAAAGGATCCTTAGGACAGGCTCTGTTAAGATCTGTGAAGTCGATGCATACTCGCCATTTCCCATTTTTCTTCTTCACTACAACCGTGTTCGCTAACCATTAAGGGTAAAACACCTCTTTGATAGCCCCTGCCTGCTTGAGCTTGTCAACCTCGTCTTTGATAGCCACGGCGTGTAATTTGGACGGACGCCGAGGTGGTTGTTTCTTCGGAATTGCTGAAGGATTGACATTCAAATGATGACAGATGAAATCTGGATCAACCCCTAAGGCTTCATAGGCATTCCATGCAAACACATCCACGTTCCTTCTTAGGACCTCAACCAATTGCTCTTTCTCTGGCGAAGGTAATAGCGCTCCCACCTGGAAGTACCTATCCGGGTCGTCACCAACAGTCACCCTCTCCAATTCCTCACACTCAGCTTCCTCGGCAGTAGTGCTGGAGAGGGTTCCAAGGTCCTTTAATTGCTATAATTCATCCTCGGCCCTGGCCGGTGGACCTATCTCTGGCTTGTGCTAGATAACCGCTACCATGCACTGCCTTGCCATGGCCTGATTTCCCAATATTTCTAACACTTGGCCACCTGACGGGTACTTCACCTTCTGATGAAGGGTGGAAGAAACAGCCCCCAGGGTATGCAACCAGGGTCTTCCAAAATCGCCGTGTAGGGAGAATAAACGTCCACGACGATGAAATCCACCTCCACCACATCGAAACCTGTCTGCACAGGTAATTTAATCATACCCAACGGGATGACCGATCTGCCCTCAAAGCCTACCAACGGGGAGCTATAGGCTGTCAAGTCCTGGGGTGTCAAATTTAACCCTCTGTATAGGTCAGGATACATCACCTCGGCTGCGCTCCCCTCATCAATTATCACCCTCCTTACGTCGTACCCTCCAATTCTCAACGTAACCACCAAGGCATCATCATGCGGCTGTATGGTTCCTCTCTTGTCTTCCTCTGAAAAGCCTAGTACCAATGAGGTGTTCATCTTTGCTTTCTTCAGCGTTGAACTCGAGCTCCCCTCTGACCAATGAGACACAGGCAGTATTCTGGAGGGACAAGATCCTGTTCTTCCTGGAGCAGCAAATATGACATTTATTGTGCCCAGGGGGGCTCCTGAAGAGGTACCTCCTCTCAGCGTCAACCCTGCCTGGCTTCCTCGGGCGCTGGATTGATGCAGAAGGTTGGTCAGCCTCCCTTTTCGGACCAACTCTTCCAAGTCGTCCCACAAGTTCCTACAATCCTCAGTATTATGCCCATGGTCTCGATGGTACTGACAGTAGAGGTTTCGGTTGCGTTTTGCAGGGTCCCCTACCATTCTGTTAGGCAATCTGAAGAAAGGTTCATCTTGTATTTTCTCTAGAACCCGTTGTACTGGTTCTCGGAACACAACATTAACTGCCTGGGAATTAGCAGATCCTGACTGTCCTACAAAGTCTCTCCGAGGTCGATTGTTGTTATACCGATCCGACCTGAATTCTCTCCTCTCCTGAGGAATCACCTTGGACTTTCCTCCACCCTGTATCTGATCTTCCTCTATCCTTCTGTACTTGTCAATCCTGTCCATAAGCTGTTGCATGCTGGTAACAGGTTTACCGGTTAGGGAACTCCTCAGATCATGATCAGTTGGAAGACCCTCATTGAAGGTATTAATAGCCACGCTGTCGTTGGCTCCATCTACCTCGTTATACATTTCCCAATATCTGTTAGAGTATGCTTTCAGCGTTTCCCCCTCTCGCTTAGACATGGATAATAGCGACCCTAAGGGTTGGACAACCCTCCTGCAAGTAATCAAGCGAGCCCCAAAAGCCTGGACGAGTCTCTCAAAGGAGTCAATGGTATTTTCTTCCAAACCGTTGAACCACCTTATCGCCACTGGGCCTAGGCTTGAGGGAAAAACCTCACACATCAAGGCTTCGTCCCTAAAGTGAATGACCATTCTCTGATTATAATGGCTAACATGCTCCACCGGGTCCGTCTAACCATTATAAATGGTGAACGTAGGTTGGTGGAACCTCCGTGGAAGGCTCACGTTCTCTATGCGTCGCGTGAATGGCGACTTAGAAACTTGACTCAGCGCTTTGTTCAAAGCCTCGTTCCCCAAGCCCTGCTGAGGTGGACTCTTATACGTCCGCCGACTGTAATGCTCTTTACCGTGGGTAAAAAGCTCACTGGGCGGGGTTCTAGACCGTCACCTGTAGCTTGTATCGTCTGACTCATCAGAGGGTTGCTTTGAGTCCTTAGTCGTTTGCTTTCGTTGTTTGTGACGTAATTCCCTTCTTAACATATCAATCTCACGCTGCATGTCCTTACCGTTCTCCGCATGGGAGGCATGGCTCTTTCCCCCAGACTGACTCTTCTCCGTGTGGGTCGTTCGCACACTTCCCTCGCGATCTCCCCTTCGTTCATGGATCACCAACAGGGTACCATGTTGAGGCCCCCTGGACTTTGCTTGATGTGGACTAGTGTCCACCTGCTGTGGTGCTCCTTTTGCCATCAGCTGTTGCACTTGTCTTTTCCTACGATCGGATCAAGCTCTCCCCACAGACGGCGCCAATTGTAGAGACTCAAACTGTCTTGGACCCTGGACAATAAAATTTGTAGAGTGTGGACGTAAGAACTAGCTCCAGTAAATAGAAAAAGACGTAGTTGCGGCACAGCAGAAGGAATTTCCAGGCAAATGAGGGACAGATGTTCTCTTTCTTTTTCTTGGCTCGGGTTTCAGTGCCTCTCCCTTTTTTCTCCAAAAGTCCTCTTTAGAGTATTTCGATTTCACCTTATATACTACTTTCCCCATTCTATTTTCACCGTACACATGTAAGTTCCTTTCTGGGAACTTCTTTCTGTCCTATCCAGCACATCCCGGATCCTCCGCTTGGTGGTTATAAGGCTGCTTGGTTACTGTTCAGGTATCACCTCCACATTAATGCGGCTAGAGAGTTAGGTGGGATGCATTTAATATGGAGGCAGCAGCTTTTAGGAGATATTTGTTACCTTTTTCGGCTCCTCCTTTGATCAATATTCATTAGTTTAGTTTGCATGTAACTCCGCGAAGCTCCTTGACAACTAAAATAGTTACATCCACTTCGAAAGCTGGTTTGAGGAATGGATCTCATCCTCGGACAGAGGAGTATCCTCGGATGGGTGAGTGTCCTTGGACTGGGCCCTTGGGCCACAAGCGCACTTTTTATGGACTCTGTTAGTTTTTCGGGCAACTGGCCCCACAATAATAATAATAATAATAATAATAATTTCCTTGGAAAATAAAATATAAGGACAAGAAAAATAAAAATCATTTTAGGTCCTCATCCCTCCATTAATAAATTCTTAAGGAAAAAACACAATTTCATTAATTCAGCAAAAAAAAAAAAAAAAACAATTTATGTTATAATTATAAAATTGTAAAATCTTGTTTTGAAAATACGATTATATAATTTTAATTAAAATAATATTTTTAAAATACAATTTTATTCTCTGTGTTGAGACTGTAAGTAATAATCATTACTTAAAAAAAAAAATTGTATTATTGTGATTGCTGCCTTTTATGGTTGCGGCTTCATCATGTAATGACAACTTATAAATAAATAAGGTTGGTCCATGCTGATCTCACTCTAAGCCACTATAGTCTCCCAAGCTATTTGGCATGTTAGCATTAGTGTAAATAACGACATAACTTAATTATACAACAAAAAATTAATTGTCATATAGACATAATGTAGATTTTACCTTAATATTAGTCAATAATGTACATTTTACCTTAATATTAGTTTTCATATGTGTATATATATATATATATATATATATGAAAACTCTTAAGTAATTAACATACCCTGTGAAAATTATAATTACCACTCAAGCATAAATCTTGAACCTAAAAAAGGTTAGACATTTATTAAAATTATCAATTAACAAGTAATTTGATTACTTATGAGCTATTTTTTGTATTATTTATCCATGATTTCTTTGAAAAATTAGATTTTTTCCCCCACGCACTTGTCATCCCTCTATTAGATAAGGTTAATGGATAAAATACGGTCAAGAAATCAGTGGTTTAAAATGATTTTGTGAGTTGATAGTGAAAAAAGTAAGAAAATTGTTCATCAAAAAATGGTATGAAAATTAAGAAAATTTTCCCACGTTTGATTTACAAATTTTCCTCCCTTTTCATAGAGGCGAGAGAGAGATAATATCATATACCGTGCCGCTCTGTTACAGACTGTACCATGCAGCCCAGGAAACATCCCCACATTACAACTATTAATGCATTGGTACCCGACCACTGGTTAGTTCTAATTTCGTATTGGATCAGTTATTGGCAAGAGTTTCTCTAGAGTGCATGCAAGGTGGTCCAAGGTCTTCAATTCTCCATTGCCCACTTCAAAGGATTGAGATCCAAATATTATACCGTATGCAATTGCTCTTGTTGAGATTTAGAATTAAAGAAGTATCTTTCAATTTCAGTTTATGAATAATTTTTTTTAAATTAAAAAAAATTAAAAGATAGGAAGTCAAGAAGTAAAAAAATAAAAATAGAAAATTGTGAGAGGAATGAGAGCAATTGCGTCCCATGGATCTAATCCCACTTGAAAGATGGATTCCAAACGCTTTTACAATCCCTAATTTTGAGTAGGCTGAGTTTCAACCACTATTCATTTTCGGGCAATGAGACTTTTTACACTATTTTTTTATATAAAATTTTTTACCTCATTTTCATGTTTTGAAATAAGAACATTTTTGTATTAATTAATTGCTGATATGGATGTAAAATGGTGAATTTAAAACCGAGTATGACAAGGTACTTTCCCAACTTTTTAATCACGCCACTAATTCTCCTATTTCTTATGCGTACACCCTTTTGTTATAAGCTTTTCGAAATGAAAAATCAAAATGCAAAAACTCTAGTGTATTGTCAGAGTAACTTTAAAAATATATAAATTTTTAACGATAATTTGATAATTAAAATAATGGGAAGGGAGGATTCCACCATTAATTTTTATCGTAAAAGACAACAAATAATAGTATTGGATTACAAGACTAATAGCATACTGTTTATACGTAATAATATTATTTGAACTTGAACATTTTTTTTTTTTTAATTTACTATCCTTTTCAGACGTTTTCTTTTCAAATATTGAATCTGACTAGTTACTATCTACTACAGTTCCTAGTTTTCAATTTTAAATATTTTGTCCCATTTTTTTTTTTTTTTTTTACCAAGAATTTTAACAAGAGGTGTCAAGAGTGGGACATCCTGGCTCTTAATGTCCTCCTTTGGAGAAAAAATATGTTTACATAGATCTTTTTAAAGAGGTTATCTTTCCAAGTGTTGTCCCACTTCCTTCGTGATAATGTTTTGATGGAAAAAGATTGCAACTGAGTGTGATCAATTATTAAAACATAGACTTGACCTTAATATGTACAACAAAAATTGAAAACGATGAAGAGATATATAGAGGGACATGCCCACTTTGGGTGTCCTATTTTCTCTCAATTTCTAACAATTAAATATGGAATAAAAATAAGAATGAAAATGATGGGAGAGAGACATAAGTTTAAATGATGATAACCTTGTAATTTAAATGACACTATTAGATTCCTTTCAATGAGAATATTCTAGGTTCAAACATCCACTTCCACTTCTTGTTAGGAACAATGAAAATGCCTAAAGTTATAATTATTTTTTCCAAAAAAAATTTACAATTATTAAAGGCAACAACCTGTTAAAAATAATGAATAATTTAAGTGGTTCTATTGATAAGCTAGCCTAGATCAAAATCATAACAACTTATCATCTAAATAATTTATGAAAAACAAATTTGGTAAAATACTATTTTGGTCCCTAACCTTTACTAAATAAAAATTTTTATTCATAAAATTTAAAAAGTTTGTTTTTTGGCCCTAAACTATTGAAAATTTCATTTTTATTATTCCTAAATTGTTTAAAATGTTTTACTTTCTATTCTAAACTTTACTGAAAGTTTGCTTTTCGTCCCTAAATTATTAAAAAAACTTTTTTTTATCCTTATTTTTGTCTCTAAACAATTATAAAAAATAAAAAAAAACTCTAAAGTTTAAAGATGAAAAACAAAACTTTTTAAAGTTTAAGAAAAAAAAAAGGTTTTGATAAAGTTTAGGAACCAAAATAGTATTTTACTCAAAAGAATTTATCATGTATTGGTGATAACATAATTAATGTTGTGGCAATTGGCAAATTAATGGTAATAGTCAAATAAAGTAAGCATTTTGGATTGCAAAAGAACAATTTATGCATATCAGGAATTTGGGTCTCAATTTTTTATTTTTTATTTTGTGCAAAAATTAATGAATGTGGAGGTTTCACTTTTTCTCTCTCCAAACACCCAAAAAAAAAAAAAATCAACTCTTTTTTTTCCTAAAGGGAATACGTATTTTGATTTATCTATTTTTTACTCTTTCCAAAATTAATTTTATGGTATATTGCCAATTATAGCCTGAAAGTTTAGGGGTGATTAAATTTTACACCTTGAAGTTTCAAAATTTAGATTTTACCCCTTGACGTTTGAGGGTGTTTGGATTTTACACATTCACGTTTCAGAATTTGAATTTTAGCTCCTATATTTTAAGAATATTTAGATTTTATCTCCTAAAGTTTGGAGGTGTTTAAATTTTATACCCTAAAGTTTATAATTTTGGGATGTAAAATGTTGAAAAATCTAGTTTTGCATCTCATACAAAACACACAGCAAAAGCAACAATCACGGATCTACTTCATTCATGAGAGATAACATGCAACCTTGAATTCTAAAACAAAGAATAGGAAGCGTACCTTGATGCAGTGAAATTCAAAACCATGACTTAAGAATTACTTGGGAAAACTTTTGATCTTCACTCTAATTTCACTTGATGCCTAAAAAGTGTGGTTTCTCAATCAGTTTTCAAGGAAAGAATAAAAGAGTGTCCAACACCCACATATAAACAATTTAATTCCTTTTGATCTTAATGAAATACTCATATCAAAGACTTATGAAATTCTGTATGTTTCTCTCTTTATATATAACGGATTATATAATTGGGCTATCTTTTTTGGGTCATTCCAATTGGGTTCTAGTATGTGGCTTAGAGTGGGACCAAAAGGGAACAAATAAGACTCTAGCTCCAATAGGCCTTGGGCTTTTCTGTCAACTCTTGACAAGTCCAAAGTTACCATTAATTATATTCAATACCACTATAAGAATATAATTACACTCTAAACTTTATTAATAGGTTATATCCCAAGACTTTATTATACATACAACTCATTCATTAAAATATTCGTAATAATACAAAGTCATGAATATAGACTGCTACTTTGAAGATTACTATATCTTAGTTCTTGAGTACCCAGTTTAATCATTTATGTTATTCATCATATATTTATGAAATCCAATTCCATAAATATATACTTTAGTAACTCTTTACTAAAGTGGTTGGGCCTAATACTCTGAATAATCAAACCCATTAAACTTATCTCAATGGAGTATTTTATATCTCCGTTAAGAGATTATGAATTTCATCTTGAGAATATATGTTCCATCAACACTAAATGCGGCTGCCCAACATACTGAGGTTTTGACCGTAACTTATAGATCTCACTCTTGATATATCAAATCAATATACATCTCATGATCAAGTCCATTATTCTTTCAGAATTTAGAGTTGATGTAAATAGAAGTCGTGAGATTTATTATTCATTTGACAGTCATTTGGAGAATAATAAATCTCATCGTGGTCTAGTTCAATATGCCTTAACTCTTAAAACATATCAATATATCAATTAGAAGTCTCCACTTCCATGATCAAGACAAATCATCTTAGTTGATATGTTATAGTCTTTGCAGATGAAATGTCTAATTTCATCACCGACTACGAACTAAAATTCTGAGTTTACAAATAACTTGTGATTTATATCTTTTATAACTTTTTAGATAAATCACATACTATGCATCTTATGAACTAAAATAATGTCTCATTAGTTCATTTATAGATAGTTTCATATAATTAATCTATTTAATTATTTATGACATGTCAATAAATTAAATTTTAGGGCATAAACTTCAACAATAAATCCAAACACTCACAAACTTTAGGAGATAAAATTCAAATTTTGAAACGTGAGTGCAAAATCCAAATAGCCCAAACTTTAGGAAGTAAAATTCAAAATTTGAAATTTTAAGCTGTAAAATTCAATTATTTCCAAACTTTAGTAGTGCAATTTACAATTTACCCTTAATTTTATTTAAGACTTTGCTTTCACTTGGTAACTGCCTCTATGGATTTATTTATTTTTTAGAGAGAGTGTGAAATTTGGATGTTGCAAAAAAAAAAAAAAAAAAAAAAAGGGAATTGAAGTCTGGATAATATAAATTAATTCATTGCAACCCCAAATGTTTAATTTATAGCATTAATTTGTCAATCGGCTGACACAATGTTTGTAGTTTGGAGTTTGAACTGTCTACAAATTAGAAGAGAAGTCAATCTGCATTACTGCATCAGGGAGTAAGAGCATCATCATAACAATACCAATAAAAGATTATTTTCCTCTGAAAGATCAAAGCCAAGCTACTCTTCTTTTTCTCCTTTCCCTTCACGACACTCTTTCCTATACACAAATCAAACCAACACCAAACCAATAATTAAAATGCATGCACCTAAACTCAGGCCCACCACCAATTTTGTCTTTTGCTCATCTTTGTTCTTCTCCACAGAAGGTGCTGTAGATTGCTGAATCGTAGAAGGTGATGTCGATTCAAAAGACCAAGTGGAAAGAATATGCAACTCAGAAATCAATCCTGTCGAAGCTGAGAACCCAAATTCAACCGATTCTGGTAAATGATCTGTCAAATTAATTACAAAAGAAAGGTGCTGTTGAATAGTGGTGTTATCATAATTGAAACCAGTGAAGGTAACGCTTAAATTTTGCGTACTAGAATCATAATTGATACTTGCACTATATGTTCTATTCTCCTTAATAGTACAATTCCATGGTGTAGAGATCTGAGACGTCATGTTGTTGATATTGATACCAACGTGTTCAGGAACTGAATTCGGTGGATCAAATTCTTCATTTTGAAATGTATCAAACTCCACTGCAACAAATTTATTTGCAGCCAGGAAACTGGGTTATCCCATTTGTTTGCGGCTCAAAAGGCCGAGGCCGGCGCCATCTGTTGGTCTAGGAGCAGGGAAATTTGGGGATGAGAGGAAGAACATGAGCCCATCTGAATATCTGTCTTTACCTTGAGAATAGATGATGAAGGAGAAGTTGGAAGTGAAGCTGGCCACTTTTTCTGATTTCTCGTCCCAAAGATGCATCTGCTCTGAATATGTGGCTCGACCCCAGTTGTCCACTTCATCTGGCGTGAGTTGGATCACTGAACCTGATATCGTAGCGTTTCCTCTTCGGATTATAGATTTGTTATGGATTGTTTGACTGAAATCGGTGTAGTTGAAGGATATCTGAGTTGCACAAGGGTTTATGAGCAAGAGGAAAATGCTTATTAACAAGTAGATGATACGGAGCTTCGGTGCCTGGAAAACCATGGCTAGAGAAAGTGGGTTTGGGGTTTAGAGGTTTGCCAATTGTTATCAAATATGATAGGGAATGGACGGCTACGACATCAACCTGAGATACATTCCATCTTCAAAATTATTTACTCAACTACAAGTCAATATATATTATACTGCTTATTTTATTTCTATTTCTATTTCCATTACTTACATTAAAAGGTCCAGTTAATATATATTTTATGGTATATATTAATTATTTATTTTAATAATTTTTTTTTAATGAAAAATTGAAAAAATTAACGAAATTTTGGTGAATCCATATTAAAAAGAGTGAAGTGGTAGTATGAACAGTGTTTTGGGCGGTTTAAAAATTTTGGCGAGTTCGTTTATACACACTGTTTGATGCTTTTGCTAAACAATTCTATTTAGCCAAAACTTATGGTTCTGAATTATACACTATACATCCTTCGGAGTTCAGACAATAGAGAGGGGTTACTCTCATATCATCTCTAATAAATTCATCAAATTTTTGTATTGTTTGAAAAATAAATAGCGACTTTTACCTTTTGACTACCCATTTTTTCTAATATACTTTCTAATAGATTCTCTATCTCATTTAAATATTATTTTTTCATTTATTATTTATTATTTTTTTAACAACTACATATCTTTCAATATTTTTTTATTCAATACTTAATTATTATAATAGAAAAAAAATTGAAAAGTAAACAGTAATCCATTAAACTTGATAAATTGCTGTTTATAAGGCAAAAAAAATTTTAAATATAAAAAATCTATTATAATAACTTTTTTTTGTTTCGTCCTCTGTTATAGAGAGTATTTTACTTTTATCTAGAAAATCAAAGATGCTCTTAGAAAACAGGAGAAAGAGGAGGACTGCTTTACCTGCTCCACTGTAGCAAACCGTATGGTACGGACTAACTAGATTGATCAAGACTTGACAACAAAAAACTTAGGTAGTCTAGACACAATTATTCCTTTCAGCAAATAAGTATTCTTGGCAAAACCTAGACGCAATTATTTCTTGTCAAATGCGTTTGCAGCTCCAATTCAAACCAGTGGGGATTTTGTTTGATTTTATTCAGGAATGGCAACGGGTAGAGTTCGGGCCGGATTTTTCCATACCCAAACCCGACCCGCGGGTCTGCTCTCAAAACCCGGACCCGGCCCGTTTATTAAACGGGTTTTTATGCGGGGCTCAGACCCGCCCCCCGGGCCCCACCCAAGCCTTGCCACTTCAGGGCCCAATCCGTGGCCCAATCAAAAAAAAAAAAAAAAAATGACTGAAGCCCTGAACCTCCACAAACGGACCTAGATCAGAAACCCAAAAAATAAACCCCAAGAGGCCAAGATCATCTTCATCAATCTAGATCAGAAACCCAAAAATAAAAACCCAAAATCATGTTCATCAACCTAGATCAGAAACCCAAAAACAAAAACCCTAAGATCAGGTTCTTCAATCGGACCAGAGTTGCCAACCAAACCCTAAACACAAACACAAAAATTTCAGATTTTTTATTTTCCCTTTCAAAATCACAAACACAAACACAAATCCTAACATAAACACAAACACAAAAATTTTAAATTTATACTTTCCCCTTTGAAAATCACAAACACAAACTAGATTCTCCAAAAAAAAAAAAAAAAAAAAAAAAAAACCCAAACCCTGACGATCCCAAAGGTCCTAAATCCTAACGAACCCAAACAGGAATGGCAAAAAAAACAAAAAGAGAGAAGAACATATTAGGCCGATGAGGGAGAATGGGAACGATTAAGAGGGGCGACGGTGAGGCAGTGAGGCGAGCGGTGAGGCTGTGGCTACGCCAGCGGTGAGAGGTTGGGTAGCTGGCCGAAGGTGAGATTGAGAGTGAGTGAGATTGTGTGAGTGAAAGAATAGAGATGAGAGAGGCGGCTGTGTGAGAAATGAAATGAGAGAATAGAGATTTTAGGGTTTATAACAAATATATATATATAGAAGGATATTTTAGTAATTATATATATACATATAACCGGGTCGGGTCGGGTCGGGTTTTTATAGAAATCTGGACCCGATCCGGACCCGGTTCGAGTTTTTTTAAAAGACCCAAACCCGACCCTATTTCTTATCGGGCCGGGTAAAACCCAACCCATTAAGGTCGGGCCGGGCCGGGCCGGGTAGAAATTGCCATCCCTAATTTTATTTGGCCAACAAATATTTCTCTCTATATCTCAAATTTTAGTCTAAGTTTGACATTATTATTATTATTTGATTGATTGATTGATTCAGCAAGCCATTCAAATATGTGGGACTTAAAAAGATTTAGACTATACAATTTACCGTGGTATTATAAATATGTTCACCTAGTTGTAAAAAATAAAATAAAATGGAGAATTTTTTTTTTTTTTTTGGCAAGATAGTGCAATTGACAGCCAAAACACAAACTTTGGCTCCAACGAGCCACGAAAGATGGATCTGGTTCGATCTCTCATGCCCTCTCTCAAAACTAAACTCTAAGAGGATGTTTGGATTTCATGTTTTCATAACTTATAATTCTGTTTTCATCACTTATTATTAAAAAATGGTGGGACCTATGACTAAGAGGCTTGTTTGAATTTTGTTTCCAGTTATTATTTCCATCACTCAATTCTCTGATTTTTTAGTAATGAGTTATGAAAACTGAAAACACATTTTAGGTTTGTTTCCATAACTTTGTTTTCAATGACATTTTTGTAATTAAACATACATTGAGGGACCCACTAGTTAGATCAATCGCAACTTTTGACCTTTTTTTTTTCTTTTTTTTTTTTTTTCTTTTCATTGGGTTCGGTGAGATGGTCTTCTTCTTCTTCTTTTCTTATTTTTCCTTTCACACGGGTCTTCTTCTTCTTATATTTTTCTTTTCCCTTTAACGCAGTTGGTATGGTCTTCCTCATCTTCCTTTTTTCTTCTTCTTCTTTTTCTTCTTTTCTTTCCTTTTCACATTGGGTTTCTGGTTTGGTTGCATTTTCTTTTTCTTTTTTCTGTTCCTTTTCATTGGGTTTCTAGGTTTTTATTATTATTTTTTTTTTCACTGGTTCGGTGAGGTGGTCTTCTTCTTCTTTTCTTTTTTGTTTATTTATTTATTTTTCCTTTCACACAGGTCTTCTTCTTCTTCCATTTTTCTTTTCCCTTTTAACACAGCTGATATGGTCTTCTTCATCTTCCCTTTTTCTTTTTCACATTGGGTTTCTGGGTTTGGTCGCATTTTTTTTTTCTTTTTTTCCATTCCTTTTCACTGGTTTTTTTTTTTTTTTTTTTTTTTTTTTTTTTTTTAACTTCTCACGATCTTTTCTCTAACACACAAACACAAACCCACAAACATGTGCATCCACACACAAACCAAAAAAAAAAACCCCACCCCATAGCGCCACCGTACACGTCGAAGAGATTGGTATTGTTCACTTGTGATGATCCTGACGAGGCGAAGTAGCTTTGGAAATTTTTATGGATTCGGGTTTGTGTTTTGGGAGAGATGGGTGTTGTTGCTGCTGTTATTGTTGTTGTTGTTGTTGTTGTTGTTGTTGTTTTTGTTTTTGTCTTGTGGTTGAAGCTGATTTTGTTAACAGAAGAGCATGACCACTTTATAGAAATGAGTCCCACAAAAAAGTAGAAAAATTGAGTGATGAGAAGGTGAGTGAAGTGTGCTAAATGGGTGGGTATAAAACATTGGGCATTTTAAGTGATGAGTGATAAGTAATAAGTGATGAAACAGGGCTTAATTTTCTCTCCTCTCAATCAGTTCACCTGGAATTGGGATTTGGTAATTTTTGTTGAACGTGTCTTTCCCATGAGTTCAAATGTTAGTTTTAACAGTATAATAACAGATGTAGTGAGTTAGCACATGTGTATAGTTAAAGTACTAAATTAGCTAAATTAGGGCATTCCAATCAAACATCCTAAAAAATTTAGCATTTATTGTATTAAAACACTACTTATACAATTTTAACACTTCATTTTACAATATATCAAACATCAAACATTCTATTTTTTTTACAACTCCATTTAAATATTCTTTCTTTTAATATTTTTATTCATTTTTATTATTATTTTTCACTCTCCCTCTGTCTCTCTCTCTCTCCCACTGTTTCTCCATCTTTCTCAGCCCGGTCTGGAAGCTTCTCCCACCTGTATGGCCTGAGCTTTTCACCCCTAACCACGGCACTCAACAGCATGAAAAAAAAAAAAAAAAAAAAAAACCACTCACCACATGGCCTCAACCCACGGCACAACCCACAACAACCAACCACCAAATCAATCAACCCACAACCATAAGCCAAAGCCACCCCAATCAACTCATACCCACGACCATAAAACCACTCAAGGCTACCAAAACCTACCCCCAACCCAGATTCGATTTTACAAAACCCACCCACTCATACCCATGACTCAAGGCTTGCGGTGGCTCCGGCGAGGTGAACTTGAAGAGCCGGTAAGGCGATCTTGCAGGGTGGGCCAAGGTGATCTTGAAGAGTGCGAGGCTCGCAGTGGCTTCGGTGAGGCAGACTGTCGCTGTGAGAAAGAGGGAGACGAAGAGCATAGAGAAATTTTTTGCAATTGGGGTTTTGGTTCTGAACATATATGCAAGGAGATTGATTGGGAATTTGATTTGATTTGAGTGAATTTTTGTGGGTATTGAGTCGGTTGACGATTGGGTTGTGCTTCTCCTTTGTCTGAATCAGAAAGACAGAGTTTATATATATATATATATATATATATTTTTTTTTTTACAATCTTACTACAGTGGACTGTTAGTTATAGCAGTCTACTGTGACTGGATTGCAAAATTTATAAGATTTAAAAGCTTTGATGTAGCTTCTCTAGCAGTTTACTGTAACTGAATTGTAAAATTTATAGGATTTAAAAACTTTGATGTAGCTTGCTTTTTGATCTTTTGGTGCTAAAATTTAGGATTTATACCCTTTGGCATTCTTAATGAGAATGTTTTTAAAAGTTCATGGATGTTATAGCAACTACGCCAAAATTTAGAGACCGTCAGAGCATTTTTTTCAATATGTGATAGCTTCTTTCTTCAAAAATGATTGACTTGGTCAATAGCATATTGCTAAAGTTACTTTTGCAGCTGCCAGGTAACTAGGTAATTAAAATTACCAAAAATTATTTGATTGGTTTTTTTTGGGTGGCGTGACTTTTTTCCACTGGATTTTGTCCCTTTCGGTCCCGCTAAATACAGGTGTATACTTTCGGTGTAAAATGCAGAAGAGGTAAAACGAAATCGGAAAGACTTTTATTGGGAGAAACTTACGGTGAGTTGTATCACATAAATAATTTTGATTTTGAAGGTAGAATGAAGGTAGTATCACATAAATAATTTTGATTTTGAAGGTAGAATGAAGAAAACTTCATGTTTGATTTTGGCTAGAGTTTCATACTAATAACGTGTTGTAAAATAATGGAAATATCAAGAAAAGAAAAAAGAAAGATCTATGAGAATGAAAAAATATAAATAGAACTCAAGTGGTCATCCGAAGTCCGAACTATAGTTTGGTAGCAGTATATTGAGGTTTTAGATTTAAAACAAAGTGAAAATTGTGTTATAAATAGTGTAGTGAAAACATGAACTCATGGTGCAAAAAAAAAAAAAGGTGCTTGATACCATGTGATATAGAATAGACAGCATGGAATTTCCTTGAGCAGAAGAAGTCAATCCCCATGTAATTGGTAGAAATCAACAGTGATAGTAATAGAATTGCTTGAAATTTGGTCACAAGAAGGTAATTAGCCATGTGATTGTAGCCCATTTTATTGATAGCGGATTTTGGACAGCTTTATTTGTGAATCTGTGTTCATCGAACCATTATTGTTGTCTTATGCTAGTTTTAAATTTTTGTTAATGTGAATGCATTTTCATTTGCCAAATTTTAAGGAAATCAGAAATATGCAAAGTTAACAACTTTTAAACTATTTTCATAATGAAAAAAAAAGGGTCGTTTGAGAAAAAGGTTAATCTAATGTCGTCGCATTCTTTACATAATTTGTCGTACGTACCTTATTTATGTGAGACAAGTTCCAAGTTGGTATAAGAAAATAATAATGGAAGTCAGTCAAATTGCTACTAATTAATCTTATCTTAATTCATTAAAAAAATAAAAAAATAATCTTATCTTAAAGCTATGCGATGGAATAAAATAAAGTTGCTGGATGGCGATGGCGATTAGATTTGTGTCCAAGGGGAGTGTTTCTGGCAACTACCATTTTTTTAATGCTCTTCAATAATCCACCATTAGACTAGCTTTATATCGTCTTCTACCTTTATATCACTATAAATAACCCCTCATAAATGTTCATTTATCATCAAAAGAAACCAAACATGATGATGTTTAAGATTTCACTAGCAATTGTTTGTGTCATTGGCTTAGCCACGGTCCACGTCTCCCTTGCCCAAAACTCACCACAAGACTACCTCAATGCTCACAACGCAGCTCGTGCACAGGTTGGTGTTGGATCCATGAGATGGGATGCAAAAGTGGCTTCTTATGCCCGAAACTACGTTGAGAAACTTAAAGGTAGCTGCAAACTTGTGCATTCAGGAGGACCTTATGGGGAGAACCTAGCATGGGGTAGCCGCGACCTTTCGGGCACAGCCGCTGTGAACATGTGGGTAGCAGAGAAGCCCAAGTATGATTACAACTCTAACTCATGTGTTGGTGGTGAGTGCCGCCACTATACACAGGTTGTTTGGAGCAACTCAGTGCGTTTGGGGTGTGCCAAAGTTCGATGCAACAATGGTGGCACCATTATTAGTTGCAACTATGACCCCCCTGGCAACTATGTCAATCAGCGTCCCTATCTAAGAGTTATTCAAGAAGTTCTAGGCATATATAATGCTTAGGATATATATATATATATATATATATATATATATTGGTTAATAATAAGTGGATATGATCCAAGTTGTTCCCATCTTTTTTTTTTTTTGTTTGCTGGGTAAGTTGTTCCCATCTTGTGAACTAGGTAATCACTCGTGTATGATAACAAAAATGAGACAAAAGTTTATCGCTGCTTGACCAATTAATACATTTCTTGTAGCAAGCTTATTTGTGTTGTCATACTGAAGGGAATTAATACTAGTAATTGGATTTATTTAATTGTAATTTTCTTGTTTTTCGTTCTTATCTTCTCGAGTGGCATTCTAAACGCACCGGCATGACTATCATGAATAGCTTCATCTTCTTCAAAGACAGACAAAGGCATTACTTCAATCTTGCTCTTCAAAGGCCAGCGTCCAAGCTCCACCTTGACAAATCTAAAATCCAACTACTCTTAATGCCACACTTGGTGACAAGCCTGCATTACGAGGCTTTGCACTTCCATCTAGATATGAATGTATAAAGTATAAACAATATGGTAATCATTAGTTAATAAATAACAATATATACGTTCTCAATATATATGTTTCTCTCCTTTGCTGTCCACATGAACTTCTTTAGTTGTGGTTTTTGTTTTCTCCCAAAAGTGGGTCATTTGGCAGGATATATTGTCCATTAGGGAGTTAAATGTCAAAAACTAGTTTGAAAAACTTATGCAAATATACTGGTTAAATTACAAGTTGCACTCCTTAATTTTGTCCAAAATTAAATCAAATCATTTAACTTTTTGTTTATTTACTATATCAGTCATATAACTTTTATTTATTTTCAATTTAGTCATTTAATCTATTTCCGTTTGATGGGTTGCCGTTAAGTGTCTCAAGCCACATAGTTTTTGTATTTTTGTTCATTTCCAATTATATTGCTCTTAACTTAAGAAAGAAAGTATGAAAAATAGGGTTAATGGAATTGGAGAGATTAATTTGAACCTTTGATTGTTTCAGTGAGAAACACACAAAAAAATAAAAAAATACCAATTCATCTACAAGATTTTAGGTAATTACAATTTTTTAAAAAATTATGTGGCAATTACAATTGTTAATAAAAAAATGTAAAACATTCTTTTTACCAGGGCAATTATGCATTGCTTGCAACCAGGTGGATAAGTACCATAGAGAATAGACTAGATTTTAGAATGACAAGCTTAATTAGCCGGGAAATATAATATATATATATATATATATATATTAGAATTTCCTTGGAAAATAAAATATAAGGACAAGAAAAATAAAAACCATTTTAGGTCCTCATCCCTCCATTAATAAACTCTCACGGAAAAAAAAATCATGTGTCCCTTACTTTTCTTCAACAGTTAAGGAATATCCGAACTATTGATGCTATGTCCTTGTCTCCTTTCATCTTTAATCTTTTGATATTTCTCTTTTGTCCTTAATTGGCCCTTGCGTCACAACTTACACGTATGTTGGCAATAGCCGCCCGCTACATCCAATATGGGGAGAAATTATAATTTCTTGAATATGGGACCATTGTATTGATCACATGTTCCATCTCATTGAAATGTCAAAAGATATCATTAATTACTGTTTTTTTTTTTTTTTTTTTTGGTGCGAAGAGAAATTTTGTATAAAAGAAAACAGATTATAGGATCATACGGTTGTAGCATGGACACTTCTCTATAATCTGTAATTACTGTTGACGTATCTATCTATATACAATTATATATATTATTTGTAAAAACACAATTTTAATTATAATTATAAAATTGAAAAATTTTGTTTTGAAAATACAATTATATAATTTTAATTTAAATAATATTTTTAAAACTGTGGGGTACAAGAATTTAAATAAAGCACCTGCGTCAGGTGTTATATTTATGGCCGAGGAGTCCATTGCCAAGCCGAGGAGGCCACACGCTCGTATATTAAGGCCATGTCAGTGGCATATTGCCAGAGGAGATCCTACTGTTGAGAAAATGTTTCGGAGGGGGGTTAGCTTTGACATGACTGAAGGGGTGGTGGTATCCCCCCATTTAATGCATTCCACCAAACCTCCTGACTGCATTTATGTGGAGAAAACCCTTGAATAATACTGCCTTGACCGCCGCAATTCACAAGGGGTTGGAGAAGGTGTCTGATGAGACAAGCACTTAAGTGGTGTACTAAAGGATCAACAAATGGAATGCCAAGATCGCCTGAAGAGAGCTATATAATGTGAGAGACCCTCCAAAAGGCGAGGTACATAGACTCTGTAGAGAAAAACACCATAGCATTAAGAACAACAACTGTAATCAAATCTAAGAAAGATATATTGGAGAACTACCCTCCTCGGACATTGCCAAAGAAGAATTTCTGTACATCACATCTGTCTAGTCATTGTTTTTCCTTATTCTCATATCCGCTCTAGCCCATTAGGGTCGTTGTCATTTTGTTGAAGCCTAGTTTTTTAGTCCACTCTCTACAAATTAATTGTATTGGGCTCTTTGGGCCTTAATCCACTCATCATTTAGATAGCAGGACTAAAGCTCGCCCCCATTTAGCTATGGTGGAGCCAAGTCCAGACCGGGAAGAATCCGTTAGCTCCCGATGCCAGGATCATTTCCTCAACCTCATGCATAGGAGAGATCGTGCAGTTAGTGTACATACTACTTAAACTAGTAGGAGTCAGTCTCGAGGTGGAAGCCACATCTCTCATGAAGAGAACACTAAGAGCTTGCAGAGGGAAATAGACTACGAAGAAAATTGCGCCGTAAGCAATGCAGAGAAACTCCTTCGAGTCTTGACCATTCTTTTGGCAAAGATAGCGATGATAGCTATCGGCCCAGGTCAAGGACTCCTCCTAGTGAGTCTTTTTCGTATGACGAGAAACGCCAAAATAGACGGAGGGGGCAGGCCCTTTCTCACAAAGGCCTGGGTAACGATGCCATGAGCAAGGCTTTGAGCCAAATCTCCAAGTCGCCTTTTACCCGTAGGATAGAAGCAGGAAAAATTTCTCAGCGGTTCACACAACCAACATTCACCATGTATAATGGACGGACAGACCCCATGGAGCATGTTAACCACTTCAACCAGAGAATGGTTGTCCACTCAAAGAACGAGGCCTTGATGTGCAAGGTGTTCCCATCCAGTTTGGGGCCTGTAGCGATGAGATGGTTTGACAATCTAAGGGAAGGCTCTATCAACTCCTTCAAAGAGCTTACGAGAGCCTTTGGCTCTCATTTTTGTGACTTGTAACAAAGTTCCTCGGCCTTTGGACTCCCTGTTGTCTATGGTCATGTGCGAGGGGAAAACCTTGAAAACTTATTCTGACAAGTACTGGGAAATGTTCAATGAAATAGACAAGGACTTTGACGACATTGTGATAAGGACTTTCAAGGTCGGCCTGCCCGCCGAGCATGATCTGAGGAAGTCCCTGACTAAGAAACCAGTTAGGAACGTGCGCCAGCTCATGGACCACATCGACGAGTATAAACGAGTTGAGGAGGACCAGCAGCAAGGAAAGGAAAAGGCTAAGGTGGTCCTTCAAGATAGAAGGGATTTTAGGTTGGACAGATACAATAACAACTGGCCTCAGAGAGATTTCACGGGGCATTTAGGGTCTGCTACCCCTCAAGTAGTTAGTATTGTGTTCCGAGAGCCGGTACACCAAATCATGGAGAAGATCAAGAATGAGCCATACTTTCAATGGCCGAGTAGGATGGGGGGAGACCCCACGAAGCGCAACCAAAGCCTTCACTACCAGTACCACCAGGAACGAGGACACACTACTGAGGATTGCAAGACTTTGTTAAGCCACCTGAGCAGTTAATTAGGGTAGGGAAGCTGAGGCAATTCCTGTATCAGCCCAACGGCCAGATTGGTCAAACAGGGATGGGGGCTCAAAGGGATGCTCCTACAAGTCCACCTCTAGGTACAATCAGTGTCATCCTTGCTGCTCTAGGCAGGACTGGTTCTCGGCTATCTAAGGTGATGTCCATGGCTCAGCCTTTTACAGAGGGCTCATCCCCCGATCCGAAGAGAAGTAGAATGGAAACTAGGCAGGCTTTGATCTTCTCGGATGAGGATAAGGCTAGAAATTTGCAGTCACAAGATGACACCCTAGTGGTCACCCTCAAGATAGGTGGGTACGATGTGAAGAGAGGGTTGGTGGATCAAGGCAACGGCGCAAAGATCATGTACCTCGACCTCGTTAAGGGATTGAGGCTGAGGTTTAAGGACCTGACTTGCTATAATTCCCCTCTAATAAGGTTCGATGGAAAGATTGTCTTTTTGAAAGGCTAAATCTGACTGCTCATTCAGACAGGGATTGAGGTTGTGGAGGAAAACTTTATCTTGGTAGGCGCCTACTCCCCCGACACTACTATTGTGGGAAGGCCTTGGCTTCACGCCATGGGAGTTGTACTTTCTACCCTGCACCTAAAGGTGAAGTACTCGTCTGGGGATCGGGTTGGGGAGTTGATAGGGAGCCAATTTATGGCTAGGCAATGCATGGTGGCCGCAGTCAAACATCAAACCGAGGGCAAGTCCTCGGCCTCCACGGGGTGGGACTTATAGCAATCAAAGGTACTAGTGCTATCTACAGAGGTAGAGGGAGAAGGGGCCAAATGCGAGCAATTGGAAAAAGTTGTCATTGGCGAGGACGAGGATAGGTTCTTTTGGGTCGGAGCCCAGCTGCCTCCTTTGGAGAGATGGGAGCTGATAGACTTTCTTGTAAAGAATATTAATGTGTTTGCCTGGAACGCCTATGAGGCCTTGGGGGTGGACCTAAATTTCATTTGCCACTATTTAAACGTCAATCCATCAGCCATCCCTAAGAAGCAACTTTTTTTAATATTAATGTGATGTAATACCATAACTTTTTTTAATATATAAAATGGATCAAAAGAAAGAACATTTTGTAGATTTACAAGAATATATGGGACCCAAATGAAAAAGAGATACAACATACTCAATAAAAATATAGATACAAACATTAAATAATACAAGACAAAAAAAAAAATTACCTCTGTGGTTGTCTAGGATAGCATGTAGCTGATGGAAGGTGAAGAATTGAACTATTGAAGAGGTAAAAAAAGAGGCTTCAAAAAGCTGAAGGAAGAAAAAGACAATTAAACAAGAAAGAAGGAGGGAGAGGAAGCTGCTAAGGTGAAAGGTGAGAAGTAAGAAGGAAAACTAGAGGCAATACATAGTGTGGTATACGGCTGAAGTAAATGGGGTAGGTGCTAGTTGAGTTTAGGGTTTCAATATTAACTTTTTGGATTTTGTTTAAGGAATTGATTATTGATTAGCTATAAAAATTGATTAGGTGAATTGATTATCTTTAAAAACAAAATATATTGTTATATATATATATATATATATATATATATATATATATATATATTAAATGTAAAATTAAGGAGGCAATTACAATTGTTAATAAAAAGTATAGCATTCTTTTTTACTAGAGCAATTATGCATTGCTTGCAACCAGGTGATTAAGTATCATAGAGAATAGACTGGGTGTTAGAATGACAAGCTTAATTAGCCAGGATATAATAATAATAATAATAATAATAATAATAATAATAATTTCCTTGGACCTCATCCCTCCATTAATAAACTCTCAAGGAAAAAAATCATGTCTTCCTTACTTTACTTCTACAAATAAGGAATATCCGAACTATTGATGCTGTGGGTAAGAAAGCCCAGTGTCATATGTTGGGACAGAGGCCCAATCCAGACAAGGCTCTCTGTCCGAAGAGGATAAAAACATCAATGTGTTGCCATCCTGGTAAGAATACAACCCACGAGGGATAAATGGTCCGTTCGAAGACAACCTTTTTGGGCCGAAGAGACCATCTCCAACAGGCCTGCCCAGAACTTGACCAAGGAGCTATGCTGAAGATCTTCCTGCGAAAGCCGAGCCCCGAGCTTGCCTAACTGCGGAGCTATCATGAAATATCCTGCCAATAAAGCTGCCACCGCCACATTTAATGCACTGCAGCAACTTTTCTGGCCGCATTTATGTGGAGAAGACACCTGAACAGTGAATCTTCACCTACCACCACTCACTGCAGGTTAAAGCAAACGGCTGATGTGACCAGTACTCAAGTAGGCGCCTAGATGAGGGACAAGTGGGCGGTGAGGATGAGAAAAGGGGATCTATATAAGGATAGCAGGCCTCACAAAGAAAGGGGGGATTTTTTGTACAAGTGAAAGCTTTCAAATATAAAGCCTCTTCGGACCAAAGAGACCATCTATAAAACACCGGTTTACCATCGTTTTTATTGTTTCAGCCTGCATGAATCGTTGCTAAATCATAACCCAGCCCAGCTGTTTAACCCATTCTCTACAAATTTATTGTTGGGCATTTGTTGGGCTCACAACACAGAGTTGGTACCAGGCCTAACAAATTCTTACCCTACAGATGCAATGATGCTCTGTCCTTATCTCCTTTCATCTTTTGCTATTTCTCTTTTGTCCTTAATTGACTCTTGCATCACAACTTTCAAGTAGGTTGGCAATAGCCGCCTGTAACATCCATATGGGACCATTGTGTTAACCACATGTTCCATCTCGTTGAAATGTCAAAATATATCTTTAATTACTTTTTTTTTTTTCTTCTGTTGCAAAGAGAAATTTTGTATAAAAGAAAATAGATTATAGGATCATAGGTTGTAGCACGGACACTTCTCTATAATCTTTAATTATTGTTGATGCAACTATTTATATACAAGCTTATATATTATCGGTAAAAATACAATTTCAATTATAATTGTAAAATCGTAAAATCTTATTTTAAAAATACAATTATATAATTTTAATTAAAATAATATTTTTAAAACACAATTTTATTCTCGGTGTATCCTCTGCAGGTAATAATCATTACTTAAAAAAAAAAAAAAAAAAAGTATTATTGTGATTGCTGCCTTCTATGGTTACGGCTCCATCATGTAATAATAACTTATAAATAAATAAGGATGGTCCATGCTGATCTCACTCTAAGCGGCTAAAGTCTTCCTGCCTATTTGACTTTTTGTAAAACTTAGAATGGACCATCACCCACGCTGCAGGATTTTCGCTACAGCCATCAACACAAGTATACACGATATTATATTATGCATCCTAATAATCATGAACATCTGTGTGTTTTAATTATACTATATTGCTTAAGTTTTACATGGATATTTTCCACACAAAAAAAAAAAAAAAAAAAAAAAGTTTTACAAGGATTTAAAGCGTTCTATTTCTATCAAATATTTAAAAAATTCCACGCACAATTTTAATTAAACTTAAAAAAAAAAAAATTTTAATTAAACCTAGATATGATAATGTAAAAGATGTCCTGAAATATCTTAGATTAATTTCTTTTAGGTAAACCTTCTATTATTAGACTCGCACCAATTAGACATTCAAGAAATTGAGGTAAAACATAATATGAGCCTCAATATTCTTTGTTATTCATTAAGATTTTTTAAATATTAAATAATAAATCAATTCATTATTTAGTGCATTTTCTTTCTCTCTCTTACTAGTATTTTTCTATAGAGATGACTACCCACAATTTCCTATTCATCCCTATTAGAAACTACTAAATTCCTAACAATTTTCAAATAGTCATAAAATGGAAATAACAATTCATACAAGACAATACAATACAGTTGATTTTTGTTATATTTTAATTGGTTACAGAGTTTTTCACAGTAAATTCAAAGAACTCATATTTATTTTATTTACGGAAGTGCGTCTAGATAGGTTGAATTTTCGTCTTTTTATGCTTTGCCTTCTGCATTTAGAAATAGTCCGAAACAATTAAGCATTATTAGATATTTTTTGACAAAGAAGATAATGCATAAAATGCTTATCACTTAGGATGTGGAAAATGGAAAGCAGCCACCAAACTTTGGAAGTGACCAAGCAGACAATTTTGAAAATATTGTATTAGATTTGTCATTTGTTACGGTCTATTTCATTTATACGTATATTTTAAAGAGGGACAAAATCAAAACTAGGAACTTTGTATCATCTATTGACCATTCGAGCACGTCTTCCAGACCATGCCAAAGAGGGCAAATATATCTATCATCTATGCAAGTCTGTATTCTGGTGTCCAAACTGAAATGCCAAGTTGAAGATAATACCACTCTAGCAGGAATATTCTGTAGTCAAATTGGCGAATAAACTAAAGCTTTGTTTGTTTAGTCAGTTAAGAACTTCATGCTACGTTTGTGAAATTGTGATTCGAACTTTCTTGGTCAGGGGAGGTGTGCCATGTGTCAAATTTGAACTTCATGCCATTGGGTTGTATTGCTTGTATTTATTTATATTTACAAATGTACAGATAACAATGATATTTGAATTACAAAATTCTAATAGAAGCTAAATGTCTCAATTATCTGAAACTCTTGTAGCTATCCTCTCAAATGAGTTCACAACTTTATACTCAAAAGTCTTGTAGCTGTTTGCTCAAACGGATGCATCATTTTCGGGATTTTCGAATCTTCAGTCCCTTCAATCTTGAACACTAGATGATGTTTTGAGAGAGCTCAATACATTCAAACCCTAGATGTAAATGAACAACTCCTATAAAAAAAAAGTCTTTAATCACACCCTCTAGGGGCTTTTTTTTTTTTTTTTTTTTTTCCTTTTTTAGTAACACGGAAACCCTAGTAACACGATTTGCTTAATGAACTTGAAACTGACAACTGTCACAATCCTCTATCGATCCAAACATTAAAATTTCAATCAATCAAACAAAGCTCAACTGCCGAGAATTCAAAAACTTTAGTCTTCCTTAAGCAGTCATGGGCATCAGTATTGACTTCAAAGTTCAAATTTCACTCAAAATACACTTACAAAACTTACATTTGATCACATTGTTCACTGTATGCTAACCTACAGCTATGTACGAATGAAATAAATAACTATAGATCTTATTGCCTAACTATATTCTACGAAGAAATTTTAGGTTCAACATAGTGCAGTTGTAGGAGCTGAATTTATAGGGTTGCTTGCTTCTTGCTTGTTAAAAAATAAGATAAAGTAAAATATGCCACATAATATTGGCGCATGCTATTCAAGCTTGTAAGTGCATCAAAGGAAAAAAAACGATTTAATATCATTGCGGACATTGCGGAACGAAATTTTATCTCTTGCAGCAAATGAGCATTTAAGCTCATTTGACCAATGCACTACTCTAACCCTGTAATGATGCCATCCAATGAGAAGCGCAATTAGTTTTTTCCAAATGCGGTTTTCCTGGTGACATAAGTCTTTCAACTATTCAACATTTTCTCAGTAAAAAATTCTACAATGACAGCAATTTTCACCCACAATATCCCTATATATATACCCCTCATGCATACTTCATTTTTATACCACCCACCTAAGGTTTTGCTTTGCTTTTAAGTTTTATAGCTGAGAAACCAATATGAAGATGAGTAACTTTTCACAAGCCATTGTCTGTGTCTTGTTCTTAGCCATAGTCCATCTCTCCTGCGCCCAAAACTCACCTGCAGACTACGTGAATGCTCACAACGCAGCCCGTGCGCAAGTGGGTGTTGGACCTATAACATGGGACGCAAACTTAGCGACTTTTGCACAGAACTATGCTAATCAACATAAGGGTGATTGCAGACTTGTGCACTCGGGTGGTCCTTATGGTGAAAACCTTGCAGGTAGCACTGGTGACCTCACTGGTACCGCTGCAGTGAACCTTTGGGTAGCAGAAAAGTCCCAGTATAACTACAATTCTAACTCTTGTGTTGGTGGGGTATGTGGCCACTACACTCAGGTGGTTTGGCGCAACTCAGTTCGTCTAGGTTGCGCCAAAGTGCGATGCAACAATGGAGGCACATTCATCGGTTGCAACTATGATCCCCGTGGCAACATTATCGGGCAGCGGCCTTACTAGGAGCTTTTTCATCAATTATGTCCTCTAAACATCTGTGTTTAGAGAATTACTATTAAATAAGCCATGTATTTTGGCACTTGAGAATAACAATGGTGAAATATTGATCAAACAGTAATTTTCTGCTTCATATTTTTCTAGATTCAAGCCCAGTATCTTCAGGTTTTACCTCAGTTAGAGCTTGCACCTGTTACAATTCATTTCATGACTTATCCGCTACAAGCTTTCTAACTTCCCAAATAAAGTCTTTATTTCCATAATCAGTCAGATTTTAGCCGAGAAAGGCAAGATTGGAACATTGCTATGCAACATATAATTGATCTGACAAACAAAAATTAGTGTAAATAACGATATAACTTAATTATACAACAAAAAATTTAATTGTCATATAAACATAATGTAGATTTTACCTTAATATTAGTTAATAAAGTAGGTTCAATATCCTAGTACCTATGATATATATATATATACATATATATATATATATATATATATATATATATGAAAACTCTTAAGCAGTGGCGGAGCTAGGTTTTCAATTCAAGGGGGGCAAGATTAGAAGTCAATGTTAAAACAGAAAAAAATCTATATTAACAAAAAAAAAATAATAATAATAATAACAACTATAAGTGTCATACAAAAACTAATTATGCGTAAACTATAGTTAGACATTTAAGTTAATACTATAGAATCGCCACCACTAGCTCGAGATGCTTTGTTGTTTGACTCTTCTTTTCTAAATTAATGAATGAAGTTTGATTGGGCTTTCCAAAAAAAAAAAAATTGCGGAAATAAATTAATTTGAAAAATATTAAAAATATAGCAATTTACTTGCAAAATTGTATGCACATCTCACTATTTTTTCTTGATTGTTTTTGAAACTATAGGAAAAATTCGACTTTCTATTTATTTTTCAAATTAATTAAAATTTTTGCTCATAGCATAAACCCACAATTTTAAACTGATATGTCAAGTAATTGTGGACAAAAAAAAATTGTGTAAAATATAGGACTATCAATTGAAATGTCATAAGAAAGACACTAAATGCATTATTATTATGCTAAGCTTAAGTGCATTATTATTAAAAGCTAACAGCTGACAAGTCAAAACTCTTGGTGTGTGTTATTGTGCCTAAGGGAAATTCTTCCATTTATTTTTGCTTGTGTCAGGAAACTTTTTCCCTGTTTCCTATTTTTTTTCCTTACACGGTGTCATTGACTTATTGGGCATCTTGTCATTTTTCCTTTATTTCAGCAAGGCCAGGAAGCTTTTTTCCTGATTTGTGTTTAATTTCTGCATCAAGGAGGGTAAAGCATTTTAAAAAATTCCTAATAGTAGTACATATGGACTATTTTTGGAGGAGTCAGGGGGGCACTTGCCCCCTCTCGCCCCCCCTTGGCTCCGCCTCTGCTCTTAAGTAACATACCCTGTGAAAATTATAATTACTACTCAAGCATAAATCTTGAACCTAAAAATGTAACATTTATTAAAATTATAAATTGACAAGTAATTTGATTACTTATGAGCTATTTTTTGTATTATTTATCCATGATTTCTTTGAAAATTAGATATTTTCCCCCATGCACTTCTCAGCCCTCTATTAGATAAGGTTAATGGATAAGATACGGTCAAGAAATTGGAGGTTTAAAATGATTTCGTGAATTGATAGTGAAAAAAGTACGAAAATTGTTCATCAACAAATAGTAAGAAAAGTGAATATACTGACTCTCTTTCTACTTGGAAAACTTTTTGCAAATAAGGAAAAAATTATCCACACCAAACGTCGATATGCTTTTCGCTTTTCTTTTTTCCCATGTCTGATTTACAAATTTTCCTCCCTTTTCATAGAGAAGAGAGAGAGATAATATCATATACCGTGCCGCTCTGTTACAGACAGTACCATGCACCCCAGGAAACATCCCCACGTTACAACTATTAATGCATTGGTACTGGACCACTGGTTAGTGCTAATTTCCTATTGGATCAGTTACTGGCAAGAGATTCTCTAGAGTGCATGCAAGGTGGTACAAGGTCTTCAATTCTCCACTGCCCCACTTCAAAGGATTGAGATCCACATATTACATCGTATGCAATTGCTCTTTTTGAGATTGAGAATTAAAGAAGTATCTTTCAATTTTTTGAATTATTTTTTTTTAAATTAAAAAAAAAATTAAAATATAGGAAGTCAAGAAGTAAAAAAAATAAAAATAGAAAATTATGAGAAGAATGAGAGTAATTGCATCCCATGGATCTGACCCCACTTGAAAGATGGATTCCAAACCCTTTTGCAACCTAATCTTAAGTAGGCGGAGTTTCAACCACTATTCATTTCTAGGCAATGTGACTTTTTACACTATTTTTTTATATAAAATTTTTTACATCATTTTCATGTTTTGAAATAAGAACATTTTCATATTAATTAATTGTTGATATTGATGTAAAATAGTGAATATAAAATCGAGTATGGCAGAGACAATTGAGGATGAAGTTGAAGAGAAAAATTTCAAGGATCTCGATGAAGTCAAATTAGATGATTGCAACATTCTAGCTACTATTATTTTTGTGGGAGACACCGAAACAAAGTTTATTAATTTTATTGGAATGGAAAGATTTGATTTGATTATTGACTTTTATTTAGTGAATATTGTCAATTGCTTGAAGATCAAGGGATAAGAAGTTCAAGTTGCTTAATTGATTAATTTCAAGTTTGGCAAGAAGACAAGGAAGATGAACTATTCAAAGTATTTGTTCTCTTGTCATGGAAGATTTCAAATTTCAACCATCAACTCTAAGACGAGTTTGTTTCAAGTGGTGGGGTTTGATGTAAGACAGAATATTCAAATTAATTTCTATAATTTTTTATATTTGGTATTTTTATGTAATACATGTTATTTTAAGTTTAGGGCATTTATTTTCTTCTTTTTAGGTGTTTTTAATGTTGTTTAGTCAAATTAGAGTTTTATATGCTTTCGTAGCTGTCGTAGGGCTTCTTGTTGCCCTAGGTATTTTATTCTTTTTACTATTTAAATGCATTGTAGCCTCCAAAGGCAATTCAGTTTTCAGACTATTATCAATAAACACAAACGTTTTGTCAATTTTCTTTTTTGGTGGATTCCAGTTTTTATCACATTGTGGATTTATAGAACCTCTCGAGAATTCGAGGTTTACTACCAAAAACTAACAGTTTAGTTTATGTCCATAAAAAAGAGCATTGAGTGTTCTTTCTTCATGCTTCGGCGATATCAAAAATGAAGTAAACCCATCTAGTGAAACAGCTCAGTTCGTTCTTCCAACAATGCAAAACATTTACAAAGCAATTATAGATGCTGGTCTACAAAATCAAATCGAAGTCTCGACCATAGTGGACACAAATTTGTTGGGTGTTTTTGTCCGTCCATCAATAGTTGCTTTTAGTGACAATGTAAGGCCATTCATAGAACCAATCATTGGGTTCTTGGATAGCAGTGGAGGGAGCACCACTTCTTGCCAACATTTATCCTTACTTTAGAGTTAAGTACAACAACTAAGCAGTCCCCTAGGCCTTATTCACTGTACCAGAATTTATGGTACAAGATGGCTAATTGGAGTACAGAAATCTTTTTGATACTTTGATGGATGCTATGTTATTCTATACTTGAGAAAACAATAGGAGGAAGTTTGGAAATCGTTGTCTCAGAAAGTGGATGGCCATCTGCTGGTAGTGTTGTGGAGACTATTGAGAATGCAAGCACATATTATAGAAATTTGATTAATCATGTGAAAGGAGGGACTCCAAAAAGGCCTGCGAAGGCTATAGAAACTTATTTGTTTGCCTCGTTTGATGAGAACCTAAAGACTGGAAATTGAGAGACATTTTGGCCTATTCTATCCTAACAAACAGCCCGAGTGTAATGTTAGTTTCAATTAAAAGGTTCACAATGGGGTGTAATAAAGGCCTTCTCTAATTACTGTTTTAAATAAGAGTGGATTTTGTACGTTTACTGTGGCCTTGGCATTGTATTAAAGTGAGAGTTTTAGAATCCCAGTTGTCTCAAATTTTATCAAATATTAACCCAACAATTAATTAGATTAATTATGCAATAGATCTGAATCGATAAAACATCAAACAAGCAGATCACACTAATACCAAGAATGATGACCCAGGAAAACTTTTGAAACTGTGGTCTCAAAGTAAAATATCTGGGAAGAATTTAACCTAAACAATCCTCAAGGCAATATTTCACTAATAGAATTGAAGTTTATATAATAGAGTTAACCCTAAATCTACTATTGTGGGCGTAGCGGCTTCCACTTTAAAGGAAAAGGGGAGTACACCTCAGTCGAGTGGACCAAGGTGGAGAACAAGGTTTTCAAATCCGGACCGTTCATTGAACCATAAAAGAGAGAGATTCAAGGTTTTTAAGGTCGAACCGAGGTTGAATCGAGGTCAAACCGTGATGACGTCATAATTAATTTAATAATTATTTAAATATAAATAAATATTTTAAATTAGTATAAATAGAAAAATTAAATTAAATTACCCAATTATATATAGAAATCTATCTTTCAAATATATTTTTTCATATCATAATTTTCACAGGACAAATAAGAAATATCATATCCTAAGCACACATAGATATAATATTTATTTATTTATTTATATGTTGATTAGTTAAACTCATGATAGGAATATTGTAATAATATAGGAATTAGAAGGACACTTAGTAATTTTGAATTAAAATAATTATTTAAAAATTATTATATACTTAATTGTATTCACTATTTTTTCTCTACTATTCAAACTTTTTTTTTTTAAGTAAATAGTAATACTTATTAGAGCATATACGAAAAATTTAACAAATAAAATATTATAAGTACTTTTAATTAATATTTACAATTTTTTTTATACCTAAAAAATCTAGTGTTACAAAATATTTCACAACTTTTTTGCCACAATTATGATGTTGCAAAATTTGAATAATTTTTAATTATTATTGGGTTTTTTTTTTTTTTGAGGAAATTATTATTGTTAATAATACAAAGTTTTTTTAGATGACACATGTTAGTAGGTTTTGTTAATTATTATTATTATTATTATTATTATTATAATAAATCCATTAGAAATTGATATATTTGGTAATTGGTGTACCTTAGTTGAAGTTAAAAATAAAATACATAAATAAGAAATAAATAAATAATTAATTAATAAAAGGAAGTTAAGATTAAATTCATCTTCACGTGAGTGGGTATTAGACACGCAAAACAATAAAAATATATATAAATTATTTTATTCAAATAAATTAATAATAATAAAGGGGTTGAACTGCTGAAGCACGTAACTTAGAGGGTTATAACTTATAACTTAGAGGGTTCATCAAAAAACTTATAACTTAGAGGTAGTTGGGTCAAGTTGTCAAGAACATAAAACTTAGAGGTAGTTGGGTCAAGCTGTCAAGCACATAAAACAAAAGGCACAAAACAACAGAAACTAAAACACCAAACTAAAATAAAACAAAAGCCAAGAACTGAAGAAAGAGGGTCTGGGTTATTTAACGACGTGGGAGGAGAAGAAGATTGGCAAAATGGGATTCCGGCAACGTGGTAGTGAGTTGGTGACTTTCTGGCGGCGGCAGCAGCATAGTGAGAGACTATAAGTTAATATGTTACTGAAAGAGGAGAGAGATCTTTTGGTTCCAGATCTGAAAAGATCCTACTTTGTCATATTCTTCTTCTTCTTCTCAGTTTGTTTTTTTTCCCTCACAAATCTTTTGGTTCCAGATCTAAAAAATCCAAAGTGCATGCCGGTTAAATTTTTAATTTCAATCGGTATTTGTTGAAAAAAAAAGGAACCGTGAGAACCACGAGAACCGTTCAAGGTTCTCAGAACCGTGAGGTCCGACCGCGGTTCGCACGGGTCTTTGCTTTTTTCCCATAGAACGGTTTTTGATGCTAAAAGAACCACAAAAATGAACGATTCAAGGTTTTCCCAGTCGAACCGTACGGTCTGGTCCGGGTTTCAAAACCTTGGTGGAGAAAAGACAAAGTTGCCACCTAGATTAGGTCTAGGAACCATAAAATAGCGCTCTTATGTGGAAGGACTAATCTTACTAGCAAAGTATGGGTTCAGAGTTTAGGTATAGGGATGAGAAAGTGTTAGGCACGCAACCTCACCCGACTCGTGAGTCGGCTTCCAATCATTGTATCTTACATCTTAATCTCATTAAAGGCTCATTCAATATTGTTATCTATACTCACACACACACTAGCATACATCTAGCTATCAACATGGCATCAATCATCCTAAAACCCTAACATACATCTATCATGCATATCATATCATTTCATCCAAGGCAGCCAACAAACAAGATATCACAAGGTCATGGTAGCATCAAAGAATTATTGAAGAGTATCAAGAACATATTCCAAGTTCACATGCCATATCCCAATCAAATACATATACATATGAATGCATGCCTGCCTTATCTCACTTACCTCATTGCACCATAACACCTTAGCACCTATGCATCAATGCATATTCAAATTCTCATGAATGTTCATGTGATTCATCAAAGCATGAACCCTAATCATTAATCTATCAATTCAAGCATGTGAAACATATTATTCTACTAACCCTAGACCTAAACATGTGGAAACAAGATTTAACAGGACCCAAAAAAAGTATTAAACATTTAAAAACACACAAAAGAGCAAGATCCCTAAATTTGCATTTCTGGGCACAAGTACGCATACACATAACACCTTAGCACCTATGCATCAATGCATATTCAAATTCTCATGAATGTTCATGTGATTCATCAAAGCATGAACCCTAATCATCAATCTATCAATTCAAGCATGTGAAACATGTTATTCTACTAACCCTAGACCTAAACATGTGGAAACAAGATTTAACAGGACCCAAACAGAGGATTAAACATTTAAAAACACACAAAATAGCAAGATCCCTAAATTTGCATTTCTGGGCACAAGTACGCATACACATTACACCTTAGCACCTATGCATCAATGCATATTCAAATTCTCATGAATGTTCATGTGATTCATCAAAGCATGAACCCTAATCATCAATCTATCAATTCAAGCATGTGAAACATGTTATTCTACTAACCTAGACCTAAACATGTGTAAACAAGATTTAACAAGACCCAAACAGAGGATTAAACATTTAAAAACACACAAAATAGCAAGATCCCTAAATTTGCATTCCTGGGCACAAGTACGCATACACATACATGAGGTATGCGTGCGAGTACTCAAGTATGCGTACATATACATAAAATATGTGTACGCATACTAAAAACTACATTTTTAGAGATTTAATCAAACAAACAGATAACATATGAGATCAAACAAGCATGTTAGAAACTCTAAAAAACTAAACTAACCTTAAAAAAAGTAAAGAAACAAAACAAACAATTAAGCTAAACTACATTAAATCATATCAAACCAACCTAGGAATTGAAATAAGAACAAAAAGGACAAATTATAAACCACCTAAAATCATATTAAAACATGTCAAACATAATTAAAAACATCAAACAATTCAAATATAAAAAATGGAGAAACTATATCAAGAAAATCATGTGAATCATGTTAAGCAAAGTGGGAAACCATGGAAAAGAAGCTCACCTTGGTTTAGGATCACACTTTGAAGTTGTTTAACCAACCTCTCAATACCTACAACACAAAGATTAGATTGATGACAAGAATAATTAAAAGAACATAACAATAGTTGGTAATCACAACTCAAGAACAAGAGATTTGAAAAAGGTTTTGAGAAATCGATTTTTGGAAAAGAGTTTCTGCCTTAGAACTAATTAAAGAGAGGTTTTTAATTTGTAAAAAACATGTTAAGGGGCTGTGTGTGAGTTTTGAAAAAGAGAATTAGGTTTTTAAAGAAGATGGAGGCCAAAAAATAATTCTCTTTAGCTAGGGTTTTGATTGGAGACATAAGATGAGTATTTATAAGTTAAAATTAGGGTCTTTGGGGCTTTTTAATTGTCTTTGGACGTTCCAAGGGTCTATGGGCCAGCCCACATCAAAGCATGATGCTAGGTTAAATCCTCCCCAAAGTTTTTTACCCTTAAACTGTTGGTTTCATTGATTTTCTTGGATCATCATATCACTTGCCTTCTTTACTTTTCCGTACTAAGCAATATGATTGCATGAGTTTAACCTAGATCTCATAATTAACCTAAGTAACTACTTTACTAATTCATTAGATTAAACTAATCTGATTTAAAAGAGGTCTAAACAAACAAACAAATATGATAAATGGTAGCCTCTCTCTCAAATCTCAATGTAACTTTAGAGATACTTTTCCCCCCATTTTTTTGTAGAGAACTTTAAAGATATTGTGAGAGTCCGTGCCCCCAGCCTGTTTTTGGTGTTATGCCAAACCCACTTGAATGGGTGGAGTCATGTTATTGTCTCTTAAAACGGAGGTTCGACTGATTATATTTCCCCTTTAGATTAAGGGTTTTACAATGGAGTCGACATTTACTTAATTATTGGAATAAATAAGAAAATCAAAATTTAAAAATTCCTCATTTTATTGATTTGCAAATGAATTTGCATTGATCATAAGAAATTACATGACTTTGGTCCTAGATACAATTTAAGATAAAGTATATGGTTTTGTTTCCTAGTTACAATCTAGAAATTGAAAATTACATGAATAAGCATTAATCTATCAACCCTTGATCTAAGTTTGGAGGCTACATTACAAGATGGGAAGGTATTAGGCACCCATCTTGCCTAGTGAAGTTGGTCTTCTAGATTATGGTGGCCAACATTCACATCATATCATCCAATATATTCTCAATCAATTTGCATGTTGATTTTTAACTTGAATTAAATGCGTGTGCATGTGATAAACCCTAATTCAATTTATTAGTCCTTGCATTTGGATTGGAAAATAAATTCTAGTGAATGTGTGTGAATGGTGATATCTTAGATTCGAGGATTTGACAGAATTATGAAACAAACATGTCTTTCATATTTTTTATGTGGATTTAAGATCAAAGCTAGTTATATGCATGAACATGTGATGAACAACCAATAACATGTGAAGAACACATTAAGAACATTCAAACATATTCAAGGAATTTAAATAAACATTAACATGCTCTAATCTTAATCTCATCATAGTAATATAAAAAAATAAAATAAAATAGAGAAATGGATTATACCTACATGCAAGATCCACACAACAAAGGAGGAAACTCTTGATGGAGGTCCTAAGGGTGGAGTAGAAAAGAAGAACTAAGAAAGGGAGAGTGAGTCTACTCAATACCTTGAGTCTCAGAAAGACAAATATATGATAAGACTACTCTACTTCACTAGAACTCAAGAGATGAGAAGAGAGGGTGTTTCTGTGTGCTTTGTAATAGAAGATGGAGGTTTATATAATAGTGCTAGAGAAAATATGAATGGAAGACATTTAATAAAGGTTGACAAAGGATTAAAAAGAATCATAAACCTAGACCCTATTTCAGACTTTGGGGAATGTTGTTGCATTAAATTTGGGGGTTGGTGAGAGTGATGAGCAAGCAAAATGTCTAGAACTTTGGTTTTTCCCATTGCTCCTATAACAATTTTTAGAGCTAATTTCGAAAAATCATATCTGTCCCAACTGTGATCGAAATTGCCTCATTCTTATGCTCTAATTGGAGCCCCAGATGTCTAGTTTCTGGCAAAAGTAACCTCACTCATAGATTCAAAATATTCTAAGAGATATCAGCGAAATGGTGAGCAGAGGTCATTTGTTGGAAAATAATTTCAGCATAAATAACATTAGGCGAAAACCGCATTTTCGTCCCTACATTTTCACGCGATTCCCACTTTGGTCCCTAACTTTTTCTTCCACCGCTTTTAATCCATATCCTGGAAAACGCGTCTCATTTTAGTTCTTGCCGTTACATCAGAGATGGAAAATGCACACGTGGCAAACAGAGTGCACTGTTGGCACACTAAAAGCTGACATGACCATTAAAATAATAATAATAAATGTTATTTGGCATTAAAAAATGCCACATCAGCATCTCAATTTGAAAAATTAATTTATTAATTTTAACTAAATAGAAAAAATCAAAACAAAAATAAAAATCAAAATTCATATGAATTAAGATCTAAAAGTATCTTAAACAAGAACAAGAATACCAACCCAGACTTAAGATCTCAAAATTGAAAACAAAAAATCACGAATAACTCAAAAATAAGATCACCAAATTAAATATAAGATCCACATCATAATAAACATGAGCAATGAATTAAATAAGAACAAGATCAATATTCCAAGCTCAAAACAATCTTTCCTTGAACTATTAACAAGGATCTAAGCATATAGAACAACACATGAACCCCCTAGCAAAAGAAACAAAATATCAAACCCCAGTAGAGTTGTATTTCTCTCTCCCTCTCTTCAATCATGCACGCCACACTCTTTCTCCCTCTCTCTTTCCCAACTGTAGATATGCAACTATACTTCTCTCTATTCTCTTTTGCTGCCAATCTGTCTTGATGGTGGCGGCGTGGCGATGTCGTGGTTGTGGCAATGGTGGCATGAGGGTTGTGGGCTGTGGGTTAGGTGGGTTGTGGGTTTTGTGGCATGGGTTTTTACTGGGTTGTGGAGTGGTCCAATGGTTCTGGCACGGTGGTGGCATGGCCATAGGTCTTGGTTGGGTAGCCGGACTCTGAATCTTAAGAGTTCCTCCCATTCTCTCATCCTTTCAGCTTTTGGTTTCCACAAGTGACAAACCCACAGGGTCGGATCTGTCATGGGATGTCTGAATCTGTCATTGTGTTCCGTGTTTGGGTTGGTAGTATTTGGGTTGGTCGGATCTATGTTTGGGTGGCCAGATCAATGATGGTTTGGTGTTTGGGTGGCTGTGGGTTGGTGTTTAGGTGGCTGGGTTGGTGTTTGGGTGTCCGGATTAGTGTTTGTTGTTGGTGGTGGTGGTTGCAGGGATGCGTGTGGTGGTGGGGTTATTTTCTGGGTTTGTGATTTTTGGATTTTAATTTTGTGTTCTTCGACATGAGTTTGTGTTCTTGTTCAAGACACACTTAGATCTCAATTCATGTAATTTTTTGTTTTTATTTCTGTTTTTAATTTTTTATTTAGTTAAAATTAATAAATTAATTTTTTTAATGACATGTCATTTTTAAATGCCAAATAACATTTTATTATTATTATTATTATTTTAATGGCCACGTCAGCTTTTAGTGTGCCAACAGTGCACTCCGTTTATTTCGTGTGCATTTTCCGTCTCTGATGTAACGGTAGGGACTAAAACGAGACGCGTTTTTCAGGATAGGGACTAAAAGCGGTGGAAAAAAAGTTTGGGACCAAAGTGGAATCGAGTGAAAATGTAAGAATGAAAATGTGATTTTCGCCATAACATTAATAGGCCCCAAATCATTTTCCAATTAATATTAATAGACTCCGATCACTTCCGTTTCAAACTTATTCAGTTATAAATTTACTCCAGTTAAAAAAGTAATTACAAAAAAGGAAATGCTAACGAGTGCCTTTAGAAAAGTTTTGATATCACTTTTATGGGAAATAAAAGAAGCTGTGACAACATTAATTGCTTCTTCTTTTTTTTTCCCCATAAATACATTCTTTAACTGGATTGTTAATCAATGCCCTAAGATTACTTGTTAGCATGACCCTTACATAAATTACTCGTTGAATAATTAACGTTTGATTATCTAATTAATTAAGTGTATACAACCTTACCATAAGATGTAGTCCTAGCCAATCAAATTATGACACGTTATTAATCTAAAATTGATTATAATTATAATTAATTGGATTCAATTTGTGATAGTGCATCTTGGCCATTAAAACTTGATTTGAAGATAACTTTCAATTTGATGGTTCGATTAGCGCTTATGACCAGTCAATTTGATCGTTACAACATCAAGATCATTATAATGGACTAAAATTAAGGATCTAGTGACCACAATTAAGATGCCTATTTCCAAAGTAAAATTACCATTTTATTCTCCATGTGAAATTAAATGCGAGTTGCAAAAATAGGGTGTCAATAGATACTTAAATGCATGATAGTGGGAAAATTCAATGTTTCACATTGTAACGAAAAATCATGAGTTAGGAGTACCACTAGACGAACTCTTTGGGAGTTATACTAGTTGTTTTCACTATATGTCTCTTCTACCAATATCTATAATATAAAGAAACTTAATTCATGTTTTATAGGGAGAATTTGGGTTCAAATTCTCACATTCCACTTGTTGAAGGAAAAAAAAAGAAAAGAAAAGAAGGCATAATAGAAGTAATTTATGATTTTTTTTTTCATCCATTTTTGCAAGCAACACACGAATTATATTTGTATAAGAAACTTATTCATTAGAAGAGTTATTTAATTTAACATTTACTTTTATAGAGGGTACATGGCTCATGGCACACTTATTTAAATTAAACGAATATGCATGGCTAACCACACTAACTAACCGAAACTAATTTGGTACTTGGGCTGTTTATTAGGAGAAAAGACACCAAAATGTTTCTCAATTTCTGGTCCAACCTTGAGGTTTTCATCAAACATGGCAAACAAATAAGTTTCTATTGCTTGTCCAGATTTCTTCGGAGTCCCACCCTTCACGTGATTAATCAAATTCTTGTAGTAAGTGCCTGCATTGTCTACGGTAGCTGCAGTACCACCTTCAGATGGCCAACCAGTCTCTGATACTACGATTTCTAGATTAGGTGCACCAGCTTTCTCAAGAGCAGAAAAGAGTGAATCCAACAATGCATCAAAAAGATTTTGGTATTGAAGACTACCATCTGTTACCACAACCCCTGGTGAAGTAAATAAGGCATATGGAAGGCTTATGTCTTGAGGGTTATTGGTATAGCTAAAGTAAGGGTAAACATTGGCTAAAAGTGGTGCCCCATTACTGACTAGGAAGTTGATGATTGGGCTTATATATGAATTTGCAGCATCACTAAATGAACCCGCTGATGGAGGGTAAGAATTTCCCAACAAAGTTGTATCTATAGCTGTTGAAACCTTAATCTGATCTTGTAAATTGGCAGCTACAATTGCATTATGAATATTTTGCATGGCAGGTAGAACAAACTGGGCTTCAGCATCACCAGGATGTACTTCATTCCCAACAGCAATGTATTTGAATTTGACATCCGGCGAGTAGTTTCTTATGTTGTTTTGGACCCAATTTGTTGCAGCTGTAGCATCAGTGAGGGCTTGAAGATTGTTGTTAAGGATGCCAATGATGAGTTCTATGTTTGATCCTTTGAGAGCGTTGAGAGTTGTTTGATCTGGGTCATATATCCTCATCCTCCCAATGCCATTGCTTTTATAGAGATCAACAACTTCTCCATCAGCCGGTAGATTGTTTCCATTTTTTCCATAACATACACCAACAGATTGTGCACCTGCATCAAAGTTATGACAGATTTTGATAAGTAATAGCTTAAGTAAACATTGGAAAAGGACTGGAGAAAAGAACTTATTCCGGGTTCTTTTAATCTTTGTGTTCCTATCATCATGTGGTGAGAGAGATTTAAAAAAAAAAAATTTTGAATGATATAGGTACCATATTGATCTAATGTGAAAGAGATGTGATACCAAAGAATATATAGAGCTTCTCCGGATCCTCACAGTTCTAAAAACCTAGACAATACTCAACATCAAAAGATTAGACCATGCTATGCATGCAGTATAAATGCACAGGGAGAGAGACCATATATACCTGTTAATTCTAGCCCAGCTATCAAAAAACCAATTAGGAGCAACATTGGAGCCATGGGGAAAAGAAGATGAAAAACTAACTCTTAATGCTTAAAACAGATATCTCTGCTATTGCTATCTCTATAACCTATCCCTTCATTTATTTATAGGCTTGTGCAAGCCTTAGGATTTTAGAGTTTTAGACATGTCCTATATATAAAATGACTCCGTCAATCACTCCAGGAAAATCAATGTACATATACCATTGACCAATTGTTGCAAGCAAAAAAAAAAATTAAGTTCAAGATCCTTAACAAGACACGTAAGTATTACACAATAGTAAAGTCGTACGATACATTTATTTGTCTGCATGTACCTATACTTTTCATCTTGAAAAATCTAGGTAATTTAAGATGCTATGTCTCCTGTCTAATTTAAGGGGCCTGACCTGAATCCAATGGTCCAGGTTTGTGGCGGTTCTAGTTTAACGTCTGGTTATAGGTCTATGCTTGATTGACGGTCCAGATCAATTATAGTCAATTGAGAAGACTGACCCGTTATCTCTTACAAGTTACAAATAATGACTGACCCAGTTTTCATAAATCATAGATCGTAATCCATTAGTTCAAAGTCATGTAGTCGCGTATATATCTTATCTTATAATCTTTAAGCAATTCTCAACTAGGAATTCCGCTAATTAAGTTTGAGAAGTCAAGCATGTTGATGTTTCGTTATTCTGAAAGGAAAATGATGTTATTTGTAGCCGTCACCTCGCTGATCAAGACCATGGAAATTAAGCAAAACATCAGCCATTTCAGACATGGATGATTATCGTAATGAAATTTATGACAGTATATTCTTACGGCCCATAAAATAAGATCCTTTTGAAAGTAATTAACTTGGCAATCTGACCTATGAACTCTCAAAATTTTCTATAATAATACTAGTATATTGAACTAAAATGTCTTATTCCCCACCCCCAAAAAAACAAAGGATAAAGAACTTTTCTATTTATTGTGTACTAACTTATCTGACTTTTTTTCAATTATCACAGCTACTTTTCTTTCCCCTAATGCTAATAGACTTTCACAGTTACACACATTCATGTTATTTGTCTCAAGTAAAACCCAAGAAGGTAGATGAAGCCCTAGAAGATGCTGATTAGATAAATTCCATACATGAAGAACTTCATCAATTTGTTTGAAATGATGTGTGGGAATTAGTTCCTAGACCACAGGGAGTCAATGTAATTGGCACTAAATGGATTTTCAAGAATAAGTCTGATGAACATCGAATAGTTATAAGAAATAAATCTAGACTTGTTGCTCAAGGATATACTCAAGTAGAAGGAGTAGACTTTGATGAGACTTTTGCACTTGTAACTAGACTTGGGCGTACCTGAATACCTTTGGCTATTGCATGTCTCTGAAACTTCAAACTCTATCAGATTGATGTGAAGCGTGCATTTTTTTAATGGAATGTTTCAAGGAGAAGTATATGTAGAGCAGTCTAAACGATTTGTAGATCCTCATAGACCTAATGATGTCTACAAACTGAAGAAAGCATTGTATGATCTTAAACAAGCTCCTCGAGCTTGGTATGATAGACTAACGCCTTATCTCACAAAGAATGAGTTTAAAAGAGGAAATGCTGATAATACTATTTTCATTCGAATGGATAAGAAACATTTTGTTGTGGCTCAAGTCTATGTGGATGATATTGTTTTTGGCTTTACTAATGATAATCTTGCTAAATCTTTTGCAAATGAAATGAAGAAAATGTTTGAGATGAGCATGGTGGGTGAACTTACCTACTTCTAAGGATTACAAGTGAAGCAAACTGACAAAGGAATTTACATCAACCAAGCTAAATATGCAAAAAATCTTCTGAAGAGATTTGGACTTGAAAATGTTGCTTATGCTAGAACGCCAATGGCCACCAACACAAAATTGGGGATTGATCCATCAGGTCAGCTTGTTGATGTCCCCTTATATAGACGTATGATTGGCTGTTTGTTGTATCTAGTTGCTAGTCATCTTGATATATCTTTTAACGCTGATATGTGTGCTAGATTTCAAGCTAATCCTAAAATGTCACATTTAACTGTTGTTAAAAGAATAATTAAATATGTGAGTGGGACTAGTGACTTTGGTTTGTTCTATAGCCAAGAGTCTAATGTATCTCTTGCTGGATATTTTGATACTGATTGGGCTGGAAATGCCGATGATACGAAAGCACTACTGGTGGGTATTTTTTTATGTTGGAACTAACTTAGTTGCTTGGATGAGTAAGAAGCAAAACTTTATCTCTCTGTCTACTGTAGAAGCATAATATATTGCTACTGGAAGTTGTTGCTCATAGATTCTTTGGATGAAAAAGGTTTTAGGTGATTATGGTCTATCACAGGAAACTATGGTTGTGTATTGTGATAACTCTAGTGCTATTTATATCTCTAAGAATCCAATACAACACTCTAGGACCAAACATATAGAGATAAGATATCACTTTATTAGGGATCTTGTGGAAAGGAAAATTGTTGCTCTTGAGTATATCCCTACTGAACGACAGAATGCTAACATCTTTACCAAATCTCTTGATAGGAGCAAGTTTGAGTCTCTTCGTCAAGTGATTAGAGTTATCATATGTCCCTAGCCTTTTAGGATATCCTTGGTCCTCATGCTTTAACTCTTAATCCTTTTGACCAAAATGTTTTTTATTAGGATTTTTTTTTTTTTTTTTTTTTTTTTTTTTTTTTTTTTTTTTTTTTTTTTTTTTTTTGCATTACACTCATGCATTTCATTCTAGTTGTTTAGGATGTTTTTAAGGTTTTTTTTTTTTTTTTTTTTTTTTTTTTTTTTTTAAATCAAAAGAATAAATAGAAAAAAAAAATTGTATTGCACATCACTTAGTGTGTAATTGAAGTTGGCCAATGAAATTTTCATTTCATGACTTTGTACCTTGTTTAGCTTTGATGAACTATTTTCTGCACTTTTCTAGTTTGTGCAATGTAGTGCTTTATTGTGTGAGTTGTTATAGTCTTTAAACAAATGATCTTAATTTTGATGTCACGTTATTTTGATTGTAATGACTAAAAAATCCTTAGAGAAAGGCATAAATAGCCATTTCACTAGTGTTACTAGCCAATCATGAACAATTGTGTGCAATTCATAAAAACAGTGCTCAGTAAAGTGTAGCATGCTTTTACATGATTGCAAATGTGTTTTCTAGGAAATGTGAGAGTTATATGATGTAACTCTTTAGATAATAGTCACTTTCTAACCAATGTGATTAATGATGTAGAAAATTTGTTTGGTTACTATCTACATATCACCTTTTTAGTACTTTGCACACGTTCTAGTTGCACACACTACACACAACTCTTTGCTAAGCATAGTACATATGATTGTGTGTTAACTAATATGGCCATCTTGAATTTCTCATGTGCGATGTTTAATACATTTTTCTTGAATTGGGATGAATTTTAAGAGAAATTAAAATATGTATATATATGAGTGAATTCTTTTAAATCTTCTAGGGCCATTTGTATGCATTTCATATCATGAAAATAGTTTTCATTATGTTTCTACATTTTTTTCCAAGGATTTCAAAAATTCCAGATTTTTTTCTTTTCGATCAATAAAAACTGTTTCTCGACCAATCAAAAAAGCTCAGTTTTTAGAACAAAACTCTCTGTCCACTTCGATTCCTCTTCGATTGCTCTTCGATCAGTCAAATTCTCAAAAGCCTTTCCCTAATCGCTGTTCGATTCCTCTCAACCGATTGAAATTCAAAAATTTTGAATTCTTAAGGCTTGATAGATCAGTTTTGCTCTATTCTCTTTTTCTCTTTAATTCTTCTCGATCTCGCTTCTTTTTTTATTAGTTTTCTTCTTTGTCATCTGGTAAGACTCTTTTAGCCTTTCTTTTTTATTATTTTACATTTATACATGCATAATCATCAAATTTTTCAAAATTTTCTAACATAGGACTTTTAGGGTTTTTGATGATTCTAGGTGTTTTGATCAAATTTGTTTACTGGGCTTTTGTTCATGCATGATATAAACATGTTTCCTTTGCCTTAATTTCAAAAATTTTATGATTTGTGAAAGCTTTCGAAATTAGGGTTTATGTGTTCTTGAGGAATTTGGGGTTTTTGTTTAATTTGGTAAAATTGTCTGAATTTAACCCTTGTTATTGTTTAATTGATTGTCCATAACATGTTTTATATGTTTTGTGATGCTCAATTAATCAATTTGTGTTTTTTTTTTTTTTAATTGAGGTTTTTGATTTACAAAAAAATTGGGTCAATTTTTCAAATTTGTGAGAAAATTGAACTTTTTAATGCGTTATTTCATGCATAACTTGTGTCTCTGCATCAAGCATCATATAGTTTTTTAAGATTGCATATATATATTTGTCTCATCTCTCTCTAGTGCAATTTGCCCTTGGTTTAGTGTTCTATTTTGTGGCTTTCCTTTCTTTAGATCTTAGTTATGGCTCCTAAGGTTGGTAGAAAGTTTAAAACCAAAGTCAAGAAAGTCTTTAAGTCCACCTCTGCTCTAGTGATTAAATTTGATCATATCAGGTTTTCTAATTTTGAAAATGAATAACTTTTTGAAACCTTGATTAAGTATAGGTCTATTTGGGGAGAAAGACAAGTAAATCTAGATGAATTAGATCCTTCCATTCGTAGAAATCTACAGTCTAGGAATTGGTTATCTTTGTGTTCTAATTTTGTTCGTCCCCCTGTTGCTTTGATTAGAGAATTCTATACAAATCTCTCTATTCATTCTAATGATTTAGGTGGTCATTACTTGACTACTTGGATTAGAGGTGAAGAATTTCAGATTACTAAGAAGTAGTATCTGATGCTCATAATGTGCCTCTTGTTCGTAGACCTACCTTTCCATGCTCTTAATCTATAGTCTAGGAATCGGTTGTCTTTGTGTTCTAATTTTGTTCATCCCTCTGTCGCTTTGATTAGAGAACTCTATGCTAATCTCTCTATTCATTCTGATGATTCAAGTGGTCTTTACTTGACTACGTGGATTAGAGGTGAAGAATTTCAAATTACAAAGAAAGTAGTATCTGATGCTCTCAGTGTACCACTTGTTCATAGACTTACCTTTCCATGCTCTTAATCTATAGTCTAGGAATTGGTTATGTTTGTGTTATAATTTTGTTCGTCCCCCTGCTGCTTAGATTAGAGAATTCTATGTGAATCTCTCTATTTATTATAATGATTCAGGTGCTCATTACTTGACTACTTGGATTAGAGATGAAGAATTTCAGATTACTAAGAAAGTAGAATTTGATGCTCTTAATGTACCTCTTGTTCGTAGACCTACCTTTCCATACGTTGAGTCTCCTCCCGTTGATGATGTGATGATCCTTCTTTGTGGAATATCAGTTATGAAAGTTCAATATGGGTATGAAACACCCTTGAACGTTTAGACTCCAAATTACAAATTATCAATTCAAGCTTATTATCAAACAATTTATGTGCGAAATATGAACATAAGCCAAACACAGAATTGATAAACAATCTAAGCCAAATATAAACACATCCACAGCAGTAAATATAAGGCAAAGATAAAGGAAGGGAAGATGCAAACACACAGACAACACACGATGTGTTATCGAAGAGGAAATCGAAGCCCTTGACGTAAAACTTCTCCGTCGCCCTCCAAGCGGTGAATAATCCACTAAAGAATGTAGTTGGGATACATGAACAGTAGAAGACCCTCCAAGCCTAATCTACCCAAGTACCTAAGCCCTCCAAGCTTCTTGCTCCAACGAGGTTACGCCGAACCTATTTCTTTTTTAGCTTTCCGAATTCCGCTACTAGACCATAGCATCAACTAATGTAGATTGGTTCATTCCTAATTGCTTCCCAATAGCACCAAAAAAACTTTCTCACAGACGTGAGTGTGGTGAGATAAGGGTTTGGCTAAAGACCTCTCAAGGGTATGACAATGGAGAGGAAGAGAGTAGAGGAATTTGTAGAGTCTCTAAGATAAAGTTTGTGGATGAATCAATCTTGTATTTCTCTAGGGTTTCTCTCACAAAATTCTCTCTGGAAGCTTTCATAATTTAGTGGGTATAAGGGTCTGTATATAGTGGGGTAAGAAAGGAATGCGAAGAGTCAATTTTTCCCAAACAGGGCTGATTGGCGACTTGACCTCGTGACTGGGATGAGTCGCGAGTTCAAGCCACGAGCTAACGGCCTGGCCAGCCTGGGACTTTTGTCCTGTAGTGCAACAGCTGGCGCGACTCTTCAGCTTCTGACATGCTTGGCACGTGTGCAACTTCTGATGACTTGCAAGCCGTGAGTCACCCGCGAGATCCAGTCGCGAGTTTTTGTTTCTTTGCACAATCTTGAGCATTTCTTCATATCTTCTCACACACTACCTTTACAATTATCCCACCTAAATACAGGGTTACTAATTGCTGAATTACAAGCAAATTAGCATGGAATAAAGCCAACAAGATGGTTGATTAAATTCAACCTTACAATCTCCCCCTTTGGCTATTCTGTGACAAAACTCTACAACAGACTCTAGACTTAAAACGTGAGTTGGGAACAGTTGAACAAAACTCACTCACACCTAACTCTAGATTCTGAAAAGCTCTTGAACATATGAATAAGTAATTCCTGAAACACAACAACACAATAATATCATTGTATGCAGAAAACTTGAAATGCATATGGAGTAATAAAATCATGATCAAGCAAAATGGAATAAAGCAATAGACCATGGCAAGATCAAACAAGCAATCACTATACAAAAGTGATTACTATGCTCATTCACACAAGGAATGAACATCCGGACATGCAAGGTGATAAGCTCAATTGAAGAGTATCATTTGCAAGTCCAACACTCAACCAATGCATACAAACATATATGCATCTAGGAACAATCCTACAAGGGCACAAGAGAGATGTACTGAATTGAAATGCATAGCATTTAACATTAAGTACATAAGGCACAAAGCAAGGCTACAAAGCAAAAACATTGCATTGCATGGTACAAACCATAAAAGCCTACAAATAGCATAAGTGCATGGAAACAAACCCTTAAAGCTTACAAAAGCAACATGGGTACAAATATATAAAACATATGCTGAATTAACTGAATAACATCATCAATATATAAATAAACGAAAGTGTTAAAAACATTCAAGAGATATGAGTTTAATCCAAACATTAACCCAAAACCACATTGTATCAAATCAGTAAAAACAACAGTTATCCAAACCATAGTAACAAAACTATAGACACAATCAGTAAGGATTATGAAACTCCCCCTTAAATAAGCACTCCCCCTCAAAATTTTCTCCCCCTTTTTGACCGAAATGGCCAAAGGGCTAGAACTGGTCGGAGTCTGAGTCTGATCCATGTGCGGAGGACAAGTTCTGAATTTGAGATGATAGCGCGGTGATCTGTTCCTGGAGGTATGCAAAGAGGTTCGCTGTGTGCTGCACATGGGAGTCAAGCACTGTAGACATCTGATCCATTTTAGCTAGCAACTGATCAAGTTTGCTTAGACCTTGCGTTGGAGTAGAAGACGATGGCTGTGTTGACGTCTCTGGAGCAAGAGTGAACCTATCAATCTCCTCCTCAGTATCTCCTCCCTCATCTTGTACAACACGTGGTTGTGGTATGGTATGCACACCAGTCTTGGAACCTCTGATGTGGGCTATGCTCTTAGTCAGTGTATTAGCACCAATGGGATAGTCCCTCTGAACTATAGTAAAACCACTTGGGAATTTCAGCTTCGTCTTAGCAATGAATCCCATGATCAGTGAAGGAAAAGGCATTATGGTTCTTGAGTTTTGCTTCGTAATGCTCTTCTTTTGAATGTGGAAGATATGACTGCAAATATCAATCTCCGTGTGAATGAAAAGGTCGTAGAGAAACCTCGTCCTTGGAGCTGATAGTGTGGTGAGGTTGGTGACCGGATACAGGTTATGGATCATCACATAACTCAAAGTTCTCATTTCTGGAGAAAACTTGAGTGTATCCATTGATGATTTCTTTGGAACCCCTGCAAGAGTCGTTATCATTTCCTTGATAGAACCCAATCTTTCATCATATTGAACTGACATTGGCTGAGAGGGAGGACATATCTCCAACAAGTCTTGAATACTGTCCCTTGTGATTACAAATTCCTTGTGCCTCACCCAGCAAATTATCTTGTCATCTTCCACATCAGCATTTGAGAAAAACTCTCTAATAATTTCTGAGTACACAGTCCCAACTGGATTCAACAACTTGGTCCAAGTTCTCTCTTTGAGTGCATCCAGAATGAATGTGTGCTCAAGAGCCTCTAATTGAACAACCCGTTCCATGACAATGGTTTCTTTCTTGTAGCAGTCATTGAACTTCATATCTGCTTCTGCTGACTTGAAATGCTCAGAGACAATGCGTGCACGTTTTGAAGATGGTTTCTTCTTAGCTACATGCTTGGTGGGAGACATCTGCACAAATTCACAAAGCAGACAAAGAAATGTGCACAAACACCAAAAATAGAGCACACAAAGATAATTAGATCCATGCTAGAGCAAAAACAAATGAAATAGTTTAAAACAGAGCATAACCAACTCAAACCAGCATGCTTAACACACAAACCAGGAGAATATAGACACAATGCATGAAAACAAATGACTGTGCATGTGTGTGTGTGTGTGTGTGTGTGTGTGTGTGTGTGTGTGCATGTGTTGATGCATATGTGTGTATGTGCTGATGCATATGTGTGTATGTGCTGATGCATGAGGGGTGCCTAAGTGTGCCTAGTTGTGTGCCTAGTGAGTGCATCATGAGCAAAGTGTATGAAACACTTGATCAAAGACCAAATCAAGTAAAATAAGGTTAAACATATGGAAACCCATAAATTGGAACTCACTTGAATCCAATTAAGCACAAAAATGTCACTCGGACATTTTATCAAACACCTAACATGCACAAAAGCATTCTAAGAATGAGCAATGCATGAACATGGTAAAATCTACCCTTAATACACGTTAAAATGCCACAAAGGGCCAACACAAATGCACAATAATCAAATGGGACTCGACCCAATCAGAAATTTTGAAGAATTCTCACCCAATATAGGAAACCTAACCCAAATTTCAAAAATTCTCAATTTTCAAAACCCTAACAAAAAATCTGCATAATCTAAGCAAAAAACCCAAAAAGAATTGTTTAGAAAACATACCTTGAAGAGAAAAATGTAGAAAAGATGCTTAGATTGAAGAGGTTTGAATGAAATAGTGATTTGGGTTGAAAGGATTCGAAGGAGGTTATGCGAGGGAAGTTTTTATGATTTGAAAAACTGTCACATCTACTATATAAAATTGAAAACATGCGTTTTTCGTGGGTTAGAGAGTAGTGAGACAGTCGCGAGACAATTGCGAAAATGGCCACTGACGCACAAAAGCTTTCGCGAGAAGCTTTAGGTCGCGAGACAGTCGCGATACAGTCGCGAAACTCTCTATATGAATTTGGAAAATTTTAGTTTTTGCCAAACAGCATTTCGCGAGAAGCTGTTGGTTGCGAAACAGTCGCGAGAGTTTCTGTGTGACTCAAAGAAACAATTAATTCCCTCAAGCACTTTTCGTGGGAAGCTCTAAGTCGCGAGCTTCTCGCGAAACAACCCCTGAACCAAATTTTGATGAAAAACACACAAAATGCATTTTGACCAAAAATAAAAACACACAAAAGTATAAAATCACTTTCAAAAATATATAAAACACTCAAAAATATTTTTGGGTTTGATTGACAAGTTATTGAGCATACACATCACATTTGAACATATACAATCACACAAATGAGATAGGCATTGATTGAATCAAAGTCTTGTGTGTTGTGTGTGAGTATCAAATGTGAAATAGTCCTTAGACCAGAGCGAAACTTCAATGATCAATTCAATCGAGTCATACACAACTGATACGAAATCAAGTGGACTATCTTCATTATAGAAATGAGAATATATGACCTCCCACACATTGAATACGTAACTTAGAAGCTTTTCATTTGGCTTCTGTATAAAGCAAAACAATTGATCCATTTTTGGACAACACGTCTCTTTTTGAGACCGGTGCTTGAAATTTTTGATATTTCAATATTGGTGATTAACCTTTGGCTTTTTGAGCACCATACAATATACATTTAAAAGAGTCGCTTTCCCTTTTTCCTAGTCGAATACTAGTGTATGCGACAGGCTTTTGCAGCTCAATATCTCTTTTCATTTGAAGATTTACATTAGGTGAGCTCTTTTTGCAAAAACATAAAAATAAAGTGAGAAGAGATATAGATACAAGTCTATGCAAGTATCAAGACCAACAAGACTATTGACCAATCATTCATGACAAGCTTGAAGATCTATTTACAACAGTCACACATAGTTTTCAAGATTTCTTCCACATAGAAAAGAGTGCATACATAACAAGTCAAGATCATAAATGCACTATGCCATTAGTACGAAGGTACTAGGCAAAACTCACATGAGAAATGCACAAAACAAGTGATCAAACTATTTGAAATTTTCAATTTTTATGGGTTTTTGAAATTTTGAAACACATCCAAAACAGAACAAGAAAAGTACGATCAACCAAAGAATAGATACAAACCAAAACAAGGAAAAGAAACATGCTAAAAACATTTTTCAGAGCATGATATGATGCATGAGCAAATGTCCAATAACATTGAAAGAATTAATGCATGGACATGTTATAATGCTTATGCATGAGTACCCTTCTTCACCCACACATCACGTGCGTTTGGGGTGATATCCTTGACGGATTGGGTACGAAAGTTGGGACTTTCAAACCTCCTGGAGAAGCTTTCCAAGCACGTGGTGAATGCGGCTATCATTTTCATGACATCCATCATTCTAGGATCACTGTTTTGACTTCTTGGTTGCTCACCACCCCAAGACCTCCTGTCATCTCTTCTTCCTCGTGATCGAGGAGCGCTTGCATTGTTTAATACTCTCAGCTTGTAACAGTTGGGTCTGGTATGCCCTTGCACTCCGCAATGATGACAAACATAATTCGTTCTAGGACCTCGTTATGATCTTGGAATTGATCTTCCTCTGGCTTCAGTCCTTACTGTAGGTTGATTTTTGGGCTTATTCACCACCCTTTGATTTGTTACTATCTTCTTCTTTTCAACCTTTGCCTTTTCCACAGTGGAAGTGACTACAACCGGCTCTTTGGCCTTCACAAACTTTACTTCTTTGGAGATATTCACAGTAGCTGTACTATTTTCTCCAGTGTATCCTAGTCCGGATTTATCTGAAAATTGCTTTTAAGAGGAAATTACATCATCCAGCTTCTTAGTGGAGACCCTTTCTACCTTGGCATTGGCTTGAACCATCTCAAGCTCCAAGAATCTGATCTTTAAGTAAGCTTCTGTCAGCTCACTATTCAGCTTTTCTATTTTGCATTTGACCTCCTTATGTCTGACTAGGAGACTTCAGTAATCTTCCTCTGTTTTCTTCATTTTCCTCACAGCCGCCTTGGCTATTCTTACATACTATCCCGACTTCTCAAGAAGTAAAGAGTAATTCTCTTGAAGACCAGCTGTATCTTCATCATCATCGGCATCTGATTCTTCCACAATCCCCATGGATTCTTCATCATTGTCCTCTCCAAGTTCTTGTACAAGTTAATGCAAGTCCCTAGAGGATTCAACATGTTCAATGGTCATAAAGGCGGAGTAATTTCCTTCTTAGTCACAGCTTTCTTCTGAGTCAGAGTTGGATGAATCTGTATCACTGAGTGTTGTGGCATAAGCCTTGCCTTTTCCTCTCAGAAAATTTGGACACTCCTTCTTCAAATGTCCATGGCCATTGCACTCATAGCACACAATGCCTTGGGGTACTTGAGACTCCTTCTCTTCCTTCTTCTTATACTCATTTCTGTCTCCTTTTGATGATGAGAACTTCCCTTTACTGAATCGTCTTCCATTGGTCTTCATTCTCAGGAATTTTTTGAAGTTTTTCACAAGAAGTTCTTCAAAAGAATCACCCATTCTTTCGGCGATGGTTTTAAGAGCGAGAGATTTAGTCGTCTTGTGAGAAGGAAGTCCCAGCTCATACGTTTGGAGAGACCCTATCAACTCTTGGATTTTGATCTCATCCAAGTCTTTGCTCTCTTCTATGGCTGTAACCTTTACTCTAAAACTTTCAGGCAAGGACCTCAATATTTTTCTCACCACCTTAGTGTCTTCAATCTTCTCACCAAGATTGGGTTTACCAATTACAATTTCATTGAGCTTCCCATAGAATGAATCAAACGGTTCATCATCACCCATCTTGAGCTCTTCAAATTTGGTGGTAAGCATCTGAAGTTTTGTGTCCTTAACTTTCTTTGTACCCTCATAGGTAGTCTCCAAAATCTCCCAAGCTTCCTTGGCTACCGTCATATGAGATATCCTGTGGAATTCATAAGGAGATACACCACAAAAAATAGCATTTAAAGCTTTACTATTAGCATTGGCTGCCGCGAAAGCTGCCTTATCCCAAGTGGGCTTAGGAGCCTCCTGCTTAGTCCAACCTATCTCAACCGCATCCCAAACAGTATCATCAATAGAGCATAAGAATGCCCTCGTTCTGACTTTCGAGAAAGCATAATTGTTCCCATCAAAAAATGGTGGAACATTGAGCGATTGAGACCGGTCCATCTCAAATAGGGTCAAGGATCACACTCAGGTATTTAAACCACAGCGAGTATACCTACTCTGATACCAATTGAATGTTCAAAATGGGTATGAAACACCCTTAAACGTTTAGACCTCAAATTACAAATTATCAATTCAAGCTTATTATCAAACAATTTATGTGCAGAATATGAACATAAGCCAAACACAGAATTGATAAACAATCTAAGCCAAATATAAACACATCTACAGCAGTAAATATAAGGCAAAGATAAAGGAAGGGAAGATGCAAACACAAGGACAACACACGATGTGTTATCGAAGAGGAAACCGAAGCCCTCGACATAAAACCTCTCTACCGCCCTCCAAGCGGTGAATAATCCACTAAAGAATGTAGTTGGGATACATGAACAGCAGAAGACCCTCCAAGCCTAATCTACCCAAGTACCTAAGCCCTCCAATCTTCTTACTCCAACGAGGTTACGCCGAACCTATTTCTTCTTTAGTTTTCCAGATTCCGCTACTAGACCATAGCATCAACCAATGTAGATTGGTTCCTTCCTAACTGCTTCCCAACAGCACCAAATAAACTTTCTAACAGACGTGGGTGTGGTGAGATAAGGGTTTGGCTAAAGACCTCTCAAAGGTATGACAATGGAGAGGAAGAGAGTAGAGGAATTTGTAGAGTCTTTAAGGTAAAGATTGTGGATGAATCAATCTTGTATTTCTCTAGGGTTTCTCTCACAAAATTCTCTCTAAAAGCTCTCTCAATTTAGTGGGTATAAGGGTCTATATATAGTGGGGTGAGAAATGAATGCGAAGAGTCAGTTTTTCCCAAATAAGGCTGATTGGCGACTTGACCTCGCGACTGGGATGAGTCGCGAGTTCAAGCCACGAGCTAACGGCCTGGCCAGCCTGGGACTTTTGTCCTGTAGTGCAACAGCTGGCACGACTCTTCAGCTTCTGACATGCTTGGCACGTGTGCAACTTCTGGCGACTTGCAAGCCGCGAGTCACCCGCGAGATCCAGTCGCAAGTTTCTGTTTCTTTGCACAATCTTGATCATTTCTTCACATCTTCTCACACACTACCCTTACAATTATCCCACCTAAATACAGGGTTACTAATTGCTGAATTACAAGCAAATTGGCGCAAAATAAAGCTAACAAGATGGTTGATTAAATTCAACCTTACAAGTTACTTGGGGATCTAACCCAAGAATTAACTCAAGTGAGTTCATAGCTTAATTACATCTTCTTTAGGATAGCTTGTCATTACATTTTTCTTATCTCTCATATCCAAACTATTCCTATAGAAAGGTGTGTCTTTTTGTATGCTCTTATTACTGATGGCTCCATTTGTTTTCCTTCTCTTTTCATTCAAACCATTGTTGAGACATGAGTACATTTATGATGCATCGTTTGTTCTTTCTAGTTTTTATCTATAGGGTCTTAAACTATCTAGAGTTAGAAAACTTTCCTCCTCTAGAGTTAGTCCATGCCACTACCCCTATAGGAGCCACTTTTCTCAAACAGCGGTATGCACAAAGGAAGCCTATAGAACCAAGTGTTGGTATATCAAAGACACCTTGTGTAGATGTTGTTGCTGCTACTGGAGATATGTCTACTGAGGAGATTGACATTGATCCTACTACTGCTATGGATCCTGACACTACATATGCTAAGCCTACTGTTCCTCCTCCTCTCTCACTTCGTGCCATGATCGAGATATTTATGATGACACAAGTAGCTCATGGACAGCTTCTTGATAAGCTTCTTACAAAGGTTGCTGCTTTGAGGACTGTTTTTTCTGAGTATAGAAGTGCTTTTCCACCTCCTACACTCTCTGATTCTTGATGATTGCCTTTTGGCAATACGTAACAAATAAAGGGAGTAGAGTTTAAGAGCTCTTGTACTTATTGTACTTAAGGGGAGAGTTTTATAACTAGGGGGAGAGTAGATGATGATGTTTTTTTTATTTTTTTATTTTTTTTTTTAACTCTTGTTCTTGTTTCACAGACATGATTTTATTGATTTATTGATACTATGATGGTTTATTGATGATGTTATTCATTTGATATTTGTCTACTGTTTATTTTTTGTGAATTCAAATTTAGTTTTTAGTTTTGGATTTATACTGCATTTTCCACACATGCGTTTATGGTTTATTTTCAGTATTTCAAGTATTTATAGGATAATTCTTTCATCAACTGCTGTCTATTTTTGCAATTAATACTTTGTAGATTGTGATAGAATTGTATTAGGGAAACACATTGTAAATTTGGGTTAATTCTTGAGTTAAGCAATTCATGTGTATGTGTGTTTTGTCACGGATTGCAAAAGGGGGACATTGTTAGGTTCTAATGATTTAGGATTAAATTTTTAGGTTCCTATTTTGTGTATATTGGCAAACTGAAAACAAAAACATGTCTAGATTAAGTGTTAGACATTGCTCAAGATTGTACAAAACAAGATTCAAGAACATTCAAGGTGCAGAAAGGAAAGTTCAAGTTCAATGAAGCTCGACTAATCAAAAATTCGATCAGACCGATCGAAAATCGCAGTAAATCAAATTCTACAAAATTTAAATCAAGCCCAAGCCCGTGAAAACATTTAGGGTTTTAGTCCAACACTTCTAAGTATAAAAGGAAAACCCTCAACTATGTTTTGGAGACTCTTGGAAGACTTTTGAGTTACTCCTATGAGATCTGTGAGGTTCTGTAACCTTCTAACTCTACAAGTGTCTACCAAAACAAGATCTACAATCAAGTGTTGGTGGAATCTAGTTGCTGCTACAAGATCTACAACTAACGATTTGAAACCATTGAGTGGGATCTCAAAGTCATAAGCGTTAGAGCTTATGTTCTACAAATCCAAGAGAGAAGAGTTCATGGAGTCAAAGCTACAAGTAGTCATGTTAGAAAGTTCTACTAGATGTAGCATCAGATTTAGGGTTAAATTTTTTGTAAACTTCAATTCTTTCTAGTGGATTTGTTTTCCTTGAGGATAGTTAAGTCAAATCCTCCCTAGGTTTTTACCTTGAAATGGTTTGTTTCATTGGTTTTCTTGGGTAATCATATCGTTGTCTAAAATACGTAATGGGTGAATTAAGGTGTTGATATTTAATTTGTTACTTCATGCACTTACTAATTAGCCAAAAAAGGAGTATTTAGTGTCTAATGTTATTATAACTTCAAATGATTTTATTTTTTTCCATTGTAAATTCAATGTATGGATTATATATGTGTTGAGGGTTCCTTTTACGTTTCTTGTACCTTAGACACATGTCATGATGTTATTAGACAACGTTTAGTCTAGGTTTTTTCTAAGAAGGAAGTTAGGGCTGATCCTTCCATGCGCAAACATTGAGTCCAAAGTCCAGGGGATGAAGCTGCAAACTGGGCTTATTCTACTACAGAAATACTTTTCTGCAACATGAATGACTACTCTTCCTTTTTCTAAGAAGGAAGTTGGGGATGATCCTTCCATGCGCAAACATTGAGTCCAAAGTCCAAGGGATGAAGCTGCAAACTGGGCTTATTCTACTACAGAAATACTTTTCTGCGACATGAATGACTACTCTTCCTTTTCTACTGCAAAAATACTTTTCTACTTCCTACCCATAAACAAATCTAAAACCCAAAGAAAATACCTATCAAGCAAATGTTAGTTTACATGGATTAGCATATTCTCAAATACATATACATACATATATTCATATATATACTTATATGTATTAACACACACACACACACACACACACACACACACATTATATATATATATATATATGGAAGAATAATAATTAGTTCGCGTTAAAAGAAAAAAACATAAATACAAAGAAATAAGAAAGCTTCAGCAGAAAGGTTTAGCTAGCATAATAGCTAACACGGTAAATATGATAAATAAATAAATAAAAAGTTGCTACAGTAGAATAATTAGTACAGCAAGTAAAGAAACCACGCAAGAATAATAAATACAGCGGATATAATAAAAGATGTCATAGTAGAACATCTAACATAGCAAATATAAGTTCTAAAGGGTGAAAATCAAATGTATTTGCCACTAACATCAGGTGTGGAATCTTTCATGAAAAAGTGAACCAAGAAGGAACCTGAACTCCAACTTGAACAACCTTGTCATAGGCTTCTACCATCAAAGTTGTGCATTTTAAAGAATATGCCTAAATGGTTACTAGCCGTTACTTTTGGGAGACCTTAAAGAGTGGGTTTGTTGAGAGGGAGGGAAAAGATGGTCTATTGATACATGCTCCTATTTTTGCTGTGTTTTATCTCTTCTTTTTACCACTTTCTATCTTTTTTTTTCTTTTCTCCATTCTTTCTTTCTCAGTTTCTTTTTTACAATTGTTTTTGCCGTGGGTCTCTCTTCTTTCAGTTTTAACTACCTTCTTCCCTTGGGTCCTTCCTCTCCCCCCCTTCATCTATGGCTACTACCCCTCTTTATAGTGGACTGATTCTAAGAGATTTCGAAAACATGGCAAGCCCAAGAGCCCATACCCTCTTCCACAGAGAACAAACATAGGCAGAAGAGACAAGCAATAGGACTAAACAAAACCAATCTGCTACAGCAGAAATAGCGTGGAAATGAAATGAAAAAACAGAAGATAATGGAGCAAGAACACAAGTGCCGAAGTACCAACCCGTACCTAGCTAATACAAAGGAGGTGGGCGTATGGTCAAAGGATTCAGATGGTGTGGTTTGGTAATGGGGGGAAAAGGGGTTTATATTTGGTTTCCAGCCATGACTATGATAACATCTTACTTAAAAGAGGTAGTAAATGGTTAGGACCATCTGATGCATGCCATCGAGGTAGGTGGTGAGGTAGCTTAATCCTTATCCATTTGAACCCAAAAGGTAGAGATAAACAAAAAGAACAAACAAAGAGAGATTTTTTCATAGAATGAGTAGTAGAAGAAAGAGAATGTACTGAGTTTACCCAGTAGTGGTAGTGGTTGAGCAACCAATGGGTGGGTGGGTAGCCCTAAAGGGATGTCGACAACAAACCAAAAATAGTTTCTGAAGCCTTATGGGTCAAAGGATTTGGGCCTTTGTGGGCCAAATAGTGTTTACTGGATCAAAAGGTGTTAGAGCCAATTGGCCTTATTCTGCTAAAGCCATCCTGTTGAAGAACTGTGTTTTGCAGCAGTCTGTATTCTATGATAGATCACTTTCCTTGCATTTCTTTCTCAGCCCAAGCATAAGTATGGACTTTTGTTTCTTTTCTGTTTTCTTTGGGCCTTTCTTGCTCTTCAGTCTTCTTAGCAAGCTTTTGGGCTTCGCTTTTCATTGGGCTTTCCTCCGTATGGACTTTTAAGCCTTGCTATTTATTGGGCTTTCTTCTTTATGGGCTTTTGGGTACATATTTGCAAAAACGGGCATCAACATTTAGCCCTTTAAGCATGTGGGTTGTTTCATAACTCAGATGCGAATGCTTCTCTTCTTTTCTTCGCGGGCTTACTTTTTGAATCTTTACTCTTCTTAGGAAAATTATTCTCTTTCTTTCTGCAAATTTAATACCCTACAAGGGTGGTGGTTTTGTTGTTGTTACCCCAAAGCGAGTTTTCTAAAGACTTTGCTTCTTTTTAGCTTGATGGTTTCTACTAATCACCTACATGTCATTCACTAGAAGCAGAGGTCTTTACTGGGTGCTCTCGCTTGCGATTTCATGATTGGGCATGCTTACTTCAAGAGGAAAGATAGCATTGCCACTAACTTTGTTAATGTCGTTGTTGAAAGTTTGTAAAGGGAATGCTTTCGTTCTACCACGCTTGTTCCGAATGACTTCCAAGATTCTTTTCTCATCACTGGCTTCATTTTATATGTGTTGTACCATTGATAGCCATGTCTAGGCCCTTGCTTATTCTTCTTTGCTTCTTCTCTGCTCACATACTCATCTTCTTTTTTCTTCTTCTTTGTAAGGAAAGCGATTCTTTCACCACTTTTTTTTTTTTTTTTTTTTTGTAGAAACTTTTCATTGTTTTTTTCCGTTAATTCTTTTTTCTTTTTCTTTTTTCCATTTAAGAGGTCTGCCACCCAATTCAATGAATATTCTACGAAAGACCATTCTTAGTCCTTTTATACTTCCAACCTTATTCGAAGGGGTTATTAGCTCATAAGATCATTCTTGATCTCCTTTATCACTTCCATCCCCCATTCAAAGGGAATATTTGCCCCATTCAAGGGCTTTCTCTACAAAAGAACATTTTTTTTTCACTTCTACCCTAATTCAAAGGGATTATTGACCCATTTAAGGGCTATTTTCCAATAGGTCATTCTTAGCCTCTCATTCAAAAAGATTATTACCCCATTCAAGGGCTATTTTGCAATAGGCCATTCTTAGCCTCTTTTCTACCTCTACCCTCATTCAAAGGGATTGTTGCCCCATTCAAGGGTCTTTTTGCAATAGGCCATTCTTAGCTAGGATTATTGCCCCATTTAAAGGTCTCTTGCATACCTCTACCCTCATTCAAAGGGATTATCAAGGGGTGTGCATGGGTCGGGTTGGGTCGAGTTAAGGGAATTTTTTGACCCAACCTAACCCAACCCATCACAAGGGTACAATCCAACCCAACCCAACCCACATGAATTGGGTTGGGTTGGATTGAACCTATGGGTTGGATAGTTTTTTTTTTTTTATTCTTTTTTTATTACTATTATTATTAACTTGAGCAGGAAAAATATATATCTCACTTGCCACCTGAGTTGATAAATAAAATATTCATAAACTAGTATTTTAACTTAGTTATAAACAAAACATATCCAACTGAGTTGATAAAAAAAAATACATGAACTAGTATCCCAACTTAGTTATAAACAAATAAGAGTGGAATGGGAGAGCGGGAGTGGGAGGCGGTAGAGAGAGAAATAAGATTGTTAGGGTTTGTAAGGTAATTGGGTTTTAGATAGGAAGAGCCGAATATGTGAAAACATTATTAATTATATAATATATTTCTATATATATAATTTAAATTTTAAATATATAGGTGGGTCGGGTCGGGTTATGCGGGTTTATGATTGTTATGACTTGCACCCAACCTGACCTGCTATTAAAAAAATTTTCATAACCTAACCCAACCCACCAACCACTAAAAACCAAACCAAACCAACCCAGTGGGTTGGGTAGGGTCGGGTTGGTTTTGGTGGGTTGGCGGGTTGGTGGGTTGGCTATACACCCTTAGGATTATCAATGATGATAATGTGTGTATTCTTCTCTTCTTCATCATTCCTTTGTATTGTTTCTTGGTTTGCTTTTTTGAAAATTCCTTGTGATCTCAGACTTCTACAATGGTACTCGTTTCTCTACATCTACGGCAATTTGTATACTTATTTCTTTGTACCTCTGCTTTCTACGATAGTACATACTTATTTCTTTGCTTTTGCAGGGATAAATACTCATTTTTCTACTTCCGCAGAACTACAATACATGCACTTATTTCTCTGCGTTTGCGATAATTCACCTCTTACTCTATTTCTATGAGAGTAGCGTCTATTTCACAGGAAGTGTGCAGCAAATTGTATGGCAGAAGAATTAGGCTTGATCGCTTTAGTTGGCTTACTTTTTTTCTTTTTCTTTTTTTTCTTTTTTTCTTTTTTTTTTCTTTCTAACTTTCCTCACATATTTCTTAGTATCATCTCTTCATTCTACCATAAGTGTAGTCACTCTTTGAGAATGGTCAGGAGACACAAATGCTGTAGAATCCTTCCTTGTTGAGTTTTTTTCATAAGAGTAAAGCTTCCTCTAAGCGTGTAGATCAAAGGGAGACTTCGCTCCCTTTTCTTGCGCTTTCTTTTTCTTTTTGCATTGACATATCTTCATTCCTTTTGCTCACTTCAAACAAAGAGTAGAGTTAACATTGCAAGCTATCATCATAGTAGAATACTCTTTCATTTGTTGCTAATGCTTTCTGCTATGTTGAAGAACACATGTATTTTACACCAGGATGAAATTTTTGTAGAGAAGGTGAGCTTTGTAGAAAGGCAAGCTTCTTTCAGTGAAGATGTATTTATGGAGGACCTCATTGTTTGGAGTTACTACTAACAAGGGCAAATGTATTGTTGCAATAGTAGTGGACCTTTTAGCCCCTAAGATCATCAATACTCTTGTACTTTTGCCATTTGCATTGCAGGCTATTTCTGATTTTGCCATAAAGTAGAAGTGACTGAGTCTGCCACTCATTTAAGGGCACCTAGAAGTGGTGCCGCTATAGATGTTTTTCCAAGGGGCAATAAGGATGCTTTCACGAGAAATCTTCACTTTTTCATTTTCTTCACCATTTTGCCACTGCAACTATTGGTTCCTTTGTGCTTGCTTTTTTTTTCTTTAACATATTCTTCTTTTTATTCTACCACAGCCACTGCTGGAGAGATATCACTGTTTCTTTGATGAAAAGGCATAGATGTTGTTGCAGACTAAATTTCTCTTAATTTGTCGTAGTCTTCTTAGACGAGTAGGATACACCCATCTCTTAAGAAGATTAAATGTTGCACGAGAAAAAAAAACTCCTTAAGATTACCATAGATCTTATTTCTCCTAATTCTTCTTTCTCATGTTGTTATGCTCAACAATGTCTTTGACAAGCTTTTCTTGCTTTCCAATTCTTACGAAAGGTGGTCCACCATTGAATGCATTGCTAGAGAAATGTTTGGACTTCATCATTGATTTCCATCTTTTGTTTCTGCTGTAAGTTCCTTTGTTACTCAGCTTTTCTGCGAAGCACTTTTGAAGCCTTAAAGTCTTGCAATGAGCATTTATTTTTTGCTATAGTGCTTGCTGGTTTACTTTTACACATGTTTCTGCTAGAGTGCTTGTAGGCCTTCTCTTCTTGCTTCCTTTTTTTGCTTCTTTGACATTTGCCGTAACTAGGTTGGTAGTTTTCTTCATGGATTCATTATTGCATAGACTTTGTATAGTGTGAGAACTTTCTCTCCAATTGTTAGTTGATGCTTCTGCAGGAAATAGATGATGTTTACTGCTTTACCGCAGACTAGAATGTTGTTTGACCATGGTAGGTTACGACAAATTTTATGGGTGTTGCATTATGTCATATTATAAAGTTTGGAGTTGTTGCAAATTAAGTGGCAAATGAATGTATACTCACTAAAATTCCACAATTAATACTTATTTCACAGTGGGTAATATTGTTGCAGCAAATTCATGCCATATGGCGATACTCTAAGCTTTGCGGAAGGCTTTCTAAATTCACTACAGAATATGACAACCCCCAGTACATGAGAATGAGCCCTTAGTTTTTTGCAAAACGCTTCCCAAATTTGCTATAGGATGATTTTTAGCCCCTAGTGTGTGAGACAACTGGATGGGCTTGATATCATACTTAGATCACCTTCTCTTAGCATTGATACTACCAATAAAGCTTTTCAAGATGATAAGAGATCTTCTTTTGCCATAATAGGCAATTTTCTAATGAGTTTCTCTGATAAGATTACCTCCACCATGTGGTTCATGCATTCTTAAGTAAAAAAAAAAAAAATTTGACACCATGATTCTACAAGTTGCCACATTGTAGAAATTCTTCTTTGCTAGAGAATTTGGGAAAGAGCTACTTCCCAATCATGCTTTGGCTTCGTTCTTCTGCGAACACACTTGCTTCCTATGTATTTTCTGCTACATATGATTGTGGCTCTATTTTGTAGATTCTTTCTAAAGACTCACGATTATGGCTCCTTTGCAGGTTTAATTGAGTGTAGCCTCCATTGTGAGCTTTTTCCAAGAACTTGCAATCGTGGTTCCTTTGCCGGCTTTTAGCCAAGAACTCATGCCCATAGCCCTCTTGCTGGCTCTTGCGACTATCCATTATTCCTTGGGTTTCTTCTTTTCTTGCTTTAAGTATAGGTATATTTAGATGGAGCTTGCTACGTCTCTTGCTTCATGGTTGGCTAGTAATAGCCAAGAGTCAATAACTTCTAATATAGAATTTTTCCATGATGTACCAACATCTTCCTAGAATATCATGCTTCTTTATTCCTGTGGCGAAATGCGCTGGTAGCAAAACGCCTTCAATAAAAACTATGTAGTAGTTTTCTGTAGCAATAAGCTGTGCGACTTTATTCACAGCAGACTGTGTGTCAACAATTGATTCTACTATTTCCCCTTTGTACACAAGTCAAAAGAAGGAGCTATAATTTTTTCACTATTGCAGAGTTCTTCAAGGTTGTTGAATCAGTTTGTTTGCTAGACCCGATAATAGGCAAGGAGTAGTTTGCAAGCTACTTGTAGATTTGGGCTTCTTTATGAAGAGTATGCATGGGCTGAGTGATTGGCTTCATTTCAAGGTCTGGATTCAATTTGGACACACCACTATTCTGCCACATGCCTTACATGTAGCCTTTGGTTGAAAGCGAATGCTTCGATATCGCTAAATTGATTACTTCTTCCTCCTCCCTTCATTGATACTGAGATATTTGCTAATGAAGTAGCAAGAGATTGATTTAGCAAAAGTTACCAAGAAAGGCTTTGTATGCACCTCTCTTGCTTGGAGAAAAAGTCTCAAATTTGTTGAATAAGGTCTCGACTCGGGTTTCTTGCTGTAGCAGAATTGTCCACTACCATTTTACACATCTTCACTTTGTTGGTGTTCCCATGCATCTTTAATGGGGCAATGACTTCACTTTTGCTGTAGAAGGTAATCATGTTGGATTTACGGTTGCACTGAGAAAATTCAAGAATTCAATACTGAATTTTTTTGGTTGGATATTCTGCAAAAAGTTCTGGCAGAATTCAATACAAAATTTTGCTGCAAAATATTATGTTGTGAACAGTCTACTAAGATATCTGCATTTTGGCTTCTGAAATTTTTTGCTATGAAATATTCTTCAAAGGGGCAATCTACACTTCTGGAACTCAACATATTTTGCTATGAACAGTTTGCTAAAGGATTCGCACTTTTTGCTACGAAATTTCTGCAGAGAGCTATTTTGCACTTCTGGAAAAGTCTACTTAGGAATACTTTGCGGAGGAAATTGCGCTTCGCAATAGTATAGTAATGATGAAAGTTTTCCTTTGGCTGCTACAACTTCATTTTTTCCTAGCTTTTGGTTCTTGAGGGGAAGTAGAGCTAGAATCACTAGCATGAAAAAATGATTGAAACCTTGTGAAGAAATGAAGTGATTTTCTTCTTCTAAATGCTGGACCCAAAAGTGGAGAAGGAGAAAGCTAAGAAAGCTTCTAGTGTTTCCTTAAAAGAAATGAGAGCAAAATTGTGATTAATGACTTAGAAAGCTTTTAGGAAAGTTGCATATTTGAATAAGTTGCTTGCCACATGTCTTACATGCATGGCAAGGAGAACAAGTGTCATTTAAAAGATAGGACCAAGTGTCTTAACCTTATTAGTCTTTGTGTGTAGGAAATATTACAACTATTGTAAGGGCCTTCTACTGTAGAGTTCTCAAGATATTTCTATTATAGAACTCTATGGTGTTGTAGTGATATTTTGCTACCGCATTTTGATGCAATGCCATTGAACCCTATTATGGTATTGCGATATTCTACCATAGCATTCTGCTGTTCTATTGATGCAATATTCTACCATAGCATTTCGCTCATGATACTGTTCTATTTCATCATTGCTGCATTCTGCCACAAAATTCTACTGCGATACTGTCCTGCTGTAACATTGTTATGATATTCTGCCACAGAATTTTGCTATGGTACAGTTTTACTGTAATGTCGCGTGCCATAGAATTCTGGCATGGTACTATTGTGACATTTTGGATACTTCTGCACTTTTCTGCAATGTGAATGACTACTCTTCCTTTTCTACTGCAAAAATACTTTTCTACTTCCTACCCATAAACAAATCTAAAACTCAAAGGAAACACCTATCAAGCAAATTTTAGTTTACATGGGTTAGCATATTCTCAAATACATATACATACATATATGCGTATATATATTTATACGTATTAACACACACACACACACTCACATATATATATATATATATATGGCAGAATAATAATTAGTTCATGTTAAAAGAAAAACACGTAATAACAAAGAAATAAGAAGCCCCTCAAAAAAACAAAGAAATAAGAAAGGTTCAGCAAAAAGGTTTAGCTAGCATAATAACTAACACGGTAAATATGATATAAAAAAAGGTGTTACAGCAGAATAACTAATACAGCAAGTAATGATACCATGGCAGAATAATAAATACAGCAGATATAATAAAAGACATCACAACAGAACAGCTAATATAGAAAATATAAGTTCTAAAGAGTGAAAATCAAATGCATTTGCCACCAATATCAGGTGTGGAATCTTTCCGTGGAAAAAGTGAACCAAGAAGGAACTTGAACTCCAACTTGAGCAACCTTGTCATAGGCTTCTACAATCAAAGTTGTGCATTTTGGAGAATAGGCCTAAATGGCTACTAGCTGTTACTTTTGGGGGACCTAAAAAAGTGGGTTTATTGAGAGGGAGGGAAAAGATGGTCTATTAATACATGCCTTCATTTCCACTATGTTTTCTCTATTCTTTTTACAACTTTCTATCTTTTTTCCTTTTCTCCGTTCTTTCTTTCTCAGTTTTTTTACTACTGTTTTTATTATGGGTCTCTCTTCTCTTAGTTTTCACTACCTTCTTCCTATAGGTCCTTCCTCTCTCCCCCTTAGGTGCCTCCCCTACGTGCTCTCCCCCCCCCCCCCCCCCCCACCCCCCTCTCCCTCTCTCCCCCCTTTCATCTATGGCTACCACCCCTCTTTATAATGGGCTGATTCCATAGGATTCTCCCTTTTACCCCTAAGGTTTCACCAACTGTTTTTGGTTTGCTGTGGACATCTCTTTAGGACTGTCCACCCACCCATTGGTTGCCTGACCACTACCACTACTAGGGTAAACTCAATACATTCTCTTTCTTCCACTATCCATTCCATGACAAAATCTCTTTTTGTTTGTTCTTGCTGTTTACCTCGACCTTTGGGTTTAAATGGATAAGGATTAAGCTACCTCACCACCTACCACTATTGCATGCATCAGATTGTCCCAACCATCTACTACCTCTTTTAGGTAAGAACCACCCTAGCAAGGTATATTCACAAAAGAAGTCACTCTGGAAACCAAATATAAACCCATTTTCCCCCCACCACCAAACCACACCCTTTGAATCCCTTGACCGTGGGTCTACCTCCTTTGTATTGGCTAGGTACAGGTTGGTGTTGCTCTACTATCTTCTGTTTTTGTCTTCTTTCATTTCCACATTGTTTCTGCTGTAGCAGATTGGTTTTGTTTAATCCTGCTGCATGTCTCTTCTGCCAGTGTTTGTCCTCTGTGGAGGAGGGAATAGGCTCTTGGCTTGCCTTGTTTTCTTTTCTCTTTTCTTTGATTTTTTTTTTTTTTTTATTTCTCATTCATACATTTCCTGTTGCTAACACTTTCTGCTGTTCCTTGTTTCTTTTCATCATGTTTCTTCATATTAGTTTTCACTCCTATCATTTTATACAAAAGGATTTGGGCCTTTGTGGGCCAAATAGTGTTTACTAGATCAAAGGGTATTAGACCCAATTGGCCTTATTCTGCCAAAATCATTCTGGTGAAGAACTATATTCTACAGCAGATCTGTATTCTACTATAGATCACTTTCCTTGCATTTCTTTCTTGGCCCAGGCGTAAGTCTAGGCTTTTGTTTCTTTTCTGTTTTCTTTGGGCCTTTCTTGCTCTTCAATCTTCTTGGTGGGCCTTTTGGCCTTGCTTTTTGTTGGGCTTTCCTTCGTATGGGCTTTTGAGCCTTGCTATTTATTGGCTTTCTTCCTCATGGGTTTTTGGGTACAGATTTGCAAAAAAAGAGCATCAACAATATGTAATAAGATATAATAATTCAAATTTTAGAAAAATATTGGTAGATGAAAAAAAATTTAATATTATAATAACAACTTGAAAATTTTGAGGTTTAATATAAATAATAAAACACGGAATTAAATTTAATTATTATATATAATTACATTCCTGAAAAAAATAAACAATTATACCGTTGATAAAATTATTGAAATTTAGCAATATAAGAAAAGGTTAATACGTTTAAAATGATTTTCAAAGTATTTTTTTTATATGGTAAACAGAGAAGTTCTAATAAAATACGCATAATTTACTAACTATAGTACATTTATAAATAAAAGAATGTCTTAATCTCACTAAAGTACTTAAATTTGAATAAACTAGTCGCTAACACGTGCGATGCACGGAATAGTTAAATAAAAATTATAAGTACTTATTTTGCTTAAAGGTTTATGATTTTTAAAAAATGTATAACTTGAAAATGCATGAAAATAAGTAAATTTTTAATCAATATAATGGTTTAGAAATTTTTTTTTTCTTTCATATCATTGGTTCCGCATAACACATTCTAACGTGGGCTATTTTATGGTGATGACTTCACATAATACTCAACTACAATTAAATCTACTATCCACCACCAATCTAATCTATGTTATCTTGATAGTAGATCTACAAATTGTATTCTCATATCCTTAGAGTTTGCCACTTCATTATTATTATCTATATATAATATAAAAAACCAAAATTTTTTACTTTTTGAGAGACCTACGTTAGAATTAATATTAAAAACTATAATTATAATTTTTTTAATTAGACGGCAAGTTAGATTTTTTTTTTTCTTTTAAAGGACACACTTTAGGTTCCAAAAAAAAAAAAAAAAAGAAAAAAGAAAGACTCGTGTAAAAAAAAAAAAACTTTAGGATGAAGGAAAAGAGAGAGAGAGAGAGACTCTTGTTAAGACTCTCTCACTATTTAGTTTTAAAAAAGACCACACATTAGAAATTTTTTTTTTTTTTTTAAAGGACTCACTTTAGGTTTTTTTTTTTTAAATAAAAAAAATAAAAACTTTAGGATTAAGGAAAAGAGAGAGAGAGAGACTCCTATTAGAACTCTTTCACTATTTAGTTTAAAAAATTAAAATATATATATATATAAATTAAATGATGATGTGGAAAATTGTGAGAATTTCAGAAGTTTCAATTTTATATTAATTTTATTTAAATATTAATGAATGAGTTTGAGTTTAAGTTTCACTTGCTAAAAAGATAAAGTTTTACTCTTTGTTAAATTTGGACTAAACAAAAATAATTTTATTTAAATATTATGCTGACGTGAAAAATTGTGAAAACTTCAAAAACTTCAGTTTTATATATATATATATATATATATATATATATATATATATATATAAAACAAAGGAAAAGCTCCTGTACAGGATTTTTTCCAAAATGAAATGCATGAAGGCGCATCTTCTAGGGTAAAACCTAGTGGATCAACATCCCTTCAAGGGTATGTACCGGCAACGGTGTCATATTCCAGTGGTGATATGGTTATTGCTTTGCAGGAAGTTTTGTCTAGAAATTTGCAATTTCATAATAGAGTCTATAGTGAGCTGCCAGACTCTGTTAAAATTATTCTTGACAACCTCTATTCTGCTTTTACCCAAAATCATTACAAATTGTTTGAAAAAACCCTCCAAGCCCTTGAAATCCATCTTGTTAACCTTTCTGCTCAGAATGAGGCTTACCTAAGCCATTATGTTAACCTTATTTCAGAAATATATATATATATATATATATATATAGAAAACTTGTATGGAATAAATTTGAAACATAGAATACTCAATAGAACGAAAGTAAGCCCAATCATTTATTTATATATTTATTATATATTTCATTTTTGTAACTAAACCCCCTTCCAAAACCTTAGCCCCCCTCCTTCCCAATCAGTCTAGCTAGCCTAGTCCAACTAGCAACTATCCAACCCAAAAACTTAACAAAAACAATAAAACATTCACAATGGTGATTGTATTTTAGTGTGTGTATATATATATATATATATATATATATATATTACCACTAAAGAACCAAAAAAACCATGTGTTATTGGAGAAGCTAAAATTAAATTTTTTATAGTTACAGTAAACTAGTATAAATATCAGCTGACTATAGCAAATTAATAAAAATAAAATACAATATTTTACTAAAATTATCTTTCTTCTTTCAATTAAAATAACTCAAATTCTCTCTCTTGCTTTATTATTGTAATGAGTTGTTTATATTATTTTAAATGAAGTGTTAAAAAAAATAGAACATTTGATGTTGGGTGTATTGTAAAGTGAGGTGGTCTAGATTTAAAAAAATAAAAAATTGTTTTTTGAGGTGCTAAAAGCTAAATTTTTTAACACCACTATTGTGAATGCTCTAACTTAAAAAAAAAAAAAATAAATAATCATAGCTAGCAATAGTAATAAAAAATAAAAAAATAAAAAATAAAACTTTTTTTTTTTTGTTGTCTTTATTGGTAGATGATTGTATTTAAATGTATTAAAAAATAACGATTTTTGTATTTGTAATTTGTTAATGCTATATTGATGTCTATTTGAATGGTTTTTTTTTTTTATTTTTTTTTTTTATTTATTTAACTTGAAATCCTAAGCTAGACCCTACATGAAACTCTAGACCTTATAATATTTTATTTTATTTTAAATCCTTTCATTCTTTTCTAATATTGTTACCAAAGACATTGTCACAGATCAACTTCTATTCAATTATCCCTCATTTTAAATCCACATATACATTATTAAAGATAATGTATATATAATCTTCATAAACAATTTTTCCCCATTTCATACTCTATTCAAGTTACATATTAAAATTAAGTTTAAAACCAAATCCTTCTCTTAGAATAATTCTATCCAACCCAACAAAAAAACAAAATAATAATTTTATGCTTCCCTTAGAATAATTCTATCCAACCCATCAAAAAAACAAAATAATAATTTTATGCTTCCTTAGAATAATTCTATCCATCCCATCTAAACGCAACATTAAAGATACTTGAAAGCATAAAGACAGGGAAAATTGAATGTTTGACATTGTAAAGAAATGTCATGAGTTAGGAGAACCGAGAACTACTACACCAACATTTTGGGGTTGTACTTGTTCTTAGTCGGTGGTGCATATTGTTTTGACTCCATGTCTATTTTACCAATATGCATAAGTAAAGAGACTTAATTCATGCTCTATAGGGAGATTTTAAATTCAATTTCTCACGATTCAACTTGTTGAAGAAGAAAAAAGGCATAATTGAAGCAAGCAACTTATGATTTTTTTTCATCCATTTTTCCAAGCAACACGAGAATTATATTTGTTTAGGAAACTTATTCATTAAAGGGGATACATGGCTCATGGCACACTTATTTAAATTAAACGAATATGCATGCCTAACCACACTAACTAACCGAAACTAATTTGGTACTTGGGCTGTTTATTAGGAGAAAAGACACCAAAATGTTTCTCAATTTCTGGTCCACCCTTGAGGTTTTCATCAAACATGGCAAACAAATAAGTTTCTATTGCTTGTCCAGACTTCTTCGGAGTCCCACCCTTCACGTGATTAATCAAATTCTTGTAGTAAGTGCCTGCATTGTCTACGGTAGCTGCAGTACCACCTTCAGATGGCCAACCACTCTCTGATACTACGATTTGTAGATTAGGTGCACCAGCTTTCTCAAGAGCAGAAAAGAGTGAATCCAACAATGCATCAAAAAGATTTTGGTATTGAAGACTACCATCTGTTACCACAACCCCTGGTGAAGTAAATAAGGCATATGGAAGGCTTATGTCTTGAGGGTTATTGGTATAGCCAAAGTAAGGGTAAACATTGGCTAAAAGTGGCGCCCCATTACTGACTAGGAAGTTGATGATTGGGCTTATATATGAATTTGCAGCATCACTAAATGAACCCGCGGATGGAGGGTAAGAATTTCCCAACAAAGTTGTATCTATAGCTGTTGAAACCTTAATCTGATCTTGTAAATTGGCAGCTACAATTGCATTATGAATGTTTTGCATGGCAGGTAGAACATACTGGGCTTCAGCATCACCAGGATGTACTTCATTCCCAACAGCAATGTATTTGAATTTGACATCCGGCGAGTAGTTTCTTATGTTGTTTTGGACCCAATTTGTTGCAGCTGTAGCATCAGTGAGGGCTTGAAGATTGTTGTTAAGGATGCCAATGATGAGTTCTATGTTTGATCCTTTGAGAGCGTTGAGAGTTGTTTGATCTGGGTCATATATCCTCATCCTCCCAATGCCATTGCTTTTATACAGATCAACAACTTCTCCATCAGCCGGTAGATTGTTTCCATTTTTTCCATAACATACACCAACAGATTGTGCACCTGCATCAAAGTTGTGACAGATTTTGATAAGTAATAGCTTAAGTAAACATTGGAAAAGGACTGGAGAAAAGAACTAATTTCGGGTTCTTTTAATCTTTGTGTTCCTATCATCATGTGGTGAGAGAGATTTTGAAAAACAAAGTTTTGAATGATATAGTAACCATATTGATCTAATGTGAAAGAGATGTGATACCAAAGAATATATAGAGCTTCTCCGGATCCTCATAGTTCTAAAAACCAAGACAATACTCAACATCAAAAGATTAGACCATGCTATGCATGCAGTATAAATGCACAGGGAGAGAGACCATATATACCTGTTAATTCTAGCCCAGCTATCAAAAAACCAATTAGGAGCAACATTGGAGCCATGGGGAAAAGAAGATGAAAAACTAACTCTTAATGCTTAAAACAGATATCTCTGCTATTGCTATCTCTATAACCTATCCCTTCATTTATTTATAGGCTAGTGCAAGCCTTAGGATTTTAGAGTTTTAGACATGTCCTATACATAAAATGACTCCGTCAATCACTCCAAGGAAATCAATGTATGTTCCATTGACCAATTGTTGCAAGCAAAAAAAAAATATTAAGTTCAAGATCCTTAACAAGACACGTATGTTTAAGTTCAAGATCCTTAACAAGACACGTAAGTATTACACAATAGTAAAGTCGTGCGATACATTTATTTGTCTGCATGTACCTATCCTTTTCTTCTTGAAAAGTCTAGGTAATTTAAGATGCAATGTCTCCTGTCTAATTTAAGGGGCCTGACCTGAATCCAATGGTCCAGGTTTGTGGCGGTTCTAGTTTAACGTCTGGTTTATAGGTCTATGCTTGATTGACGGTCCAGATCAATTATAGTCAATTGAGAAGACTGACCCGTTATCTCTTACAAGTTACAAATAATGACTGACCCAGTTGTCATAAATCGTAGATCATAATCCATTAGTTCAAAGTCATGTAGTCGCGTATATATCTTATCTAATAATCTTTAAGCAATTCTCAACTAGGAATTCCGCTAATTAAGTTTGAGAAGTCAAGCACGTTGATGTTTTGTTATGCTTGAAGGAAAATGATGTTTTTTATAGCCTTCACCTAGCTGATCAAGACCATAGAAATTAAGCAAAACACATCAGCCCTTTCAGACGTGGGGTGATATCGTAATGACAGTTTATTCTTATGGCCCATAAATAAGATCCTTTTGAAAGTAATTAACTTGGCAATCTGACCTCTAATCCTACTAAATAAGTCAACAAAGTACGATTAAGAGATTTCATTACGGTTTGTACATAAATGTCCTAGTCTACGAGCCTAACAAATTGGTGAAATCAACATGTGAGATGTAGAAATTTTAGATCAAGTAGCACTCACAAATATCTTTGCTAGGATGTCGTTGTTGGAGTATGAAAACAATAGGGATAACTATCGCAGAAACATAACTCACGGGCAACTTATTGGTAAGCAAATTTCATATAGACCTTATAGAAGAATTGCAAGTTTAATGGTTATTTTTTGAAAGATGATTTTTTTTGATTGGTTACTTGATCTAGAAGATATATTTAACTTTGAGAATATTTATTATAAGAGAAAAGTTAAACTTGCTTTGTATAAACTTAGTGAATATGCCCTACGATGGTGGGAACGAATACAGTCTAATAGAATTAGATGAGGTAAAGATAGAATTCGTTCATGGCCAAAGATGAAAAAGATGCTTGCTATCAACTTTTATCCTTTGGATTGTGATAAAATTTTGTTATATACAAAACAAGATTATTATTGGCCAAAAAGTTCACACTTGAATTATTTTGAAGAACCATATATTCTACCATTAAAGGAAGAATTGTATGTTGAAGAAAATATTGTTATTGAAGATTATGTAAAAGCCAAAGAACAAAATATAGAGATTTCTAAAGAAATTCTTGTTATGGAAGAAAATCCTCAAATCAAGATTATTGTGAAAGAGAATAATGAAGATCTTATTACAGAGAAAGATCTTTAAGTCGAGATGGTAGAGACCATTGAGGAAGAAATTGAAAAGGAAAGCTTCAAGGATCTCAATGAAATCAAATCATATGATTGTCAATCTCAAGATCTTTTTATTTTGGTGGTAAGCAATACACCGAAGTTTATTGATTTTATTAGGTTTGATAGATTTGATTCAATTGTCATTTCTTATTTGGTAAATCTCTACAATTACATGAAGACCAAGGAAAAAGAAATTCAATTTGATTTATTTATTCTATTGATGAGTTGCAAGTATGGAAAGAAGATTAAGGGGTTCAAGCATTCGAAGTATTTCTTTATTTGGAGAGGAAAATTACAGATTTCGAAGATGAACTCGAGGACGAGTTTGTTTCAAGTGGAGGGGTCTGATGTATGACACAATTTGCTATTTAATTATTGTAATTTATTACTTTGGTATTTTATTTGTAATTTTCATTATTTTAGGTTTATGGTTACTATTTCCTTGTTTTTAGGTGCATTTAATACTTTTTAGGTCAAATTTGGTTCCTGTTATGGTTAGGTATTAATTAGGAGTTATTTTAGAATATATTTTCTTGTCTGTCAAGTTTTAAGGAGCCATTAAATAAACCCCTAAGTCTGTACACATTTTTTTTAACAATTATTTAATCAATAAAATTCAAGCTTTTGTCTTTCTATTCTTTGGTGGATTCCAGACCCTTTCTCCTTGTGGATTTAAGAACCCTTGTGAATTCAAGGAACTCTCGTGGATTCGAGGTTATTTTCAAAAGCAAATGTATTTTGTTTTTTGGTTTTTAGAAGTAGACTTGTTTCACATCTTGACGCTTCTGCATCCCACATCAATGTGCTACTATAATAGAAGAAGAAAGGGAATTGGAAGGAGAAAAAGAATCTAATTTAAGGTTAGGACTATTTAAAATTTCGCGCTACACTTGACTCACTTTGCCCCACTTTGCTATGCATAGGTTTTCTTTGCCATAAATAGGTGTTGGGGCAAGGATGTATTTTGCTTGCTTCATCTTGACTCACCCTACTCATCTCATCAAATGTTTATTTATGTGTTTTAATTTAATAGTGTGGTGGGCCTTTTTATGTACTAGGTTGGGCTGGTTCTACCGCACTACGGCCCAATGATTCTGGGGTAGGAGAGTCGGGACTGGCTTAATTGAAACTCACCTTAGGCCAGCTTGTGCACAAGTTAGAACCCCTGGTAGGAATCTTGATAGAGTCACGAGCCCATGGCAGGAAACACGGTCACAAAAACGTTATAGCAGGAGAAACATAATACAGCAAGATAGTTAAAATATTTTATCTAAAGTACTTGCTACCGGCCAAAGATAATATTTAAACAATTTTGCAAAGGAAAACACGATAATATAAGTATTTCAGGAATGGATTGGTAACAAGAAAGATAATGTTAGCACTTTAACAATCGTAATAAAATAAGGGAGGGGATTAGTCTGTTAAACTTGGCTCCTTGACAGATTTTAAGTCCAAGAAGGGAACCAGTCTCCAATGTGGGTAACCTCACAGGGGAATCCTACCATAGAAATTACCTACTTTAGAAAATGGACCTAAGTGGCTTAATCTCATATTCTTAACTTACAAGAAAGCAGGCTATTGAGAGGGAGAGAAGTGAGTAACCTATTGGTGCATGCTTTCCATTCCTTACACTCCTGTTTTGCTTCCTCTCAGTTATCTTATTTTCTTTGTTTTTCTTATCTGTTTTCTTTGTTTCCTACTTCTCTGTTTTTTCTGTGTTTTCTCCTATTCCTCTTTGTTGTTGTTTACTGTGCATGAATAAGGCCTTTTTATATTGTCTGCCATGATAAGATTTACCATTTTTACTCCTCAACTACTTTTGGCCTATTGTGGGTGTCTTTCCCGGACTACTCACTGGCCTGCTAGCTGCCTAGCCACCACCACTACCTTGTGTTGGCCGCGCCACGCTTCATTTCTAGACAAAAGTAGTTTTGTTTTGTTTTCTTGCTTCTCTTAGCCTTCTCATCTAGATGAGGACTGAGTTTCTCTCTTACTAACTCCTAAAGCATGCACATAGTGATTCCAGCTTATCTTTGCTTCTTTTCAGTTGTATATCATTCTAGTAGGACATTTCCCCCAAAAGAGCTTAAGTGGGAACCCCAAAATAGGCTTCCCCCTTCTCCCCACCACCAGACCATACCCTCTCTTACCTCGACTCATATCCCACCACCCCTGTATTGGCTGGGTACAAGTGGGCGGTGCTTGAGCCTTGTGCGTGTAGCACTCTCATATAAGTCCATTACTTGTCTGGTGTTCATGCGTTTGCCATTGCCTGCAAGTTTGTCTGGTCCCGCTGCATGTTCTACTGCTCGTTTAACTTTTTGTGACGTGAATGAGTCATTGGGTCTTCATTCTTTGCATCTCGTTTCTTCTTTGGGCCGAGTATTGCTTGGGTATGGGCTTTTTCTCCTTTAATTCAACCCCTATCTCCTTTCACTTTTGGTTTATGGACTAACTGGTACTCTTGCCATGCCGTTACATTATTTCTGCCATGATATCATTTAATTTGTGTTTACTGGGCTCCCTCTGGGCCTACCATGCTAATTTCATGCGCTACTCCTTCTTTTAGTCCATATTGCCTAGTATTCCTGCTAGGTCAATCCGTATAACATCTTGGGCTTCCTTGGCCCATTTCATTCCTTGGGACATCCTCGGCCCATTTCATTCCTTGGGCATCCTCAGCCTGTTTCATTCCTTGGAGCATCCTTGGCCCATTTCATTCCTTCATACTTCTTACATTCCCATAGATTTTTGCTAAATCTTTTGGGCTTCCCAGACCCAATTACCATACTCTTTACTTTTGGGTTTATTGGCCTTTGAACCAATCTCATTTACTAATTCCTTTATTGGGGCTCCTTCAGCCCGTATTTGCTTTCTTTCTACTTCTTTTGATTCTCATGGGCTTACTACTTCATTCTTTGAGGCTTCCTTGGCCCACTTGCTTGCTTTGGAGCCACTTTGTTATTTTGTGGGCTCGTGGACCATTATTCCTACCATTTGGGTTTCAATGGTTTTTACTTTACTACTTTTTCTTTCTTCACCTTTTTTTCATATTGTTGGGTTTCTTTTGTTATTGGGACCTTTTGCTAAAATGGGCATCAACAAATAGCTACTTCATTAACTATAGTAAAATACCTCCAACTGTCCCTGGTCCAACTCTATTTCACCCCATTGTCATCTCTACTGTAACTTGGACCTCATTAAGTCATTTCTTTATATAGATAGATAGATAGCCTAAATTATAAATTAGAAGCTCAAATTATAAATTAAACCCCTTACTTTGATCTATTTTCAATTTAATGCTTTAAGTTTTTTTTTATTTTTTATTTTTTTTATCCTTTAATTTCCAATTGTTTCAAAAGAAATCTTTCCATCCAATTCATACGGTTAAAGTGCACCAAAATAATGTTGTCTTGAAAAGTCTTATTAAAAAAAAAAAAAAAAATACTAAAACTAACGGCAAGATTGGATAAAAGTAGATGGAAGAACTAAATTGAAAATAGATTAAATTTAAGGGATTGAAATGCAAAAAAAAAAAAAATATATATATATATATATATATATATATATATATATATATATATATATAGAGGAAGAAGAAGAAGAAGAAAGAAAACTTGAAATTGGTCAAAGATAGAAGGTATAATTTGTAGTTTAGCCATATATAAATCCACATACTTTTGTGGTTGATATCTTACTAGTAGTCCATTAGGCCACGGTTAAAGAGGTCTAGTGGAGTTTTTGTAATTTAGGGGTTGTTTGGTATTAGTGTTTAAACAACAGTTTTCAATGTTTAAACAACAATAATACTTCTGACACGTATTTTCACAACACTAAATACTAAACAATGATACTAGAAATCTCCAACCAAACGGACCCTTATTTTGATGGACCTTAGGCACATTGGGCCTTACTCATAGCCCTCATGGATCCATATGTTTTCGCTAGGCATTTTTTTTTTTAAAGAAGACGCTACGCTAATTGTTTGTAGTAATAATAATTTACTTGCTTTTAAAACTTTGCAGTACTAATTTCATGAGGAGAGAAAAGGGTATAAATTCCAAGTCTCTACAAGTTATGCATTTAGTCTATGGTCAAAGATATATGTCCTAGTATTGTAAATGTTTTCAGTCGAGCAAACAATGATGACAACTGACAAGTAGTCATTCAAAAGTATCAGCAAGTAAAATGGCTTGAGAGAGAGGCTACCATTTATCATATTTGAATACTTTGATTTATTAATGCCAAGATGTGTTTAATTACTTGATTTATTAGAAAAATATCACTTCAATACAATGCCAAGGCCATAGTAAACGTACAAAATCCACTCTTATTTAAGGCCTTTATTACACCCCACTGTGAACCTTTCAATTGAAACTAACATTATACTTGGGCTGTTTGCTTGGGTAGAATAGGCCAAAATGTCTCTCAATTTCCTCAGTCTTTAAGTTCTCATCAAACAAGGCAAACAAGTAAGTTTCTATAGCCTTTGCAGGCCTCTTTGGAGTCCCTCCTTTCACATGATTAATCAGATTTCTGTAATATGTGCCTGCATTCTCAATAGTCTCCACAGCACCACCAGCAGATGGCCATCCGCTTTCTGAGACTACAATTTCCAAACTTCCTCCATTTCTTTTCTCAAGTGCAGAATACATAGCATCCATCAAGGCATCAAACAGATTTCTGTACTCCAATTGGCCATCGTGTACCACAACTTCTGGGGCAGTAAATAAGGCATAGGGGACTGGTTGGTTGTTGTACTTGACTCTAAAGTAAGGATAAATGTTGGCAAGAAGTGGTGCTCCATTGTTAACCAAAAAACTAATGATTGGTTCTATGAATGGCCTTGCATTGTCACTAAAAGCACCTGTTGATGGAGGATCAAAAACACCCAACAAATTCGTGTCCACTGCAGTCGAGACCTTGATTTGATTTTGTAGACCAGCATCTGTAATTGCTTTGTAAATGTTTTGCATTGCTGTAAGAACAAATTGAGCTGTTTCACTAGTTGGGTTTACTTCATTTCCAACAGCAATGTACTTGAACTTGACATTTGAGGAATAGTCTTTTATATTCCTCTGGACCCAATCAGCTGCAGCTGAAGGATTGGCAAGGGCTTGGAGGCTATCATTAGGGACGCCAACAATGAGATCTATGTTAGAATCTCTAAGGACTCGGAGAATTTCTGTATACGGAGAGTAAATGCGTATCCTTCCAATTTTGTTAGTTGTGCAGAGACTTACAGCTTCTGACTCAGGTGGCAAATTGTTTGCATTGCCTTGCCCTCCATAGCAAACACCTAAGGATTGTGCACCTGTATTACATTGAGAACAGATTCAATGAATTTCAAATATAGCAACATAATTTTTATAGTTCTAAGTCTATTCCACCTAAGGGTTCAGTAACATAAGAGACTTAGATTCAAATCCCGCCTATATATAAAAGAAATCTATTGGTGTATAGTATTGATGATAAATAGCAATGATCAGAGAGTGGAGACCATAAATTTCAAATCCTGTTGTATCTTTAAAATTGAAATTAAATTTAAAAAAAAAAAAAAAAATTATACTCCATATGTACTATTGAGCCTAAGCTTGTATCATGGAGCCTAGAGCCTCTAGTACGTATGTGTGTGACAAATAAATACCTGTATGTTCTGGGCTAAACAACAGCCCAAGAAGTAGCAAGATTGCAGCCATATAAGGTTTCTTCCTCATTGCATAGAATGAAGCCATGGAGGAGAGAAAAGTCAATACCAAACACTAGTTTTCAACTTAGATTACTCTGCATTGCAAGCGGCTTACAGTCGAGGAATTTAAAGCCCTTACGCCATACTATAATTAATTTTCCTACTTCCCAGTCAATTACTCCATCGAAATTAAATGTTGCAAAAGTCAAAATATTTTGTCTCTCTTTGGTTTAATGTTATCTATGTACAATGCTTTTTTAGGATTTCCCGAGTCTTCATTTTCCACAAACTTGTTGGATAGTCCGAGTATTAATTTGGAGCCATCCGGCTTACTGCCTAACATGAACAAATGATCTAGAATTTATTGGTCTGAGATGTGAAATCTAGAAGCTCAGCCCTATTAGGTGGCTAAGCTTGAGTGGATGATCTATAAGTCAACAAATAGGACTTGACAATTCATACTTCTTTGTTGAATGTGGTAAGTCAAATGTGTGGAGCTTCAACTTGAAAACAACAAGGTATGTGTGTAATTATGCTGCCATTAGCTCTGTTTAGAGTTTAAGTTAATGTTGCTAGGTTGAGCAATGAGCATGCTGGCAGATGAGGCATTGAGGCAATTTATGCCATGGAATTGATATGTTGTTGACTCTGCGGGTTTTCAGATCAAAGGATGTATCATAGTTCATTGTTGAACTCCTTGTGTTTGTGCAAAAGTTGCTGAATTTCGAAATACTTTAGATTCCTTATTTCATAAACGCAAAGGATATTATGAAAGTAATATGGTGATTTGTTGTCACAAACACAGCCATCATGACAGATAAGGTAAAATACAGCCATTTGAAGTACATAAACTCTAGCTACTAAAGAATTTGGCAAAAGCCCATTCAAATTCAATTATTGCATATTGTATTATGCCATATACCGTAGTCTCAGAAACTTGTATTTGTACATATAGAACTACAATTGCTAATACTCCTTTTCTTTCATTTATTTAATTGGCAAAATACAGAGGATTACGGTGGAGATGGTACTAGTTGGCATGTCCAGTAGCTTCTTGGACCTTATATGGATTGGTTGTTTCACAATTTGGAGATATAAAGGAAATATTTGAAGATCTTAATGAAAAATTGGAAGATTTTTTTGAGAAGTTATTTTGGATTCAGGCTTGATTAGTGGTGGCAATTGTAGTTACGTAAGAAGAACTCTACCTCTTCTTTTTATGGTTAAATATGGTGAAAATTAAAACAAAAATTTTGTATGCAATAAAAAGTAGGTGGTTCAGTGGTTGTGTTCAATGACTAGTCTCAATTTGCAGTAATTTATGGTGTCTTCCATCTGTAGCAAGGAAATGTGGTGAAAACTCAGCTATAAGTTCATGTTGTGTATTGGCTTTTATAAATTTTGTATGAGTTATTTTCCTCCATTTGGGTGCTTCGTGAATATTAAGTCTAAATTCAGCTATGATAAAATAAAAAATACATCCAGAATAGAAAGAAAACTAAGAAACATAATCTTTTTATATAAATAAATAAATAAAGAAAACAAGAATTTTTAAGGTTATACTGGTTGTGAAATGTTGGAATGGTTTGGGGTGCATGAGGCTGAAAAGCAGATAATCTAATTGTGGTCTTCAAAATAAAACAGTGGTAATTTAAATAGCGCGAGGGCTGAGCTTTGGGCACTACTAAGGGATGGTCTTGAATTAGCTAATCTGAAAATATTTCCAGTTTATATGTGGAGCTGGATGCATTAGCTATTGTTTATCTTTTAAAGAATTCTAGTACGTACTAACTTCTCATTAGAGCCTCTAATCACTGATTGCAGGGTCCTGTTGAAGCCCTTCCTCCTTCCCCAACGTTCAGATTGAGCACATCTATAGAGAAGCTAATATGTATGCCGATGCCTTAATTAGATTAGGCAGTGCTAGTAATGAAGCCTATATTTTGTTTGATAGCCCACCGCATGTGGTGGAGCAGCTTTGCTCCCTTGATAGAGAGGGAGCTTTTTGTAACAGATTTATTTCAAGTTAATTATATAATATCCTCTTTCACCAAAAAAAAAAAACTAAACTAAACTAAATAAAACAGTGGTCCTTACCAGGCTTATTATCTCACACTAGGTGTAATTGGAATTATAAAGGGTACCCTATCTTTTTGTTTTAAAGAAACTACTTGCAAACTCCACACGATGTGTGGTAAAATTTAATATAATTATTTTTTAAGAATATAATGTAAAATTTGTAGGATAAATAGAATGTGTTATTTAAAAGTATATTTTATTTTCATAAGTTTTATGTGATGAAATATAGTGTATTTTGCATTCAACAACAATACATGGTCTGATATAAATGGCGAAAATGTTATTAAAAAAAACTTTTTACATAATCAGATGAGTAATTTGAACATATCCAAGAATATTTATATAAAAAATGTACACCTCCAATCCATGGAACACATGTAATATGTTATATTAAGTTAAAATTATTATGTATTTTTTTTTTTTTTAGTAAAAGTTAAAATTATTATGTAAGTTAAGAGTTGTGGGGCCCTATTGCACTAACCACGCTGGCCCACCACATGAGGCCCAAGGCCCGCGCTGAGGATAATGCAAAGGCCGAGGACAAGGGGAAAGAGCCCAGGTCATCCAAAGGCCTCGCCGAGGATGACCTGTCCTCGGCACACTGACTTCGCTTAAGGGAAAATATCCCTCATTCGTTGTATATATCTCACTAACATTCTGACCATTTTAATGGTAAGGTGACCTAAAAACCCTAAAGCATCAGTCACTTCAACTATTATAAAGCCTGCAAAGGCGGCTGGGAAATAACATAAAGCCTGCAAATACAGATGATGGGACAATCCCCTGTACCTAGAGGCTCAGATAACTGCCAGGTGGACAGCTAAGATTAACAAGAGGAAACAATATATAATTAGGAGATTTCCCAACATAAAGAGGGGGAGAAGAAAAATGGATCCTCGGAAGAGGCCGAGGATAAAGATATTTCACAAACACTTAGCCAAAGTCATGAGTATTCCCAGAAACACTTATCCAAAATCACTACAAAGTCTCTTACCAATATTGAACCAGATTCATGACTTTTACCCTCATGGAGACTACTCAATAAAGTCATTCCGTTATTACCCATGTTGGCCTTATATCATTCGTCGTTAGTATCGTTAATGCCTAGCCCGTATACCCACTTCTCTACAAATTTCATTGTTAAGAGTCCGTTACAAATCGAGTCCCTACAATTGGCGCCCACCGTAGGGCAGACTTGTGTGTTAGCGGTGCGACGGCTGGTGTAAAAAAAAAAAAAAAATCAATCAAGAAAAATACAGATCTACGCAGTTTTCAGCAACAGTATTCATCCAAAAGTCTACAACAACAAGAAATAATAGTATACAAAAAAAAAGGGGAAAAAGGAAACAATATGCAAAGCAGGTCTACTTCTTTATTAATATACAAAAAATTTTATTACATCTCTTACAAGTGATGCCCAGGGGGCTCGTTCTAAAGTTAACTACAAAGGCAGACGCTTGACAAAGCTGGCAGAAGAACAAAGGATCAAAAAGAAGGGAAAGAAGAGATGAAGAACAAAAAGTAGAAACCAACGATGGCAGAAGAACGAAAGATAGAAAAGAAGTAAAGAAAAAAGAGTGAAAGAAGAGATGAAGAACAAATATTAGAAAAGAAGTGAAGGACGAGAGGAGGAAAGAAGAGAAAGAAGACTGGATGAGAAGCAAGAGAAGAGGAAAAGAAAAGAGGAAGGCTCGTTGAGGAGCAAAAGAAAGAAGAGAGAAGAAGGATTAGAAGAAAGGAAAGCTACATAGGAGGTGGAAGAGGTCGCGGCACAGGACGGCTCCACTTCCGAGTTCCGCCTAATTTCCCTCCCACCCCCACTACAGCTGGCTTGGGGGGTCAAGTACCCAAATCCAAGGGAAGGTGGTTACGTTCTTCCTGGATCCTCCTCCAAGCGGCGAGGAGGGTTCCTCCTCTGGTTAGGTTGAAAAGAAGGAGAATCTTCGGATCTCCCCTGCACCCATCCCAGCGTAGCGGCTAGGGTCGGAGTGCCATCCTCGGCTCCTGATAGGGGCTGTGCATCCCCAAGATCGCCCTTTTCAAAGGCCAACTCATTCGAAGGGGCTCAAGCGGCTATGTTTGGCAGAACCTTTTTGGGTGATACTTTTGGGAGGAGTTTACGATGGATATTTGTCAAGTGTGAAGGAGAAGGCTGCCCTAGAAACGCTTTATATAGAAGGTGGGATATTGATGAGTGCCAATCTGCCATAAATCCCAGAGAGAAATTTTCGGAGGCAATAATGCCGCCCCAACTTCCAAGGGGCTTGCCAACCGTTAGATCCTCGTAGATCCATGGCCAGTATTAATGAGGAGACGCCTCATTAAACAAGAAGGCACCGAAGCGTCAGAACGCGTCACTCGGACAACCCAGGAGACGCCTCGTTATCTGAAGAGTCCCACCAAACGAAGAGGCAAGACACGGCAAGGTCTTATCCTCCACCAACTCTAACCTACATTTATTATTATTATTATTCTGCTTGAAGAATGTGATTATTTAATGCTTATTGTAAATTATAGCAACGTAGAATTAAACGGCTACGGATAAAGAGATAAAACAGACTAAATGAGAAAACTAGGTACTGGACAGAATCAAGGCCTTGCATGGTTCTCGGACCCAAGCCTCTGGGGAAACCAGATACTTCAGATGATGATAAAACGAGAAAACTAGGTACTGGACAGAACCAAGGCATTGCATGATCCTCGGACCCAAGCCTCTGGGGAAACCAGATACTTCAGATGATAAAACGAGAAAACTAGGTACTGGACAGAACCAAGGCATTGCATCGTCCTCGGACCCAAGCCTCTGGGTAAACCAGATACTTCAGATGATAAAACGAGAAAACTAGGTACTGGACAGAACCAAGGCATTGCATGGTCTTCGGACCCAAGCCTCATGGGGAAACCAGATACTTCAGATGATAAAACGAGAAAACTAGGTACTGGACAGAACCAAGGCATTGCATGGTCCTCGGACCCAAGCCTCTGGGTAAACCAGATACTTCAGATGATAAAACGAGAAAACTAGGTACTGGATAGAACTAAGGCATTGCATGGTCCTCGGACCCAAGCCTCATGGGGAAACCAGATACTTCAGATGATAAAACGAGAAAACTAGGTACTGGACAAAATCAAGGCATTGCATGGTCCTCGGACCCAAGCCTCATGGGGAAACCAGATACTTCAGATGATAAAACAAGAAAACTAGGTACTGGACAGAACCAAGGCATTGCATGGTCCTCAGACCTAAGCCTCTGGGGAAACCAGATACTTCAGATGATGATAAAACGAGAAAACTAGGTACTGGACAGAACCAAGGCATTGCATGGTCCTCGGACCCAAGCCTCTGGGGAAACCAAATACTTCAGATGATGATAAAACGAGAAAACTAGGTACTGGACAGAACCAAGGCATTGCATGGTCCTCGGACCCAAGCCTCTGGGGAAACCAGATACTTCAGATGATAAAACGAGAAAACTAGGTACTGGACAGAACCAAGGCATTGCATGGTCCTCGGACCCAAGCCTCATGGGGAAACCAGATACTTCAGATGATAAAACGAGAAAACTAGGTACTGGACAGAACCAAGGCATTGCATGGTCCTCGGACCCAAGCCTCATGGGGAAACCAGATACTTCAGATGATAAAACGAGAAAACTAGGTACTGGACAGAACCAAGGCCTTGCATAGTCCTCGGACCCAAGCCTCATGGGGAAACCAGATACTTCAGATGATAAAATAAGAAAACTAGGTACTGGACAGAACCAAGGCATTGCATGGTCCTCGGACCCGAGCCTCATGGGGAAACCAGATACTTCAGATGATTGAAACTTAAACATTCCATGGTCCGAAACCTTAGGCCAGCAGGAAGAACATTTCATCATGAAAACTAAATGTTAAGAAAAACCAAGGTCTTGTATGGTCCTCGGACCCAAACCCACGTGGGAACCAGTCACTATGAGACAATACAAACGCTGAACGGAACCAGGGCTCTTGTACGGATCATGAGCTCAAAACTAAGGCGAAGCCAACTCCCTTTCAGGCGCCAAATAAACGAGCCCCATCAGGGACAAAAACCATGAGAAATTGAGTGCTGTAGCACAAACGACCCAAGCCTAACCATCCTCGGGTGACATTTTACGCAAAAAGAAAGCTGTAAAAACAGCCGAAGTAGCGATAAACACTGACGATAAGATAGAACCCAACAGGCCGAGAAAGCGCGCCGAGGTAATCAAAATCCTCCTTCCCGCCCAAGGGGACGTGCAGCAGAATTTTGAGGGGCTATTGTGGGGCCCTATTGCACTAACCACGCTGGCCCACCACATGAGGCCCAAGGCCCGCGCTGAGGATAATGCAAAGGCCGAGGACAAGGGGAAAGAGCCCAGGTCATCCAAAGGCCTCGCCGAGGATGACCTGTCCTCGGCACACCGACTTCGCTTAAGGGAAAATATCCCTCATTCGTTGGATATATCTCACCAACATTCTGACCGTTTTAATGGTGAGGTGACCTGAAAACCCTAAAGCATCAGTCACTTCAACTATTATAAAGCCTGCAAAGGCGGCTGGGAAATAACATAAAGCCTGCAAATACAGATGATGGGACAATCCCCTGTACCTAGAGGCTCAGATAACTGCCAGGTGGACGGCTAAGATTAACAAGATGAAACAATATATAATTAGGAGATTTCCCAACATAAAGAGGGGGGGAAGAAAAGTGGATCCTCGGAAGAGGCTGAGGATAAAGATATTTCACAAACACTTAGCCAAAGTCATGAGTATTCCCAGAAACACTTATCCAAAATCACTACAAAATCTCTTACCAATATTGAACCAGATTCATGACTTTTACCCTCATGGAGACTACTCAATAAAGTCATTCCGTTATTACCCATGTTGGCCTTATATCATTCGTCGTTAGTATCGTTAATGCCTAGCCCGTATACCCACTTCTCTACAAATTTCATTGTTAAGGGTCCGTTACAAATCGAGTCCCTACAAGAGTTATAGTACTTTTTTTTTTTCCAAATATAAGTATAGGCAATATTATTGAAACTTGAATTTTAAGGTAAGATTTTGATTATTTATCATTTTTATTTTTTCTAGGGTCCATATCTCTAATTTCTAATATCTATTTGGATTATATTTTTTAGCCCAAAAATATAGAGTTTGATACAAGTAAAATAAAATTTCATACATTTCAATCCAAAAATTAAGAAAAAAAATGAAAATTTGACCCCAAACTTGAAAAGCCAACCTACAAAAACATCAATTTAAGATCCAATTAGTCCAAAATGGACTGAAATAGAATGAATGGACCAAAGTTGACTGAAATAGACCAAAGTAGACTAAATTGGGCCAAATGGATAGAGATGGAACAAAGTGGACTGAATAGACTAAAATGGACCGAAATGTACTGAATAATTTGGACCGAAATTGACCAAATGGACCAAAATGCTATGTTGATGTGGTTTAAAAAGATCATAGCAACAACAAATGCTAAGGTGTGTATGGAGACTGAGGAGTTATTAATTAAGGACCCCCCTTTGCTAGTCCTTAATAAGTCCAAATAGATTCATATAATTAACAATATTTTTTACGACTATGGTTTATGTTGTATCCCTATAACTAGGTCCAGAATCATGTATCAGCCCATGACAAACCCCAAAAGAAACTACTTCTTATCCTAATTTATAACTTCCCTTGGCCGTATCATTTTTTTTTTTTTTTAATTCCCCCCTTGACTATGTCTAAAGCATAGTACATATAAATTTCAAGAATTTATCTAGTTTCAATTTAGTCCAAATAAATAAATAAATAAATCATATATTATTAAACCATAATTCAAAAGAATATTTCATTCTTTTGGTTCCATTAACCAAACTTACAGATGCTTGATTCTTGTAAGAAGAAAATGAAAACTTTCTAAATAACCAACTAAATCAAATATTTTTACAATATTCAAAAAGGAACAAACTCCAATGTAAAAATTTTAAAATTATAAATAAAAAAAATTATAAATAAAAAAAAAGAAGGAAGAAATTTTAATTATTATCTTTGAATCAAAGTACTCAAAATAATTAAATAAAATTTTATAAGGAAAGAAAAACAAAATATTTAATAGATAAAACATTGTATTTAAAGTAAAATATAACCAGACAAGAAAAATGCTACTTTTCACTACATCTCTCTGAATCTTTCACTCTAGGAGCCATCGGTCCCACCTAATACCAATTGCATCAATTTAGATAAATAATTTTATTTTCTTAGCAATTAATTTTTTGATTAAAATTTTGCAACAATATCCTACCATTAAATTACAAAAAATCAAAATTGGTCATTCCAAGTGTAGTCTTCTAAATATATCTGTTTAGAGTTTAGAATAAAGTATAGAACAGTTTGGATTGGAAATCAGGTGTGTATGTTATAATGAAACTGTAATTAATACGTTCCCTCTAATCTTTTTCGTAAGTGGTTGCTTCATTTGGAAAAAGGAAGAACATGTTAATTACTTTGATCAGTGCACCACTTTTACATCTTTTTTAGGCTTAACTGGAGCTGACCGCAAAGTTTACATGTCCAAGGGGGAAGATTAATGCTTTTACTTTGGTTAAATTAGTGTTACCAACAACTTAAATCATTCTACTTCCGAATTTGCAGGTAAAATAATTTCATATCTTCCCTATAAATAGCCATTATCATGTTACAGTTCACATCATTCACCAAACATTCCATTTTCACTTAAAAAGCAACCAATATCATGAGTTTGTGTACTAAAACTTCACTTGCTCTTATTTGTCTTGGTTGCTTTGTCCAACTTCACACTTCTCATGCCCAAAACTCACAACAGGACTATCTAAATGCTCACAATGTGGCTCGTGCACAAGTTGGTGTTCCAAATATTACATGGGACAGCACAGTCGCAACCTATGCTCAAAACTATGCCAATTCAAGGATTGGACTCTGCAATCTTGTGCACTCAAATGGGAGTTATGGTGAGAACCTTGCTAAAGGAAGTGGCTCATTTACAGGGACAGCTGCAGTGAACTTGTGGGTTGCAGAGAAGAATTGCTATGACTACAACAGCAATACTTGTGTTGGGGGACAGTGCTTGCACTATACTCAAGTTGTGTGGCGAAATTCAGTTCGTCCTGGGTGTGCTAGAGTTCAGTGCAATAACGGGTGGTGGTTTGTCACTTGCAACTATGATCCTCCAGGCAATTATGATGGACAACGCCCTTATTAGTGAAGCTGGAATTGGGCACCTCTAACTCCTAAGCCTTCACTAATACTAAGAGAAAATAAAGATAAATAAAGAATGTATCGATCATGGGGGGATATTGGGCTTTTGCCCTTATTTTGCAAAAATAACAGCAATATATCTCTGTTTTGATACTATTTAGGTCTGTGTCCCTGTTTTGAAACTCGATTTTAACAAAATCAAATTACAAGTGGAACTCGACATTACTAATGTTGAGTTCTATGCATATTTTGTCACTTATTTTATTTTTTATTTTTTTTTAAAATTAAACGAAACTCGACTTTTGCAAAGTCGAGTTTCAATTAAAAATTTACATATAACTCGATTTTGAGGATATCGAGTTTTATATCGAACTCAATTTTGTTAAAATAGAGTTTCAAAAACAGGAACACGAATCTAAATAGTTTCAAAACAGGGACATATTGCTATTATTTTTGCAAAATAAGAGCAAAAACCCAATATCCCCTCAATCATAGTAATAAAAGATGGTTACAGTACTCTGCTTTTAGTAGCCACTGAACATTTATTTTAGCTTCTCAAAAGTTGTTATGCACTCCCTTACTGTTTTAAAGAATATGCATCTTTTCTCTAATTCGAGGCTTTGACATGACTTTGAGTTCCAATGAAGTGATATTGGTGGTAACGGTAAATTTTGTAGTGTCTCATCCCATATGTGTAATTTTGAATCCAACCTCCCCTTCCCCACCATCTATTTCTTAAATAAATAAATAAAATAAGCCTTTACATGACTAAAATTGTCGTTTGACATGAACATATACCAAATGTTATTGAAGGCTAACACTATCTTTATCTCCCTCTTCCCAGGTTCTTGCTTTAACATACTAATTCTAGCCAGGAAATAGCCATTTTCTTTTGACATATAGAAGACTAAATATGTAAGACTAAATTAATTTATTAATTAATTTGGTGGCCCACATGATAAGGCACATGTGATAAGTTAGAAGTTTAATGGGATATAGATATATCCGTTAGTGTCTTATCTAATTGGTCAATTAGAGAAATGGTTTCCTAACGTGACTCCAACCTTAATGGTAAGTGGAGATTAAAGTAAACTAGGAAACTAGTCCTCTCTCTACCCATTAAGGTATTCAGTTTTTCCCATCACAGAGTGAATCTAAATGAACTGAGTGTAACAGCAAAAAGGGTGAAGAGAGAGAAAACCAATCCTACAGAGAATTATTATTATTCACTGGATCTCAAGAGAATTGCAAAAATAGATCCAGGTAAGTCTCATGACTTTTTATTGTGTTTTATATCAATGTAAAATACATGATAGTTCTAGATCCTGAAGTTAAAGTAGTTGTGAATGTTTAGCAACACAAAGTATTTTAAGTTTTACATGTGGTATCAGAGCCTACTTTTTAGAATTATCATGTTTTTTTCCATTAAAGGATGTATAAACATTTGTGGTGATAGAATCCATGTGGTGAATCAGGGGCGGAGCCAGGGGGATTGAGAGGGTGCAACTGCCCCGCTGACTCCTCTGAAACTTTCTTAGCTATAGGCATATGAGAAAAGTTTGCCCCCTCTGATTCATTAAATATTTAATTTGCCTTTTGTATTACGAAGTATACTTACTGAATGTTTGAAATTGAATCTAAAGCATATCAAGGCACACTTGGCCGAATCACTGTGTTTGACATGAGATTGGTTTCATGTTTCAATTCTATGTATTAAATCCTTTAATATTATTTAAAAGGCATAATGATTGGCTTGGCCGAAAAAATTTTTATGTTCAGCAGATTGTATTCCTTTAGCATTTACAATGCTTAAAATATTTAAATGACAGGCCTGTAATTGGCTATATTATTTTGAATATACCCGGTTGATTAATGTATGGGCAACGTCATTAATCTTGATTTATGGTACGGTTTGTTAGTCACCAAAGTGGCCAGACTAGAATGACACATAGATAACAAGTCAAATAATTGAGATTAATACCTATACCTTAGTGTTTGTGTGTTCTAATAAATATTATTGTTTCCTCAACAAAAAAAAAAATTATCGAGATGTTTATCCTACATCAGTTGTGTGTGTTAGAGTTTTAATCCTTATAACCCCAGGCTACTACTACAAAGGTTAGGCCCTTCTATAGTAGTACTCTGGTTATGTAATGTACATATTAGAAGCCTGTTTTAAAAAAAAACTCTATATCTTACTTTTGTATTTGTGTGTTCTTCCTATTTTGCTTCATTCACATGCTTCATTTGTTCCCATAATGAATGGAACAAATTTCTTACTGATCAAGACCATACTTCCTAAGACTAATACTGCTGTAAACTTACCACCATGAAATTTGATGGTAGGTGTGGGATGCATGAGCATGTCATTGAAATGGTAAATTTGGCTGCTCAACTAAAGACTTTAGGGATGAATGTGGATGACTTTTTCCTTGTTCAGTTTATATTGAACTCCTTGCCTTCTCAATATGGGCCATTTCAGATTAATTATAACACTATGAAGGATAAGTGGAATGTTAATCAATTGACTAGTATGCTCAATCAAGAGAAGTCAAGGCTTAAGCAACTTGAACAACATTCAGTTCATCTCGCAGGTCAAGAAGCTGAAAGAAAATTGAGGAAGCCTAAAAAGGGAAAAAAGAATAGACCACACAAGTCTAATGTGCCTAATGTACCTCAAGCCCAAAAGAAGGAAGATGGCAATTGTTAGGCTCTAAAGACTTAGGATTTTATGTACTTAGAACTCTAATGTGTATTGTTGGCAAACCATGATCAAAACAGGTTGTTTAGTCTTGTTTAGACTTGCTCAAAGTTGGTTCTTTTATGTAAAGTTGGAATCCAATGGCTGTAGTAGTATTTGTTACTTTCGGCCTGGCTCAATCGATCGAAGCTTAGACTCGATTGATCGAAAGCTGGCCAGATTGTTTGTTTCGCAGAATTTCCAACTCAGCCCTAACTCCTAAAACGTTTAGGGTTTTATGTTTTTGCCCTAGGTATAATAGACAAAACCTAGCCACGTTGTAGTGCTTGCTCATGTTGCTCATATTGCTATTTTTGTGTGAATCTCTTGTGAGATCTTTGAGGAGCTTTCCTTCGCATAAACTTATGGTTGTCCAGCAGAGGCTAGAATTTATAATCCACATGAAAAGAAATTAGACTCAAGAACAATCAGTGGCTACTTTATTGGTTACCTTGAAAAATCTAAAGGGTATAGGTTTTACTAACGTAACCATACAAGAATTGTAGAAACCAGTAATGCCAGATTCATTGAAAATGGTGAAATCAGTGGGAGTGATAATCCACGAAATATGGATATTCAAGAAGTTAGGGTGCAAGTTCCATTACCCATAACTTCAAAGGAAATTATTGTTCCAATAGTTGTTGAATAGCCAAACTACATTGATCAACAAATTATTGATCCATCACTCCATAATGAGATTGTCATCAATGAATAGGTGGTAAAAGAACCACAAGAAGTAGTATTAAGAAGATCTCAAAGAGATGGGCGGACTGCTATTTCTGATGATTATGTGGTTTATCTCCAAAAATCTAATTATGATATAGGATCAAGTAAGGATCCGGTTTCTTTTTCACAAGCCATGGCATGTATTGATTCTACTAAATGGATTGATACGATGAAAGATGAGTTAAAATCAATGGACTAGAATCAAGTCTAAGATCTCGTTGAACTGCCTAAAGGATACAAGAAAGTTGGTTGTAAGTGGTCTTCAAGACCAAACGCGACTCGAAGGGCAATATCGAATGATTTAAAACCAGACTTGTCGCCAAAGGTTTCACTTAGAAAGAAGGCATTGATTATAAAGAGACCTTCTCCCCTGTATCCAAGAAGGACTCACTTAGAATTATTATGGCATTGGTGGCTCATTATGACTTGGAGTTGCACCAAATGGAGTAAAAACTACTTTCTTAAATGGGAGTTTAGAGGAAGAAGTCTATATGGATCAACCTGAAGGTTTCTCCATTGAAGGAAAGGAACACTTAGCTTGCAAACTTAAGAAGTCAATATATGGACTTAAAACAAACTTCCCGATAATGGTACCTTAAGTTTAATGATACCATTACTTCCTTTGGATTTAAGGAAAACATTGTTGATTAGTGTATTTATCTAAAGGTGAGCAGGAGTAAGTTTATATTTTGATTTTCTATGTTGATGATATTTTGCTTGCTAGTAGTGATCTTGGTTTATTGCATGAAACCAAGAAGTTTCTCTCTAAGAATTTTGAAATGAAAGATATGGGTGAGGCAACTTATGTGATAGGAATTGAAATATTCTGGGATAGATCACGTGGATTGTTAGGGTTGTCTCAAAAAGAATATATTGAAAGAATTCTAGAGAGATTCAATATAAAGAAACATTCTACCGAAGTTGCTCCTATTCAAAAAGGGGACAAATTTAGCCTTATGCAATACCTACAAAATTATTTGGAATGTAAACAAATGGAAGGAATTCCTTATACTTTTGCAGTAGGAAGTTTAATGTATGCACAAACTTGCACTAGGCCAAACATTAGTTTTGCAGTTAGTATGTTAGGTAGATACCAAAGCCATCCTGGAATGGATCATTGGAAAGCTGCAAAGAAAGTGATGAGTTACTTGCAGGGCACAAAGGACTACATGCTCACATTTAGGAGATTTGATAGTCTAGAGGTGACTGGCTACTCAGATTCAGATTTTGCTGGATGCATTGATAGTAAAAAGTCGACTTTTGGTTATTTGTTCTGTTGGCTGGAGGAGCAATATCATGGAAAAGTTCAAAACAAACTATCACTGCTACATCCACTATGGAGTTGAATTTATAGCATGCTTTGAGGCCACAATTCATGGATTGTGGTTGCGAAATTTTATCTCAAGACTTAGGGTTATTTACTCTATTTTTAGGCCACTAAGAATTTATTGTGATAATTCTACAGCTGTGTCTTTCTCTAAGAATGACAAGTATTCTAATGGCTTGAAACACATGGAATTGAAATATTTTGTTGTTAAGGAAAAGGTTCAGAAACAATGAGTGTCAATAGAGCACATAAGTACACAACTTATGATTGCAGACTCATTAACAAAGGGGCTACCTCCAAAGACATTTAAGGAACTTGTCAATAGAATGGGTTATTTGTGATGAATTGTTGGTGTTATATTAATGTGATGAATTGTTTTATGTCATTTATGTTATTTGACACTTGGAGATATCATAATGTGTTTTTGATTATTCATGTTTTATGTTATGTATATACATGTATGATAATGAATGAATGATAATAGGAATAGTCTTTGGAAATGAGACATTATTGTAGACCTTTTATATTCCCTTCTCATTTATAGACTATGTTAGACAGGCTGCTAGTGTTGTGGTACATGGGAACTATGTCACATAATTGATATGGAACCACCATGACTTGCATTAGTGGGTTGTTTAATTGTAGTATTATGGTGACCAAATTAAAAAAGACTGGATATGTATTATTTTGCACCTAACGTTTCCTTTATTAAACCTTTGTACAAGTCCAAATTTGTGCACATATCCTACGGGAATTGAACATGCAGTCACGATAGAAGAGGTAGAGGTAGAGAAAGAGACCAAGGTCACCCCGAGGCAAAAGCCTCATCAATACAATTAGAGATAGAGATGGAAGACGGGTATTACCCGAAGAAGTTTGAGGCAAGAGCCCCAGATGGACACCTCAGATATGTATCCTTTTAAGCTCATAAGAGCACACCACAGATATGTATCCTTTTAAGCTCATAATAGCACCCTTGTTTGTTTGGTTGATGGTTGCGGCCGTTGACCTTGTTTGTTTTTCTTTTTTAGTGACTCTAGGATAGTGAGTCACTCGCCTTTTGCTTACAATTGGCAAAACAAGTTTAGTGAACTTGTCGTTGCTCATTTCCCAAGCAACAAAGGTGGGAATTCAAACATACTAATCCCATGCAACTCTTCGGAGTTGCACCCTGCCCCATGTGCGTGATCTGTGTCGTGTGCGTGGGTTGGACCCGAGCCGTACGTCAAACAAAATGTTGTCTCTTATTCTTTTAACCGATTAGTGAAGCTCACAAATCAAAAGAAAGGAATCTGTAGACACCACATTTTGTACCCATTACGACTTGGGCCCCTATTCCCCAATGATGCTGAAATTCTAAGACCCGAGGAAGGCTTAGGGCCTAATTAGATGTTAAATTGACTTAAGGAATGTTAAAATGGAAAATATAACTTTTTATAAGAAAATAAATCATTTTTGGAAAATAAAAGGCCACGAAAACCCTAGGCCTGCACACGTAGACACGGAATTGCACACATAGGCCAGATGCATGCATACGCAAGCACAAACCTATGCACACATGTAAGGTTCCAAGAGCTATGAAAGACAAGTTTTCTACATTAAAGTTAAGGTTTGGAACGAATCCCACATCGTCTGAAAATCGTTCCAAACCCCATTTTCAAAATATAAATAACCATATATAGTACCTTTTCAAAAACACACAGAAATCTTAAGGGAAAACACAAAGATTCACTAGAAATAGTGAATCAAAGAGGGAGTTTTTCACAAAACATCCTCAAGTCAATTTTCTTTTAATTGGGATCTTTTCTGGTCTTGATCTTCGAGTTTTGAAGTTTACTAATCATTTTTATTTGGTTGTAAATAGATTTGACTGAGGGGAATGGTCAAAATCAAACCAAAGAGCTTTTTTTTAGGTATTAAGTTCTAAGCTTTTCTTTTTATTTTTTGAATTTATTTCTGTTTTTAATCTTGTTTCTTTGTTTGTTTATGCTTATATGTTTGTTTATCTTAGTTTTATTCTGTCTTTACGTTTTTAAGCATGTTAGGTTGCTAGCTTCCTTTAATTTAAAGTATTGCTCCATTTTTTGTGTTTGCTACATTCTGGGTTAGGGTTCTTGAGTAAGCCTGCATACGCATGCATCCTGTATGCACACACAGGTTAAAGTATGTGTATGCATGCAGTTGGCTTGCACACGTAGGCCCCAGCATGTGCACGCTTACTTTTGTCCAAAAACTCTAATTCAGGTTTCTGCTTCTTTTTCTTTGTTTATCTCACATGATAGGCTTCTGTTTTGACCCCCTTTTTGTATATATGAGTTTCCATTTCATTATTTATTTGCTTGTTTGCCTTTAACATTATTAGATGAGGGTTTCTTTTTGTTTCTTGTTTAATATACCATGAACATGAATTCACATGCCCATCCATTGATGCATAAGTGCTGAGATGCAGCAAAGTAAGTGAGGTAAGTCATGCATTCACATGAACATGCATTTGTTTGTTATAAAAGCTTTATCTTTCTTTGATGAACATGTATATATTAGTCCATATGTCATGCTTTAAGATGATTTGCTTTGCTGCCCATGTTTCTACCTTGATTTGATATGTATATGTTCCTGCCTTGGATGTAACATGATGGTGTGATGCTAGATGTAGGTTAGGATGATATGAGATGACATAATAGATGTATGGTTAGGGTTTTTGGGATGATTGATGCCATATTGATTGTTAGATGCATGTTAGTGTGTGTGTGAGTTTAGTATGCAATATTGAATATGTCTTTAATAGGATTAAGACGTAAGACCATGGTTTTAAAAACCGAACCGGGCATCAAACCGTTTTTTTCCCAATTTTCGGTTCAACCCCGGTTTTTGACCGGTTTTCCGGTTGTTGACCGGTTTTTGACCGGTTTTGAGGCTTTTAACCGGACCGGATTGACTACCGGTTCCCGGTTGAACCGGTCGGACCGGCCGGTCCGGTTCGGTTTTTAAAACAGTGGGTAAGACACAATGACTGGAAGCCAACCCACGGGTTGGGTGATCTTGGATGCCTAACACCTTCCCAAAACCGTACCTAAACTCCGAACTCATACTCTGGTAGTAAGATCAGTTCTTCCACTTAAAGGGTGCTATATACACGATTCCTAAGCCATAAAACTAGGTGGCGACTCCAAACCCCTTTCTCCACCTCGATCCACTTGACCGAGGCGTACTCCCCCTTTTCCTTGTCAGGAGGAGAGGAAAGAACCCGCTGCGCTCACAAGATTACAGTTCTGCTTTTTAGTAAAGAGTTATATATAGCAAATCCACCACCTTCATTCTTGAAAGCTCGAAAATGTGTTAAAAACACACGAGCGGTTTAGACCCCCAAATTCAAATTACGGCTTGGTTGATTTTACACTAACTTACTAACAAGTGCGGAATAGTGCAAACACAAGCGTATAAACAAACAACTACTCTAATCCATAAATTAAAGCAACACAGCAGTAAAAATGAAATGAACAAGAGTAGGGAAGAAGGATGCAAACACAAATAACACCGAGACGTGTTATCGAAGAGGAAACCGAAGAACTCGGCGAAAAACCTCTCCGCCGCCCTCCAAGCGGAAATCGATCCACTAGACAATCAGTTGGGATACATGGATTAGCAAAAGACCCTCCAAGCCTAGTCTACCCGATGTACCTAAGCCCTCCAAGCTCCTACTCCAACAAGGCTTCTCGGAACCGTGTCTTGTCCTAGTTATCCGGATCCCGCAACAAGCTCCATGTTGCATCTGCCATTGAAGGCTCCTTCCAATGCTTCCCAGCAGCACCAAAAACGTCACTCAGCACTCTCTAAGGTGTGTCAAGTGTTTGGGCTATCAACCTCTCAAAGATATGGACAATGGAGAGGGAATGGTTGAGGAGATACCACAAGCAAAATGTTTAGAGAAGGTGGGGAAGACAATCTCTAATTACCAATGTGTTTGGCTAGGGTTTTTCTCTCTGAAGCATCCCTCAACAATTGTGGGTAAGGGTGATATATATAGGAGGGGTGCAAAAGGTGTGACTCAAAAAGTACAGGCTGGCAGAACAGCTAGTCTCGCGGGTGTCTCGCGGGAAGGCCTTACCCGCGAGATACTCGCGAGACACAGTTGTCTCCACCTGGCATGACTCTTCGCATTCCATCATGTGCCTGGCACATGCTTCACTTCGCGGGAAGCTTGATCGCGACATACCCGCGAGATACCCGCGAGAATCCTTTTCTTCTTCAAATGCTTGAGTCTTCAACACTCTTTCTCTCACACACCCCTTACATCAAGTCCCACAACAAATACAGGGTATTAAACGATTGAACATGATTACAATCAAATTTGGCACGGAATAAAAGCCAACAAATACACAGTTGTAAATTACAACTTTACAATCTCCCCCTTTGGCTATTCCGTGACAAAACCCTAAAACAGACTCTAGACTTAAACGTGAGTTTGGGAACAAAGGCAAAACTCACTCACACCTAATTCTAGATTCTGAAAAGCTCTTGAACATATGAACCAGTATCTCCTGAAATACAACAACACACTAATATCATTGCATGTAGAAAACTTGAAATGCATATGGAGCAATAAAGAAAACAGGATCAAGCTATATGAAATAGAAACACTAGATCATGGCAAGATCAAACAAGTAATCACTATACACAAGCAATTACTATGCTCATTTACACATGAAATGAACATCCGGATATGCAAGATGATAAGCTCATTTGAAGAGAATCATTTGCAACTCCAACACTCAACCAATGCGAAATACACGAAGTATTTGCATCTAGGAACAATCCTACTAGGGCACAAGAGTGATGTACTTGAAGAAACAATGCATGACATTGAACTACAAGCAAACATGCATCAAGGTTGCATAAGCATGGTATAGCAAATGCATGGCACAAACCACAAAGACCTACAAATTTTATGCATGGAACAAACCCTTAAAGCTTACATAAGCAACATGGGTACAAGAAAATGCCACATAGCACATATGCCACAAAGCATAGAACAAAAAAAACACAAACTACTGAAAATATACCGAAATTAATACTAAAGTTAAAACCATAAGTGTCAGAAGTATAAACTTAAAAACAGTAAGACATTAACTATAAACCAAGTAAAAACTTAGTAAACCCGTCTGTAAAAACCAATAACCAATAACCAATATCTAAGCTATGCTCCCCCTAAGGCTGTGCAAGCTCTTGTTCATCAGCTCCCCCTCAAAATTTTCTCCCCCTTTTTGACCGGAATGGCCAAAGGACTAGAATTGGTCGGAGTCGGAGTCTGAACCCTGTGTAGGGGATAAGCTCTGAATCTGAGTGGATAGAGTGGTGATCTGCTCCTGAAGGTAAGCAAACTGATCGGCTGTGTGCTGTACATGAGTGTCAAGCACTGTGGACATGAGATCCATCTTTGCTAGGATCTGATCAAGCTTGCTGAGACCCTGTGGTTGTGCTGGAGCAGAAGATGAAGGCTGATCAGTCTCTGGGGCAGAAGTGAACCTGTCAATCTCCTCCTCAGTATCTCCACCCTCCTCTGGGATATCCTGAGGGGCACCCCTAGGCGGTGGAATGAGATGAGGACCAGTCTTCGGGCCTTTGATGTGTGCTGTGCTCCGAGTCAGAGTGTTTGCACCAATGGGGTAATCCCTCTGAACAACAGTGAGGCCACTAGGAAACTTCAGCTTTGTCTTGGCAATGAGACCCATGATCAGTGAGGGAAAGGGCATTATTGTTCTGGAATTCTGCTTCTTGATGCTCTTCTTCAGAATGTGAAAGATGTGGCTGCAGATATCAATTTCCTTGTGAGTAAAGAGGTCATAGAGAAACCTCGTCCTTGGAGCCGAGAGAGTAGTGAGGTTGGTGACCGGATACAGGTTATGGATCATGACATAGCTGAGAGTTCTCATTTCTGGAGAGAACTTGAGAGTGTCCATTGATGATTTCTTTGGAACTCCACCAAGTGCTGATATCATCTCCGTGATATGCCCCAATTTCTCATCATATTGAGTTGTCATTGGCTGTGAGGGAGGACGAATCTCCAAGAAGTCTTGAATGCTGTCCCTTGTGATCTCAAATTCCTTGCGCCTCACCCAGCAAAGAATCTTATTCTCTTCCACCTCAGCATTGGAGAAGAATTCTCTGATTATCTCTGAGTACACAGTTCCAATAGGATTCAGCAGTTTGGTCCAAGTCCGTTCTTTGAATGCATCTGGAATGCACGTGTTCTCAAGCTCTTCCAACTGCACCACCCTTTCCATGACAATGGTTGCTCTCTTGTAGCAATCATTGTACTTCATATCTGCCTCTGCGGATTTGAAGTTATCGGAGTCAGTACGAGCACGCTTGGGACCCTTCTTCTTGGTACCGGCATGCTTGGTGGGAGACATCTGTACAAGAGGACATAACACAAAAAGCACAAGTGCACACAACACAAGAACAAAACTTGATTAGATTCAAGTTAGTTTAAATCAAAATGTGATACTACCAAAAACAGAGTAGCATTCAAAACAGGGCATGACCAATTCATATACGCATGCTACACAACATACATCCTTAAACTAAAACACAAATGCATGAACAAAAAGACAATTTGCATGAAATTAAATTATTGTGCAAGTGTGTGTTTGTGTGTATGCATATGTGTGTGTAACATGAACTGCATGAGTGTGTGTCTAGAGGGTACCTAGGTGTTTGCCAAGTGAGTGCAACATGTGCAAGGTGTAATACACACATGATCAAAGATCAATTTTAGACCAAAACACGGTAAGGTATATGGAAACCTTGAAATTGGGACTCACTTGAGACCAATTAGGCACAACAATGTCATTTAGACATTCAATCAAACACCTAATGTGCATAACAACACTTTAAGTATGAACAATGCATGAACATGGTGAAAATATGCCTAAATACACTTTAAAATGCCACAAGGGGCCAACACAGATGCAATAAGATCAAAAGAAACAAAACCCAATCAAAGATTTAACACAAACATTGCCCAATTTAGAAAACCAACCCAAAAATTCGAAAATCCCCAATCATCATAACCCTAACTAAAAATTTCTGCATAATCTAAGTAAAAACTTAAAAAGAAGTGAATGATCAACATACCTTGAAGAAGAAAATGCAGAAAAAGGCTTGATTTGGAGAGGGATTTTGATGAAATAGTGTTTTTGGGTAGAGAGAGTTTCGAAGAAAAGAGAAGAGGGAAGTTTTATGTTTTGAAAAACTGTCACATCAGCCCTTTAAAAACTGAAAACACGCGTTTTTCGCGGGATAGGGAGCCGCGAGACAGTCGCGAGACAACCGCGAAAAGTGCCACTGAAGCACAAAATTTTCGCGAGAAGCTCTAAGTCGCGAGACAGTCGCGAAACAGTCGCGAGACAGTCGCGAAACAGTCGCGAGATTCTCTGTCTGATTTTTAGAAAATCTCAGTTTTTGCCAAACAGCTTTTCGCGAGAAGCTGTTGGTCGCGAGACAGTCGCGAGACAGTCGCGAAATAACCCCTGAACCAGTTTTCTGAAGAAAAACACACAGAATGCAATTTGACCAAAAAGAAACACAAGAAAGTCTAAAATCACTTTCAAAAACAAATAAAACTCACAAAAATCTTTTTGGATTTGATCAACAAAGATTGAGCATGTGAAACACATTTAATCAAGTACAATCACACAAATGATTATGACATTCATAGAACATAGACTTGTGTGTTGTGTGTGGATATCAAAAATGAGATAGTCCTTAGACCAATGTGAGGCTTCAATGATCAATTCAATCAAGGCATACACAACTAGCACTAGATTATGTGACCTATCTCAATTATGGAAACATGCATATATGACCTCCCACACGAACTTGATAACAATTCATTGAAGCTTTTCATTTGGCTCCATTCTTAACACTTCATTTGCAACTTTTGAGCAAAGAGAATCACATTTAGAGAGAGATGCCTGAAATTTTTGATATTTCAATTGATGAGTTAGCCTTTGGCTTTTTGGGCATCATACATTTTATTTTGGTCGCTTTCCCTTTTTCCTAGTCGAATACTAGTTTGTGCGACAGGCTTTTGCAGCTCTATATCTCTTTTCATTTGGAGATTTACATTTAGAGAGCTCTTTTAAGCAAGAAAAATAAAAGTGGGAAGATATATAGGCATGAGTCTATGCATGTATCAAGATCAACACAACCATTCACTAATCATTCATGACAGGGTTGAAGATCTATTTACAACCGTCACATAGATTTCAGAATTTCTTCCACTATGATATGAGTGCATGAGGGACAAGCTAAGCTCGTTAAATGCACAAAGCCATAAGTACAAAGGTACAAGGCAAAACATGATTTGAGACAAAACTCAACAAAGTGATCAAACTTTTTAGATTTTATAATTTTTATGGGTTTTTGAATTTTTTGAAACACACCCAAAACAGAACAAGAAAGGAAAAAAATAGTAAGTGCAAACCATGAAAGTAATGCATGATGCAATGCAACAACAAATGTCCCTAAACATGGAAAGAATTAATGCATGGACATATTATAGTACTTATGCATGAGTACCCCTCTTCACCCACACGTCACGTGCGTTTGGGGTGATATCCTTGACGGATTGGGTACGAGAGTTTGGACTTTCAAACCTCCTGGTGAAACTCTCCAAGCAAGTGGTGAAGGCACCGATCATCTTCATCACGTCTGTCACTCCGGCATCACGAGTTTGGCTTCTTGAGTTCTCACCACCCCAAGCTCTATTGTCATTCCTTCTTCCACGTGATCGAGGAATGCTTGCATTATTGTCTGCTCTCAATTTTTGACAGTTGGGTCTGGTGTGTCCTTGCAATCCGCAATAGTGACACACATAATCCGTTCTAGGACCCCGTTGAGGTCTTGAGAGAGATCTTGCTCTGGTTTCGTGTCTACCTCCAGCTTGATTTCGAGGCTTATTCATCATCCGTTGCTCATTTACATTCTTCTTTTCAACCTTAACATTCTCAGGAACGGCCTCCTCTACAATTTGCTCTACGGCCTTCACAAATTTCACTTCTTTGGTAGCTTTGACTGATGAGCTACTTCCTCCGGTATATCCCAATCCGGACTTGTCTGAAGAATGTTTTTGGGATGAGATAACATCATCCAACTTTCTGGAGGAGACCCTCTCTATCTTGGCTTGCGCTTGCACCACCTCTTGCTCAAGAAATCTGATCTTCAAGTATGCTTCTGACAGCTCACCATTCAGCCCTTCTATTTCGCATTTGGCCTCCTTATGTCTGATCATGAGACTTCGGTAGTCTTCCTCTGCTTTCTTCATTTTTCTCACAGCTGCCTTGGCTATTCTTGCATATTCCCCTGACTTCTCAAGAAGTGAGGAGTAATTCTCTTGAAGATTAGTTATATTCTCTTCCTCTTCAGCGTCTGATTCTTCCACAACTCCAGCAGATTCTGAATCAGAATGTTCACCAAGTTCCTTCTCAAGTGCACCCAAGTCATCCGAGGAATCTTCATGAGCAATAGTCATGAAAGCGGAGTAGTTTCCCTCACCGTCACAGCTCTCTTCCGAGTCAGAATCAGAAGATTCAGAGTCACTGAGCGTTGTAGCATATGCTTTTCCTTTTCCCCTCAGAAAATTCGGACACTCCTTCTTGAGATGTCCATGACCGTTGCACTCATAGCACACAATGTCTGGAGAGGGTTGATAGTCCTTTCCTTCTTTTCTCTTAAACTCTTTCTTATCACCTCTTGAAGAAGAGAACTTTTCTCTATTGAACGGTTTCCCACTGTTCTTCATTTTCAGAAACTTGCGGAAGTTCTTTGCAAGATATGCTACTTCTTTCTCCACTCCGTCTTCTTCGGAGGAATCATTCAATCTTTCGTTGATGGTTTTAAGAGCAAACGATTTGCTCGTTTTATGGGAAGGCAATCCCAGCTCATAGGTTTGGAGAGAACCGATCAGCTCTTGAATCTTAATCTCATCCAAGTCTTTGCTTTCTTCTATGGCTGTAACCTTTGCTCTAAAACTCTCAGGCAAGGACCTCAATATTTTTCTCACCACCTTAGTGTCTTCAATCTTCTCCCCAAGATTGAGTTTAGCAATGACAATTTCATTGAGCTTCCCATAGAATGAGTCAAATGGTTCATCATCACTCATCTTGAGTTCTTCAAATTTGGTGGTGAGCATTTGGAGCTTTGTATCCTTGACTTTCTTTGTACCCTCATAGGTAGTCTCCAAAATCTCCCAAGCTTCCTTGGCTACTGTCATATGAGAGATCCTGTGGAATTCATCAGGGGACACACCACAAAAGATAGCATTTAAAACTTTACTGTTAGCATTTGCTGCCGCAAGGGCTGCCTTATCCCAAGTGGACTTAGGAGCCACCGGCTTGGTCCAACCTATCTCAACCGCATCCCAAACGGTATCATCGATAGAACATAAGAATGCTCTCATTCTAACTTTCCAGAATGCATAATTGTTCCCATCAAAAAATGGTGGAACATTGAGCGATTGAGACCGGTCCATCTCAAGAAGGGTCAAGGATCACACTTAGGTAATTAAACCTCAGCAAGTGTACCCGCTCTGATACCAATTGAAAGCTCGAAAATGTGTTAAAAACACACGAGCGGTTTAGACCCCCAAATTCAAATTACGGCTTGGTTGATTTTACACTAACTTACTAACAAGTGCGGAATAGTGCAAACACAAGCGTATAAACAAACAACTACTCTAATCCATAAATTAAAGCAACACAGCAGTAAAAATGAAATGAACAAGAGTAGGGAAGAAGGATGCAAACACAAATAACACCGAGACGTGTTATCGAAGAGGAAACCGAAGAACTCGGCGAAAAACCTCTCCGCCGCCCTCCAAGCGGAAATCGATCCACTAGACAATCAGTTGGGATACATGGATTAGCAAAAGACCCTCCAAGCCTAGTCTACCCGATGTACCTAAGCCCTCCAAGCTCCTACTCCAACAAGGCTTCTCGGAACCGTGTCTTGTCCTAGTTATCCGGATCCCGCAACAAGCTCCATGTTGCATCTGCCATTGAAGGCTCCTTCCAATGCTTCCCAGCAGCACCAAAAACGTCACTCAGCACTCTCTAAGGTGTGTCAAGTGTTTGGGCTATCAACCTCTCAAAGATATGGACAATGGAGAGGGAATGGTTGAGGAGATACCACAAGCAAAATGTTTAGAGAAGGTGGGGAAGACAATCTCTAATTACCAATGTGTTTGGCTAGGGTTTTTCTCTCTGAAGCATCCCTCAACAATTGTGGGTAAGGGTGATATATATAGGAGGGGTGCAAAAGGTGTGACTCAAAAAGTACAGGCTGGCAGAACAGCTAGTCTCGCGGGTGTCTCGCGGGAAGGCCTTACCCGCGAGATACTCGCGAGACACAGTTGTCTCCACCTGGCATGACTCTTCGCATTCCATCATGTGCCTGGCACATGCTTCACTTCGCGGGAAGCTTGGTCGCGACATACCCGCGAGATACCCGCGAGAATCCTTTTCTTCTTCAAATGCTTGAGTCTTCAACACTCTTTCTCTCACACACCCCTTACATCAAGTCCCACAACAAATACAGGGTATTAAACGATTGAACATGATTACAATCAAATTTGGCACGGAATAAAAGCCAACAAATACACAGTTGTAAATTACAACTTTACAATTCTCTTTCCATCTTACAAGTTATTGATTGTCCCGATAATAAGAGGATTTAGTTTATTAAAATACACCAACTCACCAACATAAAATATTTTATTGGCAACTAAGTTGGCTTCTTCTACCGTGAATGGTAGTAGCATTTATACATCTTTTGGGCTGCTTGGTAGGTGATCAGAAGAGACCAAAATGTCTCAGTTTTTGCTAACCCTTTTGGTTTTCATCAAACATAGCAAACAAGTAAGTTTGTAATGTAATGGTCACAGGCCTTTTTAGAGTTCCATTCTTCACATGACTGATCAAAATTTTGTAATAATTGCTTGCATTGATCAATTGTTGTTGCTACACCCACCCGTTGAATGGCCAACCATTCTCAACTGTTGCTCCATTATAATAACACTTGCATAAACTCCACCAGTCTTCTCAACTTTGTATTCTAATCCACTAAAAAAGTAGTACTAATATCAACATGTGAAGACACCCCATTTTTCATCAACCATTTAACATCGTCTGCATTGCATTGTATATTATCATCATCTCATGTCTCCAAGGCAAAGACTGTAATTTTGACTATTTGATCTCAAAATACTTTTCATAAAACAAACCTAAAGGTCACAATAATCAAAATGACAGTTTAAGAGCATTAATCAGAACACCAAATTAAAAGATATTAAAAAAAATCAAGTTTTAACAGTGAACTACTGTGTGAGCCTCCTTCCCCAAGGTGACTTATTAGCCCTGAGGACAGGCCCCCAATTTATTTCTATAACATGGGTAATGTGATTCCTACAATGGGAAGACCTTCTGAGGCCAATCAAGCGCCCTAAATGACAGAGTGTATGGTCTAGCCCGTATCTTTCGACCCCTTTCGTATCTCCCTCGAGGAATCCTCTTCTGTTCTTCTTCACAATTCTCTCTCATGTATGTCTCTCACCCTTTGTTTTTCCAACCCCCTTTTCTCACTCCTTCAGCCCCTATTTATAGACTTCCATTAGTGGGTTAGTCATGATGGTGGGGAGGCTTTTGAAGTGGGTGGGGCCCTTCTAGAATAAATTCCTGACAAGATGGGACCCACTTTTCAAGACAGATGTGACTGTCTTGAAACTTGCAACCGCTGCCGTTTAGTTCTTGGCAGACAATATCCCCCAAGGCAATGTTGTGCCAATTAGTGATGTCCTGGATATGTATCTAGCTTCTGGACCGGTGTGGTATACAATCCGTTATTGGGCTCGAGGTTTGCAGTTCACTGGAATGGATGGGCTAGGCCTTTATGTCTCGCCTGTGCATTGGGCTGGGCCTCAATACCATGCCCATACAATTACACTTGCATGAAACCGGTCCCAACCATAGGTGATTATGATCTCTTTATTTATTTATTTATTTTTGAGAGAATGATCTCTTTATTCTAATTAGTCTAACTTTAATCCAACTTAAATTAAATAATGTGTCATATTCTCATTGGTTGATAAAAATTTTTATGATAAGGTTGAATGTATCTAATTTAATCCAAAATCAAAGCATTTATTAATTCCCGACAAAATAAGCAGAAATTAATTGATTAATTACACAAGTAATTAATTAATTAAACAAGTTTAGAACTAAGAGAAATGCTAGCGCATACGTTTGCGACTATGGTTAATAATCCATTTAAAAAAAAATTATGGGAATAAAATAAAATAAAAAAATTAATATTTTGACAGCTTTTTTCATTTTCCATAAAAGTTATGTCAAAACTTTCCTAAAATAGATTATTAATCATGTTCTAAGGACACCCGTTAGCATGACCTTAAAATTAATTTGCTAACTTTGAGGACAAAAAAAAAAAAAAAATCAGAAAATGAAGTTAAAATTTGAAAGAAATCAAATTACAACTGAAACGGAAAGAGACAGATCCGAAAATGAAAAGATTCAAGACTGGATGATTAAAACAAGTAATTTATAATTCTTTTAAATATTTTGATTTTAAACTCTCAAATCTGAACGCAACTTTAGAGATACTTTTTTTTTTTTTTTTTCATTTTTTTGTAGAGAACTTTAAAGATAAGTAAATGCATAATAGTGGGAAAATTCAATGTTTCACATTGTAAAGAAAAATCACGAGTGAGTACCACTAGACCAACTCTTTGGGAGTTATACTTGTTCTAAGTTGCTTGTTGCATATTGTTTTCACTATATATAAATATAGCCAAAGTTGATAGAAAATCCAATTAGATTCTTAACTGGATTCTCAATTTTGTGTCACGTATCCATCTAAATTTTTTTTTTTTTTTAGTCAAGCGAGTTATTGGGTTCAAAATCTGAAAATATTATTCATAACTTTGCTCTACAATCCCTAGAAACCTCAAAATTCTCTCTCTCTCTCATACCTGTTGATCTCTAAAGGGATTTTTTTTTTTTTTCTTTTACCTTCCCTCATGCTTATCTACAAAGGTTGTCCATCTTCCTATCAAACACAAACACCATATTTCTCCCTCTCTTACCTTTTTCAAGTGCTAAAGGTCTCTAAAACACTAAATTTCTATCCCATTTTAAATCATAACACTTTACTATTTCTAATAGGATAAGAAATAGTTTCCGAAAACCAAAAACACAACTTAAATTGTTTACCAGAAAAAAGATGCAAACTAAACTACTTCAATTCGACACACTACATCTCTTTTTTTTTCTTTTTAGAAAAATAATAATAATAACATTTATCAAACCTCGTGCATTGCAAGGGTTACATGCTAGCATCCATAATATAAAGAGACTAATTTCATGCTCTATAGGGATAATTTTGGTCCAAATTCTCACATTCCATCTGTTGAAGATAAAAAAAAAGGCATATTAGAAGTAATTTATGATTTTTTTTCACCATTTTTTCAAGCAACTCACAAATTATATTTGTATAAGAATCTTATTCATTAGAAGAGTTATTTAATTTAACATTTAGAGGGGGTACATGGCACGGGGCACACTTATTTAAATTAAACGAATATCCATGGTTAACCACACTAGCTAACCAAAACTAATTTGGTACTTGGGTTGTTTATCAGGAGAGAAGACACCAAAATGTTGCTCAATTACTGATCCAGTCTTGAGGTTTTCATCAAACATGGCAAACAAATATGTTTCTATTGCTTGCCCAGACTTCTTTGGAGTCCCACCCTTCACATGATTAATCAAATTCTTGTAGTAAGTGCCTGCATTGACAACTGTAGCTGCAGTATCACCTTCAGATGGCCAACCACTCTCTGATACTACAATTTGTAGATTAGGTGCACCAGCTTTCTCAAGAGCAGAATAGAGTGAATCCAACAGTGCATCAAAAAGATTTTGGTATTGAAGACTACCATCTGTTACCACAACCCCTGGTGAAGTAAATAAGGCATATGGAAGGCTTATATCTTGAGGATTATTGGTATAGCTAAAGTAAGGGTAAATATTGGCTAAAAGTGGTGCCCCATTACTGACTAGGAAGTTGATGATTGGGCTTATATATGAATTTGCAGCAGCACTAAATGAACCCGCTGATGGAGGGTAAGAATTTCCCAACAAAGTTGTATCTATAGCTGTTGAAACCTTAATCTGATTTTGTAAATTGGCAGCTACAATTGCATTATGAATGTTTTGCATGGCAGGTAGAACAAATTGAGCTTCAGCATCACCAGGATGTACTTCATTCCCAACAGCAATGTATTTGAATTTGACATCCGAGTAGTTTCTTATGTTGTTTTGGACCCAATTTGTTGCAGCTGTAGCATCAGTGAGCGCTTGAAGATTGTTGTTAAGGATCCCAATGATGAGTTCTATGTTTGATCCTTTAAGGGCGTTGAGAGTTGTTTGATCTGGGTCATATATCCTCATGCTCCCAATGCCATTGCTTTTATACAGATCAACAACTTCTCCATCAGTCGGTAGATTGTTTCCATTTTTTCCATAACATACACCCACAGATTGTGCACCTGCATCAAAGTTGTGACAGATTTTGATAAGTAAGTAAACATTGGCAAAGGGCTGGGGAGAAGAACTAATTTCAGGTTCTTTTAATATTTGTGTTCCTATAATCATGTGGTGAGAAAGATTTGAAAAAAAAAGTTTTGAATGGTATATAGTAACAATTTTGATCTAAAGTGAAAGAGATGTGGAAACCATATATACCTGTTAATTCTAGCCCAGCTATCCAAAAACCAATAAGGAGCAACATTGGAGCCATGGGGAAAAGGAAATGAAAAACTAACTCTTTATGCTTAACACAGATATCTCTACTATTGCTATCTCTATAACCTATCCCTTCATTTATTTATAGGCTAGAGAATGCATTGGGATTTTAGAGTTTTAGTCAGTGTCGCATGAAAAATTCTTAGGTACTTTCGGAAACATGGAAAAATTGTACTTCGTCCTCTCATATTCATGGTGGTCCCTACCTTAAATTTAATTAGTAAACCCCATGAGAAAGTATCATTTTTTGTGTTCTGAGAATACCTAAAAATTACCCATGCAATACTAAAATGACTCCGTCAATCACTCCAGGCATAGATATCCATGTACATGTACCATTGACCAATTGTTGCAAGCAAATAGCAAAGTTCAAAATCCTTATTACTAGACACGTAAGTATTACACAATTAGAAAGTCGTACGTTACATTTATTTGTTAATTTGCATGTAACTATACTTTTCTTCTTGAAAAGTCTAGGTAAAATTTAAGATGCAATGCCTCCTATTTAATTTAAGGGGCCTGACCTATATCCAATGGTCCAGGTTTGTGGGATTCTATTCTAACGTCTAGCTAGTCTAAGCTTGATTGACGGTCCTGATCAAATTATGGTAATTAAAAAGACTGACCCAGTTGCCTTAAATTATAATCCATTTGTTCAAAGTAATGTAGTGGCGGTGGCGTATATATCCAATAATCTTTAAGCAATTATCAACTAGGAATTCCGTTAATTAAGTTCGAGAAGTCAAACTTGTTGATGTAGTGTTATGCTGGAAAAGGAAAATGATGTTATTAAGGCGATGGAAATTGAAAAATGTTAGGAACACATTTTGTAACAAGTTTTGCCACAACTTGTTCACGTGGTAAGTTATAAGTGATGGAGTTATGGACTACTCATACAAACTATATAAAAGGGTTAAATTTGTTACATAGAAATTATTTTACACATTTTTATATACACATCCAAAAACAATTGAAATCGTAGCTTGAAGTCACGATTTCCAATTTAAAAATCATGACTTTAGTTACTTTTAGGGGTATGTGTAAAATTGTGTAAAACTATTTGTGTATAATAAACATTACTCTATTTAAAATTTTGTGTTTCACTTTACCCATTTTGCCTCACCTTGTTGTGCACAAATTTTATCCGCCTCAAAGAGGTATTGGGGTAAGGATGTGTTTTGCTTACTCCATCTTGTCTCGCCCTGCCTATCTCTTTAAATGTGTGTATGTATATATGTTTTCATTTAATAGCTACTTAATTAGAGCATTCACAGGGAGCTAAAAATTATAGCTTTTAGCAACTTAAAAAACAATTTTATTTATGTTAACAACTCACTTTACAAAACACCCAATATCAAAACATCTATTTTTTTAGCAACTCATTTAAAATAATATAGATAACTCATTAAAATAATAATAAACAACCACCACATCGTCCCACCAGCTACAATCATAAACAAGAACCCACAACCTGCAACCCACTACTAGCCACCACCATCAAAACCACCGGAAAAATAATAAATAAATAAATAAATAAAAAACACCACAAAACCCATCACAACAACACCCATAACCAGCTACAAAACTCATTACCACCACACCTACAACCAGCACAAAACTCATCACCACCACAAAAGAGAAAGAAAAAAAAAACCCACAAAACCCATCACCGCCACAAAAGAGAGAACAAAAATTGAAAGAAAGAAATAAATAAAAGAAAGAGAGAGAGGGAGAGAGAGAGATTTTTCGGCCATAGCTTAAGAAATTTTAAAAAAATGAAGAGGAGGTAGGCAGAGATCTAGAGAAGAAGAAATGAGAAGCTTGAGAGAGAGAGAGAGAGAGAGAGAGAGAGAGAGAGAGAGAGAGAGAGAGAGAGAGAGAGAAACGGGTTGGTCAGAGAAGAAAGAGAGAGAAGAAAAAAAAAGTATTTTTTTAAAGAGAAGAGGAGAAAGAAAGATATAAATTATTATTATTATTATTATTATTATTTTAAGTTTTGAGTTACAGTGAGTTGTTATCTTTGATAGCACATTGTAGCTCTGTTACTATTTTTTTTTAGATATAGCAACTTTGCTATAGCTTGCATTTTGGTATTTTAGTTGCTAAAATAGCATTATAGCAATTATACCTCCTTTACTATGAGTGCTCTTAAGGACGTTAAATTAAAGAGAGATGCTACGTCTACAACAATTTTACAACATTTTTACAACAAATCACAAGTGGTTAGTTGTTATTGGTTCAAATTTAAAACTAACACTGAGATTACTTTTTTACCCCAACAATAATAACCAGTAACAACTTGCCACTTAGGATTTGTTGTAGAAATGTTGTAAAATTGTTGTAGATGTATCATTTCTCTAAATTAAATTCCTTCAACCGTCCCAAAAGAGGAGATAGTACTAGACCCGACATTCCTAATCCGACCCTACCTCACTCCATTGTCATCCTGTTGAAACTTGCACCTCATTAACTCTTTTCTTTATATAGATAGATAGCCTAGTTATAAATTACAAGCCCAAATAATAAATTACAATCCCTAACTTTGGCCTACTTTCAATTTAGTACTTTAAGTATTTTTTTTTTTTTTTTTTATCCTTTAATTTTCACCTGTTTCCAATGCAATCTTTCCATCCAATTCATACTGTTAAGTCCAAAAATATAATGTTATCTTGGAAAGTTTTAAAAAAATTACTGAAACTAACGGTAAGATTTGATCAAACTAGATGGAAGAACTAAATTGAAAATAAATTATAGTTAAGCGATTGAAAGGGAAAAAAATGAAAATTTGAAAATGGGTCAAAGACATAGAGGTCTAATTTATAGAATAGCATATATAAATAAACCTACTTTTGTGGATATTATCATACTAGTAATTCAGTGGGTCACGGTTAAAGAGGCCTATTGGCTATTAGAGTTTTGATAATTTATTTTGATGGACCTTAGGCACATTGGGCCTAACTTATAACCCACGTGGATCCATTTATTTCCGCTTGACTAATTGTTGGTAGTAATAATTAGTATTTACTTCTTCTTCTTTTTTTCTTTTTTCTTTTTTTTGGAGGAAATTATTAGTATTTACTTACTCTCTAAATGTTGCAGTAGTAATATCATGAGGTGAGAAAAGGGTATAAATTTTATTTCAGATCTCTTGCTCAATGACATTAAATTCAAGACCACTATCGCTTTACTTACGTTTTGTTTTTTTCTTTTTCAAACAACATGAAGTTTCCAACATGAGCATTTTTTTATTCTTTTTCTTTTTTTTTTTTTTTTCAAAATGATTCATTCAAAGTCAATACCGCTATTACCTTACTTAGAAATGATTTACCTTTCATTCCAATTTGTCAATGTCCAAATTGAATCGTGTCTGAAAAGTATTTGAATGCATGCTATGCTGAATAATTGTGATTTGAAAAGTTTGAGTTTAATCGAACTTTGTAGTCAACTAACACCTCTTTGTGTCTTTATAGATTCAGAATTTAAATCACTCTTTCTCCATTATTCTCCATTATTGTAATTATCAAATTATCTAAAAGATAAAGACTCATTTTTTTACACTTGAAATTTGCTTTGTTATTTAGTTGGAACCTACCTCACTGTACGTAATTCCTCAAAGAAACATTTAAAACACATAAAGTATGAACTAGACACATGACAATGGCCGCCCACCCATAAAGATTTCACCATATCAGTGTAAGCCAGAATAAATATTCAAAAATATTGTTCCTATAAAAGTAATTCAAAGACAAATAAAATTACATAATTCATTAAGCAACCAAAATCCCAATTAATTGGATCAAGCATATACATACATAAATGTAGCAAACGGGCTAGTCGATTCAAGTTCGGGTTGGGTCAATCGAATTTTGAGTCAGGTCGACCCGTATTTTTCAGACAAACTTAAAAAAAAAAAAAAAAAAAAAAAATACAAAAACAAATCAATGGCAACCTTCTTAGACATGGTTCAATTGCAAAATTGACATATACTTTGCAATGAACATTAAATAATGTCAAAATTTTTGATGAACTTGAAACAATACACATATCCAAACGTATTCATATAATTAATAATTTATACACTTAGATTAAATTAGAGTAAAATTTCTATCTTATATGGTTATGGTTATGTTGTATCCCAATAACTATCATGTGTAGACCCGTGACAAATCCTAAAAAATAGTACTTTTTGTCTCAATTTATGATCCCCCTTGGCTATGTCCAAAGCTTAGTCAAATTGCACATATAAATTTCCTGAATTTAATTGGTTCCATTTTAGTCTATATAAAAATAAAAAAAAAATCATATATTATTAAACCACAATTCAAGCAAATATTTCATTCAAATCTTTTGGTTCTTTTAATAAAATTCACTGATGTGTGATCCTAATTTGGAGGAAAAGGAAACTTGCAAACCAACTGAATCAAATACTTTTACAATATTTCAAAGAGGATAGAATTCTAATTATTATCTTTAAATCATTGTAGTTAAAATAATTAAACAAAATTTTGTAAGGAAAGAAAAAGAAATAAATAAAACATTGTATTTTAAGTAAAATATAACTAGACATGAAAAATTCTCCAGTAAAAGCTTACAAGATTTTTCTTTGAATCTTTCCCTCTAATTAGAGGCAACAGTTCCATAAACCCAATTAAACATTGACTGGAAAATTATTAGGTACTCCCGGAGTACCATAAATGCGTGCTCCCTCCTCTCACATGAATGGTGGGTCCCACCATGAATTTAATTAGTGGGACCCACCATTTATGTGAGAGGAAAGAGCACGCATTTATGGTACTCCGGGAGTACACAATAATTTTCCACATTGACCTAATTGCATTAAGTTTCTAAAATAGAATATATTTTTTTGGTAAAAAAAAAAAAAAAAATTTTAAACTAATCAAGTTTAATTTATATTCACTTTTTCTAATATATATATATATATATATATATATATATATATATATATATATATTCACTCATTTTTGTTTTTATCTCTTCTCCACCGAAACCCTACTCACACTCTCTGCTCTTCCCAACCCGCCTCTCTGCCCTCTCTCGCTCTCTCAACATCTCGCCGCTGATTTTGCTTGTATTTCTGTCCGTGGGTTGTGTCTCTCTGTCCGAGTGTTTGGGTTCTTCAAGCTCGAAGTCCTCTCCCCCAAGCTACATTGTCTGGGTTCCTCGCCGATTCACGGGTAAGTTATATCTGTCTTTTCTTCGTGTAATGCTTCTGATTTATTTGCTGAAACTGTCATCACATTTGGGAATCTGCTGGAAATTTCCTGTTTCTAATTTATTTGCTGAAAAATGTCTTTCACATTTACATTTGGGAATCTGCTGGAAATTTAAATTCTCTGTTTCTAATTTTATTTGCTGAATGTCTTCACATTTGGGAATCTGCTGGAAATTAAATGTTTTGTTTCTAATTTTATTGTTGTAAATGTCTTTCCATTTTCAGTCTGCTGGAATCTGTTTATACTTTATTGCTGTAAGTGTCAGTTCTGATAAACGTCTTTACATTTGGGAATTTTCAGTCTGCTGGAAGTTTATATTTGCTGTGTCATTATCTACGTTATTTATGGACTCACAAGCGGACCTGCCTTATTCCACCAGTATCATACAAGGGGACATTGATGTTGACTCACAGCTTTTGGGCATATCTCAAAATAATCCAATGTCCTCTTCTGATTCTACACCTGAAGTTGAATCTTCTATGAAAACAAAAGAGGGTATTAACTTCAGTGTAGATGAAGATAAACTCCTAGTGTCAGCATGGCTCAATACTAGTGTCGATGCCATACACAGTTATGAGCGAAAACAAAATACATTTCGTGACAAAGTTTGGGAATACTTCCACAACCACAATACCTTCGGTACCACACGTACTGCTATTTCCCTAACAAGTCGTTGGGAAATGATTGACAATGAGACAAATAGGTTTTGTGGGTGCATGGCTCAAGTTAAAGCAATTTCTCAAAGTGGTACTACTGGACAAGTTAAGGTCTAAATTATATTGCAACAATGTTAACATACCCATTCACCAATAGTTTAAAGATACTAATCATGTTATATTTCTTTTAATTTTTTTAGATTGACAACGCGAAGGCTTTGTATGAAAACAACTTCCGTTTAAAGTTTCAATTTGAACATTGTTGGCTCATGTTGAAGAACCAACCAAAGTGGAGTGAGCCTAAGGAAAGATCGAGGACATTGTTACCTCCAGCTCCAGGTTCAACATCTATTGCCGAGGGGGATGGTGTGTCCTTATTGGATGACATTTCCAATTTCAAGAGACTGATTGGTAAAAAGGCCAAAAAGGCTAACCGAAAGAATAAAGCTACCAAAAAAGATGTTGGGGAATTTCTGGCCAAGAAGATGAAATTTATCGAGGAATCACAAAAACAAGAAAAGGATCGTATCAAAGCAGAAATGGTTCACTTGAAAGAGGAAAACCTTAGAATTGAGAAGGAACTACTTAGAATCAAGAAGGAACAACTTGGTATTGAGAAGGAAAAGCTTCGTATCCAAAAAATGTTCGAGGAGGAGAGAATCATGCTGGTGGATACAAGTACCTTGGCCGGAGTACAAAAGCTTTTTTATGAACAACTCCAAAAGGGAATCATTGCCGGACGAACTTCAAGTATATAGTTGGCGTGACCTTATGTTAGGATGTAGCTAAGGACTTCAAGCAAATTGTACATATAAATTATATTGGTTCCATTTTAGTCTATATATATATATATATATATATATAATCATATATTATTATTGGTTCCATTTTAGCCCATATAAAAAAAATCATATATTATTAAACCACAATTCAAACGAATATTTCATTCAAATCTTTTGGTTCTTTTAACAAAACTTACAGATGTGTGATCCTAGTTTGAAGGAAAAAGAAACTTTCTAACCAACTGAATCAAATACCTTTACAAAAATATTTCAAAGAAGGAAGATTTTAATTATTATCTTTAAAACCAATTGTACAATGACCAAATTGCATCAATTTATATAAATACTACTGCTTTCATAACAATTGATTATTTAACTAAAATTTTGCAACAATACACTACCAAGTATTAAAAAAATAATTAAAAAAAAAAAATCGAAATAGCCTTCTAAGTATATCTGTTAGAGTTTAGATTAAAGCACTATTTGGATTGGAAATAAGGTATGTCTTTGTTATAATGAAACTGTAATTAGTACGTTCCCTGTTATCTTTTTCATAAGTTGTTGCTTCATTTGGAAAAAAGGAAAAACATGAGTTACTTTGATCAATGCACCACTTTTACATTTTTTTAAGACTTAACTGGAGCTGACCGCAAAGTTTACATGTCTCAGGGGGAAGATTAGTGCTTTTAGTTTGCTTAAATTAGTGTTATCAACAACTTAAATCATTCTATTTCCGAATTAGCAGGTAAAATAATTTCATACCTTTCCTAAAAATAGCCATTATCATGTTACGATTCTCATCATTCACTAAACATTCCATTTTCACTTAAAAAGCAACCAATATCATGAATTTGTGTACTAAAATTTCACTTGCTCTTATTTTTCTTGTGGGCTTAGCCCAACTTCACACTTCTCATGCCCAAAACTCACAACAGGACTATCTAAATGCTCACAATGTGGCTCGTGCACAAGTTGGGGTCCCAAATATTACATGGGACAGCACAGTCGCAACCTGTGCTCAAAACTATGCCAATTCAAGGATTGGAGACTGCAATCTTGTGCACTCAAATGGGAGTTATGGTGAGAACCTTGCTAAAGGAAGTGGCTCATTTACAGGGACAGCTGCAGTGAACTTGTGGGTTGCAGAGAAGAATTGCTATGACTACAACAGCAATACTTGTGTTGGGGGACAGTGCTTGCACTATACTCAAGTTGTGTGGAGAAATTCAGTTCGTCTTGGGTGTGCTAAAGTTCAGTGCAATAATGGGTGGTGGTTTGTCACTTGCAACTATGATCCTCCGGGCAATTATGTTGGACAAGGTCCTTATTAGCGAAGCATGAATTGATCACCTCTAAGGCCTAAGCCTCGACTGCTAAGAGAAACTAAAGATTCATAAAGAAAGTATTGATCATAGAAATAAAAGATGGTTACAGAACTCTTTTCTTTGAGTAGCCACAGAAAAATTATTTTGTTAGCTTCTCAAAAGTTGTCATTTACTCATTCCCCTATTATTTTAAAGAATATGTTTTTCTTTCTCTAATTCAAGGCATTGACGTGACTTGAGTTCTAATAAAGTAATATCAGTGGTAATGGCATGTTTTGTAGTTTTATTTGTGTAATTTTGAATCTGAGCTCGCCCTCCCCACTATGTATATAGGAAAAAAAAAAAAAAAGCTTTTACATGACTACAACTCTCGTTTTATATGAACATAAAAAATACTATTACTGAAGGCTAACACCACTTTATCTCTCTGTTCGCAGGTTCTTGCTTTGACATATTAATACTAGCTAGGAAATTGCCTTTATCTTTGACATAGAAGACTAAAATAAACTTTATCCAATGATATTGCCGAGTAATATTATTGGATTATATGTGGCAAACTTACTGCACATAATGCATGGATTCTTCGCTTTCCAATCAGTATTCCCACTGTTGATAATTGATACACCAACGTAACAACTATGGGAGCTATGGGAGGATTACATTAAGGAATTATATAGCAAATCCATCCACTTTCCTTCTCACTCTATCTTAAGGGTTATTGATTGTCCCGATGATAAGAGGATTTAGTTCACAAATTAAAAGGAAGGAAAACCAAACAAACAAACAAATAAATGAGCAGTGGAGTATCAAAATAAATAAATAAATGACTAGTCTTTTTCTCCATGCATGATTATTCCAACTGTGAGTCTAGCAGAGTAACGAGGCTTTTTCATGAAAAAATGGCTAGGGTGTATGGTTAAAGTGTCATGTTGGAAATCAACTAGGGCCAGGACCTATAATTGGTATTTGAAATCACACAGAATTCATGGATTATTGTCTAATCTAGTCTACCTCATTCAGAAAAGAGACCAACGCACACCTAAGTCACAAATTCAAAAGAAGCAACCCTCTTTTTACAAATTGAAAACCCACAGCCGAAAAATTCAAAACACGTTTTGCACCTTTAGGAATAGGAAATAGAAGACAAATTGATCAGTGCTACTTACCCGGAAATGGGAACAGTTTTTATGTTCTAGAGGAAGGTTCTATTGACCTTAAGGTAGGTTAACTAATTAGTTATGGTCTCAAGTCTAAAGTGGCTCAAGGGTATTTTACACGCTATTCACTAGAAATACCCCCTAAATAGATGCCTTCTCTCTGTCAAATCACCCCAATATTTGGCTTTGGACTGAGCCAAATCAAAACAAAAATGGGATTGAATAAAACTTCAATAGCTCTTTTTCATCTCATGGTTATAATCCTGATGCATCCGTCATACCCATAACTCACCACAAGACTACCTGCTCATAATTGAGCTCAAGCACTAGTTGGTGTCCCAGCTAAGACATGAACACAATAAAGGCCTATGCACAAGAGAAAGTTAAATCAAGGATTAGCGATTGCAATCTTGTTCCCTCAAAAACAATTAATGGTAAGAACTGATAACACTAGTCATAAACGACCTACCATTGACAATGTGTGACTTCCTGTCACAAAGAAAACAGAAGTCAGTCTCACGCAAGCCTCAATAAATGCTCTCCATATGAACTACAAAAGAACACGATGTTCATCTTTGTATAATTTGTTATAGAAAAAATTGTTAGCCATTAGATGGTTAAAGTTCTTTAGATTTCAGTTTCATTCTTACTCATGTATCTTAAGCTGTTCTGCTGCTATATAAACTAAGCATCAGTGAGAATATTATACATCAATCATGTCCATTAAATTGGATAGTTCAAATTACCTACTCTGGAAGCATCAAATTTTGCCAATACTGAAACCTACTCAATGTTTGAGTTCACTGATGGTTTAACAAAACCAACAGCTCAATATCTCCATGATGAATTTGGCAATCTCACTGTCATGAATCCAGAGTATCAAGCTTGGGCTCACAGAGACCTAGCTCTAATCTCATCAATTTGACTCTCTCTATCTGCACCCACTCATTAGTTGGATTAGACTATACAAGAATGTGGAAAATACTTGAGGTACTCCTAAACCAGATCTGCATCACATCAAGAAAGGAAAATACTCAATTGTTGCCTATCTAAATAGGATCAAGGAAGCCAAAGATCGGCTTCCTCGTGTTCTGTGCAGCAATTAGAACCAGAAGTGATGGAATCTCACTTGATGAACTTCATGTTCTTTACATGCTGAGAAGCACAAGAACAGAGAATAGAGATAATGATGAATGGCCATGGTTGCACCAACCACTAACAGATCGAGCACACTTAGCAATTACTCATCAAATAGAGGAAGAGGAAGGAACTCGAATCAACTAGGCAGAGGCAATTACTCAAATTCCAGAAGTTATCCTCACTCACAAAGCAATTTAACCTGCCAAATTCCTGACTTGGCTATTTAGTGCTACCATAGGATGGACATTGCCTATCAAGGCAAACATCCACCAGCCAAACTTTTTAAAATGGCTTATGCACCATCACAAAGCCTTCAATCCAATGATTGTTGGGTATCTGACACTGGATGCATAGATCATGTCACTCCTAATCTTCGCAACTTAACTTTATGACATATATCTTATTTTATCTTAAAAATAAATAAAAATAAAAATCTTGACCACTTAGTGTCCGTTTGGCAAAGATTATTTTTGTCAATTTATTTTACTGTTCAACTTATTTTTGCTACTATTCAAGGGCTCATTGCACTTTTTGATACTATTCATGAGTCTCACTGTACTATTTCAGCTAAGTTTTACCTTTATCTACAATACTTTTAGCAAAATATTTTCAGTTTCAACAAAATAAGCGGATATCAAACGGACCCTTAACCCTAAAACATCAGCCTTACACTGGTAATGACAACTCAGAGTAGGTAATGGTCAAAGCCTTCCTATCTCACACATAGGTAAAGGCAGTCCTAATACCAACTTCTATAATTTCAAAATGATTAACATTCTAAGAGTCCCTGATGTTTCTGGAAATCTTCTTCCAATTCACAAACTTTGACTCCAATAAATTCTTTATGCAGGATCTTCCTACAGGGGAAATCCTTTACAAAGGACCGAATGAGAATGGTCTTTATCCTATTCCTACATCACTCTCAACCAAGAAGTCACCACAACCACAATTCACTTCCTATCCTTCCTATGGCAATTTGAGTCAAGAAAATATGGCAGCTATGGCATCAACGCCTTAGTCATCCTAATAATAAAGTTTTGAAGTCAGCATTACCATCTCTGTTTTCTTCTTTCAATCAGATCCTGCTATCACATTGTACTCACAGCGTGAAAGGCAAGATGCATCATTTACCATTTCATGTTTCTAGTTCACAGTCAAGAGGACCTCTTGATCTTGTATGTCATGATGTGTGGGGTCTTGCCTCCATCACTTCTGTCAATCATTTTCACTATTACCTGTTTTTTGCCGATTTACAAGATACACTTGGTTGTTTTTACTTCATAAGAAATCTGAAGTATATGATGTCTTTGTTCATTTTAAAGCTACTGTTGAAAATCAACTCTCCACATCAACTGAAGTCCTTAGGACTGATTGTGGAGGGGAATATACCAAGCATGAAATTTTCCAAAATTTTCTCATCCCATGGCATAATTCACCAATTCACCTGGCCAAACACACCACAACAAAATGGGTAAGCTAAAAGGAAGCATAGACACCTTGTTGAGACTGCAATTACTCTATTGTCTCTGGCCAAACTTTCTTCCTCCTATTGGTCCAATGTAGTCAGTACTTCTTTCTTTCTCTTAACAGAATCCCTAACTGAGTTCTAACTTCATTTCACCTAGGCAAAAACTCCACCTTCCTGATTTTACCAATGAAAAATCACAACCCTCTAAATGACCCTTAACTGCTGATGCTTAAAGCATATATAAGAAAATAAATCACTTGCCCAATAAAGTATAAAAAAAGATGACAGTATTATTTTTCATGATATAAATGTTCTTGGTAGCAAGGTCTAGTCTATGTGTATAACATTTTAGTCACTCAGATTACAATATATATGTGTGTGTGTGTGTGTACAGTGCGCCTCTTGTATTAATGTGTGTCACTGCTGCTTGTAATGATAAAGGCAATGGGGCAAATTATTTAATTTCCAGAACAGCTACCCAACTTTTGGGAGTGTAGCGCTTTCTCCAAGCACTGAATATGCCAGCTCATTATTCTTAAATGTTTTATTCATAGTTTTTCATAAATCATGTTCTCTTTACCTTCTTTTCATTTTTATTTCATATATTTTTTAATTTCTCTGGTTATGTTTTGAAGGGACTCTTACGTCCAACCAAAAAAATGTTTCTCCCAAGAGATCAATCTACTAGACTTTTCTTCCCACAAATTCCCATGCCATGGACAAAAAAGAAGGATACTTTTAAGAGAAAACTCCCTCTCTAAATGGTTATGATGCACGGACGCGGCAAAATGGGCGCCACACCCGCGTTCGAGCGACTCCGCTGCCCACCCGTCGGTGCCGCGTTTGAGTTTTTTTTTTTTTTTTTTTTTTACAGATTCCACTGACTTGGCTCCAATTCGCACCGACTCAGCTTCAATTTGCGCTGATTCGGGCTGACTACCGCCGATTCGGCCAGAATCAAGTTGTATCAACCAAATCAGATCATATCAGCTGGTGTGCGAAACTGACCGAAATCGGCCTTGAATCATGCCGGAACAGCCAAAATTGGCTTTGAATGAGGCCCAAACATCCTAAATTTATCCTTCCTCAATTTTATTTTGAATATTTGTTGCTTCTTTTGTGTTTTCTTTTTTGTTTTGTGTTTCTTGCCTTCATCATTCTTTGTTTTGTGAACCAAGGACATATAGTGTGTTTTTTAAGAATATTTTAATAGTAAAAATATATAGAAAATATAAATAAAAATATTTTTAATAATTTTTTAATCACCGCACCCGCACCCTACTTTTTAAAAAATTGTCGAGTCCCACACCCGCACCCAAGTCCAAAAACGCACCCATGCTTCATAGCTAAATGGTATATCAATTTAAAAAGCAAAGGAGACATAATTTAGTCCTTCACTGACTACTTGAGGGATTTAAATTTATATCAATCAAAGCACCTAAGGGTAGAATGACACACTCAAATGCATCTTAGTCAAAATGAAAGGCAGAATTTCAAGTCTCCAAAGATTGAGCCCAAAATAGAATGATTCAAAGAAAGGGTGAAATTTTTTTAGATTTGGGTGCAAGATTCCGAAAGGAAGCCAAAACGTAATACATATATGCAAGAGTACATGGACAGTGAGGAAGCAAGCAACATATAGACTACCTGTGAAAAACTATCCTAGACCAGAATAATCAAGGATATAATCAATGACATAGAACAACCATGGCTGCATCAATCAGTGACAACTTCCACAATAGACAAACAACCCATGGCACCCTTTCTTCATCAAATGCCTTGTCCAAAATCTATAATATGAGTCCATAAGAAAAATCCCTCCACATGACTTTCCTTTTTCAATCATTTTGCTACACAATGGAGTAATTGAATTCTAAACATTTCTAATATCATTCATTCATTGTTTTCCCTCCCCAGTCAAGGCTTCGATTCTTGTTGCAACCATTACAATAATTTGACAGTTTTCTAAATATTCATTTCAAACAAATACACCTCACAACAATAATTCCAGAATCCAACTTTGCTTACCAGAAAAAGTTCTCATGACAGCTCAACAATCTTCTGTCGCTTTTTTGATGGATTGACATCTTCACTCAAAGAATTGCCTCGGCCAGACTTTGATCTTTTGAGTTTCACAGGCAAGCATGTGTCATTACCATCATCATTGTCATTTTCATCATCATCATCATCATCATCATCATTGTCATCATCACTATCATTATCACTGCTATCTTCTGAATCTGTTCCGCTACTACTAGCAGTCAATGGAATCAAAGGCTGATAACCAGCAATTGCAGATTCAGCTGCAGCAACAGCCTCAGGGGTATGAAGATCAGCAACACCAAGCATCAAATCCTGTAATTAAGATGCAGTTAAAAAATCAGCTATGATTCCAGTGATTGCTACAGTTGAGGGGGGAGAGAGACCCACTTACCATTTCAATGATTTCAGTTTCATTTCCAGTGAGCGATTCAATATCATAGCTCTCAGAATTTTCCTGAATTTAATAAATTGTATACATAGGATAGAAGTAAAGCCAATGAAAAGGAAAAGAAAGCATGGGTTAGGGATTAAAGTAGAATAATTGGAATTTAATTAAAAAATAAACCTTGAGTAAAGGATCAAATCACAACCTTTGCATCATGCTGAAGCCTCTCATTAGCTTCTGATATCACTCCTAAAAAGTCTTTAATTTTTCCCAAAACTGCAGCAAAGGAAATGAAATCAAGCACCAATAAGCATCGGTTGTTTTTCCTTCAATTTTATTTTTTATTAATTAAAAAAAACACTAATGAATATTGTAATGTATGCCAGCTCGCCAATTTCTTTGACTGTTCTAGCCACTGAAAACAACAATAGCAAAAGGAGAGATAACTCAACAATTTGTCTGACTGTACTAGTAATAACTCAACAGTCCTGATGAATTATGGTTTCCAACATAATGAAAAACATTCCATGAATTATTTCCCTGTGAATTATCATCTTATACTGCCCAGATGAGGGCCATGCTTGGTGAGAATAAATCATCTTATGATGACCTTCCCAATCCCACCTTTGCATAGGATCAAAGTAATTAAGTATTTAGGTGTTCAATTAAGCTGCCATATGACAATATGATAACTACCTGGTGACGCAGGACAGGACAAAAATGAAACAACAAGAAAATAAAGGATATGACCTAGGAGTTAGCACCAAACTGGAAAACTAATAGGAGTTAGCACCAAATGGGAAAACTACTAGAAGTCAGCACTTAGGATGGATCTGGAGTTAGCACCAGACCAAACAGCCTTTTTTTTTTTTTATTCATCAAAATATCAGCAATCTCCTCAAGGAGTACAATAGATTGCTTATAAAGGATTGCAAAACCCTAGTTTTAATAGGCTTAGGAAACCCTAATTGCCTTATTACAAAAACAACCTTACTTCTAAATTAAAATACTAATAGCCTAATAAACTACTAGGACCTAAAACATAAAAATACAATTGACTTGCAAACATAAATAATACTATATAAAAATCTTCTTGCGTCTCCCGCATCACTTGGTGTGCAAACATTTTAAACATAATGTAGGAGAACTTAAGCCCAAAGGAAAGAAAACCAATTGGTTGATTTTGTCAAGCCCGTGGCTATTACAAGACTAGTATTTTATTTATCTATGTTACGTTTTTTTCTATAGGTAACATGTTACATTTTGGTATTATTATGACTTTAGAATTTTAAAAGGTTATGAGACTAGCATGTGATTTTCATGAAATGGGATGGTTAGAATTTAATTATTATAAATAAGATAATGGGTCAAGATTCTGAGAGTGCTAAAGGTTATTATAAGTAGCCTCTTGTGAGGCATTGTAAGTAACCTTTCTTATCTTTTATATGAAATTTCAAATTTGAATTGTTCTTGAGCTTTTTGAGCCTAGAAATTGATATTTGATTGTTTCAACTTCAATCCTATTATACTTTTCTTCGATTTAATCTTGTTTATTGTTGAAATTTATACTTAAACCCATCTTTAACACTAGATCTAAGTTCTCCATACCACATCAAGTGGTATAAGAGCAAAAGATCCTAGATCTGAGCCACTACATTCAAATTTGAGTAAAAGGATGCACCTTTAAGCTATAATGGTAGCGGGTAGAGGAAATCAAGACCCAGATAAGATGGCTGAGATGAGGCATATGATTGAAGATGTGTCGCAAGTTGTACAAGCTCTTCAATGACGAGAACTAGCAGGGGATGGTATATGGAGATTCTGCAAATTGACCATGAACTCTGGGACATACTGGAAGATGGTCTCAACAATGAGAAAAAATATGGTAGACAAAAATTCCTTTCATGAAGTTGCACCAGTAGGAAATGTGGCACAAACCAGATTAGAGAATCATTTGGTGTGTGAGATTGGATGAAGGATAAAAATTGAAAGAGTTTTTTTTGTAGATTGGACTTCTCTATCAATATATTGGAGTAAATAAAATATTCAAGAAAGTGATGCACACCAAGTTTTTTATGCAAGTCCTAAGAGAGTTTTGTAGGCCATGGAAGCTTTGCATGCACATGTTGATTTGAAAAACCAACTAGTGTTTGATGAATTTCAAAAGATAAATACTTTCACTATATATATATATATTGTTGAATCGTGAGAATCTTTACTTTATGAAAATAAAGATACAAGATTTGGTCATGTTTAGGAAGAATATGTGGAGGAAGAATCAATTCGACAAGATTCAAGAGATGCAAGGACGAGCCTGAGTCAATTTGGAGAACAAAGTTGTCTAAAATGATGGTGATTTATCCCACGTATTTGGTTTATTTTACAAATTGAGGAAAATATCTCAATCTTGTTATAGAAAAGTTACTGAGAAGCTATATATTTCTTGATGTACTTAAGATGACAAGGAAAGAAATTATGGAAAATATTATTCAGAATTCCAATAGATTGTGAAAAATTGAAGCCGACCTAGAGAGCATTGATGGAAGTTATTCTCACGAAACCAATACAGAAAACCATCTAGAATACAACAAAAGGGGCAAAGATTGATGCTAGCTAACTCTAGCACAAGTTTTCTCCAACGCAACGATTGCTAATGGAAGTCCTTCTCATCGCACCAAAACCGAAAACTGTCTAGCAAACAACAAAAGGGGCAAAGATTGATGCTAGAAATATTAACACTCATGGATAAACATCAGATAGCTTATCATGAGTGCCCTGCATAATAACAGAGAGCCCAGGACGCCGGAAGGCCAAGAATTAATCTTACATCACATATCAACATTACCACCATAGTATAGCAGCCACAATTTCACAATCATCCGTCAAATAACTCAAACTGTGTCTAATTGTCAAAACATGCTCATTTCAATTACACTAAGCCAGAGTTTTATTTACATAACCATAAACTCAGCAGGGAATCGCCGTCCCATATCTGACTATAACTTCTCAGTAATGTATACGGCCAGAGGAAATTTTGTATCTCAGACTAGAGTGTCAATTAAATATACAAGTAGCCAAGTCCAGGACAACTATTTAGAGTCCGTTTGTTTAGGCAATTTGGGAGCCTAAAAACGCATTTCAAAACCCAAAATGCCATTTCACAACAACCCCTCGTAGCTTTTTTACAATCGCTCATTTTAAAACCCAAAAGTGAAACAGACTTACAATACAGTGCAAGTAAATTAACTCTTTAATAAATATACAGGGAACGAAACATAATGCAGGTTCAAAAGGCATTCAGAAACTTAAGAAAAAAGTGGTCATAAATAAAAATAAAGTAGATGGGAAAGATGGGGTTACCTTGGCTTTTGGGAACAGGGGCAGTGATGGGGTTTCCATCAGGAATAGATTTCTGGGGTTGAGGGGCTATTTCTTTTCTGCAAACAAGGAGAGTGGACTCTGCACAATACATACACAAAATTAGTAAGAGGAATTTGTATCCCAATACAGTACTTACATGTAGTCATATAACAAAACCAACACACACAGACCTAATGGAGAGGTGGAGGGATTTTTGTGCTCCAATTGTAGAAGGTCTTTGCTTGTGTTTGTGTGCCCCATCTCTCTCTAAACTAGAGCTAGTCAAGAAAGAAAGACAGGGTTTTTCTCAGTTTCTCTAGGAGATTTTTTTTTTATTTGTTTCAACATTATAATTATATGTTGTGGTGACCGACTTTTGTCGCAAGTTTCAAAATGGTCTCAAAAACCTACGGATACGATGCTGGGTTGGGCTTTTTTGGGCTAGTTTGGGCCTAAATATTTTTTTAAAAATTATTTTAAGTTGTTTTTTTTTTTTTTTTTGTTCTAATTTGAAGCCAACGTTAAAATTACTTATTTTTACTAACTAATAATAACGTGTAACATCTTACAATTTCAAATTTTTTGTAAAAATATTATAGATATAATATTTATTAAAGAGTTAGGAATTTAGAAATTTGGAGAAAAAATATCTTATTTTTCGTGAGTATACACTTTATTTATATATAGAAATATGTATAAGCAATCGTAGATAAGAATATTTTATTTATTAGTGAAATGGAGCATTTCATATTACATATATTAAATTTAAAATAAAAATTATATATTAACAAGTGCCAAGTGAGGAGATTTTTGGCGGTTTTCTAAAAACAAAATCATAATACACATTTGTAGGAGGCAAAATTTTAAGCCAATTATAAAATGCCACATCAAAGTTTAGTAACAAATTCTAAATTAATATGTCATTAAATTAGTTAAATCAAATAATGACATTTGTCATCCAAATTGATATTACATTAGCATAATGAAATTTGCCATGTGTCACTTGGCCCACAAAATAAAGATAAATCACCTATTCAAATTTTATGGATAATTATTTTTATTAAAATAAATAAAATAAAATAAAGATAAATTTTCTATTCAAAATTTATCTTTATCAAAATATGATCTTTATGAAAATAAATAAATAGAGATAATTATCCCTAAGAAAAATTTGGGCCAGTCAAAAGTCTATTACATATTTTCAAACATATCAATTCAAAGTGGAGTTTATCCTAAAGGACATCCCCTCTTATTTTGGACCAAGTTCCCAAGCTCTGGAGAAATTCTGTCTCAAGAATTTTTGAAGAACTTGAAGAACATTCAAAGTTCTTAAAGAACTTGAAGGACAACAAATCTCTAACAAGCTCAAAGCCAAAGATTCATTGTGAAGACCATTTGATCCATCTTCCAACCAAATTGAAGAAAATTTTGTGTTAGAGTCAAGACCACAATGAAGATAGAATCAGAGGAGCACTTTTTGTAAAAGAGTCAAAATAGAGATTGTACTCACTACTTGATCAATACAAAATTATATATGTGGAATACATTTTTCAATTTGTTTGATTTTCTACAATTGAGAAAATTTTGTGTTAACATCATACCTGCACCTGTAGGTGCAATTTTTGCACCTCCACCGCAATTGGGGAGAATTTATACCCTACATTGGGTATATGCTTCTCCTTTCTTAAAATTGGTGGGTCCCATCCCTTACTGCGACCCAACAGTTGTGAGAGAGAGAGAGGAAACATATACCTAGTGTAGGGTATATTTTTTCATAGTTGGGAGTGCACTGACCACATTGTGGTTGGTTCTAGACTGTTCTAATCAGTTAAGGTGTGATGGTTTCGTTAGAGTGACTTTACTAATTTAGTCCTTAAATGTATATCAAAAATGTCATTTGGGGTTTGTAAAAAATTTTAAGTTCAATCCACCAAACTATTAGTCTGGTCATAGGCTGGGATACCACTTCCTTTTATATATATATATATATATATATATATATATAATGCGATTACCAATCATAACTTATGACTTGTGAATGAAGTTTGTGGGGGTGTACTTTTTATTAAAACCTCATTTCCATATGATGTGGCAATCAAAAAATAAAAAATATGAACTCCTGCGTGACAGTTTAACAACAACAACAATAATAATAAAATCAGCTATAAATGAGCTAGGGATTTCAAAATGTGATATCTCCTAAATTTGTTTGTTATGTATGTAGCATATCATCCTTTACCGAAGCTGATGTCTTTTTCTAAAATAAAATGCCATCAAGGCTTCAAGTCAGCATTAGTCCTATAGTGCTTGATTTCAGTGTTTTTATTTGACAAATCATACTTTTTCATCCATTAGTTGTTGGCAATTTTTTTAAAAAAAAATTAAGAACTAAATTGAAACATTTGAAAGATTAGGCACCATTTTAAAAGATGAGATACACATTAAGGTCAAAAATATCAAATAAAATCAAAATTAACCCTAATATATAGTTCTATTTTTTTTTCTAAAAATAACTAATTAAAGACCAAAAAAAAAAAAAAAAAACTTAAAAAATAATTAAAAGAGAAATTCAAATGAAACTTATCTAACTAATAAGGTATCTACCACTATATAACCATGAAAAACAGTTTAGAGTGGTTCGATGAAAAACTATTTAAGCAATCTTCTTTTCTTTTTCTTTTTTTCTTTTTTCTCAATATTAAAATCAACTTCCATTAGAAATTCTATTTAATCGAACACTTATCAACCTAAATAACTATCACAAATCTACCACAAATCTGGCAAAAGGTAGAAAGAAATTGAATTTAGCTTATTTCCAGTACTTTTATAAGAGATTCCAGTTAAAAAAGTACTCTCTTATAAAAGTACTTGAGGTAAGCCAAATCCTGTGATTAGATCAAATGGTTTTTATTAGATTCTAAAACTTTAGAATAATTGGCAAACCGTGAGTACAAACTTGTCTAGATATAGATTTCTAGATCTATAGGTTTGATTAGACAATGCTCAATGTGTTACAAGTCAGAACACAAGAACATACAAGCTACAAAAAGAAGAATTCGAAACATGCCAAGTTCGGTTGATTGAAAGACAACTTCAACCATTCGAAACACGGGTCTGCAGAATTTTAATTAAGCCCAACTGCTCATTAACCCCATTAAGTGATTAGGATTTCAAATCTATTTCACATAGTATTTAAAGGAAATCCTAAGACACGTTTTGAGAAGACTTTGGAGGTGCTCTTGTGATATCTAAAAGGTATTGTGCCTTTCTCTATCAAAATCACTACCAAAAATCATTCTCATACTATTAGAACCGGTAGATCTGAAGTTGTTACAATAAGATCAACAACTACTGATGATCTAAACCTTTAAGAGTGGTCTGAGAGTCACAAACTGGAGAGTTTGTATTGCTAAACCTTTGAGTGGGATCTCAAAGTCACAAACATGGGTGATTGTGCAAAGCAAATCCAAAAAAGAGAAGGAGTCCATAAATTCGAAGTTTGCACGTAGTTGTGTCAGTAAATTACTACTAGAGGTAGCAATAGATTTAGGGTTAAATCTGATTGTAAAAACTTCAATTCTCTATAGTAGAGTTGTTTTACTTTGAGGATAGCTAAGTCAAAATTCAAATCCTCCTCAGGTTTGTACCTTGAGATGGTTCGTTTCATTAGTTTTCATAGGTCATCATATCGTGGTGTTCTTTATTTTCCGATGTTGTGCATGATATAATTTATTATTATTTAACTTAGATCTGAATAATTAATCCAAGTAACTACTTGGCTAATATATTAGGTTAAACAATATGTTTTAAGGGGTCTAAACAAACAAATAGTTTTGAATCTACTAAAGTGGGAATGAAAAAGACTAAGACACCAATTAGTTTTTGGTTTAGGTGGAAATTGAACCCTAAATCTCTTATTTAATCATCAGAAACTTTAACCTAACTAGTAACTAGAACTCACATATATATTGACTTGGTGTGTGTGTATATATATATACATACATACATACATACATATATATATATATATATAAGTTTTTTCTTGCGTTAAAGTGTGCACTATTCTTTTAATAAAAATCTTGATAATGCCGCCTCCATATTTCATTTGAGGTTTTGCAATTATTTTACGTGAATTTTTCAAATCTTTGAACGCATGGATGAAGTCAATAACAGTGGGTAGATTGTCCCTCCAATTTTTTGTTTCATCAAGCTCCTTTGACTTCGAGTTTGAGAGAAGCAATACTTTTGGAAGATAGAGCCAGAATATTTTTCCAGGGGTTCAGGGTAAAATAAATGTAACAAAATTGTTAAATAAAAAGATATATGACTTAAAAATACTTTATTTCATAAATTAACTTTTACTAAAAAAATTTTGTTTTTACATGGTATTAGAATCTCTCTCTTTTCTATTCACAGTTAAAGATCATCGCTAAAAAACTTTACTTTCCACTTTGTTACAAAACTTTGCTTTTACATGTTTTATGCATTGATGAAAACGCACATTCCATAGCTACTGCTTCCTATTAGTTACTGCTGAAATAGGAAGATAGCTTTAGTGAATCTTTGAGCCTTTTTAATGGGTTCAAATTAATATATGTTTTAGAATTTGAGACAAAGCATTAACAGTTTCTGAATCTTAAAGACTATTTCCCTTCAAAATCCGTGTCAATTGTAGATGATTTTCTCATTAGTTACTTACCTTTTTGTACAGATTATTTAGTTACTTTTTGAAACCTAAATATTTAATTTTATAAATTAATTATAAAGATCTTTTTAAAGTATAAAATATGACCGTGTGAACAATGAAGGGTATTCAGCACAGCAAAATTTTTATTTCATACCATTATTGCCAGATATATATTATATTTGAGTATTATATAATATAATATTACATAAATTTTAGTATGGTTAGGTTTAAGTTACACTTAGTGGCGTAACTCTAAGAAATGTTATGTCACCCAATAACTTATTATTAAATTCATATTTTGAAAATACAACTGTTAAATTACATGTTCTATATGTTCTTAACATGCATGCGAATTTTCATGCCAATCGAATATAATTTACCATTCGATCCATAAACTCATCTTTTATGCATTATTTTAAACTACAAAAACTTGATTTAAATAATTGATTGATGACATGACCATTAATCTTTAATCACCTTGACATTTTTCAAGCATGGAGAATATATAAAATAATGTAATCTGATGGTAGATTTGTCAAAATTTACATCCAATTAATTAAGAAATATAGAATTACGTACACCATGTGTAATTTGAACCGAACCCATTTTAGTATATCTTTAATATTTAGACAACCTACTATACACAATTATTAAGAAAAAAAATAAAAATAAAATTAAAAAGTAATCAATATCATTTCACCAAAACACAAAATCCAAGGCATTGATTTAGTAACTTTAAATTTGTAAATTGAAAAGACACACACAGAGAAAGTATCTCCTAAAACAGTCTCATAAGACCAATATCTCATTGACCAATGTCTGAGTTAGTGAGACATTGGTCTCATGAGACCGTTTCATACAAAATTTTTCCAACACACATATGCTAGGTTTTGGGTATGGTCAAGAAGGGCTGGACAAAAGATGTCACAACAGGGTGACTGGCATTTTACGACCACAGATCATCTAGCTAGTGGGTAAGGAGCTGGCGCAAGGTGGCAACGATGGCCAAGGGACGCTCAAGGCAACAATGCAAGTGGCGACTCGGCGGCGCAATGAGACTGGTGTATACAGTTATGCATTAGACATATTTGGGTTTTCTTTTTATTGATAATTAAGGATTTCTTAAAGAAGAAAGTTTTGGTTTATATATGTATATATACATACATATCTGTCAAATGTGTTTTATTAAAGTAGAAAAAGGTTTTGTATTAGGATTTTGGAAGGACAATGGAGTATTCACGTCCCAAAATAAAAAATAATAATAATAATAATAATAATAAAAAATAAAAACAATTTTAGATCACCAAAATGTTACTTTATTTACTTTACAAGTTTGCACACTCACTTCTAAAACTATCCTACATCGATCCCCATTACTCTATGAAACATATACTTATCTACAACAATCAAGTTACGAAATAATATCTTGAAACATTTACACACAATAATGTTTCCAAAGGACTGGACTGACGTGGGAAGAGACGAATTGGAAAGAAAATATTGAAGAAAAAAAAAAACAAAAAAAAACAAAGGTAAGGCTTGGGCTCAATGCAATTTTGAATTAGGGCCGGAAGGGTTGTTTACACAGAGTGTTTTAATTATGTTTCTAGGAAGAGAATTTAGTGTTTTGGTTCTTTAATTTAATTCAGTTTCATTGCAATTTTCTTGTTACATTACTTTCATTATTACACGTAACATCCATCTATAGACGTATTGAATCGGCTAGAGTACTACACAACTTTGATGGAAATTGATCCTGGAATGATAACCGACCGTGAGGTGTCTACATGCATGTTAACTTCAATATCATTTGCTGCCATCTCTTTGACAGCTAGTTTTCTATTGCTTCTTTCTTTGACACCTAGCTAGGAAGCGACTTGTGAATTACCGATTATATGTATTTCAAAACATTGTGTGTTTCAAATCCAAAAAAAAAAAAAAAACATTGTGTGTGACAGATTTTGCCGCTGTAATATTATCCTTAGGATCTTGTTCCACAAACATAGGCACTTACACAATTCAGAAGAAGAGAAGAAAAATGGTGGAGATAGAGCAAGTCCTTCACATGAATGGTGGAGACGGAAACACAAGCTATGCAATCAACTCGCTACTTCCAGTCAGTCATCTCTCTCTCTCTCTCTCTCTCTCTCTCTCTCTCTCTCTCTCTCTCTCTCTCTCTCTCTCTCTCTCTCAACATCGTTTTCTGATATATATCAACCTCATTTCCTCTTTTTTTAGAGAACGGTGGCATCTATGGTCAAGCCTATACTCGAAGAGAGCATTGAGCAGCTTTACATAACCCTCCTCCCTGAGTGTTTGAAGATGGCAGATTTGGGATGCTCAACTGGATTCAACACCCTTTTAGTTGTATCAGATGTCCTCGAGATCATCGGAACCAAGTCCAAAATGTTGAACCTCCCACCAACTTCGTTGCAAGCATTCCTAAACGATCTTCCTGGGAACGACTTCAACACTATTTTTAGGTCATTGCCGAGCTTCTATACAAAGTTGGAGAATGAGAAGGGAAGCCCGTTTGGGCATTGTTTCATAACCACAGTGGCCGGGTCTTTCTATGGCAGGCTCTTCCCTAGCAATTCCTTGCACTTTGTTCGTTCTTCTTATGCTCTTATGTGGCTCTCCATGGTTAGTTATACTAGCTATAACTCCCTCTTTTTCTCTTTAGCTACTTATAACTTCTCCATTATTAGTGAAACTTATTTATAAATTTCAGCTGCTTCAATTTTTATGATTCAGTTTAGTTACTAAACTACTTAATCAACGTTGTCTTTTATAGTATGACAGGACTTCTTATGAGAGATTCATAGGGTAGCATTTTTGGCTTTCAAGATTTGAGTCGTTTTTTGGCACGTATAAAACCACGTAAAATAAATTATGTGTGTAATAAACACTACTCTTTTATATGTATAACAATGAGAAATATATATAGGTACCAAAACAGTTGGTTTGCGAAGCCCAGGAAGCCTTGAACAAGGGGAATATATGCATTGCAAAGACAAGCCCTCCTGCCGTGTTTGATGCATACTTAAAACAGTTTGAAAAGGACTTCACAATGTTTCTCAAGTGTCGAGCAGAGGAGTTAGTCCCAGGTGGTCGTATGGTCCTCACAACTATGGGCAGCATTAAAAGCGATGATCCTCTGAGCATATGGGAAGTTGTTGGACTGAAACTCAATGACATGGTCTTGGAGGTAAGGAAGTGTCTAAACTCTAAATTCTTGCGAGAGATATGAGGTAAAAAAAAATTTTAATTAATGAGGAAAACACTAAAAGATATTACTATAAAATGTTTATAAATTATTATGACAAACCACACCATATAAATAAATATTCTAGTACTTTTTTTTTTCTCCTAATAAGAATTAGGGTAGATTACCTTTTTTTTAAGTTTAAAGTGGGTGTGTTTTATTTAAGCCTTAAACTTTTTAAATATTATTACAATTACATGTGCATTTTGGCGCAATGGTTACTCTAAAAGTATAAGCATTTATGAGATGTAGAGGATAAAGGCTAGAGTTCAAATCTTTAAGAGAGAACTTCATATATATATATATATATATATATATATACACTTAGGCTGTATTTGGTTCATGTAAAATATTTTCCGAAAATGCTATTTCGGGAAAGGAAAATATTTTCAAGTGTTTGGTTGCATTTCAAAAAATGCTTTGAAAAATATTTTCTGGTGGTTTGCTGTATTATTGAAAATACTATAAAAAACACATTTTCTACTTGTTGCTCACATTTTCTCAGCTTTCAAACACATATATAATATCATTTCTTAGTCCACAAACACAAAAGAAACAAAACCAAAGAAAAAAATTCATCAAATCTGGTCAAATTGAGAGAAGAAGGAAGAGAGAGAGGCAACTGGGTTCGGCGCGGTGCGACTCGCCGGTGGACCGATCGGCTCAAGGGTGGGTCACCGGAGTGGGATGGGTCAGTGAGGATGAGGGATGGGTCGATCGGTTTGTGGGTTCGTGGCGCGATCTCACCGTCGCGTGGAGGGGACGAGGACGGTAATCTGATTTTCCGGCGCAGTGCGACTCGCCGGTGGATAGATCTCTCTCTCTCTCTCTCTCTGTGTTTGCGCGTCTGAGTCCTTTCTCTCTCTCTTTCTCTCTTTGCGCATCTCCGGAAATGGTTTAAAGTGAAAATAACAACAGAAAATATTTTACACTTCTTTGCCCTTATTTTACAGTCAACACTGAAAACATTTTCAGTTTGACCAATTTTCAGTAACAACCAAATACCCACTTTTACAGAAAAACATTTCCGAAAGTGGTTTGAAACCAAAACAAACGCACCCTTAGATTATTATAGAGTAGAATTTCTATCTTATATATAAAAATTAAAATTAAAAAAGAATTATCATTTCTAAATGAAATAAACTTTATTGTTTCGTACAATTTTCTTTAAATTTTAAAGCTTTGGGTAAGTTTCCTTTATGACTCAAAGTTTGAGATAAATTTCATTTAAATAATTTGATTTAATGTTTGGTGTTTAATGCAATTAACTGAAAAAAATGAGGTAGAAGATTTAAATAAAACGTTTTTAGAAATTTTGAAGTTTAAATGAAGCACTTTGAAAGTTTATGTTTTAAGTAAAATACACCCAAAACTTTAAGTTTTGAAAAATAATTTATCCTAAAAATTAAGTAATGTTAAAAATATTACATAATTTGGCGCATAAATATGTTACAAATACAAATCGTCCTGCTAAAATGCTAATTTTAAAATATATAAAGACTAATGTAATATTGTAGGGCACTTAAAATTCATCAATAAACATAAAGACCGAAGATAGAGACAATTATGAGCCAATTGTAAGTTAAGTCTATGAGCGACACTTGTTGACTTGTCTTTGACCTCCATTCGCTTATGCTGATCCAAGATGGTGTTGTTTTACTCCATTTGCGTAACATAAGTTTAGAGACAACTATTTGTAAATAAAAAATTGGTGATGATGGTGAGCCGAGATGATACCAATAAAAATTTGTCTAAATCATACTTAGTATTCTAAAAAAAAAAAAAAATTATTCTATCTGCAATGTTACGTTACTCATTTTACTTATGAGTGAGTTATCTCATTTTACTTATGAGTGAGTTATCTGATAGAGCAGAATTTATTACACACTAATTATTTTACAGAGTTTACTCACATGCAAAAATATAATGATTTTAGTTTTTCTTTTTCATTTGAATGTAAAACAAAAAGTTTAACTTTATCTATAGTATGTGTTGTCGTGAGATCCTGCTATCCAGTACCATTTTATTTTATTTTTTTACAAGTAATTAGATGTAAGGCTCAGTTTCAAGTAAATAAATAAATGTAAAGCTCAAGTCTGTCTTAAATTACTCACCCAACTCTAGGTTTTCGTTTGAGAGTTCATAAAAAAAATTGAATGAAATAAAACAAAATGATCTTAAAGGAATAGAAAGAAGTGAAATAAAAAGTAGTTTGGTAAAATTAACATGTAAATCTCAACTCAGCAACATAGGACAAGCCTACATACAAGAAATGGTTTTCGTTTTTCTCTATACTAAGTATAAGTGAGAATGTGAAATGGCAACAGATTCTTGTTAATAATTCAAAGTTTTCAACATCTATTGGCATTTCTAATTATATAATAAGATAATGATACCCTAATGACGTTTTAATTAATTTCAGGGTCTAATAGAATCAGAGAAATTGGACAACTTCAATTTGCCGAACTATGCACCTACTTCGGAGGAAGTAAAGAAGGTGATTGAGGTTGAAGGATCTTTCACTTTACATAAATTTGAAGTTTTCAAAATGGATTGGGACTCTTATATAAAGAAAGCAAACATTGGCCTCGATAGGCAAGGAAGGGCAGCGATGATAGCCACCGACATTAGGGCCGTGGGGGAACCAATTTTGTCGAGCCAGTTTGGTGAAGAGGTCATGGACGACTTGTTTCAAAGGTTCAAAGCTGTTGTACTTGATCATATGGAGGCAGAGAAATGTGAGCACATCAACTTGGTTATCTCCTTGACAAAAAAAGGTTGAATTATTATAAGGTTAACGTGAAAGTGGAGCACAAAATAATGTCAATTTATGTGGCAGTCATATGGACATTTCTGTCATTCAGTTTGTGTGAGTGTCTTATTACTGATATTAATTTCCAGTGAAACTCAATTATTTAGACTTTTTTGTGTGACATTTAGCCATATAAACTGTTGTTGGTAATTTAGTCATATCGCCTCCTCCTTCCACTTAAGCTTCTGTTAATCGTCTATGATCTGATGGCCGCTATCCAGGAGTTTTGTAGAGTTGATATTTCTCATGTATGCAGGCAGGGTAATAAACCAGCTCATTTAATAGCAAAATATGCTTTAGATGTTACTGCTTGGGTTAAAGACTGATGTTAAAAATATGAACACTCATCAGATAGCTTATCATGAGTGCCCCACATAATAACAGAGAGCCCAGTATGTCTGAAGGCCAAGAATTAATCTTACATTACAACATTACCGTTAAAGTGTAGCGGCCAAATGTCACAATCATCAGTCAAATAACTCAAATTGTGTCTAATTGTCAAAACATGCTCATTTCAATTACACTAAGCCAGAGTTTTATTTACATAACCATATACTCCGTAGGGAATCGCCGTCCCATATCTGACCAACTCAGTAATGCATATGGTTAGTGGAAATTTTGTAAATCTCATACTAGTGTGTCAATTAAATATACAAGTAGCCAAGGCCAGGACAACTATTTAGAGAGTCTCTTTAGTTAGGCAATTTGGGATCTTATGGCATGTTTGGATGGAGTGAGGAAGGAGGGTAAGTAGAGGGGAGTAGAGTAGGGTTGGCTAAAAATCTACTAATTTTGGGCTAAATCTACTTTACTCCTCCTCCCTCCCCCTCAATCCAAACGGACCATTAAGGCCCGCTTGGTAATGTTGTTCTAGTAACATTATTTAAGTGTTGTGGAAATACGAGTGGAAGAAAAAGTGTTACAAAAATATATGTTGTGTTATTTAAACAATGAAATCTGTTGTTCAAACAACATTACCAAACAGACCCTAAAAATGCATTTTTAAATCCCGAAATATCATTTCGCAATAGCAATTTCCTATAGCTTCCCATTTTAAAACCCAAAATGCGCTTAAATAAATTTGGGGAAGCAGACTTGCAATACAACGCAAGTAAATTAACTCTTAAATATACAGGTTCATAGAGCACTCACAGCAGTGGTGCTATATTAGTATATTGGTATTTTTTAGCTCCTCAAATATCAAAAAGCATGCTTTAGCAGTGGAGCTAAATCTATATTTTTTTTTAGCTCCATTGCTACAGTGCACATCTATAGATAGATGTGCATTGTTCATAAGAGCTAAACAAAAAAAATATTATTTTACTCCCGACCCCGATTAAAATAATATTCCCTCAAACTCTCTCAAAATCGTCTCTCACTTTCTCTCTCCTCTCTCTCTCTCTCTCTCTCTCTCTCTCTCTCTCTCTCTCTCTCTCTCGCTGCCTAAACTTTACAATCAGCCTCTCATCATTCTCAGCTGCACGTTCTCCGATTGCGAGATCGGTCTCTCGCTCTTAACTATCATCGTCGTTTTCCTTACCACCGTTGGATCATTCCTCATCTTGGTGTTGATGCTCGGCTTCGCGATCATGTGCGCGAACGGTGCATTTAGAGTTCAAAAGGATCTCTTCCACAATGATTAAGAGCCAGCGAATTCCGAATTCCTCTCCTTCCTCGGCAGCACTGCCTCTTCCGTCGCCGCACATGTTAGACCCACACCGCCGATCCGCCTCAGACCCACTTCTCTTCCGCCGATCAGACCCACGTCGACACTGTCCTCCTCACCGAAGCCCAACTCTGTGATTGGTGATTTTTTATTTTGTTTGTGATTTATTGGTGATTTTGTTTGGTCTGGGTTGAGGAAAAAGATTGGAGGTTTGGGTTGGTGGTTTTTTTTTTTTCTTTTTTTTTTTTTTCTGCTATGGACTGGTGGTGGTGGTGGTGGTGGTGGGTGTGGTTGTGGCTGTGGCTGATGGTAAAGGTGGTTGTAGTTGGTGCTGTAGATATTTTTTGGGTAGTGGGATATATTATTTTATTATAGTGGATATATTATTTTATTGTGATGTTTATATTATTTTATTGTGTTGAAAGCTAAAATAGATCTACTGCTACAGCATATTTGTAGGTAAAATAGATAAAGTAACTTTTGGTGGAGCTAAATAGTTAAATTTTTAGCTCCACTGTGGATGCTCTAAGGCATTCAAAAACTTAAGAAAAAAGTGGTAATAAATAAAAATAAATTAGATGGGAAAGATGGGGTACCTTGGCTTTTGGGAACAAGGGCAGTGATGGGGTTTCCATCAAGAATGGCTTTTTGGGGTAGAGGGGCTATTTCTTTCCTGCAAACAAGAAGAGTGGACTCTGCACAATACATACACAAAATTAGTGGGAGGAGGAATTTGTAACCCAATACTTAAATGTACTAGTCATATACAAAAACCAACACACATAGACCTAATGGTGAGGTGGAGGGATTCTTGTGCTCCAAGTGCAGAAGGTCTTTGCTTGTGTGGCCCATCTTTGTCTAGACTAGAGCTGGTCAAGTAAGAAAGAGGGTTTTTCTCAGTTTCTCTAGGAAAATTTTTGTTTCAACATTATAATTACATGTTGTGGTGACCGACTTTTATCACAAGTTTCAAAATGGTCTCAAAAACCTACGGGTATATAAGGTGTTGGCTTGGGCTTTTTTGGGCTAGTTTGGGCCTAAATATTTTTTTAATTTTTTTTTTTTTTTTTTTGGGTTCCAATTTAAAGCCAACATTAAAATTACTTATTTTTACTCATTAATAACAATGGGTAACAATCTACAATTTAAAATTTGTTGTAAAAATATTATAGATATAGTATTTACATGATTCCCACCTAAATACATGATTTCTAAATGCTGAATTACAAGCAAATTTGGCATGGAATAAAGCCAACAAAATGGTTGATTAAATTCAACCTTACAATATCCCCATTTGGCAATTTCATGACAAAACCCTATAACAAACTCTAGATTTAACGTGTGAGTTTGGAACAGTTGAGCAAAACTCACTCACACCTAACTCTAGAATCTGTGAAACTCTTGAACCATAAGAACAAGTATATTCTAAAACACAACAACACACTATGATCATTGTATGGAGAAAACTTGTAACGCATATGGAGCAAGCACAACGTGATCAAGCAAAAATGGACTTAAGCAATAAATCATGGCTTGACCAAAAACGAATAATCACTATAAATAGTGATCACAATACTCATTCACACACAGAATGAACATCCGGACATGCAAGCTAATAAGCTCATTTGCAAAGTATCATTGCATGTCCAACACTCAACCAATGCAACAACTCAAGGTAATTGCATTAAGGATAAAAATCCAACAAAGGGCACAAGAGTGATGTACTTAAAGAAAATGCATAACATTTAGCAACAAGTACTAGGCTACAAAGCATGGGTACAAAAACCTAAAAGCTTACAAAAGCAAACAGTTACAAATGTACCATACACATGATATAAACTGAATAACATCTTATATAAACTTAAACCAGTGAATCACAAGTTACAAAAGTTTTAACAAAAACAACCATGAGTTTAAACTAAACTATTTACCAAAAAGTAGCAAAACCCCAAAATATAGACATCATTATCCAAAACATAATACCAACACCAACAGCATAGACATAAAGTAAAAACTGAGGTAAAAACAGCTAAATAGCTAAGTGTAAGTTTTATGCAGACTCCCCCTCAAGCTGGCACTCCCCCTCAAGAGCTACCCCAAAAATCCCTCATTTTTTGACTGGAATGGCCAAAGGGTCACTGCTGGGTGGAGAAGCTATCAAATTTTGCTGAAAGGATGTTCATCTGATCTTGAAGTGTAGCTAGCCTATCAGATTGTTCATTCTAGACCTCTCTGAGCCCATCAATCCTCTCTAGGATGATTTGGAATGCATCTGAAGGTACAGCTGATGAGGATGAAGCTCTGCTCCTTTTGCCATGACTTCTCGAGTTTGAAGGTTCTCCTGCAGCCTCTGTCTCAGTTTCCATTGGTTCACCTTCTTCTTTATCACTTGGGAGACGGACTTATATCCTTGTGATGGTTTGTTTGTTGATGGTTGAGAGTGTAGGCATGGGACTAATATCTTGAGGGATTTCAACACATTTCAATCTAAAAATCCTCATAAAAAGGCTGGGAAAAAACCATATTTAGTATCTTAGAAACAAGATCAATCAAACCTAAACACCCAAACTCACAAACATGAACCAAACCCATATCCTAAACTGCATATATCAAAAATCAAAACCACAACTCACAGATTCAAGAAAATAAAGCTCAAAACATGAAATATGTAGTGAGAAAGAGAAAACCCATACCTTTTCCTGAAGATTTGAGGTTGAAATGATGCAAAAATGGAGGTTTTTCAAGAGTGACATGGTGAGTTTGAGAGATCTGAAATGTGAGGACAATGAACAATCACAAAATTTCAAGGGAAAACTGAAAAGTTTTAAAAACTGCCCTTTAAAGAACAAAAACATGCGTTTTTCGCGACTAGATCAAGTTGCGTCCAAGTTGCCAGGGCCAGCCGCTAGACACTTTAAAACAGAAATTTTGAAAAAATTTTCTAAGTGTTTTTTGCGATTGGAAGGTCTACTCGTGAGGAAGTCACGAGGTAAGCCGCGAAAATCTCTGTATACCCTTCATGGCTAGACCTTCCACCTGCGAACAAGTTGCCATACTGAGCCGCAAGAAACATAAAAATCCCAAAATTTGAAAAATTTTCTAAGTATTTTTCACGACTAGGACATTTACCCGCTAGTGAGTCGCGAAAAATCTCTGTGTGGGCTCACGACTGGGGTATGCGACTAGACCAACCCACGACTGAGTCGCCAGAACAGGGCAACACTGTTTTTGAATATTTTGACAATTTTTGCAAAAACAAAATACTTTTCAAAAACAACTAAAACATTCAAAAATCTTTTTATGTTTGATCAATAAGATTGAGCATGTAAAAACACAATTAATTAAGTACAATCACACAAATGAATATGACATTCATTGAACATAGACATGTGTGATGTATGTGGGTATCAAAAATGAGATAGTCCTTAGTCTAATGTGAAGTTTCAATGATCAATTCAATCAAGACATACACAACTAGCACTAGATAAAGTGATCCATCTCAATTATAGAAATAAGCATATATGACCTCCTACATAAGTTGATAACATAACTTTGAAGCTTTTCATTTGGCTTCATATACATCATATCATTTGATCTTTTTGAATCAATACATCTCATTGTGAGATCGATGCTTGAAATTTTTGATATTTCAATTTGATGATTTAGCCTTTGGCTTTTTGGGCATCATACATTTTATTTTGGGTCGCTTTCCCTTTTTTCTAGTCAAATACTAGTATGTGCGACAGGCTTTTGCAGCTCAATATCTCTTTTCATTTGGAGATTTACATTTGGTGAGCCCATTAAGCAAAAACAAAACAAAAAAAAAAAAAACAAAAAAAAAAGTGGGAAGATATATAGGCATAAGTCTATGCATGTCTCAAAATTAACAAAACCATTCACTAATCATTCATGACAAGGTTGAAGATCTATTTACAACAATAAAATAAATTTCAAGATTTCTCCCACAATGATATGAGTGCATAGGGAACAAGCTAAGCTTGTAGATGCAAAAAGCCATTAGTACAAATGTACAAGGCAAAACATGCTTTGAGACAAAACTCAACAATGTCAATCAAACTTTTTGAATTTTCTACTTTTTATGTGTTTTTGGATTTTTGACACACAAGCAAGAAAAGATTGATAAAAAACAACAATGTAAAAACATTTAAAACCAATATCAAATAAACAAACAATCTCAATTCAAACTAGCACCAAGCATAGTCACTAAACATAGGAAGTATTAATGCATGGACATATTGTAATGCTTATGCATGAGTACCCTTCTTCACCCACACGTCACGTGCGTTTGGGATGATATCCTTGTAGGATTGGGTATGAGAGTTAGGACTTTCAAACCTTCTAGTAAAACTTTCCAAGCAAGTGGTGAATGCACCGATCATCTTCATCGCGTCCATCACACCAGGATCATCATTTCGACCTCTTGATGAATAAACAGCCCAAGTTCTCTTGTCATTTCTTGGTCCTCTTGACCTTTGATCAGTTGCATTCTTCAATACTCTCAGCTTATGACAATTGGGTCTGGTGTGTCCTTGAAGACCATAATGATGGCAAAAGTGGTTCGTTCTCAGACCTCTTTGTGATCTCAGAAGAGATCTCCCTCTTGCTTCAGTCCTGACCATAGATTGGTTCCAGGGCTTATTCAACACCCTTTGGTCAATCACAGTCTTCTTCTTTTCAACCTGTCTTCTCCATAGTGGGGGTAACTACAACCGGCTCTTTGGCCTTCATAAAATTCACTTCCTTGGAGATATTCACAGCTGCACTGCTTTCTCCAATATATCCTACACTAGATTTTTCTGAGAATTGTTTTTGAGAGGAAATGACATCATCTAGCTTCTTGGTGGAAACCCTCTCTACCTTGGCATTTGCTTGAACCATCTCAAGTTCAAGGAATCTAATTTTTAAATAGGCTTCTGACAGCTCTCCATTCAGCTTTTCTATTTCACACTCGGCCTCCTTATGTTGGACTAGGAGACTTCTGTAGTCCTCCTCTGCCTTCTTCATCTTTTTCACTGCTGCCTTGGCCACACGTGCATACTCTCCTGATTTCTCAATGAGTGAATTATAGTTTTCTTGAAGACCCTCTGCAATCTCATCTTCTTCACCATTTGATTCTTCTACAATTCCCATTGATTCCTCATCACTATGCTCCCCAAGCTTTTGTACAAGCAAATTCAAATCCTCCAAAGACTCAAAATAAGCAATAGTCATAAAGGCGGAGTAGTTCCCTTCTCCGTCACAGCTTTCCTCAGAGTCAGAATTGGATGAATCCGAGTCACTAAGAGTTGTTGCATATGCCTTGCCCTTCGACTTCAAATAATTTGGACATTCTTTCTTGAAGTGTCCATGCCCGTTGCACTCGAAGCAAGTGATTCCTTGTGTAGATTGGGATTCCCTACTATCTTTCCTTTTGAATTCCTTTTTCTCCTTCCTAGAACTCTGGAATTTCCCTTTACCACCAAATTTCCCACTGTTCTTGAATTTCAAGAATTTTCAAAAAAATTTCACATGGTACGCCACATCTTTAATTATCGACAACATCCTCATCCGATGAGTCGTGAGCTTTTGCCCTTTCATTAATTGTCTTAAGAGCAAGAGATTTGTTCTTCCTTTGTGTGGGCAATGACAGTTCATATGTCTGCAGTGAGCCAATCAGTTTCTGGACTTTAATATCATCAAGGTTCTTACTCTCTTCAATCGCTGTCACCTTGGCACAGACGCTTTTCGGCAATAACCGAAGGATCTTCCTTACTATTTTTGAATCCTCCGTTTTCTCCCCAAAATTGAACTTGCTGACAACTACTTCATTCAACTTACTATAGAAAGAGTCAAAGGACTCATCCTCACTCATTCCGATCTCCTCAAACCAAATGGTCAGCATCTGCAGCTTGGTGTCTTTTACTTTCTTTGTTCCTTCATAAGTGGTCTTTAGTATCTGCCATGCTTCCTTGGCAATAGTGATGTGTGAAATCCTGTGAAATTCTTCTGGAGAAATACCACAGAAAATAGCATTCAAAACTTTACTATTAGCATTAACTGCCGCAAAAGCTACCTTATCCCAAGTGGATTTAGCAGCCTCTGGCCTAGTCCATTCTACTTCAACTGTATCCCACATAGTATCAGCAATAAAACACAAAAATGCCCTCATTCAGACTTTCCAAAATGCATAATTATTACTATAAAAAAATGGTGGAACATTTAGAGATTGAGACCAGTCCATCTCAATATGCGGTCAAGGATCGCACTAAGGTGTTTAAACCACAAAGAGTGCACCCGTTCTGATACCAATTGAATATTCAATATGTGTGTAAAAACACAATGAACATTTAGACCCCAAATTACAAAATACCAACTCAAGCTTAATATCAAACAATGTATGTGCGGAAAATGAACATAAGCTTACAACGGAATTGATAAACAATCCAAACCAAATAAAATCACATCCACAGCAGAAATTAAATTGCAAAGATTAAGGGAAGAGAGATGCAAACACAAGGACAACACAACAATGTGTTATCGAAGAGGAAACCAAAGCCCTTAACGTAAAACCTCTTCACCACCCTCCAAGCGGACAATAATCCACTAGAAAATGAAGTTGGGATACATGAACAGTAATAGACCCTCAAAGTCTAATCTACCCAGTGTACCTAAGCTCTCAAAGCTTCTTGCTCCAACGAAGTTGCATCGAACCTTTGTCTTTTCTAGCTTACCGGATTCCGCTATAGCGCATAACATCAACCAATATCAATTGGTCCCTTCCTAACTGCTTCCTAAAGCACCAAACAGTCTTTTCACAAATGTGGGTATGATGAGAAAATGATTTGACTAAGAACCTCTCAAGGATGTAACAATAGAAAGGGTGAGAGTAGAGGAATTTGAAGAGCCTCTATGTAAGATTGTGGATGAGTCAATCTTATTTTTCTCTAAGGTTTCTCTCTCAAAATTCTCTCTGGAAGCTCTCTACATTTCGTGGGTATAAGGGTCTATATACAGTGGTGTGTGTTTGGAATGCAAAGAGTCATTTTTCCAAAACAGAGCTAGCTGGCGACTTGGCCTCGCGACTTGATTGAATCACGAGTTCAAGCCGTGAGCTAACTGAATGGCCAGTCTGGACTTTTTGTCCTGTAGTACTATAACTAGCACGACGCTTCAGCTACTCTACACGCTTCACTCTTGTGCATCTTCTGGCGGCTTGCCTTTCGCGAGCCACCCGCGAGATCCAGTCGCAAATCCCTGCTTCACTGCACAATCTTGAACATTTCTTCACTCTCTCACACACTACTCTTACATGATTCCCACCCAAATACAGGGTTTTTAAATGATGAATTACAAGCAAATTTGGCACAGAATAAAGCCAACAAAATGGTTGATTAAATTCAACCTTACATGCTTGATTTTAGTGTTTTTATTTGACAAATCCTACTTTTTCATCTATTAGTTGTTGGCAAAAAAATTTTTAAGGTTAAAAACTAAATTGAAACATTTAAAACATTAGGCACCATTTTAAAAGATGAGATACACATTAAGGCCAAAATATCTAATAAAATTAAAAGTAACCCTAATATATAGTTCTATTTTTTTTCCCTGAAAATAACTTGTTTGTTTGTTTAGACCCCTTAAAATAGATTGTTTAACCTAATATATTAGCCAAGTGATTACTTAGGTTAATTATGAGATCTAGGTTAAACAAGGACAGATCATATCATGCACAGCAACGGAAAATAAAGAATGCAACGATATGATGACCTAGGAAAACTAATGAAACCAACAGTTTCAAGTTAAAAACCTTGAGATATTTGACTTAGCTATCCTCAAGGTAAAACAAATCTACCATAGAGAATTGAAGTTTTTACAATCAGATTTAACCGTAAAATCTATTACTACCTCCAGCAGTAACCTTCTGACATGACCTCGTGTAAACTCCGAATCCACAGACTCCTTCTCTCTTCGATTTACGCCACACAAGCACCTATGCTTGTGACTTTGGGATCCCACTCAAAGGTTTCAGATCATGATTTGTTAATCTTTGCAGCAACTAAATTCCACTAGTACTTGATCGTATATCTTGTTCTGGTAGATGCTTGTAGAGTTAGAAGGTACAAAACCCTTCATATCTCACAAGAGTAACTCACAAATCTTCCAAGAGTCTTCAAAACGTAGCTAGGGTTTTCTTTTTATACATAGGAATGTTGGACTGAAACCCTAAACATTTTCGCGGACTTGGGCTTGTTTAAAATTCTGTAAAAAAAAATTTTCTACAATTTTAGATCGATCGAGCTTTACCATTCGATTGGTCTAGCTTCATAGAAAGTTAATCCTTTTTCCTGCAACTTGTACATTCTTAAGTCTTGACCTGAACCACTTTGAGTAATGTCTAACACCTATCCTAGACATGTTTTTGTTCTTGGTTTGCCAACACATACAAATTGAAATTCTAAACATTTAATCCTAAATCTTTAAAACCTAACAATTTCTACCTTTGACAACCAATGACAAAACACACATATAAATGAATTGTTCAACTCAAGAATTAGCCCAACTTACACATTTTTGCCCAAATACAATTTCATCACAATCCACTAACTATTAGTTGCTAGAATAGACAGCAAATGAGAAAGAATTAACTTGTAATTTCTTGAAACTCTCAAAACAAACCATAAATGCATGGGTGGAAATTACAGTATAAATCCAAAATTTAAAAACTAAACTTGAATTCACAAAAACATAAAAGATAGACAGAATATCAAATGAATAAACATCAAATAAATTTTCATAGTCAATAAACCAACAATATTTATGAAACAAGAACAATAAAAGAGAACATACATCAAAAAGGAGAAAAAGGTTTTGTATTAGGATTTTGGCAGGACCATGGAGCATTCACGTCCAAAAAATGCAAAAAAAAAAAAAAAAAAATCAATTTTAGACCACCAAAATGTTACTTTATCTACTTTACAAGTTTGCATACTCACTTTTAAAAAAATCCTACATCGATCTCATTACACTTTGAAACATTTACTTACCTACAACAATCAAGTTACGAATTAATTAATATCTTGAAACATTTACACACAATAATGTTTCCAAAGGCCTGGACTGAAATGGGAAGAGACGAATTGGAAAGCAAATATTGTTGGAATGATGAAAAAAAACAAACAAACAAAGGTAGGACATGTGCTCAATGCAATTTTGAATTAGGGCCGGGAGGGTTATTTACTGAGTGTTTTGATTATGTTTCTAGGAAGAGAATTTGGTGTTTAGGAAGAAAATTTAGTGTTTTGGTTCTTTAATTTAATTCGGTTTCATTGCAATTTTCTTGTTACATTACTTTCATTATTACACATAACATCTATTTATAGGGATTCAAATCCTCTAGATTTCCTAGGATACTCCACCAGTGAATTTCTTTAAATCTTAACCATTCTTTTATAATTTAAGGGTCTAGATTCTGTCATGTCAGCATTCCACTAACAATACTCTTAATTGTTTTGTTTGCAACATTATTTTATTATTTTATTATTTTAAGAGTATTGTTAGTGAAATACTGATATGACAGAATTTATACATTAAATCATAAAAGAGTGGTTAGAACTTAAAGAAATCTACTAGTAGAGTACCCTAAGAAATCTATAAGGTCTGAACATATTGAGTTGGCTAGAGTACTACACAACTTTGATGGAAATTGCTCCAGGAATGACAACCGACCGTGAGTTAACTTCAACTTTGTTTGCTGCTATCTCTTTGACAGCTAGTTTTCTATTGCTTCTTTCTTTGACACCTAGATAGGAAGCCTCTTGTGAATTACAGATTCTATTTATTTCAACACATTGTGTGGGACAGATTTTGCGGCTGTTATATTATCCCTAGGATATTGTTCCACAAATATAGGCACTTACACAATATAGGCACTTCCACATTATTAGTGATGCTTATTTATAAATTTCATCGGCTTCAATTTTTAGGGGACAAAATTGGCCAATGCTCTTTTCACCCAAATTATATAACTTTATGCCCCCTTCTCAAACTAATTAGGGAAATGCTCCTCTTTTAAAACTTGATTTACTCCAAATTAAGTTAAGTATGCATCAAACATGGCAGGAGGGCTTGTCTTTGCAATGTATATGTTCCCTTTGTTCAGGGCTTCCCGAGTCTCATTAACCAATTGTTTTGGTACCTATATGTTTCTCATTGTCATATACATATACATGTTACTCTATGAATCTCTCATAAGAAGTCCTATCATACTATTATGTTCAAAGACAACATTGATTAAGTAGTTTAGTAACTAAACTGCATCATAAAAATGGACAAAATTGCCCTTTGCCATTTTCTGGAAAATTATATAGCCTTATGCCCCCCTTTCCAAATTAATTAGGAAAATGCCATTCTTTTAAAACTCGATTTCATGGAAGTTGAGTTCCAAAACGCCACTATAGGGCTCCAGAATTTTTTTTTTTTTTTTTTAACTCGATTTGAAGTAAATCGAATTTTAAAATATGAGCATTTTCCTAATTAATTTGGAAAGGGGGGCATAAGGCTATATAATTTTCCCGAAAATGGCAAAGGGCAATTTTGTCCATTTTTATGATTTAGTTTAGTTACTAAACTACTTAATCAATGTTGTCTTTGAACATAATAGTATGATAGGACTTCTTATGAGAGATTCATAGAGTAACATGTATATGTATATGACAATGAGAAACATATAGGTACCAAAACAATTGGTTAATGAGACTCGGGAAGCCCTGAACAAAGGGAACATATACATTGCAAAGACAAGCCCTCCTGCCGTGTTTGATGCATACTTAAAACAGTTTGAAAAGGACTTCAAAATGTTTCTCTAGTGTCGAGCAGAGGCGTTAGTCCCAGGCAGTCGATTGCTCCTCACAACTTTGGGCAGCATTAAAAGCGATGATCCTCTGAGCATTTGGGAAGTTGTTGGACTAGAACTCAATGACACGGTCTTGGAGGTGAGGAAGTGTCTAAATTCATGGGATAGATATGAGCTAAAAATATTTATAATTGACTAGAAAAACACTAAAAGATATTAGTATAAAAATTTTACAAACTAATGTGACAAATAACTGTGATTGCAATTTGTACCACACCATATAGATAAATAATCTACTCTTGGTATTAACTTACATCTTAAAGTTTAAATTTTTGAGCATATTTCATTTAAACCTTAAAGTTTTAAAATGAAATATTTAAACAATTTAAAGTTTCTAAAAATATTTCATTTAAACCTTATAATTTCATATAGTTTTATATACATTTTAGAGTTTTTGGGTAAAGTTTCTCTAAATTTTAAAGTTTGAAATAAATTTCATTTAAATAAGTAATCTAATTTTGTGATCTGAATCGGGTTTAAAAAAAGTGATTGAAGATTTAAATCTAACTCTTTTAGAAATTTTGAGTTTTAAATAAAATATTTTAAAAGTTTATGGTTTAAATGAAAAAAACACACCAAAAAGTGCTAAAACTTTAATATGGCATTTGGTACAGGGTAATGTTTTAGAATTTTCAAGAATATTTAAAGATTTCTATGTTTGGTTGCAAATCACGCTAGGGAATCAAATGTCAGGGGAATATGGATTCCTCATTTAAACCCTTCTCAGTAGGAATGTGGATTCCCTTTAAAACAGGTGGGTATCCAGATTCCCAAACTTAAAGGAAATTGTATTTTTTATAAGTGGACAATTTTAACCATTTATCCTTATCATTTAAGCAATTAAGATAAAATATGAAATAAATTATCAATATTTTTCCATTGTCTTTATCTTTTCCCGCCAAAATAACATAAATATGATAGACATAATTAATAGTTTATATTTTGTTTTTAACTATTTATTTAGAGGAAGATTTTTCTTTTTTTTTTTTTTCTTTTGTAAAAGAACTTGGTAGTTTACATTCAAATCTAAGGATAAAATGAGAAAAATAAATAATTCATTTAAGATTCCTAGGAATAAACCAATCATTATCATCTCACATTCCTAGGAAGCTTGAGAGATTTTCAATGAAACCAAACATAGAAATAGCTACATTTCTAGGTATCTAGATTGCAATGAATCACATTCCTAGGAATTTGGATGCCAGGAGTAATGTAGATTCCATCGTACCAAACACCACCTAAGTTTTTTGGACATTAATTTATCCTAAAAATTAAGTGATCTTAGAAATATTGCACAAATTGTTACACAATATTACAAATTGTCCTGCTAATTTTCAAATATATAGAGATTGATGTAAAAATTACAGCCTTGAAATCCAATCAATCAAATATATATATATATATATACACACACACACACCAATGTGAAAGACAAAAACTAGAGGCAAATATGAGCCAATTATAAGCTATGTCTATGAGGCGAAAAAGTATTTTGTATCAAATGATACCACACAATCTGTATCAAAATCCAATAAACGATAGACGTGTGTCCAAAAACTACCCACTAACACATGCCTTTTATTTGTTAGTGGGGTAATTATTTTTTTGCTGACATGTTTCATATTTATTAGATTTTGATGCCACTAAGGTGCTGACATGGTTATCATTTGAACTAGATACCTTCTCCTATAAGACCCAATTGTCGACCTGTCTTTGACCTCCATTTGCTTATGCTGAACCAAGATGGTGTTTGTTTACTCCATTTACTTAACATAAGTTAAAGATGAAAGCTCAATTAGTGTGAAAGCACTAATGCTTGTTTAGATCCCTAATTTTAAATTATGGCTTAATTGCTTTTACTCTAACTTATATATCTAAGTGTGGAACAAGAGTAAAACACGTGCAATAAACCGGAACACTCTAGTGCATAAACATGTACAATAAACAATAAATGTAAAACACAAATACTAAGGGAAGAGAGATGCAAACACAAGATAACACGGCAATGCGTTATCAAAGAGGATTGAAACTAGATGTGGTTTAACTTTATTTGCTAAAATGCCTAGCTCTAGATTTATTATTGCTCCAAGCTTTCAATTATAATTGTAACATGTGAGGTGAAAAATAGGGGATATTTTGCATGATAGAGATCATAAAATTATTTGGCTGGAAACACTTTTCTTTTTTTGGAAAAAAAAAAAAAAAAAAAAAAAAAAAAAAAAAAAAAAAAAACTCTGTTATTTTCGTGTAAAACATGGAGCTCTTGAAGTTTTGAGTGTAATATTTAAATGCTCTGCGATATAGTTTTATGTGTAAACCATTAGTTATTTAATGCTTAGTTTGCCAAAGGGTTATTTGTTATAAATAAAACAATATCATAGGATGGTTAAATATTATATTCAACACAGTCTCAGGAGAATTGTGTTCTATGAGAAAATCATATGGAGTTTTGTGCTTGTATTTTTAATAACAAAATGTCTAGAACTCTTTGAACACTTGATTAATCTTCAAACTTCAAACATGTGCAATCTTATCCCCCCCTCCCCACATACAAAAGATATCATAAATTGGAGGAATCACTTGACATCGAGCTTATATAATGCATCACTTGGAGTTAGGTATGGTATTTAATTTAAGGTTTTTTTTTTTTTTTTTTAAACTCATTTTCAATGTCACAACTAAACACATAAATAGCAGTAGTTTTCCAAAATTAACTTTTGTCATCGAAATAAGTGGAGTCTTAATGAAAATTAAAGCAAATTAGCAAAAGACAATAAAAAGAGGATGAAAAACTGTCCCTTTTTTTTTATTATCATCAAATAACAATAAATTTAAATATACAACAAATTTCACAATATTTTTTATAACTATTGAGATAGCAACTTGTGATTGGTGTACGATAATTGTGTCAGTAGAATGGTCTCTGCAAAAAGGATGTTGCGGCTACAGATCACAATTTGTTACCTCAACAAATTGAGAAAAAAGATGTAAAAATTTGTTGCATATGTAGCACACTAGTTACTCTAGAGAGCAATGGTGCATTCCTTTGGAAGGGAAGGGAATCTTTTATGATCTGTACAGTAGTCATAATACATGTAGTACTTCCTAACCCATATGAGCATCTTTCTTTGCCAGGGATTTAGCTGACTGAATCTTGGATTGTTCCACCAATTAGAAGGGCTATTTGCCCTGCAAAAACCTGCATTTCCTCTCCAGAAACAAGCGTCGACCTTGTAGTTTCTGAAGGAAGCTATGAATGGGGCCTTTGACCAATCAATTTTGTCTTTGCCACCTCTTGTTGCCCAACCTTCACCATTCCAAATGCTGGCTACAAGGTTCATAGGCTTCCACTGAGGATATTGAACTCCCTTGTCTGCATGGTTTCTGTAAACTCTTATGGGGATCCCATCCACCATGAACCTACAAGGAGCCAAAAATTGTAAAAAAAAAAAAACCAATATTAATAACCTAAGGGGAAAAAATGGTCACTTGCAACGTGCTAAATATATTAGGTATCCGAACAACAATCATACTTTCATAACTTCAGGGTTTTTTTTTTTTTCCTCTACAACTTAATTTAATTACTTGGTTTCGTCAACCAAAAAAAAATTAATAATAATAATAATTACTTGGTTTGATGAAATAACTACACCTAATAAGCAATTTTAGCAAAAAACAAAAAGTTTTCCATTTGTTAGTTTTCTGGTGAGGTTTAAGACTAAAAAATAAAACTTTTTTTTTTTTTTGAAGAAAAAAAAAGAGAAAACCTTTTGACATAAGTTGACTAAGTATAAATGATGTGCAATACTTGAGGTAATCTTTGATAAAGTGGCATACATAATCTATATATATATATATAAAACCGAAACTTTTGAAGCTCTCACAATTTTCCACATCATCACTATTTTCTTTTTTTTTTTATTTTTTATTCTTTTTATTTTAGGTTTTATATCTTATAACAATAATATTAAAAAACGTATACAAACTTGGAGGCCTATTTAAGGGCCCCATAAAACTTGATGGACAAGAAAATATATTCTAAAATAAGCCCTAATTAATACCTAACCATAATAGGAACCAAATTTGACCTAAAAAACCATTAAAAGAGCCTAAAAACAAGAAAATAAATCACCTAAACCTAAAATAACGTTTTTTGCATAAAAATACCAAAATCTCTTCTCTCCTTAAAATCCTAGCAATTACTATCTCAAAACCCTAAACTCAACTTCACTTTAAGATTAAAAAAATAAGAAGGAGAGAGACTCACATTAAAAAAAAAAAAAAAAAAAAAAAAAAAAAAAAAAAAAAACGTAGGTTTTGTCTTTTTTTATTTGCTTTCATATGTGCCTGAAATTTTCATTCTATCTTATTGTTTTATTATGTTTAGAATTGATATTCTTATAAGTATTTGGGTTAATCTCTATATTTTGATAGTGTTTTTATGGGTTTGGTTTTTGGGTTGAAATTCTAATAATTATTTTATATTGTATATGGCAGATGAAGTATCTCTATTTTTTTGAGAACAATCAAAGCTGCAACCTATGTCTTCCAGTCTAAGGTGTGGTAAATTTTTATATGTTCTTACTTTATTGAGAATTTTTATTTGGATTCATGTGATTTTTTATTTTTTTATTAAAGTTTTGATTTTTGATTGATTAATTATTTGTTTGGATTAATTTCAATTAATTATTTGTTTTGATTTAACGTAAAAGATAATGGAATTAGGTGTTATAAATTTGATAATGTTCCATATTTTGAATTATTTATATAATTTAGACTCCTGGTAGGACTCTCTCTTCTCTCCTTAAAACCCTAGCAATTACCATCTCAAAACCCTAAACTTAACTTCACTTTAAAATTAAAAAAATAAGAAGGAGAGAGACTCAACTAAAAAAAAAAAAAAACGTAAGTTTTGTCTTTTTTATTTGCTTTCATATGTGCCTGAAATTTTTATTCTATTTTATTGTTTTGTTATGTTTAGAATTTATTTTCTTCTAAGTATTTGGGTTAATCTCTATATTTTGATAGTGTTTTTGTGGGTTTGGTTTTTTGGTTGAAATTTCTAATAATTATTTTATATTGTATACAACAGATGAAGCATCTCTATTTTTTGGAGAAAAATTAAAGCTGCAACCTATGTGTTCTAACTCAAGGTGTGGTAAATTTTTATTTGGTATATTATATATGAATTTTTTGAATTTGAAGGGTTTTGTTTGGTTTTGAAGTAGAATTTGGGGGTTCTATAAAATTTGGAAGGTTTAAGTTTTGGGGTTTTTGGTATTTGCGTCTTAATAGGTTGATCTTAATTCTTTACCTTATATGTTTTTTCTTTATTGAGAATTTTTATTTTGGATTCATGTGATTTTTTGTTTTCTTAATTAAAGCTTTGATTTTTGGTTGATTAATTATTTGTTTGGATTAATTTCAATTAATTATTTGTTTGGATTCAACGTAAAAGATAATGGAATTATGTGTTATAAATTTGATAATGTTCCATGTTTTGAATTGTTTATATTGTTATTAATACGACTAAATAAGATTTGTTTTTATCTTTGTAGTTTATATCAGTTTTGAGTGTGTGTATATATATAACTTTTGGGAATTTTGCTTTATTAATTTAAGAATTGTAAATTACTTTGTAGGTTTCAGTAACTATATACCTGCAGTGAGACATTGACAATATAAGCATATATATATGGTATTAACATTTTATAAAAATCTTTCTTACAACTCAATAACATTCTACGTTAGACAACACTTCTAAACTAATGAAAAGCATAGAAGTTAAATATTTATTCCCATTGTATTTTATTTAATTATGACAGATCCATTTTTTTTTAAACGCTAGCTAGCAAAATGTCTATAATATGCATATTATTAACCCAATTTTCTATTTCTAAATTTCTTAGATTTTATTATATCAATCTTTTTTTCTTTTAAATTCTTGGTGGGCAAATCAGTCTCTCACTAATTCTTTTACCTTAACGTGATGTTGGTTAATTGTCCTTTTATTTAATTATCCCGTGCATCACACAGGTTAGCGACTAGTTAGGTATATATTCCACAAGATTGAATAAGTATGGAAGTCCTTTGTTGGATCAAACCACAAGTGAATCCTCTGTTCCCGATTTCCGCTTCCATCAGAAAAAATATTTGTTTGCAGACCATATGGCTTCCCAATTACATTGCCAAGGAATTCAAAATCTACTTCGTCACGATTATTACCCTCGCCCGACTTGAGCTGCATTGCATTGCATTGCCAAAAAAAAAAAAAAAACCATTATTTATAAGCAATAATACAAGAAACAAACAAGGGAGATGAAGAAAATATATGCTTACATAAAAGGCCACAACAGTGCCTGCAGAACGACCAGGTACTAGTTTGATTTGCATGTCGAATTGTCCAAATAAAATCTTCTCCTTCGAAGCAAAGCCAGAACCTAGAACAAACGCAAGAGTGAAATTAAGAGAAAAACATTGAAAGGATTTGCAAGTTCAATGTGTTTAATATATTTTTCAAGTACCTGAATCATGGTCAAGCGACAAGGTTCTAAATCGGCCATCGGGAGAAGTATAAACATGGTCAGGGGTATATTCTATAATGAAATCCTGGTTATAGTTCCCTGAAAAAAGAGTTGCTACTGAAATTTTAATCAAGTTTAAGGTAACAAGAGCAATAAAGATGATTTGTCTGTGACAATTATTCTTCATGGTGATTTTGATTTTTAAATATAAATTGTGCTATGAGAATGGTAAGAATATGGTGGGATAAGCTATATATATATAGGTCATGCGTGGGAGGAGAGTGCAAATATGAATTTTAGAGTGGAAGGTCAAATTAAACCACCCCTAAGACACAGAATTGACTTAATTTTGTTAACCTAAATCATTGGATAAGCACAAACTTCATGTTGTAACGGCTAGAAGAACATACCTTGAGTCAACCTTGAAAATTTTGGTAACTCTTTAAAGGAGATACCAAATTTGGAGAACATCCCTGCATGCAATTATGTTAGGACACTTCCTGCAATATGAATGGTGGACTTAATCACAAGAGTAGCACCTCAATTAAAATTACATCTCATCAACCCATAGAATTTAATGTCCAATAAATTTAAATATTCTTCATCTTAATTATATTTTTAAATACTTAGGGTTTGTTTGAAATTTGCTTATTTTGCTAAAATTGAAAACTTTTTGCCAAAAGTATGGTAGATAAAGGTAAAAGTTAGATAAAATAGTACAGTGGGACCCATGAATAGTACAAAAAAAATGCAATGGGACCCATGAATAATAGCAAAAATAAGCAGAATAGTAAAATAAGCTAGATTTTTAATTTTTGCCAAACACACACTCAAATGAAAATTAAGATTTTTACTAACTTTTAATCTTGGAAATTTTTTTTTTCCACCTTTCTAAAATATAACTTAGATACTTAGGTAAATGGATTTAAACCCTTTTTTTGGGCCTTATGGCCTTATATAGTTACCAACCCCAAATCAACCTTGCAATGTCTAGCCTTAACCTCAAACACTACCGGGGATTGCCGGGAATCATTGAGAACTATTGCGCCTTACCGAATCAACCCACACATTTTAAGTTAAATTTTCTAGATTGAGTGCTGCAATGGTTTTAAGGACCTTGGAGACAAATTAAAGCAGGTTTGGTTTTTGTATAAGTGGTTGTGTACTTGGAGTAAGTGGGAATTTATACACTAATCCCATTTGCTTTTTCTATATTCATTGATGAACATGAACCTACTTTGATGTTCCTTCTCGTTAAATTCTAATATGTATTATTGAGATTCTCTTTACAGATTCTCGTTGATGCTTATGACCCCTAATCTCATATTACATTCCTATAATAGATTTGTAAATTCCATGAAATAATGATTTAGTCTATAATATGTTATACAATGTGCAAGATTAAAGTGTGATGATGTAACTCAAAGAAGACATTTTATCAGAGTTTTGACAGCCTTTAGATTGAATATTGATCGGTCAAACATTAGGTTTCGAAAACATCCGAGCGCATCTCAATCGATGAAAAGAGGATTTTTTTTATCGCTATTTAATAGTAGTTTCATCAATCATCGTGAACAGAAACTCTAAAGTATTTTAACTAAAGTTAATTGGTTGCCTTGGTTTTCATACCTTACTTGCATAACATCTATAAAGCACGTTATAAATTTGAATTCATGAGGATTAGAGAGACTACAGTCGTGCACCTTACAAATAAATATTCTAAACCTAGTTAATTTGTTCAATCCATGAGTTCAGAAAGACAACATTGATAACGAGGTTGCTCCCATATTGATGATCAAGATTGAAAACACAGTCTATCAACCTAGTGCATCATTGAGGTGATCAAATCTTCAAAGAGGGTCCTTGGATTTGCTTAGAGGTTCTGGTTATAAGCACCGATGGTCCGTTTGTGAAGGTTCCAAATACAAAGGGTTCGGACCTTCTGAAAATGATGGGTCGCATTAGTAAGTTCATTTACTAGTTGTAATGTCTAGGAAAAGTGTCTTTAACTAGATTGTAACTTCTATTAATTAATATAATTGATTTCCTTGTTTGTGGTGCATTGCCCAACGGGTGTTTTTTCTTTGGAGTTATTTTCTATTGGTTTTTCACTTTGTTACCAATTTTATGTATCATCGATTGTTTCTTCCTTTACCTATTTGGCACTTGTGTGGTTGTGACTATTAAACTTGTGATCACATAATTAGCATAATTTGTAAATAATTGATTACTCATAGCGTAATCAATTGGGATTGGGGGTCAAAACTTGTATTTTCAAGGATTATATAATTAGTGATGTGGAGGTTGGGGTGTTGTGGTTAGATGTTGTGATATAATGGGTTGATGATTGTTTATTTTCAATGACCCTACTCGTGGGAACAATTTGTGGATGTGACACAGGACATGAGATCTTGAATTATTATAATTGTGACAATGTGCATATTACTTGCTATCCATATAATTTGAGCATTCATTTTTGGATATATATTTATCGTTCTCTCTTTGTTTTTCCTTAATTTTTACTTTGTGATTTATTGAATTTATTGTCTTATTGTTTCCTTAGATTATTTGGCTATTTTCCAGATAGAATGATTTACTATGCAATTTTGATTTTGAGACTAAATTTGTTTGCTTTGCAGATTTCTTATTTTGGGTTGAATATTGACATTTTGAATTGAAATTTTTAGAAAGTCCTTGAAAGGGGTGAGTATTCCTGCCCATAAAAGGGGTGCAAAGAGAGTACTTTAAGGGTGCTGGTGAAGACAATTCATGGATATTAGAAGTGAAAATTGTTTAGTCTAACTCATGAGAGGAGAAGTTTAGAGATCTCATCATTTGGTTTTGAAATATCCTTTAATTTGCAAGTTGTTAATCAAACCTGGTGAACTATTAGAGCTTCTAAGATCATATGCCTCGAGCCACATCGATCTAAAAGGTTGCTTTACTTCTAAGGATAGAGATACTTTAACAAATTGAACTTAACTATAAAACTTATTATATATATGATTATTAAGTTAATAAATGAAATAAAGTAAAAGAATAGAAAATCTCTCCACATGAAGTAAGCTCGAAGTATGTTCATCACGTAGCTAAGCGAAGCCAATCAGCCAAGAAAAAAGCCGTGTAGGAAAGGCTACAAATAAAAGTATGCCTTTGCCTTTGCCTCATTTTTGGTCAATACTTAGGAAGAGAACACTCCTTGGGAAGTTTGTTTTGGAATCTCTGGTTATCTTGGCAATAATCATAGATCAAGTGGTACTTTCTGACCCATTTGAAATACCTTCTTTGCGTAGATGTTAAGCTACTAAACCTTTCCTTGTTCCACCAATTGGCAGAACTATCTGCCCTACAAAATCTTGCATTTCCTTTCCAAACACAGGCATCAATTTTGTAGTTCCCAAATGAAGCTAAGAAGGGGCCCTTGGACCAATCAATTTTGTCGCGGCCACCATTTGTTGCCCAGCTGTCACCATTCCATAGGCTGACTTTGATGCTCATAGGTTGCCACCTAGGAAACCCAACTCCCTTGTCTGCATGGTTTCTGTACACTCTTATGGGAATCCAATCCACCATGAACCTACGAGGAACAAAAAAAAAGTTCATCAAAATTCATACAACTTTTTTCCCCTTTTGAAACAAATTGAAGACCATTAATTCTCAAGCTTGCAATAACAAAAGTTAGAAGTTCATGTTGTGTTCACTTGTGCTGTCCGGATGTCATTTACACCAACCTAAAATTTCCAAATACTTTTCACATATATGATAAAAATAGTATTTATCATCAATAAAACTAAATATATCTTCAATGATTAGTTTTCTACTACTTTAAGTCTTTTAAAAAAATTGAAATACTTCTATATTGGTATTGCGATCAAATTTCAATAAGGAGATGAAGCTAGCTCTAATATGAAAAAACTGCAAAACCATGATTGTGAATCTTTGTAAACTGGCTTACACAATTTGGTGAAGGTTCCACAAGATCGAATACGTGTGGAAGTCCATTGTTGGATCAAACCATAGACTAATCCTTTCTTCACGGTTGTCAAAGCCATCAGCAAAAACATTTGTTTGAAGGATATATGATTTTCCATCCACATTGCCAAGGAACTCAAAATCAAGCTCGTCACGGTTAGGTTGATCAGATGTCAGCTGCAATACACAATGCCAAAGCATTCATGAAAAGCAATAATACAATAGAAGAACATAACATGTGAGAAGAAAAAGGTCACATACATAATAGGCCACGACAGTGCCAGCCGAATCACCTGGTACTAGTTTGATTTGCATATCAATTTGTCCAAACAGAAACATCTGGTTCGAAGAAAAACCAGAACCTAGACAAAACTCAATAAACAAAAATGAGAATCTAAAAAATTGAGAGGGAGTTGCAAGTTCAGCATGCACATGTATTTCTTAAGGTACCTGATTCTTGGTCAAGCTTCAAGCTTCTTGTTTGACCATCAGAAGAAGTGTTTACATGGCTAGGAGACCATATAACAAAGAAATCCTTATTGAAGTCCCCTGTAGAAACAACAGAAGCGACTGAGTTTTGAACCATTTCGAGCATAAGAAGCCCAATAAGGGCGATAATTTTGTGGTTATTGTTCATGGTTTCCGAGTTTGTATCAAATTAGTGTATAAAAAGAAGCTATATATAGGTATTGCATTTAGGGGAGGGGGTGAAATTGTGAATAGAACAAAGGAAAGGTTTTGTTTAAGCAAGAATATCTTTAGAGAGAAGCAAAGGAATGTTTGGCTGTTACATATTAAATAATTAGCTTCTTGTTAGTGTTCTCATTACAATGAGACTAACACTGTAAACATTGTTGATCAAGTTATTTTGGATGACAAAGAATATCTTAGTCAGCTTAATTTTGCTTTTCGAATTATAATTGTACAAGTTTTCTTACTTCCTTTAAGTACCATGCAGAATATTGTTCTTCTCTTGTACTTACCATAATTCATATAAAATGCAATTGAGGCACTAGCTTTAACCCTGCCCATCAACCAATTAAGTGTTTAATTCACACCAACTTTGTTGTTTAGCTTTTAGTTTATTTTGTTTTTATACAATTTTTTAAAACATCACTTATCAAATTTAATACAAGTATATTGTAATACTTTCAGCAAAAAGTAATCACTAAAAAGTTAAAATAAACTGATGTCAAACAGACGCTAAAAAACATAATCAAATCATCTCAAAATTTTGCTCTCCATTAATGCTATGTTCACATGAGGAGATTTATAATTATAGACGGTGGTTTTAATTAAAATTATGGCCCGTTTGGTAATATTGTTCTAGTAACGTTGTTTGTATTTTTTTAAAAATACGTGTGGATGAAAAAATGTGTAAAAATACGTGTAATGTTGTTTAAACACTGAAAAATATTGCTTAAACAACGGTAACAAACCGGCCCTTAATTATTATAAGAGCCATTATATCCCAAGCTTTGGACATACTCTTAGGCTTTATCAATAAGAACCTTTTTACCTGTCGGGTTAGCAGAAAGTTTAGAAAAGTAATAAACTGAGTAGAGTTTCGCTTTCTTTTGTGCTTTTCTTTTCAGGATAACTTGGTCATTCAAGCTTCCCTTTTGTAATCTTTCGATTGGAGGACTTTAAGTTTATTCCTTCCCTTCTTTTGTAGGGCTCGTTCCTAGTTATGAATTTGGTTACGTTCATTTCTGCCCCACCACAAATGTCGACAAGCTCAAATAATTTAACACAAAAGTAAACTTGTGGGCCTTGCCCAAGACTCTTGCAAACCGTGTCGTATATATTCTGTTGTTGTTCTTTATAATTTGGAAGCTCCAGCTGGGAAGTTATTTTCTCTGGCATTCAATAATGCATACAAATTTCAGAAAATAAATTAATTAATTAAATAATGCATAAAAATTTGGATTCTTTAGCTATAATAATAGGAAAAAGTTAACAAAATTCCTAAAAATATTAGTTTATGAAATATTTTTAAAAACTTCTTATGAAAAAAAATATATCTTTTTTATATTTTGTATTAAAGTAGTGTAAAAATTTTCTTAAAATAATATATTAACAAATGTCATACGTGCATAACTATAATGATATTGTTGAGTCCAAGCAAAACTGAAATGCACTGTTTAGAATATACAGTGTCACACTGTCAGTTCAACATTTGTGACCTACCAAATATTTCCAAATGCAAAAGCAAAAGTTGGGACAATTCTATCTTTTATTATCCGTGGTAATCAGGGAAACCATATATAAATTGAACCTTTTTTTTTTTTGTCCTGTGATAACAGAAAGCATTATGATAGCATAGCAATCGTAGTACCTAGCTAGGATTAACCCTTGTAATTATTATGATCATTATGGACTACCTTCAATAGCAAGATTATAATAGTATGGCGATTGTAGTACCTAGAATTAACCATTATGATTATTATGATGATTGTGTACTTTCTTCAGAAGCAAGCTGAACAGAATTAAATTATAATGAACAAAATATAATTGGTTTTGCTAATCTTTGTAGGAGAGGGAGCTGACTGTAGCTTCAATCCAACTTCTAATCATTATCCATAGAATCTCATAAAGATAAACGGATGAAGAGGTCACTTAGATAATATAAGATCTCTAGAAACAGAGGAAGGTGTCTGATTTTCACAAAAGCATTATAGTTTTTATCATAGTTTTACATACAAAAGCATAAATTCATAATCTACAATTAAGAAATTATCAGAAACAGGGGAATTTACCTGAATTTTACTTCATGAAATTTGATTTCTTCAAGAATTTATGGCACTTTGATTACCTCCTTAGAGGTCATGTACCAGGCCTACTGGTATGGCAAATGTCAGTAAACTAAAATGTTTTTGATGGAATTTTCATTCAGCATACAAATCATTAAGTTAATATAGATCTGGTAGGAATTTGAGAGAAATTAAGGTTAGGGTTAGGTTTTAGGCTTAGCTTGTGATTTTATTCTTTGATCATAAATTTTGTAAATTGATCATAAAAACATGTAATTAAGAACCCTAATTAATAATTTAAACGCCCAATTTCATGAGCCTTGAAGGATTTATTAAATAATTACAATTCTAGGGTTAGGATTTTTGTGCAAATTGGGGATTTTGGTATTCTAAACATTGTTGTGTGAAAGTTAATGCTTAAGTATGAAATTTAGAATCCTGATTAAATTTTATAACTCCCGATTAGGTCATATTACAGTTGGATTAAGTTTAAATAAGAAAAGTGCGTCTTTAAGTATTACATTTATATTACTACCACACGCTCTTGGTGTGATGGTCACTTCACAAATATAAGCCTTGAAGGATTTATTAAATAATTACAATTCTAGGGTTAGGATTTTTGTGCAAATTGGGGATTTTGGTATTCTAAACATTGTTGTGTGAAAGTTAATGCTTAAGTATGAAATTTAGAATCCATTTAAATTTTATAACTCCCGATTAGGTCATATTACAGTTGGATTAAGTTTAAATAAGAAAAGTGCGTCTTTAAGTATTACATTTATATTACTACCACACGCTCTTGGTGTGATGGTCACTTCACAAATATAAGCCTTGAAGGATTTATTAAATAATTACAATTCTAGGGTTAGGATTTTTGTGCAAATTGGGGATTTTGGTATTCTAAACATTGTTGTGTGAAAGTTAATGCTTAAGTATGAAATTTAGAATCCTGATTAAATTTTATAACTCCCGATTAAGTCATATTACAGTTGGATTAAGTTTAAATAAGAAAAGTGCGTCTTTAAGTATTACATTTATATTACTACCACACGCTCTTGGTGTGATGGTCACTTCACAAATATAAGTGCTTGTGGGATGTGGAGGGAAAGGGCCAAAGTTCAAGTCTTCGAGAGAGAGTTTCACACATATATACAATTAGATTAGGCTAAAGTAGATTCTATCTTGTATCAAAAAAAAAATTTTATTACATTTATATTTGTATTTATTAATAATTATTATGTTAAATTTGGGTTTGGCAATCTAGTAATGTCTTAACAAAATTAGCCGGAATAATATATAATTGGGAAATCTAATTAATTCTACGAAATGTTTTAGAGGGAGTTTCTTTTTTCCCTTGCCGACTACTAGCCTAAAATTCTTGTAGAATTAGGTCTGTAGAAGAGTTGTGTTGTCTGTGTATTTGAAAATCAGCTTTTGCGTGCCTACACAGCATCAAATCTTCACTCCGTTAGAAAGAAGAATTCTTTATGATGTTATATTGATGGAATTTTCAAGTTTCAACCCCGTATGTATACTATCTTGCATTACAATTAATCTTGCGAAAAAAGCGACAATGCAAAAACAAAAAGGATCGAACAAAACCCACTATTAGACAGTCACCACTTCACCTAATGTGATCATGTGCAATGGCTTTACCAAATGTGCTTTCTGAGTAGATATTTCTTGAGAAACTTGTTGCATTGTTGGACGAGATTGTGCACTAGCGTGCAAGCAAGCAATCGCAATATTTGCAATATGGAACAAATCACTTGCAACTTGATTTGTAGGAAGTGAAAGGCGTTGGTCCAACAAATCGTTCAGTGGCATATTATGGGTTGTAAATGTTGCTGATGGTGATAGAGATAAGATGAGATCTCCTGGATGTTTTCCCATGATTATTTCTAAAGTCAACACTCCAAAACTATATACATCGCACTTTGTATTAATTTCCATTGTGTATGCAAGCTCTGTCATATAAAAAAAAAAAAATCAAAATTGTTTTAAGAATATCTTAATTTAGGCATCAAAAATCAACTGCTCTTCATACATTAATTTATTGTTCAAATCACAGGACTCTAATTAGTTGGACTCAATCCATTTTTAATATTTCGGTAACCAAAAAAAAAATATATATATATATATATATATATATCCATTTTTACTATTTATACAATATTTTACTTAAGGATGAGACAAATTATTTTTATTTGATTCAACAATTTCTAGTTAAATCTCGTAAATTTTCAATCATATTAAACTTCCTTGGTTAATGACTTCAACCATCATTTGACCTGAGCTAAACTAGATTTAACAAATTGGAAAGATAAGTAGAAAATTCTTAATATCTTGTTTGTTTGATTGGGAAGAATTTCAAATCACACTAAACATAGATCTTTGATTACAAAATACCAATTTCTATGATATAAAAAAATATTTATCACAAATTGTTATAGTTAGATCATAGATTAAAAAAAAAAAAAAGTGACTAACCTGGAGCCATGTATCCATAGGTGCCAGCAAGTGTAGTCCAGTTGGAAGAATCAGGCTTCAAAAGCCTAGCAATGCCAAAGTCAGATATATGAGCCTCATACTCTATATCTAGTAAAACATTCTTACTTGATATATCACGATGAATGATAGGAGTTGAGCAATCATGGTGCATATAAGATAAAGCATTTGCCACACCTTTGATAACATTCACTCTCTTAATCCACTCAAATGTTTTTGCCCGTTCCTCATTATTTAGTAACTGTAACAAACTTCCTCCTTCCAAAAACTCATAAACCAAAAGTGAGTGGCGTGGATGTGCACAAAAACCATATAACTTTACAATATTCCGATGTCTTATTTCTGTTAAGGCATGAATTTCACTTACGAAGGCTTTTTGATTGGATGTCTCACCATTAGGTAGTGAGTGAAGTTTCTTCACAGCAACGACTTGACTTGTTGGCAACTCAACTTTGTAAACACTTCCGTACCCTCCTAGTCCAATGCAATATTTGGAACTGAATTCCTCTGTGGCTTCGATGATGTTTTCGTACACCATTTTCCCATCAAAGCTCCATATTGCAAAAAGATCATCATTTTGTGTGCTTGTTAGCTTGTTTTCTATCTTCATCACTCTTTGGCTACATTTATGTGAAACTTGAAATGTGATAAATAAAAGAAACAAAGTGCCCAAAAGAGGGACTAAAATTATTATCACATAATTGTTACCCTTTCTATGTAAAGGATTATGAATCATTTGTGGGCAGGCCTTCAAACCAGTGACATTACCGCACAAGCCCTTGTTATTTTGAAATGCTTCATTTGGAGCATCGCAAAAGGCTTTTATGTTGGGAATAGGACCCTCTAGTTCATTGTAGGATATATCAATAGATGTCAAGCTTGAAATATCATGATGAAAAGTTGATGGGATGGAACCAGAGAGATTATTGTGAGAAATGTTCAATATTTCTAACCGTGGCAAGTCTCCAAGCTGTGGTGGTATCTTTCCTATCAAGGCGTTCATGCTCAGATCAAGATTTTCAAGAGAATTAAGTCTACCTATTTCAGAAAAAATACTTCCCTCAAGTATATTTCTACTCATATTTAAGAATAGTAAATTTGAGCAATCCCCAAGTTCTTTGGGAATCAAGCCACTTAGATTGTTTCCCGCTAGGTTCAAATTTTTCATACTATATAGCATTCCAATTTCTGAAGGAATTTTACCTGAAATTTGGTTATCACTCAACAGAAGTGTGATCAATGACTTTAGGCGCCTTAGTTCCTTTGGAATCTTTCCCATTAGATGATTTGATGAGAGATCAAGCTCAACTAGCTGAGTTGCCCCACTAAGCTCGGGAGGTATATTGCCCGAAATTTTATTGTTGGAGACTTTCAGGCTTGTCAAATTTTGGCACTGCCCCCACTTTGATGAAAGCTCACCATAAAGATTATTATAACTCAAATCCATGTAGATCAAGTTCGGGTAAATGCTGAAATCCTCAGTTATATTTCCCACTAGTTGGTTTCCATCAAGCCTAATCCTGATTAGAGTAGTGCAGTTTTTCAAACCTTTTGGGATAGGACCTGTAAAATGGTTATTGCTTATGGAAAAATGTATGAGTGATCCAGCATGACATATATATTGAGATAAATGGCCGGTAAATTCGTTGCTACCTAGTACCAAATTTCTCAAATTGGTCAGATTATTAATTTCTGGTGGAATGGAACCACTTAGTTTGTTCACCATCAATTTCAAATTGATGAGCTTAGTCAAGTTTCCAATAGTGGTTGGAATTGAACCAGAAAGTTTGTTGTCGAAAAGGTCAAGCTCATACAAGTTACCCAAGTTTCCTATAGAAGTAGGAATGCATCCTGTGAGACTATTTGTGTCCAATGCAAGGGAAAGTAGAGCCCTCAATAGGCCTATCTCGGATGGAATTCTTCCAGAAAGCTGATTGCTAGAAAAATCAAGATAGGAGAGTCTAGAAAGTCTACCAATGCTTGAAGTAATAGTTTCGGAAAGATCATTGTGAGCCAAGTTGAGAAAGGTGAGTTTGGAAATGTTACCAATTTGGTCAGGAATATTTCCATAAAGAGAATTCCTTGATAGATCAATGGTGAGGAGGTCGGGAAAGGATGAGAAACTGAGGTTGGAAAGCGTACCTATCAAACCAAAACTCGAAAGGTTTAGACCGGTGAGACTTCCTGCCTCGTCGCAGTGAATTCCAACCCATTTGCAGGGGCTGCCTTCACCCCAAGAAGATAGGAGAGTTTGGCTTTGGTTGTCAAGACTAGCTCTCCAATTAAGAAGAGCTTCTGCTTCCTTCCATTCCTTTCCTACGTCTCCAGCAGCAGCAGCCACCAAAGAAGTTGTGGAGTTAGCAAAAGAAAACGCAGCAAAATGGGATAAGGGAATCAATGCAATTGCAATTCTTAACAAGACTTCGAACACTGCAGATAGCTTTTTATCTAACAAGTATGCCATGACTTTGGTAGCTATATATTGAAGAGAATGTGTTTTTTTTTTTCAGGAGGAATGTGAGTTGTATAAGGGCATGAAGGTTGTGTACAAGGCGGAGAATTAATAGGAAATGAAATCTTAAGCAAGAAACAAGCACCTTTTTTTTTCTTTTTTTGGTGTAAATCCATTTAGCTAGGACTTTTCGTTTAGGAGGTTGGAAAAGTCCAATACAACTTTTATTGTTTTTCGTTTTTCTTGCGTGTGATCATGATGGCTCTGGCAAGGCACACGAACCCACTACTACCACATGCATCACAATGCAGTGACAACCCGATTGTTCAAGCAAGAAAGAGGTTAAAAATGTGTTTCACTTTATTCACATGCTTTGCTTTCACATTCACCCATTTAAAATTTTTATTTTGTTTACTCATTTTGGGTAATTCTCTTTTATCGTATAATTAAATTATATATTTTTAATCCTCTAATTTTAAGATATCCGTGTCTGTGTGTGTGTGTGTATATATATATATATATATTGGGCGAAATATTGTAAGTGGGGGAAGGAGATTTATATGTTTTAGCAACGAACTTTGACCATCACAAAATAGCATATTTCTTATAGTACATTTAAGGATACAAGTCAAGTGACAAACTACGTACAAGTAACATGAGTGTAGTGTAAATACAATACACTAGGCCCAAACCCAATGAGCTAGACTAGCTAACGTATACACTAACATATTTTAAGAAAAAAATTATTTATTTATTGGCATGTAGTCCTAAATCCAAATGACTATATATTGTCCACCTTGGCCTTTTGTTATAAAGACGAATCTATTTGAATAAACATACAATACATTTAGATTTTAGACAACACAAGCTGATGCCTTAAAACATTTTTCTTTTGTTTACTTGTTCAATAAAAACTTAGAGAAAAGCAAGTTTAGCAATAGAAATGCATCTAAAGTATGTTGAATGATCGAAGGACCTTACCTTAATTCAAGTGATCATGGCTGTTAGATCTTTTAAGAAATATAGAAACATATAACTAAATTTCAAAGAGCCAGATCAGAAAACTACCTGCTTTCATGTTAATAATTATATGAAAAAGAATATTGTTTTATATTATATTATACAAATTAAATAATAATTTAAAGTATTATGACCAAGGCACATCGTGCAAGTCCATGTGTTTATTAAAGGACAAAGTTTGACCACAAACTTGATTATAGCCTAAAATTACAATTCTCACTTAAAAAATTAACAGGACTACATATTTTGAAAACCTAACCATTAAAATGCATATTTTTTATATTCTTAATACAAGTATTAAGAATACTTGTATTACATGTGTGTTCTAATAAGTATTACTGTTTACTCAAAAAAAAATTTCATGTGAATCGGATGTTATTTACTATTTCACGCGTAAACTTATTTTTTATGTATAATTTTAAACTACAAAGACTTGAAATTTAAACATTTGATTGATAATATATTTATTGATCTTTGATGTTTTGGAAATTTTGTAAGTATGAAAGATATAAGAAGAAAATGTAACATAATGATAGATTTGTCAAAATTCACATTCAATAAAAAGATATTGAATAGAGTTGTAGTCTTAGGCTACAACCAAGTTTGTAGCCCAATTTTGTCCTTATCAAAAATTGAAATTATAACACAATTTTTTTTTTTTTTTTGAAAGGGGAATGTTCATTCAATTAAAGAAGTGAAATGTCATGATACAAAGCATCAAGTGCTGGTGGGGGAGAGTCCTCCATCCAGTAAACATCCTCATCTAAAGTATTTCTAACATATTGGACCAAAGCATGTGCTACTCGATTCCTACCCCTCCTAATACATCAAACACTAAACCATTGCAAACCCCTCATCAAATGTCGAATATCATCCACAAAATTGCCAAACGGTGAAGTGTTTTCCAAAGAAGAAGAGATGGCATGAATAACATTAATGTTGTCCCCTTCAATTATCATCCTCAAAAAACCAGCATCCACAGCAAATTCTATGGCTCTTCGGCAAGCAAGAAATTCTGCTTCATCGCTTGTTCGCACCATTGGACCACTAACAGTCATAGCAGCCATTACCTCTCCTTTTTCATTTCTAATAATTGCACCATATCTTGTTCTGCCTGAATCTGAAAATACAGCTGCATCAAAATTCAGTTTGTACACCTCTATTGGTGGTGGCTACCATGTATCTCCGTTCGGTTGCTGCCTTATCTGTGCATCCAACTGGGTTTGCACGAGCTTGAATTTTGCATTATACTCATCAACTCGTTTAGTCAAACTACTCGGGACCTTCATTTTTCCTCCATGCAGCAAGCAGTTACGCTGGTTCCACACAATCCACGCTTGGGTCCAAAATAACTTAAACTTATCTTTAGTAAGGCGCTCCAAGAACTCCTCCATCAAGTGCATCATATCAGACTAGCCGTGTCTAGTTTTCTACAACTTTCGAGAACTTCCAGCCCAGATATCTTGAACCGCTGCACAATCCCAAAGTGCATGATTGGTGGACTACGTTTCCCTTGTACAGATCGAGCATTTATCCTCAGTAATCACCTTTCTTCTGATTAGATTTGCTACTGTTGGGAGGATCTCGTGGCAAGCTCTCCAGGCGAAAACTTTTATTTTGTTTGGGAGCCGAAGCTTCCTTATTGCAGTCCAGACATTTTTTGCAACACATTCCCTCGATGTTCCACCTTGGTTCGCATCAGTTAAGAGCCTCTTAGCCACATGATATGTGGACTTAACAGTGAACAGACCCCTTGAATTATGCAACCAAAAGACAGAGTCAGGGACATTTCTTTGACTCAATGGAATTTGACATATAGCTTCAGCTTCATCCCTATGAAATATAGCCATGATATCCTCATATTTCCATATGCTCAGCTCCGGATTAATCAGATCTGCCACCATCAACTCACCCCAATTTTCCTGAACCAAATTAAGGACTCTGTTTGTTGGGAAATTAGGCAGCCACCTATCCTTTAATGCATTGATTGAATATCCATTACCAACCTTCCAACAGTGACCGGATTGAAGAATTGGTTGTGCTACCATCAAGCTCCTCCACACATATGAGCAATAGTGGATTCTTTAGCCTCTAGGAATGATGATCTCTGAAAGTACCTTGCCTTAAAGCATTGATAAAGCAATGATTTGTTGTCTTGAACCATCCTCTAACCTTGCTTGGCCAACATAGCCAAATTAAAAGCTCTTAAATCTCAAAATCCCATTCCACCTTCTTTCTTTGAAGCCGTTAGCTTATCCCAACTCTTCCAATGAATTTTTCATTCATTGCCAATTTGATCCCACCAAAATTTTGCACACAACGCATCCAATTCAGTGCATAATTTCAAAGGGATTTGAAATACACTCATAGTGTAGTGGGTATAGACTGTGCCACAGCCTTGATGAGGATTTCCTTGCCAGCCCTAGACAACAACATGCCCTTCCATCCTTGAAACTTCTTCCAAATTCTATCCTTCAAGTATAAGAAGGTGTTATACTAAGCCCGCCTAATCAGAGTTGGTAGACCAAGATAGTTTACAAATCGATCAACCTCCTTTACTCCCAAAATCTCCAAAATATGGTCTTTCTGCCTTTCTGATGTATTACTACTAAAGTAAGCTAAAGACTTTTCCAAATTAATGCTTTGCCAAAAGCTCTTGCATAGGTTTAGAGGATTTTCGCTATAGTTTCTCCTTCAGCCCGAGTTGCCTGACAAAATAGCAATGAATCATCTACAAACATAAGATTAGTAATCTTTGGTGCCCCTCTACAAATGGAGACTCCCTTGATCCTTCCTTCTGATTCTGCTTTTTTTTACAAAGTAGTAAGGCCTTCTGCACACAAGAAAAATAAGTATAGTGATATCGGATCTCCCTGACGGATTCCTCTATATGGATGAATCATACCGTAAGGTTTCCCATTCACCATAATAGAAAAGGATGGTGTTGTAACATAGCTCATCACCATCTCTATCCAACCAGCTGAGAACCCCATCTTTTCCATAATACTTTGCAGGAAATGCCACTCAACCCGGTCATAGGCCTTGCTAATATCAAGCTTCAATGCCAAAGAGCCCTTCTTCCCCTTTTTCCTGGAATGCATAATGTGAAGTGTCTCATAGGCCACCAGCATATTATCAATAATCAGTCGCCCCGGTACAAAAGCACTTTGTGTGGGTGATATGATCTGAGGCAGTACCTGTTTCAATCTGTTTGCCAAGACCTTGGAAATAATTTTGTAAATAACATTACACAAACTTATAAGTCTAAATTCAGACATTCTCTCCGGATTTTGTACTTTAGGAATAAGCACAATATTTGTGTGATTAATATTAGGAAGCATGTTACCATTATTTAAAAAATCCAAAACAGCTAAAACAACAGAATCACCCACAATATGCCAGAATTTTTGATAGAAAATGGCATTCATACCATTAGGTCCCGGAGCTTTTGTTGGTCCCATTTGAAATAGCGCCACCTTCACTTCTTCAGCAGTAAATTGAGTGGACAAAAATTCCCGCATGTCATCAGTCACCCTACTCTCCACTACATCCAAGCACTCTTCCATCTGATCTCCCACTCCTGCATGAAAAAGGTTATCAAAGTAGTTTGAGACTACCTCAACCACCTCCTCCAAATTCTCCACCCACTGCCCCTGTGAATTCCGGATACCTCTTATGTAATTTTTCTTCTTCTTTGTGATGCTTTGGCATAAAAAAATTTTGTATTCCTATCACCATGTTTCAGCCAATTTATTCTAAACCGTTAGGCCTAGTATATTTCTTGCTTTTGCAAAAGTTCATCCATCCTTTTGCTCAAACTCAAAAGTTTGGCTTTAGAAACTTCAGTAAGTTCGGCCTCATTCATCCTGTCCAGCTGCTTCTGAATTTCCTTGATGGCAATAATATCCGAATCAGTTATTGGAGAACCCCAAGCCATACGGTCCGCCCCACAAGCCTTTATTTTTTCCTATACTGCAGCCAAACCAACCCTATCATCTCCTACCTTCCCCCAAGCCTCTTGAATAACATCTGCACATTTAGCCCGAATTAACCAAGACTCTTCAAACCTGAAACTTCTCCCACGTTGCTGCCTTGGTTGTGAAAAGGATTGAATATGCAATAAAAGTGGAAGATGATCTGATGCATAAGATGACTAGTGCACAACTCTACTCAATTGAAATATGTCAGTCCATTCTTTATTGGCAACACTTCTATCAAGCCGAATCTTAGTATTAGCTTCCTCAGGCCTCTTATTACTCCAAGTGTAGGGATATCCCTTAAATCCAAGGTCATGAAGTTGACAAGAGCTCAAGGTCTCCCTAAAGGCTTCAATCTGTGAAAATTGTAGCTGTCTTGCACTCTTCTTCTCTGAGGCTTGTAAATATGCATTAAAATCCCCAATCACCACCCATGGTCCCACTACAAATGTTTGTAGATATTTTAAAAGTCTCCATGAATTTTCCTACTGTTGTGCATTTGGCCACCCATAAAAACCAGTCAGGTACCAAACATAACCATCTTCTTCCGTGACTTTAGCCAAGACATGGTTAGCAGTAAAATTAATAACCTCCAAACTCACATCATTCTTCTACAAAAAAGCTAATCCTCCCCCAGAATCCGGATTTTTAACAATGATCTTATTCTGAAACGGTAAATTTCCATACAACTTCTCAAAACCTTCCTTATCAAGTCTAGTCTCCATCAGAAAACATACCATGGGAACTTGCTCCCCTTATAATCTTGCGAAGGCTTCAACCTGTCCAAGGGTTCCTAAGCCCTTGGCAGTTCCAGCTTAATAGGCTCATTGCTCCCAGTAAGAGTGGCTCTCCACCACCGCTGATCCATGGTCATTGCTTTCCTCGTCACTATTCAATTTTCCTTTCTTAAAATTTTTCTCTTCAACCCGCCCTTCATGTGCTTCACGTGACTCTCTCTTGCCCAATCCAGGTAACATAATAGCCTTGGTGAAGCCTCCCAATCCAAAGTCCATTCCATTTATACGGGTCCAAGTACCTTTGGGCTTATAATTATTAGGCCCAAACATATCCGGACTTGAAGTAGGCATGTCCATCTCCTGCTCTTGACGTTCTATCAGAATATCAACCAGTTCAGTAGGTTTAGAATTAAATCCCACGTTATCAAGATTCTCATTTAAACCGGTGATAGGGTGTCCATTCTCCTTTTTTGTGGGACCAGTTTCCCCACAATTATTTAAAGTATATAATATAAATCCTTTTTAGTAATATGCAAATCGCATTTTATGAAGAAGGCCAATACTTTCACAATTATAATAAGTGAATAAGAAATAGTGTGGTTCTAGGCCATTCGAATCAAATCGCCTGATCATTAGAGAATGGTTTGCAAACTTTTTTTTTTTTTTTTAAATTTTTATAGTTAGGTTTCATTTCACACAAATTAGCTATATCATTTGAGATAAGGTGAGGCACCAATGGAAAGTAGGATTAAGTTAAATTCTATGAAGTTTTTTTTTTTTTTTTTGAGAAGTTGAATTCTATGAAGAAAAATGATATAGATGACAATTTTTTTAAAAAAAAATTATTATTATTATTAAAATTAGTATACATGGCAATTAAGTCAGGTCTCCACAAATTGGGGCGATGATTTTTAAGGCCTAATTTATATCTATATATTAAAAGGATTCAGAAAGTTAGTTAATATCTTTTTCACTTTCAAAAATACCCTTAATTTAATTAATTTATCCTTATTTCTAAAAATAAGAAATGAGGTTAAAATCGTAAATAGATAAAAATTAAAAGAAAAAAACCTACTGGTTATTAACTCTACACTTTTCTTCCAAATAAAAAATTTAAAAAAAAAAAAAAAAAAAAAACTTCCCACTAGCAATGTTTGAAAGAAAATAACTTCCCGTCCCATAAAATAAGGAAAAACTATCCCAGGTTAATAAAAAATAAATTAAAAAAAAAAAGTGTGAGACTAAACTATCCCAAGTTTATTTTTTAAACTATTACATTATTTATTTTTAATTTTTTTAGATTTATTACATTATCATTTTTTTTTTTTTTTGGATAACTATTACATCATCAATTGGATTTGGATAAACACGCAAAAACTTTTAATTGAAAAAAGAATCTTATTCTCTTCGGAAAAAAAAATCCTATCTATTTTTTCAAATTGTGATGAAAAAAAAAAATATGATACTAAATTAAAAAAAAAAAAAAAAAAAAAAAAAAACCCCTATTATATAGTTTTTGTGTGTAGAATCTTTAGATGACTTGTTGAATGTGTGTTTAGATGACTCGATGGCATTCAAACCCCATACGCACCATTCCCAATAATGGGCGGTGGGTGTACCACTTTCCCCAGAGGCCATTGGCCATTCATGAGGGACTTCGTAACCTGTTTTAATGTATATGTTAATGGAGTAGCTTCATTTCCACCACAATCTAGTCATGTCAAATAGCACTAATCTTATTCTTATCAAGCCAACAAATGATTTGCGTTCACATTTGGGGTTAGGATCTTTTCCACTAATTCGGAGCAAATGTACTCTCCATTTCAAAGAAACGAGTGGATAAGATCCTAATACTACCATTTTCCAAAAGATAAAGTCATCACACAATTTTTAGGTAAATATTTCTACATATACAATATTATTCACAACAAATTTATAACAACTGAGTTGTTAAATTGGTTATTGTTTCTCATATAGACTCATTACTAATATTATTTTATTGTATATTATTTACAACTTGTCACTCTAATGATTGTGAAAAATTTTGTAAAAATAATTGAGTTTGTGACTCTAGATTTATTGTTTTACATACATGTCTCTAAATTTTGCAGGAAATAAAAATAAAGAGATATATTAACTTATTAAGAGTATTATAGTTTTACATAAGGTGATTTTTATTTTTATTTTTTTGGATGAGTTTTATTTATTTATTTTTGTTCAGATAATGAGTGGATGTCATTCATTCCCCACACTCACCAGGGCCACCACTCTGGGTGTACAGTGTACCATTCATATGGGACTTCATAATCTCTTTTAATGCATACATGTTAATGGAATGTTTTATCAAATAAAAGTAAATGTTAATGGAATATAAAGTGCACCTCCATTTCCACCACAATATCATATAGCTCTAATCTAATCAACCCAACATTGGTCTTGGTGTCGGTGATCATTAATCCATTTCAAACGACTTTTTTAGAGAAAATCCTAGTACGTACTACTTTTTTGGATGCTAAAAGCATCCACGCCTTTTGGGGAAATGAAATTTACATTACAAGAGATGAACTTGTCCTTTTAGTTCTTATCACACGATGGGAGAATGGTGACAAAGCTACGGGCAATACATGAATTCTTTTCTTGGATGGACATCTTTTGCGGCTTTTGCTCAGGAAAATGGAAAAGAGAACCATAGTATACAACCTAAAAGCATCCTCCTCCCTTTGCGAAAAAGTTAACCAGAGTTGAGGTTCAAAATTCAAATGGTCCAAAATTATGCCTAACAAAAGTCGGGGTGGGTCAAAAGTTTCAATCCCTCCCAAATATTCATTTTGTGAATACTTTTTTTTAATATTATTTTCTTATAAATTTTACAAGAATTCTCTAAGATTGCAACTTGTATTTTTTTCTTTTTTTCTTTTTTTGGAGGAAAAGATTGCAACTTGTAGAATCTTCTAGCTTAGTTGTATTTTGGGGGGCAAATTTACTATAAAAACCTTTAGCAAGGGGGCAAATATTTGATATATACCTAAGCCTTCGATCAACTGCATCATCAGTTCGCCTTAAGTTTCTTAATATATATATATATATATATATATATATATATATATTAATCCTTACTAGCACAAAGAATTTGTGTTTTGTCTAATTTATAAAGGTATCTTTCCTAAATACAACTTGACTATACCAAATTAGTTTCCAAAATGTCTATCATGCATTTCATGCTAGAGGCATCTCCTAAAGGCTTTGAATTGGTAATTCCTTCTGATAGGCCACAAATTGAATGACCCCTTGTAATTTAAACTAATTAATTAATTAGCCAAGTTATTAATTAATCAATTTATCATGCAAACGCATGGCAGCACAAACAAATCACCAAAACTAAATATGCAGCGAAAAAAATAAATAACACGGTGATTTGTTCACGAATGGGGAAAATCCTAACGGTAAAAATCCCACCGGGTGATTTTCAGGTCACCACTCCCGAAACTCCACTATTATCAAATCAAGCGGTTACAAGTAAAGAAATCTCAAGTACCTTACCAACCTACAGTTGAACCCTTACCCCAATACCCAATTGGACTTGATCTGTAGTGACAATTCCCCCTTTTGATGCACGGCTTCCAAGTACGTGACTAACCAATTTAATGTGCGAATCCCAGTACGCGGCTTACTTCTTTTGCACGAATCCCAGTACGTGACTAACTCCACAGCAACCCCTTGATTGTTGTAGTTGATTTGCAGCAGCTTCACATAGAAACACCAATAAGATCTTCAATGTTGGTGCAAGAGACTTTGCTTGGTAACAAAACCCAAAGACGTACAAGAAACGCAGCAAGAATTCTTTCTTCAGTAGAAGGAGGCTAGGGTTTCAAAAAAAAAACCTTATGAAGCTCTCTAGGGTTAGGTTTTTCTTTTTCCACCTCCTTTAAATAGGAGTTTAATGGGCTCTCCTATTCCAAATAGGTTTACACAAACCTTGAGCTTTTCCTTATCCAATAAGGATTATACAAACCCATAAATAAATAGCCTTTTAGAATAAAACATTGTTGGCTATAATCTGAAAATTCGTAAACTCGATCGATCGAGGCATCTATCGAGATTTAATGAATCTCGACAGATCGAGCTTCTATCGAGAAGGTATCGAGACCTACAGATTGCACTTTTCTTGAACAGTTCTTGAGTAGTTTTCATGTCTTCAATTTACCACTTGTAGTGATCATCTTGAACCTACTTAGATTTACCTAAATACAAGTAAAGTGCGTTTTGTCAAAGGATATGCCAATTACATAAAAATATGTCCCCAACACCTTCTTTTCTTTTTCTTTGTTTTGCCTCTTTTAGTTGGTAGAAGGACTGTATCAAATAGCCATGAGTTGTGTTATGATGGGTATTTCTTTATTATTATTATTATTTTGCCTCTTTAACACACACACACACACACACATATATATATATAATTCATTAATTTAGGGAGATGAGATTTGAATTTTACACGTCTCTGTTGGAAACACTAGAAAGTAACAATTGAGCTAGATGCTCTTTAATAGTTGTGTATTTTTTTAATATAATTAAATTACTATATTTGATTTTTCTTTCTTTAATACTATCATTTGAGAAAACTTAAGAGATGCTTTACATGGAGGACATTATTTTTTTTAATATTATTTAATAATTTAGATTAGGTAAACTCATAAACTTCAGGTTTAATTTGTAGCTAAAACATATTTAAATTGATGGATTCAACCATTGCATAAAGTAATAAGCTAAATGGTGCTATTTTATTTCAACTATACTCCTTTTTTTCTGGATGGTAATTATAATAACCTTATGTGTGGTTTGGCTTGTTTTCACTTTGTCTATCCATGGTTTGAAAAGTGTCACTTTGACCACTTAAAGTTTGTTTTGTTTGTCTTTCGTAATCCACATCCGTTAAAAATAAGGGTAAATATGTATTTTTACTCCCCTTTTATATCTCTCACCTCCCACAAAAATATAAACAAAAAAACAAAAACAAGAGAAAACAAGATCAAAAAGTGAGAGTTTTGTAAAAATTAATATTTGAAACCCCATGTTCAAAACACCTAACAACACTTACAAGAATGCAACAAAATCAAACAAAAAACTCATAAATCTTAGCACTTAGCTATTGGATCGATCCTACTTTTGCTTGTGTTTTATACCCATTAAAAATTTAGATTTCAAAGCCAAACCAAAAACCCATAAAATAAAATAAAATCCAAGCACACTATGATTCCACCCTTCATTCCAGCTTTCAAATTCCCCTAATAGTAGCCTACATCACAGTAGTCATAAAGCTTGAATCAAAACCCAAACCCAAAACAAGAAATTAAAACTTTAGCAGACGTGACCCAATCCAAGCACCACCATGATTCTCCCCTCTTTCCTCTAATTTGCTAATGTGTACCACCACCACCAACACCCAAGACTTCCACCACCATAACTAGAACCACAACTCACTAACCCACAAACATCATTGTGCGAGCAACAGCTTAGACAGAGAGGGCATGAAATATGGATTTGGGTTTTGAGCAAAAAAAGAGAGTTATTAACAGCAGCACCGGTGACCCAGCACATCCATGATCACGCCGCAACCAAGATGCAACCACCACAACAACCCAAAATCTTAGATTGACCACTACCAAAATCCAAATCCCTACCCACACGTTACACTTCTCCTCAAAACCCAGACCCAAAGCAATCGTGCTCCTCCTCCACAAATCCAAATCCAAATCCATACAGCCCCTCTTGCTCCTCCACAATCGCCATCATGACCTAAAGCTAGCGTTGATCTGAACCGGAGAGAGAGAGAGAGAGAAATGAAATCAAATAAGAAGAAATAATAGATAGAGTTAAAAGTCAAATAAGAAGAAATAATAGATAGAGTTAAAAGTAAGTAAAATTTGCCTTTTGAATTATTTTCTTTTGAGTGTTACAAAGACATTATGTTTCCTTTTAAAGTTCTTGAGCAATTTTATAAATTTTTACAAATGGTATTTTTTTTTTTTTTTTGAAGGAGAGAGACATAAATTAGGAACAAAAATACATATTTACCCCGTTTTTGATAGAGGTGGGTTAAAGTTTAACCTATAATAAACTAACTATATTAATAATTAGGGGAAGGTAAAAAATAATAGTAAGAGTCTGTTTGAGAATTGCTTATTTTACTAAAACTGAAAACTTTTTGCTGAAAGTACTGTAGATAAAGGTAAAAGTTAGCTAAAATAGTACAGTGGGACTCATGAATAGTACTAAAAAGTGCAATGTGGCCCATAAATAGTAGCAAAAATAAGTTGAATAGTAAAATAATTTAGTTTTTTCATCCGCATCCAAACCCACACTAAAACTCATAGTTTTATCATTAGGACAAATTAAACCCCAACCTTTTATAAATACACTAAAAGAGAACCCCAAAACAAATCGTACGCTAGTGCATGAAATTTACATTTATGAAAGTCTGAGGTTTAAAATGTCACATTTAAAAGTTTGGGATTTAATGTGTCCCAATGATAAAAGTAGGATTTTTTGTTTTTTTGTTTTGGTACTTTCCCAAAATATTTTTTTTGAGAAAATTCCCAAAATAATTAATAAACTGTATTCATTGATAAAAATAATTTTAAAATATATAATACATACATATATTAAGCTATTTGACACATGCATATACGATTCTTTAAAATACAAAATTTTAATTCTTCTAAAAGTAAAACAAAATTATAATATATATTTAAAATTACTATTATAAATATTAATCTCTACTTAAAAATTCATAGGCAACAGCATTTTACTTAGAGTAGGATTTTAAATTTGATCTAGAGTAATATCCAAACAATTATGATATTTTTAACAATAAAATTTCATAAAAAGGAAATTATCTTAATAATGGCATCGGCTTTTTTATTTATTTTTATTAAGAGTACTTGCATCTTGTATAATAGAAAACATACCACATTTTAGCCAATTAAGGTAAAAAGTTTCCCAAATTACCATGTAAAATTGTGTAAAAATATACGATTGTTATAGTAACCTTGTAAAGTTACAATGATACTATTTATTTTGCATTTTCTTTTTTCTTTACGTATTTTAAGGATGAAGAAAGAAAATAAATGATAGCTGCTGTGTAAAGAAAGATAAAATAAAATAAAGAAAATTTAGTATATTAATAAAATGAAGTGTAAAATAGATAAAATTATGTAAAGTATTTTAAAAAGTGAGTATATAAATTTAAAAAACATATATTTTTATGCTAAAATAGATAAAAAAAAAAAATTGCAAAAGCTGATGCAAATTGTCTAAACATTTTTTTAATTTTTTCGGACAGAATTATCTAAACCTTGACCCAATCAATGCTTCAAAAATCCAATTATTAGTATATCCAGTAATAAATTATGTAGATGGATAATTTTTTTTTTTTTTTTTGGGTGATTGTAGATGGATAAAATTTTAAAAAGAAAGAAAATTTTTTTTTGGAAAATGTCAAAAAAGGACAGAAGTTGCTTGGTCATAAACACTAGGAAGCTACCCTCAAAGGCTTTTCTATTACTGGATTTTTCGTTGATTCTTCACTCGACTCTCACGCCCATAACCCATTTCCTCAACAAACATTTTAATTAATTCAACAACACCACTCTGTCTCTCAGTCTCTCAGCTTTCACACTTTCCACCACAGTCTCACTCCCTCACTTTGCTCTGCTTCTTCAGGTAATATATACATCACTTTCTCCTCTATTTAACATCTTTGTATGAAATAATGTGTATATGATGGAAGATCCATGTGTGTGCTTTGTTGTTATCTGTGATTTTGGGCTCAGAGTTTGTTTGGTTCTTGAAATTACCTGTTTTGGGAAATGGGTTTCCATTATTAACCTCAAGTTATGGGATTTTGGCTCTTGTTTTATTTCTGGGTTTTGGTTTTGGTTTTTTTTTTTTTCGGTATTGGGGTTCTAGGGTTTGCTTTGCTTTCGACCATTTTTGACTTATTTTCTTAAAATTTTCTAATTAGGTTTCAGTGGGAATTTCACTGTACCTTCGTTTTGTTGTGTTTTGTATTCTGTTTAGCGTAATGGGTTTTCTTTGGTTTGGAAAAATATGTATATTTTTATGGGATAGAAGGTGAGGTTGCTTCCAGTTCTCTGAAAAGATTGTTTCTTTTTAAGAATTAAAAAATTATACTGCAACGTAATCTGGGGTTTGTTAATGATGTGTTTAATTGCCTGAAAATTAGGAGGAAAATGATTATAAATGTTGAATGTTAGAACTTTTTGCAATGCCAAGAAAAAGGACATTGTCTTTCTTAGTTTTTAAAGTACAGTTACCAACTGTTTGGTTGCTGTCCCCAAATTTAGAATAAAAAAGATGAGAGATGAAGAAGTGAGATTTGTGAAAGAGGCTGTCTCCTGGAAAAGGTTTTAAAAGTTATGTTCAGTGTGTCCGAAACATAAATGGTTGTGTGTTTGAGACAAAACTTAATGTAGTAATTGTGTTGGGCTCACTTGAGGAGGCAGCTTATTAGAATTTCAAGATATTGTATTTTTAGTTTTCTTTATTTCTGCGAATGATTTCTCCAAAACTGATTGGAGTTGAATGTAATTTAAATTTCGGAAGAAATTTGTTTCGATTCATAGTTGTGGAACTTAGTAAGCACATAGTTTAACTTAGTCATTTTAGGAACTTAGTCACTTAGGATTTCTCATTCTCTTGTTGTCAACTTGTGCATATTTCAAAAGTCCTATTAAGTTAGGCGTTTCTGAACTCTAGACCCTCGTCTTCATAATTAGATAGCACTTTGAGCTAGATATATTATCTTGAGAACCATCTCAAGTAACCTGAAAAGGGAATTAAAAAGACTAAAATTAATTTTTAGTTCAAACAATTGGGCTGCCCATATAATTTTAACAAAACTTGTGACACAATGACGGTGGAATGAACTTGTCTAAGTTTATAATACTAATATACTTAATTATGAAATGAACTTTTCAGACTTCTGAATTGATTGTTTTTGGTGTTTTAATGTAATTCATTTATTTATTTACTTCTTATTCTGGGCAGGTGATTAGACTTGATATTTACTTACAGAGAAGATAAGGACAGGAATTTAGGGAAGTCCATCATGTTCAAGCGATCACCAAGCAGACCCAGATCCAAAAGCGTCAAGGTAAAACATATTCTGCAAATATGTCTATTACTTGGTGTGTGCTTTTGGTTAATCTACCAGGTCAAGCGCTCCCATGATAAAAAGAAGGAATTTAGTGAGAAAGATGCAAAAAGTGGTGGTGAGCTTCCTAGAATAGGGAGGAAAGATCTACCTCATTTGGAGGAAGTAATTGAGAGAGAGAATCGTCAGGAAGAAGAGGAAAAAGTAATTGGAGGAGAGGAAGAGGAAAACAAGCCAGATGAAGAAGAGCAGGAGGAAGAAGAAAACAAGAATGAAGACACAGAAGATGAGGAAAGGGGAGGTGGAGACGATGAGATAGATGAAAATGATGAAGAGAAATTAGGCAGGGAAGCTGATCATGATGAGGAATTTGTGGATGAAGAGAAAGAGAGGGAAGAGGAGCATGATGAGAAGGATAGTGAGAGGAGCATGGATAAAGAAAGTCAAGTAGCAAATGAAAATTTTTCGGAGGATCAGGATCATGATGTAGGCGATCAGAACACTCATGAAGCACGAGAGGAAAATTACAAGGGAGATGATGCTTCCAGTGCAGTGACCCATGATACCCGGACTATTATCTCTGAAACTGAGAAAGTAAGTTCAGAAAACTCAATTGAGAAATCAGAAGTGAGTATCTTGGAGCAGGAGAACAAATCGAATCACACTGAAGAAATTAATAGTGATCAAAACAATTTAATTGTAAAGGCAAGAGGAGATGAAATGACTAAGAATGGCACTTCTTTGAGTGATGTTGAAAGCAAGGGTAATGATAATTCTTACAACTCTGCTGATAGCTCAGTTACAAATTCAACAGTGACAACCCAATCCAGTGATCACCCTGAAGCAATCAATAACACATCACTGTTGAGTACCAATGCAGGCAATAACTCAACTGAAGTAAGTACTGAAGGCCATGACACAGCAGTAACAGGTACAGACACTTCTGATTCTTCCCAGCAGAATGGAACAGTGCCTGTACCTGATTCAGCACATGCTCATAATTTAACAGTGGACGTTTCGACTACTGGAGATGGCGTGAGTGTGCAAAGCTTGAAAATTGAAGAGACCAATAGCTCTACGACAGTTTCTGAAAGCAATCAATCTGATGGTAATTCAAAGCTTTCAGTTAAAATTGAAAATGTGGAAGCAGATGCAGGAGAATCATCTACTTCACCTAGTAATTCTAAGTCTGCTGTATCAGAAAACTTAACAGGTGAAACAGAGAATGGCTCTGGGTCTTTGGCAACAAAGGAGAATGCTGATGCTACCAAAAATGACAAGTCAGATGGTAACACTGAATCAGGTAGAACTGAAGAAAGCTCAGACAATTCCTCCAGAGATGGGACTTCAGATTCTGTTCAACATGACCCTATTGATGCTTCGGATTCCCATATTGCCTTGACTGAGAAAGAAGTTCGCACAGATCTGGATACGTTGCCAGATATCAGAACAGAAGGGGATAACAGTGAAGACACTGCAGCAGAGTGAGTGCCGTGGTAAATGGCTGTTTCGTTCCTGTGTTCTGGAGTTTCTTGTATGTCCCTCTGTCTTCATACTACTGTTAAGGTTATTAGAGTGTTTTGCTTCACTGTTGATGAATGTTTGCCTAGAGGATCAAGTTAGCAGGAAACATGTAGGCTAGTGGATATTATCTGCAGATTTAGTCTGTAATTTATTCAACTTTTTAATTTATACTGTTTTTTTTTTTTTTTTTTCGATGTATTTAATGTGTGCCATGGTTGCTTAAGGCCAGAACTGCACAGTTAGAGCACATATGGTTAAACCTTCAAAACTTTGTTTCCTATGGATTGACGCTCAACACAATGAAAGATGTTTGATGTCTTGGAACATAATGACTGAACAGCTACCTTATTTGACATTTTGTCTCAGTTATGTTGTGTCTTTGTTTAAATAGGACTGTCGTTCTGCTAAAGATGAAAGAGCTTCAACATTGGATTTACCTGAATCTAACTTATAATAAGAACTTGTCTTACCTTGTGCATATTGTTCAATGATGAAATCATCACCTATAATATGCTATATTTGATTTGTTTGGATATATGGTCAAGAAATTAACAACTAATGGTCTTTTTCTCAGACTACTTGTGCAGTCATATTGTCATTTCTTGTGTGATGATTGCCATGAGTTCTCTAACCAAAATTAATTTAAGTTTAACCCAAAAAAAAAGCAAAATCGAATTGGGATTTTTTTTTAATATCCAGTTTGTTTAGATTCATGTTACCAAATTAAAATCAATTGATTTAATTAAATCAATTATATTGTCTCTGATTAGTCATATGACATCTAAACACCTTAGAGTTGCTCCAGTTCTCAAACAACCTCTTTTTTATTGAGAATTATATATAAAACTTAAAACATAATATATAGAGTATTAACAACTAGATTTTTTCGAGGAATATTATAAATTTTTTTATTGCATCAATTTTACTAATCGATATGTAATCAATCACAGAATGGTAATTTAGATATTTATTTATTAAGGTGGCAAAAATAACATTCATTTGATTATAACCTCAAATTTGTAGCAGTTATAACATTTTCCTAGCAACTGTTAGTGTTAGGCACCATGCAGTAATGTAATTCTGTATGCAATGTTTAATTACCATGGATGTAATGTTTTAAATTCCATTTCGTTGGGTTGGTATGGTTGGAATCTTCACATTCAACTTAGTGTCTTAAACAAGCTTTGTCATATATGTATCCAAAATAAGTGATAACTATTCGTCCTCTACAACAATGATGGTGGTAGGGGAGCTTCATTGGTGTCTTATTTTTAATTTATATTTTTGGTGTTTGGACCTAGGCAGATGAGCAACTATATTGCACTTTAAGAAGGTTTGAGTAGAACGAGTTATTAGTGCAACTCAAAGTGAAATTAAAACATCAGTTGTATGATCATTGATCACTAACCAATGGACCATTGGACTTCAAGAAACTTTTTCTACCATTTCTCTCGAACAAAATTTTCTGTGAAACTTGTTGAGTTTAGTATGGAGTAATATATTTCAAGAGTTTAGTATGGAGTAATATATTTCAAGTAAAAAGTCACCGATATAATATTTTTCGTAACTTTTTTTTTTTGCTAATCACTTTTATTTAGATCTACTATTAGCGTCATTTTTATAATGTATCAATCATAACAAATGATATATCACATATCAATACTTATCAAAAAAATATATATCACATATCAACAATTATGATAAAAAAAAAAAATTATGAAAAATATGTCTCTAGACTTTTAATAATTATTCCGTCAAGTGACACTAACTCATTCAACAAAAGGGGGAAAAAATAACAATAATAAAAATGGTAAATTCCAATCAACTACCCTTAGATTTGAGCTGAGTCAAACACATTCAAGACAATTGAAAAAAAACCAAATTGATCCCTAAAGACAAACAACGTGTTTGTACACTTTACCTAAAACAAATTTTATGTTGTATTTTTTCATTTCCAAGACTACAACGTTACATCATTTTGCTTTTCCCAAAGTCAACAAGTGCTTTATAATCCTAAAAAAATGTTAACCCAATTTTAGTACGAGGAAAGAGACAACATTCACTCATAAAAAACAAAAAACAAAATTGGACTAAGCAAATAGAAAGAGAGCTTCTATGAAAGTCTTGAAGGAGAGGTACAAATCATTTTTTTTTATAGGTACAAATTAGTTCTTGATGTTACAATATAGCTAAAATTTCTAGTGATTGAAGCAGTATCAATGTCAACAATTTATATACACAATGGACTTGGAGGTCATTGGACAGCTTTTGGTTTCATTTTATAGTGTTTTAACTTTGATTGATAATTATTAGTGCAAGCTTTTTGTATCAAATAGATGGTATCAAATGATGTTAATGAATGACTATTATGAACTTGATTAATGGAAATGTAAATTTAACCTTACTTTTCTATACTTGTTACTTCTTAAGTTTGTGAAATAAGTGTTCTTTGCTGTTTATGTTTTCATCGTAGGAATGTGGAAGGGAATTATCTTATGCATAACATTATTTACTTGCTTGACATGGTTGAGTTGTCACTATTGTTAGACAAAATCATGAATTATACTGTCGATATGTACAGAAGGGGTTGTGTTCTCTCTCTCTCTCTACTGTTAGGCAAAACCACCATATACTACTATTTATATGTACAAGCGCATTATTGTTAAGGAAAATTGGAAAGAAATACGACATCCAATCTCACACTAAACTGGTATCCAATTTCCAAAACCATACATTATCATTTGGAAAAACAAAATTTAGACCATTTGCATTTCAATTGAGTTTGGCGCCAATAATATTGTATTTCTTTATTGTCAAACATTGGGTCCCATAGTTGGACTATTATGTCCCCTTCAGAAATTTCAAATTTCATTTAGAAAGCATTTGTGTTTAAGTTGAAAGGAATATATCAACTTTGTTGGTCTTACTTTCTGAACCTGTAGTCTTGGAAATGAAAAATTACTGTAAGAGCCCAAAAAGAGAGCAACGTAAAGCTTTATTTATGTGGTAAGACAAGCTCTTTCAAACTCTATACAATAGAATTTGGTAGAGATGGGCTGGAACAACAAAAAACCCCCTATTTACAAAGGCCCCAGCCTCTCCTTTATATAGCCCTTGGTCCTTTAATCTGCTCCGTTCATCTTTAGCTGTCCCTCCCCCAATTTCTGACACTTGTCACCTATCTTCTTTCTAGGGGCAGGCGGCAGTAGTAGCTGGTGCAGCGGCGATGGGCATCCTTTCAGGTCACCTCCGCATTTAATGCGGCTGACAGGGCTGGTGGGCGCTATTTATTGCTGATTTGACTGGGAGCTACTGCCCTGACGGCCGCCTGTCTGCCACTGACCCATGCCTCTTCAGCCGAGGAGGTTCTCCTTGTGGCGCGTGGCGCCGCGTGAGGCCTGGTTCTTTCCTCGGGATCCAATGCTCCTCGGGCCTTGCCAGCTCCTTGCTCGGCCGAGTGGAGAGCCCATCCTGTTCCTCCTAGGGCCTCGGCCCATTGGTTCAGCCTCCTTGGCTTCTTTCCTCGTTCCTCGGGTGCCCACAATAGCCCCCTAAAATTTTCACTTAATTCGTCCGAGGCATAAGTGAAATTTTAGCTCTGCAGATGAGTCGTACGTGCTGTTCGTGTTCACACGAGCCTACGTCTTTTCAACTGTCATTCGCACGCTCCTGACGCTTCGGATTTCGCGAGCTCCCATTTATGGCGTTAGGCGGCCGCCTGTCCCCCCACGTTCAACGGTGTGATTGGGATCGTGCGGCCCTTGCTGATCCTCATTTATGGGCGGGAATTTTACCGCCCATTTTCGCCTCCTATAAATGGAGCGATCAAGGCAGCGGATGGTTCATTTCTGGCATTTTTTCCTTGGCGTTCTTACTTTGGCGAAGCAAGATTTTACTCCCGAGGAGCGTCTTTTTTGGACTTCCACAGTAGGTGTGTTGGTTCCCTTCTCTGTCTTGATCCTTTTTTCTTTTCCATGGGTAGATACGCTAGGATGGTGGACACCGAGGAGGCTAGGGCGGCCTTCAGGGCCAAGTATAGGATCCCTGACAATGTGGACTTTAGACATTGCGAGGAGGGTGAATGGCTCGTCATCGACCGGCCTCCTGAGTCAGTGGTAATTCCTATGATCGCCTTCATCGAAGGTGGGATGGAACTCCCCATGAGCCCAGTGACCAGGGACTACTTAACCAACTTCAGGCTAACCCCAACCCAGTGTTCCCCCAACGTTTTTAGGATCCTCGGGTGTGTAGACGCTATCAATCGTAGGATGGGGACCCGTCTCACATGGCACGATGTGAACTGGGTGTATAACTGCCAAAAAGGGGAAAAAACCAAGTACTACATGAAGAGTAGGATCCCCACGGTTAGGTTAATCTCCTGCTTGCCCGATTCGAGCAAGGGCATGGACGAAGACTTCCTTCTCGTCTCGGGCGAGTGGCATGATGGGCGACACTGCCCCACCCGGGAAGGGGAACCAGGTAGGATTCCCGAGGGTTTGGGTCGCCGCTCTAGGCTTTTTCGTCTTAGAGGAGCCCCTGTCTGGCGTCCCCTTCCCCCCTCCTCTTCGTCTTCTTTTTAGCCTTCATTCGTTGTTTTGTTTTTGTTTCTGTTGCTTCTTTTTTTTTTGCTAACAACGGCCGTGTTTTCTTCCTGGCAGACGAGTATCATACGGCCCCCGCTCGCCACTTGGTGAATTTTCACGATTTGAACCGGATTCTTCAGGCCGAGATCTTTCTTCATCGGGACGGGCAACTCCGAGCTGCGCACGTCATCCTTGGCTACAAAGCTTCAACCAAACGCTTCCAGAGTCCGAAGAACGTCATCAAGGCTCGCGATCCGCGATTGGCTAGGATAGACGTTGCCATCCCCGGGTTTCTGCAGGCAGGACCCCCTCCCGAGGGGACGCAAGACGCCGAACTCCCTGGGCCCTTGGCCGCTCAGCTTTTATACGCGCAAGAACCTCCCCTGCCGTCAGACGAGGAGGCAGAGGGATCCACATCAACCTCAGTCCAAGAAGCGGCCGAGGAAGACTTCGAAGTCTTTAACCGCCCCGACGCTCCGAGCACCTCTACCGCCCGATCATCATCGTCGGCTATGGGATTCCAAGAGAAGACCCCCGACCTCCTGGCGCTACTTTCGGCCCATGCTGGGGGGTCCTCCTCAGCGGCTGCGGCGGCACCTCGCCTGCCTACTCCTCCCGCTCCCCGTACATCCCCGGCCGATGCCGCGGATAAGAAGCGCAAACGTGGTCCCAGCGGCAAAGGGGGGGCTACGCCCGAGGAGGGGGAAATATCCGAGCCCCCGACTAAAGAGGCCCGGGCCAACAAGGGCTCGTCGAAGAAGAGGCCCGATCCCGTGGTTCCCTTGAGGGAGAGCGGCGGGGAGCAGTCCAGGAAGGCTTCCGTCTGGAGGCCCTCCTTTACCCTCAGCTCGGGATCTCCAGTCTTGGAAGACGCCAACCTGAGAGACCCTTCCAAGGGAAGCTCTGGCCTGGTGGCCGAATGCTTGGAAAGGGCTCTGTGCCTCCCCGAGGACATGGAGGAGCTGAAGTCCTTCAGGAAGAGGGAGGTCTTCCTCTCTCTCAAGCAAGATCTGGCCAAGGTACCTTCAGGCGTTCTAGCCAACTTCTTCATTTGTCAAGTGTTGTTACGTTGACTACTAACTCTTTTTTGTTTCCCCCCTTTGCAGGCCGTTCAAGCTGCCTTTATGGCAGAAGAATGGGTTGATCACTCCCTGGACGTGGCCAGGAAATCTGAGAAGGCCTATGAGGTTGCCGAGAAGGCCAGGGCCGAGTCAGAGAAGAGATTGAAGGAGGTCCTCACCCAGCTGTCCCAGGCCGAGAGGGCTTTCCATGATGCTGACTCCGCTCTGAAGAGCTTTGAGAGGCAAGCTTCTGACGCTTTGGCGGCCCAAAAGAAGGCCGAGAGCGCCCTGGCTCTTTCTGTGGTGGAATTGAAGCAGGCGCATCAGAAGTTGGAGGAGAAGGACGCCGAGAAGGCCCGAGCCGAGCAGGAGGCCTATGATGCAGGCGTGAATAAGACTGCTGCATCACTCACTGCCCAGCTTCGCGACGTCGCTCGCGCCTTCAGCCAGGAGGTCTGGGGAGAGGCACTGGACGCGGCGGGTGTTGGTCCTGATTCGGAGCTCCGCGCCCCCGACCGGGTTTACTACCCTCCGCCCCTCCGTCTGCCGTCTTCAGCCCCCAGCCCCCCTGTGGATCCAAGCTCGGGTCCCCACGTGGATCCAAGCTCCGCACCTCCTGTGGATCCGAGCTCCGCTGATCCTGTCTCCACCGAGCCCCTGAATCCTCCTACTTCGCCTGTTTCCTCCCAAGGTTTGCCTCCTCCAGAAGGCGTGGTGGACTTGGAGGCCGAGGAGGGGGTGCCAGAAGGAGTTCCTTTAAAGAAGAAGAAGGACAGGAAGGAGAAGAGCACTAAGGACAAGGAGCCCCAAGCTTAGCTTTTCTCCTTTCTTCCTCTCTTTGTACGCCCTTCCCTCGCGGGGATTTTGTAGCAGGGCGCCCACCATGTAACAAACCCCCCTCCCCCTTTTTGTAAGGGTATATCCCAGCATCCACTCCTCATTTTGTAGTCAATTTGAATGAAAAATTAAATTAAGTTTGTTTCCTCTTTTTTTTGCCACGTATATTTGCAATACTTCCAACGCTTAGAGTATTTCCTGCACTTGACAATTTTCCCTGAGTTGGTGGTCGAGGGACTAGCACTAGGTTCATTCCAGCATTCAGGATTTTTCTCGCACATGTTAGTTTCCAATGGGCTTGTGGCCGAGGAGCCAGGCAAGTCACATAGAATTTTCCTTACAAACGTTAGTGTTCAGTGGGCTTGTGGCCGAGGAACCAGGCCAGTCTTAGGTAGGTTCTAACACTTAGAATTTTTCTTGCAAATGTTAGTTTCCCCCAAACTTGTGGCCGAGGAGCCAGACTAGCGTTGGGTTGTTCTAACACTTAGAATTTTTCTTGCAAATGTTAGTATTTAGTGGGCTTGTGGCCGAGGAGCCAGGCAAGTCTTAGGTAGGTTCTAACACTTAGAATTTTTCTTGCAAATGTTAGTTTCCCCCAAACTTGTGGCCGAGGAGCCAGACTAGCGTTGGGTTTGTTCTAACACTTAGAATTTTTCTTGCACATGTTAGTTTCCGATGGGCTTGTGGCCGAGGAGCCAGGCAAGTCTTAGGCACGTTCTAACACTTAGAATTTTTCTTGCAAATGTTAGTTTCCCCCAAACTGGTGGCCGAGGAGCCAGACTAGCGTTGGGTTTGTTCTAACACTTAGAATTTTTCTTGCACATGTTAGTTTCCAATGGGCTTGTGGCCGAGGAGCCAGGCAAGTCTTAGGCACGTTCTAACACTTAGAATTTTTCTTGCAAATGTTAGTTTCCCCCAAACTTGTGGCCGAGGAGCCAGACTAGCGTTGGGTTTGTTCTAACACTTAGAATTTTTCTTGCACATGTCAGTTTCCGATGGGCTTGTGGCCGAGGAGCCAGGCAAGTCTTAGGCACGTTCTAACACTTAGAATTTTTCTTGCAAATGTTAGTTTCCCCCAAACTTGTGGCCGAGGAGCCAGACTAGCGTTGGGTTTGTTCTAACACTTAGAATTTTTCTTGCACATGTTAAGGAGACAGAAACTAATCACAAAAGTCGCAGATTTTTATTAAAAGTAATAGCGTCGCAAATTGTTTACATTCCATGGGCGAGGGATTACATTTCCATCCAGGTCCTCAAGCCGATATGCTCCGACTCCTGCAACGGAGGTTACTTTGTATGGCCCTTCCCAATTGGGTCCGAGCTTGCCCCAGGAGGGGAGCTTGGCCGTCCCCACTATTTTTCTTAAGACCAGGTCTCCCGGGGATAGGGGCCTGTGCTTGATCCCCTTATCGTATTCTTGCTTTAACTTCTGTTGGTAGTGGGCCAACTTTACCATGGCGACATCTCGTCTTTCTTCGGTCAGATCCAGACTGTCCAGAAGCAGCTGGCTGTTCCCCTCGGTGCTGAACTGGTCCGTCCTCAAAGTTGGAAACCCAGTTTCCACAGGGATTACGGCCTCCGAGCCGTAGGTCAACGAGAATGGGGTCTCCCCGGTAGACTTCCGTGGGGTGGTGCGGTACGTCCATAACACGTGAGGCAGCTCGTCAACCCACCTTCCTTTCGCATCGTCCAGCCTCTTTTTGAGCCCGGCGACTATAGCTTTGTTGGTGGCCTCGGCCTGTCCATTGCCCTGTGGGTAAGCTGGCGTGGAATACCCATTCCTGATTCCCAATTCCCCACAGTATCTTCTGAAAGCTTGGCTATCAAACTGGAGCCCGTTGTCCGAGATCAGTGTGTGCGGTACCCCGAACCTGGTCACGATATTCTTCCATATGAACCTCTTGGCGTCAGCATCTCTGATGTTGGCAAGGGGTTCGGCTTCAACCCATTTAGTGAAGTAGTCCGTGCCGACGAGAAGCCACCTCCTATTGCCCGTGGCCCGTGGGAAAGGGCCTACTATGTCCAAGCCCCACTGGGCGAATGGCCAAGGGCTGGACAAGGGGTTCAGAACTCCCCCCGGCTGGTGTATGTTGGGGGCGTACCTCTGGCATTGATCGCATCGCTTCGCATAGTCCTGGGAGGACTGGCGCATCTTAGGCCACCAGTATCCTTGTGATAGGGCCCTATGTGCCAGGGATCGCCCGCCCGTGTGGCTCCCACAAATGCCCTCGTGCAGCTCCTCGAGCAATGGCTCCACGGCCTCAGGGTGTACGCACAGAAGATATGGGCCCGAGTACGAGCGTTTGTAGAGCTTATGCTGCTCGGACAGCCAATAGCGCGGGGCCGTTCTTCGTATCTTTTCTGCCTCTCCTTTGTCCTCCGGCAACTGCCCCCCTCTCAAGAAGGCCACGATATGATCCATCCAGCTCGGGCCTACACGGACACTGCACACCCTTACTTCGGGTGCTTCCACCACGGCGGGTGTGTTGACTTCTTCCACCAGGACGACCCGAGGCAGGTTTGATTCCAGCGAGGTGGCAAGCATGGCCAGGGCGTCGGCGTGTGAGTTTTGCCCCCTAGGGACCTGATCCACCCTGAAACTATCAAAATGATTCTGCGCGCTTCGCACCCTGGCGAGATACTTCTGCATTCTCTCGTCTCGGGCCTCGTACTCCCCACTGATCTGGCCAACAATTAGCCTAGAGTCAGAATACACCTCAACCATTCTCCCCCCAAGCAGTTTGACCAGGTTCAATCCTGCTAGCAGGGCTTCGTATTCGGCCTCATTGTTGGTGGCGGGGAAACCTAGTCGTAAAGATTTTTCCATTATCAGCTTTTCGGGCGTGATTAGTACTATTCCCACACCGGCTCCCTTTCAATTGGAGGCCCCATCCGTGTAAACCCTCCACACGGGGGCAATGGTTGCCGATGAGATCATCATACTTGTGGCCACGCCCTTTCCTCCACACACGTCCTCGGCGAATTCTGCCACGAAGTCTGCTAGGACTTGGCCCTTTACTGCTGTGCGGGGTAGGTATTTAACGTCGTAGGCCCCCAGCCTTGTGGCCCACTTTGCAATCCTGCCCGTGTAGTCAGACTTTCTCAGCAGGGCCTGTAGTGGCAGCTGAGTTAGCACTGCCACTGTGTGAGCTTGGAAGTAGTGCGGGAGCTTTTTGGCCGCGTGCACAATAGCTAGGACTGCTCTTTCGAGCGGGAGATAGCGCATTTCCACTTCCTGTAAGGACTTACTGACGTAGTAGACCGGCTTTTGGACCCCGTCCTGATTTCTGATCAACACAAAGCTGACGGAGTGCCCTGTGACCGCCAGATAGGCATACAGTACTTCCTCCCTGTCGGGCCGAGACAAAATGGGGGGGTTGGCCAAATATGTTTTGAGATCCTCGAATGCCCGGGTGCACTCTTCGGTCCACCTAAAGTCCTTCCATTTATGTAGTAACTGGAAGAAAGGTCGGCACCTGTCCGCGGACCGCGAGATAAACCTACTTAGCGCTGCCGTCATCCCCGCGAGCTTCTGTACCTCCTTTGGGTTTCGAGGGGGATGTAGGTCATTAATAGCCCTGATTTGCTCCGGGTTGACCTCGATACCCCGATGCGTGATCATGTAACCCAGGAACTTGCCCGAGCTTACCCCGAAGGAGCATTTCGACGCATTGAGCCGCAACCTATGCTTCCTGAGTGTCGCAAAGGTTTCTGATAAATCCATGAGGTGGTCCTCGGCCCTCTTGCTTTTGATCACCATGTCGTCTATGTACGCCTCCATGTTTCTCCCGAGCTGCCTTTCAAACATACGCGTGATCATCCTCTGATAGGTTGAGCCGGCGTTTTTGAGGCCGAAGGGCATCACCCGATAGTGGAAGTTGCCAGTGGGAGAACGAAAAGCCGTCTTCTCTTGGTCGGCCAAGGACAGGGGTATCTGATGGTAGCCTTGGAATGCATCCAGGAAACTCATTCGCGGATGCCCCACCGTGGCGTCCACTAGCTGGTCTATCCTGGGGATCGGGAAGGGGTCCTTCGGGCAGGCCCTATTGAGGTCGGTAAAATCGACGCACACTCGCCACTTTCCGCTTTTCTTTTGCACTACCACGGTGTTGGCCAGCCAGTCGGGGTAGAATATTTCCTTAATTGCCCCCGCCCGTTTCAGCCTGCTTACCTCCTCCTTAACCGCCTCGGCGTGCGCGTCAGATGACCGCCGAGGAGGTTGTTTCCGTGGGGTCACCTCGGGATTCACATTCAACCGATGGCACGCCAGCTCGGGGCTGATCCCAGGGATGTCGCTCGCGTCCCATGCAAACACATCCAGGTTCGCTTCCAGGAATTCCAACAATTCCGACTTCTCTCCGGGCGGTAACTGCGACCCTATCTGGAAATACCGCTCCTCGCATGTGCCAATTAACACCTTCACCAGTTCCTCGGATGTTTGCCGCGACGTCTCGGCTGGCTGCTCGGGGGCAGCCCCCTGTAATTGCTATTGGGCCGCACCACTGTGACCAAGGGTCTGGCCAGGCAAGTGTTGCGCAATTGCGGCCGTCAGGCATTGCCGAGCCATCGCCTGATCTCCCACCAATTCTCCAACTCCCCCGTGAATGGGGTACTTGACCTTAAGGTGCAAGGTTGAGGGCACGGCTCCAATAGAGTGAAGCCACGGCCTGCCGAGGATGGCCGTGTAGGGCGAGGAAGCCCCTACTGCTATGAAGTCCACCCGGACTTCGCTGCCGTCAATTTGCACAGGAAGCTTAATCCTTCCCAGGGGAGCTACCGTTTTTCCGTCGAAGCCCATAAGCGGGGAATGGCACGCTTGCAGGTCTTCGGGCCTAAGACCCAATCCCCTGTACAGATCGGGGTACATTATGTCAGCCTGGCTCCCCTGGTCAATCAGCACCCTTTTGACGTCGTACCCCGCGATTCTAACCGTGACGACCAAGGCATCCTCGTGCGGCTGTTGGGTTCCCCTCTTATCTTCCTCGGAGAAACTTAAGTCGGGGATCGCCGCTCTCGACCTTTTGTTATGCCATTCTGTCTGGTTCTGGCTTCCTATCACAGATAGGACTTGGGGGCTAGACATGGCGCCGGTTCCCGACCCGGCCAGAATCATGTTGATGGTTCCCAGGGCCGGGCGCGAATGGTTGGCCTGGTGAAATTCCGTCCTCGTTTGCTCGTCTTGCCCCTCAGGCTGATGCATGAAGCGACCCAGTTTCCCCGCCTTCGCCAGTTGGTTCAGATGACTTCTCAGCGTTCTGCAGTCCTCCGTTTTGTGCCCCTTATCCCGATGATAATGGCAGTGGAGGCTTTGGTTTCTCCTGGACGGGTCCCCGCCCATCCTGTTTAGCCAGCTAAAGTACGGCTCGTCCTTAATCTTTTCAAGTATCTGGTGCATCGATTCTTTAAACAGCGAGTTGACCATATGAATCCCTTCCGGGGCCTGCCGACCGGCGAACTCCCTTCGCGGCCGGTTGTTATGGTACCCTCCTCCCCGTGAGTCTCTCTTCTCCGGGTACAACCCGGCCTTGCCCCTCCCTTGTAGTTGGTCTTCTTCCAATCTTTTGTAGGTTTCTATGCGCTCCATGAGCTAGCGCATGCTGACAGCAGGTTTTATAGTCAACGACCTTCTGAGGTCATGATCGGTCGGAAGGCCGACCTTGAAGGTCCTTACCGCTACGTCTTCGAAGTCACCATCTACCTCGTTATACATTTCCCAGTAGCGGTCCGCGTAGGTTCTGAGGGTTTCCCCTTCCCTCATTGCCATGGATAGCAGGGCGTCCAACGGTGTGGGCGTCCTACTGCAGGTGATGAACCTTGCGCCGAAGGCTCTAGTCAGCTCCTGGAAGGATCCAACGGATCCCTCACCCAACGCGTCGAACCAGCGCATGGCCACAGGCCCCAGGCTGGAAGGAAAGACCTTGCACATGAGAGCCTCATTGCTAGCGTGTACGGCCATTTTCTGGTTGAAATGGCTGACGTGTTCCACGGGGTCCGTTCTCCCGTTATATACGGTGAACGTGGGCTGGGAGAAACGATGTGGGAGCCTGGCCTTATTAATTCTCCTGACAAACGGTGACTTGGAGATTTGCTTCAAGGCTTTACTCATGGCGTCGTGCCTCCTATCGTGACGCGGGGGCAACCTCTCATGCCCGTGGTCGCCCTCGTCTGAGGTGCCCGAGTATGTTTCACTAGGCGGGGTTCTGGACCTGCGCCGGTACGGTGGGTCTGGGCTTCCCCGCGAGTCCGCACTCGACGCCGCCGACGGGCTCCTCCTGTGACGCTGTTTCCGCCTCAATTTCTTACGCAAGTGTTCAACTTCTCGTTGTAGCGCCAGCGGGTCCTGCCTACCCTGGGCTCGACTCTCCTGGCGGGGGCGGTCCTGCCCTTCCCGCCTCGACCGGTGTGGCCCTGCCGGCGTGCTGAGTGCCCGTCGCCTATCCCTTCTTCGCTCCATGTCAAGGAAAGGGTCCCCACCCCGAAGTCCAAGTGACCCCTGCTCACTTCTCCCCTCATTCGCCATTGCTATCCAAGGTATGTCCACAGGTGCTTGTTGTTTCCCACAGACGGCGCCAATTGTAAGAGCCCAAAAAGAGAGCAACGTAAAGCTTTATTTATGTGGTAAGACAAGCTCTTTCAGACTCCATACAATAGAATTTGGTAGAGATGGGCTGGAACAACAAAAAACCCCCTATTTACAAAGGCCCCAGACTCTCCTTTATATAGCCCTTGGTCCTTTAATCTGCTCCGTTCATCTTTAGCTGTCCCTCCCCCAATTTCTGACACTTGTCACCTATCTTCTTTCTAGGGGCAGGCGGCAGTAGTAGCTGGTGCAGCGGCGATGGGCATCCTTTCAGGTCACCTCCGCATTTAATGCGGCTGACAGGGCTGGTGGGCGCTATTTATTGCTGATTTGACTGGGAGCTACTGCCCTGACGGCCGCCTGTCTGCCACTGACCCATGCCTCTTCAGCCGAGGAGGTTCTCCTTGTGGCGCGTGGCGCCGCGTGAGGCCTGGTTCTTTCCTCGGGATCCAATGCTCCTCGGGCCTTGCCAGCTCCTTGCTCGGCCGAGTGGAGAGCCCATCCTGTTCCTCCTAGGGCCTCGGCCCATTGGTTCAGCCTCCTTGGCTTCTTTCCTCGTTCCTCGGGTGCCCACAATTACAATATAAAATTTGTTTTAGGTAGAGAGCACAAACGTGTTTGTGTAGGACCAACTTGGCTATTTTTCAATTGTCTTGGATATGTTTGACTGCCATGAGCTCAAACCTCAGGATAGTTGACTAGAATTTACCCTAATAAAAATAACATCATCTCAAATGGCTGCCAGTGTGCAAGTGCTCTTTCTTATTTAGCCAGAGAAGGAGCTTTATATGTGCCAGTGTTAATGACGCATTGGGCTACAACAAGTCAACAATCTAGACCCATTGTAACTGGGCCAGACTTGAGCTGCCAAGCCCGCTTTGTCAGGCGTTTCACAGCTTTAGCCTTTAGGTAAATTTCAAGCTTATTAGAACAGTCAAAGTCTGTGTATTAGAGCATTCAGTTGTGGATTGTTTCCTAGACTGTGAAGGAAAAGAAATTTGGATGTGGATTGTTTGTATGTGAAGAGAGCAAAATTGATAAATATTAGAATTAAAAAAAAAATTAATAAAATTGAGAAGAAAATAAAGAATTGGATATAGAGTATTTTGAAAAGTGGTTAATTAAAAAAGAAAACGTGGGAATGCTCTCAAAAGCCAATTCAAGGCTTAACCAGCCTTTGGTATGCATTGGATAGCATCAGTTTGTGGGAGTCTTTTATTAAGTACGAAAGCCGAAAAGTCTTTGCTGTCATTAGGTTTTTCTAAAGTTCTTATGCTAAAACCTTTTTTTTTTTTTTTTTTTGAGGTTGTCTAAATTTCTTTGACTTTGAGCATCTAACAAATACAATCTCTCTCCCCACATATAATATGAAGTTAATGTATATCTATTTAACCTTCTACCTAAGCCAAGATTTTAATGATTTATTTAATTTTTATTATTTGTTCTATTCCACACTAAAAAGTTAGCTTAGTGTGAGTTCCAATTAACTCAACTAGTAAAATCTATAATGGTTGAATAAGAGATCTGAAGTTCAATCCTTACCTACACCAAAAATTGATTGGTGTCTTGGTCTGATAATAAAAAGCTATCATCAAGAGCGGATGCTATACGTTGAAACTATCTCAAAAAAAAAAAAAAAAAAAAAAAGTTAGCCTAGTCAATGCATACAATCCAATATTGAGATGTCTTATAGCAGTGCCAAGTAAGGCAAATGTTTAAAATTATAACAACCAAAAAGGTTCCAAATCTGCAAAGAATGGAGCAGACTATTAGAAATGTATGTAGCCGGAGATATATTTTCCAAGTGTGTTTTTAATTCAAAAGTCGTCTTAATTATTTAGCAGATTTGGAAAAGGTCGTGAAACTCTATGGTCCTTAACAAAATCAAATTTTGATGGGCCAAATTTTCAAGTAAGGAGGGTAAGCTTGGGATGGTTATTTGAGATTTTGTTTTTTGATACAAGATAAAAATTTTATTATAGTCTAATTTAAATATATATGTGTGTAAATCTCCCTCCTAAAGACTTGAATTCTGGTCCTTACTCCCTCACCTCACAAGAACTTTGTTCTTGTAAGTGACCATCGCGCCAAGGATGCGCGATGGTGTTATTCAAGATTGAAAAGACTTGGTAGTAACTTGTATGAACAAGAAAGTAAAAGAGGTTCAAAATGCTGAGAAATTAAGAAGCTATTGTATTGTCACTGTCCAAGCTCCAATTTGCAACAGGGGAGGAAAATTAGGATATAATATTGGATAATGATTCACTAAGAGCTTCACACTGGTATGTCTAAAATTTTCTATCTATTTTACACTAAGAACCTTTTTTTTTTTTTTTTTTTTTTTAATTCTATTTTACACAAGCAATTCACAAAAATACCCGCATCAGCTCATCTATTTTTAGGGTTGTCCAAAGACCCTATGAACCCGACCCACCTCCAACTGAACTGACTTCTCCAGCGGTCGGCAATGAGTTTCTTTCTCCAAAACTCGAGTTTGGCGGGTCGGATGTCGGTTTTCCTTCTCCAAAATCCGGTCAACCCGATCCAACCAACCCATAAAATTTCCTGCAATATTTGGTAGATCAGGTGAGATCTAAGCCATTTTTGTCAAGATCTCAGCGAGATTTCACAGGATCTAACCGAGATCTTGCCAAAAATGGCCTAGATTAGGGTGGATTTGGTGAGACCTCAAAGATTTTAGACATTTTTTCATTGTTTTCATGCCGAATTCTCTTCGTTTTCCAGATCTTCAATCCCGATCATCCCGCCTACCGCTTATTTAAGTTCTAACCCTTTCGATCTGATCATCCTCTTGGTCGAGGGCAGGTTAAGATTTCGTCCACCCAATCAGGTCGGGTCGGATGCGGGTTGAGCACAAACCTGATCCGACCCAACCCGTGGACAGGCCTATCTATTATGCATTATGTTTTCTTTAAATAATCATTTATTTTTATTATTTTACTATTTCAAGTTTCAACTACCCACTCCCACCACACACGGTCTCTCTTTTTATTTTATTTTATTTTCCATTTTTCAAAATAGTATTCTTTTTATTTTATCTCTAAAACTCTCAATCCCTCACGATCCTCCATAGCTAGAGCTCACCTTGAGCTCCATCCAAGGCCAAGAGCCCCAAAACCCTCGCCACCATAGGTGGCAGCGAAGCTCAGTAGCACCACCATAAACAGTGGTCAAATTCGGACTCCTTGAACCATCACAGACCCCAAATCGAGTTGGTACGGTCTTATTTTCACTCTCGCATTACAGCGGTGAACACCCAAGCTTCCATGGTAGCGGCAACAGCAGCTTCAGCGTGGGTTTTGGGTTGATTTGGTTTTTTAATGGGTTTACGGTTGGGATTTTGTTTTGGGTTGATTTTGTGATTAAATTTTAAATTCGTTTGAGGTGATTTCTTCTTCTTCCTCCTCTTTTTTTTTTTTTTTTTTGGATTGAAGAGAGCAAGGGATTATAGAGAGAGTCAGAGAAGAGAGAATGAAGGTGAGAGAGGAGAGAAAAAATTGATTTAATAATAAAATAGAAAGCTACACTAACTATGTAAATATGCATGATTACTGTAACATTTTTAGATATGAACAGTGTTATACACCCACTAGTGTAAGTAGTTTTTGAGAAAAAATATGTAAAATTCACCATTTTTTTTTTATTTTCCATGGACTGGTACGATTGGGTTTAGGGTTGCTCTAACAGTTTCGAATGACTTAAAAAAGAGAAGGGACCGAATATTTCTAAGGATATCCACATCATTGATGAAGCAAAAAGCACTCTAGAAGAGTTCCCAATAATTGAGGTAGCTCATGTCATCAGAATAGATATAATAGTGTGGGATAGCTGGAAATGAAATGCACGTGGATGACTTCCAAGCTTGGATTGATGAGCTACAAGGCTCTTCTTGCCCAAGTGTGCATATTTGAGATTTCAATGCATCTACCTAATTGCAAGATTTGCATAAAAGTTAAGAATAACACCAGCGTTTGGTATAACTGAAAGGACCTTTTATTTTATTTTATTTTATTTTATTTTTTATTTGAAAAACAACTGAAAGGACCTTTTTTTTTTGAGAAGGATCAACTGAAAGGACCTTAATGTGCCAAATGATGAAGTTTCATTAATAAACTATGGCATTTGGCCAATATTCTCTCTCTCTCTCTCTCTCTCTCTCTCTCTCTCTATATATATATATATATATATCTTTTTATTTTTATTTTTTATATCTGGATTCGAACCTGTTTGTTGCTTTACACCTAATTAGACCTGTACACTACAGCGCTTGTTGATAGGGAAATACTCTGGGACAACCATGAAAGAATGCAAGAGACATTGTTACCATATAACATGTAGATTTAATCACACTCTAAGACATGTAAACAATATTAGATGGGATTTTACCATGAATTTGCATATATGATTGCATATTTGTATTTTTTTTTAATTATTAAAATTTAGTGCTAATAAAAATAAAAAGGAAAAGAGAATATGTTAATGTCAACAATATTTTCTATTAACCTCAACAACCCCACCTTGAGAGAGAGAGGACCTAAACTATAGAATAAGACATTTTACATTGGTTTTTTACTTTCACATGACTTTATGACAATAATAGACTGAGTGCATGTTCTATCATCATTTAAAAATCAACCCTCTCAAAAAAAAAAAAAATCATTTAAAAATCAAATAACTTTAAATTAGAGATTTTAGATTGTGGCATGCATTTATATTAAAAAAGAAAAAGTTAAATGTAATGTAGTTAATGGACAAATTGATGAAATAACTAACACATGCTGTCTAGCAATAAGAATATAATTCTTTTTTTTTTTTTTTTTGAGAGTAGAATATAATTCATTTATTAGTTGTAATTTGATGCCTTTCTTTTTTTTCTTCCTCATTTTCCAAACGAAAAGTAAATGATGGGGAAAAGTCATGTAATCAGCATCAAAAATACTTTGTCAAATTATGATCAAAACAAAAAATAATAATAATACTTTGTCAAAGACAAGCACCAAAATCTACAGCATAAATCTATCATAGTGTTGAAACTTATGACTAGAGATATCCCTTTACACCTATTCATTTGAGATTACATCACATTTCTAGCTGGGGATGCCATAATTTTCACTTATTATTAACCATCCAACTCATTACCCATTAAAATTAGAATCTTCATCACGCCACAGACACATGGATTGCTTTAATAAGAACATTTCTCCCAACATAAAATTCTCATGCTCTTTCCAATATAGCACATGGACTAAAAATCAAAATTGATATTAATATTATTCTTGTTTTTATTAATAAAAATAAAAAGTAAAACTATACAAATCACAGGCATAATAAAGAACTAGTAAAAATTAATCCCTTTATGCCTAATAATTCCTCACTGTACAATATTTAATCCGAAAAATCAAGACAAAAAAAATTGCTGTTAGCTTTCAGCAATATGAATGAGTCCAATTACCCCCCTCCAAAATAATAAAACAAAAAACCGACAAGACCCGACCCGACCCTATTGCTGCCTCAATTCCTTTCGGAGCTTCTTTGAAAAAGACCCGCAAGCATCCATGCTCAAATCCATGGCTGCCGCCAATGCCACGAAGGCCGCTGCGTCCTCCGTGCATGTCACGTGCTTTACACCCACCTCCACCGTTGGTTTGCCACTTTTCCCCACTTTCCTCACCGTAGAAGACATCACAAACCCTCTACACAATTGAAGCAATGCTGCCGACCCGAGTTCGAACCCGGATCCGGATCCGGATCTCGAAGCAGGTCTGGACCTATTCCATGACCCAGATCCGAAATCCCAACTTCCTCTTGGGGTGTCCATTGCAGTGACGCTAGAGGTTTTGTCAACGCAGAATTTCCCGCCACTCTTGGAGCTGAGAGTCCCCGCGGCGATCTCGGAGGTGGTGTCGGGACCCGAGAAGAGGTGGAAGCGGTAGCCAATGGCGTCGGGGCCGCCGCGGCGCTCCCGCCACGCCTCGAGGCGGCCCCACGGGTCACACGCCACATCCCCATGGCGAAAAATTAGCCACACCCCGGGGCTCGATTGGCTGACCCGCCCCGGGGACCCGGGGGACGGCACAAACCGTGTGACCATTGAAGCCATCGCCACCACTGAACCCGACAAGTCGTGCACGCTTATTTGCCATCCCTTTCTATGTTTACTACTGGTTGAATTACTTTGTTCACTGCATAGGAATAAACATATTTAAGATTAGTGTAAAGTTGCGAAAGATTTTAAATTAACATTTTACTTGGTTTCCAATGAAATTTCGTTTTCCCCTTATTTTCTCAATAACCAAACAGAAACAAAAGAGATGGATTAATTCGATTCAAGTCTTGGGGTTTTAGAACTACATAGGAATAAACAATTTTGCCAAAGATCTTAAATTAATATGGGTTACCAAGAAAATTCAAGTTTTGGGGTTTAAGTTACTTGAGGATGGTTTTTCTTACATAAAATATATCATAAATTTATATCAAAAACAGAAGAGGAAAAGAAGGAATAAGAATAGGACAAAAAAGAACTAACCTTGGTAACGAAATTTGATCGGCCATGTTTCTGAAACTGAACTTGCAAGAGAACACAGGTTGTTTAACACTCCCATGGACTTGATAGACTAGAGGACTACACTCTGGTTCTCCACCGAACTCAAAAACAAATCTTGGGTCTGGCTCAGCCTTAACGCTCAAGTACAATTGCGCAGACGAGCCCTTCTTGTTATTGCTTCCAATACCAACCCAACCTTGGAGAATGTTACTAGCCCTTGTCTCCACAGCGCACAGATCGATCTCTACAGGGACTGTCCCCAATAGCTTCCCACTGTTCAAACCACAAGTTGTGCCTCTCCTCCCTGTGTAGATTTCAATCAACAAGATTGGATTTTTCTGCTTCTTGAGGAATTTGTCGATGTGGGTTTTGTCCAAAGTGAAGCAAGCCGCTAAGGAATTGTCATGGGAGTGGATTTGGTTTTCTTGAGTGATTAGAGGGACTGTGGTGAATTGGGTGGGAAAGTTCTTGAGACTAATCTTGCAGAAACATGGAGAGGTAGAGGGGTGGACACCAGAGAAGGAGGGTTTGGAAGCTATGGGAAATTTCACTCCAAGATTTCCTACAAGGATTCGTACAAACTGGTTCGGATTCATTAGGAGTTGTAAAAGTTTTTCTGGGACTGGTTTTTTGTTTAGATGTGTTTATGCGTTGGAGAGAGATATATATATATATATATATTAAAGAGGGAAAGGAGAGAGCTAAGAAAGAGGAAATAGGTGCAACTGTAACTGTAAGTACTAAGTACAGCTGTCTTTTTTTTTCTTTTCTTTTTTCTTTTTTTGAGAAAAGTTTAGGTACAGGTACAGCTGGGTATTTGAGGTATTTGAGGAAACTCAAATCCAATTTGATTTTTCTTTCTTTTTTCAAAAAAAAAAAATATATATATATATATATATATATATATATATAATTATCCCTTTGGTAGATTAAGAAAATTTTACTTGTGCAAAAAAATATATATATATATTTAAAAAAAAAATTGATGACACAAACTTAAAAGGAAATGGGTATTCACGTTACTAAAATTGATTAACCTAAAGAGTAAATGATGTGTTGGGTATTTTCTGTCAAAATAGATAAAGTGGAAGTGGTCAATTTTCCTACTAAGGAAAATAATTTAATTTAACATAAATGACATAATGTATGCATCAATTTAAAAAGAGAATATACTTTCATGAAAAAAGAAAGAGAATATGCTATTCATATATTTTTCGCGTGGAATAATGGATGGTTGAATAACTTTTGGTATTTGTTTGCTTGGGGGGTGATTGGTTGAATTCTACCTACACAAAGAAGTCCATTCTTTTTTTCTTTCTCTTTTTCTTCCTCTTTTTTTTTTTTTTTTTTTTTTTTTTTTTTTTTTTTTTGGGGGGGGGGGGGGGGGGGGGGGTTGGGGTGGTGAATGTAAGTAAGCCATTCATTTGTTAACGTTGAGTTACCGTTAATAAAGTGCTAACACAATTATGAAAAGTTTGATTGCTTCAAGAAGTAACCTATGAAATGACAAGTGCTTGAAGAATTAACCCCTCTCTCTCTCTCTCTCTCTCTCTCTCTCTCTCTCTATATATATATATATATATAGTGTTAATTGCACCTATGCTCTAATCAAATTTAAGGGATTTCAAGTGTTTTGTCTAGTTGCTAATTACATTGAGCTAAATATGTAAATATTTTATATATAAAAAGAAAATCATTTATACGCAATAGTCAAAATTTAACCACCGTGCACTCTCGGTGCGATGGTTACTCCATAAGTATAAGTACTTGTGGGGTGTGAAAGGACAAGGACCAGAATTTAAGTCTCTAGGAAACTTCACACATATATACACTTAGATTATATTAGAGTAGAATTTCTATGTTGTATCAACAAAATTTAAAAATAATATGTTCTTTAATTTTTTTTTAAATAATAAAGAAGAAGAGGAAGAAGGAAAGAGACATTGGAATGAAAATTGACAAAGAGGCACTACCATCACATTTCCAATTTTTTAATGAATCTAGTTGCTCTAAACTTTTATTAAAATTTTGTAATTGAAGGCTCTAGCCTCTAGGAAATTTGAAACAATAAATTTGTGAACCATTTTTTTTTTTCAAGTTGGATTTATTACAAAGTTTAGGGAAAATGCTAAATATATATACTTATAATAGAATTTCAATTTATGGTGTCTATTCCATGATTTTTTATAGATAATAGAATTTTAATATATGTTGTCCACTTCATGTTAATTTCTTTTTATCATTAGATCAAAGCACTAATCAATTTTTGATGTAGACAATGTTTGAATCTCAAATCGTTTATTCGAAAATAAAAATCTTATCAGTTGAACTAACTGAAACTCGCATGATATAACATGTTGGAGTTGGTGTAAATTAATGTTGATAGCAAAATTACAAACAAAATGACTCATGCAACTATGCAATTCGGAAACATGGTGTACATTAATGTGATGTAACCTATTCAGCAAAAAAAAAAAAAAGCGATGTAACCTAATCCTATTAAAAAAATATATATGTACTTTTTTGTCATTTTATTTAAGTTTATTTTACAATATTTTTTTAAAGATATAGGTACATTTAAAATAAATAATAATTGACAGAACCCTAGTCCACCATGGTGTAAATCAACGTGATGCAGCCTACTAGTACCTGTTTGCCATTGTTTTAGTTTTTATTTTTGTTTTAATTTCATAGTTTTACCCGTTTAAAAAAGAAATTTGTAACTTCAAAAAAAAAAAAATATATATATATATATATATATATATATATATATATATGGTCCCCAAATCAATGGGTCATTAATCATTTGGCCCACCCATCACCATTTGCCATGACATACTAATTAGCATGTTTTTTTTTTTTTTGAGTAAAACACTAATTAGCATGTTGACTCTGGATATTAGAATTCAATAATGTTATGGGCATAAGTAAATTTAATAATTAAATGAGGAATACAACTATGATTTTTTACCACTCAAATAGATTACTCTAATAATTATAAAATTTATTGTAAAAAGAAAATTAGACGTTTGTATGATAGACAGGAATTAGATCCAATATAATTACTAGTTTTCTATGTTTAAGAATTAATGTAGCGTGGAGAGAAAGTGATCAGAACGAAAGTGTAGAGTAGAGGTTTCCGTAGTAGTACAAAAAATTGCATGAGCATGCGTGGAGTAAGCTGGAAGTCAGTGCACACGTACACTTTTAAGTTATTGCCAGCAATATCGCATGATATTGATATGATATGATGTGTGAATTTGGTGTCACTTTCTGTTTCTGCACGTACGGATTCTCGATTGGCTGCAAAGGGATCCACTGGTGCTCGACAGGCTACAACCCATTAAACAGCTGTCCCAATTGCCAACATTTTCGCAGCTGGAATGGATGGTGTGGGGTCGGCTTGGACTATAGTTTGACTTTATTAATTAAGACTCAAAAGTTTGTAATTTCTACCAAAAGAAACGTGGGTCCTACTGGTTGACTACCGTCAACTCACTCACGCTCAAACCTCAACTGATTTAGGAACTACGGACAAGTCAACCACCTTATTCCTGTAATCCTTCCAGATTGGATCTTCCTTCCTTAAGATAGTTTATTATTATTATTTTTAAGAATCCAATAAAAATAAATTTCACGAGAAAAAAAATTATATGACAGAATTTTAAAATGAAAATTTAAAAATTAACACCTAAGTTACCTAATATAAATATATATATATATATATATATATTAAAAATAAATTATGTGTAAGATTATAGATTAATTTGGAAAGGTTGAGAAATTGTTATGAATTTTCTTAATGATCTTAGAAGAATTCATTACAATTTCGATTACACTTGTGAGCTTTATCATCCTCCTTATTACTTATTTATATACAAAAAAATGAAAAGGTAAACTATTGCTTAAATTTTTAATGTAAAATTAATGGTGTGTATTAATTAATTAACTAATCCAACTAATTTGATCCATTATTCCAATCTAACACCTCATGTTAGTGTTTTATGGATTAATAGATAGAGATGAGTTAAAATTTTATTTTTTGTTTAAATTCAGGTGGATAGAATCGGTAAAATTTAAAATTAAGTGAATCCAATCCATTATTATAATAATTTAAAATAATCTATATACATATATTTTTATTTATTTTGAGAATATGTTTAAATTTTTGTTATTTTAATTTGTTTTTGGTGAAGTTATCTTATCGTGCCTGATTGTATAAACTATAAACTATAATTATATCTATATCTATACTATTATTTAAGGGGCTTCGCCTGTTTGGATTCTTCATTTTTTTGTTCAAAAATGCCCCTACACCCCTATGTTTAAGTAAAGACGAAACTAAATGATAATTTGGTAAAAATGCAACTCTAACTTCTATTAAAACATTGTCTCAAAAAGAGGATCACTCTCCTATTAATTTTCAAATTGATTTATTCACTTATAAATTAGATTTTCAAAATAAAAATTATATATATATATATATAATAAAAAAAAAACACAAATTTTTTTCTACAAAACCAAAATACCCCTACACCCTAGGTTCAAGTAGAGATAAAGCTTGAAAATAATATAGTAAAAATACATTTGTATCCATGCCTACAAAATAGGCAATGTTTAAGTCCCACGTTTTGATTTGTTGCTCAGAAAAGGAAAAAAAAAAAAGGTGCTGTTGAATTTCAAACTAAGCATTACTATTCACTTTTCTATCTTTTTTTGCATAAAAAAAAAAAAAAAAAAAAAAAGACTTGAACTTTTTTTTTTAATACCCGGTTTCCCTTGAAAAAAAAAAAATTGTGAACAAAGAAAAATGGAAAACAATATTATAAACCCACGTAGGCGCATATAGTAGTACAAGAATCAAATTCCCAAAAAAAAAAAAAAAAAAAAAAAAAAACCCTGCCTTTATTCAATCTTTCAAACCCACCTTCATTGCCAATACCATTAACCCACCCGCCTGCACTTGAATTCAAAATGGGGATCACCCACGTACAAGTTGGATTCAAATTTGAAATGAGGATTAGTGAATACAGTTACCATTTCCTTATCCCATCAAAGCACTGCATATCAATTTATCACAAATATGAATTATAATTTATCCCAAATTATAATTTATGCAAATTATTAACGTTTACCATTCCACTAATTTCTCCCTACTATTAGCCATTACTTGATCGGTCATTCAATCAGCCCACTACAAAAGTAGTTAACCAAAATCACAATACTTACCCCTACCTCTAGATCACATATAAATTTTTTTTTTTTTTTTTTTTCGATTGTGGAAGGTACCTTCAATGTTGAAGAGGGGTACTGCACCTCCAGATTACAAATAAAATTGATTTTTACGGTTGTAGAAAGTGCCTTGCACGTGTGAAAAGGGGTACTGCGTAGGAGGTATGTGTTTTTCAATGAATATAACTAATATTTGAATTTTACATAAATATTTACCCGTGATATGTATTCTTTCATTCTTTGTGATAATTTCTATTTTTCTTGATCAAGGTCACTAAAAGTTTTATAGTCGCTATAGAAATAGATACAGGAAAGAGAAACTCTACTTACAAAAACAAAAGATTTTTTCTAATTGTTCTTGCTCAAACAAAAAAAAAAAAACCTTTTCTATCTCAACAGTATCTTAATGTACATGGCTCATTTCTTTTTTCTTTTTTTAATAAAGAAATAAATAGTCTTCTAACACTTTTTTTTTTTATCACCATCATTGACCATTTGTAAAATTTGATGAGGATTACGCATTTTGAAGATGGTTTTTGTTGAATTTGGGTAGGTTAGTTTTGTTAATCCTTATTCAAGGTTACTTTTGTTAATCCTTATTCTAATTATAATGACTTTGAAGTGTTTTTCTTTATTTTCATATTTCCTTATCATTATCTTTTTTTTCTTTTTTCTTTTTTCTATATGATATGCGTTTGTTCGTTAAAGCTAACTCATTACCTTAAAGAAATGGAATATTTATTGTTTTTTTTTTTATACAATATTGCAGTATGTAGAACTTTGCTTATTAAAAAAAAAAAAAAAAACACTTTGATTACAATATTATTGTAAGTAAAACTTTTTTTTTTTAAATAACTGTGCAATTTGGATAAGTATTAAACTGTGTTACTCTACTATTAACCTAAAAAGATGAACATATGGAATATTTATTAGTTTTCTTTGAATACAATATTGCAATATGTAGAACTTTGATTACAATATTATCGCACGTAAAACTTTTTTTTATAATTATTAATAAATGTGCAATTTGGATAAGTATTAAACTGTGTTACTCTACTATTAACCAAAAAAAATGAACATATTCATTATATTGCAATCTTAATCAATGAAAAAAATAGTATTAAATTTGAAAAACTATTCAATTTGGATAAGATTGCAATATAATTAATATATTTATAGATTACTTAGAGAAAGTAGTTATATTTAATCCTTACTCTAATTTTTTTTTCTCTTTTTTTAGGGTGACATATCAACAATTTTGTTGAATTGCATAGTGGGCACATTGGATGAGTTTGGGTGAGACACTTTACAAAAATTATTGTATGATTCCAAGCTCACATAAAGTGGTAGTCATCTATCAAGTGGTTGTTAATGACTCCTTTTTGTATATAAGAAAAACTTTTTATCCTACCTATGCCTATATTTATCAATTTGTGTGATTATATGTTGGATTCAATTTATTGTTTTTTGAAATATTAATGTACAGTTTAGCTTTATTTTTCTCAATCACATCTCTTCCATATGAAATTAATTAATTATCCCTAACAATTTTCGTGCCTTTCTCTACAACTTTTCATTTTTTTCAAGAAAATACATTTTAAAAATTAAATGAAATTATTGCTTGCGTGAGAGACTTCCCATAATCACAATCTTATTAAATTATTTAAATTAAAACTATTTAATTTTTTTTAGACATTTGAAACTTTTGTTATGGATGCGGACTTAATGGCTACATATTATGACTAAGTGGCTACCTGTTAGGATTTAAAAAAAATAAAATAAAATAAAATAAAATAAAAACTAGCCTCTGAGCACGCCCGTGCTCAGGGGCCCCCCCTTTTTTTTTTTTTTTTGGTAAGAGTTAATTTAGAGTATCTATTATAATTTGGGATTACTACATTTTTCAATCACAAAAAAAACCTAGGGGTGTGATGAATATTATGTGTGGTGAAATAATTTTTCATCACTCGCCTAGGTTTTTTTTGTAATTGAAAAATGTAATAATTTCAAATTATAATAAATATTCTAAATTAACCCTTATTCAAAAAAAAAAAAAAAAAAAAAGAGCCTCTGAGCACGCGCGTGAGTGTGTGCTCAGAGGCTAGTATTCAATAATGGGGTTGAAAATTTTATGAAAGCCTATTTATTTATTAGGCTTGATAAAATGGCCCTAACCCCACAACCCAACTCAATTCCTATGGGTTAGGTTGGGCAGGTTTTTAAAGTTGCCTTGAATTGGGTTGGATAGGGATTTTTCTTCTTCTTCTTTTCTTTCTTTCTTTCTTTCTTTTTTTTATTTTTTATTTTTTATTTTAGAAAGGATAGGGATTTATCAAATCGTGGAGATTGGTTGAATTAGGTTAGGTATCTGGATTGAAAAATACCCCACGTCCAACTCATCTTTGACTCATGCCTACCAATGTGCAAATTTCCATACGGAAGTGTTTCTTTTTTCTTTTTTTGGTTGAGAAACTGTGGAAGTTTATGTATTAGTGCTTAATTTTGTACCTTTCTATTTCTTGTGTTTAAATTACAATCAAGTACTCCAAAACCCAACATTAAGATAATTTTTCTTTTATCCAAAACGAAGATAAGTATATTAATATAAAGGAAAAGTCAACAAATTTTTTAAGGGTGTTGGTTAGGAAATATTTTTAGAAACTTTTTATAAAAAAAAAAAACTTTTTGACAACATTTTATATTTCTCATAAAAGTTATATTAAAATTAACTTCCCTATAAAGGTTCAATAACAAATGTTCTAAGAGAATTTGTTAACCAAACCCTTAACATAATAATGCTACATAGCGCATTTATACTATATGTGAAGTATTTAGTTGTTGGGTGTTTCATAATTAGAAGCCAAAATGCATAAAACATGTATCATTCTTGCTAGGCGATTGGCTTCGTGATACACATATGCATAACTTCAGCCTGCCAATCACTAGAGAGTAACATCCTAGATAAAGACATTAGACATGTATAAGTACTTTCATCATTCTAATGAAAAATGTCCTAACGGGTGTGGGAAAGTGTGGCAGCAGGGAAGCCATATACAACTTGAGAAGCTGTGTAATGGCCTGCAATGGCTTAGATCGTCCCTACTAGAGAAAGACCCTAATGGGAGGGACAATATTTTGATTTTTTTTTTTATTTAAAAAATTATGTAACTTATATTTTTCAGACAATATTGTGATTTTTTTTATTTAAAAAATTATTTAACTTATATTTTTCCTCCACTTTTAAGAAGACTCAAAAAAATTAAGTGATGCTAGAGTTACTACAAAATTTTACAACTTAAGTTTTACAAATTAATGTGTCACTAATTGCAAGAAGTAAATTAAATACTCATTTATTATCCTATATTGAAGTGTCACTCATCACATTAAGCTTTTTGTAGTAAAATTTGTATTAATTTTAGCATTTCTCCAAAAAATTGCTAACATCAGCCTTTTTATTTACCAATAACCACTCACTACATCAACAATTTGTAAAATAGTTTGTAACTCTATCATTTTTCAAATAGAAATCTAACCCAATCACTATTAGGCGAATTAATTACATTAAAAGGTTAGAAAAATAAATTTGTAATAAAAAATTATAATATAAAACATTAACCAAATATTATTTGAGTGATATCTAAATATAAGAAGAGTCAATAGGCTCATGAACAGTAATTTTGGTTTTGTGAGCTACCCTTTTTCCTCTTTTTGGTTTTTTTTTTTTTTTTTTTTTTTTTTTTTTTTTTTTTTTTTTTTTTCCTTCAAATTCGCCAGTTTGGTTTGAGCTTGTTTTTGTTTGTTTGTTGTTGTTGTTGTTATTTATTTATTTTTTTATTTTTTAAGGATCTTTACATGTTTACTTTGTACTTGTAATATAAGCTTATATTGTATACACACAAAATGTGGTAAACATTATATATATTTGCAAAAAAAAAAAATGATAAATATATTGTACAAATTTTACAAATGTGTACAACATTTGCAAATTTTTATGTATTTACAATATAAATTTACATTTTAAGTACAATGTATATTTCTATATATAAAAAGAGTGAATAGGAAAAATTACAATAACTTCACCACAATAGTTTTGGTATGTTCAATTTTCACTGTTTTGATGGCCAATTTTTTTTTTTTATGTGAAATAGTGCAAATTGGACAAACCAAAAATAATGTATCACGTCTATTGTAGCTTTATGCATTCACAAAAAATATTTTTTTTTTCACATTATTTTCACATTATGAAAATGTCCAATGAAACTATTTTTTTGTCCATCAATAACAACCTGTAACAACTTACTACTTATGATTTTTTGTGAAAATGTCATGAACATAAGATTTTTTTTTTTTTGGTGAAATTGTTAAGACATCTTGTTGTTGTCACAATATTTTCAAAACAGCTGTCAATTCTTAATAAGTCAAAATAAAATGAAACAAAATTATATAGGCATTATGTAAATGTTATGTCATTCTATTGTGTTTTTATAAATTTTTTGTTGGTTTAGTCAGCTTTTTTAAGCCAAAATTCACTGTTTCACATACAATTTGTTTGGGTTGACTTTTTGTATTTTTTTTCTTTGCACACCATTTTAAGTAAAAACACATAGTTTTACACACAACAACGATAACAAAAACTTAGGGAAAAAAAAAAAACACTCTTCATCCTTTATTTTTGGGGTAGTTTACAATTCCTCCTTAAACTTTAAAATCAAGCAATTTTTACCTTAATATTTTGGAAAATAGCAAATATTTCATATTTTTATTCTCTTAGTTAAAACCTAATAAAAACTTATGATTCTTAAAATATTTTATTGTGTAATGTCTAAATTACTCCCACTAAATTTTAACATCCCAAAAATTTTCTTCATATATTTTGAGTTTTAGATGGTAGTAATTCTTGGAAAGTTGGAATGATGATACAATGTGTTTTATTTGTTATCCAAAAAACATTGATTTTCTAGGTTTTATTTTTTTTTTCTTAGCAAAACTAAGTTGTTTATTGTTGAAAGATGATGATATTCGTTATCATTCTTAGAAATTTTTAGTGGGTGGATATATTGCCTTTAGCAAATAGGAACTAAAAAACTATTATAGTAAAATAGATATTTATATGTTAAATAGTTACCATAATTTTTTGGTTGATCAAAATTTTTATATGAATGAGATTAACTTTTTATGACATAATTATCAAAATTCTTAAAATTTGTATCTCATTTGATTAATGTATTTACGTACTTTAAAAATCAAATGATTTATATTTTGTTTTGTGATACAAATAAAATCTAAAATTGAATGAGATTAACTTTTTATGACATAATTATCAAAATTCTTAAAATTAGTATCTTATTTGATTAATGTAAATCTCTACATACTTAAAAATCAAATGATTTATATTTTTGTTTTGTGATAAAAATAAAATCAAAAATTGATTTAATCACTACTCTCTTTTCACGGCAAGCACGTGACGTACATGTGCTGCCCTAACTAGTCTAAATATAAAAAGACCAATTTAAAATTATCAACCCCAAAGTATTAAGCAGGCCCAGAGCCGTGTGGAACAACTCAAGTGGAAATGGCTAAAGCCCAAAACCGAGAGACCTCTCATTTGCTGTTGATCCTACTATCCGAGGTACAAGAATTACATGAAAGTCACTAGATTTTATGTACGAAGTAGTTCACATAGCACCCCTAGAATTCCAGGTTATGATCATCATGATAAGTGGAACTTGATCAGGAAAGTTAACAGAGGGGTGCGTAAGTAGTGCATTGGTGAGGAATTCAATTTGATGTATGGAATGACCCTCTCTTGAGAGTGTGTGGGAGAGGGAGGAGAAGTAGACCCTATTGCCTTTGCCACAAGTTGTCTCTATAAAAATGAAGGCAAGGTTGCAAGAGGAAAAAGTAGGATGATCTTCGTCTAATATATATATATAAGAGTATAAAGTGAAATAGAGTATTTGAATTCATGATCTATCTGAAGAGTGTGCTTCAAAGAAAGTGGGGGTGGGTGGGGGGAATTAACATATATATGTACCTATATGTCATCAATTTTTATTGAGGTGGCTTATTTTTATTGTCATGAAGTAAAAAAATTAGCTTGCAGACTTTATATTCCAGAGTTACCTAATAGTTTCATGAAGTTGATAATATAAAATATACTACGTTTTCCATCGAAACAAATAAAGTGTTAGATTTTACTTGAAAGGGGAGAATATTCGTGTAGAGAGAAGAACACTCCGTTCATTAGTTAACTAATGAAGAAAGAAATAAGTTTGATGATCATTTTGATAAAAAATTGAAATTATTTCATATAAAAAACCAAAATAGTTACAATATGATATAACTTTTAATCACATGACCTATTTAATAGTAATGTGACTTGTTTAAATAATTTATTGAGTTATGTGATTTACCATGTGTATGCATGGTCTTATAAACTGTTACATAATGGGTTGGACTTGGAGGTGATTCCTATTGTATAAACTATTACAGTCCCATTATATTTTTATTTTATGTAGATTGGCATATTGATAGTGGTTATGCAAATGTGAGCGTCTAAGGTTGTAAATGAAATAAATACAATGGGACTGTAAATGAACCAAAAAATAATTAAATACAATGGGGCTGTAGCCTATAAATGAACCAAGCTATTTATGAACAGCTTGAGCTCGGCTTTGAAAAAAATTTGTTTACGTCCATTTGTTAAGCAAACAAGTTAAGATCAAGTTTAAGTTTATGGTCAACTATTAAACAAGCCAAATTCAAATAAAATAATTTTTTTGTGAGCATGAGACTCGATTTAAATTTATATAATTTTATATTTTTATATGTATATTTGTCTAAAATTTACTCATAGAATTGAGAATTGATTTTGTAAGTTTGTAAATAGATTCACATAGTACCAAATTATTATTTGTAGTTTATTGATAATATAAACTGTAGGGTTGAAGGCCCAAGACATATATTGGGCCTTGGGATTTGTGCCTTGGCCGAGAGCATGGTTAGTCCGAGGATCGACGAACGGTAATGAGTGGTTTAGACTCAGAATTTAATTAGTGAGATGCAAATAGGAAGTGGTACGAGGAGGAATATCTCTTCGGATAAGCTAAACACAGATCAGACGTACATCTTACTTGATCAAGGTAACCTTCGAGGACACTCTAGTGACAGGGACGTGTATCTCTAAGTGTACTAGAGGGCTGGGATTTCAGAAATATTTAAGGGAAAGTTGCTACCACCGCATTAAATGCACTGCAGCTGCTTTTCTAACCGCATTTATGCGGAGAAAACCCCTGAACAGTGCTGCCTTAACTACCATGACTCACAGAAAGCCAAAGAAGGTGTTTGATAGGATAGACACTCAAGTGAGGGCTTAGATGATCAACAAATGGAGGATCAAGATGTGTCAAGGGGATCTATATAATGTAAGAAGCCTTCCATAAGAAAGGGGAGAGAATGAGACGGAGAAAGAATACTGTAGCAATCAAAGTTGCCTTTGTAATCAGTTTAATTGATTTATAATAAGATTTGCCTCCTTTGACAGTACATTCATTCAGTCCTATGTGCTTTGTTCTTGCATAATTATCTTTCAAGTCCATTCTAGCCATTGTTAAATTTATTAGGGTTTAGTTCTTTGATCCACTCTTTACAAATTTATTGTATTGGGTTCACTGGGCCAAAATCCCATATATCTTGGACTTGGGCCGCAAATCGTGTCCATACATAAACAATTCATTTATAGTAAAAATTCATAAATTTGTAAAGGGGAAAAAACTATTAGTCATGGTTTTACTATATAGAGGAAAAGAATAAATTATTCAAGTAGCTCACAATTAAGTTTAAACTTGTTTAACAATAAAATGAACCAAACTTAAACATGTAATAATGTTTAGTAATAAGCTCGAACTTAGCTCATGGTCAAAATAAAATTAAATGAACAAACTTAAATTTTTGATTCTCAACTTGGCTCAGCTCATTTACAGCTATATTTCTTTTATTCCTATAATAGGATGAACCAATATTTTCTACCCATGAGAAATCCCTACTTCAACTCTAAATACATGGCAATTGGCTCATTATATTTTTATTCCCTTCTTAAATGGCTGCTATGAGGCCTTGAGAGTATATTTCTCCTCTATACACGCTCACTCTGCTCATGTATCAACCACCATTGTTTTGTGAAATCAAGGGCTGTCTTTCAAGACTTCAATTGAAATCTCATCATTAAATCATGGAGATATGTCATTTCTTTACAAAACACTCATACATGCTTTGAATAAATCAAAATATCTTGTATAATTATAACAATTCCTTCAATCTGGTTTGGAGAAAAACTTTATCCTATATATATTTTGTTCAATCTAAATTGACAAAGTACTAAGTATTACTAGTAATCTTTAAGTGTGGAAAAATAGTAAAATTTTGTGTATTTGGCTTTTTAATTGAGAATGATGATGATTACCACCCTTTCAACAAATACTAAAAGAAACAAAAAGATTAAAGGCTTCCATAGTAGGTAGTATAATAGTGAAGGTCTTTCCAAAGGACCAAAACTTTAAAAAGAAGGAATGAAAGGTCCAGAAAGGGAAGGGTTTGGGGCATTATTTTAGGCCTTTGACAGCATGAGAAAACCTAGCAATGTAAATCCTAGATCAAGAGAAATGCATGAAACTCAAAATACATTACACAAACGAAGAGCAGAAAGGATGAATCACTAAATGCTTCGCTTGAATGATGAATTCCATGAATTAAATTCATTGCGTAATTCACCATTCATATCATAAGAGGGACTACCACATCACTATGTACTCTAAAAGTACTTAATCATTTTCTAGAGGAAGTAACATTAATACATTTATTATTTATTTTAATAAATGACTTAGAGATTAATACTTATCCTTTTATGTTATAGCTATAATTTCAATTCTGCTAATACAGAATAGAAATATCACTAATCTATAAGAAAATTGAAATGAGTAATGCTACAGTCACAAATTATTTTACAATATTTTTATAAACTGTTGATATAACCAACTTTTTATTAATTTTTACCTAGGCCCACCACTAACATTACTTTTTTTTTTATTTACCAATAATTACTCACTACATCAGCAATTTGTAAAATTTTTTGTAAAAAAGCTTTTATTCCTAGCATTATTCAATTGAGATAAATGCTTCTAAGTTTACTCTAGCAAAAATCAGCAATGCCCAATATAATTAACGACGAAATATAGCAAATATCAATAAATTCCTAATAGTCTTGTAGGCTTGTTTATCTATATTCTTCTTAAACTCCTTCCACATAATCCTTAATTCGTTTCCTTTCAAAATAATAATAATAATAATAATAATCGGTAATCATTGGAGCTCCATTTCGACCGCACCCATACGGAATTCCCCAAAAAAAAATTTCCTTCCTATATGAATATGTTAGAGGATAAACTTATTCTGTTTTTGCAGACATATTGTCATTGTTTATTAAAGAAAGCAGCTTCTTGATTATCAAGAAATAGAAAGAATAAAGCAACTTCTTCAGGAGCTAATGAACCTAATCAATGCCGTAAAATAAGAAAGCTCCTCAATGGTTTTTTATGTGGTGATTTGATTGGTGAAGCACTGTAGAAGTAGTATTAGGTTCTTATGCATTGCACCAAAAATTGAGAAATTCTATTTTACAGTTAAGATTTTATATATAATATATATTCAACTATATATTATGATGTCATGTATTTTCAATTAAAATTTTAAATAAAGTGTTACTAAATTCACTTTAAATTTACAATATTTAACATGAAACATGAATTGGATTCATTTTAAATGAAGATGATCCTTATTCAACATGCAAGATAGATAGGTCATGGTATTTTATTGTTTCAATGTCAAAATTAGATCATATAGAGAATACTAATGAAAATAAGCTCATCCAAACACATAGAAAATTATGACTTTAATTAACTGTAATTAATTCTTATCATAGGTTACTTTTCTAGTGCAAGGCTTTTCTCATTTGTTGCAAGGTTCCACTCGGTTAACGATCACGTCAACAAATGATTATGACCACTCCAATAACAACTGTAACAATAAACATTATTTTAAAACTCATAATTATTTATTTACAAGTTACAACCATAACTGTAAGAAGAACCAAAGAGTAGACCATAACTAGTAGCTAGGAAGGCACTAGTTTTTCCCTGCCTTCAGAAGATTGAAAAAAAAAAAAAACTGGAAGATGAAAAGAAATGCATAGAAATAAAAATCAAAGCAGATCCCCATAAGCAAAATCGTAGGCATTAGGGATAGTAGAAGCAGCATCAACTTTAGACTTGTTCTCAAGAAATTCAACATATTCTATACCATTCATTTCCAAGTGTGGTGAAGAATTAGTAGTAGACTCAAACAAAATCTTGTTGGCTTGTTTTGCTACATTCTTCTTTAGCTCCTCAATCGAAATCCTTAACTGCTCTAACTCATGCAGCCCAAGCTCACTGATTGGAGCTTCCCACCAGCATTGTCTTTGGTTAGCCCTCCTCATGTGGTCAAGTGCTTCTCCATACTTTTTCTCAGCTTCGACTTGATTGATAATTTGAGTGAAATAATTGTTGAGCTCAAAAACATTAGCATTTTGATGAGCTTCAATGAGCTGGTGTTTCTTGGACCCTAATTTAAGGTTTCCAGTAAGAAAACGATCAAGTATAGGCTCAACGTTGGGGTGACCAAATGAGAAAACCTTGCCCGCGGGTGAGAAAACAACAATGGCAATCTCAGCCCCACAAAGTGTACAAAGCTCACTAGCTTTCTTGAAAAGCCCTGACCGTCGTTTGGAGAATGTAACATGTCGATGACTTTTGCTCAGAATTTTTGTACACCCTGTCTTTTTGCGACCCATGCTAAGATTTTGCTTTGCCATAGCTAAACCTATCAGAGATTCAACTGGACTAGACTGAAAAGAAAAATACTTGTTTTTTTTATTTGGATTTTTTGTGCTTCTGCCGGGAAAACTGAAAAGTGGGTACTTATATAGGGTCTTTTGCGTTAACTATGTAATTAATTACTACTAAAACTATCATTTGTGTGTCTTAATTGTCAATTACTTTGCATTATTAATCAAAGATTTGGACGTTACAAAATCTTCTTTACTGTGTGGATGATTACCATGACATAATTATCTATTTATAGGTTTATAATTAATGATCATTTGACCTATAGAGGTCATAATATAGCATATTTGAGGCGGGTTAATATCTTTATAAAGTGGAATTAGAATTGAGTTTGACTTTCCTTTACAATAGATTAACGAAAAATACTTTACATTTTTTGATCGAAAAAAGGAACTTCAGATTTACTTCTAAAATCGCTTACATACATACAGCTGTTATCTTTTCCTTTTTCCTCCCCAAAAAAAAAAAAAAGTTAGTATCTTTTCCTAATTTAAAAAAAAAAAAAAAAAAAAAATCTCCTACATACATAGTGATTTTTAGAAGAGTTTCAACCTATAACGTCTGCTTCTAATGATTGTGCACTTTATTATCAAACCAAAACACAAATCGGAATTACAATGGAATTTTATTTTATTTTTTTGAGAATCTACATTGAAAAAGGTTAGAAATGTTTTAAAAAATAATTTTATTTGGAATAGATTTATGCAAACCATAAACTAATACGAGATGATTTTGTATGTGATATAATAAGAACCTCAAAACCATCTTTAATAGTATTAAATTATTAATTACTATGAAACTAATGCGAGGGAGATGCCACCTTGATGACTGTCTTTAAGCATTGCAACTAAGCACCAAATACAGAGTTCCTGGTTCGTTTAAGTGGCTACAGTCTGGACTAGCTAGTAAATTAGTTGGGTTGGTCTCACTCTCAAGCAGAAATATGAAAATGATACAGGAAGAAAAGTCAGTTTCCACAATCCTAGATTTGTTTTTAAATTTTACTAGGCTGAATTGCCCATCTTCACGAACGTTCATTAATCCCAGAATGCAATCACTAGAATAGCTCATGACGTACAGTAATACACTGTCTAAATCCTAAAATTACAAACAAGGCCTATCACGAAAAATGTTGAAAAAAGATTTATACATTCAATGGAAGAACATGGTATATTGGAAGTATACATAGCGGAGATAGGATTTAACTTAAAGTGTGGAAGAATTTATAATAAAAAAACATATATACATGCTTTCATGGTACATACAAATTATACTTAACCAATTTAAATAATAATAAAAAAATGATACTCATATGAATACTAAGTGGTATTTTAACGTTATAAAACCCATAAAAATATAACAATCCGTTATATTGTGTTAATTTTTTAGGGTTTTTATATATGAATAAACCTTGTTGTAATTATTTTTTATTAAATTTTTACTTATAATTCTCATGTAATGATTTTTAGTAAGTAAATTAATAAATCCCAAGAACAACTTATGTTAATTGTATTTAACTTTATAAAATGATGAAATCATAAAAATTTTAAGCCATATTATAAGTACCATTTGTGCATCAAATACTTTTCAGTTCAACTTAAAAATAATATTAAATTATAAAGTTTATTATATAACTGTTTTTTAAATTTATTACTTAAACATTTATTTTTGTGAAAAATAATAAATATCATATAAAGAATTTGAACTCTTAACCCTTTTAAAGGCAACATTTTTTAATTTTATTTCTTTGTATTTTTTATCTTCAATTACAAATTTCTTTCTTTATTATTATTATTTTGAATCCTTGCTTTTATTTTACCTCTTAACTTTAAGATAAAATAGGAAACGTCAAGGGCCTTTTAGCTTAATCGGTAACTTCTCATGCACAAAGTTCTTGAGGGGTTTAAAGGGGGCGGGGGGAATTTGAGCTACGAGATTAATAGTATATTGTAACTATTTCAAAAAATATACATACATACATACATACATACATACATACATATATATATATATATATGAAACATTTTTTTTTGTAATGTTTTTTTTAATAGGTTTGACATATAAATGAAAATTATAGAAAAAATTCAAAATGGAGAAGAAAAAAGGGAAGAAGAAGACCGTTTATAAGGAAAAAGGGCAAGGGGGTTGGGCCCTCTTGACCCCCTGCTCTGCTCTTGTTAGTATGTTTTTATAATTTATTTGAACGTTTGTAGGGAGAGAAGAGTAGAGGGTAAGGGAGAGGAACTTTGCCTCTACTTTAATTACAAAGTTGTAGTTTCCGTCATGTGAAGAGAGAGGGCAATCAACCTGCTCATTTCCTTGCTAGAAGAGCAATTTTATATACATATTTTGATGCATAGGTAGAAGAACAACAACTAGATTTAGATGATGTATCCCAAAATAATTTCATTCATCAATAAAACTGAACCTTACTTTTTCTTATATATATATATATATATATATAAGACATCCAAACAAGATTCATTAAGCTTCCTCAATCATCTAATTCTACTTTCCACTCCTCCCCCTCCATCCAAACACAATCTTATGGATAAAATTAAGGCATGAGGTTAACTTTATGATGTCCCACTTGAAAATTCCATTTCATATTTGAGAAGAAAAAAAAAAAAAAAAAAACTCAAGTCCTCATTCCCATCAATCTTAGATACTTGAACCCTAAATAAAGAAGGTGCTAACCAGTTGAGTTACTATTTAAGTTTGTATACTAAAAAAAGTCATCTCGTTTGTATAGGCTTAAGGAAAATGAAAGTTATATATAAATGTGGAATACTCAGAGTTTGACAAAAGATTTCTATTCTAAGGCAATTTTAATGGAGGAATCACTTTTAAGTATTCCCAAGATGGAGGGTAGAAGTTTCACACCCCAAGAACTTTGGATCTCGTAAGGTTTTTTCTCTTCTTTTTATTTTATTTTATTTTCTTGATAAGGGATCTCATGAGGCTTTGAAAACCACTAGGCCAATCTCTTGGGGGTCAATATATGTGTATTTATGTGTGTGTGTGTATATATATATATATTATACTATTCTAAAAAGAAAAGAAAAAAAGTCATTATTATCCTAGCTAGTCATTATATATTCTCTAATTGTAATTGAAAATTAAATTTTTTTTAATTTAGTTCAAGTGATATTAAGAATACAACAAATTTTAGCTTTTTCAAATTGATTTGTCATTAATTTTAAAAAATAATAAAAATTAGACATTCATTTAAAATTTACTAGTGATATTCATTGCTGTGTCATTTTGCAAAGGTTATGTATAATCCTAGAATTTTCCAACTAATCTTTGTAGACTTAATTGTCTAAACGAAACCTATTAAATAATTGTTGACCAAAGAAATCTAACGGATCCAGCCTAGAGAAATTTACTTAACTCTTGCCTTCGCTTTTAATATAAAAAGACACATTAGATATCAAATGGTTTGGATCTATCCGAACGATAGTGTTTTTTTTTTTTTTTTTTTTTTTTTTTTTGAGAAGAGAGAACGATATTTAATACTTCTTCTTTTTAAAACAAAAATAAAATAGTTTATATATATATATATATATATTTTTAAATCCTTTTCGGTGTGTAGTTCTGCTTCTGTCATTTTCCGACCAAAAAAAAAGATTCTGTGTAACATTTCTATTTTATGTATATTGTTACAGATTTTCCTCAAAAAAATAAAGTATTGTTACAGATAAACATCTAGCCATCTAGGCGTGTTTTGCACCAGGGGAAACAAAATCAAGTTCTTAAGAAACGATTTATTTTTGGGGTATATACGAACTTTCTCGATGAAGGTGGTAAAATTAAGAATACTTACTTGGGACTTTCTAAAAATATTTGAATAATTTATATTGTTGTAAGCATATGTGATATACCAAGAGATTCTACCTATCTACACTATTTCGACGATTTGTCATTGTATACTCCTAGAAAGAGAAAAAAAAAAAAAAAAATCAATCGTTTTTGTAAGTATGCTCATTAAACTCTATATATTGGCGGAGTTCAAGTGATAGTACAAATGGTAAAGGCATCTTTTGTGATGTCACATTGGGGTGTATGCGGTACGGTGCGGTCGGTTTTGGAGAAGTTTTTTGCACTGCACCTAGAGGGTGCGGTTTCACCCTATGTTTGACTGCACCTCACTTTTGGAGGGTAAGAACCAGTCAACACAAGGTGTGGTTAATCTTAGCAGCTCGGTGCAGTTCGTTCAGTTATGTGGGCTAGGCTTTTTGAAAATTATTATTCTAAAATTTGGGCTTTTTGGCCTCTAAAAAATTGCATTTTGAGCCTATTTTGACTTCTTTTTAATTGGGCCTTTCTTTACAAAGGGCTTATTTTTCCCCCCAAATATACTACTACATTAAATCCTTATAAACATAGAATTTATAAAACATATGAATTATGAAATGCCTTATTAGATTAGATAATCAAACAACAACATCAGCTTTCTCAGTGCTAATTCACTGTTAGGTTTTAAGACTTTTTGAACTAAATGTATTAGAACTTCAATTTGTAATGTGTTGGCAAACCATGATCAAAACTTAAAGTCTAGATTTAGATTGCTCAAAGTGTATTTATTTATAAAGTTGGAATCAAGTAATTGCAGGATTTATTAATCTAAATCTGCAAGGCTCGATCGATCGAAAATTAGGCTCGATCGATCGAGCCTTATGCAGATTAATTTTTTGCAGAATTTTCCAACTCAGCCCAAGCTCGGTTTAACAAGTAGGGTTTTATATTTTACTCCAAGTATAAAAGAAAAAACCCTAGCTACGTTTTAGAGTTTTTTGATATGCTATGTGTTGAATCTCTTGTGAGATCTATAGGTGTTTAACTTCATACACACTTAGGGTTATCAAGATTCATGCCAAGAACATAGTGATCGTTTCAGTTGCTGCATAAAGAATTTCAAGAAGATCTGAAACCTTTGAGTGGAGTCTTAAAGTCATAAGTGGGAGTCTTGTGGTTGCAGTGGATCAAGAAAAGAAGTAGTCCGTGGACTTGGAGCTGTCACGTGGTCATGGTAGTAAGTTTTCTACACGAGGTAGCAATAGGATGTTAGTGGTCTAAGTCTTATTGTATAAACTTCAATTTTTTCACAGTGGATCTGTTTTACCTTGAGGATAGCTAGGTTAAATTCTCTCCAGATTTTTTACCGGTTTGGTTTTCCTGGGTTATCATATCGTGTGTTCTTTATATTTCCACATTATTTACATGATATGATTTGAATGTGTTAACCTAGATCTGAATAATTTATCTAAATAATCACTTGGCTAAATAACTAGGTTAAACAACTTGTGTTTTAAGGGGTCTAAAAATGTACAATCACAATAACAACAAGATAATCAACTAAAACCATAATAGCATCATATAAAAAACTAAAATCAAAGCAGTATAATTAATCAATAGGATGACCAACAAATAAATTTACAATATTTGAGCCCTAGAAACAAAATCAAATAGCAAACAACATGAGTGAACCTTTAAAAAAAAAAAAAAAAAACTAAAAGCAAAATCAAACACAAACATGAAAGTTCGACACAACAGGGTGAACTGAAAACAAAATATAAAATAACCCTAAAAACAAAATCAAAATTAGTGAACTCAAAACAAATAAAAATAGTATGAGAAAATACTCAAGAAATCTTTGAGCCTTTGGGATTTAGTCCTTTACTAGGCTGAATCTCTTAAATTACCCCTGAAATTACAAGAAAATAACCCCCAAAAAAAAAAAATAGATACAACAACAAACATTTTGTGACCTCAAAATAAAACTAAAAAAATTAGGGGTTAGGGTTACCAAAGAGAGAACTACATAGTGATAGAGCTGACGATGGAGAACGGAGATAAGATGGAGATTGATTGACTTAGGGATTAGGGATTCTGTTAGACTCTATGAGAGGAAAGTCTCTCTTTGTGACAGAGTGAGACTAAGAATCTGAGATGAGACTTGAGAGAGTGACACTGAGAGCTTATGTTCTTAATAAGTGGAGGGTTCAATGAGAGTCTGAGACTGAGAGGGAAAACCTACTATTTGTTCAACAGGATTAGGGTATGGAAAAATTATGTGGTTCAGAGACTCCAATGTGTGGCTGAGAGCAAAAGTGAAAGAGAAAATATCTTACACAGTTAAACTAACCAAATATGGCACCGTTTGGGTTTTTTTTTTTTTTTTGGTTGTTGTTGAGAAAACGCAAGACAACTAGACAAGAGTACAAGACACGTTTGGTATTATATTTGATTTAAAAAAAAATTATATATATATATATATAGACACACACATGTACTAGGGTCAGTGTGGTTTCCAGCAGTGTGCACATCTCAGTGTCGTTCGCCACACCGATTCGACGTCGGTACTGGAGAAGTCCCGCCGACCACCATGCTAGAAACCTTAGGCGGAGCTCTAAAAGGGGTGGATCAGTGCGGTCAGACTGGTTTTGTCGGTGGGCGGTAGATCCATGAACAGGCACATATACCCGACTTGCCTTCTTTCATCCCCACTATTCTATCTTCCTATTATTAAATAAAAATAAATGAAATCCTCAAATTACTATTTTACCATTTTGAGCATCATTTTCTCAAGGAAGACACCCACTGCCCCATTGTTTTTGCTTTTTTTTTCTTTTTCTTTTTCTTTTTTTTTTTTTTTTTTTTTTTGTGTGGCTTTGGGCTTTGGGCTTTGGATCCAATTACAAGTTACTCGTCTTACTCATTCATCCTCATTTGGGCATAAGCATAGATTATTCAAGAAGTTTACAAGGTTTTCTTATAAGTGGATCTCATCAAAGAATTTAAACACTAAGATCAATGCCTCATTCATAATAGAGGCCCATCATATTTTAGAAAATTTCCCCATTTTTTTCTCTTTTATAAAACTTATTTGGACCTATATTTAAAGTGAGCCATGACACTTCGAAGCCCACACCAACACTTCTTCTTTTTCTTTATGTTTTGTTTTGTTTTCATTTTATTTTTTTTCCTTTTTATTTATTTTTTAATTTTTACTTATCCCAACCCGTTAGAGTATTTTATTTTTTCAACGATCATGGTCCATTTAGTTTTTCAATCTCCCTACTCTCATATGGGCCATACATCTAATTTCAATGATTTGGTCCAATGGTTGTGTCCGTCTCATTTTTTCAAATGATTTCATCTTTTTTTTAATCCTCATTGAGTTTTTAGTGGGCCTACCCAACTCTTTGGGGTTTTAAGGTTTCAAAACATTATGGATGAGTCCAACATCATTTCAATAAAGCTCATAACATACTCATGATCTTGGGTCTTTTGTCTGAGAAATTGTATTGGATTTGAGGCCAAAAGTTAGGGTATCTTATGAGTTTATAGTCCATTATCATTTTCCAAAGTCTATGTATACTCATGCTTTTAGACCCCTTAATTGAAAAAAAAAAAAAAAGGTTTTGAATTAGGCTCAAAAGTTAGGGTTTACCATGGCTAATTGGATCATATTCTTATTTCTTTTTGGTTCTTCTTTAACACATGCGACTGGGGCTTTTCCCTAGGGATCGAGGTCTATGGCTATTCTATGTATGGGTATAGATTAATAGGGTTTCCTTCTCCTTTTCCTTCAAAATACCACTCACAACTAGGTGCCTTGTTCTCTAACCCAGGTGGAGTGGCCCTTAATGGAGGAAAAGATTTATCTCCAAACTAATTTGGAGAAAAAACCCTTCAAACTTCTCCTATATCTTTTTATTGTTTGTGAATTTTAAAAATCTAACTGTTGGATTGCATTTTTTTTAAAATTTTTTTATGTCCTTAACATGCATTTCAAATTTTGTTCAAATAACAATCAATAGACTTATTTTTTATGCATAGTTTTATATCACAAAAACTTAAAATTTAATCATTTTATTGATGACATAGTTATTGATTTTTGATCTTCTTAAAATTTTACAAGCATGTAGGATATAATAAGAATATATAATCTGACTATTTGATTCTCAAAATTCACATTCAATAAAATGATATATGAGGAGTTTGAAGAGATTCTTCATAAACTAGTTTGGAGAGAAACATTTTCCCTTAAAGGATAGGCAGGTTAACTTGTTATTGTAGTTATGTGTCATCACGAGCAATGGCACATGCTGTGAGTTTATGAGGTGAGGTACAAAGACCTTAAGCCCCAGTGGGACTTAAGATCCCCCGCTTACCTCCATTGAGGGTTCATAGGGTAAAGAGATGTGCAAGGCATCATTAGGAGGGTCCTTGTTAGATAAGCTACAAAATAAACTAGAGTCTTAACTCTCTATCCCTAGTGAAGTCTCCACTTTAGGCTTACCATCCTAGACATGGGATTGTTGCCCAAGGAGTATTTCTTAGCCAAGTGGATTGGAGGTAGGGGGTTGGGAGTTGTCACCTAATTTAAGTTCAAAAACCAATTTTGATCCCTTGTAAAGGTCTGCACTGGATACTAGATTCGGAGTTAAGATACACCTTAGGACAGTATTAGAAACCCAAGTCCCCTTGGCATGTGGGCCTATGTTCCATAGCCTAATTCTATCAAGGAAGCCCGTAATGGGCGATCCTAAAGCATGCAAGAAAGTAGCACGCACTTGCGCGCGCGCGCGCGCACACACACACACTCGTGAAACCTAAACTAGTCATTCATTCATCATGCATTCAACATTCATCAACACATTCATATTCATCGTTCATGTCATAGTAAAGAAGGAAACATATTTGCAATTCGAAAACAAATCAAGCCTAATTAATCAAGTCAAGCTAAATTTGACAACAAATCGAATCTCTCTAGTTAATAATCAAGGCAAACCAAATCACACCAAAGATGCATTAATAAGGGAAAACTTCATTCTAGACTTATCCAAATAAAATTTGATTATGGCAATGTCAACTAAAAATCATGGAAAATAACAAATAATTATTAATTTCCCAAATATGAGTAAAGTCAAATCTTATGGCATACGAAAAGTATCAAAGCAATCAAATCAGAAAATCAAAATACAAAATTTTTCCTATTTTTAGTCAAGCAACATATGCAAGCCTGAAGCATGCATACACAAATATTAAACTTGTCTCCGTACAATCAATTATGAGTGCGCATCCTGACATGAAACCTAATTCCAAAATTATTTTCCGTATTCAATTGGATTCACATGATTTTTAATTTATTGACTTGACTCTTTCATTGAGAACAAACTATAACATAACAAATTAAATCTAAACTAATAAAAACCTAGTTCTATGCAAAAACAATATCCAAGAACACATTCATAAAAATAAACATCACCTTCAATCATATTTAAGCAATAAAAAGTCATGGGGGAAGGACTTACGTTGATTGAGAATCACATATTTGAAACTTATAATTGGCCTTTTAGTGCCTATTTAACAAGATTGGATGAGATTGAAGGGGGAATCAAAGAACTCAATTGAATACGATAATCACAACTAAAAATAAAATGAAATTTTGAAATGGTTTTGAAAGAAGGATTAAAAACCACGCTATGCATAAAGTGACTCTTAAGATAGAAGTTTTGAAAATAAAAAAATCATGAATAAGACTAGTGTGAAAAGATTGAGTGAATAAAGAGAGTTTTTAGAAGAATAGTAGCAAAAAGACTCTTTAAAATTTATTTTGAATGGAGGCATAAGGTGTGTATTTATAGAATTATTTATAGAAGAATAAAGTTTCTGCGGCAATTTACATAGGCTTGAACTGAGGATAAGCAGCCTTAAAAAGATGCATACTTGGTCGACAAAACTACTATCCAAACTTCAAATGAACATATCTTACTCATTTTAAATTCAAATTAGGCCAAGTATGTAATTCTCAAAAAAAAAAAAAAAAAAAAAAAAAAAACTCATTCAAAAATTAGTTGTTGTTCAAGAGATATTGACAAAAGAGTGAGCAAATGTCATTTTTTGACATCACTTTTAAAGTAGTTTAGAGCATTTCTTAGTTATGATCACTTCTGAACAATCAAAAATACTTTAATTGCCTTTAGTTAATATTTTTCAAGATCCTCTTTGGGACTAGGGACCACAGGTTATTAACTAATATAAAATGTAATATCTACATTGTTGGAGACTTAGCCCATTGGTCTAAAGACTCTAAACTAGGTATCAGGGGAAAATAATTAGCTCATAGGATTAGTGTATGCCCTAGTGGTTTAGCAAAGGTCAACATAATTTTCAAATGTACTAATCATAGATAATACAGAAATGACATTCCATTATAGAATGCCAGATATGTCTTAGTCCTAAGTTTTTTGAGTCCAAATCTTCTGTCTCACTCTTTCTATCTCACTTTATACTCCACAAATAAAAGCTTGACACATGTACATTTATTTTATTGATGGCTAATGTTCAGCCTTTGTTATTTCAGTTACCTTAATTAATTGAAAATTAAAAAAGACACAACAGCCCACCACCGGCACCACCACCATCTTTCTCTGATGCCACTTATCACCAGCAACAGGTCACCAACAACATTTTTCTGCCTTTGTTCTCTTGTTTCTTCTTTATTCTTTCTTTCCTACGTCTTTAGCCGTTCTTAACCAATAGTTTGTATGCCATCCACTACCGACGGGAAAAACATTGATATTGACATCATATTCTAAGAAACAAGTTTCTTCTTCAAATCTATGATGGGTACCTACCGCTACCTTATCTTCTTTAGATCTCTAAAAAAAGTTTTAATAGCTCAAATGATGACATCCACCCATAATAACAAATACCAATACCCTATAATGGCAACAGTGGATGGTTGTATCTTGCGGCATTAACCGCATCTGCGGTTGCTAATCGGGCTGGTGATGGTTGTTGTTGGTGGTTGTGGGCCATGTGGCGTCAGAGAAAGATGGTGGTGGTGCAGGCCGGTGGTGGGGATGTGTTGGCTGTTGTGTCTTTTTTAATTTTCAATTAATTAGGTAACTGAAATAACAAAGGCTGAAAATTAGCAATTAATAAAATAGATGTACATGTGTCAAGTTTTTATTTGTGAATTATAGAGTGAGATATAGAGAGTGAGACAGAAAATTTGGACTCAAGCTTTTTACCGTATATTTTTTTTTGTGGGTATGCAACCAACCTCAAAAATCCCATTTCTAGTATAATCAAAGACACTCACTTTGATTTCAATCTTACCTCGTTTAACTTTCCTTGAATTTTGGGATATTATTTTCCAGCCAAGTTTGCCCAGTCTTCCCTCTTCACTCGAAACCTCCTCAACAAATTCCTTTTAATAAGCTCAATCATGGTTACTATAGCTATAGGCAGATCCTTAGCATTGCTGATGGAGGACTTGAAATACTCTGACTAATTGTTCATAAGCACATGCATTAATCTAAATGTAAGCTCAAATAAAAATATAAAATAAACCTAATGCACACTCTAGTAACATTAAAAAATAAAATAAAATAAATCATAATTTTTTTTCCCAAAAAAAAAAAAAAAAAAAAAAAAAAAAAAAACTAAAACTCGCATAAATTTCTTCAACAATAGTTGAAATGACATATTGTAATCAATTTACAGCAAAAATGGTAGACTATGTTGTAATATATGTAGAGAAGGAAAATTTTTGACCTATCACAAGCTGACATGTCATACTACCAAGTCCACAAAATACAGTTAATTACAAAGTGCCACGTATTGCTGCTAGGTTTTACTATCACTACTTAGAAGCCAATGGAAATTTGCCAAGTGTCATGCAAAAACCAATCACGCATCAGCGCACGTGTAAACGATGACCCAAGTAGCCTCGCACGTGTAAGCGATGACTTAATCAATCCAGCGCGTGTAAGCGATGACATAGGCAAACCAATCAGGCTGTGACATGTGTCGCCAATCAAACTCCGCCACGTGTCGCTCATCCACCTTCAAATTCCTATAAATAGAAGCCTTCCTAAGACATTTAGGAGGACACCAAGCCATCTGAAGCACAAGCAGCATCAGAGAAGACATCTTGAGTTCAGAAGTCCAGAAGCTCTGCTGGAATCAAGCCTTGAAGTCTCCAGCAACTTCAAAAACTTCAACCTTCAAATATGAAGAACATTCAAAACAGAATTATCCCAACTATCTGCCTAGATCTTAAAGTTTGCGGGAATCAAGCCAAAAGTGTCCAAAAACATCAACAAACCACAAATCAGCGAAGCTCTACAGATTCAAGCCTCTAAAGCACTGAAGAACCTCCACCACAAAACTTTCAAATACGAAGAACATTCAAAGAGGAATCATTCAAATCACATTCCTAGATCTCAAAGTTCACTAGAATCAAGCTCAAAAGCCTCAACAAACCATAAATCAGTGAAACTCTACGGATTCAAGTCTCTAAAGCCCCGAAGAACTTCCACCACAAATCTTCAAAGACGAAGAACGTATGAAGAACACGAAGAACACACGAAGAATACAAAGAACACGAAGAACAAAGAATTTCTAACAAGCTCATAGCCAGAGATTTATTGTAATTCTGCTTCAAAGATCTTCGATCCATTCCTCAGCCAAATTGAAGGATATCTTATGTTCGAATCAAAATCACATTACCACAAATCCAATCAACAAATCTTTTAAGGAGATCGAATCAGAGGATCATACTTTTGTAATCACTTTACAAAGAATTGTACCACACAATCATCAATACAAATTCACATTTGTGAAACTATTTTACTTGTTTGACTTATTTCGAACTGAGAAATTTAGTCGTCCACATATTCTGGCACGCCCGGTGAGACCTCTCTGCCTCTCATCTCACTCTCCTTTAAAGAAAGAAATCTACGTCATCTTGCTACCAACTTTAATGGCCTCTAGCAAGAACATTCAAGCTTCAATAATAGCTACTTCAATTAAACTTGGTACGGCTACCACCAACAACTACATTGGTGCAATCAATTATAGCCAACCCAAAGCAAACAATCAACTTCAATATCAATCAACCAAGGAAGCCAAGGTCCAGACAATCATCTCCTTAGACCCTCTCACAAGAAACAAAGTCATCAACAAGGACATCTCCACCTTGGAACACCTTAAGTATGGGGGCAAATCCCCTTCTTCCTTCACAAGAAGTTGGTCGCACGATTTCTCTCCCATTAAAGGGAACCCAAAAGATGAGATTTCATGTGCTCACTTCAATTCACTTCCTTCTTCATCATCTTGGGAAGTTGTGCCAGTCATGATGACTAACACCTCCACTATGGAAGAAAAGATGACTAAAATGGAGCAAAGTGTCGTCCTTCTCACAAAAGCACTTGAAGATAAGGACCTCCAAATTGCAACTCTAATGAATAAATTTGAAATACAAGATCTTGGTGAGTTAAGCCATGATCCTAAGGCCCCATTTGGCTTCACTTCTACAAAGAACGACAAAGGGAAAGAAACTCAAGACACTCCTCAACAGGAACAATCTACTTCGGTTGCTTCGTTATCAGTTCAACAATTACAAGACATGATAACAAATACCATCCGAGCACAATATGGAGGTTCTTCTACAAGTTCTCTCATATATTTAAAACCCTACACAAAGCACATCGACAACATGAGGATGCCAAATGGGTATCAACCCCCCAAGTTCTTGCAGTTTGACGGCAATGGAAATCCTAAGCAACACATTGCTCATTTTGTAGAAACTTGTGAGAACGCAAGGACTCAAGGAGGCCTCCTCGTAAAGCAATTTATCCGTTCACTCAAAGGGAATGCCTTTGACTGGTATACAGACTTAGAACCCGAGTCAATCGACAGTTGGCAACAACTCGAAAGAGAGTTTCTTGACCGATTCTACAGCACACGTCACATGGTGAGCATGATGGAGCTTTCCAATACCAAACAATGGAAGGATGAGCCTGTCGTTGATTATATCAATCGATGGCGTTCTTTGAGTCTAGATTGCAATGATAGACTTTCTGAAATTTCTGTTGTACAGATGTGCATCCAAGGCATGCATTAGGGACTTCTTTACATCCTTCCAGGGATAAAGCCTTGAACATTTGAAGAGTTAGCAACTTGTGTGCACGACATGGAGTTGAGCATTGCTAGCCATGGAAGTACAAACCCTCCCATACTTGAGGAAAGCAAAAAGGAAGTAAGGAGGAATGATAGGAATGCAAAAGTCAGCCTCAAAGACCCAATGGTTGTTAACACTGCCGAAATCAAGGTTCCAAGAAGAGAAGCATATGCAAATGAAAAACGACTGGAAGGATGGCAAAAGAACGAGGCACGTCGTCTGACTTTTAAGGAACATGAGCAAAAAGTATATACGTTCCCTGATGAAGATGTGCCAAACATCTTAGAACAACTATTGCAATCGGAGCTAATCAAATTGCCAAAATGCAAGCGGCTGGAAGACATGGGGAAAGTTGATGACCCTAACTACTGCAAATATCATCACATCATTGGCCACCCAATCCAAAAATGCTTCGTCTTCAAAGAACAAATCATGAAGCTTGGCAAAGAAAACAAAATCGATCTAGACTTCAATGAAGTTGTCGGGTTAAACCATGTGACCGTTGCTTGTGATGTACTTCCAACTCTCAAGCAGGGGACAAACACCAACCAAGCTTATAAGTTGATCAACAATGATGATGCAAGGATCGGCCCCATCAATGGGAAGTTCCTTAAACAATTCTGTGCTTAAAAGTCGAGGATTGCTCCTCGGTAAGAGCTTAAACTACCCACTGTAGCGCTTCAAGAGTATATGATGTCTTCCCAATACCTTTGAAAGCGTACCAATAAGGAGAAATTAATCCCACTCTATGTCACCAATTGCTAGTGTGGCATAGTGGTTGGATGCCTTTGTCGCCCTTGAGGCCGAGGTCTCGGGTTCGATTAGTGGTGATACCCACTATTACACACTGAGCCCTCCTTTTTGCAAAAAACAAAAAACAACAAAAAAATTATATAAAAAAAAATATTTTAAACTACGTAATGACTTAATCCCTTTCAAAGGTAGGTAGGCAACTTAGTATCTTTTGCTAAGTTCAATGGTGTCATTTCACATCATGTCTCTGAAATCTGGACGATGTCAACTTCCTCCAAAATGATGATATATTATATATCTAAAGTCGGTGTTGCATCATCTCTCCCCTATGGGCATGTTCGCGCAATGTCGAATTCATGGTGGCATGTTTTGACATCTTCAAAGTCTTGGCAACATGCGCTGGCATCTTCAAAGTATTGACGCCATTTTTCTCCCCACATCTTCAAAGTCTTGATAAGGACTCCTTGCATCTTAAAGATTTTGTTGGCATTTCCTTGCATCTTCAAAGTCGTGATAGGGACTCCTTGCATCTTCAACGTATTGTTGACATCTCTGAAATATTGATATCTAGCTACAGTGCTATGCACCCTTGATGTTTGAGCTATGTTGCCTCTGAAAATTGGTGTTGTTGAAGCCTTATTATAAAGGTCAATATTCGTTCAACTTCAATACGTGTGCAAGTGCTAATGCGGAGTGTTGTCATGGCTTCATAACAAAGATGAATATTGGTGTGACTTTTGATGCGAGTGAAGTGTTGATGTTGCTTCATAGCAATGATGAATGTTGGCATGTCTTCAGTGCGAATGAAGTGTTGACATGGCGAAAATGGATGTCGGCACAGCTTTGGCGCGAGTGAAGTGTTGACATGGCAAAAATGAATGTTGGCACGGCTTCAATGCAAATGATGAATGCAGCTTCATTGTGAAGGAAAATGCAAATATTGCTTCATGGCAAAAATGAATGTTTGCACGGCTTCAATGCAAATGATGAATGCAGCTTCATTGTGAAGGGAAAGGCAAATATTGTTTCATGGCAAGGATGAATGTTGGCACGGCTTCAGTACAAATGATGGATACAGCTTCATTGTGAAGGCAAGTGCAAATGCTAGCACAGCTTCATGGTAAAGACTCTTGATATGGTTACGTTGCAAGGATTGTCGAGATGGTTGCTCTAAAAAGACAAGTGTTGGTACAGCTTAATTGCCAAGACAAAGGCCAGCACAACTTCAAGGTCAAGTGCTAGTAATAGCATCATTGAATCATGAACATCTTTGATAACATTGTTGCCTAGATGACTATTGCTATTAGAACTTTAAAGATGGAGACAAACATCACTATAAGAACGTTGGTGGAAAGCTTGACGTTAAAGCCCAAAGAATAAAGAAAAGCTAGCTGCATAACAGAAACAAGAAACAACAAAGAACTTGTTAAAAGAAAATTTCATGGCACGTCTATAAATTTAAAAAAAAAAAAAAAAAATCGATGAAGAGAGAGCTTCAGTTTAATCTCTAGCCTATCAAAAAAAAAAAAAAAAAAGTACAAGCCAAGTATGTAAAAAAAAAAAAAGAAAAAAAGAAAAGAAAAAGAAAAGAACATAATTTCTCTGCGTATCATGTTACCCATTGAAAGCTGTTTGTACAACTCAATGCATGCCCGGATGGCCTTATATAGAGGTTTGTGGAGGTCAAAGTCTGATTTTGCAATCACTAAAGGTCAGGGAAGTCTGCACCAAACCTTGAAAAAAAAGGGTGCCCATAAATGCATCGTGCTGTCAAAAAGAAACTATTGCCCATTCTAGGTTGTGTATTGTTCAAAGTGATTGGGCTACCGACCTTAAAAACATAGAGACATTTGTGGTTAGCCAATCTGCCCGAAGTTTCAAACACTGTCAGAACCACAATGAAGACTAAAATGGCAACAAATTGAACAATGTCTGCTGTCCCCTCTTTCGGATTTCTAAAACTTCTGATAGGATTTCGCAAAATTCAACTCACAAAAACCTTCTACGATCTTCGATCTACCTAACCTGTGAAAATCAGGCCAAGATACCCGGCCACGCGCTGCCACGCGCCGCCTAAAGCTTCAGAGGATCGCAGCCTACTCCTTCGTATTCGTACAAATCCAGACTCCATTTCAAGGAAATGGCATTACCACTCGAGCCAGCGGCCCTCGATGTGCAAAACCCAAAAAGGCCATCAACAACAGGGCCACCATGTGCCACCATGCACTGCCATAAGCCCGCGATGACCAACGGCCTAGTCCCTCAAACCTGTATAAATCCATTCACAATTTTACAAAATTGACACTACAGGGTTCTTGTATAGCCTAAAATATACAAAACTTGAAAATTTCAGGTCAAGAAGCTATACATGCCCCTCCACGCGCCACCAGATGCGTTAGAGATCCTAGTCTCAGATTCACGTGCTTCCACGCGCCTCCCTCACCGTTCATGTGCTTGCACGCGCTGGCACCTTACTCACGCGCATTCATGCGCTGGCGCTGACACATGCGCCCAGAGGTATGACGTCATGGATGACGTCATCCTTCACTACCCCGATCTAACCCGTTTGTCTAGCAGACCCAGTTTGACCCGGACTGACCCGGAAATTTGACGGAGATCCGAACCACCTGTAAAAAAAAAAAAAAAAAAAAAAGAAAAAAAAAATGCTTTGACCAAGTTTGACCTTTGACTTTGACCAAAAAGTCAAAAATTTCAAAAGAGGCCTGTCCCACTCAGTTTTTTTGCGTATATTCCAATTTTGGAACCCGTTTCTTTGTTCAGGACTCCGAAATTGTGCAAATTGTCCAATTTCCAGAAAATTGACTTTTGTACAAATCCTAACCAAAAGTCCAAATTTTCAAGAAAAACTTGTCTTGCCTAATTTTTCGTGTAGATTTCGATTTTGGGGTCTATTCCTTCAGTTGAGAATCCGAAATTTCTCAAATCGTGTGATTCTACAGTTGTTGTCTTTAATGTGAACTTTGACCAAGAATCAAGATATCCAAGCAAAGCTTGTCCTATTCAGATTTTCACATAGATTCTAATTTTGAAATCCGCTTATTTGTTTTGGACTTGGAAACTACCTATGTGACCCACTTCTCCGAAGTACTAGCAATATCCAAAAATTAAGCTCCCAAAATCAAAATTTAAGATTCATCCACTTGGTCTAGATTCCCTCAGGGTTATTCTATAGACTTCGGCAAGGCTTCCCTTCCAAAGTACAAATGAACTCTCACAAGTATGTCTTGAACTTGAAATTACACTGGATCACCAGTTCAACCTACCATTCCCGTTCAGTGCCTACCAGTCTCCAACCTACCATTCTCATTCGGTGCCTACCATTCCCACCTACCGTTCAACGCCTAACAGTCGAGAATCTACCATTCTCACCAAAATTTCTCATCTGCCATTCTCAACTACCTATCTACCATTCTTCATCTCTTCGCTATAAATAGAAGGGTCGGGTCTGTTGAAAACTCATAGAGAAAAATACACTGAGTCATGAAATGAAGATTTGTTTCTTTCAAATTTTCAAGTTCTCCTTCTCACAGCCATTTCTCACTATGGCCTCATCATTCTCAACACTTAGCAACCAATATTGCTTCATAATCTGTTTGAAATCAACCCTCTCATGGTTCGGTAAAAACCCTCTTCACAACATCATTGTAGTTTTGAGATCCAAACAAATTTTGTTTCTTTCCTTAACGACCATATTTGTTCATAAAATTACTCATAACACGGTCTACATTGAGGTTCCATGCTTCCTCAGACTTGGTTGGCCAGGGAATCCAAGTCCAGCAGAAGCACCAGTTCCTAACCTCAGGTCTCCCGTAGTCTCTTTCCAATTGCTTGGTCTTCTAGTAAAGGCAGCAGTTCGGAACAAACAGCAACTTGGCTGGTTTTTAAGACCAGAATCACAAGTTAGCTCCATCTTTCATTTTTTTGTACTTTTCCGACAAGAAGCAGTAAATGAAGATGGTAAAAAGTATTGGGGTATCCTACAAATTGTCTTTCATCCAATACTTGAAACAACCTCCAAGGCGTCAGCTCATCAGAATTCAACCTTTGGAGTTGGTAAATGGTCACCAAAGCCTTATTCCATGTCCCAACCACAGTGGGATCCAAAGGTCATCGTTGCTGGTACCTCAAAACACACTTTCTGGAATTACTCCAACTTAAATTTAGCTTGAAGTATTTTAGAAGGTACTCTTCTGAAATTACTTCAACTTAACATCCATCGGCATGGTCCCATCACACACGCATATTCAATGACTTGCTGTCAGACCCCATGCAACATATAGTCAGTCCCATATTCAAAGGTGTACTTCCCAGAAACACCTGCACTAGAAAGTCCCCAACGTATAGGGCCATCACCATGGTGTCGTATGTTTCACCCATGCATTTTGCTTCATTCCCATCTTCTTCACATAGTCACCATCTCCACTTCATCTCCATCGTCTTCTTCTCACAACCATCAACATTCCCAGAATCCCTAAGCTTCTGAAATTACCTCAACTTAACCTGAATGATGCAATAATGCATGCACATTCAACCACTTTCCCACATGTCCTCGTTGTAATCTGAAGTATACTCTTCCGAGATAACTTCACCAGAAGTTCTTAAAAACACGAGGCTAGCCCCATGACTCTGCATGCTGTACCCAGCCACCATCCTCACATCTTCCCCATCTTCTACACCCTGTGATCACCACCAACGATCCAAAATACTCTTCTGAAATTACTTCAGCTTAACCTCTACCGAAATGAGTTAATCTTGCAAGTACATCCAACTTCTTGCAAACAACTTTCAGCCTCACCAACCCACTTCAAGTACCATGAAACACTCTTTTTGAAATTACTCCAACTTAACTTTTGTTGAGAAGGCTCGGTCATGCAAGTCCATTCAAATACTGGCAAACCCCTTTTCGGTCTCATCAAATCCTTTCATATAGGTGGGTCTACTTTTCGGAAATTATCTCATTCTGCTAAAAGCTCCACCACCTTCAATTACTTCATTTGAAGAGCCAAGTGTAAAAATCCATTTTCGAAACTCATTCCCACACTACACTCTGAAACTGTGTGCGTGAACGAGTCTTGAGGGGGCATTTGTAGAGAGGGAAAATTTCCGACCTATCACAAGTTGACACGTCATACTACCAAGTCCACAAAATACAGTCAATTACAAAGTGCCATGTATTGCTGCTAGGTTTTATTATCACTACTTAGAAGCCAATGGAAATTTGCCAAGTGTCATGCAAAAACCAATCACGCATCAGCGCACGTGTAAGCGATGACCCAAGTAGCCTCGCACGTGTAAGCGATGACTTAATCAATCCAGTGCGTGTAAGCGATGACATAGGCAAACCAATCAGGCTGTGACATGTGTCGCCAATCAAACTCCGCCACGTGTCGCTCATCCACCTTTAAATTCCTATAAATAGAAGCCTTCTTAAGACATTTAGGAGGACACCAAGCCATCTGAAGCACAAGCAGCATCAGAGAAGACATCTTGAGTTCAGAAGTCCAGAAACTCTGCTGGAATCAAGCCTTGAAGTCTCCAGCAACTTCAAGAACTTCAACCTTCAAATATGAAGAACATTCAAAGCAAAATCATCCAAACTATCTGCCTAGATCTTAAAGTTTGCGGGAATCAAGCCAAAAGTGTCCGAAAACATCAACAAACCACAAATTAGCGAAGCTCTACGGATTCAAGCCTCTAAAGCACCGAAGAACTTCCACCACAAAACTTTCAAATACGAAGAACATTCGAAGATGAATCATTCAAATCACATTCCTAGATCTCAAAGTTCACTGGAATCAAGCTCAAAAGCCTCCAAAAACCTCAACAAACCATAAATCAGTGAAGTTCTATGGATTCAAGTCTCTAAAGCCCCGAAGAACTTCCACCACAAATCTTCAAAGACGAAGAACGTACGAAGAACACGAAGAACACACGAAGAATACAAAGAACACAAAGAACAAAGAATTTCTAACAAGCTCATAGCCAGACATTTATTGTAATTCTGCTTCAAAGATCTTCGATCCATTCCTCAGCCAAATTGAAGGATATCTTGTGTTCGAATCAAAATCACATTACCACAAATCCAATCAACAAATCTTTTAAGGAGATCGAATCAGAGGATCACACTTTTGTAATCACTTTACAGAGAATTGTACCACACAATCATCAATACAAATTCGCATTTGTGAAATTATTTTACTTGTTTGACTTATTTCGAACTGAGAAATTTAGTCGTCCACAATATATACCTTTAAAGTTTGGAGTGATTTTGATTTATGCCCTAGAGTTTAAACTAATTTTTTGTTTTCTGACTAAAAAAAAAAAAAATTGTAAGTTTTCTATTTTATGCAATTGTACAAATAAAATTCTAGATATGTTTGGCTTAAGGGGAAACAAAATCAAGTTTTTAAGAAACAATTTATTTTTTGGGATACAAATTTTCTTGATTAACAAGGTAAAATATTGTGACTTCTAGTTAGCTCAACTGTAATAGTTTTTTATCGTCAAATAAGAGATCTTGGATTCAATTCCCATGTACTCCAAAAACCAACTGGTATATTGGCATGATAATAAAAAACAATCATAACGAAGTAGATACTATAGGTTTAAAATACCATCTTATCGATAATTTTAAAAAATTGGTGAAATTAACATTTCTTACTTTGTAATGGTGGTTACCAGATTGACAAATTGAAACTACATCCGGAATATAGGCATATTTGATTCAACATCAGACTCTCTCAATCTACACAATTTAGATGATTTGTCGTATTATTGTAGCCTCCAAAACAGAACCCGAAAAGAAAAAAGAAAAAAAGAAATCAATGATTTCTGCAAATGATTGAATTTTACTCATTAAACTCCATTTGTCCCCTAAGGCACCTACATAACAGTTACTGATGGCTCTAGAGCAAAAAGGCAGTTAATATTGCAGGCAGGCCTTGAATTTTTTTCATTAATGCATATTCATCACAAATGAGTTCATCAATAATGAGTTCTAATATATTGAGCTAAATGCATGATCTCTACTAATGGATTCACTAATTTCGGAAATTGGAGAAGAAATCATACCAAAAAATCTATGTAAAATCCCTAAGTGTACCAAGAAAATTTATTTTCAAGATTATCATTCAACTACAAACCATAATTAAAAATGAAAACTACACGTAGATTGGTCATGACTAGTGAGTTACTAGCATGTAACTACCTCCGAAAGGAAACCAACAAGAAAAAGAAATCAGAAAAGCCCATTTCCATAGCCAAAATTATAGACATTGGGCATAGTGGAAGAAGTATTAAACTCTGTTTGTTTGTTCTCAAACAAATCAGCACTACTTCCAATACCATTCACTGCCAAAAATTGGGAAGAGTTGGTAGTAGAGCCAATCAAGATCTTGTTGGCTTGTTTTACTACATTCTTCTTTAGCTCCTCCATTGATGCCCTCAATTGCTCGAGCTCATGCAATCCAAGCTGATTGAAAGGGGCTTCCCACCAGAACTGCCTCTGGTTAGACATCCTTATTTGGTCAAGAGCTTCTCCCCGCTTTTTCTCGGCTTCCAATTGATTAAGAATTTGAGTTAGGTGTATGTTGAACTCGCGAACATTAGCATTTCGATGAGCTTCAATAAGTTGGTGAGCACTAGACTCCGGTGGAGGGTTTCGAGTAAGATATCGATCAAGAATGGACTCAACTTCCGGGTGGCCAAAAGAGAAGACCTTCTCTGCTGGGGAGAAAACTATTATTGCAATCTCAACCCCACAAAGGGTGCAAAGCTCACTAGCCTTTTTAAAAAGTCCTGAACGGCGTTTAGAGAATGTAACTTGTAGATGATTTTTCCTTGGTATTTTTGCAATTGGAATCTTTTGGCGTCCTATGCTAGCCCTCTTTTTCACCATAGCTATGTCAGAGAAGACTCAAAGAGATAGCAATATCAATAGCAAAACTTTGTTTTTCTTAGTTTAGACTCGTGATGGTTTCAGGAGAACCATATATGGGGTATTTATATGGCTTTTTTCTTCTATTTTGGCAAGTCTATTGTCCTTTGGCAGCTTAATTCTGAATTAGTTAATATGATTAATTCAAGATTTGAAGGTTATAAAATCTTATTCACTTAATGGATGATTACAAATTTACAATGAAACTAATTATCAATTGGTTGGCATAATAAAAGAAATTATTTGATGACTTTGGAAGTGAATGTCAACCTCTTTCATAGGTGTCTGAATCTGATAGATATATTACTAATCATAATTGACTGTTTATCGTTATTATTTAGTAAGAATTTATTAAACTCTTCCCTGGAATTCAGCGTTATCTATATAGCAAGATTTTATTTTATTTTTTATCTGAAGGAAGATATAACATGATTATTGTGAGTGAAGAATTGTGTTTTATGTGTTGTAGGTAGCACCAAAAACTATTAGAGAGATAAGTTGTAATTGTCCCTGAGTATTGAATCAATTTTCGTTGATGTAAGTTTTTTCTTTTTTCTTTTTTTATAAGGTAGATGTGAGATTTAGATCATTAATTGTAAATGGCGATGTAGTAAGAAGAAGTTGACGTAGTGAGAATTTGCTTAATGAGAATCAGATATTGAACTTAACTTCCTTTTAGATTAGGGAGCAGCACATTAACTAGAGTCTTTAAACATATTCCTCATATAACACAATGATATTATATTATACCAAAACAGTGAGAAGAAAATATACCCAATTGTTTCTTTGGCTTGAAGAACAAAAAATGTTAATTATGTAAAATTATTCAGTGCATCTAATGTATTATACATTTCTCTCGTATAATGGCATATATAAAACTCAAATTTATGTGAGTAAGAGAGGTGCCGGATATACAGAATAATTTCTGGTCGACAACGGCCAGTTCTATTTGAGTTACAACGAAGCAAAATGTCCGTTGGATTATAAACTAAAACTACTGACAAGGACAAAGGAGACATGAACTGTCAAATACTATACAGATTATATGGATACACCAACGAGCTTTATCCACATCATATCTGCCTCATTAATGGCGAAAATATGTGCATTTCAGGAAATGTATTTGGATAAATTGTAGTGGATATAGTTGCTTCATGTCAAAATTTACCTCAAAACTGTCCACAATGCTAATTTTTCTAGTATTGATTCTTTATTCCTTTTTTATGTAATTTCCCAGGTATTTTCTATTTTCAGGTTGGCAACTAGTTAGTAGATATTAAAAAGTAGATATGCAAGTGCATTTGTTTTAGGGCTATAATTGAACCAAGTTGATTATAAACAATTTGGGAATACTAAAAAAAAAAAAAAAAAAACTTGTTTATTTAACAAAAGAGTCAAGCCCACACTAATTTTAGACTTGACATTTAAATGAGTCAAGTTTAAACATAATAATGTGTTTGTTAACAAACTCATAAGTATAAGACTTGATTTAGGTATATATATAATATTATGTATTTATATGTTTACATATATAAAAATATATTAATATGGAATTGATATTGGACTATGTATGTTACCACAGAAGTTCATAAGTTATCAAATAATTTTGTATAACTTATTAATAATATAAATAGTAAATCTAAAATAAATAAAAATCATAAATAAATTTTAACAATTCAAAGTGGGTGAATTTAATTTTATATATAATATACAAAAATTATTCTATCTAATAAATTCAAATAATATAATTATAGTTATAATTTAGTTATTAATTATTAGCATAGATTTGTGATGGGGTTAAAAATTTTAGTCAAGTTGCTCATGCATAATCTCGAATATATTCAATGATAAACTAATCAAGCTTGAAGACGTAATTTAGTTTGTTGATGATTATGAGCTCAACATGTGTTCAAAATAAAACTGTATGAATAATCTTAAACTTTTATTACTCAACTTGACTTGGCTTGTTCATTGTCCTAGTTTATAATAAAATGATTGTAATTTATTTAAGATGCTAGGACAATACACAACATGGAAGGATAAACAAGCTGTCAATTTGCTGCAACTATAACTAATGATACAATTTAGAAGTGCTGGTTTGGGAGAATTTATTTTTATTAGTTTATAAGGCTTAAAAATAAGCTAAGAAAACTTAATTGTATCTAGAAATAGTAAAACTTTAAAATTTTTTACATAAGCTACATAAGCTATATATACTATAAAATGCTCAGCCAATAAACCTTAACTCCAATTACATGTATGCCTTAAGTTTAAAACAACACTACAGACATACCCATTTTCACATGGGTGTGAATTGATTTGTATTTTTATATTTTTAAATGATTAATAAATAATTTAATGGTTTAAATAAATTAATAAAAATTATTTTTTTATGTTTAAAATTTAAAAGATAGTCATTTTAACTTTTAAGAATTATATTTGCGCTTTTAAAAAGGTAATGGATAGAAGGATTAGAATGACAGCGTTATCAAGATTAATGAACTAAAATGTCAAAAGTTAAACTTAAGGGATTAAATGACAATTCATCAAGTTTAAAGATGTAAATTGTATTTTCACCAAAAATATTATTTGAAAATAATAAGTGATTTTTTTCCCTTCTTAATTTCTTTTGTTTGATGAATCAAAATGATTACCGACTAATCAGACTTGATTGGTTTTGGCCTAAAGAATTAAAACACCAAAGCACAACATGATTAGAGATAAGCATATAACCCCATTAATTGGTCTAAGATCACAACTTTTGTCACAATTTTGATGCAATTGATTGTGATTCTGTAAGTGGTTTTCTATTATATTCACATGGAATTACCATTTTTTTTTTTCCACCACACACAATCAACTAGATCATATTTGGGAAAAAAAAAAATTTGTGTCCACATATTTTCTCTAACCTTATTTCAAGTTTTTAGTCCCATGAGTAGCCTTGTCATCAACCCAACTTGCCACGCCATTGTTGGAGCTCAAAACTACCAATTGAATCCGACAATCAAAAGGTCTTGATTCCAACCAAAAAGGAATGAATTTCAAAACTATATTTAACAGACCGTAAGAGAATATGTAGCCCCATTTCAGATTAGTCTTGCAAAAGGTCCATTCCAAGGCTAGGCCTACGGCCCCTATTAAAAAACCCTTCACCCCTTTTATTAAAAGGTCTCACTCCCTATTTCATATAAAGGCCCAAGTTTTATGATAGTCTTTTTAATAATAATAATAATAATAAATAATGGTTATACACTATATTTCCTACCTCTAATTAGGCCTTCAAAATATTGTGGGTTTCAATTAATTCAAATAATAAAGTTTCTTATCATCGAATAAAAAATCTAGGGCTTGATCCTCTCTTACACAAAAAATCAATTAGTGTCTTCGTCTAATAATAAAGAGCAATCATCAAGAGCAGATATTAGAGGTTGGAATTTTATCTAAAATAATTTCTTCTAAAAGAAGGTTTCCAAAATATTAAACTAATAGAAACTCAACCCAATTTAAACCCCTAATTATTGGAAAAACAGATATATACATGTGTAAAAGCATCAAGGATGATTAATTTTACCAAACAACTTGAGACTTTAATTTTTGTAAACGAATATTTTACACGTTAGATTGTCAACATTAACCACAAAATCTCTTACATAGCCCTACACCAAACAATTTTTATTTATCTTATAACACCAAAACCAAAACCAAAATTGAAAATTAGATTAAAATATTATTTTACCATGCATTGCATTATATTCATCATAAAGTAAACCTCCTTTTAAAAAAATTAATAATTTATTTTGTTAAATTTTATGCATATTTGACTCTCCATATGAAATTAACATTGGTTCAGTTAGATATTTTATCATGTTATATATTCAATTTGTCAAATTAAACTTGATTTTGAAAATAAATTTATTTATTTATATTTAAAAATAAATAAAATATCCCGCTTCAACTTATTGCTTTGGACCCAAACTGAATCGGCCTACAACAACATATTCTTTTGGGCCTAAGTTATCCGCATTATGGTGGCCCATATAATTACTACTACGTTTGCTATGTAAACAATTTTTAAGCATTATTATACTGCATTGTTTTATTTAGTATAATATATTAATTACATTATATTCAAGTCCAAAAATTATAAAAGGGTCCACAGGTCCAGAATTTAAAAAAAAATGACGTGTCAATAATTTAATTGATGGTTTAAATATATGATATAATTTAAATTCAATTAAATATATATATATATATATATAATGAAATGGAAAATTGTGAGGTTTTAAAAGTTTATGCAGCATAATATTATAAAGTCAATCCCTTCATCTGTAATCTATATATATAATAATATGTGAAACTGAAAAAAACTCAAATTAAAATTCCAAATTAAAGTTCCAATTTTGCATCATATATTTTAAATTATTTATTCTTAAAGAGTTTTATTTCTTAATTTTAGAATCAAATGTGGAACCACTTCATAAATATTAATCCAAGTGAGTTATTAAGTACAAAAACTAAAGAATTTAAAATAAATGAATCGTAAAAAAAAAAAAATTTAAAAAGTGCTTCACAATAATTTTTTTTAATATATATATATATATATATAGAAAATTTACATTTTATACCCAATAATATCCTTACAAAATTTTTAAAGAGTTAACAAAATATAAAAATGACTACAAATAGTATTTAAATTATATAAATAGGAATTATATTATGCATCTTATTGTATATCTTTAAGTGTATTCATGCATATGTATGGTGTTATAAGTTAGTATATATAAAAGGATTCTTCTCTTTCAATAGGACTTTTATGTGGTTTAAAAATATCCTCATTAATGAAAGGTAGCTTCATTTAGAAATAGGGTCATAAATATCAAATAACAAATTTTATTTTGAATTAAAAAAGAGAATTCCTAAAATTTAGAATTTTTTTTCTTTCACATTCAAAAGAGAAATTACAATTATTGCTTATCTCTAAAATTTATCATTTTTATTTGTTTGAAAATATATATATATATTTCTAAATTATTGTAAACACAAAATTTTCACTAAGTTTGAAAATCAAACAAATTGAAAAAGGTGTCACAAATATATTTTTGTATTAATCAAGTAGTGAGTACAAACTCTGTTTCAATTCTTTTACAAAAAGTGCTCCTCTTGTTCTATCTTCTTTGTGGTCTTGACTCGAACAAAAAATTTTCTTGACTTTGGTTGGAAGATGGATCGAACGGTCTTCACAACAAATCTCTAATTTTGAGCTTACTAGAGGTTTGTTGTTCTTCAAGTCTTTCGAATGTTCTTTAAGTTTTTCAAAGATTCTTGAGACAGAATTTCTCCAAAACTTGCTTCTTGAAAACTTGGTGTTGAAAATGAGAGGAGACGTTTTTCTATTTATAGTGGTTTTAGTGGATAAACTCCACTTTGAATTGATATGCTTGAAGAGATGTAATAGACTTTGATTGGCCCAAATTTTGTTTAGAGATAATTATCTCTATTTATTTATTTTGATAAAGATCATATTTTGATAAAGATAATAATCAACAAAGATAAATGATTATCTCTATTTTATCTATTTATTTTAATAAAGATAATTATCCATCAATTTTGAAAAGAAAATTTATTTTTATTTATTTTATTTATTTTAATAAAGATAATTATCCATCAATATTAAATAGGAAATTTATTTATCTTGTGGGACCAATGACGTGTGTCAAATTTCAATATGCCAATGTAACACCAATTTGGATGACACATGTCATTATTTGATTTAATTAATTTAATGACATATTAATCTAGAATTTGCCACTAAATTTTGATGTAACATTTTATAATTGGCTTAAAATTTTGTCTCCTACAATTATAATATATGCAAATTATTAACAAAGTCCAAAAAAATAGAAAGAGGCTAGTATTATATATATATATATTCAATGAAGTATGTAATAGTTTCAGCCAAACTAACTAAATAAATCAAATTAATATATTTATAACATTCACAATAAATTAATTAAATTCAAAAGTGATAATACATTGTCATTTAATCTTTATTTACAGTACATAAAAGAAAATTGCAAACTTAAAAGTGAAGTGCCAAGTGTGATATTTAAATTTTGGAGAGAGAGAGAGAGAGAGAGAGATCATGGATATGGTAGATCTAGAAATTATTTTTAGGGTGGTCACTAAAAAAATTAAAATATACAAAATCCATATAAGAAACAACTTAAATATATTAACATCACAAAAGAAAAAGAAAAAAAAAACACGCGAATACATATGAAATATTAAAATTTTTCGTACTAGCAAAGAGGGAAAAAATTACTAATAGGAGATAAAGTGAAAATTGAAAATGCTGATATGAGAATAATAAAGTGATTACAACAAATTCATAACAAATCTTATATAACAAGTTGTTATTGGTGGGTAAAACATGTCAATATATATTGAGCCCAAATTAGATTAGTAATAGCTTACCACATAAGATATATTGTGAAAATATTATGGATGTAGCATTACTCTTATTTTTGTTAAATTCAAATTCTTGTGATTCTCGGGTCATAGTGTTTAACATTTTTATTAGGTGGTTAAAATAAGTTAATTTAGTATATAATATCTTTTTTGTAAGTAAATAAATACATTTTTTAAGTCAGGGTGGTCACAGAACAGATTAGTTTAAACTAATTATTTATATAATTTTTTTTTCTAAGTAAAAAAAAAAAAAAAAATTTGGCAAACGAGGGTGATCCTATGACTACCCTCACATACAAGTGGAGCCGCCACTACAAGGATATATCATTTTTTTAAGCTCAAGTAAATAACCCAATTATTTTGTATTGAAAAAAGCATAGCAACTTGTTGGATTCAAGTCAAAACATAAATTGTAAAAAAATTTAAAAAATCTTTTTTTTTTTTAAGGAAAAACTCAATTTAAACCACATATTTATGTATTGTCTAGATTCATATGATATGAAAAGATTCATATCAAACTTATCTGTGTATTATATGAATAATGAACATGATCAATATGGTACCTTTTTGGTTCAATATTCTAAATGAATTCCATTATACGTATGACTGATTGTATGAGACTACAACCCTAAGAACTATGACTGATTAGGCATTTACTTCTTATATAGAGGATGCAGATATGATATTCCAACACTGTGATAAGCATAAGCCATCTTGTAACGCCTAAAGCTTCTGCTGCAATGCTGGATGTTGTTCCTATATTTCTTGGAAACACCACATCAACTCCTAACTCTGTTGATTCCTCTTACTCCTACTGAACCCAAGTTGCCAAGACTTAATCCGTTAATTTTATTATTAAAAAATTCCTCTAGAGATGGATCCCATCTAATAAGAATGAAAATAAAACCCTAATATCATAGAGAAAAAATACAGCAAGTATAAACCTTGAAAACACCTTTACAAGCCTCTTGTAGTTCTTCCTACCTCTCCAATTGTCTATTCTTGAGAGGATTTACACTACCAAGCACAAGATCACTACATGTGTTGTTGGATTTCTCTTTAAAACCACAAGGATCGTTATAAATCTTCAAGAAGCCTTGAAGTAACCAAAGGTTTAGTTTACCAATTGAGTGATTGACTTGTGACATCAAAAAACTGTGAAGACTCAAGGCAGGAGGAGTCTGCAGTTGCAAGCAGATACAATGTCTCATCACTTGTGCGGGAAGTCTAGTAAGTGTAGTTTTTTATTGCAAAATTCTTCATAATGGATTTGATAAGTTAGGTAGTAAACCAGAGTAACCCTCATCGCTATATGTGTGAGTTGTTCGCTTGTTAATTTTTTTTAATGCTTGTATATCCATGATTTATATTTATCTAGAAATTGATCAACTAATAATTACCTGGACTTAATAATTGAATAATTATTAAAATTAATAGTTAGCCGATTTCATTCAAGGTCTAAATGGTGTTTCTCAAATTATTTCCCTAGCTCCATTTCTTCGGAAGGGAATCATTAATTCCAACATTATATGGATTTAGCCCTATCAAGGATTAGGGCTGCATTAAAGGGGTTGCCTTCCATGACTAACCTAAATCCTGATGTATGAATAATGTGCGATATGCTTACCGAGTAGAGCTTCAATTACTACTCACATTATGGATTTTTTTCCTAAATGAGAAAAGGTTAAGAGAAGGGATAACCAGTCATAGCTCCCCTATCTAAACGTTACTATAGCATATCCACCAAGCAAATAATGTATAAGAGGCCTGGACAAGGAAGGGAGGTCGCAGGCACTCCCTTCAGTCATAACTTGACCTTACTCAGTAATTGATCACCATGATCGAACATAAGCTCATGCTATTCTTGTATATAGGATTTCATTAGTTTCATTACAATCAAGTTCCAAATCTAAATGGTTTCACCATGAAAATATATGCCCAGATCCAAGGCACCATTGCCATTTTAAGTATCATATGAAAGAGTCAGATATCTAGGGATTATTTGGTGCCGTTGTTTAAACAACAGTATATGTATTTTTACAATACTTTTTTACCCATACGTATTTCAACAACACTTAAACAATGTTACTAGAAATTTCTTACCAAATGGGCCCTAATAAGTTAGTCATTATAGTTCTTCTTTGTACTTTAGATTAACCTATCTTCTATAAGGTTCCCAGCTTGTTACCCTTCCCAATAGCCTTTTATTGATCGATTTCGATGGACATAATCAGATCCTTTCTACCATTTTCCCTGCCACTACTCTCATGATCATTGGAAAACTCCCAATTGTGCCCAATCGTAGGTACTTCACCTCAGTAGATTATAACAACTTACTTTAGAGCAATAGGTCAAATTATTCGTAAAATATATATATATATATATATAATTTAAAAAAAAAAAAAAAAAAAGAACAAATGTGCTAATTAGAAACCGATCAAGATATTGAAAGGTTAATTTTACTAGAGTTTACAATCTCAACTAACCAAAAAGAAAAAAAGCACTTTATATCTCAACTAACAAAAAAAAAAAAAAAACCACTTATAAATTTAAACAGAAAATATTGTTTCACATTTTTTCTTGTAGATTCAATTCGCACGCCCATAATTTTACACAAGATGTACAATTTTTTGTTTTGTTTTTTTTTTTTTTTTTTGATATTCACATTTAAAATGTGATATAAATTATGTGTACAGACAGTATAAATCAACGCCCTAATTTATAATATTTATTTAGCTTTTGAGTGGAGTTGTGGTGTGTCTTTGTATTAAAACTTCTTTCCCTCTTTCTTGTGTGTGTGTGTTTGTTTCTCAAAAAAAAAAGTTTCTACAATTAATTAAATTTTAAATGATTTTATCTATAAAAAAAAATAATTCTATATTTATGAATGGTCTTTTCACAACACATTTGAAAAGTGTGAGGCTTACTTGTAGGTTCTCCTTGTTTTTAAAATTCAAACTAAGCAAAAAGGAAAAATCTAATCGAAGTAGAATTATCAAAACCATACATTAGTCGAAATATTATAAACTATAATTAATAATATTTTATTATTGTGTGAATCTGTGAACAACTAAACACTCAAAACACTCAAAATAAAGAACATAAATATGCTAGAGTAATTATTTGGTACTTCGGATCACAGAAAATTGTGCTATCTCCTCTCACATTTATAGTAGAGTCTACTCATTAAATACATGGTAGAGTTCACTACAAATATAAGAGAAATGAGCACAATTTCTCCCTATTCCAAAAATACCTAAGAATTTTATAAAATGAAAAATACTTTTAAATTAAACATACAACATCCTAAACACATTGCCCTGAAACAGACTAAGGCTAAATCAGTTCTCTTCTTTCTTTAACATCTCCAGAAACCTCAGAAAAACCCACGTCCATATCCATGATTATATGTGTGGGGCATCGCATTGCCACTGAACCCAACATTCTTTGTGTCATAAGGGATTGTGGTATCAAAGGGAATAACCCCATGGTTGGAATTCCCAGCTCCAAAAAACTGAGGAGGATTTGAATTCTGGATCAAAAGCCTGTCAGCCTGCTTAGCCACGTTCTTTTTCAGCTCCTCCAAAGACCCCTTCAACTGCTCAAGCTGTTGCAACCCTAACCCTTCAATAGGTGCCTCCCACCAGTGCTCAGCCTGGCCGGCTTTGCGCATGCGGTTCAGTGCCTCGCCACGCTTCTTCTCAGCCTCCAGCTGGTTTGTGAGCTGAGTGAGCTGCACATTGTGCTCCCGAACGCTGGCGTTCCGGTGTGCTTCAATAAGCTGAAGCGTGCCGGAGTTTTGGGGAGGGTTTCGGGTGAGAAACCGATCAATGATAGTCTCCACACAGGGGTGGCCAAAAGAGAAGACCTTCTTACCTGGTGAGAAGACAATGATGCCAATCTCAGCACCACATAGGGTGCAAAGCTCGCTGGCCTTCTTAAAGAGTCCAGACCGGCGTTTCGAGAAAGTCACTTGGAGATTGCTGTCATTAGGCATCTTCACCATCTCGATCTTTTGCCGGCCCTTGCTCTTTCTCATCGTGTTTGAAGGAAGGAAATACAAGAACCTTATTAATGAGGAGAGAACAAAGAAGAGAGAGAGAGAGATGGAGAGTTATTTGGTGATGTATAATGTGTAAGACTACACTAGGTCTAGAGAGAGAGGTGTGGATTTATATGGTTTCTAAGTAGAGATTAAACTATTAGAGCTGTCCAAAATTTTTATTTTTTTTTTAATTTAATTATTATTTTTTCGAGAAAGAGCTGTCCAAAATTAACATTACTACTGTTTTTGGAGTATTTGAAATCTCTTGACCGAGTATATATGGCAAAAATTGGCTGTATAATCAACCAAAGATACTACTCTTATCCCACCATACTTACTCTGCACTTGTTATAACCGACAATTCGTATACAAGCAATTCGATATAGAATAATTACTCGGTACTCCAAAAATATAACGACATGTATGATACTTCCTTTTATCATATAATAAAAAATCTCAATAATTAAATTTATAGTATGCTTCACTGTAAGATGAGAGAGTACCAAGTCGTAGTACTCCAAAAGTATCTAATTATTTTCTTTTGATATATTCTCTTACCTTTAGGGTGTAATAACACAATTGCATAGAACGCGTGCAAATAATTAGTTTTGAGATGAGATTTTAGTAATAGTTGCTATTCAATGCCTGCTATTCGTACATTTGGACCATTATAGTTGGCTCAATGGCTAACTTACAGCATTTATTTTCATTATAGTGAGAAAATGAGTTAAAACATGCATTGACAGGATGATCTACGTGGAAAATCCGGAGGATAAGGGTGAAAAACCACAGTTGGAGCAAAGGAAATGCTCTGCTTCAGGTTCTGTGTATTTCAAAAAGAATGAAATACAAAATATTCTCTCCTCTCGTTCTCTTCCTCTCCAGATACTTGAAAGGTAGAAGCATGCATATTTTGTAAATTTATGACAACCTATCAACTAAAGGAAAAAACTTTAGAGGACAAAAAAACATAGTATCTAGGGCCATGTTAGTGAAAATGCTAGTTAAACTCTATTTATGATCTACTTTTCTTATTCTAACTTAGACAGAACCGAGAATGTATTACTCAACGAAAAACATAAATATGCACCAGGCACATGAGATACCGTCTCATTAGCCAACATATTTGCATCTTTCCAAGTTGCATTTTCCAAATACTACTACATCTATACGTAAATCTTGCTTCCACAAAGTTTCCGGGGGAGAAGTTACAGAAAATGGGTTAATTAATAGGAATTTCAGAAATGGAAGGCAGAAATAAACTCAATAAATTTTTTTTTTTTTTTTTTTGAGAAACAACTCAATAAAATTCATTACAAAAGAATTTAAACAAGAAAAATTATTAAGATAGTTGGCATTGTGAAATAATCATATCTAGTAAGAATCCAACAAGATGGAAGAAGAATTAATTTCCAATTTAAACATTTCAAATTTCAAGTTTATCTGCACGTTTTTAAAAATTTTGTACTGCTTCATTTATATTCCGTCAGTGGCGCTAATTTATAGATATTAGAAATCTTTAATTACCCTTGTTGGAAAAATTAAAAAGATCTTATCTTGAGTTTGAATAATTATATTATATTGCGTATATATATATATATATATATATATTCTTCCTATCAGTTTTAAATTATGATATTAAGAATGTTCGAAAATAAACTCTATCCATGGGCTTGGATATTATCCTTGTTGAAAGAACTAAAAACAGCTTACCTTGTTCATTTATCTTCCATAAAAGGGGCTAGGCTTCCAAATAATTTTTTTATAATATAATGTAACTTGTTTGGCTTGCAAATACCATGGGCTTGATAGTATTCTTGTTGAAAGAACTAAAAAGTAAAAACAGCTTACCTTGTTCATTTATCTTCCATAAAAAAAGTCTAGGCTTCCAAGTAATTGTTTATAATGTAACTTATCTTGCTTGCAAATACCATGGGCTTGATATTATCCTTGTTTTTGTTTTTTTAATACAAGATATAAATTCTACTCTAAAATAATCTAAATATATGAAGCTCCCTTCTGAAAACTTGTAATACCTAAATTTGTGTTATGTAATTAAAAAGAGCATTAATAAAATAAATACATTTATTTTTATGCATTAATTATTTGTGTGGTGCACTAATTATTTTATGTCAACTAAATTTTTTAAGTTTAAGGTTCTTTCTCTAAGATTTATTATAATTAATTGAATTGAATTATGGCCTTCTTGCTCAAATTTATTTGTTTTAGCAAGAATTGAAACAAGGTCCAACAAAAGTCAAAATTAATTTAATAACACACAATCAAGATTATAAAAAATTTTAACAATAATAATGGAGCACTTAAGTTAATGAAAATAATTCAATATTTGTCGATTCATTCATAGAGTTGATTCATATTCTTAATTATATTAGTTTTGACCGTTTGCATGTCCTCACTTTTGTGTCTTCCTCCATAGCGTCAAAGTAAACATGAACATACACCAATGCACAAGTTCATAATGACAATGGATGATGATGGAGCTCACCTAATTTTAGGGATTTTGATCCCAATTTTCGATTTTCTCCCTTGCACATGATGTCTTAATTAAACTAGTTTTTATGTTAATTTATTCCACATCAGCAGTACATGTGGCATTTGAGTTGGCATAAAAAATATTTTTTATTTTAACTATTTGTCACATCAGCATTTTCAAGACATCATTTAATATTAAGAACTATTTTGACACAATATCAAAAATCAATGACTAAATTACCCTAATAATAACAAATATAGCTGTTGGCTAGCAAGGGATGTAACAACCCAATGTCAATCAAAGTTTTAGCAAAGTAACAAATAGTAACAACAAAAAATATTGCTATGTACCACTCAATTAGTTAAATTATGCCTCCTTTATCTTTTCCATTTTCAAATCAAACAATTGGATTTGATCTCACGGTATGAACTTCATGACCTCATGGTTAATACCATCAGATCGTTCAAGCATTGTTTGCGTAGCACACTGAGGCCATATAAGCAAGGAAATGCCAATTTCCGTGTCACAGATTCACACACAAGGACACAGACACCTCTAGATGATGTTCAGTGGCATGTCAAGTGAACATTTCTTCTTATTGTTGCATTTCCATGGCCATTATACAGAGTCTGCAAGCAAATCGAATTCCATAGCAAAAAGACAATACGAAAGCAGAATAATAACCTTTGATGCTTGTTTTAACCCTGCCTAACCACAATATTGATATATTCTGTCCTTAAATATATGGTAACCGTTCCCTCACATACTAAACTGGGTGCCAAAAGAACTAGCAAAAGATCCCAGAGCAATACATATGAGGGAATATCAATGAGCAAATTCAAATAAATAATTAGTGTAGATGAACAATTGAACAAGAAGACACTACTGAGTTTTAAATGATAGATCTTTCAACTGCTGAGTATCGACCTCTAATGGTGCACGAGTGAGGGCACACTGTGCAGTTGTTGTCTTTGGGAAAGCTATAACATCCCTGATGGAATTAGCACCTGCCAACAACATAACCAATCTATCTAACCTGTACGTGATTCCTCCTGCAAGGGAAAATAAGAACTTCACATGAATTAATATTTTAAGAGCAGAATGATCATAATTTGCTATCTAGAAAAAACTATTGATGCATATATATGTATATAGGTATGTATACGCATGCAGGCAATGAATTGTTACTTGTAGCTAGTGAAGAGTTTCATACCATGTGGTGGAGCACCCATGTCTAATGCCTCCAGAGGATAACCAAACTTTGCTTCAGCCTGTAGAGAAATTGACATATTATCACATTATTGGAGGAAAGCAAAGGTGTTCAACTCTACCTCATAAATCGACTACACTAGCATTTGTCTAGATAACCACTCTTGACTTCTTTGGCTCTTACCAATCTCATAAATTCCTTAGACTTTAAACTATCCATAATACTATAAATTCAGGATCAAACATCACTTTTCCTCATACAAAATTTAATATGCATTCCCTTTTCCTATTCGAGAAAAAATTAGGCAAGAGTTTATTTATTAAATTTTATAAGTGGCTGTCATTTTCATGTCCATTATTGTCTCTGTTCTCTTACTGATTTATATCCAAATCAACTGCCAAATGAGGTATTTTTTAATGTGTTAGACATAATCTATACAAAAACTAAAAGTTAATTAGAGCATTAACAAAATGCTCATATACAAGATGGTTTTTTTTTTTTTTTTTCCTGATAAATATCAGCAGTAAGGCATTGCGCCAATGGAATTCCCAGTTTCCACTTCTGCTTGTGCTTACTCAAATCTCTAATCAACAAGATTACTAAATCAAATAAATAGTTCAAACATACAAGCATATATGCATATGTAATATTTCTACATATATCCGATGGAGGAATAGGAAGTAATGTACTCTAACTACACAAAAATTACAAAACCCTGAGACCCATAACCCCTACCTACAATAGTGTACTTCCAACAAAGCGCCACAGGTTTACGTTAAAGTCCAAAGTGGAGAGGGTATTAGGTATAGAACTCTGTTTAATTGGATTAAAGTTCTTATATGTGCTTAATAAATGAATTATAATCCCAAATGCAATGATAACCTGTTTTATTATTACAACCACAATATATGAGGTTTAGATCAAACATAAATTAATCGTGTTACATAGTTTCACCTTATTAATCAAACATATGACTCTCTAATTGCAATATGACCAATTCAATTTTAGCTTATTCTAATATATTTTAATGGCTAGGCTATTTTAGAAACATTTAATTCAATCTTTCACCATTACCAATCCTTCCAAGAGCAGGGCTGGCCTGGGTCGCGCGGGTCGCAGCAGCGCAACCCAAGTCGCAGCGCGCGACTCAGGTCGCAGCGTGCGACCCAGTTCTTTCTCTCTCTGATTTGATGGGTTCTTTCTCTAATCTGTGTTTGTGTTTTGTACTTGCTGAAATTTCATGAAATTTCATCTTTCAGTTTGATTATTTAAAGAACAAATCGAGTATTTGAGCGTCGATATATAAATCAAGTTTCTAAGATTCGATTTTCAGGTGGACAAACTACCACCTCAAACCCGATCAGAACATGAAAACCGACCCTCAAAGACTCGATTTATAGTCCAAAATCAAGCCTCTTAGACTTAAGATGCTAGTAAAAAATGTAGTTTGAAAACGTAGCCTACTAATTATAATGTTTGAAAATCAAGGTTAATTTCCCGTTTTGGCCAATAAATCACCTCCACTCTTTGTTCAACTCATTAGCTATATATCATAAGACTTGTCTTTTATCTGTCTATGTTATGTTTCAATTATTGTAATACTTAAGTCTTTTATTCGTCACTGTTATTTGTACCAAATAATAAAACCCAACAAATTTTTTTTTTTTTTCACTTTCCCTTGAATCTACAAATAGGACGTAAATCCTAACAAGGATTAACAATGATGCTAAAGCAACTAAACCACAGTAAAGAAGGCCAATTAGACCATTTTGCTAGATCATGTTAGCTATTACAAGATCAATCTTTTATTGGTCTATGTAAGGTTACCAATCCACAACCCTTGCAAATTCACACATCATTAATTATATTACCAATCCACAACCATTCTATATCGTATAATAACACACAATATTATTCACTTCCACATTGTACCAAAATGCATCATTCATCCCAATTCTTATTCACTATTCAACAAATCACATAAAAACACAAAACAACAAGAAGAAGCCTTAATTCCAAACCACAATAAAAATATAACAAGAAAAAAAAACCAACAGCACAGCCCTCAATATTGTTACCTATAATAAACCATCAAATAGTTTTCAATCTTTGAAGTACAAAAACATTTAAAATGATAAATTCACATTATTAGACAAATTACCATCCTACATCCATTCCATTCACATTATTAGCAAAATTACCATCCCACAATGACCACAACCATTCCATCACATAAACACATACAAAATATGTAAACTAATAACACCCAAACACTCACACACAAATATGTTCATCAATAAAACTGTGCATGCATAAGAAGATGGAATGGAGAAATATAGCCTTGAAGGAAGTGAACCACACTAATCTACACATAACTTTGGTTTCTTCTGCAACATGCGATTAAAGGCATCACCATCATTGCAATAATGTTAATTTTTTATCAGACAAAAGTGTTACATTTAGACATTTAGAAGGCTCATGAGGATGTTGTAAAGAGCTAGGAAAACTTACAGCAACACAGCATCTCTAAAATGTACGCTGTGATCCAGACGATATTTCTGGGTTGAAACGACTGAAATATGCAGGTCCCCAAAATCCTCCTCCGGATCTGATTCTAGAGAAAAATCAAATACAACCGAATGGAGATACCAATCATGCTTCATTTCAAATATCTGCATTCCTTGTTTCCACGGATGACAGATGTAGGATTGAAATAGAAGGCAGAATTTGGTACCGCCTAAGTGGACAGGAATTGGATTATTCATATAACTTACAGCTTCTTTCATCCCAATGATTCTCATAACGTCAATAAAGCCCTCGAACCACTCATTTTTATATAAACAGTAAGCATGGACAACTAAAAGCTTATCATCCTCATTGAGCGAAGCCCAGTAGAGGGTATCATCCGCACCTACTACAGCTCTATTACCACGCGTAATTGGAGACCCACAACATAGATTGATGGTCGGAGGCTCAAGTTCTGTCCAACAACGAGTACGGACATTATATATGTAAACCACACAACCACTATCATAATCATAACAATGGTAGACCTTGGAGTCACCCCTAAGGAATGCACTCACAATAATTTGTTTAGTGCGCTCTAAAGCAACAGAAACCACGCCAAAGGAACTAATCCATAATGGAGGATTGGGCAATGGTCTCCAGGCTCTGCGTTTCGAGTTAAGAACCTCCATCCAAATGTATTCCTCTCTCGCATCCGCATATAAACCACCTAAAACATACAGCTTACCACTCAGGACAATGGTGTGAGGACAAAATCTACGAACATTCATTTGAGGACCAAGCTTCCATCAACAACCATCGAAAATCCACGTCTCTGTAGCAGAGCCGCTAAGACAATATATAGATGATTTTAGAGCTACAAAGGAATGCAGTTTAGGAAGCTCCACTACAAAAAATGGACTCAGCTTTTTTTCTGCCTCTGCCTCTGCCTCTACATCATCATCCGACGCTGCATAATAAGGGACTGGAATAGAATACCATTTATACTTTTCTCCATCCTCCATCAAAGTCGGTTCTCGTTCTCGTCCAAATCCATTATAACCACCAAAAATTATGACGGATTTGCTGATATCAGACCTTGATCTTCTTCCTAGTTGGGATTTGGGAATCGGAGGGAGAGAGAGATCTTGATTTCGGAAATTGGGGTTTGGGTTAGGGTTAGGTATTTGGGATTTGGGATTTGAAAGGAGAGAGGGAGAGATCTTCATTTCGAAAATTGGGGTTACGGTTAGGGTTAGGGTTAGGTATTTGGGATTTGGGAATCGGAGGGAGTGAGAGAATTATGGTAGGTTTGTTGTGAATTGTGACATGGCTTTACTTTGGATATTTGGCAAAGTCAGTGGCCTTTTAGTTTAGAATTCTACTAGTGGAACTTACAAGACTAGTGCAATACAATAGCAGCCTTGCTCTATTCTTTGTGCGAGAGTATATTTTGGATTTGGCTTTAGCTTTGGGTATTTTTCTTTAAAGTGAGTTTATTTTTACATAGAAGATGTTAAAAATTTTGTATTAAATAAGGTGGGATGATCTTTGATTCTCTAATTATATTTTCCCCATGAATGAGTAAATTAAATTCGTTTCAAAACAAACATATTGTCTCTTTAGTACACATCATAGATGTCTATTTTCCTTTCTTTTTATGTTAACTAGTCATAGACTTTCAGTCAAAAAAATAAATAGTCGCAGACTCACGCAATACGTTAAAATAGATTATTATTTTGTAATTGTTGTATAATATATATTTTGTTCTCTAAAATTTGTTGAAGATAATTTTCTTCTCCCTAAAAATTAAATTATTTCTAAATTATTTCATCTTTCTACCTCACCAATATATCATCCTATTAGTTTGAGTTGTATTTGATTGAGGTGGTCCATATTCTTCGAAATTATGTCATAATACATAATGTTTTTCATTTTTTCTTGTGCAGTTAAACTTTTTAAGTTTTGAATAAATCATTCAAATCCCTCATTTTCTTAAAGGAATTTATAATGATAATAAAAAACATAAAAAAAAAAAAAAAAAATTGCACTTAATATTACTCAAATAATTGATAGACGCATTCAAATGCATGGCCAGGACTTATATATATATATATATATATATATATATAAATTCTCATTTCCAAAATAACTAAGTATTAACTCAAACAAAAATCAAATCAAAACTGTAAGAGGAAGAGAGACTACTTGTGATGGAAAACTAAAAAACACAACACTAAAACGTATTAACCCAAAATAGAGTTTTAAAAAATACAATAATTCATCAATCTAAAGTAGAGTTGCAAGAAAGAATAAAAAATCGAGAGCGAGAGAGAGAAAACAAATTTATAAACAATAAAACAAGAACAAAAAAATATAGTAATAAACACCAAATTATCCAAGGCATGCTATATAATAGAATAACATTATATTCTTACGTACTATCTTTATATAATGCAATAGGATAACATCTATAAAATCAAAGAAAATGAAAAAAAAGATAACAACTTAAAAATACAAAACTAAATGACATCAACGTAAAGTAAAGATGCATGAAAAATAAAAATAAATATAAATATAAAAATCCACCAAAAAATGAAAAAAAAAAATTGGAAGAAAGATAAAAATAATCTTTTGTGTATGTGAAAACTATGCATAGAATGTAAGAGAGAATTGGAAATTCATAGTAAGAGAATGAAAATAAGAAGAGCTAAAAATAAAGGAAGATAAAGAGATAGATGATGAGTGATATGAAGTTAGTTAATAGTGGGAAGATGAAATGGTAAAAGAGAGGGGGAAATGGTTTGAGAAAGTGTAACAATAAGTTAAGAGATAGGGAAAGGTTTAGCTACATACAGGGGTATGTGGCCGCAAAAAGAAAGAGACGTGTATTCAAAGGTCATGTGGAGTGTACATAATCAGGTGGACTTTAGACACTTGTTTCTTTCTTTTTGCTGCCACATACCCCTGTATGCAAAAATTGTTACATACAAATATGCAACAAAACCTTTCCCTAAGAGAAATTAATAAGAAGAGAGAGAGAGAGATGGAAGTAAGTGGATAATGAGGTAGTTGGTGCGTCTCAACAGAAGCGTAGCAATAATAAATGTCCAACTTCAACTTTTATATATAGGGTCATGCTAACCAATGCCTTTAGGTCATTAGTTAACAATCCATTTTAGGAAAGTTATGACATCATTTTTATGGAAAATGAAAAAAACTGCCAAAAGATTAATTGTTTTTTTTTTTCTTTTCCTATAAAACTTTCTTTAAATGGATTATTAACCAATGTCCTAAAGGTATTCGTTAGCATCCCCCCCCCTCCCCACACACACACAGATATAGATATAGATATAGATATATATATATATATATATATATATCTCCTTAGTCCCTTTTTTTTTTTTTTTGAAAGCCTACTTAGTCCTTCTTAAAATGTGGTTTCTAGATCGTCTCAAGAATGGGAAGTGAAATGATCTCACCAAAGAAATACTCCATCGGTCCTAATTTGTTTATTCTGTTTCAAAAATTCAAAGTTTTAAGAGAATATCATTTATTGTCTTGTATGCTGTATAAAAATGTGTAAACTTCCAAAACTATCCTCATTAATTTAAACTATAAAAAAAGAATAGCATTGACTTTTTAAATAAAGTAAAGGGTAAGATAGAAATTTTATTTATTAATTTTAGAAAGAGTACTTCATTTTGGGATATCCCAAAATGAAATAGATGACTAACAAATTGGGATGGCGGGAGCATTATTTAACAAGAATACATGAAATTTAAATAAATAAATATCCATGATCCATGCTATTCTCGTTATTCCACAAGAATATATTAATGTTACTGAAATTGAAACCTACTCACTTAGGGGCATTTTAGAATGGGGAAAACTTTTTTACATAGTGTTTCAAACTTTGTGTGTGTTAAACTCATACTTTCAATTCATAAAAAACATTGTGCAAAAGAAACACCATCCTTTCAAAATATTACCCTAAAATTGCACTTTTCAGTTAGTAAGAGTGAACTTTGAGAGCGCAAATTATGTAACTCATGCATCATCTTGCGCTTCCACTAAAGTCTGCACTCCAACAATTTCTTCGATTTGGTAAAAAAAAAAAAAAAAGACGAGAGAGAGGAAGCATTGAATAAGCTATTCCAAGTGAAAATAGAAAGAGAATATACCAATCATATGTTGAATTTGAAAATTTAAGTAGTGAACATAAACGGGAGCCAAAGTTCAGTCATCCATATTCATACAGAAAGCATTAGTAGTCTAGGTGAAAACACAAATGTCTTAGCAAGCATTAGTAGTCTAGTACCCTTCTAATGTAGATAACATTTACAAGTATCCATAACTAGAAACAAAAGATTGCTTTTGTGCTCAATTACCTATCCCTACACTCCACCGAAATATAACTAGGGCTGCCTGTCTAGACGTACGCCACCTAAGCATGTACATTGTCAAAACTTTATGATATTAGCAGTGTCTACAAAGGGCTGTTGAATAGCTTCAATAGAAGAACATGGAACCCTTGATACTTTTATGCAACTTAGGGAACAATTCAGCTTTAAGGTGCTCTGGAAAGTCTTCAAACTTCGAAATCTGCCCCATCTGTTATACAGCAAGGTGGGCATATCTTATTGGTGCCACTGGAGAAAAAAATGACGGTGATATGGAGATATAACAGCAAAGCAGGCACTTAAGCAAATCCTTCATAAAAAATAATAAGTTGAAAAGCATTAATTAATGAAATCACCAATTGAAATTGCAGTTGTGCTTCTTTGGTACCTGTACCTGAAATTGCAAGTCTAGTACCCTTCTAATGTAGATAACATTTACAAGTATCCATAACTAGAAATAAAAGATTGCTTTTGTGCTCAATTACCTATGCCTACACTCCACATGAATATAACTAGGGCTGCCTGTCTAGACGTATGCCACCTAAGCATGTACATTGTCAAAACTTTATGATATTAGCAGTATCTATAAAGGGCTGTTGAATAGCTTCAACAGAAGAACATGGAACCCTCGATACTTTTATGCAACCCAAGGAACAATTTAGCTTCAAGGTGCTCTGAAAAGTCTTCAAACTTCAAAATCTGCCCCATCTGTTATGCAGCAAGGTGGGCATATCTTACTGGTGCCACTGGAGAAAGAAATGACGGTGATATGGAGATATAACAGCAAAGCAACCACTTAAGCAAATCCTTCATAAAAAATAATAATTTGAAAAGCATTAATTAATGAAATTACCAATTGAAATTGTAGTTGTGCTCCTTTGGTACCTGTAATGAGTAAAGCGAGCACAACAACTATTATTGATAAATTATTGAAATTGACTCACATAATAGGTAGTTAGAGCAAGGAATTTGAAAGCTTTCACATATGATAGTGAATGGATCAGATCTTGCAATTGATCAGGTTTGAAACCAATCTCATCACACAAGACATGATAGTGTGTAGGCCTAGAAATTCCCTATTATCAACCAAAAAAATTGAGAGAATGGATTGATGCTTGAATGAGAATATTAGACTCAAAATTATATTTTCCACTATCATGCCTACATGTCTCATCAAATATCAATTTCTTTAAAAGATCTCAATATTGGGACACCAAACATCTACCAGAGACAACAAAATAACGATGAAAGGTAGAGGTAAGACAATAAATGTTTCATGGTCTGCTGCATTCTACACTTAATGATTCCTTCAAATTAGAAGAAAGTTTCTAACATATACTAATTGCTCTTATCAAAGCTAAAAAAAGACTTACAACCATCCTTGCATGAGCACACATGTAGAAATTATAATTCCTAGGGTGCACAATTTTTGTGTCCACAACAGTCCCTAGAGAAAGAGAAGAGAGATTGTCAAGAACAATAACAATAACAACAACAAGAACAATAACAACAAACAATAACAACAACAACAACAACAACAACAACAACAACAACAACAATAATAATAATAACAACAACAATTAAGAATAATAATAATAATAACAACAACAACAATTTTTGTGTCCACAACAGTCCCTGGAGAGAGAGAAGAGAGATTGTCAAGAACAATAATAACAACAACAATAATAATAATAACACAACAACAACAACAACAACAACAACCAACAACAACAACAACAACCAACAACAGCAACAACAACAACAACGACAACAAGAATCAAGAACAAGAACAATAACAACAAGATGCCTATAAATTGTTGTTAATTTTATTACTCTTTGGTATACGACTGTGTATTGCCCTCAAGCTCCCAGTGGTAGAAATTGAGCTGGATTCCAAACTGGTAGTTGAGCTTATGAAGGAGCTGGATAATTCTAATGGTATAGACATCTTGGTAACTGATTGTAGGGATAGTTTAAGAGATATACCTCTAGTAAGGATTCAGCATTGTTATAGGGAGGCTAACAAATGCGTAGATGCTCTCGTTAAACGGGGTGCACTATTAAGCAGACATGGCAAAATGGATCAAAATTTTCTGACTCGACCTGAAACCCAATTTTTTTGACCCGAAGCAAAAACGAGTTAACCTATGACTTGACCCGATTTTTTTGCGGGTCAACCCAACCTGACTCGGATAACCCGTGACTCGATCCGTTAAAAAAAAATCGCTAAAAAATTTTTTAAACTACTTCCTGATACTTAGTGCATAAAGCACAAAGTACCAGAACGGCAAAGCCAAACCAATAGGCAATAGTCAATAAATTATTAAATTACAAAAAGACAAAACAATAGCTTTTTACATGCAATTTGCCTATTTGATTTTGAGGGCTTCACGAATCACAAAACCAATAAAGCTGTAGCTCTGCCTCCACAGACCACAGAGACATGACATGAGAAGACCTAGACAACACAACCATTAAAAAAAAGAAAAAAAAAATCTAATTCAATTAACTAGCTTAGCTGGAGTCCAAAGCCAAAAAGCGATAAAGCTTCCTCTGCCCTTCTTTTCTTTTCACACTTCCACACTTTTTCAGTTCAAGCTTGCACCTCTCTACCTCTACACTTTCAGCTTCTCTCCGCCTCTGCTCTCTACTCTTTTCTCTCAGTGACTGTTCCTCTACTCTTTTTTTTTTCTTTTTTTCTTTTTTAATCTTCTCTTCTTAGTTCTTGCAATCCTTAAATCTTCAGACCAATCTTTCTCCGAATGCTCCACACTCCATTGCTTTGCTTTCTCACTTCTTTGTCTCTCGCCACCCACAGGCCATACAGCACAACCTAGATCTTGCCACCTGCTGACCCATTTAAAAGGAGCACAACCGCAAATCATCAACTATGGTGAAGGTAAGTTAAATCCTTTTCATCATTCTCTTAAATCCCTAAATGTTTTTAGTATTTGGATTTATTTTTTAATATCGTGATTTAGCAATGGTAATATAATATACTGCTCCGCTAACATTATATTTAATTGTTTGTGTGTTTGATTGTTGAAAAAATTGAAAATGTCATTGACATTTGGATGAATGTCTTATGTAGTTATGTTCATAGTTTCTTTAGATGTTTTAAATAGACTAGAATTTTAATTATATATTTTTCTTTGATAATTAGAGTACAGCGGCTTCTCCGGCTGTAAATTTGGAAAGTGATGATGATTCTGTAATTATGGATACTTCTACTTATCCTTCACCATCTTTAAGAGTTAATTCAAAATCAAAGTTTAAGACACCAAAAAGAGTTTCAAGGAAAAAAAAAAAAAAAAAACAGGAAAAACAACACACTTCTTCAGTTTTGACTGAATTTGTGAAATTGCCTATTAATGAAAAAGGGTTAAGTAAGGCTACTTGTCAATGGTGTGAGAAAATTCTTTTCTCGGATAGTCATCATGGAACATCAAACTTGCATTGCCATCTTCACAAATGCTTAAAACGAAATGAAGTAAAAGAAGATGGTAAAGAAGAGGGTAGGTTGTTACAAAACAAAATAACTCAAGAAGAGTTTCGTGAGATATTAGTAGAGGCTATTATCAAACATAATTTATCATTTAGCTTTGTTGAGTATGAGGGTATTAGAAAAGTTTTCAGCTATCTAAATTCAAAAGTTAAACATATTTCTAGGAATACTTCAAAAGCTGATGTTCTAAAACTTTACAAGAAAGAGAACAATGAAGTTAAAAGTAAGTTGAAATCAATTCCTGGTAAAATATGTTTGACTTCGGATTTATGGACCCCTGTTTCAAGTGAGGGATATATTTGTCTTATGGCACATTATGTGGATGAGAATTGGGAATTGAAAAATATTATCTTGAATTTTTATCATATGCCACCTCCACACATGGGAACTCTTTTATCGGAGAAAATTTTAAGTTTCTTGGAAGAATGGGGTATTGAGAAGAAAATATTTTCCATTACTTTAAATAATGCATCTAATAATGATAATTGCCAAGATTTCATAAAGAAAAAGCTTAATGAGGGGGGTTTATTGTTATGTGATAGTATCTTTTTCCATGTGCGTTGTGGTGCTCATATATTGAATCTTATTGTTCAAGAAAGATTGAAAGTAATAGATGACTCGGTGATTAAGTTCCGAGAAATTATGAAATATCTTAACGGATCAGAGAGTAGAATGTGCAGATTTGATGAATGTGCCAAGATAGTTGGTATGAAGAGAACAAAGGGTTTACGTTTAGATGTGTGTACAAGATGGAATGCAACATATGACATGATTGACAGTGCTATGAAATATCGTTCTGTGTTGAACCGTTTAGCAGAGGAAGATGCTAATTTCAAGCATTGTCCATCAAGGGATGAATGGAATAGAGTTGAAAGGATAACTCGGTTTTTGTAACCTTTCAATGACATTACAACTCTATTTTCTAGAACTGATTACCCTACATCAAATCTATATTTTCAAGGAATGTCTCGAATTGAATTGCTCTTACTTGAAGAAATGGAGAGCTAAGATTCATTTATTAATAATATGGCAGAATAGATGAAAGTTAAATTTGACAAATATTGGGATTGTTATAGTGTGGTGCTAGCTTGTGCCATTGTTCTTGATCCAAGGTATAAGTTGGATTATGTGGACTATATTTTCAAGAAAATAAAGCCAACTGAGCACATTGTTGAAATGAAGGTGGAGAGCATTGAGACTACATTGTATAAGCTTTTTTCAGAATATGAACGCCCTAAGCCTGTGGCCACTACAAATGTTTCATCTTATGTTGGGAGTTCTAGTCATACCAGCGGTACTGTGGATGATCTTGATGATGATGAAGATAAGGAAGATGATGTAAGTGAATTGCATTTTGTTTGGTATATGTTGTGCTATGTTTTTTTAATAATAAAGATTGTAATGTTGTATGCTATTATTTTTCATTGCAATTTTTTTTAATGATTAGGAATTTGATCATTATGAAAGTGGTCGTGGTACCAAAACAAAAAAATATCAGTTGAACTTGTATTAAAAAGAGTCTAGACTTGACAAAAAGCAAAATTCAAAGTTGGAAGTTCTCTCTTGGCGGAAAGAGCATTACAATCGGTTTCCAGAGCTCTCTTTAATGGCATGGGATCTCATGAGCATTCCGATAACCACCGTTGCTTCTGAATCAAGTTTTAGCACTGGGAAAAAAATTCTTACTTCGTATCGATCACGTCTTTTACCTAAGAATGTGGAAGCTACATTATGTACTAAAAGTTGGCTATATGGATTTGAAGGTAATTTTTTTTTTTTTTATAGTCATAATTATACAATTTTAATTCTTTATGATTTGCTTTCATGGTACATTAAGTTATATTAAAATATTGTATTGTAGATGAAGATGCTGACAAAATTGGCTAACTTGAGCTTCAATTTGCAAGTATGAATATTTGTAGTGCTGAATCTGCTACCAAGGTTGAGTAGATTGAGATTGAGAAGTAATTCTTATAAAATATTTACTTATTCTTCTTTACTTAATATGTTATGTTTATTTTTAAATATTTTTTTGTTTAGTTTATCTTTCCAAGTAATCTAACTTTACTATTATTTTAAATGTAACAGGAACATGTGCACTTAAGAAGACTGATAACTTGCTACTGCTGGCTTACTTGTTTTGTTTGTTTTAAGATCTCTCTCTTTTTGAAGTTGTAAACTTGTAATTATATGCATTTTGACAGTGAACTATTAATATTGAAGACTTTTTCCATCATGAATTTATGATTATAAATAATTTTTGTCATGCTCAAAAGTCAAAACTATTAGAATTGAAAGGATATTAACAAGTGGCATTAAGTGAAATTCATTTGCCTAACTGTTTTTATTCATTCTCTCTAAACAGGTTGTCATTGATTTGTTTTTGTAATTAAAAAAAAAAAAAAAAAAAAAAAAAACCTTGTTTGAAAAATACGGGTCAACCCAACCCGACCCGCAACCTAATTGACCCGTGACCCGCAAACCCAATTGACTTGACCTGAACCCGACCTGACCCACCCGTTTTGCCACGTCTACTATTAAGCCATGATTTTTCAATTTTTCTAGAGCCTCCTATGGATGTTGCCTTTCTTCTTAGTCTTGATTTGGCTGGAACCTTGTATGATCATTTTGTACCCTCTGTTTTAAAGGCAGGCTAGTTTTTAATTAAAGCATCCTTTAAAACCAACCCCCACCCCACCCCCCCCCCCCCCCCAAAAAAAAAAAAAAAAACCTTTTATGGCTAATCACGATCACGAACCTATTCCTAGCCAAAGCATGTGTACCAGACCTGGGACTAGGTCATTATGAAAAATGAATGTACGGGTTATTTTCATCTCTTCAATTTTTTTTTTTTTATGACATGTTATCGGTTGTGTAATGGTTATGAGGTAATGACCCAAATGTGAAGTTTTTCCCCGTGCTGAGCCTCACTTTAGTTCCCATGCATCTCTCTAGTGGAGTAATTCGCTTTTTTTTTTTTTTTTTTGGTATATCTAGTCATTTGAGACTTTGGGAGTTGATTACATTTGACACCCATTTTTGTTTCTAAACAAGGGGGTGTTTGGTACTGTTGCTTAAATAATAGTTTTCAGTATTTAAACAACATTACACATATTTTTACATACTTTTTCATCCATACGTATTTCCAAAAAACAACAACAACATTAGTAGAAATCTCTTATTAAACAGACCCTAAAAGGCCCTGTAGGCTTGTAGCAAATAATTTTGGGTAGAAATCTCTTACTTCTTAGTTTTTATTATTAGGATACGTTTTTCTTTAAATCTTCTTTTACGATTAAAGTTGTGGAATTTTCATTCTCATTCATTAGGTTTTATGTAAATTAAAGTTGCAAGCATATCACTGCATATGAGTGAGAGAATAAAAGATTTGGATTGGTAAAATTAGGGTCAAGAGTCTCAAGAGTTCAAGTAGCAATGCCAATATAATTATGGTCTGCGACACATGCACATGCTAGTTCAGCGCGTGAATGCTTGGTTCCAACTTATATAACAAGGGTTTTAGGATGTTTTTAAAGCTGAACAAGTTCTTCTCAAAAACAAAAACAAAAAAAACAAAACAAAACGCTAAACATGTCAAAATGCTGGTTGCGATCCTAATCCTATTTCCCAGAGGCTAGGGTTACCGTGGTGGGGACTTAGAGCATCCAATTCATCAATTTCCAAACTATTATATTTTACTATATTAAAAAGTTACTTTATCAATTATATTATACCATTTTACAATACACCAACATCCCAATTTTTATTTTCCTATTCAACTCATTCAAATAATATATACTACCCAATAAAATAATATAATCCAATCTCTCTCTCTCTCCTCCCATCACACCTTTTATCTTTTCCTCACAGGCTCTCTCTTTCAACCACCCATCACCACCACCCCTGTCACAATAAACCCACCACCACCACCACCACCACCACCACACACAACAAAAAAAAAAAAAAAAAAACCATTACCACCACATCTACCACAAAAAACCCACCACTAGCACCACGAAAAAACCCATCACCACCACATCTACCATAAGAAACCCACCACCACCTCCACCCACAAAACCATCGCGAAAAAACCGACCAAACACCACAGCCACAGCCACAAGAAACCGGCCACCATGCCACCACCAAACCCAGAAACCAAACAACAACCAAACCCAGACACAAGCCACAACAACCACAAAAATTTCCCATCAAAACCCACCCAAACCCACCTCGCCGATCTCCACTTCAACCGTGCCGCCACTCCGATCTCCGCCTCGCCATGCCACCACGCCGATCAGCAAACAGACCCACGACAGCACCTAGAGAGAGAAAGCGACCACGACAACAAGCAGATAGAGAAGAGGGAGAAATGATAAGCACAAATAGAGGGAGGCGCCGCCACGCCGATCTCCACCTCGCCATCCCACCACGCCGATCAGCAAACCCATTACGCCGATCAAACCCACGACAACAACCATAGAGAGAAATCGACCACGGCGACAAGCAGATTGCACATATAGAGAAGATGGAGAAATGAAAAGCACAGTGCATAGATAGAGAAGAGGGAGAAGAGAGGAGTGTCTGTGAGGGTGAAAGACAAAGGAGAGAGAGTGAGTAATAAAAAAATGAAATTTAAAGTTTCAATGGGTGAACAGTGACTTGTATAAGGGGAATTGCACTATAACACTATTGTAAAACTTTTTACAAGTTTACAAGTTTAAAAGGCCAGATGGAGTAAGTTTTTTGTGCATTGATGATAAAATAGACTAACATATACCATATATATTTCCCAATGGGAATGCTCTTATACTTCCTTATGCAAAAAATATAGGGTTGTTTTGGTTATAAAAAATAGCACAACAAAAGCACTACACCATTTATTAGTTGACAGTTTGACTTTGACACGATTGTTTTGGTAACTTTAGCTATTTGTCCTACTTGTCTTTGTATTTTTTTTATTTTTTATTTTTAACAATATATTATACTCTTTAATAAGCTACCTAGTAAAAAAAAAACAAGCTTTTAAAATGCCAAATGCACACTTAATGGTCAGGGATTCAGCAATATATATATATATGGTTGGGTTCAAGTTACACTTGGTGTAACTTTAAGCAATATTACACCATATAATAATGTATTATTAAATTAATATTTTGAAAATTCAATCGTTAAATTCAATATTCTATATGTTCTTAACATGCATGCCAATTTTTATATCAATCGGATGTTATTTATCATTTGATCCATAAACTTATCTTTATGCATTATTTTAAACTACAAAAACTTGAATTTTTAACAATTGATTGATGACGTGGCTACTAATCTTTGATTACCTTGAAATTTTGCAAGCATGGAGAATATATGAAGATAATGTAATCTAACAGTGAATTTGTCAATATTCGCATTCAATTAAAAAATATTGGGTAGTGTAACATTATTTAAAGTTACTCTAGGTGTAACTTGAACCCAACTCATATATATATAAATATAATAGCCGAAACGTTTGACTTTTTATTGACCGTTCCTTATATTGCACTACGTGACTACATAAACTACTGACACTTATATAATTATAACACATGTATCTTTTCAATTAAACGTTCACCTTAAAAAAAAAAAAAAAAAAAACTACCTATTATTACAAACAAGAGACACAACTCTTGGGGCAGTAGTGTAGATATAAATAAAACATCACTTCTTTTTTATATCTTTCTTGCTACCGAACAGTTATGTCTTTTCTCCTTCACAACTCGATAAAGTACTCTCTCTCGATAAATCATAAACCCTTTCTTCTTCTTTGTCGTTCTCTCTGAATCTCTCAATTCTCAAAAACCCTAAACCGTAGCCCATGGGCGCTCTCTCACTCCTTCAGTGGCAAAAAGTGCCAGCCTCCCACCACCATCATATGCCACCAAAGCCGTTACCAATGCAGGTATTTTTAAACAAGAAAATTGGTGTTGCATATGATTTAATTTTGGTTATCTTAGATTTAGGTATTTGGATTGTTGGTTTGATTTTCTTTAATATAGGTATTTGGATAATTGGTTTTGATTAAGGTTGAACCTGTGCAAAATCGAAGATATCTACTTCTTCTTTAACTCTCTCTCAGCCTCTCCATCTTTTCCCTGAAAAACTCAAAACACAAACTGACCTCTGACCTCTAGGTTATTGGTGTTATATACCATAATTTTATTGCTCTTTATTTGTTTAGGTTGATTGAAATAAATAAAATTTACTGGTAATATGTTATTATGCTATAAATTGTTGTTAATTTTAGTAAATTTTATTTATTTACTGGCCTTCTTGGGCCTCTATTTAATGTGGATTTTTCCTTCCTTTCTGTTTTAATTTTGTGTCAGTTTACTAAATTATGTGTATTTTTTAGATGGTAGTTTGTTCTCCTCGATTCAGTCGCAAAGCTAAGAGTGTTATGAATATAAAACAAAGTTACTGGTGAAGGATCTGTCAATCGCAGGCCACAAAACTTGCATAAGTTTGCATACTCTTAATTTGGCTTTCGATATTGGTCATTGTCCCTAGCAGGCTATATAGCAAGACTTTCCTTTGCATCTCTCACGCCCACATGAACCACATTGTGAGTGTCCTTTCTGTGTTTTTCTTACTTTCTCATTATTTATATTGCTCTTGGTATTGGAAATTTTTTGTATACTTCATTGTGTGTGTGTGATAAATTACAGGTTAGATGTTAAATACTTAGTAACTATTTATAATTTGTTTTTTGTTTAAAGTTGTACTACAAGTTGAAGATTTTGGTTGGTGATTGTGTTATTTGCTCCCCAAAGTGTTTGTAAAAATGCCTAACCCAAACTTTCCATAACTTAGGAAATACAAGGTAAAAAATCTAATAGAAAACTTTCCATCCTTACTGAAAGTTATTTTGAATCTTAACTTCAATGTGAAGGGTTCACTGAATTTTTTCAGATAAGCTTTCACTTTGAGGAAAATATTTCCTATTAATATAGCAGTCCTATACTCCTATTGTTGAGTGCTCTACTTATGGGAATATTTATATTTGCGTAGGAATTTTGATGCATGGGAACCATTTTTTATTAAGGTGGTGCTGTCTTTGTTAGAAAAAGAGGAAAATGAAGTTTATAAGAAGCCTAAATCTGAGATAAAGAAAGGGTATTTCTTTCCCCATTGTTACATCCCAAAAATGCCAAAAATAACTGTTTCACTTGAACTTGGGACCTATATGGCTTGAATTGTTTAAAAACTTTGTATGTCTGAAGCAATTTAGTAATAATTTTCATTTTTTAATCCTACTTAGTTTTTGAAGATATTTTTTTCATCTATTCTTTGTTCGCCAATATCTATTTCTTTCAAATGGTAAATGTTTCAGTGACTCTACTTCTTTACACTATCAATGTTAAAGTTGTTCTCTATAAACAGGTGTTGAAGGTATCATTGTGGCTGCTGCTTCTAAAGATAACACCCTAAGGCTGTGGAAGGTAAAATGCTATTTTTCTTCAAAATATATCGAATTCTTGTGGGAAAGAGTTCCATCCATGTTTGAAGCATACTTTCTAAAATAATAATAGTAACAATAAAGAAATGAATAGATATTTTGGATAACAAATTAATTACTACCCACAGCAGGCTCAATATAAGCATAATACAAATTGCACCGTGATGTCACCAATATCCACCAAAGAAAGGGTCTAGCAATGAGTTCTAAGGAAAACATCTTAAACAAAAACATTTATTTCTTTTTTAATCACAATGATCTCCAGGGTGTGCCAATCATAAGATAACTAATGTATATCTTATTTTATCTAAGTCTGTAATTTCATTTTTTTATTCCATTGTACCTTTTCCTTTGTCTTGGTATTTTAAAAGTTTGTATGTTTTCATTATAGATAAAAGTCTGTTACAAAAAATATATAACAAAAGCAGTTGATGAAGAAGAAATTAGCTTGATGAAACAAAACAACTTTAAATCAATGGGATTCAGATCTGAATTTAATGTGGTAGCTGTTCCTAACTGGTAGATTCTCCTTAAGTCCAAATTATTTGATTAAAATCCCAAAACAACTTTTAGTTTTGCCAATTGAATAGTGGATAATAGTATTGCTATTATATTTGTACTCCAAATGATTTTACTGACAATGCTTTTCATCTTTATGCATATGTAGTACCACCTTAGTACCTTAAAACTTGGTGATATGACCTTTTTGGCTAATTAGTAAAAGGGTTATTTTCTGCATTTTCAAGTTGTAGCTTATCATGTAAATTATGTATGACTGTCCCTTCTTAGGCTCATGCCACTATATTTTCATTAAGAAAAAAAATGTTCATTTTAGTTTTGCATAAGGTGGTTATGAAATTCATTTTCTTTTCCCTTACATTTGATAATAGTTTTCCCTTTTCATCATATCCTTGATCTCTAGAAGAATATATCTCTGTCCAGTTGACAATAGACTATATAATATGTTGGGTTTAGAGAGTTTTTATCAACCCCTTCTATGAATATACATGAGAAATATGACTTTCCATTTTGAGGAATATTAAATGACTCAATGGTGGAATAAATTTCATGTTCTAGGGGAATAAAAACTTTTTGATTTGGATTTTCATTTAGAAGAAAAGATGTAGCTTTAAAGGAGGCTCAAAATTCGTTTATGTTAATAGAATAAAGAAATTTGTTGATTAATTAAGGTGCCAACAAAATTTTTTGATTGCATGATTTAAGAATTGTCATAGGGGCAGTTTAAGTTTAGAATTTATTTTTCATTTATTAGGAATATCAGGTGAATAGTTCATGTGTATATTGCTATCACATACATTTGATAGGTTTACCTACAAGACAAGGTTCTGTTCTGACAATAACCCAATGTTTACCTCTCTTTCTTTAAAATTATTACTATTGCATTCATTTGATTGAAAGACCATAGTTTAGCTTAAGATTGTCTAATTTTCATTCTTTTGATGTATGGGGGTTAAGCATTCTTGATCAACTACTTTTGTATTTCTCACATCTTCGCAAACAACACAAGATGTGGGTTGTATACTTTTATGATGCCTGGACTGCACAAGATGCAGCTATTGTTAATGAAAAATTACATTCCTGGACTGCACAAAATGTCTCTGCAATTTAAGGACAGATAAGTTACAATTTGAATTTGTGGTTTTTGGATCCAATTTGGCACATTGGTTTTCAAATTATGTTCATTTAATCAAAGCTTAACAATAAGGTTCTAAATATTTTATAGATGTATAGGTGTTAGTGGTAGTTAATTACTGTTTTCTTATGGTATAGATTTGGTTTTAATTAAGGTTTTGATTTATAATTAGTTTCTAGAAGGCTTTTCTTGTTACTTCTTCGTCTATTGCAATTCCAAAAGGCTGATTATTTTGTTTGAAAGAAATTTGTCTTTTTTGGTTTTTAATTGTTCTAATAATGGTTGAATATTTTTGCTTATTGTTTTTAGGTACACAAAACTGTTCGTTTAGGCTATTATTGGATTATGCTCGAACTCAGATTCATGATTTGAATTTTTCACAAAGATAGCGCTCAATGATGGCATTATACATTGAACTGAAACATAACAATTTGATTGTCTCTTGCTGCTACTATTGTTGCCCCTGGTGAGTAAGAATCTGAGTTAGGTTATTTTGGTATTTTAGAAGGTGTAGGAGTGGTGGAGAAAGTAGGGGTAGAGGTGGAGATGAAGGAGTATAAGTATGAGCAATTACGTAAAGCCCTTGAAAAGTTTGGAAACGAGTATTATATCTTTCTTTTCTTTTTGTTTGTTTTGTTTTTTTTTTTTTTTTAATATTTAATATAGATTTGTTGACATTGGGATTAAAGGGAAAAAAAGGGTTTACATCTTAGGTCTCATGATATTTTCATTGTTAAGGATTGTGCTTGATTCAGAAGTGATGATTTCTCTCTCAACTGTCTATGCTTTTGAGGATGTACCCAACCAATGCCTATAATCTCTCCCTGATTTTTTACATCTTTGTTTAATTCTTTGACTGGATTGAAAAATTTTAGATAAGTTATAGACTTTATCAATTAGAATCATACAAATACATAATTCAATGTGGGTTGTTCATTAACATTTCTTTGCCTAAACTGAATAGATTAATTTTATAAGTGTTTGATATGAAGAACCAAGTAAGGGGTTTCCATTAGGTATATAAAATTTGTTAACTCTGACAAACTTTAGCAGTTTTGGAAATCCTATAACATTTTCGGCAGTTATAAATAAATTGTTAAGTTCTTTTGCCATCTTCCATTTTAATCTATTTAGATTTTTGTCATTTTGGGTGTGTTATTGATGGTTGATATACGAGCCGATTTGTTTGGTCTATTAGCTACTCATCCAGTAAAACCCTTGGTATCCCTATCTCAGGAGGTACAAAAACAATGCAAGAGAGCTTGGCGAGCTTCAATTTTTAAAGTTGCTTCCTTTCTAATCAAGACTAAAATCTTAGCAATTGACTCTTCACAATTCATGCTAGGTTCGTTAATTCTACTTCCAACAATCTCCCTCTATGTTCTTGATTTTTGGTTCTTCATTTATGATTTTTAATTATTTTTTTTTATTTCATTCCTTTTTTAATAAATATCAAGTCCTATTTTTCAAAACATGGAAATAATAGTCTAAACTATTGGATGGGACTTTTGTGAATTTTGTCACTAAAGGCACAAAATATATGAGAGCAAAATCTACATTAGGTTTGTAGCATATTAGTATTGACACAAATCCTTATTATGTTATATATTAAAGCAAAACCATTTAGCACATGAATATGGGAGTAAGATATATTGTACATGTATTATAGGATATTTTTATAAAATCTACATTTGTTCTATATTGCACTAGATTAATAAGAATTTTACTGTTAGTACTAAGCAATGATTTCATTTATTTGGTTGCTGGTGATATTTGAGCTTTATGGCCTTTTTAAAACAAGGCCACTTTTGAATTAATTTGTATATATGCTAATGGTGTACATACTAAGAATTTTAATACTAATGGCAAACAAGCTTTTGATAAAATCAGGACAACTTTTTTTGGGGGCTGCAAAAGTAGAAAATGAAAATTTTGGAAATGTATAAGTTAGCTATCTATCTTAATTATTGAGAGATAAACAAAGGTGGAATGATTCTGCTTTTGTCTGCAAAGTTTTGCAAGGTAGGAATGTTATGATGGGGGAGCTTTAGCTGTAAAGCCAGAGAGAAGAACAAAGCAATCCAAGAGAAACTCTTTGGGATATAGTGTAGAGCCAACAACGTTATGAAGGGGGAGCTTTAGCTGTAAAGCCAAAGAGAAGAACAAAGCAAACCAAGAGAATATCTTTGGGATACAGTGTAGAGTCAACAACAATATGCTTGCACCTATTTTCTCATATTTAGTATGATAATTTAAGCAAAAGTCTTATGAAGAAGTTATTTATATTGATAAAATATAGTTAGTGAAGCTGCCCCTGACCAATTTAATAAGATTTTGTTGAGTTGATTTGCGAAACTCTTCAAATGTTATAAATTTTTGTTATTAGTGCATGTCATATATTTTTACTTTTTGTTAGTGTTTCTTTTAGATGTGATATGTAATATTTTGATTTGAAACTTTACCCTTTTTGTTGTGCAGACAATAACCAATGTTTAAACATCATATTATTTTTCAGAATTTTGTCAGTTGACTAAGAAATATGAGACGAGATCACTACACACACACACACACACACACCTTGGTTGACCAACTCAAATCCTTTACATTCTAAAGAATTATGTGTATTCCTTTGAATCTTAGTATCGTAATCAACCATTTGTGTGACTTATTCCTTAAAATCCATTGCAAAAGGGTCCATTTATCTTAACTAAATTTCTCTCAACCCTCCAAAAGCATTAATAGTGACATTCATTTTCTCACTGAATTGACCACTCCTTAATTGGAAAATTTTAGTATTTTTAAGAACTTTCCCAAGCATCACACGGGTTAGTGACTAGTCTATATAAATATATAAATAAATAAATATATATATATATATATATATATTGTAAGGTCCGGATTTGAGCACTACCGCTATAGGATAAGTGGACTCAAGCCCAGCTAGCCCGATACAATGAATTTGTAGAATATGGGTTCAAGAACTAGGCCCTAATAAGGATTACAACAACTAAACATGATAATGAATGGGTTGAATGACAAGAACATAGGCTAAAGCATGAAACATGGCTCCTCGGCCCTTCTTTTGGGAGCTGGAAGTTATTATTGATTCTTCCATGCTTGATTACAGAGATGACACAAGTGCTTCCCTCCCCCCTTCTTTCTGGAGGACTTCTTACATTATATACCTCTTTTCAGTTAATCCTAGCCCTACATTTGTCGACCAGGCAGGTCACTATTCGAGTGCTTGTCCCATCAGCCGTTCTTCCATCCTTCTGTGAGTTGCGGCTACCAAGGCTGCAGTGTTCAAGGATCATTTCCTCATTAATGCGGCCAGAACCCCAGCGGCAGGCATTTAATATGAAGATGATAGTTTGTCTTGGGTTTGCTCTTCCATCGTTCTCCCATAGTCGGCACATTATACTCGTTCTTTCTCTTGGGGTGCTCTAGGAGGCTGCCTTTGATGGGGTGTTGACTTTCCCTCCTCTAGTCAGGCTTGGCCGAGGACATAGTTATCCTCAGCGGGCCCCCTGGGTGATCCGGACTTTTTCACGTCGTCTTCGGAAGTTTCTTTCTCCTCGGCATGGGCCTTGGGCTTGATACGAAGTGGGCCGGGGTTGCCTAATTCCTTGGCCCCACATATATATATATATATATATATATATAATCGAAATCTCTGAAACTCTCACAATTTTCCACGCTAGCACAATATTTATATAAATTTTTTTTTTTTTTTAGTTCAAACTTAACTAGGAGTGAAACTCTATAACTCCAACTTAAACTCAAACTCATCATTATCATTTTTTTAAAATAAAATTATTTTCGTTTAATCAAAACTTAAAAAAGAGTGAAACTCTATCTCTATAACAAGTCCAACTTAAACTCAAGCTCCAACGTTGATAATCTGTATAAAAACAAAAATTATGATAGGATTCAAAAAAAAAAAAAAAAAAAAGACTAACGTTGAAAAAAGAGAGACTCACGTTGATAATCGTGGGTTTGGTTTTTGGGTTGGAAATTTCTACTAATTATTTTTTTATATTGTACATAGCAGATAAAGTATCTCTATTTTTTTGGAGAAAAATCAAAGATGCAGCCTATGTCTTCCAGCCTAGGGAACGATAAATTTTTATTTGGTATGTTAGACTCACGTTGATAATCATGGATTTGGTTTTTGGGTTGAAATTTCTACTAATTATTTTTTTCTATTGTATATGGCAATAAACCATCTCTATTTTTTTTTAGAAAAATAAAAAATGCAACCTATGTCTTCTAGCCTAAGGAATGATACATTTTTATTTGGTATGTTATATATAAATTTGTTGAATTTGGTTTGGTTCTGAAGTAGAATTCCGGGATTCTATAAATTTTGAAGTTTAAGTCTTGGAGTTTTTGGTATTTGCATCTCAGTAGGTTGATTTTAATTCTTCACCTTAAATGCTTTTTATTTAGGTTCATGTGATTTTTTGTTTTCTTATTAAAAGCTATAATTTTTGTTGATTAATTATTTGTTTGGATTAATTTCAATTAATTTTTTTTTTTCAGAATGTCTATTTACTCATTATTGGATTTTTTTTTTTTTAAGTCAATAGTTTTGACGTGCATTGCACGGGTTAGCAACTAATGTGTGTGTAAATATATATATATATATATATATATATATATTTCTTTCTTTCTTTCTTTCTTCCTATCAGTTTTAAATCATGGTATTAAGAATGTTCGAAAATAAACTCTATCCATGGGCTTGGATATTATCCTTGTTGAAAGAACAAAACACAGCTTACCTTGCTCATTTATCTTCCATAAAAGGGGTTAGGCTTCCAATTAATTGTTTATAATATAATGTAACTTGTTTGGCTTGCAAATACCATAGGCTTGATAGTATTCTTGTTGAAAGAACTAAAAAGTAAAAACAGCTTACCTTGTTCATTTATCTTCCATAAAAAGGTCTAGGCTTCCAAGTAATTGTTTATAATGTAACTTATCTGGCTTGCAAATACCATGGGCCTGATATTATCCTTGTTTTTTGTTTTTTTAATACAAGATATAAATTCTATTCTAAAATAATCTAAATATATGAAGCTCCATTCTAAAGACTTGTAATATCTAAATTTGTGTTACGTAATTAAAAAGAGTATTAATAAAATAAATGCATTTATTTTTATGCATTAATTATTTGTGTGGTGCAATAATTATTTTATGTCAATTAAGTTTTTAAGTTGAATAATGCTAGATACACAAACTATTTTACAAAAAATTTTACAAACTGCTGATGTGATGAGTGATTATTAGTAAATGAAAAAAATGATATTAATGGTGAGCCTAGATGAAAACCAATAAGAGATTGGCCATATCAACATTTTGTAAAAATGTTGTAAAATAATTGGTGGCTGTAGCATTACTCTTTTAAGTTTAAGGTTCTTTCTTTAAGATTTATTATAATTAATTGAATTGAATTATGGACTTCTTGCTCAAATTTATTTGTTTAAGCAAGAATTGAAACAAGGTCCAACAAAAGTCAATTAATTTAATAACACACAATCAAGATTATAAAAAATGTTAACAATAATAATGGAGCACTTAAGTTAGTGAAAATAATTCAATATTTGTCGATTCAATCATAGAGTAGATTCATATTCTTAATTATATTAGTTTTGACCATTTGCACTTCCTCACTTTTGTGTCTTCCTCCATAGCTTCAAAGTAAACATGAACATACAATAATGCACAAGTTCACAATGACAACGGATGATGATGGAGCTCACCTAATTTTGGGATTTTGATCCCAATTTCCAATTTTCCCCCTTGTACATGAGGTCTTAATTAAACTAGTTTTTTTTTTTTTTTTTTTTTGTTAATTTATTCCACGTCAGCAATGAGTGTTGCATTTGAGTTGGCATAAAAAATTATTTTTTATTTTAACCATCAGTCACATCAGCATTTTCAATACATCATTTAACAATAAAAACTATTTTGACACAATACCAAAAGTCAATGACTAAATTACCCTAATAATAACAAATATAGATGTTGGATAGCAAGGGAAGTAACAACCCAATGTCAATCAAAGTTTTAGCAGAGTAACAAATAGTAACAACAACAAATATCGCTATGTACCACTCAATTAGTTATATTATGTCTCCTTTATCTTTTCCTTTTTCAAATCAAACAATTGGATTTGATCTCATGGTATTAACTTCATGCCCTCATGGTTAATACCATCAGATCATTCAAGCATAGTTTGCGTAGCACGAGGCCATATAAGCAAGGAAATGCCGATTTACGTTTCACAGATTCACACACAAGAACATAGACACCTCTAGATGATGTTCATAATACAATCAAATCGTTCAAGCATTGTTTGCATAGCACGAGGCCATATAAGCAAAGAAATGCCGATTTCCATGTCACAAATTCACACACAAGAACACAAACACCTCTAGATGATGTTCAATGGCATGTCAAGTGAACGATATCTTCTTATTGTTGTATTTCCATGGCCATTATAGTCTACAAGCAAATGGAATGCTATAGCAAAAAGACATTATGAAAGCAGAATAATAACCTTTGATGCTTGTTTTAACCCTGCCTAACCAAAATATTGACTTATACTATCCTTAAATATATAGTAACCGTTCCCTCACATACTAAACTGGGTGCCAAAAGAACAAGCAAAAGATCCCAGAGTAATACATATGAGGGAATATCAATGAGCAAATTCAAATAAATAATTAGTGTAGATGAACAATTGAACAACAAGACACTACTGAGTTTGAAATGATAGATCTTTCAACTGCTGAGTATCGACCTCTGATGGCGCACGAGTGAGGGCACACTGTGCAGTTGTTGTCTTTGGGAAAGCTATAACATCCCTGATGGAATTAGCACCTGCCAACAACATAACCAATCTATCCAACCCATAAGCGATTCCTCCTGCAAGGGAAAATAAGAACTTCACGTGAATTAATATTTTAAGAGCAGAATGATCATAATTTGCAATCTAGACAAAACTATTGATGCATATATATGTATATAGGTATGCATACGCAAGCAGGCAATGAATTGTTACTTGTAGCTAGTGCAGAGTTTCATACCATGTGGTGGAGCACCCATGTCTAATGCCTCCAGAAGATAACCAAACTTTGCTTCAGCCTGTAGAGAAATTGACATATTATCACATTATTGGAGGAAACCAAAGGTGTTCAAATCTACCTCATAAATCGACTACACTAGCATTCTTCTAGATATCCACTCTTGGCTTCTCTGGCTCTTACCAATTTCATAAATTCCTTAGACTTTAAACTATCCACAATATTATAAATTCAAGATCAAACATCACTTTTCCTCATACAAAATTTAATATACATTCCCTTTTCCTATTCAAGAAAAAATTAGGCAAGAGTTTATTTATTAAAATTTATAAGTAGCTGTCATTTTCATCTCCATTATTGTCTCTCTTCACTTCCTACTTTATATCCAAATCAACAACCAAATGAGATATTTTTTAATGTGTTAGACATAACCTATACAAAAACTAAAAGTTAATTAGAGCATTAAAAAAATGGTCATATACAGGATTTTTTTTTTTTAGGGGGGATAAATATCAGCAGTAAGGCACTGAGCCAATCGAATTCCCAGTTTCCACTTCTGCTTGTGCTTACTCAAATCTCTAATCAACAAGATTACTAAATCAAATAAATAGTTCAAACAAAATATGAACTAGTGCTACATACGCAAAGACAAACAAACATACAAGCATATATGCATATGTAATATTTCTACATATATCCAATGGAGGAATAGGAAGTAATGTATTGTAACTACACAAAAATTACAAAACCTTGAGACTCATAACCCCTACCTACAATAGTGTACTTCCAACAAAGCCACAGTTTACGTTAAAGTCCAAAGTGGAGAGGGTATTAGATATAGAATTTTATTTAATTGGATTAAAGTTCTTATATGTGCTTAATAAATGAATTAGAATCCCAAATGCAATGATAACCTGTTTTACTATTACAACCACAATATATGAGGTTTAGATCAAACATAAATTAATCGTGTTACATAGTTTCACCTTATTAATCAAAAATATGACTCTCCAATTGCAATATGACCAATTCAATTTTAGCTTATTCTAATATATTTTAATGGCTAGGCTATTTTAGAAACATTTAATTCAATCTTTCACCAGTACCAAGAACAATAGTGGCCCATACAAATCAAACTCTGTATGCGAAGACAATTATGTAAGCAACATCATTTGATCTTTTTCATACAAGAAGTGCACTTTTGTGATGAGCTTAGGGCTTAAACGGGCTTAAACTTATGAGCTTTATCTACTAATCTCATTCTCATAATCACTATGCAGTGTAATTACGTCATGTAGAGACATACAGACTTTTTTCATTAAGTAATATAGAGATACAGAGTATTAAAACTACAGGAAACAAAAATCACTCCAAACAATAGCCATAATAAAATGTGTGCATAGCCAATTACACTGCACAAAAGATTATGGGTCTACTCACCTGCTCCTGGGAGATGCCAACAATTTCCAAAACCTTTAGCTGTATGTCGCGTTTAAATATTCTCAAACTTCCCCCACCAATCTGACAGGACCATAGGAAACAGGGTAACAACATATTGGTTAACGTCAGGGAGAAAATAATCATAGGAGCTTCTGGCTTGCAGATGCCAGAAAATGAAAAGAAATTAAAAAGGATAATAAATCACCTCCACTCCATTGAAAACCATGTCATAAGCTAGTGCACGAGCAGAGGCAAGATCATTCATGTCTTCAGGATTTGGGGCAGTGAAGGGGTGATGTAAGGCCTGTAAAACAATAATTTCATCCATAGGCTATGAAAGATGTCTTGCAACTTGTATCAACAACTAATAGCACATAAATCCTCTCTTGAAAAGCAACACAAAAATCAGAAGTCAATATAAAATGACTTAACACAATATACATTATCTAGTATTAAAAGCAGCTTTTTCTTTTGGCTAAATTGAAGGAGAGGAGGGATAAGGCCCATTAAGCATAATCCCAAGCCCACCTCAAAACTCCCAAGGTAGCTTAGGTACTTAATAAAACAGCATGCTGAAAAATCCTGCCTCACCAGAGATAGATGCAATAACTATAATAAGGAACAAACCTATATGCACCAAATCACAAGATGTATAGACAGAAACAAGATGCAACAATGCCTAACATCAAAGTAATGGTAAGAATCTACAATGTCAAGAATAATTGAGAACCAAAATAAAAAAGGAACAATCTAGCCAAATCCTTTCTTGATAATTCCATAGTAAGGGGAGGGATTTGAACCCTGATGTCTAAATTGGAAACACAAGAAGGTTTGGAAACACCAAGAAGTGCTAACCAATTGAGCTACAAGGCTCTTGGCCTACAATCTAGCCAAATCCTATCAAACGGAAAAAGAAAAAGAAACAAAGAAAATATTCATAGTGATGATATAAGAACATGAAACAATCAACAGCAATGATTTTCACAATGGAAATTTATCACGCTTCACTGGAATTGCAAGGATGTATTACAAACATGAAACAGACCTCAAGCCTCTGTTCTGATTCGTTCCACTCAAACATCGGAAAATCAGTCACCCAAAGAATTGAATGCCTGGACTACATATCAGACAAAAATAGAAGAAACATCTTAGAGAACAAGAGAAACTAAGGCTATTTATCTTTTCAAACTGATGAGCAGATTAGAAACTTACATGGTCAACCAAGCCTAATTCATGGGCTATAAACACCCTCAGACGATCAAGAGTTTTATTGACTGACATGTGTTGACCCACTGCAAACAACAAAAGATCACCCGGTCCAGCAGAGCCTCGTCTCAGCAGTTGATCTTTATTTGTAGGATCCAAACTTGAGACTAGAGCAGGAATTCCCTCAAGACCCCCTAAATGGAAACATTGAAACTGTCAAGGGTGGAACCAAAATAACTGTTCACCATGAAACATAAATACCTATCCATCTATCTCTCCCCCCCCCCCCCCCCCCCCCACAAAAACAAAAACAAAATAATAATAAAACAAAAAAGAAGAAAGAAACTCGTTTACCATCATCCAAGACCTTCAAGAAAGGCAAACCCTTTGCTCCAGATTTGTTTGCTTCATTGTAAATATCACCTTTCTTAAGAGCTGTATTTGAATAACTTTTGGCACCTGAGGGCACACATAGCATCTTAATAATTCCCCCACTCTTCAAGGCATCTGCAAAAACCCTGAAGGGGGAATCTGAGAAAATATCAGATACCTGCAGCCCCAGTCAACAAACATTTTCAATAAAACCCATGCAGAATGGAACTAGGTCAAGCATACAAAATCAATTCTCATATAACTAATATAACTAATCAGTCTCCACGTGAAACTTCCTGAAGGAACATCCAGCAACTATCAAGCTAACTACTAGAGAGTTAGAAGCAGCAACTATCAATTTTGAAATATCCAGCAATTTATGAACATATGCAAATTACTTTTATGTTTTGGATGTGAGGATTTAAAATCAAGGAATTTGAGTAGCAAATTATAGTAAAAATTGCCTGATATGAGTTTCTGCATGATGATCATGACTTGTGAGTTACAAGAGACAAAATAGAGAGAATTACTCCACCAAATCACTTGTCTTAGGTATTTAAATTGAAAATTAATAATAACATTTTTTGAAATAAAATTTGAAATCTTAGTCTCCCTTATGATTCTCTGTGAATGAAACATTGAAGAAACGATAACCACACCAGAAAGATTCTTAACATTATCCATCAATGACAAGAAAGAGAAAAGGTTACCGGATACAGTTATACACTAACAAGTACAAAAGAAAATGAGAGAAGGGTGTATGATGACCAGAGAACTTCCATAACACTGTACAGTAATAAGTCAATGAATGCAAGATAATGTGTAGAGTAACCAACGCAAGTGTGGCCCTCAATAAAGGTCTGTTTGGTTAGGGGGATAGAAAAGTGGAGGGATAAAAAATAGGGGGATGGAAAAATGGGAGGATAGAAGAGAATTTAGTTTTCTCTCATGGTGTTTGGTTGGGGGTGGAAAAGTGGAGGGATAAAAAAATCTTTTGTAGGTTCCTCAAAAAAAAAAAAAACTTTTGTTTAGTTGAGAAGAAAAAAAAATGTAAATTGTATAATTGTACTCCTATATAATATAAAAAATAAACAAATAAAAGAGGCTGCAAGTTGAATATGGGGGAGGGCAGATTTGGAATTTCCCATCAATTTTCTCCCTCCCCCACTTTTCTCCCCAAATTTGGGAGAAAACCATTTCACCCCAAATGGTGGGGCTTGCAAGAAAACTCCTAGGCCTCACCATTTTCACTCCCCCCTCCTCTCCCCAACCAAATACACCCCACCCCCCCCCCCCTAATTAAAATTCAGTATGATATTAGATTTTTTTTACTAAGTTAAGTAATTATTAAATAGGGAAGTAAAACTTAAATACACAAGGAGTGTATGAGAACCATTTTTAAAGAGTCACAATTTCAAATTCAGAAAATATATATATATATATATTTTTTAAAAAAAAGACGCAGAATGTACTCTGTCTAAACAGCCATCCAATCATACAAGGATCTCAAAAAAGAAAACATAGTTGCATGCCAGTGATGCACAAGACCATCAAAAGTCCTACTATTCCCCTCTCCCCAAATTTTTACCATATTTATCTATATATAAATTTTGGCCCAAAGGGGAGGGGGAAGGGGACGGGGAGATTCAAACTACATTATCCATCTTACATACTTTCTACAGCCTTGAGTGTTTGCACAGGATAAGTATTTGACAGTACAAAATATTATATATTACCAGCTGACTTAAATGTGCCTATCCATCTTACAAGTTGTAAATTGATTAACAGTCACAAAAATTGTAATGTGAGATCAGAATTGCTGTTGTGCTATATGAACAAGTTAAGAAAGAGAACATTACATCTTTCAACTCAAGATCAAATCTAATATCTGGCCTGTCAGAACCATATCGACTCATTGCTTCAGCATATGTAAGCCTTGGGAAAGGATTTGGCAGCTGGACACCTTTAATATCTAGAAAAACCTGCAATATATATAATTTTCTAAATAAACCTTATAATGGGAAGATGCTAAAGAGACAATAAATCAATAGTGCAAATTTATAGTAAACATTCAATACACCATAAAATGAACAACTTATGAATTAATTTCTGATAACCATTTGGCCAGATAGTTAAAACAAAAATGTTTTCCAAGGACTACTCTCAACAGTGTTCTTCAGGGCGTCAATGAGCCTGTATTGATTCATTTTTTTTTAATAAGTAATAAGATATATTGATATCAAAAGGGAAACACCCTAGTACACAAGGAGTGAACAAGGAGCCAACAAATCAAAAATAAAAATTGCAAGAATCTAGGAAAACAAAAAGAGAAGGGAAAGATTTGTTTTGCAAAGCAAACAACCAATCCAACAAAGTTCTAAAAAAGAAAAGCTTGAGGTCCGGAATAGATCTCTCAGTATCTTCGAAACAACAACTATTCCTCTCCCTCCAAAGACACCACATTAAGCCATGAGGAATGATGGACCATATATAACCATTTCAATGATGACCAAAGCTGCCTTGCCAACACCCTAACAGCCCCAAAACAGTATGAGGCATAACCCAAGATACTCCAAATAAACCCAAAACCATAGACCAAAGATCCATAGCAACGGGACAATGAAGGAAGAGATGGTCAACCGATTCACCATTACTCTTGCACATGTAGCACCAATCCAAAATCCACACCTTCCTTTTTCGCAAATTATCAATCATCAAGCATTTCCCTAAGGCAGCAGACCATACAAAGAAAGCTACTCTAGAGGGAATCTTCTGCTTCCAAATACTTCTCCAAGAGAAACCGAAGATAGTAGGACCAGCTAGAATTCTATAATAATCTTTCACCAAGAACCCCTTAGCTTTGTTAGGAATCCAACACATCTTGTCCTCACCAAACCCCCTTATAGAAGAACCATAAATGGTTTCCATGAAGCTTGATAAAGCCTCTAATTCTCGAACATGCACACCCCTAAAGAAACTCACATCCCAAAAAAGGACACCATTGGGGGATTTCATGAGCTCAGCCACACTAGCCTCCTTATTCTTGCAAAATCTGAATAGGTCAGGGTAGCTAACAGCAAGAGGAGTCTCTCCACACCAATGGTCTTGCCAAAACTTCACCCTAGACCCATCACCAATATCATACAGAATATGGCGAGAGAAAGAAGGCCAACCCTGACTGATACTCTTCCATAACCCAACTCCAAAAGGACCCTTAATGGGTCTGGTACACCATCCCCTCCATAGACATCCATATTTCAACTCTATTACTTGCCTCCAAAGGGCATCCTTCTCAAACCCAAATCTCCATAACCACTTCCCAAGAAAAGCTATATTGAAAAGTCTTATCTTCCTTATGCCTAAACCACCTGAAGAAATAGGAGTGCATACAGTAGCCCACTTAACCAAATGCAATTTAGGTTCATCACCCAAACCGCCCCATAAGAAATTCCGCTGAAGCTTCTCAATACGGTTAGCCACACTAGCAGGTATAGGAAAAAGAGAAAGGAAGTAAGTGGGTAAATTAGAAAGGGTTCTTTTGATAAGAGTGACTCTACCTCCCTTTGAAAGATACAAGCATTTCCAACCCGCCAATTTCCTTTCCATTTTCTCTAGAATCGGATTCCAAATAGTCTTATCTTTGAATTTAGCACCCAAAGGAAGACCCAGATATTTCATTGGCAGAGAGCCCAGTTTGCAGCTAAGGACATTTAGCAAAAAATCAATATTAGGCACTACTCCAACCAGAACCAATTCAGACTTGCCCAGATTAATCTTAAGCCCCGACACCGCCTCAAACCAAATAAGAATCATACGAAGAATCAAAATCTGATCTAGATCAGCATCAAAAAAAATGAGTGTCATCCGCAAAAAGGAGATGAGACACTGCCAAGGATCTACCCTCCGAGTTACCCACACAGAATCCTGACAAGCGGCCTTCAAGAACTGCTTTATCAAACATTCTTCCCAAAGCTTCCATCACCAACACAAACAACAAAGGAGACAACGGGTCACCTTGTCTCAATCCTCTAGAGCTACCAAAAAACTCACAAGGAGAGCCATTAATCAAGATAGAGAAGTAGACAGTAGATAGGCAAAAGAAAATCCATTTTCTTCACTTGGCTGAGAACCCACTTCTTTCTAGCATATGCAAGAGGAAATTCCAATTTACATGATCAAAAGCCTTCTCAACATCCAATTTACAAATCAACCCCGGCACCCCAGACTTCAATCTACTATCAAGACATTCATTAGCAATAAGAACAAGATCTAGAATCTGTCTATTCCTCACAAAAGCATTCTGAAATGCTGAGATTATATCCCCCATAACCATGCAAAGACGATTAGCCAAGACTTTAGCAATAATTTTATAGACCCCCCCCCCCCCCCAACAAGACTAATGGGCCGGAAATCCCTAATCTCACTTGCTGCATGTTTGTTAGGGATGAGAGTGATAAAAGTAGCGTTTAAGCTTTTCTCAAACTGACCATTAGCAAAAAAGTGGTGAAATACAGCCAAAAGATCAGGCTTGATAATCCCCCAGCAAGATTGGAAAAAAGCCATAGGGAAGCCATCTGGTCCAGGAGATTTATCACCATTAAAACTTTGAACAACATCAAAGATTTCGGCCTCTTCAAAAGGTCTCTCTAACCAGTTTGCATTAGCACCGGATATCATAGGAAAAGCTAACACGTCTGGAAAAGGCCAAACAGTCTGGGGCTCAGAGTACAAATTCATGAAGAAATGGGTAATGCAATCAGTAATCATACCCTAGTTAGAAGACAAGGTACCATTAACCATTAGGCTTTTAATACCATTATTTTTTCTATTAGAATTAGCCATTCTATGAAAGAATTTGGTATTGGCATCCCCTTCCTTCAAATGCAACACTCTAGACTTTTGTCTCCAACTAATCTCTTCTAACAAAGTCAACTTTTCAATATCTGTACGAAGATTAACTTGAACTAACTTCTCTTCAGCTGTTAACCTATGGGTCTCCTCTTTAGCATCTAAAACATTCAACTTGCTCCAAAGCTCCTGCTTCTTAAACGTTACATTGCCCAACTCCGTCTCATTCCACTTTTTTAAATCCAACTTCAAGGCAGCCAACTTCTTAGCAAGAATAAAACTAGGGGTTCCTTGGAACAAATAGGAAGCTCACCACGTCTTCACTTTATCGACAAAATTATCCACCCTCAACCACATATTTTCAAAACGGAAAGGAATTCTCCCTCTATGCCGAGTCCCTCCCTCCAACAAAATAGGAAAATGGTCAGAAAGAACTCTGGACATCCTTTTTGTGAAAACTGAGTGAAGTGGTCTGCCAAAAGCGGGGAAAAAAGAAACCGATCAAGACGAGAAGCTGAAGAAGAATTGGACCAGGTGTAAAGGCCCCCTGCCATGGGGATATCCATCAACCCATGAAGTGAGATAAAATCAGAGAAACCAAACATAGCCCGGGAAAAGCTAGCAGCCCCCGGCCGCTCAGAAGGAAAACAGATGATGAACCTGTATTGATTCATTCACAAGCTTAGCTCATTCAAGATGAACCTGAGCAAAGTTAGGAGCCTCAAAACCAAGCCCAGTTGATATACCAGAATCTGCTTTCATTAATTAATCACAAATCAAACCTACAACTTAACAGTAAATTATTTAATACTAGACTCACAGACAATTTATTGAAGTCTCTCTATCTGACAACACTACCATTAGTTAGCTTGAAAGTCTATCTGAACTCTCTCTTGTAAACCCTCTAAGAATTCGAGTTAAACCTGATTCTTTTTTCTATTCTTTTGATCTCCAAGTTAAACCTGATTCTACCAAGAATACTATCAACTAAAGTGATACTATATTTTACATTTTTTTTTCATTGGCGAGTTCCACATGCATCCAATGGGTTTTGAAACCATGACCTTACTCTCTGTCCCATTCTTATGGGAGGAGGAAGTGCCATTTGAGCTAGAGCTCATTGGCGACTAAAGAAAATCAATAGTCAGAGCATTCTACCAACATTTCTCTTGAGATCATCTACCTACCACATCACTTAGTCAACCGTCCTTCCCAGTACTACATCGGGGTCATTTATGTCTTTCTTCATGTTACTCCAACTTATTTGTTTACTTCCCCCATCATCTTGTTCTAAAACTTTAACAGAACTCTTCTCATACGGGGCAAAGGGTGTTTTCATCATCTTCTAACTTATTTGTTAAACTTCTATTTTTGCACTTCTCGTACACAATTAGGTACATTTTCAGTCCTGCATCATATAAACTAACCTTCCTGATCAAATCTTCATTAAGCTTCAACATGTCCTCCAAGGGAGTGAAAGCCATTTCCATATCAAGCTGTGTGAACTCAGGTTGTCTATCTGCTCTTAGATCTTCATCTCGAAAACACCTGCAGAGATTCATTTCAAATGTGAATCACAATTTTAATTGAATAATTTCTAACAAAGATATACATAAACCAAAGACCTTGCCAAAACAAAGTGAAAACTGTAGTGCCTATTCCCGCATATATTAAAAGGCAGAATGGTGTTCACTTGTTCTCTTCATGCAAGTCTTGGATAAAGAAAGCACACCACAAAAATTAATGAGTTTGATAGAAGAAATCAGAAAGCTCCAATCACATTCAAAACAAAGTAATTTCTCCAAAGCTCAAAGCACTTTAAAATAAAAAATAAAAAAATCAACTCTCATGCCAGCTAGTCAGGAAAAATTTACCTTGCTATTTGATAATACCTATCGTAACCAGAGACCATTAACATCTGCTTAAACAGTTGCGGACTTTGAGGTAAAGCATAGAATGTTCCTGGCTTCAAAATAGACAATAGAGTGAATAGTCCTCCAGGCAAAGAAGGAAGCATCGCAGGAAATATATATAAACTATGAAAATTTAATCTCAACAAAACAAAATTTGCTTATTCAATTATCACTGAAAAGCACCCCCAATATATGAAAGATAGATATCACTAGTTAGATAAATGAACATTCATCTCTTTCACTGAATTGATAGCCAATACATCTACGATCATTCTATATGGTTCTACAACTCATTAATTGAGAGACTCAGATCATTGTCATCCTCAAGACTAAGACCACACAGATATCATGCGGTGCTTTCAACATGCAATTCATTTGTGAGGTGCAACCATCTCAGAGGTGAGATTATTAATAGAAGTTATAGGCACTTAAAGTGGCATCTTATATAAGAAGCACAAACAAAGCCAAATCCCTAATCCAGGGATGCCTCAATACACATCCATAACATTTCAATAATGATTTTCTATTTTGGACATGCCAAAGATATGGTTGTGACATTGTCCAGACACAGTGACCACTAAATTTGAAAGGGAAAAATATCGATTTTGGTTACCTTCATCAACTTTTAGGTCATATCGACAAATCAACTCTCAAGTCTCAACGATCAACCAACAATTTGCTCTCTCTCTCTCTCTCTCTCTCTAGCCATCACATCATGTTCTCCTAAACCTAACTCCTCCACCACCACCACCCCCATTTCATCATTAGACTATGCTGCCATGGAGGATGATAAAGAAGGGAGGTTTCTAGGGTCTACTGGAGATAGCAATCTGGGTAAGGGGAATTTTCATGCTTGACTGAGTGAGTGATAGATTTAATACGCAAGGGAGAGAGAGAAATAAGGGTTATGGTATTCATTAGGCCTTGGAATCTACTTGATCAATTTGGTTGGCATGCTGGGCTAGAGCAATGATTGTGATCCAAAGAGTTAGGACTCTTGCACAAGAATCCTAGTATGTCACTTGGACTTCATGGCTCTACGACTTTGGGCTTTGAATTGGCTCAACAAGTAAAGTGCGCTTAGAGTTCGACTCCTAAAGAGTAATAATTGATTTTAAATTAAATTTAGATATGTTTTCAATGCAAATGGCATGACCACAAGACACTTTTATGCTTTATATAAGTACATCCCAAGAAGAAGGTATGGGTTGCTTTTTATATATAAATACAAACAATGTTATTCAATAAAGAAGGTAGAATAAATACATGAGATGTGTGTCTAACTAGTAACTACTATTAAAGGATTAAAATCTAAATTATAATATATAAAATAATTAAATTTAAAAATAATAATAAAAAAGAAGACAAAGAAGTGATGCTGCCCCAAGGACTCGTCCTATCATACAAAGATCTCAGCAAATACTATTTGGTATTTGATGCTTGAGTATATCTGGCAAGAAAGTATATCCAGAAAATAGTGGCAGCTAGAAAAAAATGTGCATACCTGAACTCGTGAGGGAACCAAATAATCCCGTGCACCTTCTGGAGTAGATCTAGAGAGTATTGGAGTCTCAATCTACCTTATAACCATGAAAAAATATCAGCGATCCAAACATTCGGTAACTGTCTATTAAATTTTGGGATAAGCATAGAATAAAAGCAGTAAAAATAGAGTGCTCTTCAAAGTTGGCAATCGACAATTATTCACAGGATGGTACCTCCACAAATTGATGCATGTCCTCTAGATATCTTCGAATAAATTTAACCACCTTATGGCGCAGCATTATGTTAGAATTCATTTGCTGCCGCCGCAGATCAAGACATCGATATCTGTCGACATGAAAAGAAGTACTTTACCAGAAATTTACATAAATTTCAACTAGCAACTCTACCTCAGTCCAAATAACAACATTAGCACATCTACTAGCTTCTTCTCAGCATGGAACTCTAACAATGATTTCCTCAATGAATAAAGGAGTTGACCAGGAACTTTATTATAGTCATTTATTGGAACAACTCCATGAATTTAGCAGATCACTAAGGAATAGGTAAATAACTTGAGAGGGCCCAATAAATGAGATAGCATAAGAGTTGATAATATAATTACTTATTACTTACCAAAAAAAGAGAGTAGATAATAGAATCACTAACAAAATGACAAATGCAAGTCAGAAAACATTGAAGGAATTACTTATCAAAAAAACAAAGATTTTATTGTACTTTGATTAAGGATTCTATGGGATTTATTTATGTCATAATTATGGCTTATTATTATTTTTCCTTATTGATGTAATCCTAAAACACCTAAACGCTGAAAAAATGTCGAAATTGTGAATGAAATTTTGACATAGAACTTTCAAAAGCTTAAAAGTGATGCCACACAAACTCTAGGCGGTGAAACCAAGGGTTCAGGCAGCTTGTGTTGATTAAGCCTAAGGTTGTTCTGTTATTCATATGTTTTTTATTCTTGCAATCCCACCGCATCAGTGCATATGAATTATAAACTGAAAGATTGTGCTTTAACTAACATACACAAGTCAAGAACTAAGATGAGAGTATTTTCAAGCCAGCTACCTCAAACGGATCTCCTCCTTAACAGAATCTTTAGCATCATCAGCTGTGGTAACTAAGAATGGCAACTTTGATTTCACAGCATTCAATACTTGAACATGCTCTGCAGCAACCTGGGATGCACAGAAAATATTAAATCAAACCACCCGAAGAGACAGCACATAAGCCAAACTAGGAAGAAATGACAACCAGTTGATTTTGATGCATAATGATACACCATTAGATGTAACCAAATGCAAAACGGGCGAGAAGATTTTAAGAAACACCATTCAAACAATATTAAGCATGAAACACAAATAGAACTGATTACAAGATACACTACTTCTAGAATGTCAATCAATTAGGCCATAATACACTATTAGTCCCTCCCTAAAGTTTAAATTGATGGCTTTTAGTCACTAAAATAACTTGGAAATGATCTATTTTAGTCTCTAACAAACTTAAAGTGATCGTTTTAGTCTCCATTATAAACATGTGAAACAAGCAACATTTTTTTTCTTCTACATGATAAAATGTTACCTCTATAAAGCCAGTTTTCATTTTCTTGTTGACAGAATCACTTGGCCGAGACCGAACAACGCCTTCTACTGCAATAACATACTCGAGCCTCAAGTCATTGATGGTCGAATGAGCCTCAGGAAACTCATCCGGCAACGTCGTGACCTGAAATTCAAAACCCAGCTATAAAATTCCAAAAAGAAAAGAAAAAACCCAATAATGATAGAAAATGAGTGGTACCTGAACGAGACCAGTATGGTCTCTGAGATTGAGAAAAGTGAGGGAACCGTGGAGGCGGTGGAGGGCGACCCAACCGCAGAGGCGAACACGTTTACCGAGATCTTCTGTGGATAATTGGCCACAGAAGCTTGTACGGGTCACCCATTGGAGAGAGTTAGAGTTAGAGTTGCTGTTTTTGTTGAGAGGTTGTGGGGGTTTGGGGTTGGGAATATTGTGGGTTTCACTGCTTCCAGTGGTGGAAGCAGAGGAAACAGAGAAAAGGGTTCGTGTGGTTTTGGGGAAAGGTTTGAGAATGAAGGAGCGGAGGAGAGGGAGAGTTCTGAGAAGGAGGAGAGACATCGTTTCGTGGGTGACTGAATGAGGATAGGGCTTTGGAGTTCGGGAGGGTTTAAGGATTAGATTTCCATAGCATAATTACAATTTCCATTCAGTTCTCACTTCTCAGCCCGAAATGACCAGAATTTTTTGTTTAAATTAATTAACTGTACAATCACCTATCTGTTCCATCTCGTTCCAAACTCTAGAGTCTAGCCCATTCCGCTCCATTTAATTCATTGTTCATTCCACTCCATCTTCTTTTTTTTTTTTTTTTTTTAGATAGATACTTCAAACATATGGTATCCAATTTATAATAGTAATTTTTTTATCATTAGATTAAGATATCATTTTTTTTATAATTCAACAACAAGATACTATATGAGTTGAACTAATTAGAACTTATAGGGTAGAATTCTTTAGAAATGCAGTCATATCATTTATCCACTAACATAAGCTTTAAATAATTATTTAAAAAAAAAAAAGATTCAAACTTATTATTATTATTATTATTATTATTATTATGTGAGATAGAATTTTACTCAAACATAATCTAAGTGTTTATGTATGTAAAGATCTCTCCTAAAAATTTGAATCTCGCCCTTGCCTCCCACTCCCCACAAGTATTTATTCACGTTAATTATGTTCCAAGGTGAAAGGCATAAAAGAAAACGAATTAAAAGGAGTCAAAACAAATGGATTTGGACTTGTGTGGGATTCTAGGGTTTTATGATATCACTCTTTTTCAAGTGTTCATTTTATTTTCTTTTTTTGCTTGGCTTTTATGGACTCCTTATTTCTAGGTTTGGTGAAGTTCATAGACTCGCAAATACTGCCAATGGTTGTTTTTAGTTGATAAGGAATATTTCTTCAATGCTAAAAAGAGATCAACTCAAGTTAGTCATCCAACAAAGTCTAGTAGTTCGACACCAAGAACTCAACCAACAGGGTCAATCAAATGACCAACTGATAGGTATTCTAGTCGTTCAACAACCCAAGTAAACAAACGACCTAGACATATTCCCACAAATATACAACATGCCTTCCACTCTAAGCTTGTGTAAATGAAAAGTCTAACACATAAGAGTCATCACATACCTATAGGTTGTCAAGTACCCTCCCTGACACCTAACACATGAGAGTCACCACGTAACTAGGGAGTCGACACGTACCCCCTCAAGCGTCAGGTACCATTCCTGACGATTTGCAATGCAACCTAACCTACATCTACACTTCCGACACACTGTGGTAACAAAAGGGTAAGACCTAACAAATGGTCTTTTACACTTGGCTCCCAAACTCGTTTGTGTTCTCCACTCCACTATCTATAAGGAAATAACTTGCACAATATGCCCAAAGATCATTCTACATATTCATATCCTCTAAGTATGGAAAGTTAGACTCAAAGACCTCGGGACACTAACTCCATACACTCCCTATAAGGGAAAAGCCTACATTCACGAGAGCTTGGTTAGCTTTAAATCATTATATAAGTACAAAGCCTTCTCTTCTCCAACGTATATAGAATTTCCTAACTCTCATACTTTTTGAGTTATTAGAGATCATTCAATCACTGACTTAACCTTCAGAGGGTCTTTGGTCGGCACCCCACCAAATCCAATTAGATTCTAAATTGGATTTCAATTGAAGTCCAATCCACATGTCCCATCTAATTTTTTAATTTTTGTTGCAAATGAATTTTTGGGTGCAAAAATCGAAAAGTCCAAATCTAATTAGATTCTAAATTTATATATATATATATATATATATAATGAGAAAACATTAAATATTTTTAAAATTTATGGCTTAAAAAAGGTGTAAACTATGACTCTTACAATAGGTATAATTTGAACTTCTTCTCAAAAAAATGTATAATTTGAACTGTGTAATTGTAATTGTTTTTAATTGTATCCATGGATATGTACGAGGTCATACACTAGTGAATTACTGAGTGCGAAAATTGAATTATTGAGAGAAAATCTAATTAAATTATAAATTGGATTTAATTGAAGTCTAATTTTGCGTCATGTGTTCCATCTATTTTTTAATTTTTGTGAAAAGTGAATAATTGAGTGTGAAAATTGAAGAGTCCAAATCCAATTAAATTCTAAATTATATTTCAATTAGAGTTCGATTTTGCGCCACGTGTCTCATCTAATTTTTTAATTTGTGTGGCAAATGAATTTTTAGGTGCAAAAACCAAAGAGTACAAATCTAACTAGATTCTAAATTTTATATATATAAATAATGAGAAACTATTAAATATTTTTAAAATATATGGTTTAAAAATTGTGTAAACTCTAACTCTTACAAGAGGTATAATTTGAACATCTTCTCCAAAAAATGTATAATTTGAACTGTGTAATTATAATTATTTTTAATTGTGTAAGAAAAAATCTTTTTTTTAGAAAAAATAAACTAATATGTAACAAAGGTTTGTCGGGAAGAGATGATGTAGGTGCCAGATGCATGACATGTAGAAAAAATCTAATATATGAGTCTACATTATTGTGAAAGAGATGATGTAGGAGCCGGATGCATGACATTATTATTGAGTTTCATTGCACATCACATGGCAATTATTCAAGTTAGCTCTAACTTCTCAACCATGACTTCATATCGTTAAAAAAAATAATAAAATGGTTTTTACAAAGTGTGAGAATACAAACCCAACTGACCTTATTAAGCCTAATACCATGTTCAAATTGAGAATGAATTATATATGTATTGAACTATGTGTAAAATTAAATATACCCAAACTAGAGGAACATTCTTCCTTAAACCCAGATTCCCACTCCCCTGTGTGTGTGTTTCAGTCCTGTGTCTTTCTCAAAAAAAGCAATCAAGTGGGTTTGTCCCACATCGCCCAAGTGTGTGTCTCCCAATGGGTTTAAAGCCTTCACACAGCATTCAAGAGTTATCAGCTTTTGTATGTTGTGAGTTGTGTGATATTAAACCCGGGTTCCCACTCCCCTGTGTGTGTGTGTTTCAATCCTGTGTCTTTCTCCAAAAAAAAAAATATATCGCACTATCGATATTTATTTTCTATCAACCTTGGAGGGCACCTCTGTTGCTTCTGTTGGTGGTCTGTAAAAGTGGTTTTGCTCGCCTGCATTCCTCGTACTTTGAGAAAAAATCCAATGCACCTAAAGCAGTTTACCGTGGGTCTACCCTTCTATTTTCAAAAATCAATCTATTGTGTGATGTCCAAATCATTCATGATGTTGGGTTAAGATAGCTTGACTCCAATTAATTAATTCAATTACCCAAGTTGATTAATTAGGTTAAATTGCATGCAAATCATGGAGGCACCAACAAATCACCAAAAATACTAAATATAGCGGAAAATAAATTTGACATGATGATTTGTTGACAAATGGGAAAAACCTCTCGCAAGGCAAAAACCCCACCAAGTGAATTTAAGGTCACCACTTACAAGAATCCACTAATCAATAATCAAGCGGTTACAAGTATAAGAAATCTTACCACTACCCTGGCCTATCCCAAAATATCAACCTACAGTTGAACCTTCGCTCCAATACCCAATTGGACATGATATTGTAATAGCCTTCTTTCTTTTGTTGCACAAATCTCCAATCTATGACTAACTCCTTTGCACGAATCCCAATACGTGACTAACTCCACAACAACCCTTTGATTGTTGTCGTTGATTTGCAACAACTTCACATAGAAATACTAATAAGATCTTCAATGTTGGTGCTAGAGAATTTGCTTGGTTACAAAAATCAAAGGCGTACAAGAAACGCAGCAAGAACTCTTTCTTCTGTAAGAGGAAGCTAGGGTTTCAAAAAGAAAACCTTATGAAACTTTCTAGGGTTAGAGTTTTCTTTCTCCACCTCCCTATTTAAAAAGGAGCTTAATGGGCCTTTTAAATAGGTTCTCCTATTCCAATTAGGTTTACACAAACCTTGGGTTTTCCTAGTCCTACAAGGATTATACAAACCCATAAACAAATAGCATTTTAGAATTAAAATGTTGCAGGCTATATAACAATCCCGTAAGCTCGATAGATCGAAAGGTATCTAGACAAGTATCTAGCTTTAATAAATCTCAATAAATTAACAGGTATCGAGGAGGTATCGGGACCTACAGATTCAGCTTTTCTTGAGCAGTTCTTGAGTATCCCTATATTTTCAATGTAACCACTTGTAATGATCATCTTGAACCTACTTAGATTTACTCAAATACAAGTAAAGTGTGTTTTGTCATAAGATATGCCAATTAAATAAAAATATGGACCTAACACATGAGATGATAAAAAATTATTAAACGTTAACTAGAGTCTGCCCTAATTTGACACACACAAAAATTAGTCTTACAATATGTTCGAAATATGAAATAATTGTTGTAATCCATTTAGTTAGGTAGTTGGTTGAGATTAAGATGAGTTAGTTAGGATTTGAGCACATGTAGCTCATTTAACACATGACTTAATTCATAGAGCACATATTGAATTAACTAGCCAATTATCTTGAATCATGTAGGCCAATGACATTAGAGCTAATCTCCTATAAATACATGATTGTAATTCAACATTAAATATCAATGGAAGAATAATTTCTTAGTGCATTAATGCATCTCTCTCTCTCTCTCTCTCTCTCTTAATCTCTCTCTTTCTCTATCAAGGGTGACTACCTCGAATTAAGTCAATTTTCCTACAATTCCCATCAATTCTCCTATAATTCCTATTCATCCTCGTTAGGAACCACTGGGTTCCTAACACACTATAAAAGGGCAATTAGAAAAACATTAAGAGTCGTTACAATAGAAACTAACCAGAGTCTATCTTTTCATCCAAAAAAAAACTAAAGTCTATCTTAATTTTACACCCAAAAAAAGTCTTACAACACAAAAGGACAATTAAACAAAACATTAAGAGTCTTACAATAGAAACCAATATTAACAAGTTTAGAATAGGACATAACAACACCCCAACATGGTTTCAAAACCAATTGGTGCCTCTATCATTAAAGTTGCCAAAGAGGATCTAAATGCATTCCAGTAAAAATGAAAGCTTCTTATGTAGGCATCAAGTATTTGTAAGTAATAGCCAACATACAATTGATTCAGGGATGGACCCAAGTGGGGGCCCGGGCCCCCCCCTGGTTCCCCTTTTTTTTTTATAGTTATTATATATTTTATTTTTATAGTTAGGCCCCCCTTCCAAAACCTTAGGTCCCCCTTCTCCTTAATAAGCCTAATCAGCCTCAACTAAATAGCAACTATCTAAGCCAAAAACTTAACAAAAACAATAAAACAATCACAATGATGATTGTATTTTAGCAACAACAACAAAAAAAAAAAAAACAAAAAAAAAACTATTTACCCCCAAAGAACCAAAAAATCATGTGCATTAGAGAAGTTAAAGCTAAATTTTTTGCAACTACAGTAAACAGGTATAAATACCATTTGACTGTAGTAAATTATTAAAAATAAAGTACAATATTTTATTAAGATTATATCTCTTTCTTTAATTAAAAAAACTCAAATTCTCTCGCTTCATTTATTATTTTAATGAGTTGTTTATATTATTTTAGATAAAGTAATAAAAAAAATAGAATATTTAATATTGAGTGTATTGTAAAGTGAGATAGTAAAATAGATAGCTTTTTGAGCCTAATCAGCCTCAACCAAATAGCAACTATCTAAGCCAAAAACTTAACAAAAACAATAAAACAATCACAATGATTATTGTATTTTAGCCAAAAAAAAAAAAACTATTTTACCACCAAAGAACCAAAAAATCATGTGCATTGGAGAAGTTAAAGCTAAATTTTTTGCAACTACAGTAAACAGGTATAAATACCAGTTGACTGTAGTAAATTATTAAAAATAAAATAAAATATTTTATTAAAATTATATCTCTTTCTTTAATTAAAAAACTCAAACTCTCTCGCTTCTTTTATTATTTTAATGAGTTGTTTATATTATTTTAGATAAAGTAATTTAAAAAAAAATAGAATATTTGATATTGAATGTATTGTAAAGTGAGATGGTAAAATAGATAAAGTAGCTTTTTGAGGTGCTAAAAGCTAAAAATTTTAGCACCACCACTATAATGCTCAAACTTCAACGGAAACAAAATCCTAGCCAACCTATTATTAGGAAAAAAAAAAAAAACATTATTTTGTTCTTGTCTTTGTTGATAAATGATTGCATCTTAATGTATTTAGAAACTATTTTAAGTATTTATAATTTTTTAAAACTATATGGATGCCTATTTGGAGTTTTTTTTTTCTTTATACTCCAGCCCCCGCTATCTTAAATTCCTGAGCCCGTCCCTGAATTGGTTCAATTCTTCATCGGCTTTATCATGACAATTCATCTATTACTCAAAAAATCAAATTAGTTGTCAACATATACGCCATATAACAATATATATAAAAAACAAATAAATAAAAAAGTGCATGCCAATTGCAAATTTAGAAAATGGTCATGCACATGTCGAATAAATATCAATAGCCCATTTCCACATTTGTAATCGATAGAACGAGAGTGAAGCAGATATATGTCGTAAAGAATACTTTGTTGTGGAATTCTTTCCCACCAATTTTATTGCAACAGGGGTTATGTTCAAGTTGAAGAACTCTTTGAAAATGTCTAGCCCGAGGTTTATTAATTTCTTAACAACATGAACAAACCTTACCTTGTCTTGCGAGTTATAAAAGATTGGATGGAAAATTGTAGAGTTGAATAACAAGGGTAAAGAAGGACAGCAGAAAAAAAAAAAATCTTAATAAGACTCAAAAAGAAATTATTGTATTGACTCACGTCATTCCTCGGGAATTACTACAACAAAAAATGTTTATTACAACAAAAAAAATCATTGCAATAACATTAGAATCATTGCAATAGTTTATGCAAAGTGTTGCAATAAAATTTGAGGTAATAGATTTGTGCTACGAAAATTTTTTTGCAATAAACTTTAAATATTTTAATGACAATTTTGATGTAATAATATATTTGTTGTTGCAATAAACAATTAACTGCTTTGAATAACTTGTAGCAGTAGTCTATTATTTCATGAATTTATTGCAATAGATTGCAAATAATTGACAAAAATAATTTAGGTCAAGTTATTGCGACAATATCTTCATTGTAATAAAAAATTGTTTCATATTTTGCATTACAACAGATTGTAAAATAATGGATATTAGATTATTGTAATAACATCTTCATTGTAGCCTCATGTTTTTCATTGCAATAGATTGTAAAATAATTGATATTTAGTTATTGCAAATTTGCAATGATATATTTGTTGCAATAAATTGTCACTTTGAAATTTTCATTGTTGCAATTGAAAATTATTAGCTATTGCAACTAATTATTATTAATTTAATAATTTACCACTCTTAAGTTACTATTACAATGACTTTTAATTTGTAGATGTGATATTATATCAATACCACTATATTAATTTTGTTATATTAACACTTAATGTAATAGAATTATTTTGGTGTAGTAAATGATATTTGAAGTATTAAAGCTACCATCCTTCTAAAGTGTATAATATCATGAAGTTTGCCAACATTTACATCATCATCGATGTTGCTTGTATAAGCATCAAATGAGACAATTGGATTAAAATCTATCAAAATACTGACCCTATGGATTAGATCCCCGTAAAAATATCCTCTATTGTGTGTTCCAATTACAATTCTAGCTAACCTCATGAATATTTGTCGGATATTGCCTGAAAATCCTAATAGTTGAGCACCATTAGCTGTCAGATCAAACGAATTTGCCAAAGTAGGTAGTTGCGCTAAAAAGTCATGGAATCGCTGAAAATATATACTTTTAAGATAAGAATGGTGAAAAATAGACTTTATAAAAAAATTAAATTAAATTAAAAAACACTTCGAAAATAAACCCTTTACCAGTCTGTGATTTTCTATGATTACTTGATCTTGAACCAATGGTTAGATTTGAGAGTCATAGTTGGGTCTCGTATCCGAGAATGCAACCATTGTTTCAATTCCAGCATGAAAATCTAGCCAATATAGTGCATCTAAATCACCATCCAAAATGCTTCATTTTAGCTTGGTTGCGTTCTCTCTCTTTCTCTACATAGAAAAGAAAATGAACAATTTTGATAAGGCCATATTCTAGTATATAGTATACATATCAATTATATATAATAACCATGTTTATGAATTACAATTATTATTATTTAAAAAAAAAAAAGAGGATAATAGCTAAAATTCTACCCAATTGTTTATAACCTATCTCACAACTTGCAAAGATGGCAAGAATTTTTTATTGTAACATCACTTTTATGTAGGTCCACTAGAAAAATTCATTTTAGTTTGTACCAATTACAACAGGTCACCTCATAAATTGTGGAAAAATTGTAAAGAATTTTGTCTTGTTCTTAAATTGCATTGCAGCATCATGAGGTAATCTATATATATATATATATATATATAAAACCGAAACTTTTGAAACTCTCACAATTTTCCACATCATCACTATTTTCTTTTTCTTTTTATTTTTGATTCTTTTTATTTTAAGTTTTATATCTTATAACAATAATATTGAAAAACGTATACAAACTTGAAGGCCTATTTAAGGGCTCCATAAAACTTGATGGACAAGAAAATATATTTTAAAATAAGCTCTAATTAATACCTAATCATAATAGGAACCAAATTTGACCTAAAAAAACATTAAAAGAGCCTAAAAACAAGGAAATAAATCACCTAGACCTAAAATAACGTTTTTTGCATAAAAATACCAAAATCTCTTCTCTCCTTAAAACCCTAGCAATTACCATCTCAAAACCCTAAACTCAACTTCACTTTAAGATTAAAAAAATAAGAAGGAGAGAGACTTACGTAAAAAAAAAAAAAAAAAAAAAAAAAAAAAAAAAAAAAAACGTAGGTTTTGTTTTTTTTTATTTGCTTTCATATGTGCCTGAAATTTTCATTATATCTTATTGTTTTATTATGTTTAGAATTGATTTTCTTATAAGTATTTGGGTTAATCTCTATATTTTGATAGTGTTTTTATGGGTTTGGTTTTTAGGTTGAAATTCTAATAATTATTTTATATTGTATATGGCAGATGAAACATCTCTATTTTTTGGAGAAAAATCAAAGCTGCAACCTATGTCTTCCAGCCCAAGGTGTGGTAAATTTTTATATGTTCTTGCTTTATTGAGAATTTTTATTTGGGTTCATGTGATTTTTTGTTTTTTTATTAAAACTTTGATTTTTGGTTGATTAATTATTTGTTTGGATTAATTTCAATTAATTATTTGTTTGGATTCAACGTAAAAAATAATGGAATTAGGTGTTATAAATTTGATAATGTTCCATATTTTGAATTGTTTATATTATTTAGACTCTGGTAGGATTCTCTCTTCTCTCCTTAAAACCCTAGCAATAACCATCTCAAAACCCTAAACTTAACTTCACTTTAAAATTAAAAAAATAAGAAGGAGAGAGACTCAACTAAAAAAAAAAAAAAAACGTAGGTTTTGTCTTTTTTATTTGCTTTCATATGTGCTTGAAATTTTCATTCTATCTTATTGTTTTGTTATGTTTAGAATTTATTTTTTTCTAAGTATTTAGGTTAATCTCTATATTTTGATAGTGTTTTTGTGGGTTTGGTTTTTGGGTTGAAATTTCTAATAATTATTTTATATTGTATACAGCAGATGAAGCATCTCTATTTTTTGGAGAAAAATCAAAACTGCAACCTATGTCTTCCAACCCAATGTGTGGTAAATTTTTATTTAGTATATTATATATGAATTTTTTGAATTTGAAGGGTTTTGTTTGGTTTTGAAGTAGAATTTGGGGATTCTATAAAATTTGGAAGGTTTAAGTTTTGGGGTTTTTGGTATTTGCGTCTTAGTAGGTTGATCTTAATTCTTTACCTTATATGTTTTTTCTTTATTGAGAATTTTTATTTTGGGTTCATGTGATTTTTTGTTTTCTTAATTAAAGTTTTAATTTTTGGTTGATTAATTATTTGTTTGGATTAATTTCAATTAATTATTTGTTTGGATTCAACGTAAAAGATAATGGAATTATGTGTTATAAATTTGATAGTGTTCCATGTTTTGAATTGTTTATATTGTTATTAATATGATTAAATAAGATTTGTTTTTATTTTTGTAGTTTATATCAGTTTTGAGTGTGTGTATATACATAACCTTTGAGAATTTTGCTTTATTAATTTAAGAATTGTAAATTACTTTGTAGGTTTCAGTAACTATATACCTGCAGTGAGACATTGATAATATAAGCATATATATATATGATATTAACATTTTATAAAAATCTTTCTTACAACCCAATAACATTCTATTTTAGACAACACTTCTAAACTAATGAAAAGCATAGAAGTTAAATATTTATTCCCACTGTATTTTATTTAATTATGACAAATCCATTTTTTTTAAAACGCTAACTAGCAAAATGTCTATAATATGCATATTATTAACCCAATTTTCTATTTCTAAATTTCTTAAATTTTATTATATCAATCTTTTTTCCTTTTAAATTCTTGGTGGGCAAATCAATCTCTCACTAATTCTTTTACATTAACGTGATGTTAGTTAATTGTCCTTTTATTTAACTATTCCGTGCATCGCACGGGTTAGCGACTAGTTGGATAGAAAACCGAGAGATTCAAAAAACAGCTTCCGAAAACCATGTTCCAAGTAACTTTTGTTTCGCTATTTTTTTTTTTTTTTTTTTTTTTTTTTTTTTGCATTGGTGCTATATGCCTCCAATTTTTAATTTATTTAATTTTAGTGAGGAACAAAGTAACAAGCAACTCTGAAGTTTGGGTGAAGGGCTCACTTTGGCTAGATGGAGTCCAAGTGAAAAACCAATAATATAGTTGTCATCACAAGGAACAAAACCAAACCCAAAGAACTGCATGGACTTGGGCTCAAACCCATGACTATACTTGAAATCCACATAGCCCCTTATGGAAAATCTCCCTGTGGAAGCCGGTTTCTTGAACCCCAGCCATCACTGAGTTCACTCCACCGCATCCAATCAACACCTTTCATCTACAACAATATTTACTCTAGTAAAGCCTTAGCAATTGGAATGAAAACACTAGGATAATCCTTATCTACTTTTAGACCATTTAAAAGTAATTTATTTTATTGGTAATTATATTTGATTCTTTGGTATAAACCCATCTAACAATCCAAAGAGTGGTGCACTCTTAAATTCTTTTTTGAATGTAAATTCATAAGGCATCTTGTGCATCTAATAGATGTATCATCTCTCACACTATATTTATATGGAACCTCACAAGTTTAAAGTCTACATTATTGTGAATGTGATGATGTAGGTGCCAAATGCATGACATTATTATTGAGTTTCATTGACTTTTTGGCTATAAACCCATCAAACTTAAAAAAAAAAATTAATTTCTAAGTAATTCAGTTTTTGTACATTAAAATTAATTTCTAAATAAAACTTTATTATTATTATTATTATTATTATTATTATTATTATGGGCACTTCATTTAAAATAAAAATAAAAAGAGTACAAGAAATCCAAGAACCCAAAATTGTTTTCTATAAAACCAAAAAAAAAAAAAAAAATTGATGGGAAAAAACATTGTCAATGCTGGCAGGGGAAAGGAACAAATGGCAGAAAAAAAAAATTGGCAGAGGGGGGTAGGAACAAACACATTAGGCAATGGGCTTTTTAGTCCAAAATTTTGGACCCCATTTTCTCTCAATTTTGGGGAGATTGAGTTTTGGTGGGCCCAGAGAGATAACAGCCGAGCCCCACCATTTTTCTCTCCCCCTCCTCCTTCCAACCAAACCAAACACTCATTCCACCCATTTACTCTCCTATTTTCCACTCATCTTTTTCCATCCTTCCTAAAATCATCCCAACCAAACATACCTTAAGCCCATTGTACTTAAGACACAAGATTGTTAGTTATGGCTCTAATACCATGTTCAAATTGAGAATGAATTATATATGTATTGAATTGTGTGTAAAATTAAAGGGCAAGACTTAGGTACAATACTTAGGTGTTGTTCCTTAGGCTCCTCTCTTAAGATTCTACCATGTGTATTTTTTCTCATGGAATAGAAGTGAATTTTTTAGTTAGCAGCCACATGGCTAATTCTTAAGAGGGGAACCTAAAAAACAACACATAAAATACCGTACCTAAGTTTTGTCCAAAATTAAATATACCCAAACAAGTGGAATATTCTTCCTTAAATATCACATCATCAAAATTTATTTTTTATCGGCCTTGGAGGGCATCCTTGTTGCTACTGTTGGTGGTCTGTCAAAGTGGTTTTACTCACTTGCATTCCTCGTACTTTAAGGAAAAAAAAATCCAATGCACCCGAAGCAATTTACTGTGGGTTTGCCCTTCTATTTTTAAAAATCAATCTATTGCGTGATGTCCAAACCATCCATGAGATTATCAGAAATCATTAAACATTAACTAGAGTGTCTTAATTTTACACCCAAAAAAAATAATAATAATAAAAGCCTTACAATACAAAAGGACAGTTAAAAAAAAAAGTTAAGAGTCTTACAATAGAAACCAATATTAACAAGTCTAGAACAGGACAATAACAATGCCCCTACTTGGTTTCAAAACAAATTGGCACCTCTGTCATTAAAGTTGCCAAAGAGGATCTAAATGCATTCCATTAAAAATGAAAGCCTCTAATGCAGGCATCAAGTATTTGTGAGCAGTAGCCAGGATTCAATTGGTTCAATTCCTCATTGGCTTTATCATGACGATTCATCTATTACTCAAAAAATCAAAGTAGTTGTCAACATATAAGAGGGTGATCTACTAATTCCCCATTTCTTTTACACATACAATGCTAATCCAAAATCAAAATCTTCTATTTCTAAAGATTATCAATAGTTAAAAAATTCCCTAAATCTACAATCCAAACAAAAAAAGAAACTCTAGAAGGACCTTAGGCTTCTTAAAGCCTTCCAAGGGAAAGATTGATCTATACTTTTTGTCAGAATCTAATTGTAGAAATGAATTGCAAAACCACTTCCCATAGTTGGTTTTCAACAAATCTTATCGTCTCCAACTCCTCTCAAAGAAACTCTATAAATTCTATCCATGAAATTGTAAAAGGATTCCAATTCCCAATCTTCACTGTATTTTCTAAAATTTAAACCATATAAAAGAACATTTGGAAAATTCATCAAATCACCTTACCTCACCCTTACTCCACGACTAAATTAAAGTATATACTAATACAAATATTGATTTAACACAATAAGTCAATAATACTCAATGTACCAATCTGCATTGAGACAATAAAATAAAACCTTAAACTACCAATATAATATAACAAAGCAAATTCTTTATCAAGCAATAATATTCATAATATAAACCAAATATTTAACACTAATACAAATTACAAATTTCACACTAAATCTGTTTGAGGCGAAGCAAGCACCTTCTTCTACATTTCTCTATGGCAAAGCTCTCTCTTCCAAACTCAAGCTGTCACCACCAACAATTCCATGTCCTGGCTAAATCAACAGAAGCACAATATGTAGGTGAGAAGAACCTTTCATCACTACATTAACCAAGAACGTAACTTTTTTTTTTTTGAAGAAGACGATTGGTGTCAAGTAGATAATTCTATTTCATTCAATTTATCAACGGTAGTGATAAGTTCACAATTACCTTAAGAATTTCAATTCAAATCACTATTTCACTATAAGTTGTGGTAAGCCAAATCCGTTGATACTACTGCATGGTCAGTTTCAATATAACAAGATATAAATATACTTTATTTACCACAATTTACAAGGAAAATCTTCTATTGAAATAAAAATTTTGAAAAGGAAAGTGACATCAATCAACTAATCATATTAAGTAAATAACCCTATTAAACAGAGAGCAAAAATGATGAGGGTGCATCTAAGCCAAAGGGAGACAATGCCTATTAGACAATTGTCCATTTTGTTCAACTCATTAGCTATTCTAAGACTAGTCTTTTGTCTGTCTATGTTATGTTTCGTTTATTGTAAGACTTAAGACTTTTATTCATCATTGTTATTTGTACAAATAATAAAACCCAACAAAGCTTTTTTTTTTTTTTTTCACTCTCTCTTGCATCTACAAATAGGACATAAATACTAACAATGATTAACAATAATGCTAGAGCAACTAAGCCACAATAAAGAATGCCATTTAGTCCATTTTCCTCGATCATGTTAGCTATTACATGATCAATCTTTTATTCATCTATGTAATGTTACCAATCCAAAACCCTTGAAAATTCACACACCATTAACCATATTACCATTCCACAACCATTATATATCGTATAATAACACACACAAAATTATTCACTTCCACATCGTACCAAAATGCATCATTCATACCAATTCTTATTCATTATTCAACAAATCACATAAAAACATAAAACAACAACAAGAAGAAGCCTTAATCCCAAGCCACAATAAAAACATAACCAAAAAAAAAAAAAAAACCAACAACACACCCCTCAATATCATTACCAATAATAAACCATCAAATAATTTTCAATTTTTGAAGTACAAAAACATTTAAAACAATAAATTCACATTATTAGCCAAATTACCATCCCACAACCATTCCATTCAAATAAAACACACAAAATATGCAAACTAATTACACCCACTGAAACACACATGCACAGACATAAACACACAGAGATATATTTAATATGTTGTTATGTTGGGGATATTTGAAAATGTCATCAATAAAATTTTGCATGCATAAGAAGATGGAATGGAGAAATATACCCTTGAAGGAAGTGACCTACACTAATTTGCAGATAATTTTGGTTTCTTCTGCACGGTGCCATTAAATGAACCACCATCCATTCAATAATGTTAATTTTTATTGAACAAAGTGTTACATTTAGACATTTAGAAGGCCACGAGGATGCTGTAAAGAGTTAGGAAACTTATTGTTCAACTTTATGAAAATTTCATATCCCTACCAAGGTATAATTTCATATTACATTCACTAGGAAGTTTATTGTTCAACTTTATGAAAATTTTTGGCAAAAAACCCAATCTTTTTGAGAATGGTGTCAAAATGAGTATTTTGCGTGGAGAATCGGTTCTTTGAATGCTTAAAATTGTGGGTAAATAATGTAAGTGGTTAATAATCAAGGTGTGGGAAACCAGATGGTGGCAATGAACATAGCTAACTTTAAAAAGGCAGGACATTCTCAAGGGCTTCACATTTGGACCTGGTACAGGTCAGTCTAGACTATTAGGAGGGTTAGCATCATAATCTTGTTATAAACAATGACTCAAAAGAGCAATCATCATGGGGGGTGTGATGGAAATTACCTTCCACCCAAGGCGAAATGCCACAGGAATGGGGGTAGCTCACTAGTCATCTCTTCCAAAGCTTGCAAAAGTGGGAACTTTGTGTGCTATTGGACTTCTTTTTTTCCTTCATGAATTCGATGTCACAGTTTTCAAAGCCTATCATATCTATCCCCCAAAAAAATAAAAATAAAAAGATTCCTCAAAAGGAATGGTTTTTTCCTATCATTTGTTGTTACTAAATTCTCATCATCATTTGCATTTGCATTTGCATTTGTATTTGTATTGTACATGTTTTATGTTTAAATTAAGAGATATCTATAACATTGATTTTGTATTTTAGGTTGTTTCAGCCATGTGTTCTTTTGGACAATGGAATTCTAATGCTTTTTCCACAAATAGAATGGAAATGACTAAACAACAGATTTGCTTCTAATTTATGTTATCACTGCATTGCTAGATAGTTCTAACAGATCCTATCCTTGATCAAATTGAGAACTAAACATCAGCCACTAAAGAGATTAAAGAAACAGTAGTGGCAACTGCAACTGTTAAAGAACTTCCTGATATTCCCATGCCTAAGGAAGTCTGAAAGGAGTGGACTTGTGATATATGTTAGTTAACTTTTCTAAGTGAGAAAATTTTAAATTTACACTTTCAAGGAAAGAAACACAAGACTACTGAGGCACTGAGAGCAAAAAACCAGCCAAATATTGTCCCAGCATCAACTATAAAGAAAATTGAGCAACCAATTGAGGAGCCACAAAAGACTGTATCCACCAAAGAATGGAAACAAAGAACTATTACAAATAATGAGGGTGAACAACATGCCCAACTGTAGACACCGTATTTTGTCCACCCTCAATTTGCATGCCGAACCCCAAAAATTTCAAAAGTATTACCTTTTCCCCATGGGGCCGCAGAAACATCTAGATTGACCTAGCACAACCCGTTCAAGCGTCGAAACACTTGAAGTGCCTTTTCAGGTCAAATTGACCAAAATGCCCTTAGTCGAGCTTGAGTTGACCGAAAGTCAAAGTTGGTCAAAATCATCCCAAAATGACATTTTTCATGTTTCTATATCAAACCAGAGCTACTTGGTAATTTTTGTCAACTTTGACCAAGTTTAACCAAGTTTAACCCAAGGTTGACTCTGGGGGGCACTAGAAATCCTAATTTTGATCCAACCGTCAAAACAAGTTGAGACCAGCGCCATTACGAAGATTATAAAATTCCCTTCCAATGACTATTCATGGGTCAAAATCGAAGTTAAAACGATTAAGATATCATCTAGAAAACCATGAAAAACACGTCAGCCTGCTTCCCGAGACCATTAGATTTTCAATTTCTTTAGTGTTATGGAAACTAGACATCTAGAGCTTTCCAGAGACATCAAGATTAGCTCAATATGAGTCCAAGAAGGCCTTCAAATATGCGTCTGAAGTTGAACTGGGAAAAGGCTAGAATTGCTGACATTAGTAAGGTGGCCGACGGCCCTTCAAGGTTCGCCAAAAGCCGAAGGGTCATTTTTTCGTTATAAATGACCTTAGACCCCTCATTTTGCAAAAAAAGATGATTCTAGGTAGTTTAGGCAAATTCAATCTCTCTCCTCTCTCTAATTTCTCTCCCAAACACCTCCAAACACATCAAAACACCCTCAAACACCTTAGATTCTCATCATTTCTCTTCAATCTTCAAGGTAGTGTTCTTGCACCTAATCTTCCTCTCCTTGGTTCCATACCTTAGATTTGAGGTTTAGGGGTGTGGATGTAGCTTTTTAGCTACAATCCACACCCCTTTCTCTTTATAAGCTTTTCTTAGCTTTACTTTGCTTTATAATATGTTTTATAGCTTTCCCAGCATGTCTACTTGATTTTTGCCATGATTTATCGCTTTGATGTTGTTGGCCTAGCCTTCTTTGGCTAGAATATGTCTAAATTTAATGTTTGTGCTTAGATCCACATGATTTTAGGCTCCTTGCCATGTTTATGCTTGGATCTGCATGCCTATGTGCTTAGATCTATGTTCTTATGCTTAGATCTATGCGCTTATGTGCTCATGCTTGTGTGCTTAGATCTATGTTGGTTGCTATGCCATGTGCAACTTTAACCCTTTTTGCCCCTTGATATCTCTCTTTCTTGCTTTTTAGCCCTTCCGGTAGAGGGTAGGTCTGGATCCTGTGGTCTAGGCTTACATCTATGCACCTAGGCCTATATTAAAGGGTTTGGATTATTTCCTTTGCATGTCTAAGTTTGCTTGCTTGCTTCTGTGCTTTATCTCCATGTTAGCCTCTCTAGATCTAGGCTTTGCCATGTTTTGTGCCCTCCGTGGGCTTGTGATTGTGTGGTTACATCTGTCCCTCCTAGAGTTTGTTTGGATGTAACCAATTGTGAGATACACCCTCGTGGTGTCAATGTGCTTGATATTGTAGACACCACATTTTGTACCCTTTACGACTCGAACCCTCGTTCCCCAATGATGCTCAAACTCTAAGGCCCAAGACCAGTTTAGAGCCCAATCAGATATTAAATTGATTTGAGGAGTGTTAAAATGAAAAGTATAACCTTTTAAATGAGCAAAAATCTATTTTTGGAAATAAAATGACCAAAGTGGCCCTCGGCCTACGTACGTGAGTCGCGACCTGCGTATGTGAGCCAAAGCAGGCACACACAAGCACATTCCTGCGTATGCAGCTAGGATTTCAAAAGCATAAGAAATACAAGTTTTCTGCAATAATGCTGAGGTTTGGAACGAATCTCACATTGTCTAGGAGCCGTTCCAAACCCCATTTTTTCCACTATATAAAGCCTAACATGGAACATTTTCAAAACACACAGAAATCCCACGGGAAAAACCTAAGATTCACTAGAAAATAGTGAATCAAAAGGGAGTTTTTCATAAAACACCCTTAAGTCATTTTTATTCGATTGGGACATTTTCTGGCCCCAATCCTTTGAGTTTAAGATTTCTAATCACTATTTTATTGAATTATGATAGATTTGACTGAAGAGAACGGTCAAAAATCAAGCCTAGAAGCTTTTGCTTTAAAGTATCCTTTTAAACTTTTCCTTTTTTTTTTCTGCCTTTAATCTTTTTTTTAATCTGTTTTTGTTGTTTAGTTTATGTTTACACATATTTGTTTAGGTTAGTTCTAGGTTTTCTTTATGTCTTTAAGCATATTAGGCTGATAAGATCCTGAAAGGAATTAACTGAATTCGAGGACAGTCAACGTCCAAGAATTAGAGAGAAAAGAGAGATAACGAGAAGAGAAAAAGGAAAGCAATAAGGAAATGACTTTCTTCATATATGAAACAATACAGTTCAGGTTCTTTATATACTGAATTACTTGTACTAACTAATATCCTAATGTTTGATTACAATGCACTAATCATTGATTAACCGTAAATGAATAACCAACAGTACACCTCAAGACAGCCAAGACCAACAGTAGCAATCACGCATCCTCAGTGCACTTCAAGACCACACTTCTGTCACGTGCCTCTATTTATTCAGCATTGTATCAATACTTCCCTCCTCAAAGCACCTTGCCCACAAGGTGAGGAAATTTCTGCTGAAGCTGATATAAATCTTCCCAAGTAGCATCATCCTCAATACAGCCTTGCCATTTGATTAAAACCTGAGTAATGGTCCTGCTTCTCAGCTGAATGGACTTGCTCTTTAAGACTGCCTCAGGTTCAAGCACCGGAATGCCTTCAGGTGAGACAGTGGGCAATTGAGAAATAGGAGTGATCTGCTGTCCTATTTTAGCCTTAAGACAGGAGACATGGAAGACAGGATGGATTAAGGACTCAGCTGGTAAGGCAAGCTTGTAAGCTACTTCTCCAACCTTGTGCAGCACTTGGAAAGGCCCATAAAACTTTGGAGAAAGCTTACCAAGAGCAGTAGGCTTCAAGGACCTCTGCCTGTAAGGTTGCAATTTCAAATACACCCAATCACCCTCTGAAAAACTCCTCTCTACCCGATGCTTATCAGCTTGAATCTTCATTCTCTCTTGAGCCAATAACAAGTTTTGTTTAAGTAAGGATATGACCTGCTGCCTTTTTTGCAAATGATCATCAACAGCTTCTACCAAAGTGGTGCCAGGAATGTAATCTAATAGCCTAGGAGAGGGATAGCCATATAATGCTTCAAAGGGAGTCATCTTGGTTGAGGAATGGAAGTTGGTGTTAAACCAGAACTCAGCCAAGGGCAGCCACTCTACCCAGGCAGTAGGTTTAGATGCTGCAAAGGCTCTCAAATACTGCTCTAGGCTTCTATTGACCACTTCCGTTTGGCCATCTGTTTGAGGATGGTAAGCTGATGACATAGCTAAGTCTACCCCTTGAATCTTCATCAATTCCTTCCAAAAATAGGAAGTAAAGATGGGATCTCTGTCACTCACTACAGTAGCAGGCATACCATGAAGTCTAAACACAAATTGCATATACACAGAAGCAACCTTTGATGCCGTGTAAGGATGAGCTAATGCAATGAAGTGAACATACTTAGTCAACCTATCCACCACTACAAGTATTACGGACTTCAATTGAGATTTAGGCAGTCCCTCAATGAAATCCATACTCACAGATAACCATGGCTTGGAAGGAATAGGTAGGGGTTGGAGTAAACCAGCTAGTTTACAATTCTCATGCTTAACCCTTTGACACACATCACACTCCTTGATATATTGTTTTAAGTCCTTCTTCATACCAGGCCAATAAAAATCTTGTTTGACCCTACGTAAAGTCTTCACATATCCTGAATGACCACCCAAGGGCCCATTGTGAATGTGGTGCAAAATGGATGACTTTAGAGGACTAGTAGAACCCAAATAGATATTGCCTTTAAAGAACAACAATCCATCCATTAAAGAAAAACCTTTAGGTGGATTACCACTCTCCTTAATTGTAGCCAAGATAGCTTGGATGGCCGAATCTGTCTCATAACTTGCCTTCAGTTCAGCCACCCATGTTGGAGTAGGAAATGAAATTATATATAAGGTACCAGATACAGATGGGGATGCAGCAACAGCCTTGTCCACGCCTTCATCAGTTTGATCAGCACCCCTCAAATTAAACACAGCAGTACCTTCAAGCATATTTTGACAGTTTTGAATCTCATGCTCAGACCCCTCTCCTTTTCTAGACAAGCCGTCTGCCACTACATTCTCAGAACCCTTCTTGTACTCAACCACAAATGCATATCCCAGCAATTTGGACAGCCATTTCTGTTGAAGTGGAGTACCAATCCTTTGATGCAGCAAATACTTGAGACTTTGTTGATCTGTTTTGATGACAAAAGGTCTTCCCACAAGATAAGGCCTCCATTTTTTTACTGCAGAAATTAAGGCAAGAAATTCTTTTTCATAAGTAGACATTGCTAGAGCACTACCCTTAAGGACTTGACTGTGAAAGGCAATAGGGTGATGCTCCTGCATTAAAACAGCACCAATGCCACTACCAGAGGCGTCACATTCCACTGTGAAGGTCTTAGTAAAATCAGGTAAGGCCAAAACAGGTGGGTTGGAAATAGCTAATTTCAACTGATTAAAGGCTGCTTCAGCTTCTGCACCCCAAGAAAAAGAATTCTTCCTCAAAAGGGCAGTCAATGGAGCTGCAATATGACCATAACCCTTGACAAATTTTCTGTAATAACCAGTTAAGCCCAGAAACCCTCTCAATGACTTCACATCCTTAGGCATAGGCCATTCTTGCATAGCTAAGATTTTCTTTGGGTCAGTTTTTACACCTTCCCCAGAAATGATATGACCTAAGTATTCCACTTCCAAGCAAGCAAACATGCATTTAGACAACTTAGCATACAATTGGTTTGCAGCCAACACTCCTAAAACAATTCTGAGATGTTCAAGATGGTCAGGCATGTTTCTGCTATAAACCAGAATATCATCAAAGAAAACCAATATAAACTTCCTAAGGAAGGGCTTGAAAACTTGGTTCATTAAGGATTGAAAGGTGGAAGGGGCATTTGTCAACCCAAAGGGCATGACAAGGAACTCATAGTGCCCTTCATGAGTTCTAAAAGCTGTTTTTGGAATATCTTCCTTCCTCATCCTGATTTGGTGGTAACCGGACCTCAAGTCTAACTTAGAAAAAATGCAAGCTCCATGTAATTCATCCAAAAGTTCATCTATAACAGGGATAGGGTATTTATCTTTAATAGTGGCTTGGTTTAATGCCCTATAGTCTATACACATACGCCATGATCCATCAGATTTTCTAACCAACAGAACAGGTGATGCAAAGGGACTTTGACTATTCTGAATAAAACCTACTTCCAACAATTCCTTCACAATTTTCTCAATTTCATTTATCTGGTAATACGGATACCTGTATGGTCTTTGACAAATAGGTTGAGTGCCTTCCTTAAGGTTGATTTGGTGTTCATGTCCTCTCACTGGTGGTAGGTCCACTGGAGTAGTAAATACACCTTGAAACTCCTGTAACAAAGCTGTAACTTCAGGAGAAAAAGTAGACTGCCCTTCAGTTGTGCTGCCAGTGGTAATCTGTAAAATTAAACCCTTCCTGGTGGGTTCTTTGAAGAACTGATCCTCATTTTGCACTTCAAAACCCCCTGAAGTATTAAGGCCCTGTAACAACACCTGTTTACCTCCGTAGATGAACCCCATTGACAGATTCTTGAAATCCCAATTAATGATTCCCAAAGTGCTGAGCCACTGAGTGCCAAAACCAAATCACAACCTCCTAAAGGTAGCACATGTAATTGAACTAAGAAATCCTCTCCTTGTAAACACACTGGAACATCCTTGCACAAGCCTTGGGTCTTAATAACCTCACCATTTGCAACCTTAACCTCAAGAATTTGAGATTTATCCACATGGATATGGAGGACAGAAATTACAACTGCATCAATGAAATTATGTGTGCTACCAGAATCTACCAGGATTACTAATGAGACAGAATTAACCTTACCCTTGACTCTCATGGTTCCTGGGTTAGGACTACCAACCAGGGCATATAAGGTGATTTCTGGTTCTGCCTCCTCATCCTGTCTTCTCTCCATGCACCCTCCATTGATCAACTCCACAACCGAATCATTGCAGCTAGAATCTGAAATCATTTCCACCCCTTCTAGTAAGAACAGAGTAGCTTGCTTGCATTTATGCCCGGGTGCCCATTTTTCATCACAATTATAACAAAGTCCTCTCTTCTTCCTTTCTTCCATTTGAGCAGCAGTGATCTTCTTAACAGGAATCTTGGTGGTCCTGTTTTCAAATGGGGCAGCACCAATCAATGAAGGTCTAGGCACACCAAGCAGTGAAGGTTTAGCTTGTTCATGGTTTCCCTTATAACTTCTCTTACAACCCAATAAGTATTCTTCTTGGATTTTAGCCAATCCAAATGCTGCAATGAGAGAAGAAGGATTCAACATTCGAACCGGTAACCTCACTTCATCCTTTAACCCACTCAAGAAACAGCTCAGTTTATGCTGTGGAGACAAACCCTTAATCCGATTAGCCAAAGCTTCAAATTCACCTTTGTAAGAAGCCACAGTTGTCGTCTGTCTCAACCTAGTTAAAGCCTCCATTGGATCATCATAAGCTGTAGACCCAAACCTGATTAACATTGCTTGAACCAAGGCCTCCCACGTAGCAAGTACACCAGCATCTTCTCCTTCTTGAAACCAAACCAGGGCTTCTCCGTCCATATGAAAAGAGGCCATCATCAATTTCTCTGATTCTGGAATTCTATAATATTTGAAGTACTGATTCGCCTTGTAGATCCAAGAAGTTGGTTCCTCACCACAAAATCTAGGAAAATCCAATTTCATGGGTCTGGAAAATCCTGAAACAGATTGTTGATAGTTGCGATCTCCAAGATTGTGCGAATTCTCTTCAGCCGCATTCAACTTCTGTAAAATTGTAGCTAATTGTTGACTCATTTCATTCAAGGTACGAGTATGGATGCTAGTAATTGTGTGAATTTCTTGGATATCCTTGTTGTGATGATCCGTAGTAGCTTTTAATGAAGCTAGGGTTTCGTTGAGAATTGCAGTAGATCGAGTTTCAGCCATGGCAGCCTTTATAATCGCAGGATAAACCTGCTCTGATACCAATTGATAAGATCCTGAAAGGAATTAACTGAATTCGAGGACAGTCAACCTCCAAGAATTAGAGAGAAAAGAGAGATAACGAGAAGGGAAAAAGGAAAGCAATAAGGAAATGACTTTCTTCATATATGAAACAATACAGTTCAGGTTCTTTATATACTGAATTACTTGTACTAACTAATATCCTAATGTTTGATTACAATGCACTAATCATTGATTAACCGTAAATGAATAACCAACAGTACACCTCAAGACAGCCAAGACCAACAGTAGCAATCACGCATCCTCAGTGCACTTCAAGACCACACTTCTGTCACGTGCCTTTATATATTCAGCATTGTATCATAGGCTACTAGATTTTACGTTTTATATTTTGTTTGGCTTCTGTTCTATTTTTGTGTAAATTAGGTTTTCTGGGTAAAGATTTGCGTACGCATGATCTAGCCTACACACGCAGGCTGAACTCATGCGTATGCAGACCCATTCTAGCGTGCGTGATGCCGTTATCCAGAAACCCTAATTTTTGTTTGTTTTGTTTCTGCACTCACATGTGTTTTCTGTGTAGCCTCCTTTTCATATGTTTCAAACCCCATAACTATTTGTTTACCTTTTAACATGTTTGTTTGTTATCACATGTGTAGATTAGGGTTTCGATTAGGGTTTCTTATTGTTAATGCCATTCATTCACATGTTCATGCATTGATACCATTGGTGCTGTGCTACTGAGAGATAAGTAAAGGATAAGCCATGCATTAGCAATGTTCATGCATTGCATTAGGGTTTCACCTTAATGATATGATAGAACATGCTTAGATGTATGATTAGGGTTTTTTAACATGTTTTTGCTTGCTGCCTTGTTATAGATGCATGATAGGTTTTCACATGTTAGATGAATGCTAGGGTTTTCTTTTGTGCCTTGGCTCCCTTTTGTTTTAGATTGATAAGCATGTGTGTTTTGGGATGAAGGATACCATGATTGTGTGCATAGATGTATGTTAGTGTGTGTATATGTGTTTTGGGATGAAAGATACCATGATTGTATGCATAGATGTATGTGCGTGTGTGTGTGTGTGAGTATAGATGCAAGTGTTGAGAATGCTTTTAATGAGGTTAAGGTATAAGACACAATGATGGGAGACCAACCTTAGGGTTGGGCGATCTTGGGTACCTAACTCCTTCCTAAGAGCGTACGTAAACTCCGAACCCAAACTCTGGTAGTAAGATCAAAGGTCCTTCCTCGAAAAGACACTATATTCATGGTTCTTAGACCATATAACTAGGTGGTGATTCCATATGTTGTGTCCACAGATATACACCCTTCTCCGCTCCGTGCAATGTTGAAATGCTTGCCTTGTGCCACCCGTTTGGCTTTCTTTGCTTCATTGCATTTTTGCATGCTTGCCTACATGTTCATGCATGAGTCTGTGTGTCATCCATACTCCAATCCAATGGAACTACGGATACTCGATCCAAACCTACATTTGTCCTCCTATGACACTCTCTTTTATTTTATAGCATGTTTGTTTGCCCCTTCTTGTGCTTCACATGTTTGTTTGCCCCTGTTTGGCATCTTTTGCTAACTTGTCTCTTAGCATGCTTTTCTTCTATTTGTTCTTTTGCTTGTCTACTAGTTTGTTTCCTTGTTTGTTGCATGTACACACACGGAGCGAGGACGCTTAGAGCGAGGGCACGACCTCCTAGGCGCAAGCAAAAAGGGCAAGGATGCAAGCCCACAAAGGGCAATGTTCAATAGATTAGGGGGCCTAGCAAGTCTAAAGCGGTCTTCTCTTTCTCTCTCTTTAAGCCTCTTCTCAAGAGCATGTATTAGGGTCCCCCTCCATGTACCCCCTTTATTTTCCTACTCCTTGCTTGGGCTGCGTTCCCTAGGTATGGCAATGTCTATTTTACATTTCCTATACCTTGCTGGGTCATACCCTTGGAACGTTGGCAATGCCTGGTTTACTTTCTTGCTCTGTATGATAGCATTGTACATGATGTATGTATATCTATATCTGCTTATGCATGGATGATTGTGCACTTTGTATGATGGACACTTGTGGCTACGTGAGTGACCTTCTCTAGTCATAAGAGCTCTTGACCTTATAGTGTGGGTATGTGCTCAAGGCGATTGCCGTAGGTGCATATTAATTCTATATTGTGTGCACGATCATCGCGGTGTGATTGTTTTGATTCATGTCACCAAGTGACATTGGTTTCCCCGTGTATGCGACACACATCAACATGCTTGATGCTTTGAAAGGCTTCGACTCGTCACAATACGAGCATATTGATACGCGTAGTATACACAGACGTGAAATTCTGGCGGTGCACCATAGTGCACCAAACACGAAACTCTGCCAAATTTTCACCATGAAAATGGGGCATCCCCATTGTCGTATTCTCATGTCGAAAGTTTGGTGAGGATAGCATTTGGTGTGCTATGATGCATTTGAAGCGAAGCACTGTCGGATTTCTGCCACGAAAATAAGGCGAAATGCTACCGGATTTTCGCCGTGGAAATTTGACGACGACTTCAAACACACTAGGAAAGCATCAATCAAGACCACACCCATTCCAAAATCAAACCTCTAAGCCGTCACATTTAAAGCCCTGAAAGCTAATGTCAATAGCTTGTTTTCAATTGCCAACATCTAAAAATTATGATTTTACCAAAACAAATGACTGTCTTTAGACAAGCATTGTGGGGTGCCTAACACCTTCCCCACACGTAACCAAACTTCCAAACTGAAGAATCAAGATTTTTTACCCATCCACATTAGATTAGGAAAAACGACATTTTTCTTAGCTTAGGATTGGTAATAAAATCAAATAAAGTCAAGTGACCAATCACACCTTAAAAAAAACCCAATGGTTGGTGGCGACTTCACTTATCCTTGGTAATATCCTTAAAATCGACTCAAATTCCAGTCACACACCTGAGGTACGACACACACCTCCTCCTCCGCATGTTAGTGTGCAAGCCGTCGCCACGATAGGTGGTCGAGCAGCTACGAGCTGTCGACACCAGCCAGTGAGTGTCTCAGCTTCACCTGGTAAAAAATTTGATCAGCCCTCAAAAGAGGAGCATGAAAAAAGAGTTTCAATGTCAAACAGTGCACTAGAACAGAAGAATGAAGCTGTTAGTGAGGAAGGTTATAGGAGCAACATCTGTAATACAAACTGCACTCGAGAGAATGACTTGGCTTCTCACTATAATGGGAGAAAACACAAGGCTCAAATTCGATTACACAAGAAATTTGTTGAGATTGGACAGGTCTGACCAATGTTTTTGGTTCTTATCACACTCAAAGGAACCGTTGTGCTTGCTGCAGTAAATATGAATATGAAAATGTTTGGCTGAAAATTACTGTGTTTGTTTTACTCTTGAATTTTAGCTGATTGCATTCGCTGAAGTTGATAAACTTTTTGGTTTGGATAATGTTAATATTAGCATATTTAGAACCCGACACCAATACTAGATTGTGAAATCTAGTGCAATAGAATCTTGCTGTGAATTATCTAAAATGTCTAGCCCCTTCATATGATGTACCTCGGTAATTTTTGTGATTGTGGCAGAAAGCACCCTTGCAGTTTCCTTAGAAATATGAACTTTGTAGGTATTGCTCCCTTTTCTTGAGAGTTTTGAGAGCATTGAAAAGATAACAATAATCACGGTGTTACAATCGCCAAATTACTATGGGAAAGGTTTTTTATTCACGATACTAAAATTCCTTATTTGCATGGATATTGCATTATGACAAACTCAATAAGTGAGACAGATCCTTTTATGCTATGAAAGTACTGTGGAGGTTGCCAATGCCGATGCTAGAAAATCTTTTAATTGTAGTGCTTGATCTTCACTCACTCCCTCTCCTAAAATTTTAGAGTCAACAATTTTACTAATCGGATCATTTTGAATGTGAGATTCCCATTTTCAATTATTGACCAGAATTTTGTTCCCGTCTTGCATTGTCAGGCTTCTTCCCAGTCAAGAAAACAAGTAGAAGCACATCAAAGCTAAGACAATATCACGGATGGCAAAAGACAAAAGTTCATCTTCCAGGACTGTCCCTTTAAACTCCTTGACGATAATTGGGCAATTATCTAAAAACCCCATTTACATAGTATAAGCTACATCATCATCAATGAGACGATCAAGCTCATCAAATTTAATGGTTTAAATTTTACCATGTCAGCATTTCACTAACAATAATTTTAATTGCTTTGTTTGCAGCATTATTTTATTATTTTAAAAGTATTATTAGTAGAATGTTATCATGACAGAATCTAAACTATTAAATCATAAAAAAAATAATTAAGATTTAAGAAAATCAATTGGTAGAATACCCTAAAAAATCTAGAAGATCTGAACCCGTATCATACCAGAGAAGTAATTTACTTTACTGAATAGCGTGAAGTGGATTGAAGTAGTTTGTTGTTGTTGCTCTCAGGATCTCATCAGCAGAGAAATGGCAAATGGGATGCCATTTACCATTACAAGAAGCAATCATATCCTCTAGTAAGATGCCTCCATTTTTTTAAAAATGATCTCTCTTTCCTCCATTCTCAAACATAGAAGGCCACCTTAAACTCTTTCTTGTTAGAGCCGGAATACAATATAGATAAAGCACAAAAGCAAGTTCATTTAGAACTGAATAATGAGAAGAAAGTGATCAAATGGGACGCCCTGCCCTGATCTGTCAAGCAACAGTCTGATTCTCTTAAAAGAAAAATTATTCACTTCCACAAGCATTCTATATATATAGATGTTATTGAATCTGTCTAGCTGGGTTAGTTTTGGCATAGTACAATTCCTGATTACGTAAATTTCTTATTTCCACACTACATCAGCTGCATAAAACACTAGGTTCATTTTTCTTTCTTTTTTTATTGCTCTTGGGTGTTAATATGCATAGTGTATTCTTAATCTCATTTATTAGCTATTTGTTGCACAAACAAAGGCCATAAAATTGGAAAATATTATTTTTCTACCACATTATAAACTAGCAGAAGACAAGACAGGATTTTGATCTCCAAATTTAGAAAACCATTCAAGCTCCTCCTTATCTAGGGTACAAGGTTTAAATTATGTTTCTGATGATAAATCCTCCCTCTCATTTAAAGAAAGGGTGAGGCAACCACCAAAGCAGTTGACTAATCCTTTCAAGAAAAGAAAAAAAAAGCAGTTGACTAATCATATGTTAGTGTGTGCTTGGTCAAACTTTGATAAACTATCTTCCTTACTCTTGGTATGAACTTTTTAAAGATATGTAGTACAAGAGATTTAAGAGAAATCCAAAACAACCAGGAAGAAGAAACACCAAGAACTTCAGACAGCCAAATATTCCTGGATGTGCACAAAATCATATGTGAAGCAGCGCAGGAAATTAGTTAAAGTTAGCAAACAGGATTTGAAATGCATTAATTGTGTGCTGAACCCATGTACTGTAGTGGAGAATTTCAATGGTAGGATTGCAATGCTCATATTTAATTCCTCTGGATATCTAACCTTATTTCTGTATCAAGAACCTCAAAGCTCTCTGAGTCCTTGTAGATTAGAGATGGCCACAGCATAATTTGTATGGCAAAGGGAATACATTTACATAAACAAAAGATTAAAAAAAAATGAACTTCATCAATCAAGTGTAAACTGAATGAACAAACTCTAAACATATTATGATTTCAAGAGTGTACAAAATTTCATTGCCTCAAAACCATCTTATGGACCTCTTTTGAGGGCTCAATGAATGGTACTTCGATGACCTGTTGTTGATGAAGATAATTCTCTACCTCTCTCAAGAAACGCAGATTGATTTTGGCTTACAAGCAAGGAGAACCTACTGCTACCTGGGTTTCAGAATTCATTTCTACATCTGGAAGACTGTGAATTGGACTCTTTGTATCTCTAAATGACCAAGGTTTATGAATTACTATTATGGGACTAGCAATGGGACAAGGAAGTGCCATTTGAGAGCTCATTTGCGTATCTCATTCAGCTTAATTATATTAAAATCAAGTTTACCTACATATCTATACTAAAATAAATTTATTTATGCTATAGCTATGACTTGAATCTTTATTCTCTTTTGATGGACTCAACAACTACAGACACTACACCAGAATTCCAAAATGTAACGAATAACATAAAATTTGAATATCATGTGACACAATAGCGCTCGCGTTAACTAAACAACATCGAATTCCAAATATTATAATCCTAATAATTCAACAATTCCTTTCTATTTATCCCAATTTTTTTAAACTACATAATCTGCACCTGGCATTCAATCACCATCACAAGCTTATAATAATCACAAACAAATTGTTGTTTGATTTAATAAAAACTCCAGATAATTCCTTGCTCTTCAAAAAATATTCCTTGTTACTTCTCGTCTACTGTTAACAAGTTTACCAGTTCAAGTCCCTCGATTGAAGGCAGTAGGTGGATCAAAGAAGTCTCTCTTGTTCGTGTTCAAGATGCATCATCACAATGATATAAGCTGGTCAGGAGGAATGAGATAAAGGAAGAAAATGTACAGATCAATGCAATATTAAACCCAAGCACTTTGAATTACAACAGATGCAATAAGGAATGAGCTCAACGTTCCCATGCAGAAAAACAAAGAAGTCTCATTGTTCCTCTGAAAGATGCATAATCTCAATCATGAGTTTTTTTTTTTTTTTTTTTTTTTTTTTTTTTTTTTTTTAAGTAAACAATAATACTTGTTAGATTACACACGAAAATAGTAACGCTTCAAGTAGAAAAATCATATATAGCATCTCTTTTATTTTTAGTATCATTTTGTACTATTCACACAATAGAAGAATAAATGAAACGAAGAGAAAAAACAATAAATATTTTAACAACCAAAAGAAACAATAGTAAAGAAGAGATACAAATGAGAAGTAACACACACACACAAAATTATTCACTTCCACATTGTACCAAAATGCATCATTCATCCCAATTCTTATTCATTATTCAACAATCGCATAAAAACATAAAACAAGAAGAAGAAGAAGCCTTAATCCCAAACCACAATAAAAACATAGCAAAAAAATAAACCAACAACACACCCCTCAATATTGTAACCAATAATAAAACAAATAATTTTCAATCTTTAAAAGTACAAAAACATTTAAAAACAAAAAATTCACATCATTAGCCAAATTACCATCCCACAACCATTTCATTCACATTATTAGCGAAATTACCACCCCACAAGGACCACAACCATTCCGTTCACATAAACACACACAACACAGAGATATATTTAATATGTTGGGGATATTTGACAATGTCATCAATAAAATTGTGCATGCATAAGAAGATGGAATGGAGAAATATGCCCTTGAAGGAAGTGACCCACACTAATCTGCACATAACTTTGGTTTCCTTTGCATGGTGCCATTAAAGGCACCACCATCCTTGCAATAATGTTAATTTTTTATCAAACAAAGTGTTACATTTAGACATTTAGAAGGGCCATGAGGATGTTGTAAAGAGCCAGGAAACTTACAGCAACACAGCATTACAGAAATCTATGTTGTGATCTAGACGATATTTCTAGATTGAAACAACTAAAATATGCAGCTTCCTGAAACTGAGCAGGTTCTCCTTGAAATCCTCTGATTTTGGAGAAAAATCAATTACAATAGAATAGAGATACCAGTCATGCTTCACTTCAGATATCAACGTTCCATATAACCACAAATGACGGATGTAGGATTGAAATAGAAGGCAAAATTTGGTACCCGCCTAAGTGGATAGGAGTTGGATCATTTATATAACCTAGAGTTTCTTTCATCGCAATAATTCTTCTCTCAATGTTGATAGAACCCTTGAACCACTCATTTTTATATAGATTAGACGCGTGTACAACCAAAAACACATCATCTTCTTATAGCGAAACCCAGTAGAGAATATCATCAGCATCAACTACAGCTCTTTCATTAACCGTTATTAGAAAGAACTTGACCCACACCCTTTCTATCTACATTGTGGGTCTTCAATAACGCTTAATGAAAGAGCTGTAGTAGGTGCGGATGATACTCTCTACTGAGTTTTGCTCAAAGAGGATAATGTGTTTTTGGTTGTCCATGCATACAATTTATATAAAAATGGGTGGTTCAAGGGCTCTAACAACATTGAAAGAAGAATTATTCTGATGAAAGAAACTCTAGGTTATATAAATGATCCAACTCCTATCCACTTAGGCGGTACCAAATTTTGCTTTCTATTTCAATCCTACATCCATCATCTGTGGTTATATGGAATGTTGATATCTAAAGTGAAGCATGACTGGTATCTCTATTATATTGTATTTGATTTTTCTCCAAAATCAGAGGATTTCAAGGAGGACTTGCTCAGTTTCAAGAAGCTGCATATTTTAGTCGTTTCAATCTAGAAATATCGTCTAGATCACAACGTAGATTTCTATAATGTCGTGTTGCCGTAAGTTTTCTAGCTCTTTACAACATCCTCATGGCCCTTCTAAATGTCTAAATGTAACACTTTGTTTGATAAAAAATTAACATTATTGCAAGGATGGCGGTGCCTTTAACGGCACCATGCAAAGGAAACCAAAGTTATGTGCAGATTAGTGTGGGTCACTTCCTTCAAGGGCATATTTCTACATTCCATCTTCTTATGCATGCACAATTTTATTGATGACATTGTCAAATATCCCCAACATAACAACGTATTAAATATATCTGTGTTGTGTGTTTATGTGAATGGAATGGTTGTGGTCCTTGTGAGATGGTAATTTGGCGAATAATGTGAATATTTTGCTAATAATGTGAATGAAATAGTTGTGGGATGGTAATTTGGCGAATAATGTGAATTTTTTGTTTTTAAATGTTCCTCCACACCTGTTTCCTATCCTTTTTGCCAATCACTATCCTTTTTGCCAATCACGGCTGATTTTTTCATTAATATTCATAGTCTTTCTTCTACAAAAGTACAAATCTTTAATGTAAACATTTTGCTTTTGCTGTGTTTTGGTTGAAGTTGAACAAACAAAACTTGCCTCACATAAAAAAATGAATAATGATCCACTATCTTGGATTCCCGTTAAGACCAAAATTGAAACATTGCATGAATTCCGGAGTGTGAGCCCTAGCTATGACACTAATACCTCAACATTGGTACAACCTCAAGTCATCATTAAAAATCATGAAATGGTAACAGTGTTATCTTTTGAAGTGTTTTTTTTTATAAATTTTTTTTCCATTCTTATGCCAAATTTTTTTACTAGAAATTCTGTGAGTTCTTCTAACAACTACCCAATTTGGAGAAAGATCGGTATCATGGGAGAATTTTTATGAAAGAAGTGTTGATCGATGATGGTCAACTATTAGGATTTCCAGGCATTCTTCGAAAAATCTTCATGAGTTAAGCTAAAAAAATAATTAGAAAACACGAGAATTTTTTTTATGTAGAGTAAAAAAAAAATTTTCTTTCTTATGCTAAATTTTTTTTTTTTTCAAAAATTCCGTGAGTTTTTAGAAACTACCCAATTTGGAGGCGGATAGGTATCATGGAAAGAATATTTATGGAAAAAGTACTAATGATAATCAACTATTAGGATTTTCAAGCATTCTTTGAAAAATCTTCATGAGTTTAGTTTTTAAAAAAATAATAGGAAAACATAATATAAACTTTTTTACAGGTGATTTATTAAATAAAGTAAGAATCTCTATTAGTTTAAATTCAACTGTTCCATTTGATGCATATACATCCTACAATGATAATGATGTAAACATAAGAAGTAAATCAAACAATTTGATGTGTAAAACATAAAAACGTTTGTCCCTCTGTACATTATCATTATTGAAGGATGTATATGTATGAAATGAAACAGCTGCATTGAAATTTATGAAGATTCTTACCTTATTTAATAAATTATAGTGAAAAAATTTATCTTGTATTTTCCAATTACTTTCTAAGCTAAACTAATGAAAATTTTTCCAAAAATGCATGAAAATCTTAATAGTTGATTATCATCAACACTTCTTTCATAAAAATTCCCCATGATACCATAACGTCTCCAAATTGGGTAGTTGCGGTAAGAACTAGGAGAATTTTTCAAAAAATAAATAATTTTAGCATAAAAATTGGAAAAGAAGACTTTATTAAAAAATATACTTTGAAATATAACACTATAACCCTTCCATAATTTTCTACGATGACTTGATGTTGGACCAATGTCGAGGTGGTCAAGCTAGAGTTCACACTCAAGAATTCATGCAATGTTTTAATTCATTATTCATTTTCTATGCAAGCAAGTTTTGTTGGTTTAACTTCAACCAACACAAAAAGCAAAACATTTGAACATCTATTTATAATGGTAAAAAAATTTCATAATTACCTTTTTGCCCTTGGTGAAATACAAAATGGTCTGAGAAGGGTATTATGTCTTTTCATAATATATGTTTTAATTACATGTTTGCAATTAAAGATTTGCATTGTTAAAAAAAATTGGGAATATTTTGTAGACAAACTTCTTATATCTATACTAAAATGAGATTGGAGAAAATCTCAAATCTGTAGGTAAAGATAAAATGAAGCTTTAAGCCTTTGACTGGAATTAGATGTCGAGGAAGAACTTGTTTTTAGAGAGAGATGATTAGAGGAGATGTCTCTTACCGTGTGAAATCTGGACTGTGGAGGAAAGGAAACTAGGAAAATAAAAAGAATTTCAAACTTTGAATTGATCTGATTTCTGCTAGATTTAAGGGGAACCAAAAAAATAAAAATAAAGAATAAAGTAGCAAACGTGTGGGGCTGGGAGTAGGAAAGTGGATTGATACGTCAATGTCTTGTCTTAGTAATTGACATTGGGTTTAGTTATAGTTTTTTTTTTAAATTTTCTTGAATAAATAAATAGCTAAATGTTAAACTTAAACTTAAACTATTAAACTAGTATTATTTATAAAAATATAAATATAAAACGTAAATAGCAAACCATTCTTTGTCAACAATTACTAATAACTAGAAAAAGAAGGCATTATGAGAAAAATATATAAGCTATGAAAATTCAAAATTCGCATAAAATTATTTAAATATTTAAATTATATTAATTATGATATCATTGGTTTGACCATCATTCCGACCCCAATCAGACTAGAGAACCAATAACTAGTCTCTTTTCACTCAACAAGACGTGTAGTGCAAAATGCAAGAAGTGTGTGTATCATGGTTTTGAAACCCGGACCATTTATCGAACCGTAAAAAAAAGAGATTCAAAGTTTTTGAGGTAGGACCGAGGTTCAACCAAAGTCGAACCGTGATGACGTCATACTTAATTTAATAATTATTTAAAATATAAATTAATATATTAAATTAGTATAAATATAAAATTTGACTAAAATAAACCAAATAAATATAAAGACCATCTTTTAAATGTATTTTTCATATCACAACTTCTATTATAGTGTTCAAAAATCAACGCAATATTATCAATTGTTAAACATAAAAATAATAATAATAAAAGAAAACTTATTTATTTACAATATACTAACAAGGTAAGATTAACATTGTAGATTAAATAAATGCATACAACATTATACACTCATTATAAATATATACAATGTTTTAAGCATTTTTTAATCTACAATTACATTGATAGTACAAAAGCAATAACTAAATTAAAATATACGAAATTACAAATTGGTGGGAATTGATGGGTTCGAACTCTGTAGTATGTGCCATTCAAATAAAAAAAAAGTTTTAAGAAAATTACAAACCAAAATGAAAGGCAGAGACGTAGCAACAAACTTTTCGCAAGGGAAAGGGTAGTGTCTGTCAATACATAGACTGTAGTGCTAGACAACTCATTGAAAAAGATAAAATCTTGGCCTTTGGGTACTAGTGACTGGCGACAGAAGAAGAAAGAAGAAGGAAGATGCAAAAGAGGAAGAACAAGGAAAACGCAGATGAAGAAAAGGTTTGTGGTTTTCATCTCATTGTACGTGGATTTTCCGATTTAGTGTGTTTTGGGACTGCAATTTCAACTTTGGGGTTGATAAGGCACAGAAATGGCACAAACAGCTCAGTTTCACCGGAGAAGAACCGAAGTTTTTTTTTTATTTTTTTATTTTTTTTTAAGCTTTAGCCTGATCCATGAGACCCAGTCACAGAACCCGGACGGTTTGACCTCGGTTCGCATGGTTCGCTGAATTTTTTGTGTAGAGCGGGTTTGGGGTTAAAAGAACCGTCCAGATAGGAGATTTCCGGTTAACCGGGTCGGACCGTATGGTCCGGTCCAGATTTCAAAACCATGGTGTGTAGACAACAATAGGATGAGGCGTGTGCAAACTTCCTTGATTATATTCATTTTTATGAGTCGCCACCAACCATCAGAATTTTAAGATGTGATTGGTCATCTAAGTCTAATCAATTTTATTTCCTAAATTAACTAAGAAAACCCTAGGGTTCCTAAGCTAACATAGAAAATAAAAGAAAATGTATCGAACCAGAAGACATGGATCCAAATGTTTAGTTACATGTGAGGAAGGTGTAGTCACCACACAACACATATCCAAAAAGATAGTATCTCTTTTCAAATTAAAACTCACCCCTAGGCCCTAGGGTTCCTAAACTAACATAGAAAATAAAAGAAAATGTATCTAACCAGAAGACATGGATCCAAATGTTCGGTTACGTGTGGGGACGGTGTTAGTCACCACACAACGCATATCCAAAAAGATAGTACCTCTTTTCAAATTAAAACTCACCCCTAGGCCCTAGGGTTCCTAAACTAACATAGAAAATAAAAGAAAATGTATCTAACCAGAAGACATGGATCCAAAAATTCAGTTACGTGTGGGGAGGGTGTTAGTCACATCACAATGCATATCCAAAAAGATAGTGCCTCTTTTCAAATTAAAACTCACCGTTTAAAGAATAACAAAAATACTTGGCATTTGATTTTAAGAAGTTCTGGGTCAAAATGTAATTTAGAAAAGTTTGGGGTGATTTGGAATTTGAAAAAGGTTGGGGTCAAAAACGTAATTTTGGAAAGTTTTGGAATGGAAGGGCAATTTTGGATTGGATCTTATGAGCGGATTTCGCAGAGTGAGCTGTTGCTTTTATTTCAACAAAGTGTGGGCTTGTCTTATAATGGTCGAGATTGGGTTGGCATAGACACACACGGGTTGGGCTAAGAAATTTGTTTGGGGTCAAAGGTTACAAATGGTTTTAGTGACTGTAAGTTGGCAGGATTTTAGAACTGGGTAGGGCCCTAATCAAATGGGTCACCCCTAAAATGAAAAACGTCTTTCGATCTTAATCTCATCTCTTCTCCAAATCCTAAACCCGATCTGACCCACATAGCCGCCACCAAGCACCACCAGCGATCTCAACGGTACCACCACCACCGGTGGTTTCCGTCCTCTCTATTTTTCTAAACTTATTTTCTTTTATTTCTCTGCTCAAAGCTCCCTCATTTTTTTCTTGTCCGTGGGTTTGTAAATTGAAAAATGTGATTTTTTATTTGGGTTTAATTGTGGAGATTTGAAAAGAAGGGATTTTTGGGATTGGTTGTTTGGCCGTAGGTTTGGTGTTTGGTTGTTTCTGTGGGGATTTTCTGATGTGGGTTTGGGGTCTGTTATAGCGGTGTGTTTGATTGGATGCATTGGGTGTGTGTGTCAGAACATGAACCTGTGTATTTGTGTGTGTCTTGTGTTATGTGTGTATGCTTTTATGAACAAAATGATGTGTACATGTGCTTTGTTCTAGCGTAGCTGTGTGTACAAATCCAAGCATGCCTAATGTAAACACAACGAAAGCTCATATCACCAGAAACTAGGCACATACGCAAGAATTCAGAAATCACAAGATAAATAAATTTTGGCATAAACAAGGTAGCATTTTTTGAAATATTAGAAAGGAGATAGATACTACCATTTTCAGTTAGTAGGTGCTGTTTTGCTTTTCCATTTTTTCTTGTTTCTAAGCTCTGTGCTCTGTTGATAGCTGAAAAAGGAACAAACCTTAGTTTAGATTTCAAACGAGAAATAGAAAAGAAACAAAAGAAAGTAAGAACAATGTGGGGAAATGTTATTGGATTTTCTGTGCTTCTTTCTCTTTTCTTTATTGACTGATTCTCTGCTCTGCTTCTTTCTTTAGTTTGCTTCTATGCCTTGCTACTTGCTTTGCTGTTGTTGAGGGTGAATGGGAAAAATAGCTGCTTTTGCTGGGTTTCTTGGCTCAATAAGAAAGAGGAAGAAGCTTTATATGTTTTTTGCCCTATTTGTTTGGGTTATTTTCTGGGTTCTTAGGCTTTATTCTTGGGTTTTCTATTGGCTTAGAGCAGTGGCAGTTTCAGGTTGCTGTTACTGTTATTGTTGAGTGAGTGGCAAAAAGGAAAGGCCTCTTTCTTTCTTTTTTTGGCTTGACGATGAAAAGGAGGGTGCTTTTTGTGTTTTTGGGTTGGGGAAAAAGGTTGTCTTTTGAGGGTTTTTGTGTTCTGTTTTTGAAAGATTGCAGTGAGGTTTGGCTGGGATTTTTTTGGGAGTTTTGAGGGTTTGCAGTGAGATTGTAGTTGTACATGGGAAAAGGGAGGGTTTTTCTAGTGATTGTGGCTGATTTCCGTGGGGTTTGGGACTGTTTCTGGAGTTTTAGAGAGTGGGATGGCTACTGTTGGGGCTGGCTATGTGTTGGTGCGGAAAAGGAGGCACCTTTTCAAGGGAGTTTTGGGATTTGGGTTGTGTAGGGAAGTGGGAGGTCTTGGCTACCGTTGGGAGGAGGAAAACAAAAAAAGGGGAGAGCTCTGTTCCAGCAGTGGGAATGGGGAATGATTTTTGGGTTTATGCCTCTGGGGCTGACGACGATGAAAATGAATGAAAAAATAATAATTTTAGAAAGTTTTTTCTTACTTTCTTCGTGAGTTTTATAGGAGGAATGGACTGTTTGAAAATTTAGTGTGAGAGATTAAAATGGGTTGAATAATCACTAATTTTTCTTTACTAACTTAAAACTTCAAATTTTTATTTTCTTAAAATTGAAAGTGGGTGCGAACGCAATTAGATTAAATGAATTTTTTACCAAAACACTTAAATACCTCTATATATTTGGTTTTTTATTTGAAAATAAGGGTCTAATAATAATATTGTTATAAAATAATTTTATTTATTTCTCATTGTATTACTTTCAAACAAAATTATTTACATTTCATTCATTTTCATTCCTTTATTTTAAAACATTTAAACAAAATTACTTAATTTCATTCTATTTTTTTTTTCATTCTTAAATACATTCATTTATGATTATTTATTTCTTTTTTATTTCATTTTCTTATTAACTCCGAAATGAAACCATAAGGTTCTAGGATAGGGTAGGTGGCTATGAATAGAAGTGGATAAGAATGTGATGTGTCACCATTTGAGGTCATTAAGAATTTTCTAGCAACTGGGACAAACCTTAATTCACTTGTGCATCGAATTAGAACTTGGACTACAGTAAACTAAAGGAACTGAACTTTTCTTCTCAAAAAAAGAAAAAGAAAAAGAAAAAGGGAGCTGTACTTTAAATCAACAATTATGAATAAAACTTGACATGTTCATTATTTAAAAGAAATTATCTTGACCTCTTATTAAATTACATGTATGTTCTAAATAAAAATAAAGGGACCAAATTTGACAAAATAAATGGGCTGAATAAAAATAGTACACATAATTTATGCTCAAACATAATGGCATGTTCAAATAAAGAGACCCAAACAGTATAATTTAATACCAATTTTTCATGGAGATTACACTAAAATCTTAGATCGTGCTCCGTAGGACATTACTTACTTTTTCCACAATTAAAATGCAACACGGATGATTTCATTCTATTGGTGATATCCCATTCAAACCCAGTCTAATTTTCGCCCACGACCGATCAAATTACATGGAATTTCAGGATTTTAAATATAACATCAAAATTAATCTAATCACATGGTTAGATTTCAAGAACAGAAATGGGATTTAACCATTGAAATCGTGAATTCTTTTAATTTTAGGGCTAAAACATTTATAGAAATTTAGAGTCAGACAAGATACGGTATTAACAGTCTACTTAACTAATAAAATCCTTGAACATCATTAGCTTTACTTTTTTTTTTCTTGAATGACTAACTTTATAACAATAATTTATTACAACATGATAACAATACACACACACACGTAACAAACCTTATGTATTTCCTAATTATTAAATTATATAAAGTTATATTATATTTATATTAAACATGCACACAATTACACACAAATAACATTATAACTAACAAAAAAAAATAGCATACACAATCAGTATCAAACACACACATATAATATAAATTTATAATAAAGGGAGACGCTCACAACTCACAAATACTCACTCTTTACTCTTAGAGTCGGAGATACAATAGATATTTAGATAGAAAAGAGAGATGAGAGTAAATTCATGAGAGAGAGAGGGAGAGTGATCTGTCATTTATGTTATTGTTCGGTGTTGGGATGAGCTATTATGTGTTATTGTTTGATTTTAGATTGAACTGATATGTGATCGGGGTGTGCAAGATTTAGGTCAAGGGGTGCAAAAATATTTTTTTAGAGGTAAATTAAATTAGTAAAAATTATTTTATATGTATAATTTTTTTTTTCAAGTCAAGGGGTTCATTTGAAATCCCAAAGCACAAGTGGAGCCGCCCCTGACAAATGCGCTTAGGAAAATTTTGTTAATAAATCATGTTAAGAAAATTTTAACACCACTTTTATTGAAAATATAAAAAGCTGTAAAAAAAATTAGTTGTTTTATCATTTTCCCATGAAAATATTTCTAAAAATAGTTTTTAAAATAATATCCATAGCACATCCATTAAGATTTCCTAATAAAAAATAGTGTCTTGGCAAGATGAAAAAAGTCAATAATCATAAAGAGGATATCATAGGTAAAATTGAGTGCTTCAAGTTGAAATATAACTGGAAAAAAAAAATGGATTTTTATTCTCTCAAGTAGATTTGGAATTCGAATCTCACCTAAACCAAAAATCAATTGGTATATTGGTGTCTTAAATTGAAACAAACACCGTATGTTGAAATATAACCCCCCACCCCCTCCCAAAAAAAAAAGAAAGAGAAAGGTGCATAAACATTCGTAGAAAGATGTATAAACATTAATTTGGGCATTTTTATTTAAATATTATTAATTTAACATGCATATAATATATGAAAATGTTAATTTCATCATTCTCACCTTTTTTTTTTTGTTTTACTGAAAAAGGTAGAATTAATATATTAAAAAAACAAAAGTACAAAAGTATAAGAAATAGGGTCTTGAGCCACAAACAGGCCTATCCGCCTAGGCTACAGGACAAGAAGCAGACTAAACCACTGCCACATACAGAAGGCATGACTAAAGAAATGAATAAGAAATTGAAAGATGCTGAGGCAGACCAAAAAATTGACTAAAGCAAAGAATAAAAAATTAAAAAACTGCCTTAGACTAAATCATGTCCTCCGGTTGGCCATCAACGTTTGATACTCATTCTTACCTTTTGATATGCAAGATTACCATCTATGTTTTTTAATGTATTTTTTTTTTCGCCACTTTTCAATTGATAATATTGCTAGTTTAGTTACTCTTCTTGTAATATAATCAATTGCAATTAGAAATTTATCAATTTTATTTGGAAAAACTTTTATTTTTACAAAAAAATTGTAACCTGTATTGTTAATAAAATTTTATATTATATAAATTTTAAAAGGATTGAGTTGAATCAAAAATGTTCAGTATGTAAATTTTAGGGACCATCACTGTATTTTTGGTCGTTTATCTCTGTTAAACAATTTAGGATTTGAAATGAGTTAGATTTCTATTATCTCATAATTGTGGGGGCATTCTTGAAGTGAGAGAGCTAACCTTTTAAAAGAAAAAAAAGTTTGGAATATAAAATTTTGGGGGTCTATTTCCAATGGGAGCCCTAGGCAATGGTCTACGTGACCATGCCCAAAGGTTGCCCTTAAGCTCAACTGGTTAGCATTTTTTGGTATTTTCAATAGTAAAATTTGGAGTTTAAATCCCCCATTTTAACTATTAAATTTAAATAAATAAATAAAGTAGATTTGGAAAAAAAAAAAAAAGGGGGTAATTACACTAAACCCACCTGTGGTTTGGCCCGAAATCATTTTGCCTACCCATGGTTTAGAAAGTGTCATTTTACCCACTTGAAGTATGTTCCGTTTGTTTTTCGTAACCCACATCTATTAAAATCAAGGGTAATTAAGTATTTTTGCTTAAATTTTATGTCTCTCTCCTCCCAAAACAAAAAATAGCACAAAAATGCAAGTGAAACAAGATCAAAAGGGAGGGTTTTGTGAAAATTAATAGAAGAACTACATCGGCAACAGCCAAGAACTAGTGTCTTTCTACAAAGAAATTACATCCAATATTGAAAGATTGTTATGGTTTTCCAAACATAAAGTGATGTCGCAAGATATCAATGGTGGTTGCTTGTACTCTTTGCTTAGAGAGTTCGAGATCCCAATGGAAGATCATGTTACTATGGTACAACAAGTTGCTGGATTGGCCGGGACATCAAGGATGCCCATTGTTGTGGACATAATATACGTGGAGTTAATGGAAATAGAGGTGCCTATTATTGAGGCCTTGGAGAATATTAGGTTTCAGCCAAGTTCAAACTTGATTCAAGAATGTAGCATCTGCTTGGAAGAGTTTCAGATAGGTTTCGAAGTCACTAGCATGCCGTGTTCACATGTTTATCATGGAAAATGTATCGGCAAGTGGTTGCAGATACCAGGTTAGCTTGTTTCGAGTAAGTGGCCTTATGGAGCACTGTAAAGCTTTCCATTTGTTTCGAGTAAGTGGCCTGAGATAGGTCATAGTGTATTGTTCGGTTATTTGTGTAGGTTGATCTGGGTTTTATTTTTTTGGGTATGTTCTTCATGTTCAAGATTTATGTGAATTGAGAGAGAGACCAGTACCACTTTTTGATCTTGTTTCTCTTTCATTTTTGTGTGATTTTTTGTTTTGGGAGGAAAGAGACATAAAATTTGAGCAAAAATAACTATTTATCCCTGATTTTAACAAAGGTGGGTTACGGAAAACAAACGGAACATACCTCAAGTGGGTAAAGTGACACTTTTTAAATCATGGATAGGCAAAGTGATTTCAGGCCAAACCACAGGTGGGCTTAATGTAATTACCAAAAAAAAAACACAAAAAGGACTAGAGTTGGAAGAAAAATGCTTGAGTCAATCCAAGAATTTTTTGACCCAAAGTAAAAATAGATTGATTGTACCCAACCCATTTTTTTAAAAATTTATTTTTCCATGTACCAATTTGTACAGTATACTATATTCATCCTTATACCAATTTTTAAAGTTATTTTTCCATATTCCATATTAATCTATAATGAAACACAGGCTTAAATTGTTTTACACTTTTATTTTACCTTCAATCATTTTACACCTCACTCTAGCCACCCGAAGAGAGAGAGAGAGAGAGAGAAGCTCCAACCAAAACACCGTCTGACTATTTGCCGGATTATACATATTATTCGATAGCCATTTTACATGCAAACCAAACATTGGAAACCATTTTCCAATGTATTTTCCAAAACACAACCAAACAACTGACATTGTCCGGCTATTTGCTAGATTATACATATTTTCCAATAACCATTTTATGTGCAAACCAAACATTAGAAACCATTTTCGGTCATATTTTCCAAAACACAACCAAACAATTGAAAATATTTTCCTTTCCAAATACTTTTTCACCTGAAAAAATTGTACACTTGAAAAACATTTTACATGGAGCTAGACATAAAATTTGATAGTTGACTTCATGTATGTGGTACAGTTGTACATGTACCCACCACAATCGCAAATAACACCAATTGGTGGTATTAAATTTAAATTTGTCTAATATTTTGGTCATTAAGCAAAAGAATTATAGGTAATTTTGGTATTGAGAATCCAAAAAGTGCAGTGCGCAAAAAGTTGATTTGGGTTAAAATTTCAGTGTTTTTAAAAAAGTTGTGTTGTAGGAGGTGGTCTATCATATCAGATGTACGAGTCCACTCTAATAGCCATGAGTTCTAAATCATATTTTAGCATGTCGTACCAACACACAAGTTCTCTATACCAACCAGTTCTCTTAGAGCATTCGCATTGGTAAATGTCATCCTATCCTATTTTACAATCTCAAAAAGCTATTTTATCAATTATGCCATACCATTTTACAATACACCCAACATCCCAACACTCTATTTTTTTCCCATTTTATTTAAATATTCTTTTTTATTCCTTTTTTTTTTTTTTTTTACTATTTCTCTTTTTCTCTTCCTTTTCCTTTCTTTCTCCCTCAACCTCTAGCAACGGCCACAACTAAACAAACAATCACCACCATGGCACCATCATGCCCACCACGCCACCACTACCCACTGCCCAACAAAATCCTACTGGAACCAAAAACCCAAAATAAAACCCACCAAGTACCCACTAAAAACCCAACAAACCCATAGCAACCCAACCAACCAATCCAAACACCAATCACAGCCACGGTAAGAATTAAAGGACAAAATCACCAAACCCACCAAAAGCCGTCCACCAAACCCAAAAACCGGCCACCATGCCAACACCACTAAACCCACCAAATGCCGATCTCCACGTCGGTCTCCACATCGATCTCCATCGCACTAACCTCCAGCCACCACGCCGATCTTAGCCGCGCCACCACTTGACCCATGGCATCCAAACCCACCTCCTGCTTCACGCCTCCAAACCCACCACATGACCCACGGCATCCAAACCACCATCTGACCCACCATCAAACCCATGAGCTCCATCACATCAAACCCGTCTACCACCACATCAAACCCATCTACCACCACATGACCCACGGCATCCAAACCCACCATCAAACCCTTGATTCAAGGGAAAATAGAGAGGAAAAAAAAAAGGAAGAGAGGGACGAGAGAGGGGGAGGGATTGAATGAGGGAATCAGAACTGAAAAAAAAAAAAAAAAAAAAAAAAAAAAAAAAAAAAAAAAAAAAAAAAAAGAAAAAAAAAGAAAGATAAGAGTGATTGGTGAGAGAGAGAGGAGTTAGATAAAGCAAACAATAAAAATGAATAAAATATTAATATTTTCCTTATACAATTGAGTTACAGTGTGATTTTACATTTAGAATCGCACTATAGCACAATTGCAAATTTTTTTTGCAATAATTGGCTTTTACAAGTCCGGATGCTGTGGGATTTTGAGTTTTTATGCTAAATTTTTCCTACATATGGCATATGTCATTCCCAATGTAAATGCTCTTAGTAGCTCATTGGTTTGATACTTATAACGACTATCAGATCATAGGCAAAAATAATCTATACGTGCGTTTGGTATGAATTTTTTTTGCTAACTTATTTTTACTACTATACATGGGTTTCATTACACTTTTTGGTACTATTCATGGGTTCTACTGTACTATTTCAGTTAACTTTTACCTTTATCTACAGTACTGTTGATGCTCATTTCGGAAAGCCCAGCAAAAGGAAGAAGCCCAACAACATGGGTAGAAATAAATTAGTGATTAGATAGAAAAGTGTTGAGGTTCAAAAAATCACAGCCCAAGGCCCAAAGAAATAACACATTGGGCTAACCCCATGAAATAAAACTAGAGAAATAAAAGAGTTGGAATCCAAAGACCCATGAAGGAACAGGCTTTAAAACCCATAAAGTAAAGGAAAAGCCCAGCCGGCCAAGATTAATAAGCCAAAAGAAGCCCAACAGGAAGAACTGGGCCGGGATCCTAGAGACTGCCAGGGGCCCGGGATCCCTGGGACGCATAACACAGCCTAAAATAGGATTGAAATGGCTCAAATGAAAGTACCAAAGAGCACAAAGAATAAAGGACAAATAGGTCCCTCTCAAGTGCCCAGTGATACAATAAGGAATCATAAGGTATAAAGCAACCATTCATGAACAAAGGAGCAATACCTCAAGGAAACCAAAATGAGAAACTATAAGTGGAAGTGACTGAAAGGAAACTTTCAACCCAATAGTAAAAGATTCCAACTACTTGGAAAAAATGACAAGAAAAGAGGGCAGCCAAAAGCTGAAAGGGTAAAGAAGGCCAACAGCTAAGGTCAGCAACCTGAGGAGATCTCGGAATAGAAAGTCAGCAAGAGGCTTTCAGCTTGGCAGCACCAAAAGAAGAAAGTTATGAGGAAGAAGGAAAGGACCAACCTTCTGGGTAACTGACACGGCATGAGCTCTAGTACCCAGGGAGGGGCAAAAGAGAGAAATCATTGGTACCCTGGAGCCTTAGAGCCACACTATAAAAGGAAGAAGCAACCAACGTTGAAAGGGGGAATATCATAACAGAGTCATTGAGAGAACTCTGTAAAATTCAAGAAAAACAGAGGAACATCTCCCGATATCCCAAAAATAGCCACTATAGCACATACTCGAATTCAAAATGATTCAAACTTTACAAGTCTTAGAGGCTTGGATAGCCATCAAAGTCTGTAATTTTTGAGCTTATTTGAATCTTGTATCACGTCTTAGTGAGCACACTGTAACCAAAATTAAGGAAAATTAATAAAATTCCTTTCATTAGTCCAAGGATTCCTAACCACTGTTTTGTGTATTTCCTAATCATTTTGCATTCCTTTGCTGTTTTCGTTGTCATTCAATACAGATATTCTCGCTTGTTAGTTTATTTGTGTTGTAGGAAACTTACCCTATGCACCACTTAGTTCTTAAACAGCCCCTTAGCTGCAGTGAACCAAGCCCAGTCCACCAAACCACAATTATTTGGCCCAGGATCCTTGGGCCTGTGTGCTGAAGAAAAAGGCACTCTCACAAAAAATCATTAAGCCCAAGTGGCAGAAATAATGGATCATAAGGCCATAAAATAAGCAAATAGGGTTTAAGGAAGCAAACGGGCCTAAAGGAACCCGGAAAGAGAAAAGTAGCAAACCCATGGGCAAAATGTGATGTAGAAAAGTGAGAATAGGTCACAGCAGGCCTGAAGTAATGCAAGTAAAGAAAGTAAGGGGTTGATAGAAAGTCCGTGAGCCCCAAGAATGAAGGATAAAGTAACTAGGCTAAGGAAGCCCAAAAGAGTTAGAAAAAGCCCATGAGAACGCAGAATTAGAAAGGGCCGAGGATACCCAAGGAAAGTAAATGGGCCAAGGATGCCCAAGAGGAAATAAATGGGACACATGAGCTCGCAAGCAATGTAACAAAAAGCCCAATGACCATACTGAGTCATTGAGAAAAGAATAAGCAGCAAGCCCAAAGAAGCCTAGCAGGCTTGGGTCAAATAATATCACAACAGGAATGACAGAATAATGCAGCAGGAAATGCAAAACTGCAGAAAAGAGCAAAAGAATGGGCTGAAAGAAGAAAAGCCCATAATCAAGCAAAGCCCAACCCCTAAAGGGAGTAGGCCTTAAAGAATGGGAAGTCAGGAAATAGCTCACACTATAAAAAGCCAATGATGGGTGGCAAAATGTGCAAAGGAGTCTCCAGACCACGGCGAATGCAGCAAGCAGATTTTGGACATACACAGAAGTGAAGCACGCGCAAGGCCTAAACATCACCAGCCTATAATCAACCAATACAGGAAGTGATGAGGTCATGGGTCAGAGGTAAGATGGTATGGTCTAGTGGTGGGGAGAGAGGGAAAATCTATTCTAGGGTTCCTGTTCAGGCTCTTTTGGAGGAAATGTCCTACTGGGGTGACATACCACCTAAAAGAAGTAAGGATGAGTTGAAACCACTAGGTGTATGCCACGAGGGATGGGAAAAGAGAGAGCACCTACACCGTAGCAAGTAAGAGTGTCACAGTAAACAAACAAACAAAATAGTCTTCTTTATCTGGTGGCACAGCCAGCACAGATAAGTGGTGGTGGCTAGGCGACTGACAAACCAGTGGTGGTCAATAAGGACACCCAGACTAGACAAAAGTAGTTAAAGGCTAAAATAGTAAAATCCGATCACGGAAGGCATTAAATAAAGGACCCTTGCCATGCATAGGAAAAGGGGGACAACAATAGGAACCTCCACGAGAGAATCACAACATAAAGCAAACTCTGAGAAAAGAAGAGAGAAAAAGGAAAAGGAATTAGAAATAACGAAAGAAAATAGAGAGCATAGAACGGCAAGCATGCACCAATAGGTTGATTCCCTCTCTCCCTTTAAAGCCCATGCTCTCTGTCAAAGGCAAAATATTCTTCTGGGCACAAGTCATTTAGGCCCGTTCCCTCAAAGCAATTAATTTCTTCCTAAGGAGATTATTCACATTCAGGAAATGGTTCCCTTCCTAACTCCGACCCTGTGACATAACTTGGCACGGCAAACTGACATTCCCTTTTTTGATTCAATAAACTCATTACTGTCTCTTTCCCATTTATTTCTGCTTCATGAACAGGGCATTTCTTGTCACTGCCCTTTCTTCATTTCTGTCTTAGTAGCAAACGCGTTTCTTTTGTTATCTTTATGATATCTATCTGCCATAACTTTCCTATAGCAGCTTTGCCTATCATGGGCATATGATCAAAGTTTTGGCAAAATAGACATAGTTTGTGCACAAGTCGGACCAAGGTGGGTTACAATTAGACTGGTCCCAACTCCCTAATCCAGAACACTTAGGCTTAGTACGGCAGGAGGCAGCCCAGCCCAACATCACAAAAAGGCCCATCACAAGTACTTTCAATAAAAAGTTTTCAGTTTTAGCAAAATAAGCTGATCCCAAACAAAGTGTTTGTTTGACGTCAACTTATAAGCTCAAATTTTAGCTTTTATGTAGGGGTGTCAATGTTCGACCCAACCCGTGAACATAACACGAACCCGATACGGGTTTTTTCGGGTTAAGGTTGGGCCTTAATGGGTATGAGTCATAAACAGTTTGACCCGAAAGCAACACGATAAGAAACATGTCATAAGCGGGTCAACTCGCGTAACCCGCAATAGACACGTTTAACACGTTAATTTATTTGTGTCAATCCGAAATGACCCACTTAACACAACCTGTTTAACTTGTATAACAAATAAATATTTATTTTATTTTAGATTTGTCAAATACTTTTTATATCCAACATATATTTTAAATTTAAAAAGAAAAGTGAGTAATTACAAAAATTTACAAGGGATATAATTGAAAATTGAATCATTACAAATCCTAGAACTACTAATACTTTTTTTTTTTTGGGCATAGAACTTGCACAAATGAAATTGAATGAGCTTGTGAAAGATATTATGAATTTAGACATCAACAAAAAATCTATGGATGATAATCGCGGTCATAGTCAGGATGAGTCTACTGTTTGCTCAAATTCTTTTAATATTGATACTTAGCATTTGGTGAGTTCTAAAGATATTATATTTTTGTCGAACTATGTTATTTTAATTTTGTTAAACTTTGTTATTTTGAATTTGGGTTGAAGTGTAAGCACTTCTTTTGGAGTGTAAATAACTTATTTCTAGATTAATGTTATATTTTTGTTGAACTATATTATTTTGAATGTGGGTTGAAGAGTTGAAGTGTATGCATTGCTTTTTGAGATGTAAAAAAAATTATTTCTAGATAGATGTTATATTTAATATTATGCAGGTTGAAATGGATTGTGTTACATTCGTGTCAACCCAACACGACTTGTTTATTAAGCGTGTCAAATGGGTTGGGTCAGGTCAACCCGCCTTATTAACAGGTCGAGTTAGGATTGAAAGATCATGACACGATTATTAAATGGGTCAGGTTAGGGTTGAGCCATTTAGTTGAATACCCCTATCTCAACACGACACGAACTCGACACGCTAACTCGAATGGACACCCCTACTTTTATGTACAAATTTTTAAAATTTTAATTTTTTCTACATTTTTTTTTTTGTTTTTATTTTCAAGATATAAATATATTTTAGCATACTTTTAACCCAAAAAAAAAAAATATTCCAAATAAACACTAATAGTGCGTTTGGCTCAAAATTAAAAAGCCGACTTATTTTATTATTTAACTTATTTTTGCTAAGCTTATTGCTAGTTAAATATGACTGAGTACTGAATAATTCCTAAAAGAATGCATCGATTATAATGGTGTTGAAGTTCTTTATTTTTTATTGAAGACAGCAATATGGGTTTAAGTTGGTACTTGCTCTGCTTTACCTCACATGGGCTGGAGAACCTTTTCAAACTTTGTTACAGCACAGTTTGTCTTTTTGTTACAGCGCAGTCTGAACAAACTGGCAGAACTAAGGAGCTTGCTAGAACATTTATATGCAGATGTTGATTGAAAAGGGCTTGGGTTAGGGCTAGAGGGTTAGGAATTGGGGCAGGGACTGGATTCATTGAAAAAAAAAAATAAAAAGCCCCAAATGTAATAAAAAAAATTGCAAAAAAGTAAAATAAAAAAGTGTTGCAACGTACAAACCATCTCCACCTGGACGAAAATTGTTCGGAAAGAAAGCAAATTAGCAATGAGTTATGAGTATGTATAAGATAACCTCGAGTCCTCCTAGTTAGTAATTTGGATTTTCTCTTTGTATAAAGCATTGATGGCAGTGGCACGAGGGCAATCAATTTCCGAACCTCTTAATTGAAGCTCAATTTGGTAACGGTATTTAAACAATAAAAATTGTAGTTTAAATACTACAATAAGTATTTTTACACACTTTTTTACGTACATGTATTTTCATAAAATTTAATCGACGTTAGTAAAAATTTCTCACCAAACTGGCCTAAATGTACGTGATTCACAACATAATTCAAGACCTACAACAATACGCAAATATTAGACTATATAAGCCTTTATTTTAGGCATTTGTAACGAGGTATATATGCAGGGTGGTGGGTGCCTAGCAACACAGTTAATAAGTCTACCAATAAAAAATGACAACCTTTCGAAAGCATGGGTGAAAGACATGACTTCGTGTGACATTCTGACTTGTGATTGAAGAAGTTATATATAAAAAAGGGTCAATTTCACAAACCTACCCTGAGGTTTGTGATAATACCAATTAGGTCTATAACATTTTAAAACCTACTAATTTAGTCCTAAAAGACAATTTTGTCCCTAACTTTCTTTCTCTTTCTCTAATCTGTCTCTGTTTCTTTCCCCTTCTCTCTTCTCTTTCTCTATCTCTCAGATCTCTCTCTCAAAACCCATCGCCCAATAGCCACTAGAAAAGCCACTGACCACCACACTAATATCACCCACACCCATGTGATGTTACTGTTCATGTGCAGGAAAAAAAAAAAAAAAAGTGAAACGCGAACGCAGGAAACGCTGAACCCAAACACATACTTTTTGTCTTTTGATTTTTGAAACCTACATCTTCACTTTAATTTTCTCTTATCAAATGAAAAGGATTTATGGTCGTAAATGTGAAAAAAACCCTTTACATCTAAAAAGAAACGGGTTTAAGTTAATAACCGCAAATTCATCATTTTATCAGGGGCGCCGTTATGTTCAAGCCATGAACCCCCTGACTTGTCATTTTTTTTATTTTTTTATTTTATATATATATATATATATATAAATTTTTAACTTTTATTTTGACCCCCTAAATAAAAATTTGAACACCTTGACCGTAAATTTTATTTAAACCCAACTAAAATAAATCTGAATATGCTCATCTTAATGCTATCACAATATTTATATGGCAAGTTGTAACTGGTTTTTATTTGAACTCATAATTAACATCACTTTTTACCTACCATTAACAACTTGCCACCTAAATTTTGTTATTAAATTTTTGTGAAAGTATTGTGTATTGAATATTATTAAAAAAAAGTTTCATTTTTGCTCCTTGGTTAAATATATATATATATATATATTCTCTGCAAGACTTTGACTTACTTTACTATTGACAGCAAAATGAAACTTTTTTTCATGCACTTTTTTTCTCCATAAGCAGAAAATTACACTACTATTACAACCAATATATCTCTATCTACATTTGTGATTCTTTCCCATTATCTTTATCTCTCTTTCTCTCTTTTGTATTTTCTTAGTTTTTCTCTTTATTTGATCAAATTGTTTGATAAATAATCTATAGATTTTCAAGTCCAAGAAGTTTTTTAGTGCTTGCTTAAATTCCATGAGAGCGATCACATGTATGATTAAAAAATCATACATGATTCTAAAAAAAAAAGACCATACCCTTCAAAAGCAAAAACTTATATTAGTTACTATTTTTTTTCTTTGTTTTACATTACTCTTGGTTCTCTACTCTTAGGTGTGTTAGTATTATTCTTTATCATATATTTTTATTTAATTGATAATACAAATAAATATAATAAGTTATTATTAGTTTGAAAAAAATGTATGATTAATTATTTAATTATATTTGTTGCCTTACTGATCTTTAAACAATTATATACTAAATTGTATTTAGAATACTATTTTAGATTATTATATATAATATGGAAGTTGTATGTAAAGAAAAACAAAATATCATTTTATTTTTTATTTACTCCCATAACAAATTTTTTGCTCTATTGTTTTTTTTTTTTTAGAAAGATTTTTTGCTCTATTGTTGTTGAACCTCCTAGAAAATTTTTTTGGAGTAGCTACTGCATTTTATCTGCAGAAAAATTTACTACTGATCAGTACTCTCACACACCGGTCCTGCAATTTCTTTATTACCCCCACTTATTTACTTGTTACTTTTTTGATGAAAAAAATCACAATAATAAACGGACATGCATTAAAAAACTATGTAAAGTGCTGACAAGCCTACGCACTTGCGACAAAGTGATCCACGCGTAAAAGATTTTTATAAATTTCCATGGACAAGTTTCCTGCAAAATGTTGATAGACTGCAAAATTTTGGAACGCCAGTAATCTGAGACTGTCGTTGTTGTGATTTGCAGTTTGCTTGAGAGAGAGAGAGAGAGAGAGAGAGAGAGTAAAGGCCAGGAGAGAGGGAGGAGCTGATTAGCTGCTGACTTGATGGAGACAAGTCTTAATGCGGGTCCCATAAAGATGCAAGTATTTACAAGAATGTCACAAATACTCATAACTCATAACTTGAAAGCTTCCAAATTGAAGGGCCAGGAGTTCTTTGGTCTGGTTCAACTCGTGGAAGATAACCCCCATTACCAGGAGTGGAAACATTGCCGCACACATCATGGCTAGATGTGTATAACATGGGTGGAGGATACTCCACCTATTATTGCAAACCAAATTCTCAATGATGTAACTTTGTTGGACTTTAGTCCAGTTTAATGAAAGTTTTCACAAGCTGGTAATAAATAAAAAAAACTTCCAAATTCTGTTCTCATTTTCGGTGACTCAAACTCAAAATTTTGAGTTTAGAGATATGAAAAAGGAAAACAAAAATCTAGCCAAACACAATTGCTTAAGGTGGGGTTCATTAATTCTGAGAATTAAGCGATGAAAATTGAGTTTTGAGTTAAAGATATGCTATTAATTGTAGCTTTTATTAGGGTACTAATGCCTATTTAAAAACAATATTGTTTCTTAGTATTAGTATTGGTAGTGCTAAAAAGCTATATTGCTATTTTTAGCATTACCAATACTAAAAAGCATGTTGCAATAGTGGAGGCAAATGTCTTTTATTGAAAAACAATATTGTTTCTTAGAGCATTAGTATTGTAGGTGCTAAAAAAACATATTGCTATTTTTAGGATTTTTAGCACCTCTAATACTTAAAAGCATGTCGCAATAGTGAAGGCAAATGTTTTTTATTGAAAAGTCCCGTTAAATGTATGTTTTTAAAGTATATATTAATCATTCATTTTAAAAAATGTTTTATAGAAATAATTTGAAAGAACTGTAAAAAAAAAAAAAAAAATCCTGTAAAACCCTTTACTGATTATGATTCCCTCATCCTTTTTGTTTTTTTTTTTTTTTTTGAGAAAATAATTCCCTTCTCTTTAGACAAATGCATCCAACCACAACACTAGTTTGTCCTCGAAAGAGGGAAATCAAAGAGATAGAGAATAACTAGTGATTGAAATCATATCGCTAACCAAAAGCTATGATTTTGATTTTCTAGGAGTATGTACCAATGACCCACCAATGAAAACCATATCGATAGCCCTTTCCCAAACTGTGTCCCTTTTTATACCCCGAGATTTGTGGCTTTGACCACAAGAAGATTGTTTGCTGTCTAAATTCAGTGGATTTTGTCCCTGTTCTCCGACAGCTTTATTTTTTTTGAGAAAGAGAGTTGTGTGTCAATTAACAACACACATATTCTTCAGTCGCTATAACCATGCCATAGAGAATTAGCAGCAATCGGTATCATATATGTCTCGTCCATCTTATTAGTATCTTAAACATGAATTCAGAACCATGAAAATTGAATTCAAATTTACATTTTAAATGTTGAAAAAAAATTACCGTAATATTATTATCTTTAGAGAAAGCATTTAAGACAACCTCCAAATACATATTTGAGAACAAACATTCAAGAATTATATCAAACAGTTTGTTTTTTCATCAAAAAAAAAATATATATATGTTTTGATGAATATATATATATATATATATCAAACAGTTTGTCTTCGTGTAGTAAAATTATAAAGAAGCTATGAACTTACTGCATTTTTTTCGCTATTTATCATGTTTTCACAAACAATTTCATTATATGGCCTCAAATGAAACTATTTATTATGTAGTCTCATTTAGAACCGGCATCTTTGAGAGTCAAGTTACAAGATGCGAATTCCAATGGGAACTTTAAAAAAAAAAAAAAAAAAAAATCTCAACTCAAGTTGTTCTCTAAAGAACTCAAGTCTCTCCTTGAAAAGGAAGCACTTGAGGGGACGAAGATACTGAAGATACTGCAATTTGGGCAAAGAATCCAAGCGGTAAATTCTCGATTAAATTGGCTTACTTAGCCGACCAAGAAGCAAGATTCACTCCATCTGGTCCTCTTTCCAAAAAAGACTGGTCCAAGTTGTGGGTTTTGAAGATTAATGAGCGGCTTAAGTTCTTTTTATGGAAAATTGCCTGAGATTCCTTACCCACAAGAGAATTCCTTTGCCGTAGAATCCATGATATGGACTCAATATGCCCTCGCTGCCATGGCTCCCAAGAATCCATTTTCCATGTATTTTTTGAATGTCCCTTTGCCAACATCATATGGAGACACCTATCCCACCCCCTCAACATTAGCAACATCTCTCCAAGATTGGCTCCTGAATGGATTCAATTGATCCTTAACCCATCCACACATCTTAATCTAAACCCCCAGGATGCCCACACCTTTACTCTATTGGCTGCTATAACTTGTGATCGAATTTGGTGGAGTCGCAACAAGCTGGATTTTGATAGCTCACCACCAGCCTCCCCTATTGACATTGCTGCTGATATTAACAGAAGCTTCTCTGCCCATTCTAACACTTGGAAATTGAAGATGCTGCCCACCACATCCGCTTGGGAACCTCCTCCTCCTAGTTGGGTTAAATTCAATTTTGACGCTGCCATCACCCCAAGTGCTTCCTTTCCTTCTGCAGTTTGTCGTGACTCTAATGGGCATATTATCTCAGTCTTCACAGCTAAAGAATCTGTCTCCTCCCTTGCCTGGGCCAAAGCTAAAGCAGCCTTTTTTGCTGTTTCTTTAGCAGCTGACCTCTAGCTCCCATCTGTCATTTTTGAAGGCGATGCAAAGATTGTTATTGACTCAATTAAAGCTCCTAGTTTGACTCCTTTTTGGGACCTTAGATCAATCATCTCTGATATTCAACTCCTCTTTCCCTCCTTTTCTCAAGTTGTATTTAATTTTTGTCATAGAACCTCTAATGGCCTAGCCCATTCTATTGCTTTTTGGGCATCTTTTTGTTCAACTTGGGGACCCCAACTCATCTCATCTATCCCTCTGTTGTCTTTGCCCACTTTTGGGCTTCCTGTTTAATAATATTTTACTTACCCAAAAAAAAAAAAAAAGAGTAGATAAAAAGGAAGCACCTTGAGTTTGCCTTGAAGGGATGAAATTTAAATCAACCAAATTGCACAACTAGCCACATAGAGTGTTCTATTGTCAACAAAAAATAATTTGGGTTAAAAATAAAAACTTAGTAAATAATTTATGTTTTAAATGTTTTTGGTTCAATAGAAAAATTTAAAAACTCATATTTTTCTTCCCATTATGTATCCTTCACATTTTTCATTCAATCAAACACTCGCCAATACTAATCAGTCATATTCTTCCCAGATACGAGGTCAATTTTATCTAAATCTTGTTGCTTTGATGGAGTTAAAGAAATCCTAATATTTGGGTTAGGTTCATATATGATTTATGAATTTCTCTAGCAGCTAAAGCAGTACGCACTGACATGCTCTTGTGATAGCATTGCCACAGAAAGCATTTAATCTTAGGAATGGTGAGCACTTTCCATATCCATTCCCCTTTAAACACCTCAACATTGCCACCTTCCTCCGCAATTTTCGCAAGCTTGTAGGCTTCCTTGAGTTCAAAATTTCCACTTGAAGAGGACGACCAGGTAATATGGTCTGCACATCGGGGGGGAATAAGAGATGGGAGTAGCTTTAATAATTTGACGCAATTCCCATGGAAAAGTAAATGAAAAACCTTGCCAGTTCCAGCCATTGAGATTAACAACGTCTCTGAGAAGGCGTTCCTCCTCCCCCATTAGCATCAATTGGTATCATATATGTCTTGTCCATCTTATGAGACACTTGATCCACCAGGATTGTCTATTCTGATGTAGCTCTCCTTTGCCTTACTGTACCTCATTTTCTGATATTAATGGAAGTTTTATCATTAAAAAAAAATTAAAAATTAAAAAAAAAAAACTTGAATTCAGAATCATGAAAATTCAATTCAAATTTACATTTTACACGTTGAAAAAAAATTACCATAATATTGTTTTCTTTAGAGAAAGCATTTGAGACAGCCTCCAAATACATATTTGAGAAAAAAAATTCAAGAATTATATCAAACAGTTTTTTTTTTTCATCAAAAAAATATCAAATAGTGTGTCTTCATATATATATATATATATATATATATATATAAAGAAGCAATGAACTTCCAGCCTTTTTTTGCTATTTATTATGTTTTCACAAAAAATTTCATTATATGGTTTCAAACGAATTCATTATGTAGTCTCATTTGGAACTGGCATTTTTGAGAGTCGAGTTCCAAGACACGAGTTCCATTAGGAACTTCAAAAAAAAAAAAAATCTCAACTCAAGTTTTTCTCCAAATTGGAACCTGACTATCAAAGACTCGAGATCTAGATTAGACTACATAAAGAAATAGTTTCAATTGAGGCCATATAACGAAATTTTATGTGAAAACAGAATAATGGGCCAACAACGAGCCACGAACCTACTATTGAATTGTTTATGCACAAAACTATACAAGTGGAAAGATTAAAAAGAGTGAGGAGATAAAAAGGAAGCACCTTGAGTTTGCCATGAAGGGATGAAATTTAGATCAACCAAATTGCACAACGTGCCACATCTCTCTTGTGAACGAAACAACCATAGTGAAGCCAACTCAATGCTTTAGATTTTAGAAAGAATGAAAGTTGGACTTTTGGAGAATCTACATATAATAGTATGGGAAGATCGAAGAAGTACAAAATGGAAGAGAAAAATGAAAGGAGCTAATAGAAAGTAGCGAAAGAAGTTGAACAATGCAAAAGGCAACGTTGGATGCACCATGTATAAAACCAAAACGTCGTTTTGGACAACCCAAAGCCGCCAACTGAGCCTTTTCCACTTCTATAGACAAAACATAGTTCAAATATTTTGGGTTAAAGATAAATACTTAGTAAATAATTTATGTTTTAAATATTTTGGGTTCAATAGAAAAACTTAAAAACTCATATTTTTCTACCCATTATGTATCCTTCACATTTTTCATTCAATCAAACACTCGCAAATACTAATCAGTCATATTCTTCCCAAATATAAGGTCAATTTTATCTAAATCTTGTTGCTTTGATGGAGTTAAAGAAATCCTAATATTTGGGTTAGGTTCATAGATAATTTATGAATTCTTATATTTTCTTTCAATTGATCAATAAATGATGACATTTAGATGCCAAATTAAAGATTTAAACTACCAATTGATCAAATACGTGCCTGGCTAACTAATTATCAGGAGATCTTTCATATTAGGGTTTGTGTTTTATATCTAAACTAGTATGTAACCCATGCTACCGCATGGGAATAGATATATTATTAATCATGAGTTTATTCATGTATAAAAGGCTCAATTAAGTCTAAGTTCATATTATTAACCATAAAATTTTATTAACAAAACTTAGCAGTATATATATATATATATATATATAGACATTGGATATTCTTCCCATGTGCTAAATATTGTTTTCAATAAGGTCACACCAAATAGGTTGAAAGCCATCTTCGTGCAAGATTGATATCTGCAAGAGAAGTCAATCATCAAGCAAGGACCAAAGGATTTCAAAAAATGTTAATATTGACTCAATGTATGCGCATACACACAAATCCATCACTATATCAATTAAGAGAATCAAAACTAAATGGAAATATTACACAGAAAGATGAACCTTGATGACGATGTTTATCCAAAAGATCCATTCACGCTTTTGAATCTTCAATCTCTATTGGTGATTGAAATTTTCGTAGCTTAAAAAATTTAAAATTAAAAAAAAAAAAAAAAAAACCCCTCAGAGTTGTACTCATTTTGTAGTTTGACGATGGGTCATTTTGTAACATGATGAGCATTTGTGTGAAGAAAAAACCTTTGAAGTTGCATTGCTGATAAAAGAAATTCTCTCCAATCTCTTTTTATAGAGAGATGAATTTGGGCGTGTTTTTATACATCCTTTATAGTTGTATTATCACGAAGCAAGTCCAATGGATTTAGATTGGTACTATCGATTCCCAAAGCATTAGTGTTTAATGTATTATTAATTTCATCTCATCTCATTACCAAGTCCAATGAATTTTAATTGGAATTCAATTTTTCCAAGTGGTGCATCTCTTGCAATATTCTTTCATTTTTTTTTTAATTAATTTTTTGAAATTTATTTTCAATTCCCATGGCCACTTTCCATATTCGGCTTCCTATTATAGTTCCCTAGGCACTTTGAAGTTTGAACCAAGAGAAGAATGAACCTACGTAAAAATAAATAAAAACAATGAATCAGAGTAATGGTTCTCTCGAAAACAACCCAAAATCATATTAATTTCTTCTGATTATTTTCTTTGTACACGTGTATAGTAAAATTGGACTCTAATTTCAGATTCTAATTGAACAATTGGAATGACACGTGGCACACAATTAGAATTCTGATTTGAAATTCAATTTCACACTCTCTCTGCTTCACCTATTATTATATATATAGATTGTGGGTTTTGCGTTCTAGCTATCAATCCATTAAATCTATTGCCCAATAATATATTTAAGGGTCTCAATTAAATATTTAATTTTTCAATTTTGTCATATTTAAACTAAAGTGAAGCGTTGTAACCTAAAAGGGGTTTTTAGGTATTAGGTTTATTATAAATATGAAGGGTATTCAATGTGATTAGGTTTTAACCAAATTGAATGAAATAATATGTGGTTGGTACATCTAATTATAGTTTGGAAACATCAATTAGGCTAGAAAATTATAGATTTTGGATTAATCAAAGAATTAAAACCGTTAAGGTAAGGACTTAATCCAAATTTGAAGCCTTTTCTATTCTTAATGTTTTTGTCAAATTGAATTTGCAAGTATAATTTTAAGATGCCTAATTACATGTCTGAACATCTAATGGGGTGAGGTCATCAAGTTTATGATTAATCTAAAATTATTTTAGGTTTAATATAAGAAGTTTATTAGTTAATAATTGATAAAATGAATATTTGGAATTTCGATGTTAATAATAGCTTTTCTATATTAAGTGATAACGTAGGTGTGGAATTATTTTTGTCTTTAATTGTAGCGAACTATTATGCTTATTTTACGTATGCTTTGAGGATCTTTGCAACAAACCTAATGCAAAGTAAACTTTGATTATTTGGTCTGCGCATTGAAATAAGTGGGACTTTACACACTAGTCTATTTGCATTCCCCATATTCATTGATGATCCATTTTAGATGTTCTTTTTGATAAATTTGCATATTGCTTGAGTGTCATAAAACTATTGGCATTCTCTTTACATGTTGTACTATTAATGCATGTGAGCATTTGATCCGGGACTCCATTATTATATATTTTGAGCTATTGCATTTGTTAAAGTCATTTAAACATGTTTGTATGCAATTTTGATTAAACTCTTTGCCATTAAATAACCCATGGGCCATTAGGAATTTAGGATAGTACATGGGTCATTTATTCAGATTTATGTATTTGGTGTTATAGTGGCAGACGTTATTTTGGTTGGTGATTAATTGTTTTTCAATGACCCTACCCATGGAGTGTGACTGTGGCCGGGTACATAAGACATGGCCTATCATATTTGTGTTATTGTGCCTATCCATTTTTATCCATTACTAACTTGTAAAATTCTTATATTAAACTTCTAACCCTTCTTTCTCAAAAAAAAAAAAAAAAAAAAAAAAAAAAAAAAGTTTCTAACCCTTGATTACCTCAATCAATTAGAAGTTCTTTTACTCAAATAATAATAATAATAATAATCGAAGTTCTAGCATGTAATTAGGTATCTTAATTTGATAAGTACACCTTCCATTTGACATTACAGCAATAAAACATCTAAAGCCCTAAATTTGGCCCAAGCCTTTTAACTATTTTAATTCCTTGATTAATCTCAAATGAATGATGTTTTGGCCCTATTGGTGTTACCAAACCCTAATTATATGTACCAGTTTCATATTATTTCAATTTGGCTAAACCCTTGTCATGAATTTTTTAAATAAAAAAGACCCTGATTTTGATATAATAAACATAATACCTATATATACATATTTTGTTAAATCCATTCATTTTGGTCAAAATCTAACAAAATTGGGAGTTCAAACCTTTAATTGGGACCCTTAATTTCACTCCTGCACAATCAATTTAATGGATTGATAGCCAAAAAATAAATCCCCAATCTATATATATAAAATAATAGGTGAAGCTAAGAGAAATTCAAATTAAAATTCCAAATTAGAGTTCCAATTTTGTGCCATGTGTCCTAAATTATTTATTCTTAAAAGAGTTGTATTTCTTAATTTTGGAATCAAATGTGAGACCACATCATAAATATTCATTCAAGTGAGTTATTAAGTACAAAAATTCAAATAGTCTATAATAAATGAATCTTAAAAAAAAAAGTGCTTCACAATAATTTTTTTTTTAAAAGCATGGACAATTTACATTTTATACCTAATAATATTTTTACAAAATTTTTTAAAGAGTTAACAAAATATAAAAATGACTATTAATAGTATTTAAATTATATATATAGGAATTATATTATGCATCTTATTGTATATTTTTAAGTACTTCTATGCATATGCATGGGGTTACAAGCTAGTTTATGCATAAAACCCTAAAACTAATATGCAAGATCTCTAATAATTTGTTAATCAGCCACTGTTTGGATCAATTGGGAGTTTAAGTCTTTAATTAGAGTCCTTGATTTATGATTTACTAATCAATTGAAAGATACTATGAATGTAATGTTGAATACATAATTATGCTCTAAACCTAATCCAAACCCTAACTTAAGGAATTGTTTTAACTCCAAACAAAGAAATTAGATTTAAGAAAAATTAATCTCAAATATGGAAAAGAATAGGTTTGATTACAAATGGTGCTATCTATTTGTGCACAAATAGTTTTAGGAATCTTGAAACAAGACATTGTGTACATGGGCAATGACTTTAAGACAGATTTGATGAGGACCAGTGTTCCAACTTGTGAAAGCAATTTTTCATTCCAAGATTGGAATCTAGCTTTGAATCTGTCTGCCATAGGCTGGAAGAGGTTCTTTTTAGAACAGTCAAAATTTAAGATGAAACCCAAGCATCTCCCAGGGAAATTAACCATACAGACTCCTAAGATGTCTTTGATAAATTGTTTTGTTTCTAACTTTGTATTAAATTGAGGTTTATTTGTTAGCCAGAGATGCTAGAGTACCATGAGTTAGTTTGAGCGTACTGGTGTCCTTGTGGTCCGATTTGAAGAAGAAAATAGAGTCTTCAGCAAACATTAGATGTGAAATTTTTGGCCCACTTCTACTTATTGAGATACCAGTAAGTTTGTTTTCAATCTTAGCTATAATGCTATATGTAAAGAACATTGGAAGCTAGAATGAAGAGATAAAGAGAAAGAGGGTCTCCCTTTCTTAAGCTTTTCTTATGTCCCGTTTGGATTGAGGTAGAAGGAAGGGGGAGTGGAAGGAAGTAGAGTAGAGTTTGCCGAAAATAGACTAATTTTGGGCCAATTCTACACTACTCTACTCCCCTTCCCTCGTCCTCAATCCAAATAGACCATTAGTTTAGAAAGAAGTTGTTGAAGATCCATTTAGCATCTGGGCGTAGCTGACTGTAGTGATGCATTGAGCAATGAGTTCTTTCCAGTGATCACTAAGACCCATCACAGGCAGGAGCCCCAAAATAAAATTCCACACTAGTCTATCATAGGCTTTGGACATTGTCCACCTTCAAGGCTGACCAACCTGTTTTGCCTTGTTTTTTCTTAGTGATGAAGTTGTAAAATTCATGTGTGAGCAGGTGCAGGACACTGTCTGTAATACAACTTCCTAGTACAAATCCATTTTGATAGGGGGAGATTAGGGTGCGTTGGGAAACTTTGAGTCTATAAACTAGCACTTGGAAATGTTCCTTTAATATTTGTTATATTCTGCTGAAGTCATTAGTCCATTCTTCTTCATTGACTTTGAGTCTTGCTATAATAATTTCCTCTTTGGCAAGTTATCTTCCAAGTGTTCCCATAACTCTGCCTCTACTACCATCTGCCGAAATTTATTGGTGACCTCCTTGATTTGAGCTGTGATGTTTCCAAAATGAGATTTATTCCACTTCTTTAATTGCCTGCTTGTTTCTTTGAGCTTCTGATCGCAATGAAGGAGGGTGATCCTTGAGTTGAGAGACCTCAAGCCTCTTGAAAAACCTGTTTGCAAGTGGGGTGTACTAATCACATTGCTTCAAAGCAATATCATCTTCTTTAAAAATGGAGGTTTTTGAACAGATCTTTTGTTAGGACACCATGATCTGAAACTGATATGAGGTGATCTTGAACCTGTGTGTGTGGGAACATATCCAGCCATGTCTCATTGATGAAGGCCTTGTCTAGTTGCTCCATGACTAAGTGATCATTGTATCGTTTGTTGCACCAAGTGCCTTGGTTTTTGAGGGGGATCATCATACAAGATGAGAGGAAGTCTAGTACATGATCAGCCTCTTTTAGATCGTGGTACTTCCAAGATAACTTATCTGTAGAGTTGGTGACCAGATTTAATTTCATGTGAACAAAACCTTTTCAAGTGGAATCATGAAAGAAATTTCGGCCTTGTACACAAGCACTACAGTGACTGTTTGTTTGTCCATTTTACTATCACAAATTCATTTATTGCTTGGCCATAAGATTTTGAAAGTCCTGGCATCAGGTGAGGTAACACAAACTTTTGAAGTGAACCCATTCCTGAACATTTTGGGCTTCAAGGTCAGGAGGCATTAGATAGAACTCTTCATTAATAGTATAATGTTTAAAGTCATTCCAAATACATTGATCATATGCTATAAAATTAAGTAAAATACTTTGGTGGTCTTGTAGGACATTCCACCACTGGCTTCCTTTCTAAGTAAATTTCTCATACATTTGTCCTAAGTCTATTGTTTCTAATAGACTACTTTTACCTTTTCTTGTACCCTTTTCTCCTTACCATCTAAGTGCAGTGTTTATTGACAGCTGCTTCCATATGATGCACATTGTTAAAGCAGGGGAAAACATAACAAATGCTGTTGTTCAGTTCAGTTGTTACCTCAAGAATTTTTTATTAACATTAATAATTTTGCATTAGCTGCTTCTCAAATCATATTTACTGTAAATAAATGGTGATTTTAAGGTTTTATGTTGTACAAATCTCTGCCTGGGAGAGTTCCACAATATCTATCTGGCTAGGTCAGTATTGGCATAGTACACTTCCCAATTACTTAAAAAAATTTCTTTCCACACTCCACCAGCTGAATAAAACACCATGATCTTTTTAAATTGCTCTTGGGAATTAATATGCATAGTGTATTCTTAATCTGGTCATTTAGCTTTTCGTTGCACAAAGGACATAAAATTGAGGAGTATAATTTATCTTCCACATTAGAAACTAGCATAAGACAGGACAAGATTTTGATCTCTAAATTCAGGAAACCATTCAAGCTCCTCCTTGTTAATGCCGCAAGGTTTGAATTCTGTTGCTGATACAAATCCTTACTCTCATTTAAAGAAAGTGTGAGACAACCACCATTACAGTAGACGGATCTACGTTGTGTGCTTGGTCAGACTTCAATGAACTATCTTCCTTACTCTTGGTATGAACTACTTAAAGATGAGAATTTAAGCGAAAATTCCAGAAAAACATGGAGAACTTCAAAGCTCTCTTGTCCTTGGAGATTAGTGATGGCCACAGTATAGTTTGTATGGCAAAGAATGGAATACATTTTAGTTTGGTTTGGCAAATAAGGGGAACTTCAAAGTTCCGATAAGCATGAGACTAAAGGTTCTAATCCTCATAAATATAGAATTAATTAGTCGCGCTAATTGAAAAGCTATATAACCAAAACTTATGGAAAGACAAATAAATAAATCAATCATTTATTTATGTCTTTAAACAAATAAATGTGTGTAAAATAAAATCAATCTAAACGATCATATACAGTTAACAAAAGTACACAATCAAGAAAGACAATAAACACGCAACTTTGTATTTGAGAATTAAAAAAGAATCTATTAAATTGAAGTGATTATAGATTATAGTCCACTATCTTTATAAGTCATGCCTCCAAGCAAGGCACTTTGTCGAACACTTTGAGGGTGACGGAGTTGACCTCTTTCTCTTCTCATCTAATTATTCTTATAGTAAGAGATATATTATATTTTCTAAATATTTAATTGGCAGTGAAATATAAAAAACTAAAACGGCATCAAAGATGCTTCCAAAATATTTAATAGTATTATAAAGTTCACTATAACAACATAAAAAAAAAATAAATAAATAAATAACCATGCTTAACAGAAATAACAGCTCAAGCCCAACAAATAACAACAATAAATTTATTGATTATATTGACAACAAAACAATTTATATCTACTTGAACTACTTGATTCATAAAATAACACTTGTCACTCGGCCAACTTTCTCTTTTCTCTGAGTTTAAAGTTTTTGTTGAATACGAGAGTAGCAATGGCGGTGGGGCTGTTGCTTTGCCTTTTCTCTAATTTTAATTCTTATCTGTAAACCTTCAATTTGGGAGAAACAAGTCTCTGGAGTTTGGGTTTGAATCCGATGTCTCGTCCAAGATTAAGCCGTCTCAACTCACTGGCATTGATGGGTTGTTTTTTATGCAGTGAGCCGCATCAAGTTCAGTTTCTATTCAGGCCTTTTAGACTCCTATGTTATATTGCATTTTCACCTAGAGGCACAAGGAACTGTGTAGAATCTAACACTCCATGTGAACACCAATAATTAAATAATGTAGATTAAGCGTCTTGGATAGTGATAGAGAAACTGTTTATAATCTAGAATTATTCAAAACCAATGGATTAGGAATACATTGTCATGATGTAAGCTGTATATTTTCATTTTCATTTTCATTTTTTTTAATTAATTATTTTATATACACAAAAAAAGTTTTGAATTTAATGCCATTGTAATGGGAGAAGGAAGCGTCGTTTGAGCTACAACTCATTGGCTTGAAAAGTATTTGATAGTGCCCCAGCTACTATTTTTTGGATATCTAGTTTTTTCTTTTTTTGAGAATGTTTGGATCTTTGGTTATATGCTCTGAATCTGATTTGTTCTTCTAATGAACTAAATTTTCCTTTAAAAGTTACCTACAACATTAAATTGGGTAGGCAAACAATATTCAACGTGTTGGATTGATAAAGCTTTATAAATGTAATATTATTTACCTCTATGAACTCATACTGCAATTAGAATTAAGGATTAGTTGAGTAATAGTTAAGTTATGTTAGGAGTTGTATTTCTGTTGTGCCTGTTGAGATGCCATAATTTTGGAAATTCAAGGCCAAGAGTCTTCAGGCTTTGTTTGAGGACTTGGGTTGTGTTGCAAAGCTGTTTTACCATAAAATTGTTCCTTTCTTTGCCTTTGTATCGATTAATAACAGCAGCTAAATAAATGTGTGGCCTTGCGAAATCAAATGCCACATGTTGAAGTTATCCTTTCTTTAAAGTATAAAGTTCAACTGTTAAGGCAATATGGAGCAGCTATAAGTTATTACTGAAAAGAGAATATGGACGCACTGATTTAGGTGAGTGAGTAATGGGGATACTGTGCCATGGACAATGGGAATTACATTGTAAGAACCACTATGATTGGGGCTAGGGAGTTTGGTGTCATGGTGAAGAATGCTTTTTAGGTTATTTAATTTTTTGGTTTTCTTATATTCATTGATATTAGGGAAGAATTTGTGGGGAGAGTCTCCTCGAGTGTTGTTATTATTCTTAGCTGAATAATTAGCAAGGAATAGGATATGTTTGTGACAGCTGAACGAGCTGCCTTTTGAATATTGTTTGTTTAGTAGCCTGTACCATTCAAGCTTTATACTTAATAGCATAAGTTCTGTTCCTTAATTCAAAGATTGGTGTTATTCTATAGATAGCCCATGCTTGTGGTTAGTCAAAACCCTTTTCATTTCATTTATCATCATGCCATGGGATTAGAGGTAAAAGAACTTGGATGACCTTTGGAGAGAAGTATTTTCAGTGCGCTTATGTTCATGGAGTTTTAGAAGTTTGTTTCTAAAGAATGCAATCGTTTTCCTAACTTGCACTTTAAAAAAAAAAGAAAAAAGAAAAAAAGATTCAAATATTAAAATCACTTATGTATGTTGGAGGACTTTGTGATATATAATTTTAAGTTAGCTTTGAATTTGAATTTCCTTATCATTGTGTTCCTATAATGTTTACTGTTGCTCAAATGTTTTTTAGAATCTCATATTCAATAGCACGGATTAGCAACTAATAGTTATTATTATTATTATTATTATTATTATTATTCATACTAACTCCCACTTAAATTGTGGGTGCCCGTTAGTTCAACTAGTAAAATCTCTCATCTTTGGGGTTCGATTTCCATAACCAATTGGTGTCTTAATTTGATGATAAAAAGAACGGATGCCATAAGTTGGAACTATCTCAAAAAAAAAAAAACAAAAAAAAACTCACTTTAACTTAATTATAGTATTCATATAGACCCGGAAGATATTTTGCTGAGTATATGTATTGTCTTCTTTTCGACTTAGGCTCGAGCAATTTGGTATACAAGCTCATTAATCTCATGTAGTATATATACTAACTCTTTATTCCTCTACTTTTGCAGCTCTCTATTTCTAATTCTAACTCAAATGGACAACACATCCCACAAGGTAAAAAATAAAAATCATATCTTTCGGATAAGTAGTAGTAATTTTTAATCTCAGTGAACCTTCTTTATATACAAACTAACTCTTGAATACTTTGGTAAAGCTTACTGACTTTTATTTATTTGTTTGTTTGAAATCTAATATTCTTTTTCTTGGTATTCGAAATCTTAAGTGTATTAGGAAGTTTGGCGATTTGGATGATTGCATAAGTTGGTTGCCAGATGAGATTCTCATCTCTATACTGTCTTCGTTAACAATGAAAGAAGCAATCAAAACTAGTGTTCTTTCACATAGATGGAAATATTTGTGGTCATTCACTAATACTTTGGACTTTGACGATCCAGATACAATGCAGGACATTGATGCTGAAAAGAAAAAATTGAAAATCGAAAGGAAAAAGTTTGTGAAAAGTGTGAACTATATTCTAAAACTATATCAAGTCTCAACTATAGACAAGTTCAGAGTCTGTTTTTGAGTTAGGCAAACATTCTACACGTTACATTGATAGCTGGATTGACTTTGCAATCTCAAAGAGAATCAAAAGACTTTAATTGAACTTTATGCCAAGGGAAAGTATAAGGCATTATTATGCATTACAATTTGAGTGGTTTACAAGGATTATAAGTTCTATTGGAGCACCTTGTATCAATTTCCTGACTTCCCTCACTCCAATGTACGTTGATGTAACCAGCGGGCTTCTTGAGCACTGCCTTTCCAATTGTCCTGTGCTTGAAAGGTTACATGTTGCCCATTCTAAATGTCTAGTGAGACTGAAGATTCATGGTCCATCACTGCAGTTGAAGTACTTACACCTAATAAATTGTATACAAATTAGAAATATTGAGATTTTTGCTCCAAATCTTGAGTCTTTTGGATTTGTTGGTTTATGAATAGAGTTGTCTGTTAATTATGCACCCCGTCTTGTAGATGTACTTATTGGTGGAATATATCCCGTACGTATGAGTTATTTATGTTGCCTTCTGTCAAGCTACTTGTCTCAGTTACAGTGTTTGACGCTCGACATCTGCAATTACAATAATGTAAGCACTTTATATGCTTTCACAATCTCTTGCATTTATGTTTATTCTGTTTAACACACTGTTCTCTTATCTCTAGTTTGTTCTTTTTCAGGATAACTTGGAATTCCCTGAAATACAAGCGTTAATCTTAGACGCCTTGAAGCGAGAGTTGCTGCTTTTGATGATGGAAGCCTCCTTGGCTTAATATCTGTAATAGAAGCTACGCATATTTTACATAAATTTTCCTTGAAGGTGACTATTCATACTTCGTAACTTGCCACTTAAGCATACTAATAGCTTTTATTCTTTAATTTAGGTGATGCAATTTGCATATTAATTATTGGCTCATGGTTTTCCATCTTTTTCTCTATTTAAAAGATATTCCTTGAACTTGACTTGTCATTTTCCATGAGCATTTGTATTATTCGATAAAGTTTCCCTTTGGAGGAATCTCCTCCAACTCATGATGTGGCACTTTATAAACCTATCTATGTGAATTATTTGAACGAGTCACAGCATTCATTTAGTGTGTGTTTGGGAAGCGCGTTTATGTGAATTATTTGAACAAGTCACACCACTCATTTAGTGTGTGTTTGGGAAGTGCATTTTGTGCTTCCCAGCGTTCACGTTTGCGTTTTCAACTACTTTTTTTTTTTTTTTTTATCCCCAAACTGTGATTGTTGACTTTGGCGTGTGAACAGTGCACACACAGTACACACACAGTAACTTTTTTAGCAACTTTTCAGTAGCTTTTCAGTCACGGGACCTACAAACTTCACTTTTCAGCAATTTTTTCATTAAAAATAGGTCTCACGGTACTATTTACACATTTAAAAATTATTTTACTACAGTATTTTTCAGTTTTCAACTGTATCTAAACGGACCCTTAATAATCATGTGACTAAAATTACACATGAATGATTTTTTTGAGTCGCTATGTAATAGGTTGGAGGAATTTTCTTTTAACCAGTTTGGAGGTAAACTTTGTCCTATATTATTGTTTCTAAGGAATAAGTGTTGAAATGAATGTTGAGTTCTATTAAAGTCATCATCTTCACTTTCCAAAGTCTAGCAGTTTCTCACATGATTATTATACCTTTATTTTATTTTTTTTTTGGATGAAGAAGTCTACAAATTTCCAAAATAAAGTGCAACCAAGCAACATCAATCTGCAAACAACAACTAATCATCAAAAACAGAAAACATTATTCTCCTCAACCATATAACAGGAATTCCTTACTTTCTTACAGCCGCTAACCTTCTAACCTCCTCTGTAATGGCTCCAAACATGGTTTCATTAGATTTAATTTAACCTTCATGATTTGATCACCATTATTTGTTTGATTGTAATCCATATGTTTTTATTTGCTTACACATAGCACTTGACAATCATTGCTATCTGTTTTGAAGTTCCTTACCTTCTTTTTCCCAATTGCATGCATGATACGATCCCTATTTTCTTATTGTAATGATATTTAAATTGTTTTTATTGTAATGATATTTGATTTATATCCAAGCAGTTGTGACATGGACTGCTAATTGTTAAAATGTGATGGTTGTGTCTTCTGTTTCTGTTTATTATTATTTTTATTCTGTTGTTTAATTTGAAAAATGAGCAATGGCAATTGTTGTAGGGAAGACATGAGCAATGGTTGTGTCTTCTATTGTTTCTATTTATTTTGTTTATTCTGTTATTTAATTTGAAAAAACGAGCAATGTCAATTGTTGTAGGGAAGGCATGAGCCCGTTCCTATTGTATTGCGATACACATGACTTTCTCACTTGCACACTTGATTTTGTGTGGGAATCCAATGAACATTGACAAACAAGTGTAATGGCATGTGTATTCTATTTATGGGTACATCTTTGAATGTGTATAGTCGGGCATGTGTATTTTATGTTTGGGTCTTAGTCCAATAGCATCTGATTGTTTGACATTTTTTTCCTCTAATAGAAATTGGGTATTATTTGGGGTATGAAAAATTTTTTTTTTTCTCTCTCTGAAATAGGTTTGGATATTCAATTCTGTTTGTTTTCTTAATGAATTAGTGCTGAAAGTGCTTCATTCTTGCTTCTGATAGAGTAGCATTCAGCCATTTATTACACTTTTTAGGTGTTGATATTTTGAAGATTGAACTGGTTCACATGGGAAAGGGTGCTTATAATATTGAGACTGTTAAGCTGTGCTTGTAGGATGGTTTAGCTCTCCTTGTCGATATCTTTTTACTGGAAGTGTATTCTATGAATCTATAAAACTAACCATTAGATTTCATGTTCTTTATGTCCTTAATACACATGTAAAATTTCATTCAAATCGGATGTTATTTAGTATTTGATCAATAAAATTATTTTTTATACATAGTTTTAAATCACAAAAACTTGAAGTTTAAATATTTAATTGATGATATAGCTAGTGATCTTTGATTTTCTTGAAATTTTGTAAGCATAATAAGAACATGCAATCATTAGATTTTCAAAACTCATATCATATAAAAAGATATTGGCAGAGTTTGAATGGTTTCTTTTCAAACTAGTTTGGAGAAAAAATATTTTCCTTATTTATCCCTTTTCCATAAACTACATGATCTGCATGCATTTTACACCATTAAAAGATTATATAATCACAATGCTATTTGATATAAGATAAACTCCATATATTTCCTTGTCCTTCAGAAATTATTCCATTTTGCCTACGGTGCCCCAAAAATACTTCCCTTGTCTATTTGATATTAGATTTACAAATTCAGACCCCTTGATAGCAGGTTGATAAAAAAAAGTCTCTCTTGTTCATGTTCAAGTTGCATCATCACAATATAAGTTGGTCAGGAGGAATTATTAGATGAAGGATAAAAATGTACAGATCAATGCAATATTTAACCCAAGTACTTTGAATTGCAACAGATGCAATATATAATAAAGTCAACGTTCCCAATGCAGAGAGAAAAAAAAAGAAGTCTCCTTGTTCCTTTGGTCAAATTGATTTTTTCAGTACAACTTATATCATTTTCACATCAAAATTAGATTCCATTGGCTGTTTCATGTATTGCTGTAATGCGAGATGGTATTTGGATTGCCACTGTCCAAATCCCTTTCTTAGTTAAAAAATAAGTTATCTAGTCCAAAATGATGTCAAAGTTCCCATGCAGATAAAGAAACATCTCCTATTCCACTGCAATATGCACACCAAAGCAATGATCTGGACACGAGGAATGAGATGAAAGGAGAAAAATGTACAGATCACTATGATATTAAACCAACATACACCATTTTGCGCGATTCATGTACCAAAAAATGACCAGGTTTCGAAGATTAATTCTACATTTTGCAGAAGTGGTTTGCTTTCGTGTCTTCTCACAACTGGTACACAACACAGTTTCAGATAACATAATAAAAATCTGGAATTTCTAGTCTAAAATTAAACGGAAAAATCTGTTGAGGTGGAAAGCAGAAACAATAGAAAGAATAGTGGAAATACAAAGAGGATTGAATTAAAAATCAGAAGAATCTGAAATTAATAGTCAATTAGAAAACTAATAATCAGTACAGTACCAATAACAAATTTTTCAACCAGTCAAACTAACAAAGCAAATAAGTAGTGGCTTATTCACAATAAGAAACTAAAATAGAACTTGGTTGGTTCATCACGGAGAAGTGACATGGCTTCTAATCCTACTTGAGCGTCTCACTGGAGTAATAGTCTCCTCGTGTGCTACATGTCCCTGCTAAATCAACAAAAGCATGATATACAGGTGAGAAATTTATAGTTGACAGTAAATGTTCATTGAAAACTGTAAAGATAGCAATTAGATTACTTACATGCTTGGTAGGAATTTTCTCGTAAGTAGTAAAACTTCCATAAGAATGTGAAGCCATGGAGTAGTCAGAAGAAGAGGCTAGTGATTCTCTCTTAAAGTTCTTCCTGGCCCTCCTCTCTTGGCTCTGAGCTTCATTTTTCTTGCTGTAAGATGAGCTCCTCTGTAAGCTGCTCATTTCAGAAGGACATGACTCTCCAACCATGTCAACCTCAGTTGGCCAATTCCGAGAGGACGGTCTCTCAAGTGACATTGGACTGAAGTCCAATTTCTTAGCCAAAAGTGGTTGCTCTACATTGATAGAAGCATTTGGTCTTATATTTTTGCTTTTCCTCACATATATGAAACCAGCAGCTGCAATTACGGTCAAGAACAGAAAAGTAATTCCCATCACCTTCTCTCTGAAAATTGTTTCTTTTGTTCCATCAAGTGTAAACTCCCCATCTTCTGAACTCTGTTGATTCTCAGCTGAAGCATCAAATTCTGGGCTTTCAGGATTCAAGTCTCCTTTTGCAGACTCTATTTCATCAATAGAAGTCTTCTCACATTCACCTTGGATTTCCCCAGCTTCAGAAACTTGAGGTTGAATTTCATCAGCCATTGGAACCATAACTGGCTGTTCAACGTAGATTAAATTGCTTTGCTGCTCCCTGTCGAGGTGAACAGAAAAAACAACCTCTTCCTCGGACTTCTCTGTTTGAATGACCTCAGCCTCTAGTGCCGGAAGCACTTCCTCAGATTCTGAAGTACCATGCTCTGCTGAAACCTCTTCAATCTCTTGGCTTACTTCTTCATATTCTGGATCATCAAGTCCCTCTAAAACGTCCCCAACATCTTCATCTGCTTCAATCTCATGCTGATCCTCCTCTTCTAGTGATTCCATATCAACTTCACTCTTCATCATTGATCCCAATACATTAATATTTTCAAACTTCTCTCCCGTTCCTTTAGGACTGTGATCAAACACAAGGTAGCCATCAACAGGACTATCCTCGTGCAACACGGTCAAGTTACAATAATGCAGAGGACCCGAAATAGGTACTCCTTTGAAATTTAAAATCAGCTCAGAGACAAAGGAGATAGAATTAGCATACCACAACCGAAAATTTTGAGCTAAGCCATCCAAATTTGCTTTTGCAAATTCAGCAATCTCATATGAATCATAAATCTTAATGAAGCTAGACTCCTTAAGCACAGAGGGATCAATGACAGGAGAATTAGTAACTAAGACTGATAAACAAGCAACTGACAGAACTAGAAGCAGCATCATGAACTTTGATCTCGTAAAAAAGTGTAGCTTAGAACCCTCTTTTGCTTTCATTGTCTCCTCTTTTGGCAAATGAGTACTAATTGGGCTCGGTTCAGAAACATCGACCTCTTTTTCTTCTTCTTCTTCCTCCTCTTCTTTTAATATCTCAACCGAAGAAACATCGACCTCTTTTTCTTTTTCTTCTTCTTCTTCCTCCTCTTCTTTTAATATCTCAACCGAAGAAACATCCTCACTTTCTTTCTGCGAGTGGTCAGATTGTGCCTCTTCCGTAGCATCAGTGTCTGAAAAGCTTCCAGAAATGAAGCTCTCCTCAAGTCGCCTTCCATCATCCTTGTTGAGATAAACCTCAATTCGAGGATTTGGTCTGTAGTGAAGAAACTGTGGCCTAGGCGAAAGGTAATTGGTTTTAGGATCATAAGGAGGCAATGAAGGGTCTGCATCAAGAGGCGCTAATATAGGACACGACCACGAACACGAAGGAGTAGGACTAATCTTGAAAGTTGGGTCAAGATTAACACAATCTGGTTCATCAGTAACAGTTTCAGGTAAAGATTTTGAGTCAATCTTGGAACTCACAGTTACCTCAGGATCAAGTACTTCCTCACATCTCAAAGCTTCTGAAATTGAAGAAGCTGTAAGACTTGCCTCGTTGTCATCCGAGGCCTCAATCTTGTTCTCTTCCAAACTAGCATCTGCCCTTGAATTAATGTCTTCCACTATATCCGAGAATCTCACAGACCGGCACGGGCTTTTCTCTGTAGAGAATGAAAGAGAAGTTCGAGCTGGCTCGTTCCTTTCGACCAATATCTTCTTTTTTGGAGATGGGGTGATCTTGGAAGCTGCCGAGATGGTTGGAGACATGAAATTCTTTGTGCCCTTTGAAGCAACTGCAGGAGATCTGACTCTTCCAGGCTTAAGATTGTGATCTTTTATATTTTCTTTGTCCCCTTGATCTCTCCCTATAGAGTTTCTTCGATGAAATTCTGCAATCCATCAACATGGAAAAGAACATAAATAAAAACCCACAAGCCGATACCATTCTATTGTTGAGAAAATTTTGAGTAAAATAGAGAATTTGAATTTAGACTGAACAGAACAAAACCCATTTCATATATAAATTAAAATATATCCTATGAAAAGTTCTTCACTTCTAAATCTAAGAAAAGAAAGGGGAAAAAAATTGCATCATGATTCTTAATGTTGAGTATAGAACCATGATTAAACATTTTCCAGGTTCCTAGCAGCTATTCTTCATCTAGCCAAATATTTAAGGAAAACACATGATTCATAATTTACATTAATTGGTTTGATTTTTTGTTTCCCTTATTCCTTGAAAACCCAAACAATAAAACAAATTATACTATTCTAACCAAAAAAGAAAAACTTCAAAAGATGTGTCAAATTTTTTAATCACAACACAAAAATTTGTAAACATTTTCCTATCATTTCCTATAACTTTCACTCACTTTCTTGGCAGCCAAACAAACAATTATTTTATCATTATTGTTGTAAAAGAGACTAATAAAGAACATGAAAATTAAGGGTGTGAAAGAAAGCCAAACCTGAAGGGCTATTAGCCGGAGTATTGGGATTGAACCCTCTTGGGTTGGTAACAACTGAGGGTTTCGTAAATGGGTTCCCACTGAAACTCCTTCTGATGGGGTTGCTGGTTTCTGAGTTTCTTGCACTTGAGTTTGGTCTGCCTGACATTATCGTTGAGGCAGAAGCTTTGTTTGAAGGCAAAGCCATGAATTTCGATTTCTCAGAGAGTTTGAATGATGGGTTTGGAAGTGAATCTGGTGATTGATTTGTTCAGAAAAAGAAAGAGAGAGAGAGAGAGACAGAGAAAATATGGAGCAAGAAAATGGCAAGGTTCTTGAAGATCTTGGAGGATTTGATTTTAGAGAGAGAGAAATAGGGCATAGAGGATTTGACAGTAACGGCTAGTTTTCAAAGTGAAAGAAAAGAAAGGCAGGGTTCGGGAATTTAAAATGGTGAGGTGTTTTTGACCGTTGGGGAAAAATATTATTGAATAGTTCAAAAAGGTTGGAGCCGTTAAATCATGGGACTTTGTTTTTGGAAGGGTAGCCGTTGACAATCTTTTTAACTTTAATTTTGCAGATAAAAGGGTTAATGATAAAGATTTACTTGCTGTGTGGAGAAAATTTTTTTTTTTTTTTGACAGAAATGAAAAAATAAAAAGGGAAATATTTTGGGTATCAATTTTCATTATTGGCAGTTGAAATGACAGTATCTCATAATTCAAATTCCAATAATGGCAAAAAGTAAAACCCATTCAAAAAGAAGGATCTGTTTTTTAACACAAAATGAAATATAAGAAATCATTAATGTTTCAAGATATCATTTTTTTTTTTTTTTTTTTTGAGAAACAAGATATCATTTTTTTTTTTTTTTTTTAGAAACAAGATATCATTTTTAAACTATCATTTTTGTTTTCGGTTATATTGGAAAGTATCTTAGATCATTAAATGTTAAGATTGTATACTCTTCGATCTTAACTTATATTTCAGAATGAAATTGCTTATTAAAAATTTTAAAAAAGAGAAATGTTAATGGTCACCTTATGGTGCCTGTTAAAGATAATTTATTGTGAGGTCTACCTAATAACAAATTATAAGATGACTGAAAATATTACTAAACTAACAAGTGAAACTCAAAAAGTCAACTTTATTGACTCTACACCCTATAAAATTGGTTAAAAATCTGACATAAAACAAAATGAACTAACACTACCCATTAAAAAAATCAGATTGAAATTCAAAAATTGTTTTGTTTTGTTTTGTTTTAATAAAAGTTAGAAAGAAATTCAAAAGTATGTTGTGCACTTGTATAGTTTTCTTCTATTTATGGATGTTTGATGTTTCACAACAATAAAATTAAAGATGAAAAGACTACAATTTCTTTTTTCCCTTTCTATAATTTAATAGTTAGAAAAGATATTTGAATCTTGAATATTTTTATAAATAACAATGTCAGTTGAACTATTAAGCTTTTAGCAACTAAAATGATTATTGACAAAAAAAAAAACACAAAAGTTCTATTTTTTTTATTATTGTTTTGTTCATCCTTTTCAATTTTGACAAAACAGTGATAGAAAATAAAAACAGAAATAGAAATTATTACGAGAAATTATTAGGGACTCCATAGGTTCCTCGTTGTTGCACTTGCAATTACCAAGTCATGGTTTCGCCTAAAAAAAAAACACCAAGTCATGGGTTGGAGAGCTGATGAGAGACAGAGCAAGCACTCAATGTAGGCAAAATAGCTCTAGACAGAGCAATCACACAAAATCTTGAATTTTCAAGTGTGACACATAGTTTTCCTTTGGTATGTGTCGATTGTAAGCATTAGACTTTTGATCATTATTGATGGTAAAAACATGGGTACATGGGTGCATCAAAACATATTCTAGACAAAACAATAAATTTCCAATATATTCTATTAGTATCAAAACTAGTAAGACCACCGCGCACTCTCTTGGTGCGGTAGTTACTCTACAAATATAAGTGTTTTGTGAGGTGTGGGGGACAAGGGCCGGGGTTCACATACATACACACTTAGATTAGACTAGAGTAGAATTTCTATCTTGTTAATAAAAAAAAAAAAAAAAAGCCATTAAGATTTACTCCTAGAAAATATATCAATTTAAAATTTGGAGTATTTTGACGCTTTAAGCAATATTTTTATTTCAGACTAACATATATCCTTAAAAGCTTGTAGGCCCCTTCTTCTCATATAAAATAAATGATAAGGTTCCCAATTCAACTCCAACACATAGCTACATTGAATTAAATTTTCCTTGAAGAAAAAAAAAATTATGTATCTGTTTTATTGGTTAATAAAACCATGTATTTTAATTTAATTGATGAACCTAATGTATTGGATTTAAGACATTGTACCCAAATTTAATCCAAGAAAAAAAATATTTTTGAAGATTTGATTTTTTTTTTTAAACAAGGTTAGATTTTTTTTTTTTTTTTTTTTTTTTTTAAAGTAACATCATTTGCCATGAGGATAGTAAAATAAGAGAGCAATTTCTCTTATTATCATTCATTAAAATCTGACTTAACATGAGCAGTCACTTTATAAGCTAGTTTATTACTTGTTTTTCTTACTATTTGCAGGTCCTATATTAATCACCTACTTATTTTATTTATTTATCTTACTATTTATAGGTCTCACTTAAGTCATCTATTTATTTTATTTAACTCTTATCTTTTTTTTTTTTTTTGAAAACATTTAACTCTTATCTTATATTTACAGTATTTTCAGCAAAAAAAATTTAAGCAAAAGCTATATAAGCCAGATCTTTGCTTTTTAGTTCTTATGTATAACTTTTTAAAACTTCATTTTTATCCTTACTTTTTTCTCAAATTTTCAAAGTACAAGTATACTTTACCTTTATTTTCAGCAAAAACTTTTTAGTAAAAAGCTAAATAACACTTTCAGGTTTCAATTTCAGCCACACACAAAAAAAAAAAAAAAAAAAAAAAAAAAAAAAAAAAAAAAAAAAAAAAAAAAAAAAAAGAGAAGCAAAAATTAATAACATGTTCCCAAACGTACACAATAAATCTTCCTCTGGTAAACAAGTTCGTTTAACAAGTAATGGGCCTAAGCACAGACTGTCAGGCTCATAATTATCCAATTCCAAAGCCCGCGCTTGTCTTTTCCATGAAGTTGTCTTTTGTGGGCCAATAAAAGAAAGAATAGACATTTACTATCGTATTGGGCTTTTATGTAAGAACAGTAGCTTGTTTCTCTGAGCCCAATTTTGAATCATCCACCTCAACATCATCCTGAAAATCTTTCAAGTGAGAATCAAGAAAATGTTTGTTTTTCTATTTAATGAAAAGACAGGAGAAGAATATTCATACACTTAGAACCTTAAAATTTAATAACCCCTCATTTTCCTTTGAATTCTCCTTCCACATCTTAAAAATAAATAATCCCACAGCCCATGTAAAAATTTTTAATTCTTTTTTCTATCTCGCTTCACTTCACTTCCCCAATTCTTCTTCTTTAATTGGACCAGCAAATATTGGATTGGAAGCTTATATTTACAATTTCTTTTTTTGAAGCCCATTTTAAGGACTTATAATAAATTATGTTGTTTTCATATATATATATATATATATATATATTATATATAATTATCTTTAATTGGACCAGAAAATATTGTAGCACAAGGATTTATATTTTGAATTAACAACAAAAGAGAGGAACATACATGCATGAGTCTCATATGGAACCTGTAACAAGAGTATCACCAGAGTTGCTGAGCCAAATTTCCCTGGGAGCTCACCTTTGTAAGATTGAAAATATAATATGATATGTAAGATTGAAAATATCTAGTATTAGAAATTCAATGAATAGTAAATACATTGACACAAGTTCACTCAACATGAAAATTTTCTTTATGAATTGACTTACTTTATGGAGTATTAACATTAAGACCTAGATACACATTGTAAAAGACTATTGGAAACAGGATAACAATAATGGTAAAGACATGTTATCACTTGAAAAGTAATGAAAATTGTCTAGAAAAAAAAGTTCTCACCAAATCAGGCCTTGAGTGAAAAAGAAATTCCAAATTTTTTTATCCAATAGCCCCTTTAGGAAGAAGTTCAAATGCTATGAATGCAATATCAGATAACACAAGTTACACAACCTTCTAGAGCAAAAACTAAAATGGTGAAACAAGATAAGGTCATCAACCCAGCATTTATAGATTGTTAGTCTTATCTTCCCACAACTTCAGAAACCACCATGAGAAGCAAATGCAAGCAGAACATGTAAAATCACAAGAAACAGCCCCTAATTGGAATGCATTAACAAAGCTAAGTCAAGGGCATTCCTAATCTGAAACAATTAATCACTAAATAAACTTCTAAAAATATACTTATTTGGTATTTGTCAAAACTCAATTAAGGTTTAGAAATTACCGTTTTTATTAACTTGGCAAACAAATTTAATACTCAATTCTTGCAGTGGTTGGTCCTAAGCAGCTAGTCGGAATTGTTAATATCCTATGTGAGAATTTTAGGTTTGGACATGGCAAACCACAATGATTATTTTGTTTTTACTAATAAGTTATGCCCCACCCGATGGGTCTTGAACACGTCCTTAGCTTCCACCTTGATCTTATAAGGGGAAGAGGCGTCATTAAAGACTTAAAGTCAGAGCTTATTCTCACACACACACACACACAAAAACCACTATAAGCTAATTCTTAAAGCAAGTGATTTCGAAGCTATAAATTTCCAAGTTCCAAACTTTGAACAAAAGGAATTGTTGTCTCTCACCCACATAAACCCCCCATTGGGATAGAATTTGACATCTGTGATTGGGCATAAACAAATTGACTGGGTATAAACAATCCCACAAAGCCAAAGAAGAAAGCAAGTATTTGCAAATGATTGGCGGTTGGCACTAAAATTAAAAATTGTGTAAAACAAAAATAGAGCCAGAAAACTAGCATATCAACCTCAAGAATAAAAGCTTAGAGCATTAGTATTGGTAGAGGCAAAGAGGTAAAATGCTAAATTTAGCAACTACATATAACAAAAGTGGAACAAAAGGCTAATGCATCATTGGAGCAAAAACCATATTTTTTGGCTGTTGAGCTACAATGCATAGCCAAAGATGGTTGTGCACTGTAGCTAAGATGGTAAAAAAAACAATATTTTATTAAAAGACATTATTTTATTGTGTTGGTTGTGGTGGTTGTTGTTTATTGCAGTAGATATATTATTTTATTGTATTGTTTATATTATTTTATTGTGTTGAATGCTAAAATAAAACTACTGTTGTTGGATGTTATGTAAAGTGAGGTGAAAAAATAGATAAAGTAGTTTTTTGTGGTGTCAAATTACTAAATTTTTGTCACCACCAATGCTAATGCTCTTATTTAAGCTCTGAAAAAACCTAGATTCAACACCAAACAAAAATAAAAATATAAAACCCAAAAAAATTAAACATGAAATATCCCAAATATGAATTCAGAGCCACTTGAATTCATAACTTGAAGAGCTAAAAATCCTCCATCACAACACAAAACACAACCAATAATATTATTATAAGTTTCTTAAAAATAGAAGGTAATATTATTATTATTAAAAAAAAAAAAAAAACCGAAAAAGAAATGTTGGGACTTAGGAGCCTCATTGACACAGTGGTGCTTTCTCTAAAACTACCAAATGGGCATACTCTATTCTAATTTCTAAGACTATGAACCCAAACATACAAACAAAAAAACAATTAGAATGTAGATCCTGAATTCGAAATCTCTCACCAACATCTTGGAGTCACCCCTATAAGATTCTTCCCAGTAATGACTTGGAAATGAGGCAACTGTATACACCTAAGTAAGTAATCAAATACTCAAAGAGATCTGAATATCCTCGTTTGTCAAGAAAAAGAATGAAGAGTACCACACATTATAGCAACAAAAAAACAAAACCCATTCTCACAAACAAATCTTTCAATCTCATGTGCTTGTTGTCCCCAGTCCTGCCAACCTTAAAATTCATTCATTCAATCAAGTCCATCTTGTATTCGCCAAAATTTAAATCCTTCCCTCAATATGGACTATTCATCTATAACCCATTGTATTAATTTAGACCTATACACCTTGTAAAGGAAAAACCCAACTCAACAAATTAAAAAAATATAAATTAATTTTTTTATTGAAAATAAAATGAATTAAAAGGGAGTCATGTATGAGAAATAAATGTAAAAGGGGGGGCTAAAATGGGGAAGAAAAAAATTAAACCCGTTTCCATTGGTCTCTCTCTAGTGACAAACTTTTTTTTCCCCTTCCAGGAAGGGAACTAGTGTCAGACTTTTGATTAGTAATAATTGAATTAAAAGTAAATAAACAAATAAAATTAATATTTGTATTGAAAAAAGAAAGAAAAAAAAGGGGGGTCACGAATGAGAAAAAAATGTAAAGAGAAGGGGCAAAATGGGAAAAAATCAAACATATTTTACTTGAAACATACTCAAAGGTTTTGTACCTTTGGTGGTTTACTTGAAAAAATTTACTTATCACACCAAAAACTTGAAAACATTTCACTGGAAATATTTTTCATATAAAATTTTTTACCTATACAATATTTTATGTTTAAAAATATTTTACTTCAAAACAAACGGAGCGTAAAATTAAAAGTATGAAAGGTATTTACTTCTCATCACTGAGAACTAATTTTAACTATAACCAAACTAAATATGTATAATCCTTCTAGATATAATGTAAATTTTTAATTTTAACATTCAATTTTTAATGTCATTTAGGTAATATTTTCCATAATGTTACATTGATTAATTGTCTCATAAAAAGTGACATTAGCTATATGATGTACGCTTGAAGAAATTGACATTAAGCAGGGAAGAGAACATTATGTAAAACTAGTACACTTGATCTATTTATAGATATATAGCTTGAAGAAATTGACATTAAGCAGGGAAGAGAACATTATGTAAAAGTAGTACACTTGATCTATTTATAGATATATAGCTTGAAGAAGATGACATTAGGCAGGAAAGATATGTATAGCAAGAACATCTCCCTCCCTGCGAATGTAAAGCTAGTACACTTGATTTTTTTTATAAAAATAAAATGGACAATTGTATTGGTACATGAATAGCTAGACATAAATAACCATACTAGACTTTGACCTATTGTCGAGGCAAATTTGTTGTTTGATATATTTGTAAACATACAACTAATAATTATATTGGTACATAAATATTTAGAGATAAATAATCAGATTTATTGACCAGACAAATGTGTTGTTGGGATAAACGTAACGCAGGTTGGTTACATTTCTGACATGGATGGAAGAATGAAATTTTTTGAGATTTTGAATTTGGATTGATCTCTCCTTACGAAGTTTTTAAACATCATCACATTACAGTTTGATCCCCTTCCACAAGTTTCCCAGGTTTTGTTGCGCCTTTTAGAGCCTCAATAAACCTTGGCTGTCGTAAAGCTACATTGGCCATCCATTATTCTCAAGACCATGATATTGGGATAATTTGTTCTGGACAAGGAAGACAAAATATTAGTATCAAGGTGTCAGCTATATGAAATTTTATAGCTCAAGTGCTAAAAAAAGGGGGGGGGGGGTGTGGAGAAATCCTGGATTTGATGGAAATGATGAAGAAGCAGTAGAATGGTTAAGTAACAAAATATATCAAATTAATATAGAAATGGGGCCATATGCAGCTACTCTGGTAAACAATTTTAGAATTAGGAGTTTTATACTGTAAAGGTGAGATGAAGCATAACAGAATGACAATATAAAATTTATAGTAATGTGATGTAGCTTTTGCAGTACCAAAAAACAAGAAAGTAGATGTAGCTTTTGTTATTGGTATCTTTTACCCTCTGGTAGCTTAGACTGATTTGAACAAAAAACCTATGCCAAACCCATCCTTCTATCTATTAGACTAGTTCTGTTTATGACTTGTTTGTGTCTCTTGCACTTTCTCTAGAGGGAAAAAAGATTACCAAAACAAAAAACAAAAATCAGGTCCCCTACAATTCAACCATTTCCTTTGTTATAATTTTGAGAAACAAATACACACACAAGAAATGAAAAAAAAATTATAACCCAATTGATAAATAAATACATAGATGAATAATTTAGTACCTCTTAAGATTTAAAGTTATTTTTGCTAAGCTTCAAATAAGCTCAAGACTCTATTAAGAAAAATAAATTAAGGAGTTGAATGCTTAGTGAGAATGTGAGCTTATAGAGTATCAGTGGTGGAATCTTAAAAAAAGGTTTTGGGGGGGGGGGGGGGGGGTGTGGAAGGCAAGTAGCTTGAAAGGATGAGAATTTTAAGCTATAGATGGAAGGTTGAAAATTGAAGAAGTAGAGCCAATGGCCTAATGTGAGTGAGTTTCAACTTTCAATAGCAAAGACTAAGAACAAATGAGTGAAAATAGAAAATTTTTAATATTTTTATCTCAATAACTAATGTAGTACCACCCAAATTTTAATAATTCAATGGCAATCAAAGTTTCACAAAGGTGTGAGTTCCTTTTTTCTTTTCTTTTTTTGAAGACTGATCACACGATTTAGACTCACTATCATGTATGGTTAGGGAATGAGGTCTTAACACAAAAACACATCACAGACTACACTCAAAGGTCATGGGTAAAAAAAAAATCACAAATTCCAAGGTAACAAGTTATTATCGATAGGTTAAAAAAGCAATGTCAATGGTAAACTAAAATAAGAACCCTTAAAAACTTGTTACTTAACTGTTGAGAAGAAGGTTGGGTTTGTGACTATGTAGCATTACTCATATAAAATGTGTTATAACATAATGATTAAATTGACACACACTCTATGACAAAAGGAATCAAAGGAAGAATTAATGAATTTCTAGGTGACATGCAAATATATATATATATATATATATATATAAACTGAGAAAGAGACAAGAGGTCTGATACTGATAGTAGGAACATACTAATCCCATTCAGGCTTCCGTCTCCAATTGTTGCACTAACTTGAAGAGCTATTGTTTGCTTGATGCTTCAATGCTGAGTGCCTGCTTAGTTTCAGTCTTGTTGCTGGAAAAGACAATTGCATACCAAAATGTCAATAATGGGCAATTATGTTCTTATCTGATAGTATATCTCAATATGTTATTCAACATTACATACTCACATAATAAATATTCATACAATCCAAATCTAATCCATATAATATGGGGGCATTACAATTGGTGTGACTTATCAGAAAAGAACAATATAATAGTATTTTTTTTTTTCATATCAAATTGTGACTCCATTAATTGTTAAAAGGAGGAGGAGCAATCCCTCTATGAAGCTGAAATATAATGACTTAAAAAGTTCAATACTATTGCATACAAGAAACTCTAATAAAGTTCTTTTGGTTGTCTAATATTTTTTCTTGTTTTTACCTTCAGTGAAAGTCATGCTCTAAAAAAGTTCTTTTTGTTGTCTAACATTTTTTATTTTTATTACCTTCAATGAATGTCATGGTGGTTTATTACCCTCGGCGAAATTATGTCTAAGCAATATGTTAATTGCTTAGAGAAATTTGTGAAAACTTTAGCAATACAAATTTACTTAGAAATTATTTTTGTATTAATACAGAAATTTGTTCTGTCCATCCATATTATAAATAACTGCAGATTCTGTATGTGAATTGAACTCAATAAAATCTTTCCCAATCCTTTACTGTATTCTGAAGAAAATGTCTTCCTATGGAGGAAACTTTAGTTGTGGCTCCAGCTGCAAGTGCGGCAGTGGCTACAGCCAAGCAATACTTCTCATTAAAAAAAAACCCATAAATTTGTGAAACTTTAGTAATAAAAATTTACTATAGAAAAGTGATACTTCTATTTAAAAGAGGGAGGTCTCAGGTGAACCAGTGGAAGGGAGGTTTTAGGGATTGGAGCAGGGCTAACCCTCAAAAGTATGGTTCACTATTGCTGACAAAAACACAGAGTTTAATGACAAGGATGGCTAAGATGGAAAAGAGTTAGTTGTGGTTATGGTAGGTCTTAGGTTCAATTCTTACTATCAGAAAACAGATGTGTTTGAGTCTGTGTTCACATGCGTGCATGTGATGATGATCATCATCATCATGAACAGCAACGGAATTGAAATTCAAATTTTGTAGTGATGACAACAATTGGTTCCCACAATATAAGAGCAACAAAAGTGGCACCTAAAGCAGACAAATAATTAAGCTTAACACAAAAATAGAATCCCCATTCAGACAGAATTTTGACATCTGTGAGAACTCTAAACTGATTGAGTACAATCCACCCAAAGAAGAAACCAAGTATCTGCAAATGATTGGCACTAAAAATTGTCAATATAGAAATGATATAACAAGCTGATAAGAACTATGCACCTGTCTACTTCTACCACATTCAATTAAAACCTGAAGTTTTGTAAAGTAACACAGCTTTGTTATAGGAAGTATGCATGCAATTGTACGAGCTAATGGTCTTGTATTTCATATTAATACATTCTGAAATCCTCACAATATTGACTGACTAAGTTAAAAAATTAGAACAAATTCACAGAATTATTAGATTTTCAACACAATAATAAGCACACAAAAAAACTACTATTGTATATTATTATAAAGTAAAATCATTTTAGATATCTTGCTGATCATTACAAATAAAATCATTAACAAACAGAGTACAAATTGAAGATTTTATTGGAGATGACAAAGCTCTGCCTAAGAGATCAGGATTGACAGACTAATTATCGTCCAACAGTTGTTCATATCAATAAACTTTGACATATAATCAAACTGATTGGAATAACAGTTAAAAAAGTTGTTTGGCTTGAAAATAATAGGGGTAATTTTTTCGTATTGCAAATGGTCTCAAAAAGCTCTATCCATCTCAAGGAGAATCTCACCATAACCATGTCTAAGAATGAATATAATAGGGGTAATTTTCGTAGGCAGCCCATATTTGGAATGCATTACAACAAAGCTAAGTCAAGGGAATTCTTAATCTGAAACAATTAATTACTAAATAAACTTCTAAAAATATATCTATCTGGTATTATTTTAAACTCAATTAAGTCATCTATGATGGGAATTTGACTCTCAAATGTTAAAGAGAAAAAAAAAATGAATCGATTAAGTTTCCGTAAAAAGTAAACCGGAAGCTGAAAAGTTACATGCATACAAACACAGTAGACTTGAAATTTAGACAAAAAGGAATATTTGTCTCTCCAAAGTCCAAACAGAACCCACTTAAACCCCCATTGGGACAGAGTTTTGACATCTGTGAGATCTGTAAACAAGCAAAACAAACTGATTGGATATAAGCAATCCCACAAAGCCAAAGAAGAAACCAAGTATCTGCAAATGATTGGCACTAAAATGAAAAATTGTCAATAGAGAAATGAAATAACAAATTGATAACAAGTATTGCACCTGTCTACTTCTACCATACTCCATTAAAACCTGAAGCTTTGTCAAGTAGCACAGTACAGCTTTGTTGAAGCAATTTCAAAGCAATTTTTACTTCAGGACATTGTAACAAGATGGTGTAACACAAAAAGAGAGCCAGAAAACAAGCATATCAGCCTCAAGAAATAAAAGCCTAAACCTTTAAGCTCCCAAAAACCCAGATTCAGCACCAAACAAAAAGTACCAATACCCACAAAAATTAAACATGAAATATCTAACATATGAATACAGAGACAGAATTCATTCAAGATCAGCTCTAAACTTAACACAAAGCTTAAAAACTTCCATCACAACACAAAATACAATCTGTAATATTATTATTAAAAAAAAAAAGAAAAAGAAAAAAAGAAGCAAATATTGGTGAGAGACTAAGATGGAAGTAGTAGTTATATATATATATATATATATATACACACACGCTAGAAAAAGCCAAAAAAGAAATGTTGGGAAGCTTCACTGTCATCGAGTGGTGCTCTTGGACACACACATCCATAACATTGCACTACCAAATTGGCCTCTGAAGGCTGAAACCACCATTGGCATACTCTACTCTAAAACTCTATTACCCCCAAAAAAAAAAAAAAAAACCATTGTGACACTAACTTGACAAACGAATCCCTGCATAAAACATTACACATACATTTCATCTTTTCATGGGCTTGTTATCCCGGCCCATCCAACCTTAAAATTCATTCAATCAAGCCCATCTTGTATTCATCAATATTATGGACTGTGGAACTATTTAACCCATTGGATTAGAGATTAGAACCCATCATCCCCACCTCCCCCATTCCCGCCAACACTGACTCTGTTTGTTCAATCAATCCTCTGTCCCTCTCTCTCTCTCTCAACCCTACACTTTGTTTTTTCGACTCTTTCTCGCCTTGCTCTGGTTATCAACTAGTAGTCACAGACTTCGACTAGTAGTGATTGAATTATAATTAAAATTAATATTTTTATTGATTAAAAAATAAAAGAATAAAAATAATGGGGTCCCTCATTCATGTATGAGAAGTAAATACGAACTGACTTAAGAATCTCTCTGTTATGGTTTGGGTTGTGAATGATAAATAAAACTCCCTCTGTTTTGTTCACTCCGACTCAGAGTCGGATAGAGGTCACTTACTTAAATCCAACGCAACCCCACTGACTGACTTAAACGCAAACAAATGATGTACATTCAAACGTAACAAATTAAAATTGTAAAAAAATTATCATCTTCATTACTTCATGAACTAATTAAGTACAAAGAATTCAAAAATCATGTTAAGTCTAAAATATACAAAAAGAGTCATCATCAACATATATAGATCATCAATGACGGTAATGGCACTTGGATTTCTTGGAAAGATTAAAAATCTCTGGCTCAGGCTTAGGGATGTCACTCAAATCCACCAATTGAATCTTTCTTTTGGCCTTTTGAACTTGTTGGTATCCAAGTTGTAGCTTTCTTTTTGATGCTTCAAGTTTCAACTCCAATGACTTCCTCTTCTCCTCCTCCTCCTTTTGCGCTTTCCTTTGCCGCCATGCAGCCAAATTAATCTTGACCACAATCCTCTCTTTCTTTTCACCATTCTCGGCACTTTTACTGGTATCAGAAGACAACGTTGAGATCGCTTCCTTCTTGTTACCATCGTCTTGCTGCTTTGAGGGAAACCCAGAAGCAGAAGCAGAAGAAAGAGTCTTCTTCATACCCATACGAGGGTTAGCATCCAAACCCATAGCCACACGAGTGCTTGCATCTAAACCCAAAAGCATAGCCATAGCTATGACTACTGAAATCTTTGCTGAAACAGGGAGAGAGTATTTTTGCGTTTAGGTTTTTGTTGCCAATGTGGGATGATACATATATATATATATATATACTACATCACTCTCCGACTCACACTCGGAGACGGAGAGACTCTCATCACCGACTCAGAGGAAGACGTAACCCCAACTAGCCGTTACTATTTCAATTTATTCAATTACTTTCTCTACCTTGATTGTCTGTCTATTTTACAAATTGTGGTGTTGGACTCGCTATATAAATACTTTTTCAACATATTGCCTTTTGGATACCGCTTGTTGTCTTAACTGCCACGTCAGGCCATAATTAAATACTTTTTCAACATATTGCCTTTTGGATACCGCTTGTTGTCTTGACTGCCACGTCAGGCCATAATTAAACCCCCTCATTCTCAATTAGGATATTTCCTAATCACTTATAATAGTTATTCCCAAAATTATTAGTCAATTACAATTAGAATACCTCAAAATTATTTATTTATATAGTCCAAATTGGTTAAATACATGTTAACGTGGTATTCAACATATTTATAGAATCCAATCCATATTAATATTATGGAGCATAAAAATTGTTGTTAGGCTTTTTTTTTCTATTAAAAAGTCTTCATTATTTGCAAAAAGGAGGAGGAGCCATATCTCTATGAAGCTGAAATATAAATGACTCAAAAGATTAATAATACGGTTGTATTAATCAAAAAAATAAATAATGAAAAGATTATATACAAGAAACTCTCAAAAAATTCCTTTTGTTGTGTAACATTTTTGCTTTTTTATTACCAGTCATGATTGTTTATCAACCTCAGAGTGAGAAATTGTTGCTTTTAAGTGGAGTGAATTTGATAAAACTCCAAAATGACGACCCCGTGTTGGAATGTCCAAGAAGGATGAAAGGGGATCCGAGCAAGCGATCAAAGCACAAATATTGACATTACCACCATGATCATGGACATGACACGAAGGAGTGTTATCATCTGAAACAACAAATAGAGATCCCTGTAGGTCAGGGGAAGTTGAAGCGATTTGTTAGAAATGGACCTAGGATACAACATTCGCAAGAACTGGAGCAACCTAGTAGGGCGGAAGACCAACCCTCCACGCACTAAGAGCTACAACCTCAACATACCACCTCCTGGTTAAGGTTCCTATGGAGTACAATATAGGATAAGCCAGAGGAGCTCAAGCTGATACACGAGAGTGCTACGTGGCTATGCCCAACGTGGATAAACAGTTGCCCACCATGAACATTGAAGACCAAATATTGATGGTAGGACCAACTAAGGAACTGGGAGATAACCCTTTGGACAACAACCACCCTACAAGAGACACTTGGCGAGCAGAAGCTACCTCACCCTTAGAATGCCAAACGCTTGAAGAAGTACACTTCTTGCAACTATGTTTACATTTATTTTGCATGCATTTCCATTTCATACATTGTTTATAAGTTTCACATTTTGACGCAACATATAGTTTAAAGTCATTTTTTAATTTGAGACTTAACTTATTTTTCCTTCGAGCCTTTACCATTTGAATAGAAGTATTTTCTTTACTTGCAATTAAAAAAAAAAAAAAGCAAACAACCAATACCGCCTACCCTTCTACAATGTCTCCGAGGTGGTGAACGATCAGCTCAAGTACCGATCATCCAAGTCGCCAAGGTGACGAACAATATGAGAGATCATCTATAGATGATCGACTCAAGTAGCGAAGGCAAACATGGAAGGGGGGCAACAGACGAGGAATATTTGTACAACGCATTGGCTCAAAACATCACCTCCCAAGGTGAACATCACCTTTCAAGATGAACCCCACTTCTCAAGGTGGCCCTCACTTCTCAAATTGAATATCACTCTCAAGGTGGACGTATGACCAAAGTCGCCTATTGGTGGACAGTCACTATATTAAGTTACCTACAGGTTGATGCACGGCCAAAGTTGCCTATGGGTGGACAGTCGCTACACTAAGTCACCTATGGGTAGACGCATGACCAAAGTCGCCTACGGGTGGAGAGTCATTACATTAAGTTACCTACGGGTAGATGCATGACCAAAGTCGACTACGGGTGAATGGTCACTATACTAAGTTACCTACGGGTAAACGCATGACCAAAGTCGCTTACGGATAGACAGTCACTACACTAAATCGCCTACGGGTGGACGCATAACCAAAAGTCCTCTATGGGTAAACGGTCACTACACTAAGTCGCTTATCGGTGGACGTATGACCACAGTCGCCTACGGGTGGACGGTCACCATACTAAGTCACCTACAAGTAGACGACCAAAAAGGTGACAAGGCACCAAAACTCAGTCACCTCAACAAGTCCACGACCCAAAGTCCACAAACAAAAAGGTGACGAGGCACCAAAATTTAGTCACCTCAATTAGTCCACAACCCTAAGTGGATGACTGACAAGGTGACGTGGTACCAACACTTAGTCACCTCAACAAGTCCACGACCCAAAGTAGACGACCAAAAAAAAAATTTACAAGGCAACAAAACTTAGTCACCACATACTCCACAATCTAAAGTGGAAGACCAAAAAGGTGACGAAGTACCAATACTCAGTTATCGCATACTCCACTACTTGAAGGGGAGGACTAAAAGGTGACGAGCCATTAACATGTCACCTCAACCTTGGATGAGCAAATAATACTAAACATTTAGAAAAGAATAGTCACTTCAACAATTATCAAAGTCAATCTAGAAGGAGAAGAGACGGATTAAAAGTTCATACATTCAACAAGAGGTTATATCGTCCAAAAACCAAAGACCTATTGTCCTAAACTTAAATAGCGAATGAGAAAATAAAAGATGCATAAGAAAGAAGAGAACTCAAATCTTGGAGTCCATCTCTTCATCTTGCTTCTCCATAGCAGCACTATCCACTCCTTGCTCTACCCTGTCACTGGCCACAATCGCCACAGAACCCTCCTCTATAGTAATCTCAAACTTAGAAAAATCAAGAATGGGGGAGCAGCAGAAGCTTAAGTTTTGAAATTTTCAAATCCTTGGACATAATGCATTCCCATCTCTTGAAGATATTCATTGGAAGACATATGCTCAGCAATCGCGTCAGCCTTAGATTGTATCAACTTTACCTTCAATTCTTCCACCTCCTCAGAAAGTTGCATGTTAGACCCTTCAACTTGAAGAAGGCGGTCAAGCTGATTTGCATTAATGCCTTCCAACTTCTTGACCTTAGCCTCAAGAGTAGCATTTTTCTCTTGACCTTAGTACGCTTCTTATACTTAACAGCCTAGTCTTCATTGTCGGCATAATGAAGCTCCAAGGTATTCATCATTACTATTACTTGGAAAATGCAAAAGCTAGAGTTAGTCAACAATATATAAAAATTAACAAAGTAAGAAAGGGTGATGGGAAGCAATACCTTAGCCAAATCATGAAACACAGCCTCTTCCATAGAAGTAGGAGCAAACTCATCACAATCGTTTATAGCTTCCTTTTTGACAATTGACGAAACCTGTTCCACTGCGTAAGAAGCATCTTTAAGAAGGAGACGAGGTTTTGGAGGGATAAGATGATGGAAAAACATGGTTTGTATCTCATACAAAACATTCGCAGCGGAAAATTAACGGATCTACTTCATTCGCAATTGATAACATGTACTATGTAAATTTCAAAAATTAAAAACAAAAGAGTGGACCTTGGTATGGTGAAATTCAAAACCAAATGGCAGCTTTTTATTCTTCTAAGAACAATTTTTTTACTTATGCACGTATTCATCACGATAAGAGGAGTTATTCATATATGACATGTGTATGTGTACGTTTCTACGAAACTACGTCCACAAGTGGACAAGCTCATCCCAAGGGATGCCTAAAAATTGCTATAAGTCCACAAGTGGATGAGCTCGTTAAGTCCGCAAGTGGACAAGTTCATTACTACGTTCACAAGTGGACGGATCATCCCAAGAGATGCTTAGAAATTATTAAAGTCCACAAGTGGACGAGTTCGCTAAGTTCGCAAGTGGACGAGTTCATTACTATGTCCACAAGTGGACGGATCATCCCAAGGGATGCTCAGATATTATTAAAGTCCACAAGTGGACGAGTTCATTACTACGCCCACAAGTGGATGGATTCATTACTACGTCCACAAATGGACGGACCATCCCAAAAGGTATTTAAAAATGAAGTACACAAATGGACGAGTTTATTACGAAGTCCTTAAGTGGACGAGTTCATTACGAAGTCCACAAGTGAATGAGTTCATTACGAAGTCCTCAAGTGGACGAATTCATTATGAAGTCTACAAGTGGACGAGGTCTACAAGTGGATGAGTTTATTACGAAGTCCTTAAGTGGACAAATTCATTACAAAGCTCACAAGTAGAAGAGTTCATTACGAATTCCACAAGTGGACGAGTATATTACGAAGTCCTTAAGTGGACGAGTTCATTACGAAGTCCACAAGTGGGCGAGTTCATTACGAAGTCCACAAGTGGATGAATTCATTACGAAGTCCACAAGTGGACAAATTCATTACCAAGTTCACACGTGGACGAGTTCATTACAAAGTCCACAAAAGGACGAGTTCATTACAAAGTCCTTAAGTGGACAAATTCATTACTAAGTTCATAAATGGACAAGTCTAATACTAAATCTTCAAAAAGAACGAATTAAGTCCAAAGTGGACGGGTTCACGCCTACAGGGTATTAAGTACTAACAAACAAGTTACTAAGTGCTACATGGATGGGTTCATTCCTAAAATGCATCAAGTCCTCAAAAGGACGAACCAAGCCACCCATGGGTACCTTCGTAAAAATATAAGTCTTCCTACCTACTGGAGGACGGACGAACCAAGCCCTTCGCAAGTGCCTTGGTAAAAATTTAAGTTCTCTTACCATAGAATGGACGGATACAAACTAATATTCAAAATTTACGAAGTCCATAGAATGGACGGATACAAATTAGTATCCAAAATTACCAAGTCCATAGAATGGGCGGATACAAACTATTATCCAAAAATTTACTAAGTCCATAAAATGGACGGATACAACTAGTATCCAAAATTTACTATGCCCATAGAACAGACAGATACAAACTAGTATCAAAAATTTATAAAATCCACAAAGTGGACGGATGCCAACTCATGTTATAAGTCCACAAGATGGACGGATATATGAACTAAAGTAGAATAAAAGCTCGCCAAAGCAATGATATAATTCGAACATGTCAATGTCAAAACAGCTTATTGAGGCCACTTTCTCTTTAAGTAAGAAACAAATATGCATATCCCCAATCATAGCCAATACGATGTATGCATATATGATTGTATTCCATATTCTTACACGTTTCTTTCTCACTTCCTTATTTTCTCCTTGAATCTAGGACTATTTACTTGCTCATTAACACAAAGTGGACGGATGCCAACTCATGTTATAAGTCCACAAGATGGACGGATATATGAACTAAGTCCACAAAATGAATAAATGTGTCAAAAAGCATCCAAATTTATGTCCACAGGATGGACGGATACATTGACTAAGTCCACGAGGTGGACGGGTGAAAGATATACAATGTAGTACATCTCATTATTAACAAATCCGCAAGGTGGACGGATGAAAGATGTATAATGAGATGTACCTAAATTATTACTAAGTCCGCAAGAAGGACAGATTAAAGCACTTAGGAATTTTCATGACACAAAAGAAAGAGGTCAAACACAAATATATAAGGGCGACGAAAGCAAAGAAAGCTCAAAAAACCAATGAGCGACAGTCGTTATCCTTACAAAAAGCCATTGTTCTCAAAAGAGCTTAGCATATACGAAACTATTGTTCTTAAAAGTAAAAATCCTAAGGCTGATCAGTGGGTACATTTTCTTTGACGACCTCAATGCCACTCAGAACGCGCCGCGTATACCCTCAACTACCCCATCAATCAAAGCGTAACTCCCGAGGAAAGAGACGACGGCTGCAAGAATCTGTCACCCCATAAATTCGTTCAGGGTGAAACTGACGGACACATGTGCTGAGGGGGCAATTGATAAGGGTATTTTTAGACCTATAAAGCTGACGACATGACAAGACAAACCCAGAGGAAGCGAATCTTAGTTAGGCGAACCTCAATACGGATGGACCCAACAAAAGGGACGAACCCAATAGAGGACTCACGTGGCTCCCACGTGGCTGGAAGTGCTCATCAAGAATCCTGATATGGAATAACCTTGCAAACTATGCCCAACCATAATTGAGGGTCATCTACAAGGAAGACCATCCTGAAAAATCCGAAAATTTGATGAAGAGTTCTCCCCATAAGGAAAGGCCTTCCTCCTCAAGAAATTAAGGTCAGATCTACACCACTATATAACCCCCAAAACCCTTTCTCACAAAGGTACGCATAATTTCCCCCAGCTCTAGCACTCTAGAGTTGTGAAGAGTTCTCTAACTTAACCTTCGGAGAGTATTTGGCCGGTAACACACCAATACTCTCTATAATGTTTTCTTCTTTTTCTGTGTTGTGCAGGTCTGATATCGAGTACGTGAGGATCGTGCGACTTACTGATGATTTTTTGGCATCATCACATTCTAATATCCATGTAATTTTGACTGACCAAGTAAAAAATTGAAATACAATTACAGAATTATTACATTTTAACACAAAAATAGCTACCATTGTAAGTTATAATGAAGTAAAATCATGTTAGATATCTTGTAAATCTTTAGAATTAAAATCTTTAACAAACATAAATAAAATTTATATGGAAAATATCAATGATAAAGATTTTGTTGTATGAACAACATAAAAAAAAATGTCATTAATGAACAAAAAAATTGCTTATTGTTGGCAAGATTGCATGAAAATCTGCAGATCCAAGTTTAGAGATATCAAGTGGCATGACAAATATACACACCCACCCACCTCCATTAATGGGGAACAAAAAAGAGTACAAAAGGAAGATTTTATTGGAGATGACAAGGCCCTACCTTAGACTTAAGAGATTAGGATTGACAAACTAATGATCTTCCAACAGTTGTTCATATCAATGAACTTCAATATATGATCAAACTGATTGAAATATCAGTTAATAAGAGTTATTTGGCTTGAAGTTTATAATCCTTGAAAAATCTAAATATCCCAATTTTATTTTGGACTTCACAAAGAATGGAGGCCTATAAAAACAATTTCACAGTCCATTCTTCTTTCACATTTCAAACCTAATATAATTAACTGATGTATTCATTATATATTCAAATTGCCTATTCAACAAAAATATTAATACAATATTCAGAGCTTTGTCACAATTTGGCAATTACAGTGGAAATTGAAGAGAGAGAAGCATGGAAGAATATGTTTATTTACTACCATGAATGCCTTTTAATAAGGGAAAGTTATACCATTTGATTAGATTAATTCAGAATTACAATTGAATGCTCGAAAATGTGTTGAAAACACAAGAACTGTTTAGACCCCCAAATTAAAATTACGGCTCGATAGATTTTATACTAACTTAATACTAAGTGCGGAATAGTGTAAATGCGAGCGGATAAATAAACAAGCTACTTTAATCCATAATCTAAGCAACACAACAGTAAAATGGAATATAAAAGAGTAGGGAAGAAAGATGCAAACACAAGATAACACGCCGATGTGTTATCGAAGAGGAAATCGAAGAATTCGGTGAAAAACCTCTCCTCTGCCCTCCAAGTAGAAATCGATCCACTAGACAATCACTTGGGATACATGGGTTAGCAAGAGACCCTCCAAGCCTAATCTACCCGATGTACCTAAGCCCTCCAAGCTCCTACTCCAACAAGGCTTCTCGGAACCGTGTCTTGTCTAGTTCTCCGGATCCAGCAACAAGCTCCATGTTGCATTTGCCATCCTTGGCTTCTACCAATGCTTCCCAGCAGCACCAAAACGTCTTGACACTCAGAAAGGGTGTGGTGTGTGTTTGGGCTATCAACCTCTCAATGGTATGGAAATGGAGAGGTAGGAGTTGAAGAAATACCACAAGCAAGTGTGTAGAGAATTGTGGGTGTGACAATCTCTAATTCTCAATGTGTTTGGCTAGGGTTTTCTCTCAGAAGCACTCCTTAACAACTGTGGGTAATGTGAGTATAAATAGTGTAGGTACAGAAAGTGTGTATCAGAATGGACAGGTTAGCAGAATAGAATGTCTCGCGGGAAGGCCTTACCCACGAGGTACTCGCGAGACACAATTGTCTCAATCCTAGCCTGACTCTTCACATTCCAGCATGTGCGAAGCACATGAGTCACTTCACAAGATGCTAAATCGCGAGCTACCTGCAAAAACTCTTCAGTCTTCAATTGCTTGAGTCTTCACACACTCTCTTTCTAACACATAACCCTTACAATCAAATCCCACAATAAATACAAGGTACATAAGATTGAATGCAATTACAATCAAATTTGGCACGGAATAAAAGCCAACAAAACACATAGTTGTAAATAACAACTTTACAACAATATAACAGCCTCCACTTGAAAATTTTAATTTAGGCCCCTATGTGATTAAGACTATAGAATTATCAGATATAAATGTCAAACATATCAGATAAACCAATCCACACAAAAAAATTGTAGTTTACCACAATATGACATAAACCAAATCAATCAAAGCATTATAAAATATAATGCAGAGATTTGGTGATGAATTGAAAAACTAAAGAAGAACCTCTTCAATGGAAAAACCTCTCCGAGGACACTAACAAAGCCATAAAAAAATTCATTGTTAAGGGACCAGTTACAACTAATCATGTCTAGCAAGAACAGGAGCTACCTTATTTCCCTCCCTACTAATACATTTGACTGATACATATTGCAAGCTGATAAGTAGGCATTTAACGTCTTTTATAATATTGCCCAGTAAGGATTGGTTAGTGGGTGATGAACAAATCGCCCTTATCACATTTGCGTTGTCTCCTTCAATGATGAGTTTCGAGAATCCAACATCAATGGAAAATTCAAGTGTCTTTCTGCATGCTAAAGCCTCCGCTTCCTTGTTATTTGATATTAGCAGTCCCATAGTTGACATAGCAGCCATTACTTCGCCATATTTATTCTAAATAATTGCACAGAATCCAGAGCAATTCTGGTCTGCAAAGATGGCTGCATTGAAGTTCATTTTGAAGACTAAATAAGGAGGTGGCTGCCACTTCTTTCTCACCAATGTTGGTGTTGGGGTTGATAGTTGCAACTGCTGGTGTTGAAAGTCCATAGCTCTCTTGTTTAGCCAACCTGGTTCCTTGAAACTTCCTCCATATAGCATTGTGTTTCTTTGAGTCCATATAAACCATGCCTGAATAAGAAATACCTCAAATTCTAATTTAGACAGCCTTTCCAGGAGATTCTCAAACAGGTCCATAGTATCGCAATTGCTATTTGTGAATTTCTAGAGTTGAGTGATGCTCCCTACCCACGTCTTAAGCGGCACCACACCCCCATAGAGCATGCACTCCAGTTTCAGGTTCTCTCCCACAACATTAGCATAAGTCATCAGGTACAATTTTCCTTTTTGCCAAGTTCGCACGAGTCGGCAATATTTCCAGACATGCTCACCAACCGAAGATCTTAATTTTATTTGGTACGTTTAAGTTCCAAATTTTCATTCACACCTTTTTATTAGTAGAGCCCGCGGAGCATTCAGCCTAGTTTGCCTCCCTTTCCATTTGTGTCGCCACCTGATAGCCTGACTTGCATAAGTACACTCCATCTTTGTTGTGCAACCAAATTAATGTGTCTGACAATTGCCTGCAGCTCAAGGGAATTTTGAGAATGGCTTATGCATCTTCTTTGTGGTATTTGGAGGGGATTAGTGTATGGTTCCACCATTTGAGGTCCGGGTCAATCAGGCCTACCACTCGCCATTCGTGATCCTCTGCCATTTCAACCAAGTGCAGAACTTATTGGTTGGGTGGTTTGGTATTTATTTGTCCTCCATAACTCTAATGGAAGAGCCATTGCCTACTCTCCAGCAGTAACCCGATTTGAGGATAGGATTTGCAGCCATGATACTTCTCCATGTGTATGAGCATAGTGGTGACTCAGCTGCTTCTAAGAGATGACACTATGGGAAGTATCTAGCTTTAAGGCATTGGAACAAAAGTGAGTCTTGGTCTTGCAATAATCTCATCCTTGCTTGGCGAGCATGGCAAGATTAAAACTTCTCAAGTCTCTAAATCCCATGCCTCAATCTTTTTTAGGCTTAAACAAAAAGCTCCAGCTTTTCCAGTGAATCTTTCTCTCATTACCAACTTGACCCCACCAAAATTTTGCACATAAAGAGTTGAGTTCATCACATAGCTTTAGTGGTAATTGAAATACCCTCTAGTGTAAGTGGGTATAGATTGAGCTACTGCCTTGTTAAGCACTTCTTTTCCCGCCTAGACAACATCATTCCGTTCTAGCCTTGCAGTTTTTTCTAAACTCTATCCTTAAGAAAGGAAAAGGTTTGGTACTTTGCACACCCAATCAAGGAAGGTAATCCCAAGAAAGTGTCAAATCTCTCCACTTCACACACACCCAAGGCCGAGGCAATAGCTTGCCTTTGTCCACAAGGAGTAATCTTGCTAAAATCCATCGATGATTTTTGCAAGTTAATTGATTAACCAGATGCACCTAGCATATTTTTGTCAAATCTCACTAATCACAGTAACTTCAGGTTGAGTAGCTTGGCAAAATAGCAAAAAATCATCTGCAAATAATAAATTGGCATTTTTGGTGCATTCTGCCAAATAGATACCCCATTGATTCGTTTCTCCAATCTTGCTTTCTCCAATAGAGATGTGAATCCCTCTACACACAAAAGAAATAAATATGGTGAAAAAGGGTCGCCTTGGCGAAGACCTCTTGAAGGTTGTAAGTCACCATAGGGCTTCCCATTAATGAGAATGGAATAGGAAGGTGAAGATACACAACCCATCACGCAACTATTCCATTGATTTGAGAACCCCAACTTCGTCATAATTCCCTGAAGAAAGGTCCATTCAACCCTGTCATATGCCTTGCTAACATTAAACTTCAACACCAAGGACCCTTTTCTACCTTTCTTTCGAGTGTGCATAGCACGGAGAGTTTCATAAGCAAGTAGCACATTATCTGTGATAAGCCTGCCTGGAACAAAGACACTCTGTGTGGGAGATATAATATGGGGAAGAATCTATTTCAACCGGTTAACCAACACTTTGGATATAATCTTATAAATAACATTACATAAGTTGATTGGTCTAAAATTCGACATTTTAACAATATTTTTCACTTTTGGGATTAATACAATATTGGTCTGATTAATTCTAGGTGTCATGCATCCAAAATTCAGAAAGTATAAAACAACAGTAATAACATTATCACCCATAACATGCCAAAATTTTTGATAAAAAAAGGCATTCATACCATCCAGTCCAGGAGCCTTTGTTGGTCCCATCTGAAACAAAGTTGCCTTAATTTCATCAGCGCTAAAATCACTAGACATGATCTGTTGCATATCAAGAGTGACTTTGTGAGTTACAACACTTAAGCATTCATCAATTTGGTCAAAAGTACCTGCATGAAACAAGTTATCAAAATAATCAATTGCCACTCCTACTATGTCTTCTACTTCATCAACCCAGCAGTCTTCAGAGTTTTTAATCTTCTGAATATGATTCCTCCTTCTCCGTTGTGATGCTTTGTTATGAAAAAATTATGTGTTCTTATCTCCATTCTTGAGACATGATATTCTAGATCTCTGTGCCTAGAAAATTCTAGTTTGAGGAGTAGTTCATCCAGTTCTTTTGAGGTAGATAGAAACTCCACTCTAGATTCTTCAATTACCTCCTCAGAAATCAACTTGTCTATTTTTTTTTTTTTAATAGTTGTTTTATGACTTCCGTATCCGGGTTTGATTTTCCTACACCCCATGCCTTCAAATCCACCCACAAACCTCAATTTTTGTTTAATATTTGCCAACCTGCTCCCCATATTCCTACACTTGTTCCATGCTCCCTCCACCATTGCCTCACAATCTTCCCAAAGCAGTCACGTCTCCTCAAATTTAAAACCTCTACCCCCCCTTGGTTGTTGCTTCTTGTAACAATGTGTTTGAAGAAGGATAGGAAGATGATTTGATGCTTGTGAAGAGAGATGAATCAACTTATTGAGTTGGAACTTATCAGTCCAGTCTCTCATGGCACCAGCACGGTCAAGGCCGGCGAACCTTTGTATTTGTGTCACCTGGCCTTTCGTTGTTCTAGTTATACGGGTAACCATGATAACCCAAATCTTTTAGCTGGCAGGAATCAAGAGTATTGCGAAAAGAATCAACCTGATTATTGTGGCATGGTTGCTTGCTAAGTTTTTCAAATGCATGAAGGATAGCGTTAAAATCTCCTATACACATCCATGGTCCCTCCACCACTGTCTTGAGATGATTCAGTAAGGCCCAATATTTTTCTCATTGGGTAGCTTCTAGCCAGCCATAGAATCCAGCTAGAAATCACTCAAACCTGTCCTCCTCCTTTACTTTGACAAGGATGTGATTTGCTGAGAAATTAACAAGGTCGATATTGAGTTTTGATTTCCACAACAAAGCCAAGCCACCTCCTGAGTCAGGTTGTTTCACTATAATGCGATTCTGGAATGGTAAATCTTTGTAAAGCTTCTGAAATCCTTCTTTATCCAATCTAGTCTCCATTAGAAAACACACCATGGGAGCTTGTTCCCTTACAAGTTTGTGAAGGCTTCGACCTATCCAAGGGTTCTTAAGCCCTTGGCAATTCCAACTTAGGATCCTCATTGCTTCCGGCAAGGGTGACTCTCCACCTCTGCTGATATTTCATCAGAGTTTGCTTCTTCAATCTCCATGCTTCCCCTTTTAATGTGTTGTTGTTGATGCTCATCACACGGATTGTGCATGGTCCCTCTTTTTCCCAGTGTTGGTGTGTAAGAAGCCCTAGCAATTCCATCGGGCTCACTTTCCATTCTGCTTAGGCGAGCCTAAGTTGTTTTGGGCCTAGGAGCCTATCCATCAAGTCCGGTTTTATGTTTAACTGATGCTCTCGAAACTTTACTGCATTCCTCTGCATTAAGTTTAGTCGAAACGGTGTCAACGGTTCCCTCATTACTCTGGATAACACTGCCCATAATTATGGAGTGATTTCCGTGATTTTTGGGCCTTGTGTGCTGATCCTTCGGGTTGAGCTCTTGGATGCTATCGTTTTTCGGGTTGTGCTCTTGAATGCTTCCTTTTTCCGTTTCGGTTGTAATGTTTTTGCATTGAATTTCTCCATCTGAAGTAGTTAATGTTGACGGCTCCACCTCACTTGGTGGTTGTCCTCCTCTATTGGGTGCCATCAGAGGCATTATGCCGATTCGCTTCATGCGTCTGTGCAAGTTTTGTTCAACTCCCCACTGCCTTAAGCCAATCACCATATTGGTACAAACTTCTCCTCCCTTCTTCTCCGCTGTGAAACTGTTTGCGTAGTGGCACAAATCATGGCCCAACAATCCACAAAAGTGGCAGAAGATAGGCAATCTCTCATACTTGAATTTGACCCAAGTGTGTTCTCCATCAGTACCTGCAATATAACTACCACGGTGGAGTGGCTTTGTGATAGGGAGAGCAACTTGAACCCGCATATACAAGTTTTGTTCATTGTAACGTCTTCTTTTTTCAAGTTCCTCCACGACCCCAATCTGCTTCCAACCTTTGATGTAACAATGAGGGATACCATGTCAAAAGGGGCATCCCAGATTTGAACCCAAAGAGATGCATGTTCCCATTTCACATTCCCCGCGGTCATTCCTTTGTACCATCTTTTCAGCATGAGAAGTTGGTTGTTAAATGTCCATGGTCCCCCTCGCAAGATGCACATCATATCAAACTTAGTATTAAACTTGAATTGGAATCAGTTTGGGCCTACATCTAGTATCTGTAGCCTTGTATCTAACCCCCATGCTCTTCGAATGGTGTTCTTTGCTACCATTTTGTTAAATCTTGGGGATTAGGAAATTTTCTCAAAATTATTAATCAAACCTTATTGTTGCCTTGGGTTTGATTGGGGATAATGCATAATTAACACCTAACATAATGGTGGTAAAAAAGACAGACTTGTTTTTCCTTATTTTGGCGGACTTACAAATTTATTTAGTGTGGGCTCCTTCAATTTTCCTTTATTTATTTATTTTTTATTTTTTGGAGAAATTTTTTTCCTTTAGTTAAATGGCTAGTTTAGCCACATCCCTTATTTAAATGTACAATATTGTCTTGCTAAGCTTGTAAATTTATGGTTTGAGCCTCACATATGTCATGAAATTAGGAGCCCGTTTGTTTAGGCGTATTGAGAGACAAAAACGTGTGTTTAGCAAATTGTGAAAATCTTGATATGTTTGTGGGATTGCCTTTTTGAATTTGTAGATTTTAGCATTTCAAGAAAGGCAATTTCCTATTGTAATTTCAAAATCGCACGATTTGCAAATCGTGATACCGCTATTTTTTTTTTTTTTGGCTGAAAACTGGAAATACCCTCTGGCTCCATGCTTATCCTCAGTCCGCTCCCTTCACCACATATATATATCCTCAGTCTTCTGCCTTTAAACTCATCAGTTTCACAAGGATTGGCTCTCTTCTTTGTTTTTGCTCTGCTCCGTTTATCGTCGTTCTTCATTGTAATTCCAGGTAACTATTCTCCATTAGCCATCTTTGAATTTATGATATAGATTTGGGCTTTTGGCATGTTGGTTTACACTATTTGAACTCAAAATATTAGAATTTAGAGATTTGTTGTTGTTGCTGCTGCTAGTAAGAGCTCTTTCTGTCTCACAGATAGCTCTCCATGGTTTTGTTGCTGTACAATGTGAAATAATGTCTCTATTAAGTGACTTTGATGCCATGGAATTTCTGCCATAACTTTTCATCCTTTTTGAAATGCATGGGATAATGGCATTGTATTTTGTTTGTTCTTCCTTAATTATGTGGCTGTAGTGATATAAGGTATCAAGATTGTGCTAGTCTCTCTTAAAGAACATCTATTTTGTGGAACAAAATATTGTCCTTAAAACTTGATGTGATTTCTAATATTGAGCTTGCGCATTGTAAGTGACTATACAACTAGAATTTCTTTTATGAAGTGCATGTTTGTCTAATAAGCGTGATTCTTACGGTTGTAGATTTTTCTTTGCTTAAGATTGTGCATCTGTGAGATATATAATTGTCTGTATAATATAGTATATCCATTAGGAATAACCAGTAGAGTTTGTTCAATATATTTGGCATGTATGTTGCACCACAAGTTATATCTCCAAGAACAATTTTTCTTTTCTTCCACTGCATGATTACATTCAAATTTAGGAATTCTTGTTTGATTCTTTGTGGCTGTAGAAATTACCTAGGAAACTTACTCCTACTATGCAATTTTCTCATGGGTTTGGTTGTAGAACTTGCTGTATTTGGTTGAACATTAATATTAACAAACTTATGTTTTTTTTAGATGGGTAAGCCATCCCAAAATAACTCAAATGTTTGAGCTCAATGACCATCAATAGTAACAACTATCTTTTGTGAAGCTTGTGTGGATGAGGTATTTAAGGGTAATCGACCTAATACTCATTTTAGTAAAAAGGGTTGGACAAATATTATAGCAGCTTTTGAAAAGAAAACTGGAAAGTAATATCCTAGGGTAAAGTATAAGCATAAATGGGATGGATTGAAAAAAGATTGGGTACTTTGACATAAGTTGAAGGGAAGTGAAACTGGATTGGGATGGGATGCAGCCAAAGGAATAATAGCTGCAACTGATGAGTGATGGGAGAGGAAGCTAATGGTATGTTTTGTATAACCCATTGTATGTATGTTGTATTAGTAGGTAGAACATGCTAATTTGAGTTATTAATAAAAATATTCAAACTTGTAGGAGGTACCTAAAGGTGCAAAATTTCGAGAGAAAGGTTTGGAGAATGTTGACTTATTAGACATTATGTTTAAGGACATTGCAGCCATGGGAGATTTAGCATGGGCCCCCACTTCAAGTGTGTTACCTGATGATCTTGAGACACCTAAGGAGGGGTTAGGTGATACTTCTGCTGACTCATCTTCTCCCAATGATGATGATGATGTTCATGAAGATAAGACTCATAACCTCACACAGCCACCTAACCCAACACAAAACAAAGGAAAGAAGCGAGCTTTACCATCATCCACACAAAGTAAAGGGAAGAAAGGAGGAACAGCATTACAGTTGACACAACAGCTTAGTTGTATCTGTGATGTTGTGGAGTTAAGGAACTTAGCTTGTTCAGTGGAGCCAAGTAGTACTATTCGTAATGTCAAGGAACGTGTGTGCACCTTAGATGGCATTGAGAAGGGTTCCAAACTCTACCTCATGGTAGCACGTATTTTTCAGAAACGAGAAAAGAGAGAGATGTTTGTCGTGATGGAAGAACCATATTTATAACTTCAGTTTCTGCAAGAGGAGGCAAGATTTTTAGGAGGGCACTACTTTGGCACTTAGGGTGTTTTATATTTTATCCTATGAATAATGTTTTATGGAAGAGAGATGTTTAATGTTTTATTGTTTTATCCTTTGAATAATGTGGCTGTTAAGGAGGTCACTACTTTGACACTTTGGGTGTTTTTATGTTTTATCCTTTGAATAATGTTTTATGGAAGAGAGAGATGTTTTTAATATTTTATTGTTTTATCCTTTGAATAATGTGGCTGTTAGGGTGTTTTAACTTGTTGAGTTGTTAGGGTGTTTGAATTACAAAGATAGAAGCTTGGCTGTATCTTTGAATAGAAAGCTATTAAATCAAGAGTTGGGACCTCTTTTCATTGTTCTCACAATTTTCTGCCAATACATCAACTTTATTTTTTCACCAATGTTGAGTTTGTTAGGTTTCCTGATAAAAAAAATTAAATCAGTGTTGTGATAGGATCATATTGTGTAGTGATTGACTAGTGCAGTGGCACCATATTGTACTAGAGTGTTAGAATCTTTGTGGACTGATTGAGTAGTGTAGTGGCAACTGTAATTAGTGAATTTGCTGCATTACTGTTGCAAGGAAGCATGTTACTGCTACAAGTAATCATTGCTGCATTACTACTATAATTAGTGAGTACTGTAGCCAATTACAAGGTTTAATCCTAGGAATAACTGAATAATCACTTAGCTATTATAAGTGGTTACTTGCTAGGTCTGCTGTTAAAAGCAGTGTGATTTAATTTCTTCATGATTCCACGGTTTCTTCCACCCCCATGATATGGCATCTAGCTTTGTAGTCTAACATAGGAAGCTCTAGTAGAAGAGTGTTTTGGCTCTTACCATCTAAACGCACTGAGCTACTTGTAGTGATGGTGGTTTTTTCTTTTTTTGGTGATATGTTGGTCTAGTGCAGAATTTCATGATGTAGGAGTTGGTGAACCTCACCACTAGTTCCAAACAATAAGCATATACTAAAATCTTTTTCAAAAGATAATGTCACCACATAATAATTAGTTACTTCAAAGTTCTAATGACTGTTCAATAACTTTATAGTAGGCCACTTCTATTTTTTATATCTTTTTTGCACAAGTTGTGATCTTTTGTTTCTTCCAACTTCTAATGAATTATTCTAGCCATTTCTGTTCAAAACCAAGCTTTGGTAAGTTGCTTCTCTGTATCCCAACTACTTGTATAACTATTTAGAAATCCTAGTCCTGAATAATGTTTTAGAAAATATAAAATGAACTAAAATTCTTGTGCTGTCTTTTGCTCATGGATCTTAATTCTGCTTGGACACTGAAATTTTAGTAGCACATAGTTTTCAGGTTGTTATAAGTCCATATGGTTCGCAATCTCCCTAGTTTGGTTGAGCTCTATTTCATTGGTCTAACATGGGAGGTACTGACATGATTGTTATTGCTATAATGTAATCCTGATGATTTTGCTCTATAAGGAGGAATTGAGCTTATTTTAGACACATTTCTTTGATGCTTTGGTTCAACTTTAAAGGTTCTGATAGTACCATTATTGCCAATATGTAGTCCTAAGGAATTTGGCCTATAAAAAACTGAGCTTATGGTACTTTTGTATAAGGTAGTATTAGTGGGAGGCTCTGACAGTAGTATTATTGCCAAGTATTATTGCTATTTGTATAAGGTGCTCCTAAAGTACTTTTTACTTAAGAACACATCCACTGTAAGGTGCTCTTAAGATACGTTGTCTTTGAGTCTACCTAGGGGGTTTTTGTCACAGACTAACTATGGGCAGTCATGACTTTTGTGGGCTTTTGTTGTATGATAGATACTTATTTTTATTTATCCAGTTACATAATTTTAAATGTTTACTCATTTTCTTTATTGTGATTTATCTAATCTATTACTATAATATTTTAGGTGATATTCCTATGGATTACAATGATCATATTGATAATAGTGATGAAGATCATTCTTATGATGTGGAAAACAATGAATATGATGATGAGGAATTATATGATTTTGCTGTTGCTGGATGTCATGTTGCAATGCCATATTATATGAACTATATTGATAAACAACCTTGTATAGATTCTGAACAAACTGACTATATGTGGTTGATGGATTGTTTGACGAGTAATGAAACGAAATGTTACACAATGTTTAGAATGAAGCCACATGTTTTCCTTCAATTGTGTAATGTCTTACAACATACATTTGAGCTTCAGCACACAAGGCATATTAGGCTTGAAGAGTCAGTAGGTATATGTTTAATGATACTTGGACAAGGAGCTTGCTATAGGATGGTTCAAGAAAGATTCCAACATTCTAGTGAGACTATACATAGACATTTTCATAGAGTTCTAAAACGCCTTAACATAATGTCAATGGATATCTTTAAGCCTTTTGACCCTACATTTAGTGTAATTCCAATATATATACAGAAGAATCCATTGTACATGCCACACTTTCAGGTATTCATTTCATACATTCTAATTTGTTTCTAATATTTGTTAGGATTATTTTCTAAGTATCTAAAATTTATATTCTATTTAAGGATTGCATTGGTGCCATTGACGGTACACATATCCAAGTTGTTGGAGACGATAAGAAAGCTCCATATTATAATAGAAAGGGCGTGACATCTTTTAATGTGATGGCAGCATGCGATTTTGATTTGCGTTTCACATTTGTTATGGCTGAATGGGAGGGTGTAACACATGATACACGTATTTTCTTAAATGCTATTCGTTGACAATCTGTCAACTTTCTAAAACCACCACCAAGTATATAAAATTTTTATATATTAAATATGTATGAAGGATATTATTTATGTACATCTTACATTTTTTTTCTTTTACTAGGAACATATTATTTAGTTGATGCTGGATACCCCTTAAGGAAAGGATATTTGCCACCTTATAAGGTACAGAGGTATCATCTTTCAGATTTTCGATGAGCTGGTTAGGGGAATCACATAGAAGAGAGGTTTAATTATGTTCACTCATCACTTAGAAGTGCAATTGAGCAAACTTTTGGAGTGTGGAAGAATAAATGGAAAATTTTGAAGCAAATGCCACCTTATGACATTAAGCACCAAAGAAACATTATAGTTGCTACTTGTGTTTTGCATAATTTTATTAGAAAACATGATAGGGAAGATGAGGGATTCAATTGGGATGAACATGACTTGGACAGATTAAGAAGCAATAATAGTGGAGAAGGTAGTAGCAGACAGGCAAACGTTGAAAATATACAAGATGAGGAGATGAAATTTGTTCGTGACAAAATAGCTCGATCAATTTGTGGGTTGTAAACAATATTTTTATTATGTCTGTTTTGGTGTTTTTGTTTTTAATTTTTTGGATAAGAAATTTTTTATTATTATAATGGATTGTCTAGTATTGATATTGTTGGCAATTAACATTTCAATATAATTATTTTCCTAATCATTTTAATATCTTTTTCTTTATGAGTTATTTTTAATATTTTAAATTTGATAAACTTCTCTCCATGAATTTCAACAACGAAGACATCATTATTGCTGTTATTATTAATGTAATTGTTAAGCTTAATTACATATTTTCAATAATAAAAAAAAAACATTGATTATAGGAAAAATGACAATATAACCTTCAAAAAATAGTTAAGTCATTTTTTGGAATTTACACTCAAAACAGCTATTTTTAAAACAGCTTATCCAAACGCTTAATATGGCTTTAAAAATAAAAAATGCATATTTTCACATTTTTACCAAACACTTATCTGTGGTTTTTAAAATGGAGTTTTCAAAACACACATTTTGAAAACACTAGTTTTTTAAATGTACATTTTGAAAACACTAGTTTTTTAAATGTACATTTTGAAATAGCTTATCCAAACAACCCTAAATCAACATTTTTTAATTTGCCTACAAAATTTCTCTATTTGGTAGATAGATACTAAGATTATAATAGCACAATATACCTGTATTATAAAGTATCAGCCAAAAAGAAAAAAGAAAAAAGAAAAAAATCAACTTCCACCCCAAAAGAGAGACACCCAAAATGAGAATGTGTTTGGGGACGGGGTATGCACTTTTCAGGCTCTCAAAAAGTAAGGCTGCTTCTTATTACATAGACAGCGAGAGAGAGAGAGGTCCATACACACTAGGCTGTCAGCCACGCGTACTTAATAAACTCTTATATTCGTTGCGTTGTGTTGGATTTGGAAATTAACGGCAAACCGTACACAACAGCTTTCTTATACTTCGATGCCTCAAAGATCTGAGTGATCACTGATCACACACAAACAGACAGAGAGAGAGAGACAGTTCAGATAGATAGGGTTTAATTAGGGTTTCCAATTTGTGGAAGCCACATGGCCTCCACTGCACAGTCCCTCCGCTTCTCCGCCGGCGCTGCGGCTGCCGCCGCCGCCGCAGCTGCTGCAGCCGGTGCCGGTGCCGGCAGCTTCGACGCCCTTAGCCGAATCCTCGCCGACCTCTGCACACGTGGCAACCCCAAGGTAACAACAACCCCCAAGTTTTCTTCCTTTTCTCTCCCTACTTTCCGTTTGGATGCCGAGAAAATGAATTAAAATTCTTTGCGTTTTGAGATTTTGTCTGATTTGGTTGCTTTGATAGTTTTAAAAATTTGTTTTCTTGCTTTCTGATTGGTTCCCGAGAAAGTGAGGGAAAAGAAGGGATTTGATTTTTGTTTTGTTTTGTTTTTGTTTTTGTTTTAATTTCCTCTATAGTTAAAAGTTACTAAGAAACAGTGAGAGAATCTGCGGTTTGGCTTTTTCATAGTTTATGGAAGGCTTTTAAGCTCTTTGGGTGCTTTATTTTAAGAGAATTCAATTTCTGAACATTCTAATTACTAAGTTACTAATAACTAGTGAGAGTGAGAGAATCAGAGGTCTGTTTTTTTCATAGTTAATGGAAGGCTTTTAGACTTTTTTGTTTGGGATACACTATCTTTAATAGAATTCAATTTCTGTGCATTGATTGTTTGTTAAATTTAGTTTCTGTTCTGGCATTATCTCATAACTTTATAGTTGCTTATGATATGGGTATGTGTGTTTTAACTTATTTGCTACTTTAGTACCACTACTGAGTATGGTTGTTTGTTGATTTTTACTGAAAATTAAAAGCTTTGAAATTTTATTTGCAGGAGGGGGCTTCCTTGGCTTTAAGGAAACATCTGGAGGAAGAAGCTCGTGATCTTAGTGGAGAAGCTTTTTCTCGTTTCATGGATCAGTTGTATGAGCGAATTTCCAGTCTTATAGAAAGCAGTGATGTTGCTGAAAATTTGGGAGCTTTAAGAGCTATTGATGAGTTGATAGATGTGGCACTTGGCGAAAATGCCTCCAAAGTTTCTAAGTTTTCTAGTTACATGCGGTATGTGTTTGAGGTAAAGCGGGATCCTGACATTTTGATCCTTGCTAGTAGAGTTTTGGGCCATCTAGCTAGGGCTGGTGGAGCAATGACTGCTGATGAAGTGGAACGCCAGGTTTGTTGTGTTCTTAACATTTGGTATTCAGTAGTGTGGTTCTTTAGGAGCACTAACTGAAGTCTTTTGTTTTCTTAGGTAAATACTGCTTTGGTTTGGCTTCGTGGGGATAGAGTAGAATATCGCCGTTTTGCTGCTGTCTTAATCTTGAAAGTAAGTGCACCCTTTTCATTTTTGTGCTTAACTATTGACTCATAAAATTATTAAACTAGGGAAGTTCTCTCTCACGCTCTTTGAAAAAATAAATGGAATTTTGACTCATGATATTGTTGCTTACAACTAGGTGACATCTTTTTGTTTGTTTTGTTTTGTTTTGTTTTTTTTTTATTGTTTTTTGATAATGGCAACTAGGTGACATCTGTTCTTAGTTTACTCATTATAAGACCATCGCATATCATCTTGGGATATTTTATATTGTTGTTAGACAACATAAGTAATTAATTGCATTAGAGGAATGCCAAAATTGACTAACCCTAGTACATAGCTCAATTGGCACTTCCTCCTTTCGTAATAATGGGATGTTGGGTGAGGTTGTGAGTTCAAGATCCATTGGGTGCGTGTAGAACTTACCAAAAAAAGAAAAAAAAGAGAAAAAGAAACTCCCAAAACAAATACCAACATAAAAAGTTCAAAAGATCAAGAACTCCTATGAGTTCAAAAGATCAAGAACTCCTATGTGTTCAAAAGATAGAAAGAACTAGGAGCCACCTTCCAATTATAGGGGGAGCTCAAGAACAAAAGCTTTAGCCTCACGTCCATCTCCAGTAATTTACACCCTTTAAAATTACCCAAATTCCTCTCTCTTCAAAGACTCCACATTATACATGAAGAAACTACCTTCCAAATTTAACCACTACATTGTCTTCCAAATGTCCTCCTTTTAAGATGCCAATAATTCAACTGGTGTTCTTGGTTGACCCATCTAACTCTGAACAAACAGAGCACAAGAGTCCACGTTTCCCTTTTGATGTCATAGTGAAGAAATAGACGATCCACCATATTTGATTTACTCATGCAATACCAATTTGCAATGATTATTCCCCACATTCTCAAGTTGTCAGTTATTAGAAGCTTCTTTAGAGCTGTTGTCCAAGTGAATAAGTCTACACTTTGTGGGCTTTTACTTTGATTTTTATAGGTAATTATACTTTTATTGAAAAAACTGAACTTCATGTTCACGATGGTGAATACTCTAAATAAGAAACAAATACAACAAAATCAGAACTAAAGTGAACAGAATGGAAGAATTTAGAAATTGAAATACAATTCGGACAAACCCAAATACAAGCCCACTGAAACAAAGTACCGAGGAGAAGAGATTTTAAGAGGTCTAAGGGTCTCTCATTGTCTTCAAATATGTGGGTATTACATTCCTGCCAAACTAACCACATTAAACATGCCGGTACCATATTTCAAATGGTTGATAGATGCTTTCCAAACCAATTTCAAGACTAGCAACCCACAACCTTATAGCCTTATTGTAGCTTATAACTCAAAGCCATGGCTTCTAGCAAGAGTTGAAATAATTTTATAATCACTCTCCTGTTGAACCTCGGTAGAATATAGTGTTTCAAGAAAGCAAACCAAGGATTTTAGTTCACTGTATTGCATTGCTCCAGAAAGTTGGGGTTTGAATGAAAGTTACAAGTTGACCATCCTGTTCTTCTTGCCATGTAGAAATACTCCTTTATATTTTAAGTTCACTGTATTGCATTGCTCCAGAAAGTTGGGGTTTGAATGAAAGTTACAAGTTGACCATCCTGTTCTTCTCGCCTTGTAGAAATACTCCTTTATATTTTAATTAGATTCCTCATGCTGATAATATGCTTGAAATTTTTTTTCTTTGCATTGTAGGAAATGGCTGAAAATGCTTCGACTGTGTTCAATGTTCATGTACCTGAGTTTGTTGATGCTATCTGGGTTGCTCTAAGGGATCCAACATTGGCTGTTCGAGAGAGAGCTGTAGATGCATTGCGTGCTTGCCTTAAAGTTATTGAAAAGCGTGAGACGCGTTGGCGTGTGCAGTGGTTAGTCCATAGTTTTTGATAATATATTCTTCAATTGTGTTTTCTGTTTTTTTTTTTTTTTTTTTTTTTTTTTTTTTTTTTTTTGGGGCAGGGGGTGGGGGGGGCGGTGGGGGTGGGATAAGGAGAGGGTTTGATTGGAGTCCTTTCTCTTAGGTTATGGCCTGTTGTCCCTACACATGGGGGTTCTTATGGTCCACTCAAAAGTCGAAACTTTTCATTTGATTATTAACACACACACACACACCCCATGTCAATAAGCTTGTGCCCCTTGGTTTGTTGCACTCCAATTACCTAGGTGGTACCTTAACAAATTTTTTTTTTCTCTTGCGTCAATTGTAACTCATATTTTTGTAATTCTGGTGGCTATCTTAGTTATTCACATTGTGTACACGAGGGAGTTCATCGTCATCAATAAAATCTTATTACTTGTAAAGAGTTTTTTATTTTTATTATTATTTTTCATTTAAGTTTCTAATTTGGTCCTCCAACTGCTAGGTACAGTTTCTCTCTCTCTCTCTCTCTCTATATATATATATATATATGTACTACTATTACAATTTAATTTGGGCCTTATCAAGTCAATTTCATCTTTGGTCTCCCTCTATTTAAATTAAACAAAATTAGTTGATGTGGCAAATGAAGCACATGTCAAATAAAAAAAGAAGAATAAGTTATTATGAAAATTTTAAAATTAGATCAAGTTAAGGGACTAAATTGACATGCTTAATTGTTGTGGGTTTAACCTTATTATTTTTTATTTTGTCATAAAGGGGCTAAATGCCATTAATGCTAAAGGCCCTTTGCATTATTTTATTATTATTATTATTGTTTCCCTCTCTTTCTCTTATGCACACGCGTGCACTTGCTCATGTGTACACATTTTTTTATTGTATAAAATGGATTTATAATACGTATTTGATAGTTTCCACTTGTTTTTAAATTAGTTTACATTTCTGTGGTATTTCTGAAATATTTCCAAAATGTTTCTGTTTTTGGACAGACCCAATGAATATACTGAAACGGTATTTTGTTCCTTGCATAAAACAAACAACTCTTCAGAAAAAATCTGGCATCAAGTCATATGATTTTTAGAGTGGAATACATGTTTTTTGTGGGGACTCTGCGTTATTTTTCCATTGCAAGAGTGGAATATTTCTGGCTGTTTACTTGACTTTATGTTGCCATTGCACATGCTGCTTCATTTTTATCTTCCTTAAGGTCATGGGTGTTGACATGTGTTTTCTCTATTTGGAATGCTTGGGTTATGTTGAGGCACATCGTGACGCTCTTAGCTAGTTGGCTTGGGAGGTATATATGGATTTTAGATCTTCATGTTGTTTGCCAAGAGCCTTGTAGCTCAATTGGTTGGCATCTTTGGTGTTTCCAATAGAGACATCTAGGGTTCAAATCGCCCCACCCCCAATTATCAATGTATATATATAAAAAAAAGTAATGCTGTAGTATGGAGCTTGATCCCCCATTGCCTTAATGTGGGGTATTTGGTGGGAGACGAATGCTTCGACTTTTGAGGGGTGAAAAAGATTGGTTCATGATTTGATGCTTTTATTCTTTAACACTTTGTTTCAGTGGGTAATTGCTTCGAGTGTTTCTTCTTTTGCTACTTTGCTTGTCTTACTTGATATCTGCACTTTTCATTCTTTATTGTGTTCCTATTGTATACCGCTTGCGTACATGGGGAACTTTTCTATTTTGTTTAATAAAATTTTGCCTTATTAAAAAAGATCCTTGTAAAACTCATTGCGTGGGTACCTTTGTTTCTTCTCCCCTCCTTTCCTCCTCTTCTGATGCATGTAGACATTTTCTGATGCATGTAGACATTGAGTTCTATTCTCTCATTATTGACAGGTATTATCGTATGTTTGAGGCTACACAAGATGGATTGGGTAGACATGCTCCTATTCACAGCATACATGGTTCTTTACTTGCAGTTGGGGAGCTGTTGAGGTTGGTGAAGATAATTGAATTTTTACTTGTTGATGGCTGATATGATTTTTTTAGCTTTAATAAAATGGAGGGATCAATTTTCTTCTTCTTCTTCTTCTTCAATTATTTTTAACGCTTTTTGTAATCTCTGATATTGTGCTGATGCGATTTATGTGCTATATCGGCATAGAATTCAACAGTTACTAATTATTCTCATATATGGTAGCTAAAAGGAAAACATCAAATGGGTCAAATTTTAGTAAGAATTATATCAATTGGTGCACGTCTTTCATTTCAGATAACTTATGGTTGATTGTTTAGAATAGTGCTAATTGTGTTCTCTCCTATTATCTTACAAGATAAGTTTAATTTCATTTCTGGTTAAGCAATTATTATCAGGGAAATTGTTTAGTGTGAAGAATTTTACTTCAGAACATTAAACCAGTGTTGTTGAGCTTAGACAAGTGTCGACAAGGCAGGTAGTGGTACTCGAGTACCAACTTGGTCTGAGCTCAGAAAAAATAACTGCTGGAGGCTTTGAAATTATTGGATGTTAAGGAAGGGGAGCTCGGCCTTTCTGAAGTAGAGTTAGGTGAGAGGGCTGTGTTGAGGTCTCAAAAATAGAACCTTCTCTCTTTGGAAGAAGTCTCGTGGAGACAGAAGTCGAGGATGCTTTGCATTAAGGAAGGAGACAACAATACCAAAATTTTCCACAAGATGGCCAATTCTCAGAGAAGGCATAATCATATTAGTATGTTGGAGGTGGATGGGGTTATCTATGAGGATGAATCCGAGATGGCCGACTAAGCTGTACAGTTTTATAAAAAATTGTACAAGGAGACTGAGGAGTGGAGGCCTTGTGTGGAAGGTTTGGAGTTTGATCAGATAGAGGGGTTGGAGAGGGACTGGCTTGAACGGAGGTTTGAACGGGAGGAGGTTCTTCGAGTTGTCAAAGAGATGGAAGGAGATAAAGCTCCAGGTCTTGATGGTTTCTCTTTGGCTTTTTATCACCAAAGTTGGGAAGTTGTGGAAAGAGATGTCTTAGCCGTGTTTGAAGAGTTTTATCAACACAGTAAGTTTGAAAAATCTCTTAATGCAACTTTCATAGCCTTAATCCCTAAGAAGAAATATTCAAGATTTTAGACCCATTAGTTTGGTGGGGAGTGTTTACAAGATTTTGGCTAAGGTGTTGGCAAATCGCCTGAAAGAGGTTTTGGATTAGCTGATATCGGAGTCTCTGAATAGTTTTGTGGGTGGTAGACAGATACTTGATTTAGTTCTCATCGCTAATGAGTGTGTTGATAGTAGAGTGAAGAGTAAGATTCCTGGGGTTATTTGTAAATTAGATATTGAGAAAACTTATGATCATGTGAACAGGGAGGCTCTTCTTGATTTGTTAAAGAGAATGAGTTTTGGGGTGAGGTGGTGTAGGTGGATCTGCACTTGTATTTCTACAGCCCAATTCTCTGTCTTATTTAATGGGTCTCTAGCTGATTTCTTTGGGAGCTCGAGGGGATTGAGACAAGGGGACCCGCTATCCCCCTTTTTGTTTCTGGTTATGATGGAGGTTTTCAGTAAGATGATGAAAAGAGTTGAAGGGGTGGGTTTGTTTCGAGGCTTTAGGGCTGATGGTAGACGGGGTGGAGGGGTATGTGTCTCGTATCTTTTGTTTGCGGATGATACGATTCTGTTTTGCGACGCTGATGAGGAGCAGATTCTACATGTTAGGATGCTTCTTCTTTGTTTCGAGGCAGTGACAGGTTTAAAGGTTAATGTGCTGAAGAGTGAGATGGTTTCCATTGGGGAGGTTCCTAATGTCCATGTCCTGGCGGAGATTTTGGGTTGCCGGATTGGGACTTTGCCTATGACCTATCTTGGTATGCCTTTGGGGGCATCCCACAAGTCCCCTACTGTTTGGAATCCTATCTTGGAGAAATTTGAGCGTAAGTTGGCCGGTTGGAAGAAGTTGTATTTGTCAAAAGGTGGAAGACTAACGTTGCTTAAAAGCACATTATCTAGTCTCCCCACTTATTATTTGTCTCTCTTCACCATCCCTACGCATGTGGCCAATAAAATTGAGAGGTTGCAAAGGGATTTCTTGTGGGGGGACTTCAAGTTACACTTGGTGGGATGGGACAAGGTGTGTGCACCTTTGCAAAATGGTGGGTTAGGAGTAAGGAAATTAACTACTTTCAATAAAGCCTTATTTGGGAAATGGTTATGGAGGTTTGGGAATGAGGAGACAAGGCTTTGGAGAAGGGTTGTAGCTCTTAAGTTTGGGTAAGAATGGGGGGGATGGACTTCCAAGCTAGGTAGAGGGGTACATGGGTGTGGCTTGTGGAGAAGTATCCGTATGGGATGGGGGGATTTTAGCAAGAATATTCGCTTTGAGGTAGGGGTGGGAGATAGAGTGAAGCTTTGGACGGATCAATGGTGTGGGGATTCTCCACTTCTTTTGACTTTTTCGAGTGTGTATGGGATTGCCTCCAATAAAGGGGCATCGGTGATCTCTTCTCTCGAACGGTTGGGGATTGAGGAGCGGAGAAGCTGGGATGTTCATTTTACTCGGAGATCTAATGATTGGGAAATGAGTGGGGTGGATGATTTTTTCTGTACTTTGGGCTCAAATCTACCTCCTACTGAAAACGGAGATCGTATACGATGGAAGTTGACAAAGAATGAGGATTTTGATATTCGATCGTTCTACAATAAGTTAAGAAGTCCTTTGCCCATTACTTTCCCTTGGAAAGGTATTTGAAAGGTTAAGGCTCTTCGGCGTGTCTCCTTCTTTGTGTGGGCTACTGTATAGGATAGGATCCTTACAGGTGATAATTTGAGGGGTAGATGATATTTTGTCGACTAGTGTATCATGTGCTACAGTAATGGGGAGACGGTGGATCATCTGTTACTACATTGTGGTAAGGCTTATCGGTTGTGGAGTTTGGTGTTTAGATCTTTTGGGTTTTCTTGGGTCTTGCCAAGATCGGTTGTGGATACTCTATTTGGTTGGTGGAATTGGCCTGGAAAGCATTTGTCTTGCATTTGGAATTTAGCTCCATTATGCTTGATGTGGTGTCTTTGGAAGGAGCAAAATAGGAGGACGTTTGAGGACATGGATAGTTCGGATGACCCGCTTTTAGCCTCCTTCAGTGGCACTTTGTTTGACTGGTGTAGGGCTTGGAGACTTACCTCTAGTGATTATCTCCCTATGTTTCTTAGCTCTCTCTTGTGTACTTAATTTTTTTTCCTTTCTTTCCCTTTTACACTCTTTCTTCTCCCTTTGTATTTTTCTCTCTGCCTTATGTTTTTCTGCATAAGGTGGTGTTCTTAAATATAAATCTTTATTACCTATCAAAAAAAAAAAAAAAGTGTCGACAAGCTGAGACCAGAGCCGCTAAGGCACAAATTGACTAGAATGAGAGATGTAGTGAGAAAGAGAGGACTGAGAGTGACGAGAAAGATCCGGCATTCCAGAGTGAGGGAGATCGATTGAAATTTTACAGCACTAAAGCTTGATTGACAGTTCGTATTGATGAACTGTTTGCCCCCCGTCCCTCCCTTAAAAAAAAGAAAAAAGAGCACCTATACCATTGTTGAACTTATCCCCTAGGAAGCACAGCCATGTATATGGGTATGGCACAGCAACACGAGCAATTTTGAAAAATTATAATTTGACACAGCATTGTTATGACACTGGCATAACAGGGGTATGACATCCAAAATGAAGTTTTTATGCTTCCTAGTTATCCTATTAGTAGACTGGTGCTGTTTGTGTAGGTATAGTGGGGAGTTGGTGGATCATTTGCTTATTCATTGTGATTTGGCCTATTGTGGGGCCATGTCATTGGTCTATTTGGAGTTAATTGGGTGATGCCGTGTAGATTTTTTAATTTACCAATTGGTTGGTGAGATTGGTTTAGTAAACTTTCCTTTGTGTTTGATTTTACTTTTGTGGTGGGAGTGTAATTCCTGTACATCTGAAGATGGGGAAGTTTTGGAAGTGCAGTTGAGACTTTCATTTCTTAGATTACTTTATGAATGGTCAACTGTCATGGGTCTCAGTGATAGTGGTACTATCAATAAGTTTGCTAATTGGATATTTTTTACTTCTAATTCTTTGATTACAATTCTTTAGCATATCTTTTGCTTTGTATTAATCATGAGGTAGTACTTTTGGAACAAAATCATTTACCTATACAAAAGAAAGATTCACTTACAAGAGAAATATAATTAGTCCATGAAATCTATCATAGAAGAAAATTGAATGCAGCCAAAAGCAAGTATCCTCTCATACAAAGTTTCTAGGTTTAGATGACCTGCATCGTTGAATGTTCTACACCATTAAAATTCAATTAGTATATGAGGGGTTCCTAGATAATCTGGCCTCCTTGGGCTTTTTCTAGTTGCTGTTTTTTTTTTTTTTTTCCATGTTGTTGTCTATGTTCTTTTTCCTTTCTTTCTTTCTTGTTTTACTGTGTCCCTCTGTAGACAGCTAGTGTATTTGAGTGACTCATTTTCCTCAGCTTTTAATGAAATCATTTACTCAAAAAAAAAAAAAAAAAATCATCAAAATCATTTCTTAGGTGGAAGGTTAAATGAATAGTACTTATTTCCCTTTCAAAACTGAGTGACACATGGCACTGACTAAAAGATGAAATGGAAAGCTAGTGAAAGAATTCTCAAATAATGGCAAAACCTCTTGCTCTTACACATGAGGTTTTTGCTTTTATATGTGCTTGGGTTGTCCTTTGAGACCTTTGTGTGCTAGGAAGCACAGACACTTGAAAAGAGTCTCAACGTATTAGTTTTATTGGATGCTGATATCGCTTGAACATAGCTTGATTCATATATGATACATGGTTTCAAATGGATTTTCTCCCTTAACTTATCAAAAAAAATAAGAAAAGAGGATGCATTTGGGATACAAAAGGACATGAACAGGACACAGGATGAGGGACACAGGGCGAAAAGTGAGAAACCAAATCTGGAAGAAGCTCTCCAATACTTAAAGTGAACTTACTCCTACTTCTGCTTGTCAAAATTTCTCCCTGTTTTACTGTCTTAATCTGAAGCCCCTCACTTAGACAAAAATATAAACCCAAACAACTGTTTCCTATGATAATCAAAACCACAATCTATGTGCCCGATAAGCCTTGCTGGTTGATTTCTTCAAGGAAGGCATGTGAAAAGTGATGATTAAGGTTGTTTGGCTATACATGGCAATGACAATGACAACAAGGTTTAGGTCAAGGTCAAAACCCCAAAGAAGTACTAAGACACACCTTGCAGCTTAATTGATCTATGGGCTTTTCAATGATTTGGAGGCAAATAAGCATTGTGGAAGTAGATATATTGAATATGAGGGAATGGGAGTTTTATAGGTAACAGATAATGTATACAGACAAGTCGAGGAGCTTGCTCAAACAACTATCGAAGGTTGATCACCAAGATGTGGACAATTGGTAATAAGAAAATTAAAGTGATTTTGGGGGAGAAGAGTAAGAATGTGCAATATCATAGCCCATAGCTGTCTATAAGCAATTCTTGGATAAATTCTTGGGGTAAGTTGCTTATAGATAGTATGAGATGTGGGTTTAAATTTGCAATGCTTCTTATTCAATATTTAAACAAAATTTAACATGATATATACACAGATATTAATATTATATGTGTATATATCATTGATTGAATAATGTATTCTATTAAATCATATCCTAGTTTTTCAAGGATTTCCATGTCATACTTGTTTCATATTGTATCCATGTCCGTTGTTGGTATCAATGCTTCCTTGTCATAATGATGTCATACTCTTAAAAAGAAACAAACCTAGTTAGTTTTTGTGAATGTCATGATGGAAGTGGGAAGTTTGACATTCGGTCTTTTTATCATAAGATTCGAAATGTAACTCTTTCTACTTTCCCTTGGAAGGGCATTTGGAAAGTAAAGGTTCCTAAAAGAGTGGCATTCTTTATGTGGACAAAAGCTCGTGGTCAGATTCTGACTTTGGATAACCTTATGCTTCATGGTCACCCTTTAGTGAATCGTTGTTGTATGTGCTATTGTAATGAGGAATCTGTGGATCACCTGCTGATTTTTTCTCTGTAGCTCATTCTTTGTGGATGTATATGCTTCAGTTGTTTGGGATTGATTGGGTCATGCTAGGTTCAGTTGTAGACTTATTATTTTGTTGGTATCATTGACTTGGAAAACATAATTCTGATATTTGGAATTTGGTTCTAGGCTGTTTAATGTGGATTATTTGGATTGAACGGAATCGGCGTTCTTTTGAGGATTTTGGGAAATCTTTGGCTCAGTAGTTAGATTTATGCCAACGGACCCTCTTTGATTGGTCTCGGTGTTGGGATCTCTTGGACTATTCTACACTTATGGATTTTCTTTCGTCTCTTAGAATAGTTTAGTGACTGTTTGTTAATTTTTGCTTCTTTTTACTCATTGTTCACTATCGTGAACCCTGTGTATTTTTCCTGCTATTCCTTTTTCAATAATATTTTTTCTTACCTATCAAGAAAAAAAAAAAGAAAAAAAAAGAGTTTAAGGGTCTCTTTGGTTGGAAGGGTGGAGAATTGGGAGGATAGAAAATGAGGAAATGATTGAAAAGTGGGAAGATAGAAGCGATTTAGTTTTATCTCATATGTATTTAGTTGGGAGGATGAAAAAGTAGAGAGATGGAAAACTCTTTTTTTTTTTAATTAAAAAAAGAGTTTAAGGGTCTCTTTGGTTGGAAGGGTGGAGAATTGGGAGCATAGAAAATGAGGAAATGATTGAAAAGTAGGAGGATAGAAGAGATTTAGTTTTATCTCATATGTGTTTGGTTGGGAGGATGAAAAAGTGGAGAGATGGAAAACTCATTTGTTTGATTGAGAAGAAAAATGAGAGTATGGAAAATGAAGTTGTTATTATGTCCCTATTAAATAAAACAAAAACAAAAAGTAACGCATTTTTTATTATTAAAAAATTGTGTATGGACACTTCAAATTTTTTTTTTTTTTTTTTTCTCTTTTTGTTTTTAAAAAGAGCATAAGCAAAAGGATCCAAATATGATGAAAAAAAAAGAACAATGAAAATGGAAGAAATGTATAAATACAAAGAGAAGAAAAGGACAAAAAGTGAGATGAGCACCAAAAAAAAAAAAAAAAAAAAAAAAAAACCAACGAAGAAATGGACAAAAGCAAAAAGAAGAAAAAGAAAAGACGTTGCCGGTAGGCTGGGGGAAGGACAATTTCGTCCACAATACACCTTTTCCCCATTTCTCTTGCATTTTCTCCCCAATTTGGGAGATTAAGTTTTGGTAGGCTCGGAGAGAAAATAGCTGGGCCCCTCTATTTTTCTCTTCTCCTCCCCTTACAACCAAACACCAGTCCCACCTATCCCCTCCCTTTTTTCCATCCCCCAAAATCATCCCAACCAAACATAATCTAAGTTCTGCCTGACCTAGTAAGCTGGCCTAAGATTTGTGCATCGATTTAATTTGGAGGCTTGTATATTGGGAATTTGGTGGCGGAGAAAAAAATATGGCATCTTATGGGGTGTGTGGTGCTCTATGTGATCAATGGTCCTTATGGTTTACATGCTTATCAAGAAAATAAAAAGGTCAGAATGGGTTTGGAGTATGGAAAATTATGTGGGGGGTCAGGGAGGTTTGGTAGATTTGCTAGAATTAAGGTGGGGGATGGTACATGTATTCGTTTATGGCATGCTGTTTGGTGTGGGGATTAAAAATCATTGGAGGCCTTTCTTTAATGAAGTTAATTACTTATCACAAAAAATTTTGCACATACCAGACACTGGTAAGATAGATAAATATGTTATGGTATTGTGTCTCATCTTGATATGCTAATCATTGCCTCTTGTCATCCTTTAAATGTAATAGTTTGTGACTTAGATGTGATTGAATTTCTTAATGGCAGGAATACAGGTGAGTTCATGATGTCAAGGTACAGAGAAGTTGCTGAAATTGTCCTAAGATATCTAGAGCACCGAGATCGGCTTGTTCGCCTGAGCATAACTTCTCTTCTGCCACGCATTGCTCATTTTCTGCGTGATCGATTTGTTACAAACTACTTGACGGTTTGTCAACTTAGCATCATTTTTTTTAATTTAACTGCAGTAGCTGGCAGCAAAAATGTTGTGTCGAACTTTATGTTACCATTGTTACCCAAATGACGTGTATAGGGGGATGCAATTTCTTGCAGATATGCATGAATCATATTCTAGCAGTTCTGAAAATACCTGCTGAACGTGCCAGTGGATTCACTGCCCTTGGGGAGATGGCTGGTGCTTTGGATGGGGAACTATTGCTCTATTTGCCGACAATTACATCTCACTTGCGTGAAGCGGTATATCTTCTGACCTTGCTTTTCACCATAATTTTGGTTTTCTTTTGGTCACTTTTCTATGCAGTTTGAGTTTTGGTTGGTTTCAGCAATATCAATCTGATCATGAACATGATATCTGACTGTTATCAAACTTTTTCTCCGTAGATTGCTCCACGTAGAGGTAAACCCTCACTTGAGGCTTTGGCTTGTGTTGGGAGCATTGCAAAAGCAATGGGCACTGTTATGGAACCTCATGTTCGTGGTCTTTTTGATGTTATGTTTTCTGCTGGTCTTTCCCCTACACTTGTAGAAGCCCTTGAGCAAATAACTATCAGGTACAACATGTTATTCCTGAACCTTCATTCTCATCATTTTAGGAATATATCCTTCTAGGGGGTTTTAATATTCCTTATCATTGGTTGTCATTCCAGTATTCCATCTTTGCTGCCAACTATTCAAGATCGGTTGCTTGATTGCATTTCAATGGTTCTTTCCAAATCCCATTATCTTCAGGGAAGGCCAGCTGTTGGCATGGGAAGAGGAAATATTATGAACATCCCTCAGCAGACTTCAGACCTTAGTGGTTCAGCCCTAGTGCAACTTGCTTTGCAGACTCTTGCTCGTTTTAATTTCAAGGTTTGTCTGCAAATTACCACCCAACATTTATTCTGGTTGCTTTTTCAATTTTACTAAGATGCTAATGTATGGTGTAGGGCCATGACCTTCTTGAATTTGCAAGAGAGTCAGTTGTTTTATATCTGGATGATGAGGATGGAGCCACACGAAAAGATGCTGCCCTATGTTGTTGCAGATTAGTGGCAAATTCTTTTTCTGGTATAGCATGTACGCAGTTTGCCCCTAGTAGGTCGAATCGAACTGGAGGAAAAAAACGGCGTCTTGTTGAGGAGGTTTGGCTTTTATTATATTTTTCTGTTAATGTAATTAATATCTGTAACAGAGTATTTTTTGGAGAAGTTTGTTACTGTTGGTGTCTTATGTTTTTAGATATTTCACAATAGCCTGTTTTCTAAATTTTTGTTTCTCATAATCCGGCAAGTTTACATTAGGCGTCAAATAGTTTCAAATGTACTTTGTTTGATATTTTCCTCTTCATTGATTGAAATAAGCTACTTTGTAGACTTCTCCTTGTAAATTCAATTATACAAGTTTCATAAAAACTTGTAGTATAATATCCTTTATTTTGTTTTCCAATTATTTCTTAATATGCCAATGTGTGTTGGTTGTGGATGATAAGTGGGGATAAAAGGGGGGTCTATTTGTCTATGTCATTTGCTAGTAACAGTTTTGAGATTGACTGACTATTAATTTGTGTGTATATTAATGGAGTTATCTTAGTGTAATCATGTTCACAAAACAATAGGGGGGATTGGAGAGCTAGGCACTTGAAAATCAGAGTGATAGATGGCATGTATAGGTACTTTTGGAGTTTTTAACTAATTCATGTAGGAATTCAGCATACTGTAATAGGCACCAATAACGATCTTGTGAACAAAGGTCAGGTCTTGGTGTGATAACAGGTGCCTCCCACCAAAAATGATAGGTAGCAGGTTCGAGTCTAGGAATCAGTGTCTCCAAATAAAATTGGGGGTAAGACTGTCTACCATGACTTCTCCCAAACTTTGCAAAAGTGGGAGCTTTGTGTACAGTGTATGACCTAATGATCTTGTGAATGTAATCTGGTAGTTCAAATTGATTGCTCCATGGAGTTTATGATGTCAAAATGTTGCATGTTTCCATGGTGTGTTGGGTTGATAGTATTGATTTTGATCTGTCCAATTTTATACGGAACAAAATATTGATGTCCATGTTGGGATCAATGTACTGGAAACATTGACAATCTAGATGGAGGAGAAAGGTCAATCGCATGGAAATGTGTTGCAAAAATGGAGTGAGTTTAGAAAATAAATAAATTGCACATCATGTGTAGGGTGCAAAATGCATGGATAGCATACACTATTTTGAATAATCTACTCACACACTGCCACAATTGTAAATAGTTATAACAGGTATGGATTTGGACTAATCTTTATGTTTACAAGTTCAATAAATATAATTTGTAAGTTATATGGTGCCAACTTAGTGTGAGTTTGGATAGCAAACGCGGCTGGCGTTTGTGTTTTTCCTTAGGTCCCGTGCATTGTTCACAGGACCCGCAAGTACGGAATTCAGTGTTCATAGGTTAAAATTATTTTGCTACAGTGTTTTCAGCAATAAGCGGTATCCAAATAGACCCTTATTATATAAGGAATGTTTAAATATTTAATGGTTATATTTGCGAATAATTCCGTCCTGTGCCCGTTTTGCGCTCTATTAATGAATCATTTACTTGTAAAAAAACGTTTAGTAGCTTGGAGAGCAGTAAGCAGTTCCATCCTGTTCTACATATATGGTTTGAGAGATAAAAGTCCTGTTAGAGGCAAAGACAAGTCCATGGGAGAACTTAAAATTTGGTTTCCGCTTGTCATTGTTTGAGTTGGTTTCTATGAGTTGTTCTTTTGGCTTCTTGGCACCTCCTTAAAATTTTTTAGGTACTCTTAGTTTTCAGGTTTGATTGTATGTTTTTATTATTATTTATTATTAAGTACTTGGTTTTTAAAAACAAATTAAAAAGGGAAAAGACTTAATTTCATGATTACATTCTTGCAATTCATTTATTTATTATGATAGTAAAAAAAAATATACTTATTCTTTTCTTCGAAATTGGGGTGGGGGGGGTGTTAGGGAAAGGTTGGTTACTCTATTTAATTACATATCATCAATTGCTAATTTAATGCGATGGTCCTGGGATATTGGATCTTATTTAATTTGATTAAATTATTAATTCCCCTGTGTGTCTTGCTCTTGAGGAGTTACTGTTTGTTTGTCAAATTTTCTTTTTTACCTAACTTATATTGGGCTTTCTACAGCTTGTGGAAAAACTTCTTATTGCGGCTGTTGCAGATGCTGATGTTTCTGTTCGTCACTCTATCTTTTCATCTCTACATGGAAATAGAGGTTTTGATGATTTTTTGGCGCAGGCTGATAGTTTGAGTGCGGTTTTTGCTGCTTTAAATGATGAGGTTTGGTTTCTACTATTGTTACTTTTATATCTTAGTTGGACATACAAAAATGTAAATTTCAGTTGGTTCAAATTATATCAATACTTTATTTCTTTAATTTTCTCAATGAAGTCATGTATACTGATGTATTAACTTGTGTTCCATCTTTCCCTTTTTTCAATCAAATTTTATTTATAACTTTCAATTCATATGGCCAAGAGTCTTATATTTCAACTGGTTGGCACGTCTTTGACATCCAGGGTTTAAATCAAATTCTCCCTCCCCCAACTAAAAAAAAAACTGTCAATTCCTTTGCTTTTTTCATCTCTATATGACCCGTCATTAATTAATCATCGTCTAGCTTAATGAATGCTTATTTTTCCTTGGCATGAATATAAATATTTTAGAGCATTATTTCATTCTTTCCTTCTGTAGCTTATGTTTCATTAAAATCTGAATATATTGTTTGTCAGATTCGAATTTTAGACATCAGACTATCTATGTTATTTGTTGCATATGGAGCTTATGTTTTCATACCTGGTTCAAATTCAATAAATTACTAAAGTACTCTTACTATGTTGTATGGCAATATTATATTACTTCACTGGGCTTTGACTATTACCGTTGTTTTTCTAGTAATGATCTTCACTTCTTAAAGTAATTGCTAGGCTTTGAAAATAAGGGGCTCTATTTTCATGACTCTTTCCCCATTCTCTCTACTCTAAACTTGTTAACACTTTTTGGCTCCCAAACTTGCTACTGTTCGATTTGGTTTTCCTCTAGTGCAGACACTGGGTGTGGTAGCTGTTGGAATTGATTAATTCTGATTGAATCTGCTGGACTTGATTTATCGTGGTATTAGGGGGATTTGATTGCTATTTGATTTATATTTCCATATCTGATGTAATTTTATTGTGAGTTTATTTTCTTTCCATGCTTGGTGAGATTTTGTGAACCTTCTTAAAGGCCCTGGACTTTACTATTGTATATGCTTGACCATGTATTAATAATTTTTATTGGAATTTTCTTCCAATGCTTGGTGCTGACTACTTTGATTTTGTCATTTTCCCAATTCTTGGTGCTAACTCTAGGCAACCATAGTTATTGACTTCAGGAAGCCTTAGGTGTTGAATCCAGTGTTTTTATCTTTCTTTCGACTGTTTGGTGCTTACCCCAGGTAATCCTAGATGTTGAAGCCAGGGTTTTATCTTTCTTTCCATTGCTTGGTGCTGATTCCATTTCCATGCAACCCTAAGTGTTGAAACCTAGGTTTTATATCTTTTTGTCCTTTTTTGTTTTCCAAACACACTTCCCCTTTGAAAATCCATTGTCCTTTATCACTCTCTGTATTCTATTTTTTGTCAGTCTCTTTATTTCTTACCCTTGAGCCTACAACTGTCTCTTTCACTTGCATCTTGGCCTGTAGCTGGAATTTGGCAGATTTGTGTTGATTGTTTGAGCATGATCATACTTATCAGAAAAAAAGAGTGAATTGTTTGAGCAGTCATTCCCACAAACGGAATATATTGTTCTGAGCCTTAGGTTAGCATCTTTACATGGGCATAAGTTATAAGGAAAGATATGATTGTAAGAGAAGTAATTAGAGATGTGGCCCTAGATAGAGCCTAGTGGTGTTTATGGATTGATGTAGCTGATCCCAATTAGTTGGGAGTTGGGTTCTCCAATTTCAATTGATTTTAGTATTAAATGCCTGTTCTTGCTGTTGATTTCAATTAAGTACTGTGTTTATTTTACATTTTAAACTTTTTATTTTTGGTTGATGAAATTTCAGTTTTCGATTTTTCTTTGATGTGACATGGGGTTTTGTAATAATAATTGGTTATTTGGGGGAACTTGTTGCTTCTGGGGCAAATGTTGGTGGTAGCTGGTGGCAGCTACTGTTTCCATTCCTTTTCTGATAAAACATAAAACGTTGATAAAATTGGAAAATTTTGAAGCTTTCTATCGTGAGTCTTTGCATATCCAAATGCAGCTGGAGAAATGGGACTTCCAATGTTCGGCAGTGGTGTTTTACCACCTTTGCTTTGGTTTGTGATCTATTTTTCAAAAGTATTTTCTTATTCATTGAGTTGGTGACACACTAGTAGAGCAACTTGTGAAATCTTATATTATCATGCTTCCAGAGGATAAGATGAATTTTATTTGTAATGAAATTTGGCAATCATGTGCTTCTACCCAGATTACTTTCTTTGTTTTTATCAGTGGCCTGCAAAATATCTCACGGGCTGTAATTTGATTAAGTGGGGAAAATTAATTGGTAAATAATCTTTGTTTGCATTGATCAAGTGTAGGAGCATTTTGTTGTTTGGTTTTTCAACCTTTTGCCTTTGGTGTCCCCTCCAGTCAAGAATTGGGACCGCACAATCACTATCCAATATGCTTTTCTCTCATGCCTTTATTCGTTCATGGTTCGATATTCTGGTGTCCTTGGCGTAGAGGAACCGTACCAATCCATTCTGAACTTGGTGGTTAAACTCTACTGCAGTGATGAATACCGTAGGGGAGGTCCTGCGGAAAAATATCAAATCTGTGTTAAAGGTTTTGAAGAGTTGGCATAAGAGATTAGGGAAAAGAGGCTTGGCTTGGACAGCTATGCCTTGGTGTTTGATGTGGACCAAATGGCTAGAAGGGGATAGTTGAGCATTGAAGATATTGAATGAGTGTGTTGATAGTCATATTCTTAGTAAGATACTTGGGTTAATTTGCAACTTGGACATTGAAAAAGCCTATGATCATGTAAACTGGGAAGCCTTACTTTACATGTTAGAAAGGATGGGTTTTGGAGTTAGATGGCAACAATGGATGCATACATGTATCTCTACTGTCCAGTTTTAAGTTTTAGTCAATGGCTCTCCAACTGATTTCTTTCCTAATTTGAGAGGTTTAAGGCAAGGGGATCTTTTATCTACTGTGCTCTTCCTTCTGATGATGAAAGTATTTTCTAGGGTACTTAGGTGTATGGATGAGGTTGGTATTATTAGGGGTTTTAAGGTGCGTGGTGTGGGAAGTGATGAGTTATGCGTATCTCATTTGTTATTTGCAGATGATACCATTTTGTTCTATGATACTAGTATTGAACAGTTTCTTCATATTAGGATTTTGGTAACTTGTTTCACAGCGGTTATAGGGGGAAAGATTAACGTTAGTAAAAGTGAGATAGTTCCGGTTGGTGAGGTGAATAATTTGGACGAGTTAGCAAATGTTTTGGGCTGCAAGATTGGGGTTTTGCCTCTGACATATCTTGATATGCCTTTGGGAGCCTCCTATAAGTCGTCCTTTATATGGAATCTGGTTTTGGAGAAGTTGGAAAAACACTTGGCTATGTGGAAAAAAAATGTATCTTTCTATGGGGGATCGCTTGACTTTGCTTAAGAGTATGCTTTCGAGTATCCCCACTTATTTCTTATCTCTGATTACTATTCCTACTAGGGTGGCTAATAGGATTGAGAAGTTACTAGGATTTTCTCTGTGGTGGTTTGGCAGATAAGCATAAACTTCATTTGGTAGGGTGTGATAAGGTGTGTTATCCTTTTGTTGATGGTGGGTTGGGGATAAGGAAAATTACTACCTTTAATAAAGCTCTTTTGAGGTGTGTTATCCTTTTGTTGATGGTGGGTTGGGGATTAGGAAAATTACTACCTTTAATAAAGCTCTTTTGAGTAAGTGGTTGTGGCGTTAAGGGATTGAGGAGAAAAGATTATGGAGGTGTGTGATCGCATTGAAATTCGGGGAGGAATTGGGGGGGGGGGGGGTGGTCTTCGAAGTTGCGTAGGGGTTCACATGGGTGTGGCTTATGGCGGGGCATACGGAAAGGTTGGGAGAGTTTTAGCAAGTTTCTTTACTTTGAGATTGGTTTGGGGAGTGGAATCCAGTTTTGGCATGACCATTGGTGGAGAGATCAATCGTTAAAAGGAACTTTCCTAGATCTATTTGAGATTGCTACTTATAGGGAGGCATCTATGACAGATATGATGGTGAGCCACACTTTGGAGGAAGGTTGGAATTGGGATATATGATTCTGGCGTGGTTTTAATGAATGGGAGATGGAGTTGGTGGGGGCCTTTGCTCATACATTGGAGTTGCTGAGTCCTATTGAGGGTGTAGATAAGATGAGGTGGTGTTTGGGGTCCAAGGGGGATTTTGATATAAAATCCTTTTATGGTGCATTGGGGGATCTAGCTCTATTACTTTTCCTTGGAAGAGTATTTGGTTTGTGAAGGCTCTACGTCGTGTCATTTCTTGTTTGGGCAGCCACATAGGGGAAGGTTCTCACAACAGACCATTTGAGGAAAAGAGGCTTCACTATTATGGATTGGTCCTTTGTAGATGTAATGGGAGAGTGTGGGTTATTTGCTCCTACATTGTGGTGAGCTATTTCGGTTATGGAGCTTTGCCCTTAGATATTTTAGTGTTTCGTGGGTTCTACCTAAGAGGGTTATCGACTTACTGGCCAGTTGGAAGAATTGGTTGGGGAAGCATTCTTCAAATGTTTGGAATTTGGTACCTCATGGATTATTTGGAGGGAGAGAAATAATTGCATATTTGAAGATTTGAGGCTTTCTGGGGATAAACTCTTAGCTTTGTTTGCGACCACTTTCTTTGATTGGTCTCGTGCGTGGGGATTTACTTCAATGAAATCCATTTTGCTGTTTTTAGATTCACTTTCTTCTTGTACATAAGTTGTTTTGTTTTCCTTTGTTTACTTCATCTCTTTGATGGAGTAGTTTCTTTTTAATACAAATTTTTCTTACCTATCAAAAAAAAAAAAAAATGTCATTCATTTTTTGAATTTTCTTTTCTAAAGAGTGTTTATGTTTCTTTAACAGGAGCCACTTTCTCCTTTTCTAATTCTTTTCATGATTTTATAGCTGTCTTGAATTGCAAGTTTTAGCACCTTTTCTGCCCTCTTGTTTTTTCCCTTGTATTATTGCTGTTTAATTTTTGATGCGTCTCCATTGTCACTTTCTAAAAATGTTTAATTTAAAGAAGAAAAAAGATCTATTTGATTTTTTTTCCTCGTTTTAGATATTTTGACATGCTGTAGAGTTGTGCTAATTTCTTGCATTTTATGTAAATTGGTATGTGGAGTTTGTAATAACCAACAAATGAGTCACTAATTGAGTTGCTTTTCTTGGTGGCTTTACCTCATATATCCCTTTTTTTTTTTTTTTTTTTTTTTTTTTTTTTTTTTTTTTTTTTTGATGTTGGTAAAACCTCCTTTCTCCTATTGTAAAGTGAAGGGAACATTCATATTGCTGGAGGAGAATAATGTGAAATATATATTCTTCCATCCAATCTTGGAACACCATTTTGTTGCATCTTATAAATATTAAGATGTTACTGTCTTTGCAGGATTTTGATGTCCGAGAATATACAATTTCTGTTGCTGGGAGGTTATCAGAAAAAAATCCTGCGTATGTTCTTCCAGCACTTCGTCGCCACCTCATACAATTGTTGACATATCTGGAGCAGAGGTGAAGTGAATAAGATTTTGTTATTAATACCTGCCATAAGTATTCTAGATTGTACTTGAAAAAAAAAATCCAGAATGAAGAAATTCTATATTGATTTATCTAAGCTATCAAAGTATCGGATGTTGAATTCTCTTGCTATGTGTAGCAGTGCAGATAGCAAATGCAGAGAAGAAAGTGCAAAGTTACTAGGCTGTCTAATACGGAATTGTGAGAGACTAATACTTCCATACATTGCTCCAATACACAAGGTTTAATATGTCATTTATCTATTTTGACATTTATCAAGATCTTTTATTCTTTTTGTATCCAATCTCTTAATGAATGAATTTTGTTGTTCAGGCACTTGTGGCTAGGCTTCTTGAGGGCACTGGTGTCAATGCAAATAATGGCATTATAAGTGGAGTTCTTGTAACTGTTGGGGATCTTACTAGAGTGGTGAGCTATGTTCTATTTTTCCTAGATTGTCTGATTACACGTTTAGTTTGGATATCTTATTGTATATAGATTTCTACTGGCACACTTATCTACACTTTGTTTCAACGCAAAACATGCTGTAGAAGCTTGACGCGGAAGATAATTATTCTTGTACTTTTTGCAATTAATATGGATAATGTACTTTGGTATGGAACTATAAATGATGTAGGGTATTTATAATGAGCTGTTAGTTGTTTGTGAGATGGTTGCTCACTGATTTTGGTTAGGCATTAGGGTATGAGGTCAGCATAATCAAGTTCTTGAGTGTATAAATAGCCAAGGCCACTATTTTGCATGCACTTTTCAAATCACAATAAGATTCTTCTAAATTTAGAATTGAGAGCGATTTCTCTCTTCTGGACCCGCCACTCTTCTAAAACTCAAACTTCTCTTTCTTTGAAGTCTAAATTTTTTTTTTTTTTCGCATCAATAAATATATATTTAACTTTTAGTAATATAATTAAATTAAATAAATCAAGTATGTGGCGACAAATGTAGTTTCTACATAAGTTTTATATTAAAATTCATAAAATACATGATTTTGTGAGCTTTTGAGGAATAAAACATAAAAATGTGATTTTTTTTTTTTTTTTTTATAAATATTTTCAAAAAATAAATTGGTTTGGTATATTTGTAACCATTTGACCAGATCAACTAAGAATCACTGGTTCAATCTTGTTGAATCTGGTTTTCATCTGTCAGAACAGTTTAAATGGTCAACCAGACTGGAAATTGCAATAATTCACAGTTCAACCAATTGTACAGGCTGGTTGACTCTGGTTTTTAAAACATGATTCTAATTGTCTGTATACCTCAATACATTTTTTTTTTAGAAATTTTTTTGTTCAATGGATCTTAATTTTTTCAAAATTTCATTATGGTATACTGATAGATATTGTTCATCATGTTTAATGACGAGTCCTCATCTGATTGGCTATAATTAATGGCAATTTTTTGTCTTTCTTTCATTATTATTTATATATGTATATTTGTTGGGTTTTCTTTATGTATAGGGTGGTTATTCGATGAGACAATACATTCCTGAACTTATGCCTTTAATTGTTGATGCTTTATTGGATGGAGCAGCTGTCACAAAACGTGAAGTGGCTGTTACTACTCTTGGTCAAGTTGTGCAGAGCACTGGGTATGTGACATTTTTCTTGAGGTTCTTTATGATATGTAATTTATTTGAAGATAGTTTTTATTTAGTTGTGAGGCAATGTTTAATATGGATGGTGTGAAATTGTGGATGTAAGATTTGTTCCATGAGAAGCGTCTCGTTGAAATTCATTGTAATGTGATATTTAGATTCAGGTTAAATTTGTGCATTTTTGCTTTATCATTTCTGTTACTCTATTCGATTGATCAGCTCAATTACAATCATTAATATTTATGCAAATTGCATATGAGGGCTTTGGGTGTGTTGACGTATCACAGATTCATTCATGCAAATAGCATATGAGGGCTTTGGGTGTGTCTAGGTATCACAGAGGGCACTTGGGTGCAGGTGTGTGTCTTGGTGTCATTGATGTCTAACTGTGAATATGCAATACACTGTTAAAGACGTGTCTTCAAAGCAAAATCCTATGCAATCTGTTGAAGACATGCATTCGTTGATATTGATATTTCTTTGTGATATAGAAATAAGTCAAGTTCTGATTTTAACTAGTGAGGGGCTTTCACGGGGCAAGTCTTTGGAAGTGTAATTGAAACGGGTCACACCATGTAAAATCATTTAGTGTTTTTTTTTTTTTTGGGGTAAGTGAAACACGCACTTTCCATACTCTCACCCTCCATTCTGAACTTTCAAGGGGATGCAGGTGGAAGGACAATTATTTTTGGCACAGTGAACTATGTAGGGGAATATCCTCCTGAAATTAATTTCCCTTTTAATAGAAGTTGATTTGGAGGGAATAGTAGCTTGTAGCTTGGTTAGGTATGCAATAGCCTATAAGTTTGGTTTTGGCTTGGCTTATGGTGTGGGGATGCAATCTTGAAGGATGCCTTTCCGATGTATTGTTGGACAGCTAAAGAGGCTTTTGCATGATGTATTTTTTAACTGGGATATTTTGTTTACTAGACTTGTTAATGGTTGGGAGGTGGGGAGTTTGCAGTTGTTTCTTGGTATTCTCTACTCCATTAAAGTAAATAGGGATGAGGCAGACCTATTGTGTTGGACCCCTGCTAGGAGCTACCGTAATTGAAATACTACTCTATTCAAAGCTGGTCTTTCTCATACTTAAAGCTGGTCTTTCTCATCCCTATTGACTTTGATAGCTAATTTCCATGCATATGAGGTCCATAAAAACAGAAACTTCATCCTTCCAAAGGTTTTTGCTTTCCTTTCTCTTCAAATGCTTGGCAGTAGAAACAAGGGGATGACCCTCCAGTCTCTGAATTTTTTTTCTTTCCAAACAAGCCTTTCTAGCGAACCAAAACTTCAGAAACATGTTTTTATATACAGTTTTAGACTTTAAACTTAAGAAATGTGTGTGTGTGAGACGCAGGACAACCTGAATAAAATTGAAATAACAATAAAATAAAGGGATATGACCTAGGAGTTAGCACCTAGGCCTTGCTTGGAGTCATCACCAAGCGGGGAAACCACTAGGAGTCAGCACCTAGGGTGAACATGGAGTTAGCACCAGACCAAGGAAAGACCAAACGACCATTTTTTTCATTCATCAAAATATCAACTATCTCCTCAAGGAGTACAATAGGTTGCATATAAAGGATTGCTAAACCCTAGTTCTAATTGACTAGGAAACCATAATTGCCTTATTACAAAAATAACCTTACTTCTAAATTAAAATACTAATAGCCCAATAAACTAATAGAACCTAAAACATAAAAATACAATTGACTTGCAAACATAAATAATACTAAATAATAATCTTTTTGCGTCTCACGCATCATTCTCCTCTGGTTGGAGAAAACTCGACCTCGAGTTCTAAAGCGTTGAAGGATTAGGATGCTGACAAGTAATACTTACTTCAAGTCTGGAATCACCCTAGGGAGCATAGAGAAAAGAAAAATCTTGAATTTCATCATGTCAAACTCTTCTAGAATGACAAAATCAATGTGTGGAATCAACATAATCTTATCTTGAACCATTGGAAGCACTATGTTATCCACTTTCTCCACTTTAGCAAACTGTTTGTTTTCATGCACCATAAAAGGCTGATCAAAAGCAGATTCATTAGCTTCCAATATCACATCATGTGCATCCTCTAACATAATACTCTCTTTAGACACCATCTCTTCACCTTGCTGCTCTTCAATAGATTTATTTCCTTGCACGCATATTAAAGCAACACCTGTCGAGGCATGTATGTCTGTGTTAACATTAGGCTTTGGTGTTGCTGGAGGATTCTCCACGATCAAGATATCATCATCAATGTTGTCTTTTATTGGGGCAGCAATAAATTCATTGTGATCAAGTATCCTTGGTTTCCCAATTGAATCGGATTGAGTTTTCTTTTGCTTCATCTGAGCAATCCTGTCTTGAACATCTTTCATGAGCTTTACAGATAATTCCTTTAATTCCTTGGTAGATAATTTCTTGATAGATTGTTCAAAAGTGCGCTAAGGACATGAAATGGGATGGGGATGAGGATGAGGATTCATTGTATTTGCTTCAACTTGAAAAGTACCACATTGAGATTGGGGTAGATACTTAGCTCAATAGTATGGTGACAAATACTCATCACAAAGCTCTTCTTTTATATCTTCCCACACGCTAATGGCAGGTTCATAATTCATATGGCGGAAATATTCAAGCTTCTCCCAAAACCTTTGTGCTTTACCTCTTAACTTCAATTTGGAATACCTAACCTTTTTGTTATTTGCAAAATTTGCTTGCTCAAAGAATTGCTCTATCCCATTCATCCAGTTCACAAAATCTCGTGGATAAGTTTCATAACCATCAAAATAAGGTGCTTCTATATTACCATGATTCTCTAAAATAGTGCTTCAACAAATACTGTGATTTTCTCTAGACAAATCGTTGGAATGGGCTTTTAAGACTATTCTCTTAAATAGTTGTTGGGACTGGGCTGCTTGACAGGTTTGGATTTCGTGGGCTAGGTCTCGTATTTTTTTTTTTTAAAGAAAACCAGTGTTGTAAATTGTGGGCTTTGGGCTTGTTAACAAATGGGCCAGATTAGGTGATGGTCTGGGTTATAAAAGTGGGTCGGGTTAGCTTGATGGTTTAAAAAATAAAGAGAATGGGTTTAGACAAGGCTAGTGGGTTACCTCATGACATCTGAACGATGGAGACTGATTAGATTGCGGCTTCGTGACACTGGGCAAGACTGAAATCATGGCGGCGTGAAAAAAGGTGATGGTGAGGACAACCAGTTGAAGCGGCGGCTCAAGGAGGTGGTGGTGGTGGTGGCATGTGTAGCAACTGTCGTGAAAGGATTCGACCCGATTTGAACGTGGTGGTTTGTTGGTGGTAGTGTGGCACAATTGCAGCAATGGGCTCTTATTTCTCTTCTCTCTGTCTTTGTGGTTGCAAGGGATTTGGAGACTTGATTGTGGGATTTTGGATTGAAGTCTTTGATTGGCATGAATATCTAGTCTTCTGATGGGTAGCACAACTATAGGACAGCTTTTTGGTACTAAGCAGGAAAATGACAAAGACAACTTTCAAGTGGTGAAAAACATGGCAGTGATGGGATTTTTTTTTTTTTTTTTTTTTGAGGTGTGTGATTTTTTCTGATTCTTTCTTGCGGTGATACGTCAACAGATCGATGTTTGCTCTGATACCAAAATTGACGCAGGACAACTAGAACAAAATTGAAATAACAATAAAATAAATAGATATGACCTATGAGTCAGCACTTAGGCCTTGCTTGGAGTTAGCATCAAGTGGGAAAAGCACTAGGAGTTAGCACCTAGGGTGGACTTGGAGTTAGCACCAGACCAAGGAAAGACCAAACGGCCATTTTTTTCATTAATTAAAATATCAGCTATTTTCTCAATGAGTACAATAGGTTGCTTATAAAGGATTGCAAAACTCTAATTCTAATTGGCTAGGAAACCCTAATTGCCTTATTACAAAAATAACATTGCTTCTAAATTAAAATACTAATAGCCCAATAAACTAATAGGACCTAAAGTATAAAAATACAATTGACTTGCAGACATAAATAATACTAAATAATAATCTTCTTGCGTTTCCCGCATCAGTGTGTGTTTGTGTTTTTTTCCCCTTTTTGATAATACCTTGTATACTTGTTGTTTCCTCCTTGTTTTGCACTTTAGTAGACTTTTCTAACTTATTTTTGTAATAAAAAATTTAATTAAAAAGTAAGAAAGCAAACGAAAAAAGAAGATAAAGGTACCAGGAAGCAGAAGATTTTCTTCGTCCTTTTCTTAAGCTCAAGTTACATATTGGACAAGGCTAATTGATCTTGATCTATCTATCTATTTTATTGTAAGTGATATTTTTACATTGCATTTCATGACAGCTTGCCAAGCTCATAGACTGAAAACTTTTATGCTCCGTTTGTTTTGAAATGAAATATTTTTTGGAAAAATGTTTTCCCATTTTCAAGTGTTTGTTTGCATGTAAAATGTGGTCAAGTTTGTAAAACATTTCCCGTTGACCGTAAAATCTTTTATAAATTGTTGTAAAATGTTTTACCTTTAAAAATTTGGTAAAACATTTTACAAAAATACACAGTAGCTTCCTTTCATCCCATTTGATGGCTAGGTCACTGGTCCAGTAGGTTGGATAGTTGCTGCTCTACTGGTAGTCTGTTGGCCGGAGCTGCCATTTCAACGACTAGTGTGGGTGGTTTGGTGGCTAGAACTGCTGCTCTGGTGACTGGTGCCGAGTTTGGTCATGGATACACCGTTTCTGCGACCGGTGCTAGAGGTCTGATAATTGAAGCCATTTGAGCCATCGGTGCTGGCGGTCTGTTCACTGGAAACGCCACTCCAACTGTGGTTGCTGGAGCCACCATTCTGACTGCTGGTTCCAGCGGTCCGGTCATTGGACCTCCAGCACTAGCGGCTTAGCCACCCGTTTTGGTGGTTTGCATGAAATATTTTACTGAAAATGTTATAAATGTAAAATTTTGTACGTTCGAAATTTTTTTACTTCCAAATAAAAGGAGCTTTAAATAACCCAGTGAGAGACCCTTTTTTTTTTTTGGGGGGGGGGGGGGGGGGGGAGGGGTGATATTTCCTTTTTTTAGTGGGCTTTTGAAAATGAAAATTGACAACTACAATCAAGTTCCAAGAACTTGATGAAACTTTGGTGAATTCACTCCCCATTTCATCTCTCGTTGTATCATTACCTGCTTCCTTGATCATCATAGCAGAGAATTTATGCCATTGTGTGCAAGAATCACACCATGCTGTGCTTAGTAATTACTACAACCTGAATTTATTCCAATATTGGATAAATTTTCACTTGATAATTTCATACACTATTGGATTTTTGCATTTGAAATCGATCTGTGTAACTTTAATGATTTAATCTGGATTCATTTTATCACTAAAGTATGTGATTCTTCTGTTCAAACTGTAATTTACCATGCATGATTGAGATAACTTGGTTTTATAAAATTTTCAGGTATGTTATAACTCCATATAATGAGTATCCACAGCTACTTGTCTTACTCTTGAAATTGCTGAATGGTGAGTTAGCATGGTCTACCAGACGGGAAGCACTTAAGGTAGCTACTTAAGAATTAGATTTCTGAGTTTTATCCTGTACACCATTGTTTTGTACTAAGGTTGTTCTTGCTTAGGTCCTTGGAATTATGGGTGCTCTGGATCCTCATGTGCATAAACGAAATCAGCTGACTTTGCCGGGGTTGCATGGAGATGTAGCTCGTGCTACCAGTGATGCAGGTCATGTTCAGTCGATGGATGATCTGCCTATGGATCTGTGGCCATCTTTTGCTACATCTGAAGATTATTATCCCACGGTAGTACATCAACCTTTTATGTGACTTTATTTATTTTTGCTTGTTATATTAATTTCTGTGGCTCCAGGTTGCGATCAATTCTCTCATGCGAATACTTAGGGATCCTTCTCTTGCTAGTTACCATCTAAAGGTGGTTGGATCGCTTATGTTCATATTTAAGGTATGTGTAGCACAAGGGAGTGTTTTTTTCTTTATATTTTGTAGTATTCTCTTTTAATTTTTTATGTATTTGAGATACTTTTTTTTAACTGTTGTAAATCTCCCTGATGTCTGATATAATTATTTTTATTATACTCTTTGTTTTGCGAGATTAGTCAATGGGTCTTGGTTGTGTTCCATACTTACCGAAGGTTAGCCTTTTAACTTTTGAGTTTGTGATTGACTATTTTTCTACTGTTTGGTTGAAACTTAGTTTGTAAAGTGTGAAGAATGAAAAAAAATTGCTTCATATATATAAATATTTCATATTCCCTGCTTGATATTAATGTACTTGTTAATTTGTCTATTCCTTACAAATGGGAATTGCATCTGATCTGTTTAATGAAATTTCAATATGCTTCTCCAGTTTCATGTATGATGCAAGGTAGAAGACTTTTAATGAAAACAAAAAAGTATAATATTTTGGAATTTCATTCTGTTAACTCATGGGAACTGCTGCGGATTTGTTTTCCTATTGTTTATGATTGTGATATGCTGCTTCTACTCTACTAAGAAAAAGTTAAATGTGTAATGCATGGGAGAAAACTTTAATGAGTATTTTCTGTCTTTATGTTTATCTTCATCTAAACTTTTTTTTTTTTTTGATAAGTAAGAAGAAAATATTATTGAAAAAGGAATAGAAGGAAAAATACATTGAGTTCACGGTAGTGAACAAAGAGAAAAAAGAAACAAAAAGTAACAAGTAGCCACTAAGCTATTGTAAGAGACAGAAGAAAATCTACATGCGTGGAACAATCTGAGAGACCCCAGCACCGAGACCAATCAAAGAGGGTTCGTTGGCATAAAACTAGCAACTGAACCAAAGATTTCCTAGTTTCCTTAAAAGAACGCCGATTTCGTTCAGTCCAAATGGTCCACATTAAACAACCTGGAACCAAGTTCCAAATATCAAAATTATGCTTCTCAAGCCAATGATACCAACAAAATAATAAGTCTGCAACTGAACTTGGCATAACCCAATTGATCCCAAACAACTGAAGCATGTACATCCACAAAGAATGAGCCACCGGACAAAAAATTAGTAGGTGATCCACAGATTCTTCATTACAATAGCACATACGACAACGATTCGTCAAAGGGTGACCACGAAGCATAAGGTTATCCAAAGTTAGAATTTGACCATGATCTGTTGTCCACATAAAGAATGCCACCCTTTTAGGAACCTTAACTTTCCAAATGCCCTTTCAAGGGAAAGTAGGAGGAATTGCATTCCGAATCTTATGATAAAAAGACCGAATGTCAAACTTTCCCCTTCCATTAAGATGCCAACAAAGACTGTCACAACCTCCACCCCTAGGAATCCGAGTTTGGAAGAAATGAAGTAGGGAGTAGGAAGCCGCTAATTCCCAATCATTGAATTCCCTATAAAATCTTAAATTCCACATTTTGTCATTATCACCAATTGGAAGACTTAACACTTCAGAAATGCAAGCTTCCTTATTGGCTAAACACAAATAACTGAGGATAAAGAGTTTTAGGAGAATTATCCCTAGTCCACTTATCATGCTAAAAAAGAATACGAGAACCATCCCTTACCACAAAAGAAAAATGCTTAGAAAAACTTTCCCACCCTTCACTATTACTTCGCCATAATCCACAACCATGAGCCCCTCTACAAACTCTAATGCTCCAACCCCTTTTCCCCTCATATTTCAAGGCTATGACCCTCTACCACATATGAGTAATTTTGTGGCCATACCTCCAAAGCCATTTCCCTAATAAAGCCTGATTAAAAGACACAAAATTCTGAATTCCCAAACCACCCAACTCACGCGGTAAGCAAACCTTTTCCCAAGCCACCAAGGGGTATTTAAAGCACTCAACTGAGGAACCCCACAAAAAATTCCTTTGAATATGTTCTAATCTAGTCGCCACAACTTTAAGAATAGTAAAAAGGGAAAGATAATATGTCGGAAGGCTTGAAAAGGCACTTTTCAACAAAGTGAGTCTACCACCCTTTGACAAATAAAGCCGCTTCCAGCCTGAAAGCTTCTTTTCCATCCTCTCTAGAATCGGATTCCAAATAAAGGTTGTTTTATACAAAGTTCCCAATGGCATACCCAAATAAATCGTAGGCAAACTGCCCACCTTGCATTGAAGAATATTAGCCAAAGTTTGAATGTTGCTCACCTCCCCAATAGGGACAATTTCACTTTTCCCCACATTCACCTTCAAACTAGTAAAAACTTGAAAACAAGTCAAAGCAAGCCTAATGGAAAGCAACTGCTCTCTAGAAGCATTGCAGAAAAGAATGGTGTCATCAACAAATAACATATGAGAAATTCGGATACCAATTGAATTAATAGATCTCACATGAAAACCCAGAATGAGACCACTTTCCTTAGTTTTCTTCAGAATTTGACTTAAAACCTCCATGATCAAAAGAAAGAGATGGGGAGACAACAGATCACCTTGTCTTAGACCTCTAGAGCTACCAAAGAAACCAGCAGGAGATTCATTAAGCAAAACTGAGAAGCGAACGGTATTGATGCAAGTCTTTAGCCATCTCCTCCATCTACTCCCAAAGCCCATCCTATCTAACAAATAGAACAATGTGTCCCAATTCATATGATCATAGGATTTTTCAGTTTCTAATTTACACACAACTCCTGGAGTACGACACTTCAGTCTACTGTTTAGACATTCATTAGCAATAAGCACTGAATCCAAAATCTGTCTACCACCAACAAATGAATTTTGCGACTCCGAAATGAGTTTATCTAGCACCAACCTCAATTTGTTAGCCAATTCCTTAGACAACAGCTTATACGCACTGCCCACTAAATTGATAGGCCGAAAATATTTGATATTTAGTGCATTATTTTTCTTGGGAATCAAAGATAGAAAAGAAGCATTCAAAGACCGTTCAAGCTCTGAGCTCCTATGGAAATGATCAAAGAAGGCCATAACATCTTTTTCCACTACACTCCCAACATTTTTGAAAAAAGGCCATAGTGAAGCCGTCAGGACTTGGGGCTTCATCACCCTCCATCTCTTGAAGAACCTGTACCACCTCCTCCTTAGAAAAATCCCTCTCAAGAGCAAGCCGCTCGTCCTTCTCAATTCTAGCAAACTCCAAACCATTCGTAGAAGGACGCCAAGTATCTGACTCCATGTACAAACTCTGAAAAAAATGAACCACCTTAGACTGCACGTCTTCCTCATCCTCATAAAGGACACCATCCACCTCTATACCTCGAATATGATCAGTTTTATGGGAGTTTGCTACTTGGTGAAAAAAGCGAGTATTATTGTCACCCTCCTTCACAAACAATATCCGGGACTTTTGTCTCCTAGAAATCTCCTCCAAAGAGGCTAAATGTGCAATATCACCTTTAATCTGAATACGACGAGATTGTTCCTTCTGCGAAAGACCCAACATGTCCTTCCTAGCATCCAAGCCCAACAATTCAGAAAAAATGCATTTCTTCCTAAAAGGCCAAATCCCCAAATTCCTCCTTATTCCTCTTTTTCAAGTCATCTTTAAGAGCTTTTAATCTACAAGCCAGAATAAAGCTTGGAGAACCAAAAAGCAATACCCATTACACCATTGCCGAACTCTCTCTACAAAACCCTCTTCTTTCAATCACATATTCTCGAATGTAAAGGCACTTCGACCTTTATTTACACTACCAGCTACCACCAAAAGTGGGCAGTGATCAGAAACTACTCGGGGGAGTACCCTTTGAGACACGTTCCCAAAATGATCTACCCAATTCACCGATGCCAAGGTCCTGTCAATTCTTGACATATAATCTGTCCCCAAATCTCTAAACCAGGTAGACGAAGCCCCTTCAAGAGATAAGTCCACAAGGTAGTTAGCCTCAATGAAATCCGAAAAAGCAAACATAGTTGGACTAAAAGCCTCACAACCAAATCTCTCACTCGGATATCGAATGATATTAAAATCCCCAATAACACACCATGCTGTATTCTACCTAGAGTGCATCCTTGTGAGCTCCTCCCACAAAACACCCTAATGACTATCATCATTAGGACCATGCACTTTTGAACATGCCCTTACAAAATTATCCACAACCCCCTTCAGTAAAACATTAATAGAAAATTGACCTATAGCACAATCAACTTTTTCGTAAATTCTCGTCCCAAACCCTCCCTGTAGTGTTGATTGCATCTAGAGCAACCTAGTCTAGGAACGGACTACCCCAAAGGCTTTGAACAACAGAAGAGTGACGAAGACAGCTTAGTTTCTTAAAAGCAAACAATATCACACTTCTGCTCCTTGAGAATATTTTTACATACCTCTTGCTTTTGAGGATTGTTTAATCCCCTAACATTCCATCATAAAAGCTGTAAACTCATTTAAAACTAGTAATCACCCCTATACCTTCTGAAGAGCCTTTGTTCCTCCCCTTAGAAGATACCCTATCATAATTAATTGAAGAAATCAAACCTTTAAGTTCCCTTAGCCCTTTTTGCCTTGAGTTTACAATTCCTTTAGAAGTCCCAACGTTAACAACATCAATGTAGTCTTGTTCAAGAAGACGAAACAAAGCCTGACATTGATCTTCATGTTTAATAATAGGAAAACCCAAAATTTTACAGAAACTTTTCATCAAGCTCACCACCCATTTCGATTTTTCACCTCTGTCCCCAAAACCTCTCCCTCGTCAACTTCCTGGGTCACTTCCAATTCCTTTTGTTCATTAGGATCCGACTTGGATAGAGGTGAACACTCCAATAAGCCACTCTCTTCGTCCTCTTGAAAAAAACCACTAGGATTGACTCCACTATGTTCCATTATAGCAGAAAAGGTTCAGACCCATCCTATAACAGCTCATCCCCATCCAAGTAGCTCGATGACACTAACTTTGCATGAGAATTGCACCATTTTTCTCTATTTTCACCTGAAACTTCCGTGGAATTATCACTCTCCCCAAAATAGAAGCCCATCTCGTTACCCAGACCGATAGAGGAGAAAACTGATTTTGATTAGCACACTGAGTTCAATGGTGAGAAAAATCAACAGTCCCAGGCCCCATCGGCCTTGCCGTCACCCTTAAACTCATGTCACCAGACATTCGAATTGGGATCTCAGCCCCTATACCTAGATTTGTCACCGCCTCGCTGATGAACCCAGATTTGAAAGCCTGCGTCTCACTCGCCACATCGTCGAGATGATCTTCTTCTATCTTGACAGAAGGTGTGACCACCGGGACAACAGGAAGAGGGTCTGTGATAAGGGCAGAGTCACATCGTTCCGGTTTTTGGCACCACTGCTATCACTGGCGACTCGGAAACTCCACTCGATCGCAGTCCACTTCCTCTTGAGCACTCGCCCATTACCCACTTACACGGAGCAGCAACACTTACTTGTATCGGGTTGGGCTTGACCAAAATACCCTTACTTTTTGAAGTCACTGATGCCACGGGTTGGGCTTTATCAAGCCCTCTTGTTTTTTTTTTTTGGTCAACATCTGGCCCACCACTTAACTCCTTGGGCTAGCTAAACTTCTTAGCACCCAGACAAGTCACCATACATCGCCCACCCTTAGGCATACATACTCTCAAAGCCCAAAATAGCAGGTGTCAACTTAAAATTAAATGCCCACGTGGGTCTACCATTTATAATTGAAACATTTACTATAGAATCTCCATGAATCACGTTCTGCCCCAATTTAATTCCAGTTTTTTCAAAATTCCTGATCTTCTGCTGATTACCATGAACAGAAAGATTTTTCCCATTCCGGCCACCAGTGGTAGACTGACCGCCTCCACCACTATTATTGGAGGATACTCTGGCCATAGATACTGGTTTTGCATTGGATAAAAAATTCCTTAGCTCTTTCTGGAACAAAGATCAACTAGCACGCCTAGAGCTTGTTGGTGTCATAATACAACCTCTCCTAGTCTCTCCAAAATATACCACTATAACCTCAAAAAGACCAGCTTTATTTGATCTACCACAAAACTCTATTAACTTTCCATTTTCCTTGAGTCTCTTACAGTGTACATCTTGACTAGACACCTAGTCTCGTATATCGGTAGGACCGGTAAGGATTCACTCCATGTCCCTACGTCCAACCCAAATAGAGCTCTTAACATCGCGGCATGTCTCATGTATGGCATTCAAATTAGACGCACCACCACCACCCCCCCCCCCCCCCCCCCCCCCCCCCCCCCCCAATCAAAAGAGAAAGAAAAAAGTTTTGCATCAATACGAAAAGACCTCTTACTGCCCCCATGGTCAGAGGACTGAGATGTAGGAGGGATATTTTGTGAGGTTTCTATGGTGGGAGTATTTGGTATGGCTAAAGTTGCAGGTACAAGGTTAGACGATTTAGTCAAAACATGGTTAGGCCCCTAAAGTGGTGGGGATGGAGAAGGCAAGGATGGAGGAGGGGATAAGGATATGGGAAAAACCCAAACTGTGGAGAAAAGCATAGAGGAGAGGGAGGAGGAATATGTAAGGGTGGCAAGAAAGGAAAAAAAGATGGTGATGGGTTGAGGGATAGGGTGAGGGTGGGGTGGAGGAGAGGGGGGTGGGGAAGAGGAGGCATCAGGCAATCATCAGAGTAGGTGATATGGGGTTTTGGGAATGTGGTTTCATTGTGCCTATACTTCAAAGTAATATTGGGAGGGTCAGTGGGCCTATACGGGGTTTTAAATTATTCTTGAATTTTACATGTTGAAGTAAATTTGGCTGGCAGAGTTAATGTGTTTATTTACGCCTGATCTAATTGTTCTTTGTTACCCTTACATGTAGGTTTTGCCTGATCTCTTTCATACTGTTCGTACATGTGAAGATACTCTAAAGGATTTTGTAACATGAAGCTTGGAACTTTGGTGTCTATTGTGCGTCAGGTATATTTTGATTTCATGCGATAGTGCTCACATATTATGATTTTGAGGTTTTTCTGGTTGTCACGTTTGGAATTTTGATGAACCTGTGCAGCATATTCGAAAATATCTGCAAGTTTGCTGTCTTTAATTTCAGAATTAGGTCGTCCTTCAGTTTCCAGCTACTGGCCATCCTCAACTTGGCTATCCAGTAAGTTTGTTTATTCTGGGTAGAATCAGCTGCATGTGAAATGGTTACCTTGATTATACTTGTCTTGTTTTTATTTTATTTATGGCAAGTTACTGTTTTCATACATATAAGGTTCTGCACCTAGTGGAACAGCTTTGCTTGGCCCTCAATGATGAGTTTAGAATGCATCTCCATTTCATTCTTCCGGGTTGTATCCAAGTTCTAAGTGATGCAGAACGGTTTAATGACTACACCTATGTTCCTGATATCCTCCATACACTTGAAGTATTTGGCGGTTAGTGCTATTCAATTTTGAATGTCATGTGCATTGTTATTTGAAATATTATTACCAAAAAGTGGCTATGTAATGCATGGGCAAAAGTAAGAGAGCTTGTAAGTTGAACAAGAAACTTATGGCATATGTACTAAATATATTGAATATATTGAATTACAGTTAAAATGGTTAACAAACTGAAAACAGGGCCAATACGGACAACAAATTGGTCAATTTAACTTGTGTTGGTTCAATGAACTTAGTAATTCAGCTCATGTCTGTACTTTTTGTCATATAACCTAGGTGGCTTTTTTTTGTGGACGTGAGCGATCCTTACTTTGGACAATCTTATGCTAAGGAGGGGTCGCTCTCTGGCAAATTGTTGTTGCATGTGCTGGTGTAGTGGGGAATCTATGGATCATCTCCTTCACTGTCACGTGGCGCATTCTTTATTGGTTTTTATGGTTTAGGCTTTCGGTATTATGTGGGTCTTGCCGGGCTCTGTGGTGGAAGTATTATTTTGTTGGAGTCATTGGCTTGGGAAGTATAATTCAGATATCTGGAATTTAATTCCAGGTTGTTTGATGTGGACTATTTGGATGGAATAGAATCGTCGTTCCTTTGAAGATTCTGAGAAGTCTTTGGTTGAGTTAAAAGGCCTATGTTAGCGTAGCCTTTTTGATTGGTCTCGGTGCTGGGGTTTTATAGATTGTTCTTCTCTTCTATAGTGTTTCTCTTCCCTTAGTTTAGTTTCTTGATTGTTGTTCTATCTGTTTTCTATTTGTGATTTGCTGTTGTTCATTCTCATGAACACTTTGTATGCTTTTTTTTATTTTTTATTTATTTTTTAAATTTTTAATTCATCAATAATAGTACTCATTTTACCTATTAAAAAAAAAAAAAGTTAGGGAATTCTCTATTAGCAACATGCTACATAGGTGCTAAGGTATGGTAAAAAATGGGCAAAGAGTTCCCACACTTTTATGAAAGGGGTGTGGGTAACGAATTTAGTCCAAGATAATAGGATTCGTATAGGCACCCATAATATAGGGTCTTTAACTAAGAAACTAATGGGAATAGTAGATACAATGATTTGGAGGAGCATAAACACTATGTGACATAGGATCTTTAAGAATTCAGCACTAGAATATAGATTTCTTGATGAGTTCTTGAATAAGGATTGATGTTTTAGAAAAGATTGAATTTTTTTGGGGTTGGAATTGGGGATAGAAAAGAATACATGATAAATAAAATACTAGGCAATCACAGCCAGGTTTTCCTAAGCAATCACACTTAAGCAGGAGAAGGCAATCGCACCCTCAAAGCTTGAAATAAGCTGCTGGAATTTTATTAGAATCATCTCACCATGAATATTATTGACTACAATAAAGCCTTTATATAGGCTATTGGCAAATGCTTTCCATAGAAGGACTAGGATTACTAATAACAAACAAAAAAGGACTCAAAACATAAAATAAGATTCAAGGGTCTTTGGTACAGCCAAAAACCAAAAAAAAAAAAAAAAAAAAAGGAAGAAGAAGAAGAAGAAGAAGAAGAAAGGGTCTCTCACTTTAAAACTCCAAATTTTCAATACGATCTGAATTCCATTCGAACACATTTTCTGATGTGCTAATCTGATCCCTTTTTCTCTTCTCTGATTAAGAGTACTTTCTGACCATTTTCCTATTTTGTTCGAGGGTGGGAGTCAGCAAAGAGGTAGAATTCCTTTCCGTTTTGAAAATATGTGGTTGAGGGTGGAAAATTTTGACGACAAAGTGAAGAAGTGGTGGGCATCCTATTTGTTCCAAGAAACCCCAAGTTTTATACTAGCTAAGAAGTTGGCTGCCTTGAAGTTGGATTTAAAAAGTGGAATGAGACTAAGTTTGGCAATGTCACATTTAAGAAACAGGACCTTTGGAGCAAGCTGAATGTTTTGGATGCTAAAGAGGAGACTCATAGATTAACAACTGAGGAGAAGTTAGAACAAACTAATCTTCATACAAATTTTGAAAAGTTGACTCTTATGGAAGAGATTAGTTGGAGACAAAAGTCTAGGGTGTTGCACTTGAAGGAAGGGGACGCCAATACCAGATTCTTTCATAAAATGGCTATTTCTAACATAAAAAATAATGGTATTGAAAGCCTAATGGTTAATGGTACCTTGTCTTCAGATTAGGGTATAATTGCAGACTACATTACTCATTTCTTCATGAATTTGTACTCTGCGTAGCAGGTTGATCGACTGTTTTCGGATTCGTTGGTTTTTCCAATGATATTTGGCGATAATGCGGATTGGTTAGAGAGACCTTTTGAAGAAGCAGAAATTTTTGATGTCGTTCAGAGTTTTTATGGTGATAAATCTCCTGGACCAAATGCTTCCCAATGGCTTTTTTCCAAGCTTGCTGGGGAATTGTTAAACTAATCTTATGGCCGTATTTCATCATTTTTTTGCCAATGGTCAGTTTGAGAAAAGTTTAAACGCAACTTTTATTACTCTCATTCCTAAAAAACATGCAGCAAGTGAGTCTGCCTATTAGTTTGGTTGGGGGGGGGGGGTGTTTATAAAATTATTGCTAAAGTCTTGGCTAATTGGCTCCGCACGGTGATGGGGGATATAATCTCAGCATCTCAGAATGCTCTTGTGAGGGACAGACAGATCCTTGACCCTGTTCTTATTGCTAATAAATGTCTTGATAGTAGATTGAAGTCTAGGGTGCTGGGGCTAATTTGTGAGCTAGATGTTGAGCAAGGCTTTTGACCATGTAAACTGGAGTTTTCTACTGCAGATGTTAGAAAGAAGTGAGTTCTCTGCCAAATGGAGACAATGGATCTTCTTTTGTCTATCATTTCTCCATCTTGATTAATGGCTCTCCTTGTGGATTCTTTGGTAGCACCAGTGTAGTCAAAGGCGTTTCAGGCAAGCACCTAGGCGCTCAGGCAAGGCGAGGCGGCGTAAAAGTGCCTCAAGGTCACTGAGGCGAGCGCCTCTATTGACTAGTCGCTCGCCTTGAATAGTTTTCCAGGCATTAGGCGAGAGCCTCCGTTGCCTCTGTTTTCTTTCCGTCGCTTTTGTTTTCTTTCTGGTGCAGAGGACTTGGTTACGTTAAAAAGATGATTGACTTTTTTTTAATTTATAACTCAATTTTGTCTTTTAGTAACAATAGTGGGGTTTGAGTTGGCAACCACTAATGTTTCAGACTTCAACTTTTGAGAACCACAAATAAATAATAAAATAATATATAAGTACATGGACTTTCCAGCCACTACAGTAGTTGCCCCAACAGTACCCTACCTCAACAGGTTTTATTTCTACTTTCAAATTTTATAACATTATTTTATTCCTATTTCCTACATGTAATTTTAATTTAAAAAACTCTCTTTTTTACTATTACTTCTCATTCTCCGGACCTCTTTTCTCTCTTTTCTTTTTTGTTTTTGTCTTTCTTCTTTTTTTCTACTCTTTTCTTACTCAGAGCAGCTCTCTATGTTCTTTTCTTTCCCTCGTAGCTCCCCCTCTGTCAGTTTTTTCCCCCTCTAGTCTCTAATAGCGACTCTCCTCTTTTTATTTTTATTCCTATACTCTTTCTTCTTCTCTTTTTGGGCTCTATTGGATTGAATACAAAAACTGGTTTTATAGACTAATTCCTATGCATTAGGAACAAAGTATGAGAGGCTTGATTATAATTTTCAGTACATTAATATATATGATTTAAGCTCTATATATGTTAAAAAAACTATATTTAATATTATGCGCCTTGCTTCACTCGGGCTAGCACCTTTTTGGCGCCTCATCGCCTTAGGCGATACAAGGCATTAGCGCCTCAAGGTCGCCTAACGCCTTTGACTACCTTGGGTAGCACCAGAGGTTTGAGGCAAGGCCGTTGTCTCCATTGTTGTTTGTTTTGGTGATGGAAGCTCTTGGAAGAATGTTGGATAAAGCAGTTCATGAAGGACGCATGTCAGGATTTAGTGTGGGTAACTTGGAGAGAAGATCCTTGGCGGTGTCTCATCTCCTTTTTTGTGGATGACACGCTAATTTTTTGTGGGGCTGAATTAGAACAGAATTTGATTCTTCGTATGATTCTTATCTGGTTTGAGGGGCGGTGTCAGGTCTAAAGATATACCTTGGGCAAGTCAGAATTGGTTCCGGTTGGGGTGGTCGATAATATTGACCTTTTGCTTGTTGTTCTTGGCTGCAAGCAGGGTTCTCTCCTATAAAATATCTGGGTCCTTCCTCTGGGTGCTAAATTCAAGATAAGACTATATGGAATCCAATTCTGGAGAAAATGGAGAGGAGATTGGCAAGTTGGAAACACTTATATTTATCCAAGGGAGGTAGAGTCACTCTAATCAAAAGCACCTTATCTAATTTACCCACTTATTTTCTATTTTTATTTCCTATACCTGCTAGTGTGGCTAACCGAATTGAGAGACTCCAGTGGAATTTCTTATGGGGCAGTTTTGGGGATGATCCTAAAATTCATTTGGTTAAATGGGCTACTGTTTGTGCTCCTATTTCTTTGGGTGGCTTAGGGATAAGGAAGATAAGACTTTTCAATGAAGCTTTACTTGGGAAGTGGCTTTGTAGATTTGGGATTGAGAAAGATGCCCTTTGGAGACAAGTGATAGAGATGAAATATGGATGTGTGTGTGTGGGGGGGGGGGGGGGGGGGGCGCTGGTGTACCAGATCTGTGAATGGCCCTTATGGTGTTGGCTTATGGAAAATATCAGTCAGGGATGGCCTTCTTTCTCACGCCATATTCTATATGATATTGGTGATGGGTCTAGAGTGAAGTTTTGGCAAGACCGGTGGTGTGGAGAGACATCTCTTACTGTTAGATATCCTGGCTTGTTCAGATTTTGCAGGAATGAGGATGCCAGTGTGGCTGAGCTTATGAAGTCCTCCAATGGTGTCCTCTTTTGGGATGTGAGATTCTTTTGGGGTTTGCATGCTCGGGATCTAGAGGCTATGTCAGACTTCATGGAAACCATATATGGTTCTCCTACAAGGGGGCTAGGTGAGGATAAAATGTGTTGGATACCTAGCAAAGATAAGGGTTTCATGGTTAGTGACTATTATAGAATTTTAGTTGGCAACACTTTCTATGATTTTCCTTGAAAAAGTATTTGGAAGTAAAAGATTCCCTCTAGAATAGCTTTCTTTGTCTGGACTGTTGCCTTAGGGAAATGCTTGACGATTGATAATTTACGAAAAAGGAAGGTGTGGATTTTAAATTAGTGCTACATGTGTAAGAGAAATGGTGAATCGGTTGACCATCTATTTCTTCATTGTCCTTTTGCTATGGATCTATGGTCTATGGTTTTGAGTCTATTTGGAGTAACTTGGGTTATGCCACACTCTGTTTTGGGGCTGTTAGGGTGTTGGCAAGGCAGTTTTGGTGATCATCGAAATGGTTATATTTGGTCCATCATTCCTCATTGCTTAATGTGATGTTTTTGGATGGAGAGAAATAGTAGATGTTTTGAAGATATTGAGAGATTTATTCCGGACCTCAAGCTACTCTTTTTTAGAACTTTAAGGGATTGGTTGTTTGCTTTGCAAAAACAATCATTCCCTTCTTTTATTGATTTCCTAGACTCTTGCAATTTTTGTATTTGATCTCCTAACCCTTGTTCACTCCCTGTGTACTAGGGTATTCCTTTTTAATATCAATATAACTTATTATTTATCAAAAAAAAAAAAAATTCTGGAAACTACTGAATTGCCCTTATTCTAGTAGAACTTAAATAAAACTGATCCAGCAGCTATTGAACAACAGAATAAGACTCCATTTAACATTATTATGACCAAGCAAGGTGCTAGAGAGCTCTCCATGATCCAAAACATCCCAAATTAATGCTTGAGCATTGTCTCTACATCTAAAACATCATCAGGAGAGAGCATAACCATTCAACATGGGGTGGTGCCAGATATCTGTTTCTTTCTCTGCTTATTTGTTTTTCTTTTTGTGCTTCTATGTATGTATATAGACTGTGTACCTTGGTAGCACTTTTAAGATTTTCAATGAAATTATGTACATAATACATATAAAAAAAAGAGTGGTGGTAATAGATATATGTATTAGAAGATGGAAAAAAAGAGGTATTACACAAAGAAACCCAAGGATCAGGTGGTGGGTTTTGAAGGATAAGAAACAAGATGTGTTTAAAGATAAAATGATCAAAGAAAGCAATTGGAACTTGGACAGATGTTGATAAGATGTGGAATGAAATGATGTGTTTAAAGATAAAATGATCAAAGAAGGCAATTGGAATTTAGACGGAGATGTTGATAAGATGTTGAATTAAATGACTAATTGTATTTAAAAAGTGGCTAAAGACGTTTTTGGAGAATCTACACAATGTGGGCAACTGACTAAAGAGACTTGGTGGTGGAATAAGGAGATTCAAGCAGCAGTTAGATTGAAGAGAGAGCTATAGAAGCCTACCTAGAGAGGGATGCTTCTTGGAGGAAAGTAGTGGAGTGTAAGTACGGTATTGTTTGGGGTGGATGGTGTTCAAAAGAGGACACAGGTGGATATGGAATCTGTTTATGGAAGTATATTCATTCGGGATGGAATTATTTTGCCAGGTTTGTGTCATTTTCAGTCGGGAAAGGAACCAATGTTTGTTTTTGGCTAGATTGGTTGTGTGGGGATGGGGTTCTAAAGGATGCATTCCCAACTCTATTTAGCATTGCTCATGATAAGGGGGCTCCTATGGTGGACTATTTGAGTTGGAAAGATGGCTCCATGATTTGGGATGTTACTTTATGGAACTTCTATACTCAATAAAGATCAAGAGGGACGTGGAATATTTTGTATCAGTGGCAGACTAAGGGTGGTTTATTGGAAGTTAAGTCTTTTTGCAGAGTTCTTACCAATGAGGGTGTCAAGTCTTTTCTATGGAATAGCATTTGGATGGTCAAAGTTCCGCTCAAGGTTGCCATTTTTAATTGGACTGCTGCTTCGGTTGGGTAGGATTCTCACTATTGATAATCTTTGCTGTAATAAAGTTTGTGTGATTAAGTGGTGTTACATGTGTAAGAAGGCTGGGAAGACTGTTGGTCATTTGTTTCTTTATTGTGATTATGCTACTGAGATGTGGTTCCTTATTTTCTGCCTCTTCATCTTTTGCTGTGTGACCTACCAATTTCTCCTTTACTTTGCTTGCATTAATTGATAGTTGTTCTTTTTCTTGATGTTGTTACTTTCTTAGTATATTTATTGTGTATTGAGGGGCTCTTTTTTATTAATAAAATTTTATTTATTCATAATAAAAACTCATTAAAGCTTTTCATTGCTTACCCAAAAAAAAGGGACGTATATACAATGCTGTTTATGACAATTAGTCAATTATAAGGTGGCAAAGTGGGAGGCAAAAAAGGTTGTACAAGAGTGTAAATGGAAGGTGTATAATAAATTATATAGCAAGTTGGAGGAGGGAGAAATGATTATTTATAAACTTGCTAAGACAAGGGAAATGAAAACAAGAGACTTGAGTAATGCCCATTTTGAGGACTTGGAGAAAACAATTTCAGATTTCAAACTTTTCTTCTTCAGGACTCTTCTGGATTGGGTTGCAGTGTTAGGATGTCATTCTTTCACTTTAGCTCATGATTTATTTTCTGTTCATGGATTTTTGGACTTTTGTACTTTATGCTCTTGATTTGTACTTGGTCCCTGATGTATACCTTCTTGTATACTCCAGTTGCACTTTTCTTCTTTTAATAATATATTTTTAGTACTTATCAAAAAAAAAAAAAAAATGCCCATTGCTTTAAAGATGAAGATCAACGAATGTTAGTCAAAGAGGAGTAAATTAAAGAGAGATGAAAAAGTTATTGTGATAAACTTTTTAATTGAAATGATACAAAAGAATGGAGTGAATTGAGTAACCCAATAGAGGATAGAAACAATAGATCCATTCAAAGGATTAGAATGATTGTGGTATAAGACGCACTAAGAAGGATGAGAAATGGATATGCCGTGGACCAGATGTGGAAGTGCTTTGATGATGTGGGAGCATGTTGGCTGACAAACCTTTTTAATAAGATCTTAAGTGTTTACAAAATGCCCTAGTGATTGGAGGAGAGAAGTACTAATACCTATTTACAAGAACAAGAGGGATATTCAAAACTGAACAAATTACCGTGGAATTGAACTTATAAGAAACGCTATGAAACTTTAAGAGATTTATTATAAGAAACACTATGAAACTTTAAGAGATTTATTGAACATAGGTTAAGACATGAAAAAAAATATCAATGAAGTCCCAAATATTTCAAAGGAAGTGAAGAGTGCCTACAACCCAATAGCCCCACCAACACATCCATATTATGTACCTCTCCAACTGGAACTAATTCTGATTTCCCCGAATTAATTCTTAAACCTAAAACTTCCTCAAATCTAGTCAGAATCACCTTCAAAGTAGCTAATTGATTAGGGTCAGCATTACAAAAAATAAGAGTCATCTGCAAATAAAAGATGAGACACCGTTAACGAAGTACTAGGTGAAGAACCTACAGAGAAGCCTGAAAACTGCCCCGCAAATGCAGCCACATCCAACATACGATTCAAAGCCTCCATAACAACATCAAAGAGCAACGGAGAGAGAGAGGATCCCCTTGCCTAATCCCCTAGTGTTTCCAAAAAAATCCAAGAACTCCCATCAATCAAAATGGAAAATTTAACCACAGAAATGTAACACATAATCCATTTTCTCCACTTATTTGAAAACCCACATCGCTGCAACATATACATATGAAAACCCCAATTCACATGGTCATATGCCTTCTCCACATCCAACTCACACAACACCCTCGGAATCCCTGTCTTCAATCTACTATCAATACATTCAAAAGCAATTAAAACGGAATCCAAAATTTGTCGACCTTTCACAAATGCAGTCTGTGAATCTGAAATAAGTCCATGTGCCACTTTTTGAAACCGATTAGCCAACACCTTTGAAATAATTTTATAAATCCCATCAACTAAACTAATTGGCCGGAAATCCTTGATCTCCATAACAAAAACCTTTTTAGGAATAAGGGCAAGAAATGAAGCATTAAGACTCTTTTCGAACATAGCTTGAGTATGAAAATTCTGAAAAACTTCCATAATCTCATTCTTCACAACACTCCAACAAGATTGAAAGTAAGCCATGGAAAAACCATCTGGACCAGGAGCCTTATCACTTTTGAAGCCATTAATCACCCCAAATACCTCATCCTCATCAAAAGGCCTATCTAACCAACAAGCATCTTCCCAAATGGTGTTCTTTTCTGGGATCTAAATTTTAGAAGATATAGTGAAGATTGTGAATTGGAATCCTTTTATAGTTTAATGTCTAGAATTTATGGAGCTTCTTTGAGAGGAGTTGGGGACAATAAGATGTGTTGGAAACTTGCTATGGGAAGAGGTTTTGCTGTTCGTTCTTATAATCACGTTTTGACAAAAAGTTTCGATTAGTCTTTCCCTTGGAAGACTATTTGGAAGTCTAAAGTCCCTTCTAGAGTTGCTTTTTTTGTTTGGATTGTAGCTTTAGGGAATATTTTGACTATTGATAATCTTAGGAAATGGAAGATTTTGATTTTGGATTGGTGTTGTATGTGTAAAAGAAATGGGGAATCAGTAGACCACCTCCTTATCCATTGCCCTATTGCTTTTGATTCGTGGTCTATGGTGTTTACTTTGTTTGGCATTCACTGGGTTATTCCGAAAACAGTTGTGAAGCTGTTGGCTTGTGGGCAAGGAAAGTTTGGGAGGCGTCGGAATGCTGCTATTTGGATGGTTGTGCCCTATTGTTTGATGTGGTGCATTTGATAGGAGAGGAATAACCGGCATTTTGAGGATTTAGAGATATCAGTTTCAGATCTTAAACTCTTCTTCCTTAAGACTCTTTTGGATTTGTTTGCAGTGTTAGACTTTTGTTCTTTTTCTTCAGTCCATGGTTTCATGGACTTCTATACTTTATGCACTGGATTTGTTTTTGTCCTTGATGTATACTTCCTGTATACTTAGGTGACACCCTTCTTCTTTTTAATTTTTTTTATTACTAATAAAAAAAAAAAAACCAACAAGTATCTTCCTCTGAGATTCTAGAGAATTCCACATCATCTAAAATAGGTCTGTGAAATACAGTTTCAGAATAAAGCTGCCTATAGAAATGAGAAATACATTCTACTATGGCCTAGAGAAAGCATAGGATAGGTCCCTTGGTGTTAGGAGTTTTCCTTGTTGCTGATGATGGCATGAGGAAAAATGGTGTTTGGGCAGCACTAGGCCAATTACATGGCTTTATGTCTCCTCAACACATTGATGGTTCCTCATGCCAGATTCGTAATGCTCCTAAGTGCTCTTTAAGGGGGACATAGCCGGTCCCTCAACTTGAGTTGGATCAATGAGCAGTGTATAGGGACAGCATGTGGAGGCGCCTTGCTCCACATGATGCCCTAAGGCCATGGCAAAATAGGGCCATGGTGGGTAGAGTTAGTTTCAAGATGGGTGATAGCAGGTGGTATCAACCCTTGAGTAGTGGTGCATGGCATTGGTGGCTTCTGTGCAAGGCAAGGCTAGGCTGCCATGATGATGTGAAATCAGATGTTATGTGCAAGGCATGGGCTGGGGGTTGCTAGCCTAGTGCATGGACAGATGCTAGTGGGTTGATGGGCAGTTACCTTGTGTGTGCGCTACATGTGGGCATGTTGTGTGGGCTGTGGGGCTGATAGGGGATGGCTTAGGCATGGCCCAAGCATCCAAAAAGGTGTATTCAGTTGCTGTGTGGGCTGCTGGATGATGGGCAGAAGCCTGCCCCATGATTTGCTGAGACATGGACTATGCATGTGCTAATGTGTAGTGGCAGTTACCAAGCAGTTTCTGGTTTTCTAGATGTTTAGGCCTGCTGTGTAGGGGCTGAAAAAGTGGAGAATGAACCAAGACAGTATCAGTTAATGGTGTCCTCAGTCAGACCCAAGTGGCAGATTGCCCAAGACCTAGACAGTTACTTGGCAGTAATTTCCATAGCAGTTATTTTTGTGTATATGACCCTTATGCTGTTGGGAGTGTCAACAACAGGGTGTACTTTGCCTTAGAGAGAATTCTGTGTATTTATCTAGGCTTGTATGGGTTTCCTTTGTACTTGAGATTAAGTAATAAAGGTTGGGGGTGGTTCCTTGTAAACATAGTGTGTGCTGTGTGTGTGATTGTCCCTAACAAATCTATTCTAAGTGCGTTCCTGCATTGTGTGTGTAGTGTTGGTTGAGATTAAGTCAGGGACTTAGGGCCATCACAGGCAGAAAATTTGAGTGAAAAATTGACCCTGTGACACTTGGAGAGGTTATGCGGTGGGTTTGCAAAAGGAAGGAGTTCTTCTAAGGTATATTATATTGATTGAGGATATGTATGATAGAGCTGTCACTAGTGTAAGAACAAGAGGAGCCATCACAAGGAGTTTCTTATTATTATAGGTTTGCATCAAGGATTAACATTAAGTCCGTATCCTTTTGTATTAGTGATAGATGAGCTCACTTAATTGATTAAAGAAGTAGTCCCTTGGTGTATGCTTTTTATAGATGTTATGGTTTTAGTGGATGAAACTAGAGGTGGAGTTAATGCTAAGTTAAAAATTTGGTTAGACACTCTAGAATTTATAGGCTTTTAATTAAGAGCATTCACATCCGGAAATTCCATCATATCCTATTCTACCATCTTAAAAAGTTACTTTATCAATTGTACAATACCATTTTACAATACACCCAACATTGCAAACTTCTATTTTTCCCTGCAATATATTAAAATAATATAAATTACAGAATAAAATAATATAAAAAAATCTCTCTTTCTCTCTTCATCTCTGTTCTCCCTCACTCTGTTTTTCTCTCTTTCTCATCCACCCAGCACCAACCTAAACCCAGAACAACCACCCAACAATACACGCCTTGCTGAAACTTGAAAAGTAGCCTTCATTTTTTTTTTCTCTCGCATGCCAATTCAGCCATACTCACAAAGAAAGAAAGAGCAGAGTAAAATTCAGTCACCATCCATATCAAACCCATACCCAATTCAGCCATACCCACTGGCCAGCAACCCAGCCACCACCCACATGCCGGACCCACAAATAACGCCAGAAAAATTTTGCCACCATCGCAATAAAATCTCATCAATAAACCCTAAACAAAAAACTAGCAATAAAATCTCAGCAATAAACCCCAAACAAAAAAAACCAGCAACCATAAAAATTCAAAGATAAAAAAGCTAGCAATAAAATCTCAGCAATCCCTCCCTCTGAATGATACAGACCAAAGTATGATTGTCACTCCACGACAGACCGATCAAGCGACTGCTGGGGTTCTTCCAAACGACGTCGGAGTGAGAAACGCCGATGGAGTTGAAGAGCTGGAGCTTTTGGAGTGTGGACTTGGAGTAAAGCTAGACGATCTTGGAATCGTCGCAGCTGAGAGTGACCGGACCGCCGAATGGGGTGTAGGCGACTTTGTTGCGGCTGAGATTGATGTGCCTCCACTGCATCGGTAGTAACGGTCGCCAAGAAGTTGCCACTTAGCGGCCACCAACACGTTGGCAATTGGAAATGAGAGGAATTCAGATTGGGCGTTTGATCGGAGAGGTTTGGTTCATGAGAGATTTGTTATGTTGTTACTATTTTGTTCTTTTGATTTGTTGCTTTTGATCTGATAAAAGAAGAAGGCTATGGCGAGAGAGAGAGAGACAGAGAGGGGATGAGAGAGCAAAATCCCGGTACTGTAGCAAGAGAGAGAGAGGACTTGAATGGATTAAAATACAATATTTTGTTTTGGCATAGCGCTGCAGTACCATCTCACATAGCGCTATGCCAAAAAAATTTGGGCATTTACCAGTTTAGCCATCCAATCGCTGAGCATATTTTGGGCTTAAATGCCAAATAGCCTTTACATTTGGCATTTGACCAGCCCACTGCGAATGCTCTAAGTAGGACTAAATCAGAGTACATGGAATTTGAAACAAAGATGAATAAATGGTAAGATTTGATGGTCAATATCATGGATGAATAATTCATAAAGATGAAGAGACTGAAGAGAGCTGGATGGATGAAGTGGAGAAGTGCATTAAGAGTGTTTTGTGATCATAAAATACCTATTAAGTTAGAGGAAAAAAATTTACAAGATTTCTATAAGACCAACTATGCTCTATCTTACTGGAATGTTGGGATGTTAAGCAGTAAAATATTCATAAAATGAGTGTAGCTTGAAAGAGATTTTTAAGATGGTTAAGTGGACATAAACAGAAGATAGGATTCAAATGAAAATTTTTTTAGATCTTTGATTGAAAAATTGTACTATGATTGGGGGGAAATGAGTATCTGTTTGTAATTCTTTAAGGGCACTCGTGTTTGAGCGTATTATTTTCTTTCTAATAAATTATTTTCTCACTTATCAAAAACATAGTCAATTTGCTAAAAGTTGAGGATGTCGCTTATTGATGAAAAGATGAGAGAGAGTCGCTTGATATGGTTTGGTCATATTTAGAGCAGAGCGATTAATATGCTATGAATGAAATTTTTTTTTTTTTTTGGTTGATAAGTAATATGCTTTGAATGACTAATATGCCGGTGAGAAAGAGTGACTTGGTTCAAGTTGGGGGAATGAAAAACAATAGAGGAAGACAAAAAATAACATTAGTAGAAGTTGTAAAAAATGACATGCCAATTAGGAAAGTAACATAGAGTATGATTTTGGATAGTATAGAATAATGGAAAAGAATATATGTTGCCGAACTTGACTAATCAGTTGAGGATCCATAACCAACCCCAACAAATTTGCGACTAAGGCTTGGTTTTTGCTGTTCAATGACCTTAGTAAGTTGCAGGATTTCACTGAACTCTTACTTAGTAAGTCAAGTAAGAGTTCTAATTATCATGAAAATTATAGAATTACTGTCTATGCAGTTTAAAACCAACGATGAATGTGGTACTCAAGTTTGTAGATACCTTGCAGAAAAAAATGTTATCTCAGGCTTTTAACCTCAGTGCCTGGGAGCATTGGTTCAGTCTGTCTTCCATTTTACGTTACATTATAGTGAGAATTATGAAACTGCTTTTTGGATGTTGAAATATTTAAAGAACTTCCGGTTTCTGGTTTGCAATGTAGGGACGTTGGATGAACATATGCATCTACTTCTTCCTGCACTTATTCGCTTGTTTAAAGTAGATGCTTCTGTAGATATTAGAGCTGCTGCTATAAAAACATTGACAAGATTGATACCTCGTGTGCAGGTTGGTTACATTTGGTTATATATCTGTAGCTATTTTGTTTATTGTATTTCCAAATTTTTTGTTGATTATTTTATCAATAATGTTTTATTTTCAATCATCAGGTTACCGGTCACATATCTTCTCTTGTGCATCACTTGAAGCTGATTTTAGATGGGTCAGTGCCTCTTAATTTCAAATTATAAAAAAGACTGGAAGCATCCTTTTTTTTTTTCCCAGTTTGAGAGCTAAATGATTCTACAAAATATGTGAAGGGGTCAGATCCTAAGATCACTTGGTTTATATAACTGCCTTCAGAATCAAATCAAACAAAATAGGCGTTCTTGCAAACCTATAAGTTGAATTTTTTAGAGATACTTATTTTTAATAACTAGGTGCAAACTATGTATATGGAAAATCAATTAATTCTAGAAAAAGGAGCAAAAACAACGTCACAGAGAGAGTGTGACATGGTTCCTTTTTGTTTTCTTCTGGCAATAGTCTTTACTTGATTTGCATTAATTTTTTTTGTAAGCGCTAGAATTATGATGCCCTTTCCTCAATATGAGGACTTTGTTGAATCACCACAGGCATGTCATTTATGTTAATTCCAACCTTATTTGTGCATGCCTGTGTGATTTGTTTTTTCTTTGCACTCTTGTCTTTTGTGTAAGAATGAATCACCATCAGTTAAGGTTATTTTATTTTTATAATGTTTCAATTATTGATTCTTTAAGGACTGGAAATTAAATTTTTTTTTTAATTGTTTCAATTATAGGAAATTTTTTTATCAACAAAAGAAAAGAAAAGCTCACGACTGGAAATTAATATAATTGAAGTCACAGACATGAAATTTTAAATGGAGTTAAAATTGTTAACGATTTCCACCATTCATACATGTGACTATTAAGTCCTTTTTTCTTTTGTTTCTCTTTTTGATAATGTTTCAATTATTGATTCTTTTTCAAAGGCAGTGCATTTTGTAGAAAGCTTTTCTACTTCATTTGCAGCCAATCCAGGTCTGAGCATGCTTCTATCTGGTCTGATGTTGTGATCAATTTTTCTTTCTTTTCAACTTTTCAATACTGAAATTTTATCATTCTGCATGGTTAGAATTGGAGATAGTACTTTGATAATGCTCTAGGCTTTGAGTGTTTTCCTCTCTTTGGTGATTCTATTATCACTGAATCTGTGGCATCATTTGCCTTTGAACTTTCTGGACCTGTGGTTTTAAGTTAATGTAGGTTGCTAAATAATTCACTACTAACTGCATCTCTGACTCAACTTCAAGATAATCTGGCATCTTTGCCATGATGTGTTTCTTTTTTTCTTTTTTGGTAAAAGTAAAACTAACATTTGTCTTTTGTTACCTCAAGTATGATGCTTCAATTTTGTAAGCTGTTTATTTACAGGAAGAATGATGAGCTCCGGAAGAATGCTGTGGATGCTCTTTGTTGTCTGGCTCATGCCCTTGGGGAGGACTTCACCATTTTCATTCCATCGATACATAAACTTTTGTTGAAACATCGCTTGCAGGTGTTGTTTCTCTTCCTAATTAATGCAAATATATATTTTTTTTATAAATATTTTAATTTTATATCTGATCCTCGTCTTTTGCGTTGGGAGAGTTCAACTACATTTATTTTTTTTCCATCAGCATAAGGAATTTGAGGAAATTGAAGGGCGCTTACAAAGACGTGAACCGTTGATCTTGGGGAGTATGGCAGTCTCCCAAAGATTAAGTCGACGACTTTCGGTAGAGGTTATTAGTGACCCATTAGACAATAAGGAGATTGACCCTTATGAGGATGGGTCTGATGTTCAGAAAAATCTCAGAGGCCATCAGGTACGTCTCTTCTTTGTATACTCGTCAAAAGATACATCTTTTTTTTTTTTTTAATACACACTTTGTAATGTATGTTACTGCTGTGGTGTACATCACTGTTGTCAAAATATCTTGCAAGCCAGGCAGTGGCCATGGAAAAAGACTAGGTGCTGACTAAGTTCTTAATTAAATGTAAATATAGAAATTACTAATACAAGATCATTTGAAAGATCTGGAACTATTTGTGGAAATAATTCGTTTATTTGTTCATTAATAAAACTTCATTACTTATGGGAAAAAAAATCTGTGGAAATAATTTGTCTTTTAGTTTCAATCTCTGAAAATAAGAAAACCTATTGCTTGGGTTTCTTATTGTTGGAAAGCTTGTATGAGTAGTAACATTGTGTTATATATGTACTCTTTTAGTGTTCCTGATGAGGTGTATCCAAAAGCTGTCATTTTCAGAATAATCCTTATCGTTTGTTACTAACTCTCCTATATAAGTGGAATGTAGAGGCTGAAGGATGGAATAATTCTAAGCTCCTCTATCTGGAATACTCTTTCCTATGGTCTTCATCAACATGGTATTAGAGTAGGACTGAACTTTTTCTTATCTCTGGTTCAATTGTCTTTACCTTTCTCCTCATTTTGTTTTTCTTTTCCTTTGTTCTTCCAATTTCCATTTTCTTTTCATGCTTCGGGTCGCCTTGTTGATTGGCTTGGTTTGAATAATGTTGGGAGGTTTAAGAAGACATTAGAGGGCTGTTATCTTCAACACCATTATTATCTTTTAGGTTAGGTAGTGGAATAACAGAGCTGTGAGCATGGCTTCTGTGTTTGTTGCATAGGGTGTTGTTCATGGAAGGTTTACACTGTCTAAAGGTGATTTTTGGTAGATTGGTGGTGGTTCATGGCAGTTCCAGGTGGTTTTTGGTAGCTCTCATTATGTCTGGCACTAGTATGGTGGTTTACAATGAGATTTGTTGAAGGAATGTGTATTTTGGTTGTCATTGACCTGTGCTCATGCTGGCATGGTAGTGGTTAGTAGTTTCTTAACATTGCCAGTGTCGTGGCTCATTGGAGTTCCCTGTTTGGTTCATGATATTTGCTATTCCTTTTCTGGACAAGGATAGCCTCAGCTGGTTTAACATTTGACCTCTATTATAATCACAGTTTCAGCCTCTGATTTGTTTTGGTAAACCCGAGCTTTTTGGGCCCAGATCCGGTCCAGTTTCAAGTTGGTCCAATTCTGACCCTGTAAATATTAGTTTAACCCAACACCTGACCCAACAGATATGATCCGATTCAACATGATTTTGATCTAGTCAACCTGAACTCTTGGATCAGACTGATTTATTGGGTTTCTAGTCGGTTCACATCAGGATTTTTCTGGTTCAGCCAGTTTTCTACTGGTATAGATTGTACGTTGACCAGTTTAGAGGTATTTTGGTCAGTACAGGACGTTTTCTGGTTAGTTCAGTACAATTTTTGCTGATACAGTCCAAGTGTTGGGCGGTTAGGGGTGTTTCAGCTCATACAAAAAACTTTTCAGCCAGTTTTGTGTAATTCTCAGTCTATGTCAAATGGTTTAGCCCATTCTATGGTATTTTGAGGTTGTTTTTTGACTTTTATCGACTTAGTTGCTTGAATTTTTGAATTTCCTATTTGGTAGTCTGCATAATGAGTAATGACTACTAGACTTGAGCTGATTTTGTCATTCAGAACATTTAACTCTCCATGCCATCCATAAAGTTCAATGATAAGAACTACATTTATTGGGTGAATTGGGACAGATTTTTTTTAAGATGCAATGGCTTATTTGATCACCTCTTATATTACAAACCATCATCCTCTACATCTACAAGTGATGCATCTAGCTCAAATGGCTCCAGCAGCTTAACTACCTCTGCTACCTCTGTAAGTCTTTGGGATCAGGAGGATAATGTGCTCATGTCTCGAATGCTATGTGGTATTGAACCTAACATTGGGGTTACTTTGATGCACCTTCGATCTGTGAAGGTTATCTAGGAGAATTTGCAACACATTATCTCTGGGTCTGAGAGTGTTTCTTGTATGGTGTATGCAAGCAATTGAGAAGCAGTATCATGACTGATAGCTTGCATATGGAGAAACAACATCAGGATATGGAGGCAGTTTGTTTTCTCAGTGGTTTGAAGTCAGAGTGTAAGGTGTTCCGTGCATAGTTCTTGTGTAGTTTTGATCTTTCCTTCCTTCATGAAATTTATTCCCGACTCTCGTGCTTTGCTATTTCTGACATGAGCACCCACTTTGGTGAACTTTTTTGCACTAGTTGCCTCTTGTAGTTGTTTTGGCGGATCACAAGGGGGTCGTAATAGTTGGGGTGGCCGTAGTGTGCGTGGTGGCTGTGATTACAGAGGAGGTGGACTTTAGGTAGATTTTGTTCTCTTTTTTCATCTAGAGTTGTTGGTCAGGTTTCCAACCCATCTGAGTTAGTACATTTGAATTTGAATGTATAGGTTAACATTTTCATGCTGTGTCAATTGGTTTTAGTACTTTGTTGCTTTTGTTGATGTTTTTAACGAACAACCATTATGAATTAATGTCAATTTTCCACAGAAATCAAAACCCAATTTGGCTAGAAAATCTGAGTACTTTGATCTCGCAATGAGTGGTCTTTCCAAATCTTCTTTGTTGAGATTCTTTAGATTTATGTAGTTTTGTATAACTCCTTGTTTCCCATTGTACACTCTGTGTACCTGGGTAACTGCTTTCTTTGTTGTAACCCTTTTTTATTTTCAATGAAGTTTTTATTTACCGATAATTAAAAAAACAATGTATTTGACATCTTTTGCTTCTTTTATATCTTTCTGACAAAGGCATTGTACACCAGACCACTTGTCCTCACACCCCTCAGCAAAATAGTGTCGCTGAGGACAAAAATAGACACCTCCTTGATGTTGCTTAAGCTTGCATATATATTCCTAGAGTGATGCACTTTTTACTGCTTGTTACATCATCTGGTCCTAATTCTCTTGAGGAATATTAGTTTGAGTTGTGTATCCCTTTTTCAACTCCAAAGCCATTACCTTACATATTCTTGTACTTATCCTGAGCCATTGCCTCCAAAAATTCATCTCCGTTTCAAGTATATACTAGACGTATATGTCCAATAGCTCCATTGCCCCCTCCATCCTTATAGTCTGCTGATTTGCCATTTACTCTTGACTCAAGCTAACTTCCCATTGCTTTCTAGAAAGGTACATGTTCTTGTGTTACCAAGCATCCAATTAATAACTTTGTTTCTGGTTAGTTGTCTATATATTTTTTTCTTGTTTTATTTCCACACTTTCAAGTATTTATGTTATGATCTTATTGTCCCATATGGAATTTATGTATCCTTAACCACATGTATGTAAGCTCTTGGGCACCATTCCCTTGCAAGCTAGTTTTCAAGGGTGAGTTTTACCCATGGGTTTGTGTATCTTTGGTATCTGAGCCAACTACCATATCGAGTAATTGGACATAGCTCATTGAGTATGAGATCAAATGAGTTGCAGTTTTGTGGTTGGATCTTGGAGGGAGCAATTTAGAGGCTAGATTAAAATAACTGATAGATAAGTGGAGTAGCCAAAAAGAGAAAGGGCTATCATTGGATCAGTGTCGATAGAGTAAGCCGTCGTGGATGTCAGCTGCGGAGCGTGGTGGTATGTTATGATCCTAATGTCGCACATAATTAAGTGTAGGCTTAACCATGCGTACATAAGCTCTTGGACACCCTCCCGTTACAAGCCGATATTCAAGGGTGAGCTTTACCCATGGGATTGTATCATTTGGTATCAGAGTAAGGGGAGGGTGCTTAAGAGCTTATATACACATGTTTAAACTTACACTTAATCTATGTGGGACATTAGGATCATCACAATTTCCCTCCTTAAAACGGTACAAGAAGTATTATTTGACTTGAGTTGTAGATCCCCTTGCAAGGGGAGAATGCTCAAGGGCTTATATACGCATGGTTAATTTAACACTTAATCCATGTGGAATATTAAGATCATAACAATTTCTTTCTTTAAGTGTCCGTTTGGCATGATTAATTTTGCCAATTTATTTTACTATTCAGCTTATTTTTGTTACTGTTTATGGGTCCCACTGTACTTTTTGGTACTATTCATGAGTCTCATTATACTATTTCAATTAACTTTTATATTTATTTACCGTACTTTCAGCAAAAAGTTTTCAGTTTCAGCAAAATAAGCGGATCTCAAACAGACCCTAAAATTATACAATATCCCTCTTTAAAACTATACAAGAAGTACTATCTGACTTGGGTTGTAGACATGTTTAGGAGTTGGAAATGACCACTTTATATTAGAAGTTGAAGATTGGAATAATTCAAACCTCCTCAATCTAAATACTTTTAATTTTAATCTTCTTTTTTTTTGCTTAATTTGTATTTGCACCTTAATACTCAATGAATCTGACTTTGTACTCAAATTATTTGAAGTTACGGGAACTTAGTTTGTTAGAATTGTTAAAATTTGTTGATGTACTTAATTTGTTAGAATTGTTAAAATTTGTAGACGTACTTCAATTTTTCATTCCGTCAAATGCAAATTTCTCTACTGGTCCTAATGCAATTGCAAATAATCACACACCCCCCCCCCCCCCCCCCCCCTCTTCCCTTTTTATTGGTAAGTTACACATGCCAGTGGGCCTTCGACCCAAGATCTCACCTTCCATCTTAATTTTACAAAAAGAGGAGGTGCAATTTGAGTTAGATCTCATTGACAATTCCTTTTCTATTTTTTAAGGGGAGTAAGCTTGAAACACATTTGTTATTAGAATTTTCTGGTATTTTATAGTGCTCTAATTCTGCTTTCTACTGTGACTAGCATATTTGTTTGATGTGGTTCTGTTACAATATGATTGCTGTTATGTATTTGTTCACTGATGCATGTATTGCAGTTACATAGATCTAGTCATATCTGTTTGCCTTTGCTTGCATATTCTTTTCTCTTACATTATGGGGGTTAAAAGGATCTGAGTTGTATGAGTTTTGTCCAGGTCAATGCTGGCCGATTGCTCGCTGCTGGGGAGGCTTCTCAGCGTAGTACCAAGGAAGATTGGGCAGAATGGATGAGGCATTTTAGTATTGAACTTCTGAAGGAATCTCCTTCTCCTGCCTTACGAACCTGTGCTAGGCTTGCACAGTTGCAGGTATTGCTAGCAGTATTCATTTGTACCTTATTTTTTCCTTCGGGGTTTGGATACAGATTTTGATCCTTGGCTTTTGTAGCCTTTCATTGGGCGTGAGTTGTTTGCAGCTGGTTTTGTTAGCAGTTGGGCACAGCTAAATGAGACTACTCAAAAGCAGTTAGTTCGCAGCTTAGAGATGGCCTTTTCATCTCCAAACATTCCTCCTGAAATCTTGGGAACACTTCTGAACTTGGTATATCTTTTTTGTTTTTATTTCAGCATATGGATTTGTTTTGTTATTGATCTAAGATAGAATGGGATGATGATTTTTGTTTCTTAGTACACCATTTCTTCTGAACAACATTGCTTAGGTTGTGATAGAGCAGCTGGGAAGTTGGTGAGTAATGGGTGGGAAGGGTGATGGTGTTGTCAAGGGAGTGGCAATTTATATATTTGGTGATGCTTTTGGTTTGACAGGAATGAAAGAGTATTCTGCTAATGAATTAGATTCTAAGTTTTAAAATATCCATGAAATCTACTAAGGAATTACAAGATACCCTCCCAATAAAAGTAAAATATTTAAACAACGAGAAAAATAAAAGGACTTGATCTCAATTGTGGATTTCCCTGCCCTTTTAAAAGTGCAACTGTTCCTTTCTCTCAAATTGTGCTCGTAACTCAATTAGGTGTTGCATTCCAAATAAGGCTAAGCCCTCTCCAACAAGCATATACGTCTGTTACCTTCCTTGCAATCATCTAATGTAACCCCAAACATAGAGAACACAAGGGACCAAATCTCATAAACATTTGCACAATGTAGCCAGAGGTGATGCACAGAATGACAACTACACTTATACATGCAACACCAGTTAACCACTAACCACTGTTATATTCCTTTTGATAAGTATGATTGCGGATTTGATTGGATTTTTTGAGTGTGGGGATGTGCCGAGTCCCACATTGGGTATTTACTAGGTGGATCTTGGGTTGTTAAGTGATCATTAGGAGCCCCAATTGAAATTTGACTAGTCTTTCGGGATATATACGCAAATGTGGCCAATGCTTTCCACAGGTTGTTACAAATAGTATTAGAACAAACTTGATAATGCCATGTCGCTTGAGGGTGCCACAACACAACATGGGCCCCAACGATGTTGGAAATTTAAGCGGGAGAGATAGTGATATCCCAAATTGTGCAGATTTGAAATTTATGAGTGGGTGTTGTGGACGTGTACTGAATCCCATATCCATTTACCTATCAAAGGGCTTGATTAAAAGTGGTCAACTCCTTCATTTCCATTCTACTGGATTTTATAGGGGAGCACATCATGTTACACTCAACCAAATGGAATTTAAATTCTCCACCTTTGGCACCCCACCACAAAAAATTACGTTTGTTAATTTCCCCGATATTTTATCTATGCATGTAGGAATAATAAACAACAAAAGGAAATAGGCTGGAAGGCTTGATAATGTACCCTTAGGTAAGGCCAGGCAAGCCCCCCTTCTACAAATATAGAACTTTCCACCCAGACAACCTTTTCTCTATCCTTTCTCAAAACCTTATTCCAAACTGAAGCAGTTTTTTGTATAAATATTTGAATGGCATATGCTAATAGTTCATAGGTAAAGAGCCCACCTTATAACACAGTAAAGTGACCAGTTCTTCTACATCTTAGATGGCCTAATTGGAACCAGATTACTCTTACTAAAGTTGATTTTTAGCCCTGTAATCGTCTTGAAACAAAAGAGCATACACCAAATATACAAAAATATTATCTGCATAGGCATCACAAAACAAAAATGGTGTCTTCAACAAGCAGAAGATGTGAAACTATTAATTCTTCTCTATTTCTTCATCTATTTTAAATCCATCTAGGAAACCATCCTCCACAGCTTGCAAACAACATGCAAGTCAATACTTATATAACTAGGACAAGCAATAGTGGGGATAACGGGTTTCCTTGTCTCAACTCTCTAGAACTATCAAAGAAATTCATATGGATTAGTATGGAAAATCTCACAGTTGAGATGCAAAAAGCTATTCACTTCCTCCATTTCTCTTAAAAACCAAACCAATCCAACAATTAGGGAATATGATTATATGCCTTTTCTATATCAAGCTTAGTTATAATTCTTGTTTTTAATCCTCCTATCACGACATTCATTAACTGTAAGAACTAAGTCCAATATTTGCTGAAAAGGATCCTCTCCATTTCATGGTCCATATTAGATTTCACAAATCTAAAGGTGTATGGTTTACCTTGTCACGTAAAATCTTAAATGACGTGGCAGTATATACACTATTAGTTCCAGAAAATCTAATCTGGACCACGTAATGGACAAAATGGACAGTTTTTAAAATGGAGAATTCTATTTGCCTCTTTGCCACAAATGCATTTTGGTACGTTGACCCCAACACTATCTTCAACATATTGGCTAGTACTTTGGACAAAAATTTTTAAATTTGCCAACCAGACTAATAGAACGAGAATCTCTTACTCCTCTAGCACTCCTTTCTTTGGCACTGAAGTTTTAAAAGAAGCATATAGGGATTCTAAAAACAACAAGGGTGAGATTCCACTATGAATGGTTTTTTAGTATGGTTGTTTGGAAAAGTTCTAATGTGTAAGAGGAGTAAGGAAACTATAGATCATGTACTTCTTAATTGTGATGTTGCTTAAGAGTTGTGGGTTATGGTATTTTGTCTCTTTGGGTTTTAGTGGATCTTTCCTAGATGTGTTGTTGATCTATTAGCTTGTTAGGAAGGCCAATTTGGTCAGCATCAGGATGTAGTGATTTCTTCTGTTTATTATTTTGCGAATTTGGAGGAAAGGAATGCTTAAAGCTTTGAAGGGTGTGAGATGACCCTTTTGGAAGTTGAGCATTTATTTTTAAGATCATTGTCTGAATGGATGACTGTTACCACAGTTTTTTTTTTTTTTTTTTTGGGGATAAATAATGAAAATTTTATTTATACCAAAAACAGTTACCCAGGTATACGGGATGTATATAAATGGGTGCAGTACAATCAATCACTCACGCAATTACAATGATCATTCAAATCACAAACTGAATATAAAGAAAAACAACCCACAATTGACATTCAATCCAACGAAAATTTTTTTTTGATAGGTAACAAAAAATTTTATTAAGAAAAAAATAGCCAACCTGAGTACGTTGGAGATGTACTGTGGGGGTGAAAATCAAGAGCCAAAATTACAATGATCAAGTAAAACAGGAAGGGAAAAATAAGAAAAATGCTACAAAGCCACACTCCAATCAAGGAAAGTATGTAAGAAAAAAGACTTATTCTCTAGCAAGGACCGCTCACAACCCTCAAAACATTTAGCATTTCTTTCACTCTAGATACACCACATCAAGCATTGCCCCACAACCCTCTATCCAACAAAGTTTTAAAAAGAACAGTTTAATGTTCAGAAAATTTTGTTGAACATCCTCAAAGTTTGGGCTTTGGGCATTCCGCTCGCTCCAAATATACCACATAAAATAGTGAGGAACAACTTTCCAAACAATTCCATTTCTGTGATGATTAAATCGTTGTTGCCAAGAAGCGAGTATATCTACAACTGTCTTTGGCATGACCCTGTACGCTCCAAACAAACCAAACACCATAGACCAGAATCCCGTAGCAATAGAACAATGAAGTAATAAGTGATCCACCGTGTCCCCATTACATTTGCACATATGATACCAATCCAAAACCCAAATACTCCTTTTATGCAAGTTGTCAATAGTTAAAAATTTCCCCAATGCTACCATGTAAGAAAAGAAAGCTACTCTCAGTAGGATTTTTGACTTCCAAATACTCTTCCATGGGGAAGACATATTGTTAGGAAGGGTCAAAGCATGGTAATATACCCACTCACCGCAAAACCATTACTCTTATTAGGTTTCCATCATATCTTATCATGCTCAACTGCATTTAATGGAATAGAATAATTTGTTTTCATTATTAAAAATTTTATTGAAAACCAAGAGTCACCCAAGTTTGTAGGATGTATACAAACGGGGTCAATACATTTGGTCATGCAAATTACAATGGATCTATCAAATCCCAAATCCAACATAAAGAATAACAACGCACAACTGATATCCAATAAAATAATTTAAGATCAGGCACAGGTCTTCTGAATCTTCAAAGCTTCTGGCATTACGCTCTCTCCAAATACACCGCCTTCCAAATAACAGCATTTCGATTACTGAAAAACTGTCCTTGTCAAGAAGCTATTAGATTAACAACCATCAAGCTCCAAGCAGGCCAAACACCCTACACCTTAATTCTATCGCAACAAGGAAATAAAGAGATGATCCATAAATCATCCCCATAAAGTTTGACAACGAATCCAATTCCCAATCGTGGACAGATCTAATGAAATGCAAATCCCAATGAAGAACACCATTGGAAAACTTCATAAGATCTACCATTGTAACCTTCTTATCATGGTTGATCCCAAATAGTTATTGAAAAATCAACTTCAATGTATTATCTCCACACCATGAATCCTACCAAAACTTCACTTTTGACCCATCACCAATTTCCTACTGGATATATGCTAAAATACAATTCACACTCGTCTTATAGATTTCCGCTGACCCATTTCACATGGGCCAAAAACAATATTGGTAAACCATTCCCCCCCCCTCTTCTCCCCCCCCCAAAAAAAAAGTGCAACCATACTTCACCTCTATCACTCTCCTCCAAAGAACATCCTGATCATTCCCAAATCTCCGCCACTATTTCCCAAGCAATTCTTTGTTAAATCGTCTCAAATTTCTAATTGCCAAACCCTCTAATTGAAGTGGAGTAGAAATCTTATCCCATCTAACCAGATGAAAGTTAGAACAAATCTTATCCCTTCTAACCAAATGAAAGTTAGACTTATCTCCCATTCCCCTCCATATAAAGTTCCTATGAAATCTGTTGAATGTGCCTAGTTGCATCACTAGGAATAGGAAAAACGGGAAGATAATAAGTTGGAAAATTAGAAAAGGTACTTTTAATTAATGTAAATATACCTCCCTTAGTCAAATATAAACATTTCCAATCGTCAATCTCTTTTCCATTCTCTCAACAATTGCTTTTCAGATTGTCTTCTCTTAGAATTTAGTTGTCAACAATTGTAGTCCCAAATACTTCATTGGAAGAGACCCTCTCTTACAACCCAAATATCCACCAACTCCTCTAGATTAGAAACCTCCCCCGCAGGAACCGATTCAGACTTACCAAGATTCACCTTTAGACTAGACACCACTTCAAACTAAATAAACACTAGACGGGGGGAATAAAATTTGGTCTGGGTCAACATCACAAAAAATGAGAGTATCATTGGAAAATAGAAGATGAGACATCCACCAACTCCTCCAGATCAGAAACCTCCCCCCAGAGGAACCGATTCAGACTTACCAAGATTCACCTTCAGACCAAACACCGCTTCAAACCAAATAAACACTAGATGGAGGACAAAGCCTCTAATAATTGGGTCTTTTTGTGTCCGACATGACCAAACTCCAAACGGTTCCACTGAATGACATCTTCTTTCAAAGCCTTCAATTTTTTGGCAAACACAAAACTAGGTGTACCAGAGAAAGAATGTCGATTCCACCAAGAATGAACTCTATCTGTAAACCTGTCTGTCTTTAACCACATATTCTCAAACCTAAACGGACTTTTCCCCCTCGCCATTCCCCCTACCTCCACTAGAATTGGGAAATGGTTTGAAACAGGGTGAGGTAAAATCCGCTGGATCACGTCCGGATATTGCTCCTCCCAATTGTGAGACTCCAATACTCTGTCTATGCTAGACAACGAAGGCTGATCTGAGCCGCTAGACATAGTATAGCTCCCTCCCTCCAAAGGCAAGTCAATCAAATTAAGATCCTCAATGAACTTCGATAAAAGTTCCATAGCCGGAGTAAGACGAGAATTACCCAACTGTTCACTCGGGAAACGAATAATATTAAAATCCCCAATGCAACACCATGAAACGTTTCAGTATTGCTGAATACCAACCAACTCATCCCACATTAGCCCCCTCGCATTATTATCATTTGGGCCATAAACCCCTGAACATGCCCAACTAAAGCCATCCCCCACCCCTTGCCACCGAACAGACACAGAAAAGGAACCCACCATAATCGCCAACCTCTTTAAAACCCTCTTATCCCACATCATCAAAAACCCACCGGCCGTTTGGATAGCATCTAAAGCCACCCAATCCATGTAAGGACAACTCCACAAGCTGTCAACCATCTGTCTGTCCAAGCCAGTAAGCTTAGTTTCTTGAAGGCAGATTACATCACACTTCCACTCACGCAATAAATTTTTCACTATCGAACGTTTTCGACAGTCATTCAGACCCCTAACATTCCAAGAAAGAATTTTTAAATTCATAAAGACATGAATTTCCCAACTGCTATCTTAGCTCAGCAGCCAACACTATACCTACCATCATAATTAACCGAAGATTGCAAATTCCTCAGCTCTTTCTTCCCTTTATCCTTATAGACGACAGCTTTTTTAGGAACTGTAACTTTCCTATTAAACACTTTGGCAGCCTCCGTCTCCCTCTTGATCTTTTGTAACAAAGCAATACATAACTTCTCATGTCGACTCAGAGGAAGCCCCACCAGTTTACTAAAACCAGGAAGTCTATTCTTCACCCAACTAGAGATATCCAACATATTCACACACTCCACTGCCTCATTACCACAGTTCAACTCAGCTGACAAAGGCAACCCAAAGGGAGTGATAGACATCAGAGACATTGATAAGCTATCCTCTCCACCCAAACCCATATCTGAAATATCCATTTCTTCCTCCACCAAAACACTCGCCCCAGGGACAACACACACTGCCTTCGTGGGTATCACCGCTAAACTGGACTGATCATGTTCAAGGACAGCTTTCGGCCTGAGGCCAAAGTTGGCACAACTATCCCAGCCACCTTCATCCCCATCATTGACACCCATAACCACAAGCCCAGCCCTCGATAAGCTCAAAAAGAAATCAGATAAGAAACGTTCAACGGATGACCGCGAAATCACCTTATCTGACTTACCCGGTGGCAACGTGGGCTAATCAGAGCAAATTTCGATGGAGAAGGGGCCGTCGGCCTCCATTGGAGGCTTCGCGCATCGGTCTGAAAGGGCCTTGGGGCACGCCACTGTCGTTGGAGCATGCAAAATCACCTTATCTGACTTACCCAGTGGCAACGTGGGCTCATCGGAGCAAATTCCAGAGGAGAAGGGGCCGTCGGCCTCCATCAGAGGCTTTGCGCATCGCATCGGAAGGGCCTTGGGGCACGCCACTGTCGTTGGAGCATGGGCTGAGTTTCCTGCGCTAATCAGAGAACTCTCACCCATTTTAAAGAGACTTGGGCTCAAGAAAACTGAAGTAAGAGGACCCACACGTGTGTCGGACAGCAATGGGCTTGTGCCTAGGCCCATAACGGGCTTAACTTCAGCCTGTTTGGATCCTTGTGAAACCCATTTAAGAGCCTTTGGTACTCCTTTATTGCAGTCCCATTCCACAGCCCGTGATACCCCTCTGATCTTCGTAGCTCCCCCTTCCTTTCTATACCAGGAAACCCGTCTCCTACCTATCACATCAACCTCCATGATAAGACCTCTCCCTGTCCAGCAAGATCTCCTAACATCACTCTTCTTCCCTTTTTCATCAGCTTTTGAATTCAAACTAAGGCTAGGGAAACGTATCCTAATATCTGCCAGATTTTTCTCAACTACCTCTGCCACCTCATTAATGCACTGCTCCCTCCTATCCCCTCCCACCACCTCCATCTTATCAGGCTTGCCCACCGGAAAATCCCCCACCTTGGCACCTGTAAGTCTCATATTCACCCCTATCTTCTCCTCTCCTAACTGTGTCATCTTCCCCTTGGCTGTGAAGCCTAGCTGCTTTAGCTGCTTTCTATACTCTATTCTTCCATGAAAGCATTGCACAACTTCAGCAAAAGTTCTAGAGTTTTGAGCCTCCAAGTTACACCTCAGCACCTGAGGAATAAATTTTGGAAGACCATTTCCACCCACCACATATTGGGAAGGATTCAACATCTTTCTTAGTTCAAGGCCAAAAGCCCTCCAACCATATCTCTCTTTGCCTTCAGGGATAATAATCGACCTCCTAGACCTGCCAACTTTGAGTTCAGTCAATAGCAAGAACTGACCAGAAGAGTTGGTGCTCCGTTGGAGAGTAAAAGCAATGTCACCTTTCTCTGAAAGTAAAAAATTGTTTGGAGCTTTCCTCAACAACAAAGTGTTCAATATTATTCATCAGCCATTGTGCTGCATTCTTGCCCATGAAAACTGATCTCATAAAGAATTTGCCCCTCTCAAAAATTCGTAACAGGAAATAACGTCCCCCTTCCTCTACAACTAATTGAAAAAATTTGGACTCAATGAAGAAACTGCGAACTCCCCCCATTTGAAGAAACTCACCTTTAGTGATTCTCTCTCTTTGTTCCTTAGTTCTCTCTTTTGTAATTAGTTTTTTTTTTTTTTTTTTTTTTTTGGGTTTGTTTGTTTCTTTTTATGTACTCTTTGTTCTGCCTTATGTTTTTTCATGAGGTAGCTTCTTGAATATACATCTTTCTTACTTATCAAAAAAAAAAAAAAAGTGGTCTGGATCAACATCACAAAAAATGAGAGTATCATCGGAAAATAGAAGATGAGACATTATCAAAGTATAGGGTTTATGTTGATGTAATGGCTCAAGAGGCCCAATTATGTTGAAAGCTCATATTGAGCTAACCCTAGATTCTAGTCTCTATATATACCCTGTTAAGTGTTCACTGTAATTGTTGACTTGAGCCTACATTAAAGATGTAGCTGCTAGGGCTTTATTTTGTGGATGTATGCCGTTGGCCAAACCACGCAATCCATTGTGTTCTTCTCTCTTTCTTGCTTCCACTTCTTTTTTTTTGGTAAGTAAGAATGTTATATATACGAAAGGCTACTCTATGCATAAAGAACATAGAGCAAACCCAGAAAAAACAAGAAGAAGAAAACAAAAAAACAAAAAAGAAAACTAAACAACAGAAAGATTACAAAAGAGAAAGAGAGCTAAGAAAAGAGGGGAGAGAATCACTAGTTGTGATTCCCCAAGCCCGAGACCAATCAAAAAGCGTCCCACTAAAGGAGGCAATCATCTGGACACTTTACCTATCCAAATCCTCAAAAGTCCTCCGATTTCGTTCCTTCCAAATACACCATAGGATGCATAACGGAACTAAGTTCCAAATCTGAGATGAATGCTTCCCCAACCAATTCCACCAGCCAAAAAGCAAATCTGGGATCGATCTAGGCATAACCCAAGACAAACCAAAAGTAATTAAGACAAAACTCCACAACCGATAAGCCATCTCACAATGAAGAAGTAAGTGGTCTACTGTCTCTCCACAATGCCGGCACATAATGCATCAGTCTACAAAATCCAATCCCCTCAATCTTCTCAAGTTATCACCCGTTAGGATCTTATTCCAAGCTACACACCAAACAAAGAAAGAAACTCGCCTAGGAGCCTTAACTCTCCAAATTCCTTTCCAAGGAAAGACAATTGAGGGAGAATCCCGCAGTTTGTTATAATATGACCGGATGTCAAACTCCCCGTTAGGCTTCAACTTCCATCTCATCCGATCTCTAACATCCATTGGAGGAGTATTAGCTCCCAATATACGAAGAAAATGCAGCCCTTTCTCCATCTCCCAATCATTAAATTCTCGAATAAAACGAACATCCCAAATTCTTCTATCCTCTGTCCCCTGCCTTGACAAAGAAACATCGACAGATGGCTCCTTATCAAAGGGCTGCATATTATTTTATTTTCGTCATAGCCTTGATGACAATGACAAAGAGGATAGGAGATAGAGGTTCCCTTTGCCATAAACCCCTTGAACTTTTAAAGAATTCACATGGGCTGCCATTAATCATTATGGAGAAACAATTACCCGAAAGTTTTCTTTTTCGAACTTACTTGAGTTTATTGATTTATGTTCTCTCTCTTCCTGATATGCTTGATATTTGTACTTCCATTGTTGTTTAGTGTTTTTTTTTTTTTTTTTAATTGTTGCCTCTTAGCACACTGCCTGTGGGCCTTGTTTTATCTTTTTTTCCCTGTTCTTTTTTCAATGAAGTTTATTACTTATCAACCAAAAAAAAAAAAAAAAATGACGAGATGTAGGTGTGACACTTGAGTTTATCCCAATTGTTAACATGATTCAAACCTACATTAGCTTAATGAGAATGTCCTGAATCTCATGGAATTCGCGAGTAATCTTTTCATCATTTGCTTGTACGCTGTCCTGAGAATTTGTACCACTCAATCATCGTTAATAAGGTGGATGCTTTTGTTGCCTCTTTCCATACTGGGATGCTGATGAACTTTAATACAATTATGCAAAACAGTAAGCATGGAAGGGCTACATTTCATTCTAGCTAGACATGACCCTTAAATCCTTAGCGATTCCCTGAATGCACAAGAACTCTTGAATCCACTAAATGAAAAGCAGATAAATCAATAGCAATTTTATTTGATTCTTATTTTCCTTTTACGTATTGCAAGCTTATTAAAGTCTCTACAAAACTTATTACTAGTAAAAATATTCCTAAACAGATTCTAATTGATATAGTGCCCTCGTACTGAAACTCTAATATAGAACAAGTCATTTCTCTTGCCCTCATACTGAAACTCTAATATTTAGAAAAAGAAACTCTCATTGTGTTGAATAATGGTGAATTGCTTGGAAAATAATTGATCAATTCTAGAACCACCTTCCCCCATCACTTTCCATCATGCTTTTACCACTGATAGGTGGCAGAGGAGGTCAAGGTGATGAATGATGATTGTTTTTCTTTTTTTTTTTCTGGTTGCTTCTTATGGCTTCATGTGTGATTTCATTTTGGAGCTGTTAATGTTTTTCATAGATTTTTATACTCTTGGTTAATAGTTAATTTGACGTTTGATTCTACCTTGTCATTTTTGGACTTTCTATACTCGTATTTTTTTGGCATTAAGGTGTTTTTGGCCTCTCTCTCTCTCTCTCTCTCTCTCTCTCTCTCGTTTAATGTAGGAGAATATTTTGTATTCATAACTAACATTCAATCTAATTTAATCAAAATGCTTAGATTGTAAAGATGGGATTTATTCCCAGCTTCTTGATAGGGCCATGTTGACATCTCAACCAGTATATGTTATTATGTGCAAAGGGGAGTTTGTTTTCTTTTTAACCTTAGATCCATCTAGCTGTTTTGTTCGTGAGATTGCACTACAATTGATTAACAAAGGTATAGAGTGGGTGGATGTTGTCATGGTGATTCTGAATGATGTTCATTCTCTCTCCTAAGATTTTAAGCTCTTTTCTTCCTTGTTAAGCCTTAATACAATGATTGTAGGTTAGGACTGCCTTCCAACATCGGTTGCATTTGTTTCAATTTATTGAAATTTTATACTCATTCTGCAGGCTGAGTTCATGGAACATGATGAGAAACCTCTTCCCATTGACATCCGCCTCCTTGGTGCTCTTGCAGAAAAGGTGTGTTTCTCCTAATATAGTTTGTGCAATTCACCAAATCTCAAAAACAACCTAATATCTGTAATTTTACATTAAAAAAAAAAAAAAAATTCTGTCATGTTTATTTCATATTATCTTATTCTCTAATATGTTCCTTGTATTTCTACATTGTTTATACGACATGGCAGTGTCGTGCATTTGCTAAAGCCCTGCACTACAAAGAAATGGAATTTGAAGGAGCTCTCTCCAAGAAGATGGATGCTAACCCTGTAGCTGTAGTTGAAGCACTAATACATATAAATAATCAATTACATCAGCACGAGGTATATTTTAAAACGATTACCTTTTACAATGTTTATCATTAAAGAAAATTACCTGTTAGAACATTTATCATTTAAGTTCTACTTTTCAAGGTTTCATTTTGATGTCCCCCTGTTATAAACATATCTGCTCCCTTATGATTCATGGATATTCAATTGTTTAGGCTGCAGTTGGAATATTGACTTATGCCCAGCAAAATTTAGATGTTCAACTGAAGGAGTCTTGGTAATGTTCAGCAATCATATAACCCATTCATCTTTGTGTCCTTGAAACAAATGATAATGGAGCTCTTTTATGTCTCTGCAGTTTCAACTATTTCCAAACAAAAATCTTAAATGATATAGTGAGTACTCACACTAAATTGCAATTTTTTAGGTATGAGAAATTGCAGCGATGGGATGATGCACTTAGGGCTTACACTACCAAAGCCTCTCAAGCATCTAGTCCACATCTAGTTTTGGATGCCGTTTTAGGTATGTTTTAATTAACATGTTAGGTTTTACTATTGTCTGGTTTATTACATTTGTTTATTTTGTTATGTTTTGTTTTTGTTCTTAATATAAGTTATGGTTTCAATGCTAGTATAATGACTTAAAAATGCATAACTTTATAAAAAGAAGTCCCCCTGTCCCCAACAAGACACACGCACAAATTCTTTGTTTAAGATCAATAGGACAATCATGGGCTTGATTTGATTAATCATTGTCTGGACTTTGTTGTCATCTACAATTTTAATAAAACCCCCCTGAACCTTTTTTTTTTTTTCATTTAAAACAAATGATGTCAAATAATTTACCAATTCACAATCATATACTTTTTTTTGATGTAATTATCATGAAGAGCCCTGATTTTCAATCATCTGGTACAGACTTATGCTATCATTTTTAAAAATTGAAACTTTCATAAATTTTTTTTTAAAGAATTGAAACTAGAGCTGCCTATCAACAATGTAGCTCAAACTTATCCCATAAGGAAAGTATCTTGCTAGATAAACAAAGAAACAAATAAATAAATAAGAATAAGTATTTAGCCTTGGTTGTAAGGATATAAAGTAAGAGGAAAGAAAATATAAATAAATAAATAAATGAAGAAAAAAAAAGAACGAAAGAAGAGACTAATATTTTCAATCAACAACTTTTGCTGGAAGGCATGAAAAAATAGATTAGAAATTTTATTTATTGAATTAAATTCTAATTATATAAAAAAGTCTTATCCCACAAAGAAAGTTTATTTTTGTGGGGTCTGGGAGGTGATTTGTATGCTGCCATATCTCCATTTTATTTTTTAAGAGGCTGATTCTCGGACTCAAACCCGAAAATCTATCACTTTTTGGTGGAGGAATGTGCCATCCCAAGGCCTGACCTCTTTTCCTATTAAATTACTATTACATAGTTGTATTAAATTATTTTTCATAGATTTGAGGGGATAAAATTTTCAAATCACTTATATATTACATTTTCCCTCCTCTTTTCCTCCCATTTAGGAAGATTAAAAAATGGCTGGCCCATGTATAAATAATCAATACTTTTTTCCTCCCTTCCACTTTTCATATCAAAAACTCAATCCATCTTCCATCCTCTCACTTTTCCTCCCTACCAAATGCACTCTGATTGCAAGCTTAAGTTAACCAAGAGTCTAAGTCCTTTTGTCTTGAACATCATATTGTGATGAAGGATTCTTTTCTAGCCTTGCATGGCAAACCCTACTCTTATTCTTCCTATGCATTGCCCAAATTGGGGCATGTCGACTGCCTAGTGCCATGAAGAATTTTCAATTATTGTCACTTTGCACAGTGGTGCTTAGAAACAGCATTTGTCATATTTTTCAAATCTGGCTGCTGGCATGTTTTGGGCCTTGGAAAGTAACCGTGTGTCAAGATAATATCCAAGGTTCAGCCAAGGGTGCAAGAGGTATATTTGAAATGAACAGATGATGCAAGAGGTGTATTTAAAATACTGTTTACTAGCCAAGAAGAATGTGCGAGTTATCACAAATGAACTGTGTTGATATTTTTAGCTACACATGAGGTAACAAATTTAACTAGTAGTTTTGATCAAAGAAGATCTACTGGCTGTTATCAAATGTAGATTGATCTAGTATTGGTCCTATTGGAAATAAAAGTTAAACAGAAAAGTCTAAATTTAACAGTGAATCTTGTGAAAAGCGGTAGTTGTTTGGCTTCTAGGAATTGATGAGAATAAGAAACAAGTCCTTGTGGTCCACAGTGATGTTGGAATGGTGATCTTTGTTTCCTATCCCAGTTTTAGATGGCATTACCAAAACGAATCAAGCTAAAAGATTAGAAGATAATGTGTTGTAATATCTCATACGGTATCCTACATCAACCACTTATAGTTGTGGTTGTTTGCTTTGAGTATATAAATGCATCAGAGATGCAGTTCTTTAATTATTATTGTTACACCATTGCATGATGCTTAATTTGATGAATAAAATGTAATTTCTATTACGCCTACTCTTCTTTTTTTTGTTTCTGACTTTCTCAATGGTGTTCATGTTAAACTCTTCAAAACTTTTCATTTAGAGGTTAGATTCCATTCCTGGAATTTCCTCTTCCATATTTGTGTGCATTTTTGTTATTATTATTTTTTTTTTTGTTCCTTTTCTGGTTAAATTTTAAGGTTTTTATGATTCTGCCTTCCTATGTTTAAGAATCTCAAACTTTTGGAGGTAGTTCTTTGTTGTATTAGTTTCTGAAAATGCTTCATATGAGTGGTCTTCTGTAGGACGGATGCGATGCCTTGCTGCATTGGCTCGATGGGAGGAGCTTAACAGTTTGTGCAAAGAATATTGGACCCCGGCTGAGCCAGCTGCTCGACTAGAAATGGCCCCAATGGTTGGCTTGTGGTGTTTAAATGGTTGTTACTAATACCCTTAGTGCTCATGCTGACTTTCCTTATGTGGTCATCTCAGGCTGCAAGTGCCGCTTGGAACATGGGAGAGTGGGATCAAATGGCTGAATATGTGTCTCGATTAGATGATGGTGATGAAACCAAACTTCGGGGTTTGGGGAACACTGCTGGGGGTGGTGATGGAAGTAGTAATGGAACATTTTTCAGGGCTGTTTTGTTAGTTCGTAGAGGAAAGGTACGCTTATATCTGCCAAATATGTTTTAATCCTGATTATGTTTTTAGCAAGTATTGAGAATCATTTATAATTTTCCCTCCAGTATGATGAAGCACGCGAATATGTTGAGAGAGCTAGGAAATGCCTGGCAACAGAGCTTGCTGCTTTGGTGAGTTTCTTTTATGGATATTTGGACTCCTTAGCATTTTGTCTATAAATTTCTTATTCTACTCTATTAAACATGATCTCAGTTTCACATTTGATGGCCAATGAGCTCTAGCTCAAATGGCACTTTGATCTGCCATAATAATGGATAGAGGCTGGCGTTGTGGGTTCAAGACTCACTAGGCTCAATTTCACTTTTGAGGATATTGAGAGATCTCTTGATCAGCTGAAATTCTTGTTGATTCAAACCTTGTTTTATTGGTCCCACGCATGGGGCTTTACACATTGTAATTCTATTTTTATTTTCAAGGCTCTCTATGATTCTCTGATTGATTCTTTGTAATTTTTTAAGATTCTTTGTTTATATCATCATGAACATGAAGTAAAATTCCCATTAAATAAATCTCATTATATATATATATATATATATATATAAAGACTCACTAGGTGTGTCTTACCAATAAAAAAGTTTCATGTTTTGATGGTGAACTATATTTTGAGATTTCAAAGAACCAGCCACATGTAATGAAAAAACTACCCCTTCAAGTGTATTTAAGGAAATGGAGGAATGACAAACAGCCCAAGTCTGGGATTTTCAAAAACTTGAAGAATGATGTTAGTTTCATTTTAGCTATTCAAGTTTTGAGGAGTTGGGTGTTTATTTTTGTTTTTGGCTTGTCTTACTTATTGAGAAGTCTTCTCCTGGAAAATGATGAAGGAGAGATTAGTAAACAAGGAGAACTATATATTAAACTAAGTAAAATTCATTTCTAGTTTGTATATTACTATGTTACTGTGTTTTTTGGAACTATGGGTTGGCTGTTGTTTTTATGTTACTATCTTTGTATTTATTTTGCTCTTGCAAGGGTAAGGCAACATTTTTCTTTTTCTTAAATATGAGGCAGGTCATCATCGTTTGGCATTTTTGCTTAGAAAATAAAAATCATCAATTTGGTGAAGGAGAAGGAGATGTTTCATGATCGGATTGGTGCCTCATAATTTTGGATTTTGTTTGACCCAGCCAGGAACCTCTCAGCTGAAATAGACATTTGTCTTCTTAAAATCAACTTATGTAATAAACCTAGCTTATTCCTAATATAAGCTATCTCTCACTTGAATCTGTGAAATTTCATGCAAAACGAATTATGGAGATTATTCAAGGCTATTATACAGCTTTGAGAACAACACTAAGCCAAGGGATTAGTTTTCTGGAAGCACTGGCAATAATCCTGCAATTCACTCACTCTCTCTCTCTCTCTCTCTCTCTCTTTTCTAGTTATTTTTTATGAAGGGAAATAAATGGGGAGTTCTTCCTAAAAATTACAAATTGCAAGGGTACAAGCAACCATCACATTTCCCCAACATTTCTTGTAGCATACCATTATGAAGGCATATACTCTAGAGGCCTTAAGAGTGTCAATCTCATGAAGCTGAAAACTCCCTTGTGTGAGTCTGCCCTGTATCTCCAAAGTGTTTTCTGCGAGTACTTGTTTTAGAGTATCTTTTTGAATTATGATCTTAATAGAAGTTGGGTCCGCATCCTCCTCTTAGGATTTTTCTTAAGCACTAAGCATGTTAAATTTGTTTACCAATGGTCGTCTGTTGGAATTTTTGTATGGCTGTCGACTTCTGATGAAAGCTAATAGATTGAGCCCCGCAATCACATATAATAACACTAGATATTTTGGTGTATAATGGTATAAAAAACTTTAAAATATTGTCTAAGATATCCACAGACATGCTTGATATGGTGTATTCTACAGCTGATGTTATTAAAAAATTGAAACAGAATAATTTATGTAGGCATATTATTTCAAACTCTTAAGATTAAGCCATGCACTCTATTTCCTACTTTAAGAATTGGGTTCAAGCAAATCTAACAATATCCCTTAGTGCATCTTTAAAAAAAAATTCATATTAGCACGTCAGTAGTACTATAGTGGTTGTCAGTTTCCTTATCAGTGATGTTGAGGATGATGTTAACATGATGACTTTTTCTCCCTGCAGTAATAATAATAAGAAAATAACATTTCCTTTACATTTCCTTTACTAAATTCTTTCTTATTTGTTGAACTGATAATCGAACATCTTTTGTCTTTCAGGTTCTGGAGAGCTATGATCGTGCTTATAGCAATATGGTCCGTGTTCAGCAGCTCTCAGAACTAGAGGAGGTTTGGCCTGATTTTATTTGGAATTTATTTTGCCTCTTTAGCTAAAAAATCATTATATAAATCACAATATGAGGACAATGTCTGTTCCTCCAACAGGTCATTGATTACTGTACACTTCCTATTGGAAATCCTGTTGCTGAAGGACGGCGGGCCCTTATTCGCAATATGTGGAATGAACGCATACAAGGAGTGAAACAAAATGTTGAGGTAGATACGGGTATTGGTTGATATTACAATTTTATAATGAAGTAGATATAACTATTGTCAATTAGTAAAATGGCACTTCTTCCTCACATAATAATGGGATGGAGGGTGACGTCATGGGTTCAAGACCACTCAGTTTGTGTAACTTAGCAGTAGAAAAGATGTCAAATCAAATTGGAAAATCTGTAGAAATGAGATTAGACATTAAGTTTTCAACATAGTTGCATGTAGAAACACTATTTACTCTGAAAGTAAACTGATTTGTTGTAGATTTTGGATTTGGGTGGATGCATGATAATTTTATGGAAATGATGGAGATTTAGAGTGGAATTTATGGGTCAGTATACTTAGTTTTACATTACAATCAAAAGCAAGAATTTGAAGTAAGAAAATTGTGGCTCCTCTTGCATGCTTCATGATGGCAGTTAGGCTCGGCGTGGTCCTTTAGTAGCTTTTTACGGTCATTAACTCAGGTCAATGCTTACGATCTTTAGTTTTATTGTTTTGTAGATTGCATAAAAATGTGGCAAAAACAGAAATCCAAATTGATTTGACTGTGATTTTGAAGTGCTATATTTTTCATGTTAATAGTCTAGCAAAATATGGGGATGAATGGTCTACAACAGTAGGAAGGAGACCTCATGCTTATATAGCATATGAAAGACATTTGGGCTGGTTGGGATAGATTTTCTCATTTTGAATCCTATAGGGTGGGGAATTGCAAGAAAATCAGGTTTTGACGTGATGTTGGTTTGGAGATCAGTCTTTGGTCATGTTTCCAGACTTAACTTTATTGCAGTGGAGCAGGGCCCAAAAAACAAAAGGAAAGAAAAATTTGGGCCCCTAGCCAAAAGAAAGAAAAAAAAGAAATTTTTTTTTTTTAATGATTATATATATATATATATATATTTTTTTTTTTTCTAGAGTTGTGCCTCACTCTTCCAAAAATTTAGACTCCTCTTTTAATTAGCCTAACCTAACTAGCAACTACCTAACTCAAAAACTTAACAAAAACAAAATTTTAAAATAAAAAATAAAAAATCTTAGTCAGCCCAATATTAGAGTACTAACATTAGGTGTTCTAAATGGAAAATATTTAATATTTAGAACACCAAATACCAAAAACAGTAATGTCATTTCAAATGCTATATTAAAGTAGCAAAAGTAAGTTTTGGTTTGTGAAAATAAATATATTTTTTTTTTGATAGATAAAATAAATATTTTTTGCAATAGCTAATGCTCTTAAGCAACAATATTATTTTGTATTTTTTTTTTTTTTTTGTCTTTGTTGGTAAATGATTGCATCTTAATGTATTAAGAAACAATGATTTTGTGTATTGATCTTAGTTGATAGTTTGATAGTACTATATGGATACCTATTTGGATTTTTCTTCTTCTTATACTTCGGCCCCCTCTAGCTTGAAATCCTAGGTCATGCAGTGGAGAAGGATGCCTTAGTGAGTTAGTGCACTTGATTATGTTTGGAGAGAATGATAGAAGCCGGTGTTGGAATCTTAGATTCATTAGGAGGGATGAATCAGTTGATGGACTTAATTTACTTCAGATAGGTTGTAGAAAGGAACAAGGATTGTTCACTTGGAATCTAGATGGGAAAGGGCAGTTTTGTGATTGATCCTATTATGATGTTGCATCTGCATCCTTGTTCCCTTGGAAAGGTGTTTGAGGTAGTAAGGTTCCACATAAGGTAGCATTTTACGGACAGTTACTTTGAATTCCATAGTGATCATAGATAACCTTGTCAAACAGATAGATGTCTAATGTGTAAGGGCAGTAGTAAAACAGTTTAGCACTTGCTATTGCACTGTCAATGGCTAGAGAGTTGTGGTCTTTTGCACATATGACTTTTGGGGTACTTTGGATGATGCCTGGCCAGGTAATTGATTTGTTGATTGTCTATAGATGGGCTTTTGGACATCACCGAAAAGGGTTGTGTGGCAAGCTACTCCGCATTACATTATTTGTACTATATGGAGAGAGAGAAAGGAATCGTTGGAATTTTGCAAACAAAGAGCAATCTATGCAAGATATTAAGAATAGCTTTTTTGAGATTTTTTTTTGAATATTGTATGTTGATTGGGGGTTATCATTCAGTTCTATTTTTATTTTTTGGACCTCATGAGTGTCTGTTTAAAAATTCTTTGAGGGCGCTCGCAATTGGGTATCCTTCATTCTAATAAATTATTCTCTTCCTTATAAAAAAATAAAAATAAAAAATTAACAGACTTGCAAAAACTGGTATTTTCAGAATAATAATAATAATTCCTGAGTGGCTTTGGAGGTTTGTGGAAGCATGGGTTAGCTTTTGATGTAAAATCTTGGGTTTAAAGTATGGTATCAGATGGACAATTGGTTTTCTTCAGAGGCTTGTGAGTACTCATGGGTTGGATTCTAGAAAAGCAAGGAGAATGGGTGGGGAGAGGTTTCTGAGTCATTTCCTTTTCAAGCGTGGGACTTCCCCAGATAAAATTCATTTGATTCCTTCTAACTTTTGATGCTTGAATGTTCAGGTCTGGCAGGTACTTCTGGCAGTTAGAGCTCTTGTGCTACCTCCTACAGAGGATATTGAAACTTGGCTCAAGTTTGCTGCTCTTTGCCGAAAAAGCGGGCGGATCAGCCAGTCTAGATCTACATTAGTTAAACTCTTGCAGGTCTATTTAGCACATATGTTCCAACATGGATGCTGAGTTTGAGATTGTACTTTTTTTTGTATGTTTAACACAACTTTGTATGGAATCTTTTCAGTATGACCCCGAAACTTCCCCTGAAAATATAAGGTATCGTGGGCCTCCTCAGGTAATGCTGGCCTACTTGGAGTACCAGCATTCTCTTGGAGATGATGTCAAGCGAAAGGAAGCATTTGCTAGGTTGCAGGTACAGCATATTTCCCTCTTTTTTCCCCTCATGATCACTGCTTTCTGCTATCACTACCTACTTGGGGGTCTTCTTACTATGTATTTTTCTTGGCACAAAATTATTGCTTTAGAATTTGGCTATAGAGATTTCAAGTGCCACAAACACTCAACTGGTTACCCCAATTGGCTTTGGAAGCTGTACAAGTTCAAGTGTTCCACTCCTTGCCCGTGTATATCTTAAACTTGGAACTTGGCAGTGGGCACTAATTTCTCCTTCTACTGGATTGGATGATGATTCTATCAATGGTAATGATTGCTTAATTATTCTTTTAGTTTAAGATTTCCTGAAGGTTTGATTGATCTCCTATAATTCACATTCAAATTTTGTTAGATATCCTTATGGCATTCAAGAAGGCCACTCAGTATGCAAACAAATGGGCAAAGGCGTGGCATTGTTGGGCACTATTCAATACTGCAGTGATGTCTTTTTATCTTAAAGTTCCAAATGTTACAGCACAGTTTGTTGCACAGTTTGTTGTTGCAGCAGTCACTGGATATTTTCATTCAATAGCATGTGCAGCAAATGCTAAAGGTGTTGATGATAGTTTACAGGTAAATGAAATCCCTGGATCTGAGGCCTTCTTGCAATATGAATTTTTGTTCCACCTGCTTAAAGAGTTTCTATTTTGTACGTCAATCTACAAATATCTTGTCCAATTGTGCCAATTGCCCCACTGTACATTGATACATAAATGAAGCCATTAATTCAATGTGTATAGACGGATCGTGATCCTCATTTCTACATTGCAGCTGTCTGTAGTACCCTGCACCTAGTGTATACTTTCAAATATGATATTCATTCTTCATTCAATTTGTGGATCATGACTTGTCACTGGATTTTAAAATTATCATTCTAATGGAGAATTATTTTGATCCTGTTATTTTCTTCAGGATATACTTCGCCTTCTCACATTGTGGTTCAACCATGGATCTTCTGCAGAAGTCCAAATGGCTCTACAGAAAGGATTTGCACTTGTTAATATTAATACATGGCTTGTGGTTTTACCTCAAATAATTGCTCGGATACATTCCAATACCCGTGCTGTGAGAGAACTGATACAGTCACTTTTGGTGCGAATTGGACAAAGTCATCCACAGGTTTGTTTTTTATGGTTTCTGTGCATATATGATTTTCAAACTCCTAGCATCAGTATTGTTTGGATTAAATAATTGAAGGTAACAATCTAGTTGAGTGTTTATGCTAGTCAATGATTTTTAAACACTATTGTATCTATGTAATGCAACTTGTTAGAATAATGTTTAAATGATTAAATTCACCATTTTGTAACAGTTTTTGGAACAAGTGATAGTTTATTATGTGATGCAGGGCAATTTCAAGTAGCTATATCCCAATCCTTTTATAACTAATTAGTTAGTTAGCTGATTTATTAAGCATTAGCCGATAGGATTTAGACACTTTTCAACCATCTAGAGGCTACAAATGCCAAACAACTAGTATAAGTAGTAGAATGTAAGCTCTTTGTAAATCAGTTTTTGGTAATTGAATGAATTGTTAGCCTTTGTGTGCTATTTGGAACTGTGTGTTCTTGCAGAGGTACTTATCCATCTATCAATGTGTTTTAAGCAACTTAGCCTTTCTTTGTTTCTAAACCATACACAAACAGCCCATCACACCCTGCATCAGTTTGGTATCAGAGCTTGAGATCCTTAGGATTCAAGTTCGTTTGCAATTTGTTTCTTCATTTTCTGTTCAAGAACCTATCAAGATTCAGTTTTGATTGCTTTTCCTAGCCTAAAATACCTCTCTTACCAAAACCAAAGCCTTCAGATGTGCTAGCAATTAGTTTGTAGTAGCAAGAAGTCATGGTTTTTGAGAAGACAACGAAGGATAAGGGCAAGAAGCAAGCTGTTCTTGTAGTAGAGGAAGATGATATTGCAGCCAACGGGCCAAGGTGTAGAAGGGTTCAAAATGGCTTAGAAGCTAAAATGGAATTATTGAAGAGGCAACTACAAGCCTTGACTGAACACTTGAGAAAAGATAGGAAGATACAACAGCAATACTACCAGCATGATACTGCTGGAAGTGTAGCTTTATATGAGGAGGATTATGAACAACCTTTTGTTCATATTCCCAGGGAGACGAGAAGTATGGCCATAATCCTGTGATGGTTCAACCAAAGATGCCAAACCAGAATTGGGAATCAAGATTTGAGATTGAATTCCTTGAATTTGATGGCAGCTTGGATCATGAGGAGTTTGTGGGTTGGCTTAGCCAAGTTGAAGAGATCTTTGCTTGTTATGATATTCCAAAATCCAAGAAAGTTAAATTGGCAGCAACTGATTTAAGAGGCAAGGGAAGATCTTGGTGGGAGCAGTTGAAGATTCAAAGATTGAGGGAAGGAAAAAACATGATTCAAACTTGGGAGAAGCTGAAACAGAAACTCAAGAAGCAATTTTTTCCGTATAGCCACATCCAAACCCACTACAGCAACTTGCACACCTGCTGCAGAAATTCAAATGCAGCAAATCGAGCAGTGTTGATTGAGACTCAGCAAACAAAGAGATCACAATCAGCGCTTTTCAATTCAATAACCAGCCCAAGCGGTGGTGCTGCATCAAACTTCACTAAGCATTGGAGGCAGCCAACCAAGAATGTTGAGATTGGGTCAAATACTATTGAATCTAATGAAGTTTCCAAGGTACCAACCAAGAACCAGCCTGTTTTGTCAAAGGGTAAAAACTTGGTGGTTGAAGAGATAGAAGATCAAGACTTTCTGGTTCAAGAGTTAGAAGATCAAGACTTGTTGGTAGAAGCGTTCGAAGATCAAGATTTGCTGGTTGAAGAGTTAGAAGATCAAGACATGGGGCAGCCTATTTTTGATAATTACATTTAAGAACAGATTGGTGAAGAAGGGAAAGAAATGAGTGATAGCATGAAATTTGTGGCTGAACCTGTTTATGATCAATCTATGCAAGAAGATGTTATTGTTGAGGAAGAAAAGGATTTGTCATTAGTAATAAAGGCCTTGCAAGTTCCAAAGCAAGAAATGGAGGAAGACAAACAACATAAAGGTAAAATTTTTCCAATTAATTTCTTCATTAAAGGAAGAATTTGTGACTTGTTGATTGAGAAAGGTAGTTATGTGAATATACAAGAGATTTTGAACAAGAATTGAAGCATCAACATAAACTATCTTGCTTACATAAAAAGGAGATGAAATTAGAGTTTCAAGAGGTTGTATTCCATTCTTTGTGATGAAGTAGACAGACAATCATGTAACTACAACAGGCAAGCCATCTTGGGAGGAAGGTGCAGCACACGTGGTTTGCACAAGATAGTGTTTCACTACTCATTGCAACCAAAGAGGGGGAAAGCAAGCCCCAAACGAATGGTCAAGATTAAGAAGGCTTTAAAATTGGAGGATCAACCAAACTTGAGGACAAGTTTGCTTTCAAGAAAGGGAGTCCTCCTAATGCGAATGCATCTACATTGGAGTTTCAGTTGTGTGGGACTTTGCTGTGCAGAGGCGGCAACATTTGGTGTGTTACCAACAACAGCAAACTCATTATATAAGGCAACTGCATCATCCTAAAAGGCTAGAAATTCAGACAAATCTTGTGGCAACCAAGAGCACTTGAGGTCAAGTGTTTCTTAAGAGGGAGAGTCCTGATGCAGGGCAATCTCAAGTAGCTATATCCTAATCCTCTTATAACTAATTAGTTAGTTAGTTAGATAATTTCTTAAGTGTTAGGCGATAGGATTTAGACACTTGTCAACCATGTAGAGGTTACAAATGCCAAACAACTAGTATAAGTAGTAGAATGTAAGCTCTTTGTAAATCAGTTTTTGGTAATTGAATGAATTGTCAACCTTTGTGTGCTATTTGGAACTGTGTGTTCTTGCAGAGGTACTTATCCACCTATCAATGTGTTCTAAGCAACTCAGTCTTTCATTGTTTCTAAACCATGCACACATTCCCTTCATCATCATGGTAGCAGAGCAATTAGTCCTAATGTTGATCCCTGTCTCCACTCTACCTTTTCTTTGGAAAGTTAAAGAAAGCTTACGTGTTAGGTATGATTAGTGGTAGTTTATCACTAAAATTACTAGATAGAGGGAGAAAATAATTTCAATGACCTGTTCTCCTTTGTTTGCATTTTATCTTCTCAAAATCTCCTTTACTTGTTTTAGCTCATTATTTCGCAATCCTCTCTCTCTTTGTCCCCCACCCAGATAATAAAATATTCATATTTATCTAGTTATATCTAAAATCCATTTCATCATATTTCAAAGAATTTGGTTAATGAAACAAGAATATTTTTAATTAAAAAAAAAAAAAAAAAACTCATTTAGTTAAATCATGGGCAACCTAGAGATGGTATACTTCTGGATTCTTCATGTAATATTGTTTTTGAGATGAATAAATATAAAGATTATATATGGTGAAATGTCAGTATGCACTTCAAGCATTTAAATTAAATAAAGGAGTTAATATATATATATATATATATATATATGAAGAAGAAGAAGAAGAAAGCTTTGTACCTTTGGTGGAGATTTTGTGAGTCTTAAAGCTTCAATTGGTGGAATTTTATGTCTGTGCCTAAATTTTTACGGTGAAACTGCGTTTTGCTTTGCATTGTCAGTGTTTCAATTGTCTACATTTATATTTGCATGAATGGTGATATTCCTCCTCAAGTTATGTCTGGGGATTGACTTTAATTGGTGCTCTTTCAATTTGCCGGTTATGTCATAACTACAGACTCTTTTCATTTTATTATCGTTTCTTCCACATTAAATTTTTTTTTTATAAGTAAAGAAAAAATTTTATTAGAAAATTTCTTCCACATTAATTATAGTAATTCGATCCCTTTCACAGGCTCTTATGTACCCTCTTCTAGTAGCTTGTAAATCAATAAGTAATTTACGTAGAGCTGCGGCCCAAGAAGTGGTTGACAAAGTTCGGCAGCATAGTGGTGTACTTGTTGATCAGGTGAAATGATTGATCAATTTGATTTTGTTTAGTTCTTTTCTTTTATTTAATTTTATTTCAATTAAAAAATTTATAAGTAGGTCCTTTTTCTCCTCAGGCACAACTTGTATCAAAAGAATTAATCCGTGTTGCAATACTTTGGCATGAGATGTGGCATGAGGCATTGGAAGAAGCTAGTCGTTTGTATTTTGGTGAACATAATATAGAGGGGATGCTAAAGGTGTTGGAGCCATTGCATGAAATGCTTGAGGAAGGTGCTATGAAGAATGATACTACGATAAAAGAGAGAGCATTCATTGAGGTTTTTGCATAACATCATCAACTTTTTATAAACTTTCTATGGAACCATAGATCAAACTATAGCTTGGAGACATTTAAAGTATTTTGATCCTTAAAAGCATTTTAAGTAACTTTGGCTTTCAATTTTTGATGGTTGGTTCTTTTTGGTTCTTTTACCATGTGATTTCCAGGCATATCGTCATGAATTACAAGAGGCCTATGAATGTTGTATGAAATATAAGAGAACTGGAAAAGACGCTGAGCTTACTCAGGTACAAAATCTTTTGTTAGGATTAAATTCACTATTTCCTATTAGTTTTAAGCTTTTTGGGACTAGTGGCAATTTATCATATTATTAGAGCAGGTTGTCTTGTGTTCGAACCACTTCTCCACTCTTCTTCCTATTTATATTTAAAATTTTGTGTTGAGCCCAAGGGTGACTCTCCCCACATGAAGTGGATTGTTAGAATAATGGTTAGATGATTAAATTTGCAATTTCCTAATTGTTTAAGCCTTTGGGACTCGTTGTGTATCATCTTTCAAGAGCGAATTGGGTTTTTTTTTTTTTTTTTTTTTTTTTTTTTTTTGAGCTTCCTAATTTATTTTATGAAGAAAATTGTCATGAACAGTTTTGAATATTATCATGACAATCACATAAGCTTTTCTTGAAATCCTTCTACATGGTTGATGGGAGACATTTGCTACATAATTTGATTCCTTTTTGCATTTAGTATTTTCCTCTCAACTTTTTGGTGTGAATTCTGTTACAATAGCTAAAAATGTAAATGCATTTGAACTGACCCGTTTGGCTACTTGCCTATCACTCCATGTTCATGTTACCATTACATTAATGTCTTGAAATAGCTAGTTTTTCTAACACTAAAAGAAGTTCATCATATGGCTAACCATACAATCTCTCTCTCTCTCTCTCTCTCTCTCTCTCTATATATATATATATATATATATATATAAATTCAAAAATACAATTTACACCCTAAAAGTTTGGTGAATTATGATTTTAATCCACTAAGCTTAAAGTTTGTCTTTTTAGTCCGTTAATCTTAGTAACCTACGGTTATTCCATGTGATGCATTTATAGAAAAAAAAAAATACAATTTCACACACAATCAAGAATATAAAAAGAAGAATTATGTTCTTAAGTTAGAAAAGTAATTAAATAGTTGTCAATTTATGCAAACAATAGTACAACAGGTTCATATTTTAAATTAGATTAGTCAAATATTATATTACTTAATGGTTATTATAAATTGGACAATAAACTATAACATGATGCAGTTATATTCATTGGATTTATATGTGAGCTCTCTGCTCTCTGCCTAGACATAGTTTTCTTGTGTTTTATCATAGCCATGGTTTTGTTTATTCTTTGAAGAAATGGGTGCGAATAATATAAGTAGTGCCTTTGTCAGGCATGGGATCTCTACTATCATAATTTTTTCCCCCCTTGAAAAATGGGTTTTAATATTTTAAGTCTTGCTTTTGTCAGGCATGGGATCTCTACTATCATGTATTTAGACGGATAGATAAGCAGCTTCAAAGTCTTACAACCCTGGACCTGCAGGTAAAAAGATCCAGATCTTCATATATGGGATTTTTTTTTTTTTTAATTCCATTATTGTGGCATTAACATTTTATTTTTCTACAAATGCAAAAAAAAAAAAAAAAAAAAAAGTCCGTTTCTCCGGAATTGTTAGAATGTCGTGATTTGGAGCTTGCTGTTCCTGGGACATACAAAGCTGGTAAGTTTTGGCATATGGTTTCATGACTATATATGGGTGTTATACTTGTGAGTGTTCCTTTGATATATACACCCTTCTCTATATTTAGATTCACCAGTGGTGACGATTGCATCATTCGCACCCCAGCTGGGTATCATAACATCTAAACAGCGACCTCGGAAATTGACAATTCATGGGAGCGATGGTGATGATCATGCCTTTTTACTGAAGGGGCATGAAGATTTACGCCAAGATGAACGTGTAATGCAGGTATGTTCAGGTTTCCAGGATGATAAAGCATATCTTGTTTCTGCAGTCCATAAAAATGTTAGTATTTGTTTTTTTTTACTTTTCTGCACATTCTTGGTCTTGCAGCTTTTCGGTTTGGTGAATACTCTGCTGGAGAATTCTAGGGACACTCAGGAAAAGGATTTGTCTATTCAACGATATTCTGTCATTCCACTATCTCCAAACAGTGGATTGATTGGTTGGGTCCCAAATTGTGACACCCTTCACCATCTCATTCGGGAGTACAGGGAGGCCAGAAAGGTCAGTTGAGTTCATTGGATGCTGTCCTATTAATGTGAGAAAAGTGTGTGTGTGTGCATGCATACGCATGTGGGGGTGGGTGGATATGTGTGCGTGTGTGAACATGGACATGCGTTTTTATGTGTTTTGTGTTTGTGTGATGTTGGATGGTTGATGGGGTTTTTGACGTAGCTTCATCTAAGTAACTACTTTATAATTGTGAGTGTTTATGGATGGATGTGTAGCTGCATGGGTGGTTTTATAACTGTTTTGTGGTTTCAGTTTGCCCTGAATCAAGAGCACAAACATATGCTGAGTTTTGCCCCAGATTATGACCATTTGCCACTCATTGCTAAAGTGGAAGTCTTTGAGTATGCCCTGCAAAATACTGAAGGCAATGACCTGGCAAGGGTATGTATTATTCTCAAAATACTCATTGCTTCTTCCCTTCTATCTTCATTGTTTTTGCTTTGCTTGTTAATATGTTATCACAAGGTGAATAGATCTGGCCTTTGACAGGTTCTTTGGTTGAAAAGTCGCACTTCTGAGATATGGCTAGAGAGGAGGACAAATTATACTAGAAGTTTAGCAGTCATGAGCATGGTATGTGTTTGATGCGGGAGACATAAGAAGATTATTATTTAGTATTATTTATATTTGCAAGCCCATTGTATTTTTATGTTTTAAGTCCTATTAATTTATTGAGCTTTTAGTATTTTAATTTCGAAGTAAGGTTATTTTTATAATAAGGCAATCAGGGCTTCCTAGCCATTTAGAATTAGGGTTTAGCAATCCTTTATAAGCAACCTATTGTACTCCTTGAGAAGATGGTTGATATTTTGATGAATAAAAACAATGGCCGTTTGGTCTCTCTTTTGGTCTGGTGCTGACTCCAGGTCTATTCTAGGTGCTGACTCCTAGTGGTTTCTCCACTTGGTGCTGACTCCAAGCAAGGCCTAGGTGCTAACTCTTAGGTCATATCTTTTATATTTCCATTATTTCAGTTTTGTTCTGGTTATACTGCGTCAATTTTGGTATCAGAGCAAACACCGATCCGTTGAAGTATTACCACAGGAAAGAATCAGAAAAAATCACATACCCAAAAAAAAATTTCCATCACTGCCGTGTTTTTCACCACTAGAAAGTTGTCTTTGTCATTTTCCTGCTTAGTACCAAAAAAAAAAAAAAAGCTGCTGTCCTATAGTTGTGCTACCCATCAGAAGACTAGATATTCAAGCCAACCAAAGACTCCAATCCAAAACCCACAATCAAGCCTCCAAATCCCTTGCAACCACAAAGAGAGAAGAGAGATATGAGCCCATCGCTGCCGTCGCACCACACCACCACCAACAAACGCCTAGAGTCAGATTTGCCCTTTGTCATGCCGTCGTAATCTCATCATTCTGATATTGACCCACTAGCCGTCGAAACCCACAGATTAGCACTTAGCTGCCGCTGACCCACCAGCCACTGCCGCCGACACTAGCAACACACACATCAGCCATCGCCGCCGACAACATCATCACCACTCCTCCATGTATTGTGCCGCCGCTGCCTTCCCTGTCGTCGCACCGCCACAGTCGCCAGTCCCTAGCACCGCAAACCCATCGCCAGTCTCTTTTAGTTTCTGTAGTTTTTCTTTTTGTCTGTGGCTTGAGTTCCTTCTAGAGTCTGTACTTTGAGTTTCTTTTAAGTCCGTGTCTGTAGTTTCTTTTAAGTCCATGTTTGTAGTGTCTTAAAGCAGCAGTGTATTTTATTATTTTTGCCAAAAAAAAAAAAAAAAAACCAGCCCACAAAATCCAAACCTGTCAACCAGCCCAGTCCCAGCAACTATTTGAGAGAATAGTCTTAGAAGCCTATTCTAACAATCTGTCCAGAGAACATCACAGCAACTCAGGTTCTTGTTCCAACTTCCAACTATGTTGAAGCACTATTTTAGAGAATCATGGTAATATTAGAAGCACCTTATTTTAATGGTGATAATACTTATCCACGAGATTTTGTCAACTAGATGAATAGGATGGAGCAATTCTTTGAGCAAGCAAATTGGGCAGATAACAAAAAAGTTAGGTATGCCAAGTTGAAGTTGAGAGGTAAAGCACAAAGATTTTGGGAGAATCTTGAATATTTCCGCTATATGAATTATGAACTTGCCATTAGTGTGTGGGAAGATATGAAAGAAAAGCTTTGTGATGAGTGTTTGTCACCATACTATCGAGCTAAGTATCTACCCCAATCTTAATGTGGTACTTTTCAAGTTGAAGCAAATACAATGAATCCTTATCCTCGTCCCTTTTCATGTCCTCAGTGCACTTTTGAACAATCTATCAAGGAATTAAAGGAATTATCTATAAAGCTCATGAAAGATGTTCAAGACGTGATTGCTCAGATAAAGCAAAAGAAGATTCAAACCGATTCAATTGGGAAATCAAGGATACTAGATCACAATGAACTTATTGTTGCTCCAATAGAAGACAACATTGATGATGATATCTTGGTCGTGGAGAATCCTCCAGCAACACTAAAGCCTAATGTTGACACAGACATACATGCCTTGACAAGTGTTGCTTTAACATGCGTGCAAGGAAATGAATCTATTGAAGAGCAGCAAGGTGAAGAGATGGTGCCTAAAGAGAGTATTATGTTAGAGGGTGCACATGATGTGAAAGTTGAAGTTGTTGAATGTGCTTCTGATCAACCCTCCACAGTCCTTGAAGATCTACATCTTGGTGAAGTCAAAGGGGTTAAAACTACAATGTTTCTTATGGTTCATAAGGTTCAAGACGAGATTATATTGATTTCACACATTGATTTTGTTATTCCAAATGAGTTTGATGTGGTGGAATTCAAGGTTTTTCTTTTTCCTGTGCTCCCCAAGGTGATTCCAGATTTGAAGCAAGTGTTACTTGTCAGCATCTTAATCCTTCAACACTTTAAAACTCGAGGTCGAGTTTTCACCAACCAGAGGAGAATGATGTGGGAGACACAAGATGATTATTATTTAGTATTATTTATGTTTGCAAGCCCATTGTATTTTTATGTTTTAGGTCCTATTAGTTTATTGGACTTTTAGTATTTTAATTTAGAAGTAAGGTTATTTTTGTAATAAGGCAACTAGGGTTTCCTAGCCATTTAGAACTAGGGTTTAGCAATCCTTTATAAGCAACCTGTTGTACTCTTTGAGGAGATAGTTGATATTTTGATGAATAAAAACAATGGCCGTTTGGTCTCTCTTTTGGTCTGGTGCTGACTCCAAGTCTACCCTAGGTGCTAACTCCTAATAGTTTCTCCGCTTGGTGCTGACTCCAAGCAAGGCCTAGGTGCTGACTCCTAGGTCATATTTTTTATTTTTCCGTTATTTCAGTTTTGTTCTGGTTGTCCTGCGTCAATGTTTACCTTCTAGCATCTTCATTTCCTTCCGCCCTTGTAGACTTCCTATCTAGATCCATTTTGCCTCCCTGTGCTTCTTACTAAATTCTTGTCCATCTTCAAAAGAACTTGAGAAGCTCAGTCAATTTCTGAATTTTACATCTCTAGAGTGCTAATTATTACAACTAGTCAAGTTTTCTTATGTATTTAACGTTATTATTGCACGTATATGTGAGTTTTATTCTAATTTAGCATGCATAAAGCACCACACGCTCCTATTTTTTACTTTTAGCGTGCATCGCCAGGATTTCTGTAGTTATTTTTTACTTTTATAATTTTCCCATCTAATTTTTAGTTTTGAAGTGAGCTAAAGATAAGTTGCTTGTTTCAGGTGGGTTACCTTCTTGGCTTAGGTGATCGTCACCCAAGTAATCTCATGCTACACCGCTCTAGGTAATATGTAGTAAAGAAAGAAGATAGGTGTACTTCTAGCTAAATTTCAGTGTCTTACATTTTAAAGTTGTATTGCAGTGGCAAGATCTTGCACATTGATTTTGGAGACTGCTTCGAAGCTTCAATGAACCGGGAGAAGTTTCCTGAGAAGGTATGACATGTATTGTAATATGCTTTGCGTTTTTTGGATTTCTGTATGTTCTAGTTTTCATATTTTAGAATCCATGGTGTAGGTACCCTTCCGCCTGACTAGAATGCTTGTGAAAGCTATGGAGGTTAGTGGTATTGAGGGCAACTTCCGTTCAACTTGTGAAAATGTGATGCAAGTTCTCCGAACACATAAGGATAGTGTTATGGCTATGATGGAGGTATAGCCACTAGCAGTCTTGTGTTTACTTTTGCTTCTCTAAGATTTATCATTTGAACAAGTTCATGTTCTAAAATTAATTTAATGGTATGGATAAGGTGAGAAACACTGCCACATAGGGTAACACATACAAGTGTAAAGGATGAACAATCATATGGGTGATATCATATAGTTTAATGTATCAATAGTTGTGGGGTAGCCATGATTTGTTTATGCCTTAACTAGCCCAAAATAAATAAATTTATTGAAAAATAAAGTAATATGGGAGGGTCATTGTTCAGAAATTCTGAAGTTAATGGTAAATGCTTCCACATGGGCGTGATGGGTCTGGTTGTCAGTCTGTTTGACCCAAAACTATATAGAAATAGCAAATATTGCTTATCAAAATGATGGGATAAGGAAGCTGATTCTTAGTCATACCTGTTTCAGGCCTTTGTTCATGATCCTTTAATTAATTGGCGTCTTTTCAACTTCAATGAAGTCCCACAAGTGTCAGTGTTTGCAAGCGCTAATGTCACTCCTGTTGTGAATGCTGAAGAATCTGCTCCAAATAAAGAGCTTACTCACCCTCCACGGGGTGTTCGTGAGAGGGAACTTCTTCAGGTATTTCTGAATCTCAATTGTAAAATAATTTGAAGTGCTTCAACTGAATAGGGCTCATATTATCTATTGGCTGTGTAGGCTGTTCATCAACTTGGTGATGCTAATGCTAATGAGGTCTTGAATGAACGTGCTGTGGTTGTAATGAATCGAATGAGTCACAAACTTACTGGACGTGATTTTTCTACTTCCTCCACTGTATCCACCAGTTCTATTCAGCATGCAGTAGATCACAGCACCTTGATTTCTGGAGAAAGCCGTGAAGTTGATCACGGATTAACTGTTAAATTGCAAGTTCAGAAGTTGATTACCCAAGCTAGATCATATGAAAATTTGTGCCAAAATTATGTTGGGTATGATGTTGTATTATTTTCTTTGCACTTTCTTATTTATACTCATATGGAGTTGTGTTTCTTTTAGATATAATTTATATATAAAGCACATGATTATATATCTCAGCTTACGAACTTTAAGCCTATTATCATATTTCTAGTAAGTATAATCAAATAAATTTGGTGTTTGCCAAGTCAAGGTGAGAACAGTCACCCATTTGCAATTGGGGATCAGACTTAAGGTCAGCCATTAGTTTGTCTAATATTCATGAGGATAATAACTTGATAGATCTTTTTGTCTGCCATTTTTTTAATCACATGTACGAATTGTAATGCTCTGTGAAATTCCCTGAATTTCAAAACCTACAGCTGGTTTTAAGCATATAGCGTTTAATCCGTTTATCTAATTATCACTGCTTTTTTTGCTTGTTTCAGGTGGTGTCCTTTTTGGTAAAGCAGAAGAGTAGTATTGTATTGTATATACTGTATATATTTTGTATATAGCTGGACCTTTTGAGAAGCCCTTTTTCCACTTCTCAGTTGTTGTATTTTATGTATAGACGCACTTCCAATCAATAAAAGATGTATTATTTCTCATCAAATCTTTGCTCTCAAGATATGATTGCTCCAGAAAATGTTTTTATTTTTTTTTATTTTTATAGGAAATTGATGTACTTTTTATTTCACTCTTGAGTCTTGAATAGCCTGGTTCACATCAGAGAGAATTATAGAGTTGATAATGGGTGGAGTTTCCTTCATCCATGTTACAAAGTCATCTATTGATTGGGCATACTTCAAGTCCGTGAGCTGCCTTGTTTCCTTCTCTTCTTGTGTGTCTAACTTCAATATGGCGGGTATGATGCATGTGGTACAAAGTAACAGCAATAATATTTGCAATAGCTGTGGAAGCTTCTGTTACCCACTGATAGGGGTGGCAAAATAAGCCCAAACTTATTTGCCCACCTAAACCCACCTACTCTAATTGAACCCAAACCCACTCAATTATTAGTTAGGTTAAATGGGCATCAACCCAATTAGACCCAATAATTATTGGGTTTTAACTAAAAACCCAATGAGACTCATTTAGCTCAAAAACAATATACCCAAATTCAACCAAGCCCTTTTCATCATAAAATTTTTAAAAAAAAATTGATAAAAAAAAAAAAAAAAAACCCTCTCAGACGTTTCAGTGTCTCAGGATTTTTATTTTCCTTTGTTTTCTCAGCCTCCAGACACTTCTCTCTCTCTCTCTCTCTCTCTGATCTTTCACTATTCTTCTCTACACAAAACCTCATAAAAAGGCAAAATAAAATACAGAACCCAAAAATACATACAGATATGAAGCTCGCTCAATTCAAACATGAAAAAAAAAACGTTTCAAAAATCTCATCTTTGAAGAAATAAGAGAACCTTTGGAGGAGGCAGGTGCGGGCTTATCGTCTCAGCGATCGGCGGAGGAGGCAACGGTCCAATCTTGGGTGGCATTGGCGGAGGCAAAAGCCGACACGAGAGCCGTTGCCGGTGCATTGGCCAAGATCGGAGCAGCTGCCGCCGCTATAGGCTCTCTAGAAATTGAAGAAGAAGAAGAAGATAAGGAGGAGGAAAGATCATTGTTGCTACAGCAAGAAGCAGAGACCGTCGTTTTTTTCGCAACTGAGGCCATTGTGGAGAAAAGTTTTTTCTTTGTTTTTTGCTTTTTGATCGGTTTGATCGTCAATCTAATTGGCTTTTGCAACAATCTCGCCGTCGAAAATCTCACCAGCACGAAATTCGTCGTTACCTCTAACATGATATTGGAGAGCAAGTCTTTTTTTTTTTTTTTTTCTTTTGATTCGATTCTGTTTGGTTTGATGGAAACTATACAAATTTTCCCGAGAAAAAACTTATAACTTTGAGAGAGTGGAGACTAGAGAGAGTGGAAAAAGAAATTCAAAAAAGTGTTGGAGTTTTCACTTTAATGGCATTTTGGTAATTTTGATAATTGGGTAATTAGGTGAGTTGGGGTTTACCCATAATAATTGGGTTGGGTTGGATTTGGGTTAGAAACAATTAATTAAATGGGTTTTAATGGGTAAATAGGTTTTATATACCCAACCCAATTATGCTCACCCCAAATCCACCCATTTGACACCCCTACCCACTGAAGAGCAGAACCTGCAACTGTAAGCTGTCATTTTCAAAGACTACATTCTGAATGCCAATATCTCTAATAAACATAGCAGTAGCTTCTATTGCCTTTGCTTTGATCTGTAAGGCAGCCAAGGGAACCTGCAATCTCTTACTCATGGCAACAACCACATGCCCTCAATCATCCTTGGCTATAATGCCTATTCCAGCCCATTTGTGCTTTGAAAAAACAGCCCCATCTACATTTACCTTGTACCATCTGTGTGGTGGAGTGAGCCATCTGATCTGATCCATCGGAGTATCCATAGGTTGGTTTGAAACCTCTTGTGTTGCCATATATTCCTCACGAAGTTTGCTAGCCGTCCCATATATTTTAGCAGTTGCAACTTTCTTTCCCCTGTGCCTCACTTCATTTCTATTCTTCCAAATACCCCACGCAATCATTACAATCACGTCCATCAGGTTTGAGTCCTGATTGTCAGCCATTCCATTGCCAAAGTATGTCCTGAAAATCCCCTCTACCCTTTATCATATTGAGCAAATGACAATGATTCCACACTTCCTTTGCTTTTGAGCATTGACACAGCACGTGTAAGACAATTTCAGGTCCTAACCCACATTCATCACAAGTTGGGTCCTCAATGACTTGCCAATGAAACAAATTCATTTTGGTTGGGAGTATATTTTGGCATGCTCTCCAACCAAAAGCTTTGATCTTGTTGGGGATTTTTGCTTTCCACAATCTTTGCCAAAATCGTTTCATGCTTGATAAGTCAGAGCTTTCACCTCTGCCACCCGTGTCCCTGTTTCTGGCGAGGTGATATGCACTCTTCACACTGAATCTCCCATTAGCAGTTGCTATCCATACTAGTTTATCACCTATTAGTGTTGTGCTTAAGGAGATGCTTAACATGGAGTCTGCTTCATGCTCCAAGAAGATATCCCGAATCATATCAGCTTTCCATTCTCCATTTTCTGCATCTATGAGTACACTAATTGTCACCTCCATAGGTAATAGTCTCTGTGGTGAGACTATACAAAAGGTGGATGGTGTATTAGTCCACTTGTCCTTCCATATGCTAATACTTCGGCCATTTCCCACTTGCCATTTGACTCCATCTCTAATTAAAGATTGGGCTGCCCAAATACCCCTCCAAGCAAAGGATAGGTGATGGCCTTTCTTGGCATGTATAAACTTTTCATCATAGAAGTATTTATTTTTGAAAACTCTGTAAAACTGAGAGTTTTTTCCTTGTTGCAATCTCCAACCCTGTTTAGCCAAGAGAGCAAGGTTAAAAGCATGTAAATCTCTAAAGCCCATACCACCTTTGAATTTTGGTTCACATAGCTTATCCCATTTCAACCATCCCATTTTTCTTTCGTCTTCTTTCTGCCCCCACCAGAAATTCCAAACTATGCTTGTCATCTCATCACACAAATTTTTTGGCAGCAAGAAACAGCTCATAGTGTGTGCAAGAATAGCTTGTGCAACAACTTGAATAAGTACTTTGTTTACATTGGATAATAGTTTCTCCTTCCACCCAGAGAGTTTATTAGCCAAACGTTCTTTCAACTATTGGAATGTGTTTCGCTTTGATCTTCCCACTAGCAAAGGCAAGCCCAGGTATTTCTCATGTTGCTTGATAACCTCAGCTCCAAACAGTTGTTTAATATGCTCTTAAGTGTGTGGTGGTGTGCTTCTGCTAAAAAACAAAGAGGTCTTTTCCCGATTAAGTTGTTGGCTTATGGAAAGTTCATACACCTGTAGAACTCTCATGAGTTCTTCGCATTTCGCAGAAGTTGCCCGGCAAAACAGCAAGCTATCATCTGCAAATAATAAATGGGATAGTTGTGGTCCTCGCCTACAAATAGAGATGCCATGAATCTTGTCCTCTATAGTAGCTTTTCGGATCAAAGATGATAAACCATTTGCACACAACAAAAACAAATAGGGAAAGAATGGGTCACCTTGGCATAAACTCCGAGTTGGAGTTATATGCCCTTGGAGAACCCCATTAATTCGAATAGAGTAGGTTATAAAGGATAGACATTGCAAAATAATTTTAATCCACCTTGAGTGAAATCACATTCTTATCATAATTTGTTCCAGACCTCCCCATTCAACTCTGTCATATGCTTTACTCATGTCTAACTTCAAAGCCATTTCCCCTACCAAGCCCCCTCTCTTCTGACTAATGTGATTTGTAACCTCAAAAGCTACCAAAATGTTATCTATGATGAGTCTATTTGCCATGAAAGCACTCTGGTTTTCGCTAATGATAGTTGGTAGTACAACTTTTAGTCTGTTTGCTAAAACTTTTGAAACGATCCTAGAGACAACATTACTTAAACTGATGGGACGGTATTCAGTAATTTTTTTTGGGCTTTTAACCTTAGGAATAAGTATGATGTGAGTTTCATTAAATTTTGGTGGTATAACCCCTAAATTCAAAAAATCCAACACACAGTTTGTTACACACTCTTCAACAGTAGGCCAAAAATGCTGATAAAAGAGAGGATTCATACTGTTTGATCTTGGGGCTTTCATTGGGTGCATCTGCTTCAAAGCTTTCCTCACCTCTACTGGTTGGAACTCTCTAACAAGTAATGCATTCATAGGTTCTAACACCCTAGCATCAATAGACTGGAGGAGTTCTTCTTATATAACATTATGGGAGATGCTAAATAAATTATGATAATAATTGACTGCAATGTTCTTCACCACCTCTAGGTCCTCTTGCCATTGATTAAACTCATCCATCAACCTAAAGACACTATTCTTCTGTCTCCTGCTAGATGCCTTCTCATGAAAAATTCGAGTGTTTTATCTCCTGATTTTACCCAATTACTCTGTGATCTCTGATGCCACATGTCTTCCTCAATAGCATATAGTTTATTTAGCTATTTTCTAGTCTCCACTATCTAGTCTTGATTGAAGAAGACCAACTGCTTATGCCTCTAGTGTGTGTGATCTCTCATGTTCGTTCTATATTCTTTCCCACATGGCCAAAGACCTTTGAATTCCATCTAGTTAACGCTATCCTACAGTTCTCCAGACAGCATTCAATGGAGTTACCCCTTCCCACTTGCCACCTTGTTTCCCATGCCTCCTTTACCACCTCCTCGTACTGTTCATGTTCAAGCCACATAGATTCAAATCAAAAGAGTTTCTTACTCTTTGTATGTCGTGGGACTTGTTCCAACTTCAACAGAAGGATACAATGATCAGAGGCCAAATTTGCTAGGTGAAACAATCTTACCTGTGGAAATTTCCCACGCCATTCTGTTGTTGCTACTGCTTTATCAATTCTTGCTCTAATACATCCATAATCTCTTTTATCCCCAACCCATGTGTACATGATCCGGTAAAGCCCAAATCCCTCAATTTAGTACATTCCAAGCATTGCCGAAAATTTGCAATTTGTCTACTAGATTTGTCCACTCCTCCTTCCTTCTCATTGACACTTAAGATTTCATTAAAATCCCCAATGCACACCCATGGGTTGTCAATCTACTTCCCAAGCTGTTTTATCAATTCCTAAGACTCAACTTTCCTGTGTGTTTCTAAGTTTCCATAAAAACCTGTGAATCTCCACACTCCAATCTCACCCCTAGAATTAACCAGAGCATCAATATACCACCGGTTGAGTAAATGAATTGAGACATTCATATCAGGCTTCTATAGTAAAGCCAATCTACCACTTCTGCCCACACTTTTCTGTCCACACTTTTCTGCCCACACTTGACACTGTTATACCTTGTAACATACCAATTTCCTTTTGTACTTTCTTCATTTCTTCCTTTTCTAATTTGGTTTCCATGAGAAAAACCAACTTGGGATCTTCTCTCCGAATTACCATTTTCAAGGCTTGAACTGCCTAAGGGTTCCCAAGTCCTCGGCAGTTCCAACTTATAATACTCATTGGACCCGACAGGGTTGCTGAGCAACCTTCGCCAATCCCAAATATTGTTTTTGAACGAATATCTTACCCAAGCTAACCTCATCTGTATCAGACTTCAGCCTTTTTTCCTTGCATAACATTCGGATCTAGCTCTCCCGATGGTGCCAGGAGCTTTCTCTTTGGGCCTTCCTCATCTACATGTTCCTCCATAGCCACCATGTTGGTTGAAATTAGTGTAAGCCTCCTCCATGTTCCATTAGAGCTCTGGTGAAATGCCCCACCATTCTCTTCACCCACCAAATCCCCACCAAAGGAAAACCCAGGGCCGTTACTACTCTGTTCCCCTGATGTTAGAGAAGTGTTTTCAGCATTTTTGTTTTCTTCGCTTTGGGCTTCTTAGAGTATATGAGTTTCTTTATTTTCTTCTCATCTAATAGGCCCAGGTTAAATAATTCCATCTGTTTTTTGGCTTGCTTTCCATTTTGTACATATACTTTTTTTTTTTTTTTTAGAATACTAAGTATTTTTTTAACACACACACAGGGAGAAGGGAGAAGGTTTTGTAAAGAAACTTATAGTGGTGTATATCCAAAATGACCTAACTTTTGGATACATAGCACATGGTTTTAAAACTCTTTAACTCATACTCATTTTCCAATGTGGGATTAACTCATTGTTTTTTCTTTTGAGAATACTAAGTATTTTTTAATACACACAGAGGAAGATGAGAGAAAGTTTTTTAAAGAAACTTAGGGTATGTTTGATAACTATTTTTTCCCCTTATTTTCTATTTCCAAAAACAATTTTCTATTTTGAAACTAAAAAACTTGTTTGGCAACCAAAAATAGACAGAATATAAAAACTATTATCAAAACTCAATTTGTAAAGGAAACTAAAAACATGCAAAATGCTGTTTTTAGTTTCTAATTTTCAAAAGTCAATGAAAACATGCATTTAATTTAATGAATTTGTCTCATTTAATGAGTTAGCATTAGAGCTCAAATCCTAGTAACAACATATTTTAGTATTTTCTAAGTATTTTTTAATACTCACACGAGGAGAGATGAGAAGGTTTTTTAAAGAAACTTAGAGTATGTTTGATAACTATTTTTTCCCCTTATTTTCTGTTTCCAAAAATAATTTTCAATTTTTGAGACTAAAAAACTTGTTTGGCAACTCAAAATAGACAGAAAACAAAAATTGGTCTCAAAACTCAATTTGTGAAGGAAACTAAAAACATGCAAAATGCTGTTTTTAGTTTTTTTTTTTTTTTTTTTTTTTTTTTTTTACAAGATAGAATTCTACTCTAGCCTAATCTAAGTGTATATGTGTGTGAAACCCCTCCTAGAGACTTGAACCCCGACCCTTGCCCCCTACACTCTACAAACACTTATACTTATGGAGTAACCATCGCACCAAGAGTGTGCGGTGGTAGTTTTTAATTTTCAAAAGTCAATGAAAACACGCATTTAATTTAATGAATTTGTCTCATTTAATGAGTTAGTATTAGAGCTCAAGTCTTAGTAACAACATATTTTAGTATTTTCTTTTTTTTTTTTTCTTCAAAAAACTATCTTTTTAATTTCAACTAATCAAACATGTTTTTTATTTCAAAAATACAAGAAAATTGTTTTTTCTTTATATTCCCAAAACATAACCTTACAGTAGTATATATCCAAAATGGTCTAACTCTTGAGAATACTAAGTATTTTTTAACACACACACGGGGAAAGGGGAGAAAGGTTTTTAAAGAAACTTATAATGATGTATATCCAAAAGGGCCTAACTCTTAAATACACAGTACAAACTTTAAACCTCTTTAACTCACACTCATTTTCCAATGTGGGATTAACCCACTGTTTGTACATATACAATATAACTGTATTCACGGCAAAGATGGTTAACTGTACGTAGATAAGGGAAATTGATTTACAAATTATAATCTACCACCGATTCACCAACGATCAAGCATTGATTTTGTTTATCTTATCATGAGTTGTACTATCTCTTTGAGATAAAGTTCTAAGGTTTATAACAATTGTATTGAATTGAACTTGCAATTCATTTGCTGTGGTATGAGAGTTGTCATTGTCCTTAAAATTCCCTGTCAAGATTTACTGTTGTGGAACAACATTGAGCTTGGTCCAAAGAAAGGCACATCCTTGGTGCGATAATCACTCCACAAGTATAAGTGTTTGTGTGGTGTAAAGAGCAAGAGTCGGAGTTCAAGTCTCCAGGAGAGAGCTTCACACACATATACACTTAGATTAGGCTAAAATAGAATTTCTATCTTGTAAAAATAAATAAATAAATAAAAATAAAAAACGCAAACCTGGATGAAGATTAATAAAATTTAAAACTTTTGCTATAGTTTGTGGCTCTATAACCACTCATTTAGAAAATATGTGTTAATAAAATTTTATTTTAAAAGGATTTATTTTACCCAAATTATTGGATTATAACTTTTTAAGATAATAATATTGTATTATGAAAAATGATAGATCCACATACTTTTTTACAAAATCTTTTATAAAGCGAGATTAACATGAAATCATAAATAATAATAATAATTTATTATTATTATTATTATTATTATTATTATTATTATTATTATTAAGAAGGTAAAAGTAAACCACAAGTATGAATTCTTTAAAAAATTAAGAACAAATAAAAGAACACAAGTGTAAAGAATTCCTTATATATATATTGTCATTTTTGGTAATTTATACATAAAAAATGACACAAATTCATTTTGCACTTTTTAAAGTCACAACTTTTTCAAAAAGTATAGAAGCTCGAGATACCCAATTAGCATCCAAAAAGCTTGAAGTGAAGTGCAAGAGGAATGGCTGAACTCCAGACGAAAATGAGTAGTAATAATCTACTTTAGATAACGCAGAAGATGTTTTGAGTTTTGACTGATTGCCAGTGACAGTGAGGGATTGTAGGTTTATGTATTGAGCAAGTTTGTTGATTGTGAAAGTTATGTCAGTCAGGCCGAGTAATGGATATATTGGTACTGTGAGGCCCCAACAGCACTTTTGTACAAGGCAATAACTTCTTCCAATGGGTTGCATGGAAGATGCCTTCAAATGAAAAAAAAAACTCAGTAGAGGTAGTTATAGGGAATTACGCACAACCTCAATACCAAGAAAGAAATTAAGACTACCTAATTCATCCAAAAAAAAAAAAAAAGACTACCCAAGTCCTTTATAGCAAATTTAGATCTCCAATGTAGAGGAAGCTCATCAATGCTTTTGAGATAGTACGAAAGCCATAGTGAATTCAAACCCTTTTTTTTCTTAAGAAACCGTTGAGTATGGTTTTATTTAAGGGAAAATAATATCACACACCCTCTTACACACACTTAAAATGCACTAAAATTTTGACTTGAAGTCTTGATTAAAAACTACTCTTTATTTAAATGCTTGTAAATAAGCTAAAATACATTTTGTATTTTTGAAGGAATAAACTCCATCAAAATTAATAAAGGAAAAAACAACTTAATTTTCCTAGTTAAGGTATGTGTTATAGCAATATAGCATTGTTTTGCCTACAAACATGAGAGCTAGAATAGCTCTGTAAAGAACTAACAATAAACCCAAAAGTCTTTGATAATTTGATAAATGATAATAGTATATATATATATATATATATATATGTGGGTGTGTGTGTATATATGTAGGCAACTGACTTGTTTTAGATATACATTATATGCAAACATTTTTCTTTATAAATTTTTTGAAAGTTTGTACATTGAATATACACAATTGTGTATATTCTTTGAATGTTTGGATATTGAATGTACAGACCTTAAACTTTCAGTAATTTGTGAAGAAAAATGTCCACATATCAAAAAATTGTGTACGTTGAACATACAGAATTATTTAGTCTTTAAAAAATTCAATATATTGGTTATATAGAATTTTGCACATTTTTTGAAAAATTGTATGCATTAAATATACAATATTGTGGATGTTCTTTGAAAATTTGTGTACATTAAATGTACAAAATTGTGTATATTCAATAAATAAAATTAAATTTTTTGAAAGCTTGGATAATAAATATACAAAATTATGTATATTCTTTGCAAGTTTAGATATTGAATATACAGACCTTACACTCTCTATAATTTGTGAAGAAAAATGTTTACACATTAAAAAATTGTAAATGTTGAATATATAGAATTGTGTATATTCTTTGAAACATTATGTACATCAAAGATACAAAATTATGTATGTGGGTACCTAGGATGTACGGATCTTCGGGCCATGGGCCTTTTACACCGCATCCTCGGCATGTCCTTCAACGTCCTAGGCCGTCCTCGGACGGCTTTGCAACGTCCTAGGCATGCATGGCAACGTCCTAGGCATGCTTGGCAACGTCCTCGGACGGTGTCCTAGGAGTCCCACATCGAAGGAAAACCCCCCCACTTTCTACCTTATAAGCGTTGAAGCGAAGGGAGTAGTGTACCACTAGTTTAGTTATTCGAATAACTATAAACTAGCGGTACACTACTCCCTTCGCTTCAACGCTTATAAGGTAGAAAGTGGGGGGGGGGGTTTTCCTTCGATGTGGGACTCCTAGGACACCGTCTGAGGACGTTGCCAAGCATGCCTAGGACGTTGCCATGCATGCCTTTTATTGTGGGTACCTAGGATGTACGGATCTTCGGGCCATGGGCCTTTTACACCGCATCCTCGGCATGTCCTTCAACGTCCTAGGCCGTCCTCGGACGGCTTTGCAACGTCCTAGGCATGCTTGGCAACGTCCTCGAACGGTGTCCTAGGAGTCCCACATCGAAGGAAAACCCCCCCCCCCCCACTTTCTACCTTATAAGCGTTGAAGCGAAGGGAGTAGTGTACCACTAGTTTATAGTTATTCGAATAACTAAACTAGTGGTACACTACTCCCTTCGCTTCAACGCTTATAAGGTAGAAAGTGGGGGGGTTTTCCTTCGATGTGGGACTCCTAGGACACCGTCCGAGGACGTTGCCAAGCATGCCTAGGACGTTGCCATGCATGCCTAGGACGTTGCAAAGCCGTCCGAGGACGGCCTAGGACGTTGAAGGACATGCCGATGATGCGGTGTAAAAGGCCCATGGCCCGAAGATCCGTACATCCTAGGTACCCACAATGTACATTCTTTGAAAAATTGTATGAATATAAAAAATTGTGAATATTCTTTGAAAAATTGAGTTCGTTAAATGTACATAATTGTGCACACTATATGAATGTTTGAATATTGAATGTACAAACCTTACACTCTCAATAATTTGTAAAGAAAAATGTCCACTAAATAAAAAATTGTGCGAGTTGAACATAAAGAATTGTGAACATTCTTTGATCAGTTGAAGAGACTTGGAACCATCATGTCTGGCCCCATGATGCCCCAACCCTGTCACTTCTCATACCATCATGATCACCACTCAAGCTACATGAAGATTTTGATTGTTTACTTATTCATACATTATCTTTTTTATGAATATCATGTGTTGTTAAGCAACACATACTACATGAAAAATTGTCTTTTATTTTGACAAGCCATTATTTTGGCTATAGACCGTTAAAAAATAAGTCTAAGTATCCAAAATTTATGCCAATTTCATTGATGTACTTCAACTTCACTCTTTTCACACTTGTGAATGCTTCTCATATATGTCTATAATTTCAAATACCTATTTTTTTTACTCTAATGCAACCAGATTATCTTAACATGCTTCCATCTTCCAATTTGTTTGCATGCAACCAAATAAAGGCCTCAATTGCTTTCTTGAGACTATTGTATTTGAATGATATTGTCCAAAACCATTTTGAAAAATTAAATGTTTTATAGCCCAAAACAAAGGTGTGGCCCCAAAAAATTAATATATATAACATAATGGTGTGGCACTGACATCAAAATTGTCAATTGAGTTTGAAGCCCAAAACAAATAAACCAGTTAGGTCTTAATTTTGCTATTTATTATTTTTTTTTTAAGTTTTAAAAAAGGATCAAATTACGAGTCAAGTCGGATCAACCTGTAAAAAGTGGGTTGGGTCACAAGTCAACCCCTTTTTACTCCAAAAAAAAATTCGGATTTGAGCCTTGTTTTTTCATGTCTAACGAGAAAATATGTTCCTTATTAATTAGCAAATACCAAACTCGGAGATAACTTGAGACACAAATACCATTGGGATTTGGAGGTGTGCGTTAACAAACAGAGGCAGAGGAAGAAGTCTATTTTTGAGCAAGCAAGAGTGAATAAAGACCATGATTACTCAGTCCATGGAGTGAATTTTCCCGAAGGCCCGATCCTTCACAAGGGATGAAATTTAAGAAAAGTATTAGTGCCTTTAGTAAATTTGTGTACATTAGTGTTTTTTGATATGTGAAGAACATGTGAGATATTATTTAAAAGAAAGGATGAAGTAGGAGTATAGATTTTTGTAGTCCCAATGTACTTGACAAGTAAATTCATACTATTACTAACTCGAATTGGATCTAAAGCCCATGTACTCCTCGAAATGAACATTTAAATTGGCAAGATCTTATGTAAGGTGGTAAGTGCCTCTTGAGTTGGATACCAATTAAGATCCGATGAAGCCTATGGATTGGTCATTGGTGAGAAAAGCACGAATATTGGAAGAAGGCTATGGTAGCAGTTAAGTGCAACATACCCAACATAATTGAACACTTTGACAAATAGGAAGAGAACCATTTTGTGTTGTGAGGAGAAGAAAAGAGACTCCTTTTGTGGCAATGTTAGCACCTGCAAGAGAGAGATCAGTTGGAGCTTTGCTTCCATTCAATGCGAAATTTATGAGCTAAAGATCGCCATCCAGATCCTCAAGTGAAAGAGGACCAACTCCGGTGGCAATGAAAGTGAAAAAAACTCATAATCTGCCAAAAGCCTTGTAGCTGAATTGGCACCTCTCCATACACAAAGTGTTTGGGGGTTTAGGGGGGAAATAGTTCAAGCTGTGGAGTTAGCAACATATTGTAATTATTTCTCAAAAAAAAAAAAAAAAGACTCATAATCTGATCCAAGTTTGATTAAGAGAAATGAAACAAGTTCAAAATTGTAGAGTAATTGATCAGTGGCAATCAATGTATCAGCAAGACCGGTGAATTGCGAAAATAAGCAGCATATATAGCATATATAGTATTGATTTAAATTTTAAAGTTTAAATTTATAATTGTCACATTTAACTTCCTTTAAAGAATTAAGTTGGTCTAAATAGATCCCAAGAAAAAAAAAAAATCAATTATCCCACACCTATGGCCTCCCCACTATAACACGAAAAGAAAATTCATTTTAGCTAATAAATACCTAAACTCAAGTGGTGCCACCATATTGAAGGCATCAATCTTAAGAAGTGATGTTAGCTTATCCACACGCCACCATTATCTTAATATCCTCAATACTACCTGTCATATCGGTTGGCGGGCTCTCGCTCCCATTCCTCCACTCTCTCTTAGGAATTAATTTTGAAAAACAAAGAAAAATTTTGTATCAATATTATCAATTATGCTATTTTCTTGACTAGAAAATGCTTAAACTTTAGGATTGGAAAATATGTACTTTCTTTTCCTGATTTTTTTTATACTTGTAATTAATTTATTAATTTCAGTTATGAAACTAAAAACATAAAGAAAGTGGAGGCTAATAATATGTTTGTATTTATGGTGAGTAAAGCATAATGCTGAGTAATTTTGATAGAGTTAAATTAGATATGTCATTTTGTGTCAAATTGTTTGGTGCATTTTTTTCAAATTTATATTTTTCTATCATCATTGTAGTCATTAATGCATCAATTCTTTTTTGTTCCAAAAGTTTTATATATAGTTGGGTAATATAATTATATATATTGTTTTCAAAGTGTTTGGAATTAGGTGATAGATAGGATATGGCAACATAATTTTGCTTATATAAGAAAATTTAGGGTATCATTTTTCTTAAAAATTGAGGGAAATTTCTAAAAGTTTAGTATAAATTAATCATAAATGATTTTCAAGATTTAAAAAAATTCCAAGTTACATCCACATATATGATTAAGTTGAAATGCATTAATAAAAATTATTGTATCTTTTCTTTTCTTTTCATTTTGTGTACAATGAATGGATGATAGTTTATTTTCCACGCACTAATTTAGTCTTTAATCTATGTATAATTCTAATTCTTAAATGGTAATTTTCTTCATGCTTCGGCTTCCCCTTGGATGAAATCCTGTTCTGTCTCTATTTGGATTCCATCCCCTTTTAGTACATGTGTGTGAAGAATTGATCAAACAAGACCTTTTATCGAACGCATTACGACAATCAACTTCATTTTTGAACTCGAAGGAAAGAGTATTTGTATGTACATTGTTTACCTCAACTCAAAACCTAGCAATCCAAGCTTTGCTCACTCTTTCTTTGACAATGTTTCTGCTGATGTTTTCCGCTGCAAAAGAAGCTTGGAACATCGCAGGCTGGTTTGATGTCTAACCGCAATGTTCCTCACACTTTATACCTCTCGTTTTGTCAGTTAGCTGTTAGATGTCCCTTGCTTTGTCCATTGGCAATGACATTAGTTGAAGGAATATCCAAAGGTTAGAGATCAATCTAATACATATAGGTAGTAGAAGGGCTTGAAATTGAGAGTTAAACCGGTTATAGGCAAGAAAGAGTTAGAAGCTTAGGGTTTGAAACCAGTAATAATATAGGATCTCAAGTTAAAAGGAGAATTGACAGCATATGGCAGGAAGATTAAAGGACAGAGCCTTCAGGGAAACGAAGGATAGGGGGAGCTACTCAGATCTGTGCAGCCATTACATGGCATAACTTGCTACCAGTTAAAGCCGACCACAAATCACTCCCCTCATTATAATATAAGGGGTGGAATTGCAGAATATTAAAAACTATCATGAATCATTTCTCAATGGCTCAAGGAGAATATATTTCAATGGAATTCAAAATTCTGGTGCACCAGGCAAACAACTTCTTCATTGCAAATCTCTCCCAATAAACCGTCTAGAACAGGATAAAAATCCATAGAAATTCCATATGAATTTAAGGCACCCACATTTTAAATCAGAATCATCAAGAATCAAATCCAATAACCCAAAGATAGTAATATTCCAATTCAATGGGAACCCAAAAACTTCTAGTTTTTGAAGGGGGAAAAAAACTAAGACAAAAAGAATTACAGAAATTTCCTATAAAATTAAAGATAGATGAGAGTTAGTTGCAAAGTATAGCTTCACTTGTTCTTCCAATTATTCAATTTTCTAGATCAAAAATTCCATCAGAGAAGGAAACCAGGGAACCAGTCGTGATTTGTCTCAAATGGGAGTTTACGTGGACATAGCAAACCTTTCATACCAATTAGTAACCACAGAAGTAAAAACTAGATTTGTGCGTTCCTCAATGTCCAAGGAAGCCTGTACTCGCAAGAAACATCATATACAGTGGAAATTTTTACTTCAAATAGTTACATAGCAAGTCTCTTCTTAACCTTGCTCTGTACTCAGAAGGAACTCTTTAAAAATGTGCCCTCCTTATACTTGCTCTGCACTAGACTCAGAAGGAACTCTGTAAAAACGCGCTCGTAATCTGGCATTTTCCCATACCCTGCAGTGGTTTCAAAAAGCTTGATCAACGACCGGACTGTGTGCAATCATATAGATGGAAAGTAAACCATAAGGCGTAGCTAAATTTTAAATCCCTAGGTCAGACATGGCAGAAGAATGAATATGAAAACATCATATACAGACTAAAGAGACCATGCGAGAAAGAGATTCCCATTTGCTTCAAATCTCCAAGGGGTTAATGCTATGTTTGGAAGTTTGGAGGGAAAGGAGAGTAGAAGGGAGTAGAAGGGAGGAGAGTAGTGGAGATGAGAGTAGGGGGGAATGGTTATCTTCCACTTTGTTGGGATGTTTTTAAAATTAAGGAGAATGAGAATAATTAGCATTTTCATAGTTTGTAATTTTGTTAATATGGTAAAGATAAATTTGGTAATTCATTTGGTGAAACATTTCTATACTTTACTCTCCCTCCAAATCTCTCCAGTTTGGGGAAATTAAAAATGAGGAGTTAGAAGTAGTTAGAATCCCTTCAAACCCCTCCAAATCCCTCCCCCTCCTCCCTTAAAAAACATCCAAACAAAGTAATTTAACTTACTCTCCCTCCCTCTACTCTACTCTCCTCTACTCTCTCTCCATCCAAACAAGTTATAAGTATTTATAGGCTTCATATTTAACACATAATCCAAAAGGTGCAAATAATGCATATTGGTCATGATGCTCATGGTTACACTCTACATCAAATTGCAACATACATTAGAGAAAATGGCAAAACTTAAGTACAGTTCTATAGGTCCAGTATATAAGTTTTCTCAATTATATACTGTATCTAAGTTTTGCCATAATGAGGAAAAAGAACATGTAAAAATAAACTGTGCTTCCATGTCCAAAACAAAAGATTTAGATGAACTCATAAATTCCATGGGCCTAACTATGGGCTAGTCCAACCTATGGACACACTCAACGACCAGATAATAAGGACATGCAGATACCTACATGCTATCATATTTGATTAAAAAGAAATGATTGGCATAAAAATTATTAAATCATCCAAAGCTCCATCTTTCCACCAAAAGATGAATCATGCCTTTACATCACTAACAGCAGAACTTTAAAATTGAGAAAAATCAAAATTATCCTCCTTATACTTCCTAAAGAAACTATAGCAATTTGCTTTCAAGTATTTTACTGTCCACAAAAGCTCAAAAGGATGTCAACAAAAAAGGAATCTTGAGCCCTATCCAAACATATTTGAGAAAGTGGGAATATAGGGGGACGCTTTTCAAATGCATGAGAATAAAACCAATGACCCAGCCAGTCTGTAGTCATTATATGTAATTTTTCCCATAATTTTAAAGCAAGTTATTTTTCAAATATCCTCATCCCATCTAGTCAATTCCCATTTTACAAACAAAAAAGGAAGGAAAAAAAAAAAAAAAAAAGCGGGCTGTGGGGGGGGGGGGGGGGGGGGGTGGTGGTTTCTGGATGTCAAAACCACAGACTATGAGATTTCCCACAACAAAGATGAAGTTAGCACTTGTGACTAAAGAATCCAGATTTCAAATATGTCATTAACCTAAAATGAATTGGAATAGAGTAATTTGACCTCAGTGAAAACAGATATACTTGCCAGGAAAGTAGTTTATATCAATGACATAAAAGACATCTCTGGTGCCATGCTCTCGGATCATATCTATGTTGAAGAGCCGGAGACCCTAGAAAATATGGCATAATATGGTTAAGAGAACATATAACATGACCTATCAATGTGAATACTGCCACAAATAACAATACGTTGAACTAATATTACAATATTACTTACCAATCGGCGACGGAGTTCTGTTGCAAGCTTCTCCAGCAGAGGTCTTGGAGGATGTTCTGCGTAAACAATATTACATTTACGTGATGAAAGTCCAAGGACCACACCAACATCTGACCTCTGAGGCAGCTCTTTACATGCCTCAGCCACTTAAAATCACTCAACTGAACCAAGACTATCATTTGGATGCAACTGCTCTAACTAATAAAGAGTGGGTTTGGGAATCAACTCCATGCCATTCAGTTTACTTGACAGCATACTAAAACATATCTAGTAAGTTGGTTGGAACCACCTCATTCAACATAAATTCAATATTAAATAAATAACACAATAAATTTAACACCAAAATAACATAGGTAGTAAGGCAACGGAGCTCCCTTGCAAGCTTCACCAGCAGAGGTCTTTTGGAGGATGTTCGGCATTAATAATATTACATTTAAGTGATGAGAGTCCAAGGGTCACGCCAACATCTGACTTCTGAGGCAGCACTTTGCATGCCTCAGCCACTTATAATAACTCAACTGAACCAAGACTATCAGTTGGATAAAACTGCTTTACATTTGAACTCAAACAGAGTGGATTTGGGGATCAATTCCACGCCATTCAGTTCACTTGATAGCATACTAAAACATATCTAGTAAGTTTGAACCATCACATTCAACATTAATTCAAAATTAACTAAATAAAATAAAATAAATTTAACACCAAAATAACATAGGTAGTCAGGCTATTAAATGAAATGCTTGTGTCAAAATATTTCTTTGGGAAAAAGGAAAGAAAGTACAACAATCTCACCAGCAATACTAGGGTCCAGATCTGCATCTTCGGCAGAAGATAAATAGGATGAAATCCTTGGGACAGGGTACATACCAGCAACTTTTGATAGATCGCGTTTACCGTGATTTGGTAGAGAGAAACGCCTTACAACAGTTATAGATTCCCCTACAATATAAACTTTAAAGACAATTCCACCTAACAAAAGGGAAAGTAGAAAAAGAATTTCAAATAAAATCATGATAGTGGCTAGAATGGAGATGAAGATGTTCATGCATCAGTTGCAACACATACCATGATTAACAAACTCCTGCAGAACCAAGGGAGGTTCAAGTTCGGCAAGGGATAATTGATCATAAGCAACAAATAGTTTATGTGACTTGGCAGTTCCATCCACTAATAAAGGCTTTGCAACTGAAATATAATCAAATGGACAAAAAAATTAATTATAGAAAAAATGAAATTAGGAGATGCCATAATGATTGCAGAACAAGTAAATAATCTAATCAGGAATGACCTTCAGAAAAAGTCCCAAAAACACCCTGTCCAACTGGTTCATATATATTTTTTGAGGCTTATGGGCAATCAATACAGATCCACCAACTACCAGGACATAAGGAAATTGAGCTTTGGAGGATCTGACCATTGTAACCATCTGGTCCTCATCTAAACACTAGTTCCAAAATCAGTTCCACACCCCCCCCCCCCCCCCCCCACCAAAAAAAAAAAAAAAGCAAACATACCCACTGGCAACTTTAGTCCAGCTTTAGTAACTTCGTAAGGAATAGAAGACGGATCTTTTGTAACAACTATTTGCCTTGGAACACCAACCTTACCTAAAATGCAGTTAACAAATATGTGTGAAATTTGGTCAGAATCACTGAAAAGCTATTCCCAAATGTGATCAATAGTTTCAAGAAAAAAAATCTAATCAAAAGTCTTAGCAAGGGAAAAAGGAAATGACAAAATATACTTCTTTCATTTTAATAAAACAGTAGTAAGAGATTACCATGGCAATCAGACAAGTTTAGATCTACCACACCCTGAAGCATGGACTTTCGATTGCGTAGATGTTGTATCGCATCAGGAGGATCAAGGACTGTTACTTCAGGATGTTTGTGCCTATAATCCTTCAAAAGGGGGAAGAGGGGGAAAGATAAGTGCAAAATAAGCCCGAGTCTATAGGCAGAGTACATCTTCAGCAACTATTAATAGTAGATATAATTACTACAATTTAATTATTAATTGCAAGGATCAATCAAATTCCAACCATATTGTAGATATAAAAATGCTACTATATCAGTTATTTAGCTGGCTAGGCATCTACAAAAGTTTACTAACACTCAGTTAGGGAAGAGTGAAAGGAATTATTTTGGAAAATTCCTTTCATTACGTTGTTTGGGAGTTTTAATGGAGGGAATGGAAAGATTCATTCCCTTGTTTGGAAGTTTAAGTGAAAATGAATAAAATGGGTAGGAGAGCACTCATGCCTCTCTATTCTCTCTAAATCTTAAATTTTCAATCCCACCAAAATTGGGAGGAATCGGAAGGAATAGAATTAGATTTAATGAAATTTTCACCAAATCTCCAAAAAACACCCCTATACATTCAGTTCTTTATTTTAAAATAGGAGTCTAAGAGTAATATTATCATAAAATGCTTTTATTCATTTCCCTTTATGGAACTCCCATACAAGATTACTTACCTTCCATTCATTTTCATTATTTTATTTTAAAACGTCCAAATAAAATTACTTAATTCTATTCCATTCCTTTCCATTACTTAAATACATTCCATCCATTTCCATTCCATATGATTTACTCATTCCATTCCTAAAAGTTCTTTATTCATATTGGTTAGATAAGCAATGGGAGTACCTTGCCTACTCTACTTAAGATATCTTTTATATGGTCAATAAATGCTGCATGGTGCCTGTAACATAAATGATGGACCACAAATTACCTGTAACATGCAATTTAGTCAAGACCACCAAAAAAAGAAAGAATAATGATAATGATAATGTGGAATTAGACATTCCAAGAGTTGGGTAGAGAATCATCTGACTCTACATTCCACTAAATTCAGATCTAGACATAGTATGATAGGGCAAGAGTCAAGATAGGTAATAATACTTTTATTTGAAAAAAAAAATATATATATATATATATATATATATATATATATAATACACACACACACTGGAGCCAATACATTTAGGGACATTATCATTATTTTAAAAAATATATATTATGAGAAGAATTATAAATAAATAAATAACCCTACATTAAGAAGTTGCAGGAGGTTATATGTTGCACAATCCTCTAAGATCATAAACCCTAAAGGCCCTCTAAATAACATGCCAGGGTCTTATCAAAAAGGAGAGACAGGCATATGGGACACTTTATTACGAGTGAGCTAATTACACTAATGACTGGATTTCAAATTACTTGTCTTCAGATTTACCTATTAATGAATTATTTACATTTTACCTTGGGTGTGGGGTGGGGGGGGGGGGGGGGGGGGGGGGGGCCGAAGAGGAAACCTGATTGAGTAATGAAATGCATTGCTTGAAATAGGGCAAGCTTGAAAGCCCTAAGATTATTCAATGTAATATCCAAGACAGGGACATTTATGCAAGTAAAATGGCCACAATTCTGTTAGACTCATTTGAGGGTAAGGAAGGAATCAGAAAGACGACAAAATAACCTTTATTGTACATGTTCAGCTGACAACTAACAGCAACAAGTGGCGCACAATTCCAGTTTGCCAGTCAATGTAAATGTGCAATTTGAGTATTCTGGCCCAGCAAGAAAAATAAAAATTCAAGACCTTTTATGTTTAGAAATGTACGGTTAAAATTTCACAAAAGCAGAGAAATGAGAATTTTCATTTTTTTTTGGCTAAGTAGAAAAATGAGAAAACATGGCTCAAAGGCTGCCTAAAATGTCTTCTACAATAACTTGGCAAGTCAATTGATACAAATATCATCAAAGACACAAGAACACACAGAGCTATCACGTAGTTCTATTTACAACCCTACAGGGTGACTGCAAGATTGAAGGCTACAAAAGTTTGTACACTGCCATACCCCCCCCCCCCCCCCCCCCCCCCCCCCCACACACCACAAAAAATAAAAAATAAAAAGACAAAAAGAAAGTAAAACCAAAGAAAAATGAATGCTTACGAACATCCAAGTCCAACTAAGCGAAGAATAACCTGATAAAAGTGCAAGAAAATTCCAACCAAGATCACCATCACCTAATTAAATTATCAAGATTCTGTAAAAAAATAAAATCCTCACTTTCTTGGATCTTTGGGGCATTGATCCAACTATCTGATCATAATTCATGAAAAGAAGCATGGGCAAGAATTTTGCAAGTTATGGTTAGACAACAACAGAAGTGTTTTAAGAGTCAGGATATTGCTCAACCAATCATTTTTTAGTTCATAAATAATCTAGTTCACATCTGTGTATATCATATCATAAATCAAACTGCAGTATCACAGGTTCAATTCCTAATATAATATTGCAAAGTAAAAAAATCGGTACTGATGGGTTTAGAGGGACAAACCTCAATAATCTCGCACCATTCCTTTGCCAACAACTGGAAGGAACATAATGCTTGTAAGACATTTACTTGAGAACTAGTATGCATCATCCATATACAGTGGAGATGATTTAGAAAAAAAAAAAAAAAAAAAAGCAATTAATTGATCACCAGTTTGAAACCATAACACCATAGACAACTAATAAAACCACAACAAAAGCTTTACAAAAAAAAAGATACATTCACAAGTAGAACAATCAGAGAGTTTCAAAATAGAAATCATGACTAACCTTATGCAAAACAACATCGAAAGGACCTTGATCTGACAAAGGCCTGTTTACATCAATGCATACAAATTTTATCCCCTTAGTCCTGCAGTACAGATAAGAACATGTTATTGGTCAGGCAACATTGTGGGAACGTCAGACATCAGAGGATAAAGCTTCTATCATCCAAAGCACAACCATCAAAAAAAAAAAAATTTAAATTTTGTTTCTATCTATTGAATATACATTAATTAAACAAACCCAACCAAACACTTTCAAATCAAATAGCCACCAAACTGTTTCCACTAATTGTAATGCCAAAATTGAAAGCAACAAACTAGACCTTAGCTATTTAAGCATTTTGAGGACACAAATTAGGTAAATGAAAATCAGCTTGTAAGTAATGTTTGGCCAAGCTTATTTTTTCAATTTTCCATGCAATACTAATGTAATAACCATGAACCAAAATCAAAAAGGAAAATGTTACCAATTTTTTTTACAAAATACTTATAGACTAATGTGGCAATAAATGTGATTGGTGCCACATCAACAACAATAAAAGGTCATACCCAGTACACAAAACTCCCACTTTTTCGAGGTCTGGGAGAGGTGATTAGTAGGCAGCCTTATCTTCAAATTTTTAATTTTTTTTTTTTTTTTTGGAAAGGCTGATTCCTGATCTCAACCTGCAACCTGTTCCTTTAGTAAAAGGCATTTGCCACATCAACAAAAATAAATAAATAATTACTTTGTGGCGTGGGCTAAAAATTGACAAATTAGCTTGTAAAACATATTTAGCAAAATTTGTAGTATTTGTAGCATCACTTAACTAAAAAATTAATAGCCAGAATAAAATAATGCCAGCTAAACTCCAAGCTGCTGTGCTAACACATGTCAATGGGCCTTTACTTTTAAAACCAACAACCATATACACAAGTCGAACACAGTATACAAAGATTGAGTATCTGATTTTAATTATTTAACAATTTCCACATGTAGATGTACCCAAGTTCTAGTGGCGAGAAATTATACGGTCCTTGTGGTGAACCACGTCACTTGTCCACCATTCCACTAAAAGACTTTACCCTGTTTAAAATTGCTAAGTCAGTTTAACAAGTTAGCGTATATTTTTATTTATTTATTTATTTATTATAAACTGACTTGGCAATTTTAAACATATAATTTTTTTCTCCCAAAATACTTTTTTTTTTTTAAATAAAAAAGATTATCTATTATAATTTTTTTCTCCCATAATACAGAAGCTGCTAGTCAAAGCAGTTACCATACCTTAAAATAATTAATTAATTAATTAATTAAAAAAAATTGCAGAAAATCTAGGGTCACATGGACATGGGTAGTTAACCATTGCTAACAAACAAGAGCCAAGATTGTACAGTAAAACCCATTAATTTATATATAAAATCAAATAGTCTACTAAGGAGAATTGACTTGGGGTTCGACATTTGTGGACTAATCCGAAAAGCATATATGGTAGGATATTCCTCATTTTCTTTGAAGGAAAAAACAAAGAAAGCCCACAGATTCCCCAGAATTGAAGGCGAAAGTAAAAAAAAAAAGTCAATCTACACAGTTATCCAAAAGATCGCTTTGCGAAAGTGATCTTCTCTCTGCCATTATCGACAAAGACAACCCACTAATGCCTTTTCCAACCAAACCAGAAAAAAGTTTTCAGAAACAAACTTCAAACCAAAAAGCAAACACCAAAAATGAAAATCTTTCACTGTATATGAATAGAAAAAAATGAAAAAAGACAAAATGATAAAGAAATTGAAGAAATTACCTGGCAAGTCCACGAAAGTTTGGTTTCAAGAAACTCGTTTCCTTCTTCACTGTCAAGGCGTAGCCGACGACGAGATTCTGATCAGGTTGAGGAAATCCGACGCTGACTCCGACGCCGTTCGAATACGTCTCGACTACCTTCTTCTCCTCCTCCTCCTCCTCCTCCTCCTCCAACTCCTCTTCGTCGACGATTTTGCCGTTCAATTTTTTCATGCCTAAACCAGAGGGAACGGAAAAATGTTTTCCGAAACCCTAAATATTCGCTGAAAGGAAATGGAATTTGATTTCCCTATTCCCTTAGTTTCTTTTTATGGAAAATGTTGTGTTTGTGTTTGTGTTTGGGCGGGTTTTAATTTATAAAAAAGTTAAGGGGGGAGCGGAATGCTCGAAGAAGAAATGAATAGAGTGGGAAGTGGGAATATTCTTTGTTTGGGCGGTGATTTCCACTTGTGTGGGATTCGTGCTTTCTCTCTCTCTTTCTCTTTTTGCACAAAAACTATTTGTGCATGCGTGATAATAATATGGATTTTGTAGAGAATATTCAGTTCTATGAACGCAAATGTTTAAAGGCCTCTCACGTACACACCATGAAGCTATTCTTTCGACTCACCGGCGGACAGAGGAGAGAAAGAGTGAAGGAGATTTTTTTTTTTTTTTTTTTTTGCTATTTATTATTCGATATAGAGTTGAAAGTGGGTGGAAGATTTCATGTTGAATGTCTCAATCGGAAAGAAATAATCATTGAAATGTTTCCATCGGAAAGAAATAACAGTTGGAAGTAGGCAAAATATTTGATCTTAAATGTCTCTGTTAAAAAGAGAAATAAGTATTATGGCTCTTGTTGAGAGACAGAGATGGACGGAGAGGTTTTTTTACTGAGTTGCTGCTAAAGAATGAGTAAAGTGCAGGGATGAATTGAATTTTATAAGAGTGTAAGAGGGTTCCATTTTTTTATTATTTATTATTATTGTCTTTTATACAATAGGAAAAGGGTTGGAAAGTTCGTGGGGGCTTCAATTTCTCATTTTGTCCTTCTAATTATTACTTATTGTTTGGAAAATCTTTTTAGTATCTCACTATTGCTGTCTCCTACCCTATGTCTATCCCATGCCATGCATCTCAAAGCACAATTGAACTGTCGAAGCAGGGAGAGAGAGAGAGAGAGAGAGAGAGAGAGAGAGAGAGAGAGAGGGATGTGGGGTTTCAGGCCGGCCAACCAACCAAACAAACGAAATCATGCTTATATTATCTCTCTCCATGTACACAAATGAGGGGGATTTCAAAAGATGAGAGTAATAATATGTAATATATATCCCATGCATTTTTAATTAAGGTTGTAGACAATTCGAGCTAAGCAAATCTCAGAAAACTTAGTTATTCATTTATACGTTGAATATGTTTAAGTTCGTTATCAAACTAAATTATACTACTATGTTTAAGTTAGGTTCATTTTTTCAACAAATAAACTCGAGCTTGTTCATGAGCCTTGAGTCAACTAAATCTAATAATTTTTATTTGTGAATTTATAAAAAATAAAATCACCAACTTGTATATTGTTAAAAATTATATATATTTTTTATATTGTATTAAATTGATAATAAATTTTAAATAATAATTTGATATATTATGAACTTACTTACAAACTTACACAATTCAATCTCATATTTATATACGCACGCGCGCGCGTATACACACACATATATATATTAAACTCAAGTTTCTTACTCTCAAGTTTCTTCATGAACACAAAAATATGTTTGGGCTCAGCTTGTTTAACTGCTGAGCTTAAAATTTGACTTATTTGCTAAATAAACAAAGATAAATAAGCTCTTGTCCTGATCAACTTATTCATGAACAGCCCGATTTATGTACAGCCCTACATTCAACTCTCTATTCTAGATGAAATCTTCACAAACCTCCAGGTATGCTTTTTTATCATCTTTTATTTTATGTTTGAGACACAGAGTGATAAAGGGAGAGGTGAAGTTAATTAAAATGTTCTTATTTTTACTATATAATCGTTTGCCAATAACTTGTTTATAAACTACAGTGATGAATGATGAAGTCAAAAGTTTATATCGTATATAATAGCACTCGCGCATTCGCATCTAAAGGGAAAAAATGTAGGATCTTGGCATTTGAATCTTGTAACCTTAAAGATAATTTATCATTGAAAGGAATATAAATCCTCTATACCACTTTTTATGTACTACTTTATATTCTACTACTCACAACTAGTCATGTATTGTTTTTTTTTTTTTTTTCATCTTAAACTTCAGTTATTTTAAGGAAAATAAAATTAATACATGACAAGTTGTGATTAATGGAACATAAAGTGGTACACAACAAGTGATATAGAGAATTTGTATTCCACCGAAAGCAAGATAAATAATTTGGATTGGTTTGAGAAAATATAAAAAGTAAGTTGCATATCCGTCTCTTGGAATAACATGGAACACATGAAATACATAGTAAATCCAATGTCATAAATAAATAAATACACACACACTCACATTTGACATTACTAATAATATGATTTCCCTCTTTTGAGTTTTATCATTTTGCATACCAAAATACTCTCAAATTCATATATTTTTTTTCAAAAAAAAAAATCATATATTTAGTGTGGATTGTTAATGATCACTTAATTCTGAAAACTGGTTTAAATGATTAAAGCTCGAGGAGTTGAAAACTTGAAGTGGATTGTTTACTATTAGCTTAGTCGACTTTCGTCGGGGGAGGTTTTCACCATTTCTCACCATAAAGGCGCGCTTGCGGCTGCAAATGATTGTTAGTTGAAATCATCTCTCTTATTTCAAATATATAAAATAATAAAAACAAAGGGTGGTTTCTTCAACTGAATTTCACATTGTTTTGACAAGATGCATGCTTATACTAACGGGAGATTTCAGGGTAGCACGCATCTTGTCATGGGACTGTTTAAAATGCACATAGCTAGCTAGATTGAGGAAAGAATGTCAACTATCACTGTTTCTTGCCGGCCAGGATTAATGAATATTGCTCCGAGTGACAATTTAGAATAAGGGCAAGTATGAATCAAGTTTGCAATAAAGGTTTATGGGTACGTAATAGAACTTGTCAGCACAATAATGAATTTCAAATTCAGATTATGAACAGATGAACTTAATAGGTCAAAACAATGAACTAAGCTTTCAAGTTTGAACAAGTTATGTTATGTTCTTAATTGTGTACATATATATAGGTCTCTTACTCCGAAAACTTTCCAAAGGAAATTAAATAACATATATAGTCACAAATCAACTGCATACCACAATTTAAGCTAAAAAAGGCTAGAATAATATAAGCTCTACGATCCTAAAGCTGAGTTGATATCACTGCACATCTTTAGCGTGATGGTCATTTTATAAGTACAAATTTTTGTGGAGTGGGAAATAAGGGTCGGGATTTAAGTTTCTATGAGTAATTAGCTTCACACGCGCATAAGTTTTTGGATGGTAGGATTTGAACACATGGATTTGGATTTTCGGTGATTAAAATCCAAATATCTTCTTTAGATATAAAAATAATCAAGAATTTGGATTTAATTTCTAACCCATATAATTTAAAAATATATAAGACATACTTCAATTTTTATAAATTTAGAATTAAGGGATTTCAAATCCATCACTTTTAAATTCAAATTAAATTCCAGATTTAAATTCGATCATCTAAATTCAACTGTAGATTATGTTAAGAGTATGATTTCTATTTCAGATTTAAAAAAAAAAAAACAAGGGGCTGAGTTGACTAGATTTATATGGGCAATTATATATACAGTCAACTACAAAAGTCAGCTCATTTGATTAGGCCCCTAGTATGTACGAGAGATTTATAAGGTCGTGCTATATATTTGTCTAAAAGGAACATTGACGCTTATAATTTTCAATTTTGAAAGTAAAACACTATATTATCATTATGTATTTTTTATGCATTCTAAATTTCTAATTAAAAATTGTGAAACTATTTATTTCTCTTAAAACTTAGCTAGGCCCAACTGTTAGGGGTTTATATCTAATACCTAAAAATTTTATTGTAGTATTTGGGGCTTTTTTTAATTTTTAGTGGAAGATCTAACATGTTTTGATTGAAGTCCTCTCTTTAAAATGTCATATCGGCAGTGGTGAATGGAAAGGCCAAACAGCATCTTTATGGTGTAAAGATATTGGGGTCAAAATTGGTTAATGGACAAACTACAGCATATCCTCTTTTGGTACATAGATCATGGTATCAAAATTGCTAAATGGAAAAAGTTACTCGGTATACGTCCAAATTCAGACATAAAATTGTGTGCACATGTTGGTATGATACCTAATACCTTCACAAGCTTCAATCCATTAAAAGTTATATATCTTTTGATAAACACTATGCAAAAAAAAAAAAAACAAAAACAGAAACAAAAACAAAAACACAAAAAACAAAATACAAAAGCCAAATGCACTATTTTAACTTAAGTTTTCCAATAGGTGTATGATTGAATTTAATTATCCTTAAGAAGGATTATACTATTTTCACTGTATTGATTAATGCTATGTGGTTGAACTTAATTATGTTATAGATATCAAACCCATAGCTAATCAAGGCCCAAGCTTAATTTTTACTGTGCAAACAAAGAATACTACTTGTGTTCAAGGAAGTCAATACCGTATTGAAAGCTGTACCAGTTTAGCCACTGATACGATATATTACAAGTACCGGTCAATACCAGTGTACCGTTTCAGATTTACCACTATTTTATATATTTAATATATATATATATATATATATATATATATATATATAACTAACAATAAATGTGAATTTTTGTTTAATTGACTAGACATTTAAAAAAAATATATAAGGCAAATTCTAGATTTCTTTTTTACTCAAATCCGAAGTTGTTGCACATGTACAAGTCAAGTTATACCTGCCAACATTTGTTACTACTTTTTTTAGTTTTTATTCTCTTCCACTATTTTTAGTATCTTTTATTATTATTATTTTTTATTTGCAATGTATCTTTTATTATTATTATTAATATATATATATATATATATATATATATATATATTCCTACATCTAATTGCTCCTTCCCTTGTTTTTATCACCTTGAATTTAGTTCTTTCACACCTTTTTTTTTAATGCTTCACAGCCAGGCGGCAGGCCTAATTGATAGCTCTTCCCATTTTGTTTTTGTTTTTTGTTTTTTTTTTCTCCTCCACATCGCAAGCCTATCCTATTCACCTGACACCTACCTCCAATTTCCAAGAATGCTTTATCTTCACACAATTAAAGACTCTTCAGTTTTCAAAGTACATTCATTCATTTATTTTTACTTTTGATCTATCTCCTTTAGTTTCACTTTCACCTCACCTCTCTCTCTAGTTCCATCTCCTCTCTCAAGTGCCACCGTCCATCACCACTCAAGATTCAGTGAAAGGCCGTTGGCTTCAGTGAAAAAAGATACGGTGAGTGCATGAGGTGATTCTAACTTCATTTTGCAAAGTTATTGTGCATTTTTCTTTCATTTTTCTCTTTCTTTCTGCTGGGTTTTCTTAGCTTACTCAAATTTGCACCATCCTACCCTTAAAAAACTGCCAAAATTACCACACAAAAAAAAAAAAAAAAAAAGCATTTTGTGTTTCGGCCCGGTATCCATTTACTGGCTAAAACAACCGGATTTCGCCGATACGCGGCCGGTACAGCCAGTATTTTTTCCGGTATGAAACAAGGGAGTTATCTGTACCGGATTACTGGCCGGTACAGTATATATCGGCCATACCGGCCGGTACGGTACGGAATTGACTTCCTTGTTTGTGTCATAAGTTAGTTAACCATGGTTATTGTGTGGTTATTTTAGGGTTTAGTCTCCTATAAATATCTCATATTAGGCTCATTGAGGATATAGTGAAAATGTAGCCATCGAGGACTTTTTTTCCATGGATGTAGGTCATTAGACTAGAACACGTAATTCTTGCATTCTCTCTCTTCTCCCTATACTCTCTCTTTATACTTTGATTTTTCCCCATGTCGGTTCGATTAAAGACATCTTAGGATCTGTTTTGGTTGAGGGATAGAAAAATGAGAGGATAGAAAAGTGGGAGAATAAAAGAGATTTTAATTTCTCTCATTTGTGTTTGGTTGAGAGGGTGGAAAAGTGAAGGGATTGAAGACTAATTTGTTTGGTTGAGGAGAAAAGTGAGAGGATAGAAAATGTATTTTATATAAATTTACTTTTATGCCCTATCAACATAATATATAAGAAATAATTTATTTATATTTATTAAATAAAAATATTACTTATTATTTAAAATTAATAAAATGACATCTAAAAATATTAACACTTACACATACTATTTTATTTTGTTTTTCTTTGTAATTATATTTGTGGGGTCAGAGAACTTGGCAACCCCGGCCCATTCTAAGTTAGGCCCAAGGCCTGTGCCGAGGAAGAAAGACGTGTCCAATAACGAATCCATTCACCAGTAATACTGCCGAGGACAACCACATCCTCGGCCCACACGGATCATTGAAGGGATGAGAAAAGCACAGTCAGAGGTAACCTTCCAGGGCAAATCCAGGACAGAGGCAAGTATAGCGGATTGGCCATAGCAGCATGGTGGAGTAATCCCAGGAGAAACTGTCACCTCCACATTAAATGCCCCCAACTAACGTTCTGGCCGTATTAAATAGAGAAGTGACCCCTGAACAGTGCCGCCTCAGATGCTACAACCCACAGAAGGGATGGGAAGGTGGCTGATGAGACAGGCGCTAGAGTGATGACCTACATGATCGACAAATGGAAGGCAGAGATTAACCAGAGGAGGGTATAAAATGTAACAAGTCCTCCAGAGAGGGGGACGGCAATTTTTAGAGAGAAAAAGATCATTGTACTTGGTGAAAAACCTTTGTAACCCAGTGTTAGGAAAGATATAAGAAAGATACTATCAGAGCAAGAGGCTGAGGAGTCCAATTTCATACTTTCAGTTTATATCCATGTCAATCGAGCCATGCATTACCATGTTTAATCGCACCACCTTAACTAAGGCCTAGCTCTTTAGCCCGCTCTCTACAAATCTATTGTATTAGGCCAGCCAAGCTCGAGCCCATTTGTTCTCAAGGAAGAGAGAGCTCAATCCAGGTCCCTACAATATTTATTATATTTTGTTAAATAACAATTAGGTGGAATTATCCAATAATTGCTTCCCTATTGGGGAAAAAACCTTGACCTTTGCTTGTTTTTATTTTAATGAAATAAATTAAAGACAACCTGGACCTTTGCTAATTGGAAAAGAAGGAGCACAAAACATGGAAATTAGGGGGTGTGCAAAATATCTTATTGACCCGCCAACCCACCCCGTGTAGGTCATTAAGTTAGGCAGTTTGGGTTGGGCAGATTAGACCTCCAACGTAGCGGATTGGATTGGGTAATGGATTAAAAAATTGCCAACCCGCTACAACCCAACCCGCCCACTTAATTATACATACACACACACACACACACACACACACACATATATATATATGTATGTATGTATGTATTAGTTCAAATTTTACAACCGTATATTATGTATTTAAAGTTAATCAATTCACCTAATCAATTTTTACAACTAATCAGTAATCAATTCCTTAAACAAAATATAAAAAGTCAACATTGAAACCCTAAACTCACTTCAGCCATATACAACACTTTATATTTAGCCTTCTCCTTCCACCGCTTCCTCTCCCTCCCTCTTTCTTGTTGTTTTGTCTTTTTCTTCCTTAACCTTTTTGAAAAGCTAGAGGTAATTTAGTTTCTAATAATAGAGCTAGTTATACTGTTGTGCACATGTAATACTCTCTATGGTTCTTATAATTTGTAATATAGTTAGTTTAGGCACCAAGGTTGGTTATCCTTGTATGTAAGTATATATACTCTATAGTTTATCAAAAGTGTATATATATATATATATATACACACTCTATATTCAGTAACTAATTGTAGTTTGTGATAATTTTTTTAAGAACATGCTTACCATTTTGAAGTTTATTTGTTATATTATTATTTTGAATTATTGATGTGACTTTGGGAGTGTTAAGACTTTGGGTTTGTTGATTTAATTTTCCTTAGTTGTAAGGCAGTAGCCTAATGTTTTGTTTTGTTTTGTTTTTTTTTTTTTGGGTGTGGAGACAAGGTTTGTTAAAGATGATATATCTCTTTTTCATTGACCCCATGTTTGTGTTGGAATTGAGATTATTCAATAAAATTCACCTTTAATTTTTTGTGTGCATTAATTATATTTTGAGATTATTAAAAAACAAATTGTGTTTGTGATAAATTTTTTTAAAAGAACATTGTTAATGCCAACCCACCGAGTTGAAATTGCTAAAATTTGTAACAAATCCGCCGGATTTAGACTTTGGTGTGTCGGTAGCGGATTGGAATTTTTCCAACCTGCTAGTGGCAGATTGATTAGAAATATTGGCACTTCCCCGCACAATCCGACCTGCGCACACCCCTAATGAAAATACAAACAATGAATGTTATTGTATGAGGATAGAAATGTAAAGATAACGGTTACTATACGAGGATATAAATGTAACGTTTAAAAGAACAAATTAAAAACCAGCAAAAGATGATAAGAAGGACAAAAGAAAACAAAATAAATTAGAGGAGAGAGGTAGCACTTGAACGTTGTAAGTGAGGATAAAAATGTAATTGTAAAAGAGAGACCAAAATCTCTCCATTTTTGTCCCCAATTTGGAAGATTAGTTATAGTGGGTCCAAGGAGAAAAAACAACCAGACTCCACCAATTTTCTTCACCCTTTCCTTCCCAAACAAACACCATTCCCATTTCCGACTAATTTTCCCTCATAATTTCCATTCTCTTTTTTCCAACCTCCCCAAAATCACCTCAAACAAATGGCCAGTTCAAACGGTTCGGCCAGGATATTGTGTGCAGTGCAACACTATTTGTGGAGGAATTTCAAATGGCCAATTCACTAGGCATGCTCATCGAGAATCCAAATCTTCTGTCTCACTTTTCACGCGTTACTCTATACTCTACTAATAAAAACTTACCGCATATTCACTTGATAAATTAAATACTACTATTAATTAATAATTGTAGTATTAATAAGTTAATAATAGTAGTATTTAATTAATCAGGTGAACATGTGGTAAGTTTTTATTGGTAGAGTATAAAGTGGAACAAAAAAAGTAAGACAGAAGATTTAGACTCTGCTCATCAAGATAACAGTCTAGCTGAATAGCAGTTATTTTTTGGGGTTGATTCACCAGAAGCCAAACTTCAAATAGAACTCAAGAATCTGTATGCTTGTAAAGCAAAAGCACTGCAAATTGTGACAATTCTCATTCAACAAAGAAAACCTAGTTAAGGAAAAAAAAATCCTATGATGGATGAAGCACCTCCAAATGTGTCACATCATTGTCTTTTTGTTTTTCCTTTTCCCTTTCTTACTAATTGGGATTGGATAACTAGATCGAACAGATCTGAATTGTAATGGAAGCCTATCATAAACTGTTCATAGGCATGTGGAATATACCCTTTGCAGAAAGGAAGCAGAGAATATGCTGTACTTGGTGTTAGGCCAAATTAACCATCGAATTAATAGTCATCGTTTACTACATTACATATATTTACCGACCCCACCCAACGTGTTGAACTCCCTAGTTTAAGTCCTCCTTGTCGTGTCTCCTTGGACCATTGAAGTTGTTAACTTGTTATTAGGGACATTTTGAATATCCCATCTTCTTTCTCTTTAGGCATGACGAAGTTTATCTCTAAAGTTTTTTCTCGTCTTTTAAGCTTTTTTTTAATTTTTTTTTATTTTTAATTTCAATAGTTTAAGGATGATGTTAAATATTAGTATTGATATACCGTACCATACATTTCTATACTAGAATAAATTTGAAAGTAGAAGCATAAAATATAGAACGCATGAGGGTTACGTGGACTAATAAACTTTTAGTATAAGTAGAAGATTTGACTTGCACACATAAAAATATTGGACTTTGGCTTATGCTAATGGGTTAATATATTCCTAACGGATGAAGAAAGAATTTTCTTAGAAACATAAAATAAAACATTTGACTAGTTTAGAAGCAAAAACTGAAAATTTTTAACTTTAGGGACAAAAAACGAATTTCATACAAATTTTAAGGATGAAAATAAAATTTTACTATTCTCTTTACAGTCGGTCTTCCATGTCCTCTAGAGCATTCTCATTGAGGATGCCAAAAGGCCTATATGCTAAATTTTAGCATCAAAACACCAAAAAAGCAACTCCATCAAAGCTTTTAAATTGTAAAAATTTTGGCATACTACTACAATGGACTTGTATTAATACAAGCTCACTGTAGCTTGAATTGTAAAAAAAAAAATAGTTTTTTATTCTCACTACTCTCTCTCCGTTTTCAGTTCTCTCTCTCTTTCCTCTCTCCCTTCTCTCTTCTCTCTCCTGATGGATGTGATCCGGCGATGGTTCTGGTCCGACGATGGTTCTGGTTCGGCAATGGTGGTTCGATAGTCATGGGTCCGATGTGGTTTGATGGTCTCCTTCTGTTCTCTCTTCTCTCCCTCTGTTCTCTGTTCTTTGTTCTCTCTTCGTGGGTCTGCGTGGATCGGAGTGTGGGTTTTTGGTTTGGAGTGTGGATCGAAGGAGTCGTGAGCGTGGATCGAAGGGTGGATCGAAGCGTGGATCTGATTGTTCGTGGGTCGGAGCGTGGGTCTGATTGTTCGTGGGTCATCCTCCGCCAGGTTCCACTCCTTTAATCGAAGATTTCTCTCTCTCTTCACTTCGGTGATCGCTGCCTCTTTGTTGGATCCAATGGCGCTGGTTCGTTCTATTGTTTCTTCTTTCATACTCTGTTTTTTTGTTAATACTACTCTTTGTTTGGTTTCCCAGAAAATGGAGGGAAAGAAAAATCAAAATTGGAAATTGAGATATTAATGTATTGATTTTTGGGTTCAATTATAATGGGGTTCGTTCAATTTTTGTTCTTTTTCACATTCAAAGTTTTCTTGAATCTCTGTTTACTTGTTGAGAAAATGGAGGAAAGGAAAATATATAGTGCTTTTATTCTATCTATAGTGCTTTTCACCTTCAGAATTGTTTTGTGGTTGCCACGGTGGTGTTGTGACTTGTGGTGGTGGTGGCTGTGGTGGGTTGTGGTTGCTACAATGGTGGTTATGGCAAGTGGAGCGGTGGTCAGGGTGGTGTGGAGGAGGGGGTTGGCTGGTTGTTATAGATTTTGGTGTAGTTGTTTTATTATTATTTTAATGAGTAGTTTATATTATTTAAATGAAATGGTAAAAAATATAGAAGTTTTGATGTTTAATGAATCTTAAAGTGGGATGGTATAATGGATAAAGTAGGTTTTTGAAATATTAAATGCTGAAAATTTTAGAATCCTTGATGAGAATGCTCTTAGGGAGGCAAATATGTCATAGTCCTCACTTTGTCGAAGTGTCTCTTTTGTCGTAATTTTGAGGGATTCATCCCCCATCTTTGATTCTATGTTGAGCTATGAAAGGGCTGAAGGGGAACGACACTAATTAAAAAAGATAAAAATCAAGGGGTACAATACAACACATACATATACCTCTTCAACACGTTTAAAAATATAATTTAGAAATATATGTACATGTCTCAAAGTTTATCTAATCTAATCACCTAACTCTTATGAAAGTGTTTAAGGTTGATTTAAGGTTGACCTACCCAAAAAGTCAAGGCCAAAATAAATTAAAGCACAATCTTCCCAATAAGTGTTATATCACCTGAATTTATACGTGTAAGGCACTTCGACGTGCTTATGATGGAGATGCAGGAATTAATACGAACTGTAATATTTTTGAGCTGTACAGTTACTGGTTCAAGCCACACTAAGCTTCTTCTTCTTCTTCTTCTTTTTTTTTTTTTTTTTTTTTTGGGTAATGGTGGAAAAAATATTTTGACTTTTGTGTCCCATCTTTGCAAAGACTGGTTGTGCTTGTGGATATGTATCATTGTATCTATTATACTTGAGGACGATATAGACCATTGACTTGGACTGGTAAAATAAAATGTTAACTCACTCTTTTTTCTTTTCTAACGTTTGCTTTCACATAAAACATTTAATGACCAAAAGGTTAATCTAGGTCAGGTGACGGCGTGCCGTCCATTTCCAGAAGATGCAAGGTTGCTGTAAAACGACTTGGATATATGTATGAATATGAGTATGGGTGTTGATAAATGGGGAAGCATATATGCAATTCCTATAATATGACCTATTAGACCAATAATCAAATGTCAAATAATTATTAAAAAAAGAAAAGAAACATATCATTACTAACTCATAAATTGAGGTATCAAACCTCTCATCATATCTTAGTTCTCCATGTAACTTAACAAGTCCAAATTCCTATGACCTAACTTCGACATTCACACTTCAAATAGATTCAGTGTTATGATTTTCACATGATGAATTTATCACTTTTTTTCTCTACCATTCATAATTAACTACATCAGAAATTTAGAGTTGTGGCGTTCACAAACTTTCTACTTGATTTATAAGAGTTGGGGATTTTTGGGGGCCTTATTGCACACTGGTCATAGATGTAGTTATTTTTTGGAGGATATATATATATATATATATTGAGAAGGTTTTGGAGGATATTTGGTTATAAAGAAAAGCAATGGAAGTTTAGGATGTTTGGCTATAAAGAATGAATGTGAGATTTGATTGGACATATCGTCTTGTTGGGTTGGAGTTTAAGGGTCCGTTTGGTTGGAGGAGTGAAAAAATGGGAGGATAAAAAATGATCGGATGGTGGAAAAGTGAGAGGTAGAAAAGATTTTAATTTCCCTCATTTTTGTTTGATTGGAAGTGAAAAAGTGGAGGGATGGAAAAAATATGTTTGTATAAATTTACTCATATACCTTTGTTAAAAAATGATGCTCTATTAAAACAAAAAAAGTGACAAAAAAAAAAAAAAAAACAATCACCCAAATTTATTAGGAAATAAAAATCATATCTAGAAAAAAAAATCTCATCTAAAAAAAAAATAAAAACAAAAAATTTACAAAGAAGAAGAAGAAGAAGAAGAAGAAGAGCAACTGAACGAAGCCTGCTCAAGGAATCAAAAGTAAAAAAGAAAAAGAAAAAAAAAGAGCAACAGATTGGACAGGCCCATGTGCAAGTGCATATGGCATTTTCATCATTTACTTATTAAATTCCTCCCAATCAATTTTCTCTCCATTTTGGAGAGAAAACATTTTGGTGGGCCGGGGGAGAAAACACCTAGGCCCCACCAATTTTTTTTCATCCCCTCCCTCCGACCACACACCCACCAAAAAAGCTTTCCTTTCTATTTTCTCTCCAAAGTTTTTCATCCACCATATTTCACCTCTAAATAAATACACCCTAAATGTCAATTTAAATTATTTGTCGCTTTATTATTGATCCAGTTCATATCTCAAGGATAGTATATTTATCATATACCCAATGCAAGTAATATGATCCCAAGATGAAATCTTGTAGGAATTTTTTTTTTCCTAGAAATTACATCTTACCATTTTAAACTATATCTTATGTTACACTTTGTACCATAAACTTTTCGAATGCTCGTTTTGCACCATAAACTATGACTTCTGTTACACTTTGTACCCTGCTGTTAAGTTAGCTATTAACTTGAATGAAAGTTCAAAGTTTAGGGTGCAAAGTATAATAAGGAGTATAATTTAGGGTGGTAAAGTATAATTTATTTTTTGTTTTTAAAGCATTGAGAAGAGGGACAATTAGGTCTTTTCATGTGGTGTCATATTTTTGCATCCAAGTTAACAGCAAACTTAACATCGAGGTGCAAAGTGTAACATGAGGTATAGTTTAAGGTGTCATATTTTTTCACCCAAGTTAACGGCAAACTTAACATTGGGGTGCAAAATGTAACAAAGGTCGTAGTTTAAGGTGTAAAATGTGTATTCGAAAAATTTATGGTGCAAAGTGTAACATGAGATATAATTTAGGGCAATAAAGTGTAATTTTTTTTTCTTTTTCTTTTTTGGTAATGAATTTACATTTAGCAGAAAACAAATATTAATAGCTTTTAGTTTCATTTTACTTTTTCATTATAAAATAAAGATCTGGGATTCAACGAACAATGATACAAAATTATGAAATAATTAATTCTATAAAGCATTTGTTAAAAAAAATAAAAATAAAAAACTTAGGTACAGAATTAAATACGTAGGCAATAGATCCAAATCCATTCTGATTTAGATAGAGTGCCCAGTGCCCACAAACATACTAGAGTCAGAATTTTCTCACATAGGGTACAATTAACCCTAAAAGTTATTGCAATCGTTTGAATGATAATTTAAAATTTTAGTCTACAATCTAGGATTTGTAAGAAGATTTTTCAAATAACTTCAGCAAGGTTGTACTGTGAACCATTTTATTCAACAGTGTAACCATTAGTTTCTTAAGTAAGCAATGCTTGCTCCAATCTACCTTAATATGTTTATAGAATATAAATTCATACTTTTCTTTAAACGGATAACATAACATGAATTTTATACTAACCAATATAAGAATTTTAAATAAAATTATTCATACTTAAACTGTTGGGGAGATCATATCTTGAGGAAACTTCAACTAAGACCTTAATATAATATATAAAGACACCACCTAACTCAAAAGTTTAAGTAACTTCTATGACCTTGATTCCCCTACTCTTTACTTCTTTTTTTTTTTTTTTTTTTGGATAAGTTTTTTTTTTTTTTTTTGTTCATGTGGAACTTCCACTCACTTGTATACCTAATACACCAATATAATATCTAATTGAAAATCAATTATTCAAAAATTAAATAATAAAAGGACAAAGTTTGGCAATAAACTTGATTGTAATCTTGGCAAACCCAACTCTGCAATCCGAAATGGGAATGCAGTAGGAGATGGGGTGGGTCTAATCTTCCTATAATTCCACTCAATATCTTTTTATTGGAAGTAAATTTTCACAAATCCACCATTAGATTACATTTTCTTCTTATATCATTCATGCTTGTAAAATTTTCAAAAGATTAAAGATCAATAGTTATGTCATCAATCAAATATTTAAATTTCAAGTTTTTGTGGTATAAAATTATGCATAAAAAAAATTTATAAATTGAATAGTAAATAATATCCAATTGGTATGAAATTTGATATGTATATTAAGAAAATAAAGAACGTGCATTTCAACGTTTAGATTTTCAAAATATATTGTAATGTTTATTTTTTTTAACGAGAATTGTAGCCTTAAAATAATCTATTTCAACTCTATACCTTAAAATATTAATTGCAAATGAACTACTTAACTCATGAGAGAAATTCTTTAAAAAAAAAAAAAAAATCATAAGAGGAAAACCCTAAACTAGTGTAATATTCTAAGTAAATAAACAAGTCAATACATAACATAAACCTGTATCTATTTATGTCAAAAAATAAAATAAAATAAATGGAAAAAATTTTAAAATTTTAGGGTTTAAATAACTTTTTATTTATCTATACAAATGTAAAATTAGATCTCAAAGATTCCTAGAGTCATGGACGGAGCCATGCATGGTTTGACTTGGGCGCAATGGGTCCCCCAATTTTTTTAAAAATATATTATTATATATGTGGGTACTAATTTTAGCAATTTTGTTTTATAAAATTACACTTTTACATTCTTAATAATATTATTGATTCTTTTAAGAGTATTGTTATAGTTACAAATTTTTCTACAACATTTTTATAAACTGTTAAGATAGCAAATTCTTATTGGTTCGCACTTGGGCCTACCACTTACATTATTTTTTACTTATCAATAATCACTCATCACATTTGCAATTTGTAAAAAAGTTAGAAGCTCTAGTATTTTCCTCATTTTAAAGACCAAATATAAAACAAAATATATAAGCCCAAAAAAATTAGTTCAACAACAAAATTATCAATAGTAAAACTAAACAAAATTACGCTTAGTCAACCAATTTAACCCAAAACAAATAATCTGACCTTTTAAACAACCAGCAGCTAAATAGCAGAATTAGAAGCTGAAGTCACTGCACACAACCAGCAGTAAAGCCGCCCCCTAACTCTAAGTTCTGGCTCCATCTATGCCTAGAGTACCCTTTTTCTTTCTCCTTTCTCCTTTTCTTTTCTTCTTCTTTTTCTCATTTTTCATTCTCTTTCTATTTCTCTGAATTTTCCCAGAATTTGGAAAAGCTAGGATGTAAAGGACACAGTACAGGAGTTTTGGATAAAGTGGATTTGTTGTTTTGTTTTGGGAGACCACCTTTTTTGAGAAGAGCATTCTTTTCCATATCTATTTAATCTGTCCTATAAGTTTTTTAAACTAAAATATTGCCTAATTTTTTAATAAAGCTCTCAAAGTTGGTCCTACAAAATTTTTGTTTAATGGGTGTAGTTGAAGAAGATTTAAATCTCTCCAATTTTTTTTTATATATTCTCCAATTTTTTTTTATATATTATACCCAAAATCTCTACAAACTTCGTTGGGTGAAATTGCATTCAATGATTACTGCACTGTCGGATAGCAAAATAAAAATAAATAAATAAATAAAAAAGGAGTAAAAAAAATTAATAGAAAATAAAAGGGGCTACTTGCACTTGCAAAAAGGTTAGTTTCTTTAATTCTTCCACCTTTCTGGAACGCTGAGATTGGACATGAATGAAAGGGTCATTATATTTAAGTTGAAAAATCCTTTGAAACCAAATACGTAAACTTTATCGTACCATTAACAATTCCATGCACGCCACTACCATTAATGGAGTATTATTAAATATTCAATTAGCAAAAGATTCGCTCAAAAAAAGCATTGAAACTTGCTGATACACTTTAAAGTTTAAAGGTGAAATAGTTCCGTTGGTATAAAATGTTGAAGATGGAGATCAAGATCAAAAGAATGGAGGTTCAGATTCAACTCAGACTCAGCAGCACGTGCCTCGTGTGAAGTTATAAATGGTTGATGCGCACCGTTTCATTAAAGGACTTCAGTGCTGCACACCGTTTTGATTAAGTCACTGGTGCTTCTTCACCATGTAATCAAACGGTGTCGTTTTGGACTACTCAAGTGGCAGTTACTATGGCGCGAAAAAAAACAGTTACAATTGAGCTAGTGCTTCCGTGAATTTAGGCGCATAATTAGGAGTGTATCTATTCTGTTATAGCTGAATGTGTAACTATATATATGTGGTGTATCTCAGATTGTAATTAAGTTGTTAGAGTTCATACTTCTCAGATCAATCAAGAAGATATTTTCTCTCAATTTCTCTCTCTCTCTCTCTCTCTCTCTCTCTCTCTCTGTTTTCTATCTCCTTCTCTGTTCTTCTTCGTTTTCATTAAGTGTTTCTTTACAATTCCTTCTTTGATTTCTGTGTGTGATAAATTTCTTCATGGTATCAGAGCTATCTGTTACTAAAACAATGGCAGCTACAAGTTCAACAATGGCAGCAGCTACAAGCTCAACAATGGCAGCATCTTCATCTTCAGTGTTTTCTTCAAACTCGTCAGTCAATATACTCAATCAACCACTTCTCCTGCTTTCTAATATGGCCAACATGATGACCATAAAGCTGGATAATTCAAACTATATAGTTTGGAGACATCAGATGACAATGGTGCTTGAAACTTATTCAATGTTTGAATTGATTGAAGAACCACAACTGATTCCGGATCAATATCTCAAAGATCTCTCAGGTTCATACACAGCTATTGTGAATCTTGAATTCTTGATTTGGAAGTCAAAAGAGAAGGCATTACTTACCTTCTTGAGCTCTACTTTGACTCCCTCAATTCTAGCACTCACTGTGGGATGTTCTTCAGCATTTGAGGTGTGGAAAGTCCTTGAAAATAGGTTTTCCTCCGTTTCCAGATGACATATTATGAATCTTAAAGGTGAGCTCCACAATATCAGGAAAGGAACTGATGCTGTAGATTCATATCTGCAGAAGATAAAAGTTGTCAGAGACAAACTTTTGGCTGTTGGAATAATTGTGGATGATGAAGAATTGCTTCACATCACTCTCAAAGAACTTCCCAGAGAATACAATGCTTTTAGGTCAGCCATAAGGACTAGGAGTACTCATGTGACCTTTGATGATCTTTCAACAATGCTTAATGCAGAAGAGGAGTCTCTCAATGATGGATCTGAGATCAAAGATACCATCTTTGCTATGGCAGCAACATCCAATCCAAAACCTAATAACAATGGTTATAATCAATCCTTCAATAGAGGAAGAGGAAGAGGTCATTTCAATAATAGAGGTGGTAGAGGTGGCAGAGGTTCAAATGGACCATCTCAGTTCTCTCACTTCAATCAGTTTCAGCAAGCACAATCCAGCTCCAATGGAATTAAGTCAAAGAGACCAATTTGTCAGATCTGTGGAAAGGTTGGTCACTTGGCTCTTGATTGTTACCATCGTATGGATTATGCTTACCAAGGCAAGCATCCACCTACCAAACTTGCAACCATGGCGACTACATCCAATGCTTATTTCACTCAAGACCAGCCTTGGCTTGCTGATAGTGCTGCAATAAACCATATCACTTCCAGCCTTAACCATCTTAACTTTCCTAAGCCTTATCAAGGTCAAGATCAAATCATTGTTGGCAATGGCCAAAATCTTCCCATAACTCATCTAGGTAATACTTCTATTCCTCTTTCTCAATCTACACTTCAACTCAAAAATGTTCTTAGAGTCCCTTCTATTGCATCAAATCTTGCCTCTGTTCATAAAATCTGTCATGATAACCAATGTTGGTGTTATTTTGATGAAAATATCATGTCAATTCAAGCCTTAGCCACGAGGAGAGTTCTGTACCAAGGCAAGAGTGAAGATGGTGTATACCCCATCTATCCTCAAAAGGCTTCTCAGCTTTCCTTGTCTCCTAACAGCTGTAATAGTGCCTTTAATGTTTCTGTTTTTAATAAAAATCTTTGGCATTTGAGGCTTGGCCATCCATCTGACCAGGTTCTTACACATGTATTTCCCAATGCCAAATTCAGTTTGAATAAATGTAATCTTGTGAACATTGATTGTACACATTGCTTATATGGAAAAATGCACAAGTTGCCTTTTCCTAAGTCTTCTTTTACTGCAGCATCTCCTTTTGAGCTTATTCATTCTGACTTGTGGGGTCCTGCTCCTATTCCCTCCATTAATGGCTTCAAATACTATGTCTTGTTTATTGATCATTTACCAGATTCACATGGATTTATTTGCTCCATTCTAAGTCTGAAGTTTTCACTAAATTTGTTCATTTTAAAGCCATGGTTGAAACTCAATTCTCTACTAAAATCAAGACCTTTAGGTCTGATGGTGGTGGTGAGTACACCTCAAATACCTTCAAAACTTACCTCTCACAACAAGGTATCCTTCACCAACTTTCTTGTCCATACACTCCACAACAGAATGGTTTAGTTGAACGAAAGCACAGACACCTTATTGAAACCACCATCACTCTATTGTCTCAAGCTTCCCTACCTTCATCCTATTGGTCTTATGCAGTTCTCACTGCTGTGCATTTGGTTAATTTCCTTCCCACACCTGTTCTTAGCTTCCATTCTCCCTGGAACAAACTATATTCTGCCTCTCCTGATCTTTCCCAACTCAAAGTGTTTGGCTGTGCTTGTTATCCCCATCTCAGACCTTTCACTCATCATAAACTTGATCCACGATCCACTGAATGCATTTTTCTTGGCTACCCTACTGGCACAAAAGGTTACTTATGCTTAGACATGAAAACCAAACGTTTATATACTTCCAGGCATGTTGTTTTCAATGAATCAAAGTTTCCTTTTTCCTTTCTTCCTCATTCTTCTCCTCATGCTTCCTCACCTACTTTACCTGCTGATTTCTCTTCGTTTTCCAATCTGCTGTATCTTCATTCTACAAATCAACCTTCTGTTCTTGGTCCATATGCTGTCAATACTTCCTCTTCTTCCAATGTCTCTACTGCCAATACACCTGATCCTACTTCTTTTCTACCTTCCCTTAACTCTAATACTTCTACAAATCCATCTAATCTTTTACATCCACTGCCTTCTCAGCCTTCCCCAGATGCATTACCTATCTCTTCTTCCACTATGCCATCAGATGCATTACCTATCTCAGACACTTCCATTCCTCCATCTGACCCTTTACCTGATCCAGCTTCTATTCAACCTCTCTCCATCACCATATCTACTAATCAGCATCCTATGCAGACCAGATCCAAGTCTGGTATCTCTAAACCTCATCCCAGATTATGTTACAAGGCTGTGTTGGACTATTCCCTTACAGAACCTCCTACTTATAAGGTTGCTTCACAATATCTAAAATGGTGTGAGGCCATGGATGCTGAATTTCAAGCTTTGCAAAGGCAGCAGACATGGTCTCTAGTTCCTGCACCTCCCAATGTTAATCTGGTTGGATGTAAATGGGTCTACAAGTTGAAGTTGAATAGTGATGGTTCAATCTCAAGGTACAAAGCCAGACTGGTGGCTAAAGGTTTTCATCAACAGGCAGGGATTGATTTCCATGAAACCTTTAGTCCAGTCATTAAACCTGCCACTGTGAGACTGGTTATTCCAATTGCTGTCAGTTGCAATTGGAGGTTAAGGCAACTTGATGTTTCCAATGCATTTCTACATGGATATCTTAAGGAGGATGTTTTTATATAGCAGCCACCTGGATATGAGGATCCTCTTCATCCTTCTTATGTGTGCAAACTTCATAAGTCCTTATATGGTCTCAAACAGGCTCCTCGAGCCTGGTTTGAGAGGTTCACCTTCCATCTTCTCCATTTGGCATTCACTGCATCTTTAGCTGTCAGCTCCCTCTTCATTTTTCAGTCCTCCAACACCATTATCTACCTATTGCTATATGTGGATGACATCATTGTTACAGGAAATAGTGCCTCTCAGGTTGCTCATCTTATTACTGCTCTAAGTCAAGTGTTTGAACTCAAGGATCTGGGGCTCTTAAGCTACTTCTTAGGGATACAAATATCTCATACTCAGCATGGCCTCTCTCTTACTCAATCTAAATATGCCTCTGATGTCTTACATAGGTTCAATATGGCAAATTCAAAACCTGTAAAGACTCTTTCCTATTCAACCTCTCGTTTAGTGCCTTATTCTGGTGTTCCCTTATCTGATCCTACTGAGTATAGAAGTATGGTAGGAGCCCTTCAGTACCTTACATTTACAAGACCTGATTTGGCCTTCAGTCTTCATCAGCTTTGTCAATTCATGAGCAAACCCACCTCAGTTCACTTGGAGGCTGCTAAACATGTTCTTAGATATCTCAGGGGCACTTTGAATTATGGTATTTGCTTCTCCCCTGGCCCTTTGTCTCTCACTGCCTTCTCTGATGCAGATTGGGCAGGAGACCCTTTAGACAGACGCTCTACCACAGGTTTATTGGCTTTCCTTGGTCCAAATCCAATTTCTTGGTCTGCCAAGAAACAACCTACTATGTCACGCTCTTCTACTGAGGCTGAATATAGAGCCTTAGCTACAACTGCTGCTGAACTTTCATGATTGAGAATTTTGTTCAAGGAGCTTCGTATCTTTCTTCCCTTTGTTCCAGTTATTTGGTGTGATAATGTGTCAGCTATTGCCCTTTCTGCCAATCCTGTCTTCCATTCTCGAACGAAGCATTTGGAGGTTGATTACCATTATGTTAGGGAGAAGGTTCTTCGCAGGGATCTCAAAATTGGGTTTGTTTCTGGCAAAGATAACATGGCTGATATCTTTACAAAGCCTTTACCTGCTCCTCCTTTTCTTTCTTTTCGTTCCAAACTCCTGGTGGATTTCTCCCCCTCTCGTTTGAGGGGGGATGTTGAAGATGGAGATCAAGATCAAAAGAATGGAGGTTCAGATTCAACTCAGACTCAGCAGCACGTGCCTCGTGTGAAGTTATAAATGGTTGATGCGCACCGTTTCATTAAAGGACTTCAGTGCTGCACACCGTTTTGATTAAGTCACTGGTGCTTCTTCACCATGTAATCAAACGGTGTTGTTTTGGACTACTCAAGTGGCAGTTACTATGGCGCGAAAAAAAACAGTTACAATTGAGCTGGTGCTTCCGTGAATTTAGGCGCATAATTAGGAGTGTATCTATTCTGTTATAGCTGAATGTGTAACTATATATATAGGTGGTGTATCTCAGATTGTAATTAAGTTGTTAGAGTTCATACTTCTCAGATCAATCAAGAAGATATTTTCTCTTAATTTCTCTCTCTCTCTCTCTCTCTGTTTTCTATCTCCTTCTCTGTTCTTCTTCGTTTTCATTAAGTGTTTCTTTACAATTCCTTCTTTGATTTCTGTGTGTGATAAATTTCTTCATAAAATGTATTATTTAACAGATTGAAGACTTTTAACTTCGACGCCGTGTGTGCTTTAAATTGAATGGTTTTTCCACAAAATCTTGGTGGTGGATCCCGAACAAACTAATACTATTTGATAGTTTGCACCAACTTGAACTAAAATTAACCAATGATTGAGGATGTTTGTGCTTGTCACAAGGGAAACCATAATGGCTCATATTTTATGAGAAAAAACAATAGCTCGATGTAGTTTTTATTATTATTTTATTAATATGATACATTTTCAATCTATGATGTTTGTTTCAAATTTAGACTCCAATTGATTTTATGCCGTAAATAGGATTTCGAACCTTATATTTTTTATTTTAAAACATAAAATATTTTACTAATTGAAGTAACTAAAATCAACTTATGTAGTAGTTTAAGAGGGTAATTTTTTCTTGTAGAATCTGGTATATACAAAGGAATCTCTTTACCTATGTTGGCTTGTGTGAAAGAGAATATTCATGGAGAAGCAATAAGAGTTGGATCGTTTCGAAGAAAAATGGTAACGCTTGGATTGGAGTAAAATGCAATGATCTTATTCAAATGGAAAACTACAATTATACAAAGAAACGAAGCGTTCCTTTGTGGAAGAACAGCACTAGACTATGCTGAAAACATGTACCAACGAACTCACTCGTATTTCAACTATGACCTAGGTAAATCCCTTCCACGTTATGTAACATGATATAAGAGTTTTATTTCAAGCAGAATATTGCCACATCCTCCTCCTATTTCCTCTGCTTGCACATATAATAAAACCACCACAATAAATAAATTTGTTAATCTTGTGGAGAAACTTTTATCCTTGAAGATAAGCCTAGGGGCGGGAACAAGCACTCTCAGGAACTCGAGAGAGCAAAACTTTATAGAAGGCTCTTGGGGTTGTAAAACCCTCTATTTAATATATATATATATATATATATATATATATATATATATATATATATATATTTGTGTGTATTTAGGTATGTAATAAGTAATTAGGGTTACAACCCATTTATCTTAATTATAGGAAGTTGCAGATAGCATATATTCATAGAATATATATAATACATCCCTTGATTGATGATGATTATTGCATATGCATAATGTACTGGTCAGGACTAATATTTATTTATCTTTGCGTAATGAGGTTGAGGTTGAGGTTTAGGATTTGGTATCTTCAAAGAATTTTAGGGTTTTAAGGTTTAGAGGATTTTAAAGATTTTTATTCCAACTCCAAAAAAAAAAAAAAAAAAAAAAAAAAACAAAGAAGAAGCAGCAATTTCCTGTTCATAGGCATATACGATTTAAAAATAAAACATGCTCCCAAAACGCTTAAATTATACATTTTTATGTTGTGATCATCGAGGTGACTCTTAGCCTACTAACGGATAATTGACATAAATTTCAAGCTCAACTACTCAGCAAACCTTGATTTACTCGCAGACATATGTCACTTGTTGAAGCGTGGTACATATACCGACAACAACAAAAATGATCCTAACATCATCTTAATCCTTTAGGGCAATAAGATTTAGCATTTGTTTGAGATTTATGAACTTTTTGTAGCCAATTTTTTGGTGAAAAAGAATTTAATATACCATGATAATTGGGTTCTGAGTCATGAAAGATGACACCTGCCTCGGCCTGAACTCACTTCAGGTTATAAGCCTAGCCCCAGTCTCCTCCACTCGTACAGGTGGGTCCCCGCATGGGAAGAATGCATACATATTGCCTTCTCCCTGGCAACATGATTCATGAGCCCTTTTTTTGGAGAAATTATATTGTATTTGTGGTCTATTGCGTCACTTTGTTTAAAATTGTTAAATAAATTGTCATCTTTTTTTTTTTTTTTTTAAATTTATCAACTGACTTAGCAATTTTAAACATATAAAAGTCTTTTAGTCTAATATTTAAAATTGCTAAGTCAAATATCGGTTTTTATTTTTTTCAACTGACTCAGCAATTTTAAATCGGCAATTTTAATTTTAAATTAATAATTTTAAATACGTGAAAGTCTTTTTCGAGAGGGCAGTATAATTTCTCCTATTTTGGATTGTTGACTAACACGTTTTTCTTAAGTTCAAACAACAGAGCATGCATATAGGTTTTGGATATGTCTTACTTTATTCTATGATATATGTAATGATTTTTGAGCTCATGTGAGCACCCAAATTAAAGTGTGCGCACGTTGAGAAAAACCCATCTGGACTTAATTAGTTGTGTGGATTAATATATGAACACCTGTCAACATGATCTAAAGTTAAGATGATTTTTTCCTTGGATGCACAAGGCTGAAATGACAGATTAAGTATCGGCGGCCTAACGCACCGAACTAATGGTGGAGAAAAGGAGGTATCAACTTAAGCAAGATAAGCCATTGTTTTTAACATGCTCTGATTCCATTGGCATCTCATTATATATATATAACCTTTAAGCAAATTGACAGGGAAGTACTGATGCTTTCACAATATTGTATGATGAAGGTGCTTTTAGTATGCATATGTTGTTGAATAATGGATATACTGATTTTTAAAAATAACATTTACTAAATGGAGAAGTACCAGCCAAGAAAAAGAGAGAATTAAGAATAGGCAAAATCTATATATGTAAGTAGATGTTTTTATCTTTTCTTATTCGAATAAAACAAAGCGCCATAACTTTTGAAAGTTCTTTATAGAAATGATAGATTACGTGTAGAATATATAATTGAAGTGAATCAAGCTGGCAATAAAGATAACAACGATCTATAATGACAATTATCTACCTAAAATACAATTGGCAATAATAACGACAATTAGAATGCATGTGAAACGTTTAAAAGATTCAATTATATAACTTTTGACTGATTACCTGAACTTTTAGACATGCTGTATTTCGCAATGTTAAAGCCAAAGGAAAAAAAAAAGGGGGTTTGTATATTGCCATATTGGTATTTAAATTGTTAACATCACAACTATTCAAAAAAAAAAAATTGTTAACATCACAAGAATAATGATGGGTACATGAAATGAAACAACTTCTATTCCATTGCTTGAGAATGACTTTATGATGGGCTGGCTCCAAGTTAAAAACAAATTCCTTTCGAGCTTTACGGTCAAAACCAAACTCCTTTTGGACTACAACTGATGCTCTTTATTTACGTGTGAACTGTGAACATGGATGGGCCTTAAGCCCCTCTGGTTCAAAAAATTTTAAGGGTGTGTTAAGGCCCAATGACATTAACAAAAGGCCCCCCAAAATGTCCCATTATAGGTAGATTTTGTAATTTTTTTATCTCGCCTCCAAGAAGACTCTCAAAATATTAAGTCAATAGAAATTCAATTCAATTAAACCCCTAAACTATTTTGCTAACAGAATTGTTATGAGTGTATCTTATCATTGAGAATCAATTTTCCTAATAACTTGATGTTTTAGTTTTTGTGAATCAATCTCCCACATGATAGATTATATTATTAAGTGAAGTTGCAATAATGTCTTTAATAAATGGGATTCTATTGTTCTAATTTTATTCTTGTTATATTATAATTTTAAGTGAATTAGCTACTATATATCAATTGTAAAAGAGATATAAATAAAACCTAAATACAAAAACTTAATTAATAACATTTCATTTGAAAAAAAGAGAAACATATATTAAAAAAAACAAAGTAAATAAAGTTAAACGATAAATATTTAAACATTGAAGAAAACTCCACTTAAATTTAAAGCTTTAGACCCAAAATATATTGAGTCAACCTTGCTTGTGAATTACTGAATGAGATAAAGAGATACACATAATTTAGCTAGACAAATATATGAATTTTTGAGATTCTTCTTATAGCCTAGGGAATGAAAATTGATTTAATGCATCTCTCCAAGAACATGGGAGCTTCGTCTATCCACACACAACTTTCGTCAATGAACTAGGCATATTAGGCATGTTTATGTGTAGGTTTGTACATTCAATCACCCAATCTAAGAATTCTATCTAATCCAAGTGTCCAACCCAATATGACCCTTCATGTTGGTTTTTTGTGGGATGAAGGGTTGAGTTTAGTCCTTTTTTGTTTTTTGAAACTTGGGTCAGATTGGATTGAGTTTTAATTGACAAAATTTTCAACATGACTAATCCAACCCAACCCATAATATTAATAATTTTGTTAAAAAATATGTATTTTAAATTTTTAGTTTGATTAATTTGAATATGAAACTTCGTTTTAATTTGGAAGTTTGATTAATATGAATTATGATTTATTTTAGAATTTATTTTAGTATTCTAAAACTCATTTTGATGAAATTTGAATATTGTTTCCAATTGTGTAAATTTATATCATGAATTAAATAATATAATACACTAAAATAGTTGAATAAAAATCCATAAATTTTTTATTAGGCTTACAAAAATGATCCCAACATAACTGACCTGACCCGATTTAACCTGATGTATGTGCACTCGCACCCTACTTATGTTCATTTCATTCCTAGCAACAGTTATGCTCCTAACTTCAAATTCTTTGATCATTTTCCTTTCTTCACTAATAATGTGACCCACTTTGAAAAATCTGGTCACTGTCGTAAGGTTTATTGTGTGGTTTGGATAGAATCTCTCTCAAGAACCAGTCCTCTAAATCAATACTCTTTGCGTAATACACAGGCCAATTGACATGCTACTGTTGGTTCTACCTACATTGCATCATTTACCAAGTGTATTTTTTGACTTAATTGAAGTTGCATGCAGTAACGACCCGTCCTCATTTATGATCACCATTCACGACTCTCACACCTGCGGCCTTTTGCTCCCAAAAAATAGCACCATGGACATTGTGTAACAACTGAAAACTCCTGTAAGATGATTTTTATAAGGCGCATCAAGTTGAGTATTGTAGTTTAGTAGTATTGTCTAGTCTCTTAGAAAGAATCTAAGTTCAAATATCAGACTTGTTGTAAGTAAAAGAAAATGGGTCAATTGTAAAGATTCATGATAGGAGTATGGCGGGGAAACTTTAAAAAATGATATAAATTTTAGCAGAGAAATAAGATAACATTCTGTATCATCTAAAATTATGGATAGTTAGGCTTAAGGGTCCGTTTAGTAGGATGGATGAAAAAGTGGGAGGATATAAATTTAAAAATGAGGAAGAGATAGAAAAGTGGGAGGATAAAATAGATTTAGTTTTTTCTCATGTGTTTGGTTGGGAGGATGGAAAAGTAGAAAGATAGAAAACTTATATATTTGGTTGTAAAGAAAAATAAAAAGATGGAAAATAAAGTTAGTATAAATTTACTTATATGTCCCTACTACATAATATAATAAATAATATTTTTTAATCATTAAATAAAAAAATATTTTCCATTATATTATATTATATTATATTATATTATATATATATTATAGGTAAAAGCCACCAGTTAATTCAAAATAATAATAAAAAAACCCACTGTTTTATTTGAACAACACGTTGACAGAAACAAACAAACAAAAAACCAAGAAGTTTCTGATTGATTCAAAAAAAAAAAAAAAAAAAAAAAAAAATGAAAACACAATAGTAGCAAAAAGTAAAACAAACAAATTGAAACAGATGACGAGGAAAAAGACAAAAAAGTGAAAAATCTAAGAAAAAGAAGAAAAAAAAAATTCAAAAGAAGAAATCACAGGCTTTTATGCGTACAGCGGTACGGGACCACAGGTGCTCACAAGGACTTTTCGGTCCTTAGATTTTAATCCCTTGTTCTCCTCACTTTAATATTTTGGTAAGTTTAGGAACAAAACACTTAAATTTTACCAACTTATTATCCGTTGATACACTCAAAATTTTCTTTCCCTTTTTTTTTTAATTTTTTATTTTATCTTTTCTAAAATCCACCCAAACAAACACATTGTAAAAGTATCTTTATTTTCACTCCAACTAAAAAAAAAAAAAAAAGTTATACACCCATCAGCAAACTATATATTTGATCCATTTAATGCATTTATACGTGTCTTATTATCTCAGTCCAACTTGGCAAGTGAGTTGACGTAAAGGTTATCGCCGACTTTGCTCTAAAAGTATTAGCATTGGGTGTAAACACCCTCCAGATGCTATTTTACAACTCAAGACACTCACAACCTACTTCATCCAAGTTTGTATACTTAAATAAATTTGCAACCTTGATGTTCATAGGTTGTAAAGAATTTTTTTTTTTTTTAATTTTAATATTGTGGTTGTGTGTGAAGAGAAAAAGAAAGTGGGAGGAAAGAGAGAGAGAAGAGTATTTATTATTATTATTATTATTATTATTATTATTATTTTATTAGGTAGTTTATATTATTTTATTAGATTGTATGTAAAAATAAGAATTGAGATGTTGGATGAGTTGTGAAATAAGTTGGTAAAATAGATAAAGTGATATTTGAGGATGCAAAATAGTTTTTTTTTTTTTTTTTTTTTTTTTTTTGGGCATCCCTGGATGCTAGTACTTTAAGGCTTTGGACTAACTCCCATGGTCAACATGCTTGGCGAGTAAGGCGAGTATAAGGCTTCGTTTGGGAGTTCATAAGAGAATGGAATAGAATGACCATAAGGGAATGAAATAGAATGTAATGTATTTAAATAAGGGAAAGGAATGGAAAAGAATGGAATAGAATGAAATTAAGTAATCTTGATTGGATGTTTTAAATGAAAATGAATGGAATGTAAATAATCTTGTTTGGGAGTAACAGGGAGGGAATGAAATGGAATCATTTTATGACAATATTACTATTAAACCCATATTTTAAAATAAAGGGTTGAATATATAGGGATATTTTGGGAGTTTTAGTAAAAAAATTCATTAAATCTAATTTCATTCCCTCCCATTTCTCCAAATTTCCAAGGGAATGAAAATTTGAGATTTTAAGGAAATAGAGAGGAATAAGTGTTTCCTTCTACTCATTCCATTCCCTCCCATTTAAACTCCTAAATAAGGGAATGCATTTTCCATTCCCTCCATTAAAATTCCCAAATAGGGTAAGGGAAGAATATTCTAAAATTATTTTTTTCATTCTATTCCATTTTCTCCTCCCAAACGAGGCCTGAAAGAGGTCTACTCAGTGACAGCGCCACGTGAAGCTCAGGGTGTTCCCAGGAACACCCTGACCTGAAAAAAAAATTATATATAATAATTAAAATTTTTTTATATTTGAATTGTATTAGGAACACCCAATTTATATATATATATATATATATATATATATATATATATATATATATATATATATATGTATATATTTGTTCTACTTTCAAGCAAAAAAAAAAAAAAAAAACCAAACCCCAATACAGAGTAATTCCCTAAAACGGAAATCACTAAAGGCCTAAAGCAAACCTAAAGAGTAAAGACAAAGCAATGCGCCAACGCCTCAGAGGAGTCAGAGCAACACCTCAGCTCGCTCGTCGTCGGAGATTGGTCCAGTCCAGAGCACGTCGTCGTCAGAGATCGCTCGCTCGCTCGTTGTCGTCGCTTGTCGCTTGCCCCTGATCGAAGATCACTCGTCACTGCCTCAGCGGCCTCAGCCTTCAGGCCTCCTTACTCGCCTACTCCGGTGCTCAGTGCTCCCTCCCTCAAGGTATTTCTCTCTCTTTTTCTCTTTGACTCTCTCTATCTCTCTTTATCTGAATCCACAAATGAAAACTATGAAATGAAATTAATGAATGAGAGTCTCTCTCTCTTTATCTTTTAAGAGTCTAACCCTCTCTCTTTTGAACTGTGAGTCTGTGATTGGCTGGAGCCTGGCCGAATCTTTACCCTTTAGCTTTATTAATATTTTGTTTTTTGCCTTTTTTTTGTCTTTTTGAATTTGGCTTTATCTTATTTGTTGGTGTTGGTGTTTGCGTTGTGTAACTTATGTTGGTGAGATATTAATTGTCTTCTAGTGTAATGTGTATTGTGATTTATGATTGTGAAATTTTCTGATTGGTAGCTGGCTCTTGTGATTGGGGGCGTTAGGCATGAGGCATTAAGGCTTGTGCTTGTCTGTTGAGTGGGGTGGGGGTAGATGGGCATATAAGGTTGGGCAGCATAATAATTAAAGCAGTGTAATGTGCTGCACATTACACTGCTTTAATTATTGTGCTGCACATTGGATGTGTGGCTAGCTTTTTGTATAATGTGCACATGGCCGAGCTAAACAATATAACAAATTTTTTTTTTTTTGGAGAAACAACAATATAACAAATTAAAGCAATATAGTTTATTGTTAGGCTAAACAAAAATAATTAAAGCAGTATAATTAACCAATATATTATAAAATACAAACAAATTAAATTATGTTAGGCAAAACAACAATTAATAATTTTATAATTAATGAAGCAACAATATATCAAATTATAGTTTATAAAAGACAAACAAATTAATGAAACAACTAAACAACAATACATTTGGAAAAAATTCCTAGAGCTACTATTGGGAAAAATTGTACTTCTTCAGGAACACCTTGGGAAAAATTCCTAGAGCCGCCACTGGATCTACTCCCATTATCCATAATCCAAATAAAATGTCCATTTTGATAGACATTGAGAAAATAAAGACAAAGAATAAAGGAATAATGTGTATTTGTGTGTGCATGTTTGTAATTGTACAATAAAGGGTCTTTATATGTAGACATGAGAGAGCTAGTTTTGTACAAGTAATAAGAGTACACAGTAAGTAAAGTAAATTGGGCTTGAGCCCAATGGGCTACGCGTGTGTATAATAATATACATTAACAATAGATTCTCTAGAATATGGACTAAAAGTATTACTATAAACACAGACTATTTTATAACATTTTTACAAACTATTAATGTGGTCAACTTTTTATTAGTTTTCAATGAGACCCATCATTAATATCACTTTTTCATTTATCAGTAATTACTCACCACATTAATAGTTTATAAAAATTTTTGTAAAAGAGTTTGTATCTCTAATATTACTCTTGGACTAATAGCATCAATTTCATGATAATTACTCTTTATGATCAAATCAAAATATCAATTAATTTTTGTATAAACAAGATTTGAATGCACATCCTCAATTCATCAATAAGAGACTTAACATTATTTTTAATGGAACTCCGAGATAACTTTCACTAAAAGATCGAAAAAAAAAACCAGTAAACAACATTAGAAATTAAAATAAGGAGTAGGTTTCACCATATTGGAGTAGTCTCTTAAGCACCTTAGGTTCTTCTTCGATCCAAGTCTTCAAAGTTTCTTCGTATGTTTGGCCAACAAACAAGCAACCCGATTGGCCTTTCAACATACATGGTTAAAAACCAATTCCGTGAACAACCTAGCTTGCACATTGAGTTTATCGCAATTCCTCTACGTTGTAATGAGTGGGTGGGAAGAATCCCATTACAGGTTCACCAGACAAATACCTTGATTTTGTTGGCAAGTTCAAATGTCATATTTTCTTCCTCAGTTAAGGCACATACCTTGGAGCATGGTACTCTGTAATGTATCGGCCTCGTATGGGAAGAATATATAGTTCATAACTTCATTTTTATTTTTCATTTTTTATCATCTGTTCATATTTTTGATTGATCCCTGCACTGCACTACGTCACGTGAGTCTTTTTTTTTTTTTTTTTTCAATCGAGAGTCGAGACAGGCACGGACATTTTAGAGGATATTGTTATGTGTTTAAATTTTTTTTAATACTAGTTGCTAACCCATGCTATGTATGAGAACCTATCTATTTGTGAGGTAGACTAAAATAATTTTATAAAATTTTAAATTAATTAAGAAACTACATTATTGCATGATTTGCTCTTACATGACTTCAATTTATGTTACAATTTGATGAAGAAGCTATTTCTTGAACGTGCGATGGCTTACAAAAAATTTGTCAGCCAATTTCAGATATTGTAAAAAAATAACTAAAAAATTCATATATTAAAACTTGGGGGTAATTATTGAGTACTTCCGAAGTATCATAAATGCGTACTCCCTTATTTCACATGAATTGTGGGTCCCACCATAAATTTAATTAGTAGAATCCATAGTTATGTGAGAGTTACTCCCAGAGTATTTAATAATTTTCCATTAGTAGGACCCACAGTTATATGAGAGGAGGAAGTACGCATTTATAGTACTCCGAGAGTACCCAATAATTACTCCTTAGGGTAATGGTTAATAATCCATTTTAAGAAAATTTTGATATCACTTTTATGACAAATAGAAAAAGCTATCAAAATATTAAATTTTTTTCTTTTCCCATGCAAAATTTTTTAAAATAGTTTGTCAACAATTGCCTTGAGTCATTTATTAACATTTCCCTTAAATAAATAAAGTCACATTTTCAGTTATATAAATCAATGCATATATTTAACTGTGAAGGGTAATTTGGTAATTACACACAGAGTCCAACGGATATATAAATCAACGCACACGGGCTTTTCCAAAATGCTCCTCACAGCTCCATTTTGCGCATTCTCTTCACAAATTCAAAACGCAGCTTTTTTCAAAAAGTTGCTTTTTATACCTAACAAAGCGCATGTATTATATTTGTAATTTTAAAAGTACTTTTTAAGTTGGGAAAGCTGAGACAAACAGGTACTAAGTCATTTGTGTTTGCACTATGCAGTTTGCACATGCATACAACAGTGTCCTTAAAAAGTTTACAAGTTTGCACTATGCAGTTTACAAGTTACAACATAACCCAAACCTAATAAAGTTTAAGCAAAATTGCCTGCCCATTTGGGACCACATTGAGATTCGAGACGATATAATCTGATTCTCTTTTCCGTACATCTCAACTTTCACGTATCGAATATGCCCCAAATTCCTTTCCTCCACCCTACGCAAATGTTGTCAACAAAACCTCCGACTTTTACCACAAAACTCATTGTTATAATAAAAGTGTGATAACAATTAACAAGTTGCAAAAATAATTGTATATTTTATTGTGTCACTAACACTTTTGTTATAACGATTTGCGGTAAAAATTGTGTATTTTGTTGTGTTGCTAGTTTCTCAAACTATCATTCTTTTTTAAAAGTAGCTAATTTTGAGTATTTGTTTGACATCAAATTATAAGCTCAGCTTTTAATTCTTAACTTTTATATTTAGCTTTTTAAAATTTTATTTTTTCTTATATTTTCACTTTTTTAAAGTAAAAAAATTTGAACAAAAAATTAAATAAGTTGTTTAACGCTCACATAAACTTTGCTTGGAAAAGTCAAAAAAACTGAAGGAAGGTGATAGCACGACACTATTATAAATTTATGACACAAACAAACACCAAGAGCGGGACACAAATAATTAAAAGCCAACAACCCGGGAACGCTAGTTGACCGTTAAATTAGGAAAGCTGCTACTACAACTACAAGTACTTTTATTATATACTATACTATTACCGCCCTTTTCACTTGCCCTCCAATTTTCAAATTAATTTAATGCACAAGACTTAAACATACGGCGCTAGTTGTAAGTTACAAAACCCACCAAACTTACTAGGGTTTCTCTCTTCTTCTGTTTCTTCATTGAATATTTTTCTCACTAAAACCCAGCTACCTTTTACTTCACTTTGTAAACTCCACCATCCAAAACCCTTCTGAGTATTCGATCCAAAAATGCTTAAAACTTATCAATAACTTTGTTTTTGTTAATTTGTTTGTCTCAGCTTAGTTCAATAAGTTATAGTCTTTGACCTTGATCTTTTCGCCAACAAATCTAAATTGTCGCCAAGAGGGTCATATTGAGAGCAAGATTGGTTTTTTTTGAGTTCATGGCGGTTGTGAGGGATTCAAGTCTTATTAGTGGTGGAATTATTGGAAAAAACCCGTGTTTAGATTTGAAGAATCGGGTTTTAGGCAGGCCGGTTTTTGCTCGTGGGATTTGTTTTAATGGAGGGAAGGTGAAGGGAAAGATTGGGGTTGGAGTAAGAGCTGCAGTGCAAGTGAATGTGGAGGAATCAGAGGGCTTGCAGCGTGAGTTGAAGGGTTTAAGGGGGGTTTTGGGGTTTGATGTGGTTTCGGAGGGGGAGTTGAGGGAGAAAGGGTTTTTGGGGATGAGGAAGACGAAGCTCGTGTGCACAATTGGGCCGGCGTGTTGCTCGTTAGAGGATTTGGAAAAGTTGGCATTGGGAGGAATGAATGTGGCTAGGCTTAATATGTGCCATAATGGGAGGGAGTGGCACCGGGATGTGATTCGGAAGATTAAGAGATTGAATGAGGAAAAGGGGTTTTGTGTTTCAGTCATGATTGATACTGAAGGTAGTCAGATTCAGGTGGTGGATCATGGGGCTCCTTCTTCTGTCAAAGTAGAGGTAAGTATGCGTAGAACTCACTAATTGGTGTCTGGCTTTATGTCTAGCTAAATTAGATGTAGGTATTAATTAGGGAAAAATATGTTAGATGGGTGAGCACCGCTTTTATTTTTTGTTTGCACTTCACAATGATAATCTGTTATGAGCAAGATGCAATTTTGATGGATTTGTCTTCTACTTGTATCATTAGTACTTAAAAAAAAACTTGGATCATTAGAACTAATTGGTTTCTGGCTTTATGTCCAGCTAAATTAGATGTAGGTATTAATTAGGGAAAAGGATGTTACATGGGTGAGCCGTGAGCAGTCTTTTTATGTTTTGTTCACACCTCATGATGATAATGTGTTGTGAGAAAGATGCAATTTTGATGGATTTTTCTTCTACTTGGATCATCAGGATGGTTCAATCTGGTTGTTTACTGCAGAAAAGTTTGCAGGTTCTCGTCCATTCACAGTTCAAGCTAACTATGACGGTTTTTCTGAAGGTAGTGAGATTACTGTTAATTGTGTCAAATCTCAGCCTCACCTGGCCCCCTGCACTTTTTTTTCTTTTTCTTTTTCTTTTTTTTTTTCCCTTTCAATTCACTTTAGTCATCTGAATTTGCTTGTGATGTTCACTACTTGGCAGGTATTGAGGTGGGAGATGAACTTGTGATTGATGGTGGAATGGCAGGGTTTGAAGTCATAGAAAAGATTGGGAGTGATTTGCGTTGTAAGTGCACAGACCCTGGTTTATTCCTACCTCGAGCCAAATTGAGCTTTTGGAGAGATGGGAAGCTTGTGGGGAGAAATTATGAGCTTCCTACTCTATCAGCAAAGGTTGATTTCATACGCTTTTGTTCTTGATTTTTTCCCCCAGACTCTGGCTTTTACATTCTCTATTTTTTGCTTATCAAACTTAGTTTGACATCACCCTTTTTTTAAAACAAAATAGCACCCATTGATTTCCTGGAGTTAGTGAATGTGAACTCTATTTTCATTTCAGCAACATGGACTCTACAACAGCTACCTGATTAAAAGAACATCATTGCTGTACTAATTTTCTTTTCCTCTTGCAAACTTGTTTATCGAAATTGTTCAGAAAATTACATAAACTGTTTGACCACGAAAGATGCTTGAAAACCATTTTATTTTTTATATATTCAGAAGCTCCTAAACTTACATACTTGTGCCTTATTTGTGTTTGTGATATTAATAGTTTCTTAAGTATCTTACATGATGTTCTCTATCAAAACTGATTAAATCTCCTGAGTTCTGACAATAAGACAAACGAATTTCAAACTCTATTTTGAGTTCTTGCTATAATTGTTGGGTGTTGACTGAAAAGTGCTTTTCATTTGGTAGAGGTCAGTTTTCAGAGATGGTAGAGTTCACTTGTTAATATACAGTAGCACTGCTCTTTTGGGGGGGGGGGGGGGGGAGAGAGAGAGAGAGAGAGAGAGAAATTTGGTCATAGTACCATTGCTCATTGATAACCAAAATTTCTGCTCTTAAAGTTCTATTTTTTTTTCCTCTTATTTGGGTATTTATGTATGTTTCTTGTGTGTGCGTGGAAAGAGAATTCTTTCAGTCTGTAGAAATTGTGAATGATGATGTTTTAAGTATTAGTGTATTGCTCCCTGTGATCCCCCCAGTGTTTGTGGGACTGGGGATCACACACACCCAAGAGATTAGTTAAGTGCTCTAACATCCAAATAAAATAAATAAAGTATGGCTGAATATATGCCTCTTCAATGTTCAGATGATACTGTAAAACCCATAATTTTAGCAAATTCTTTGCTTGCTTATTAGTTCATTATTGATACTGTCTGAACTACAGGATTGGGCTGACATTGAATTTGGAGTTTCTGAAGGTATCGATTTCATTGCCATGTCATTTGTAAATGATTCTGATTCTGTCAAGCATCTTAAGAACTACCTCTCCTCCAAATCATCCAAGTAAGGCACTGTCATAATGGTTAACACTTGCATGATTTTACTCTCTTTTTTTTGGATTTAAATCTGAGGTTTACATCCTTGGATTTTTTTCCCCTCTTGAACAATGTGATTATCCTTGTTAAATGCTACGACATATGATCACTTCATAGTGTTTCAGAGCAGTAGCTCATGAAACATCTCAATCTGTTTTCTCATGCAATTGACAACTTAAACTTTCATAAATGGTAGCTTCTTCTTTAAAAAAAATTGATGTGAGACTGTAACCTTCCATGCCTAGATGTGAATTGATTGATCTTGGCGCTACTTGGCCACAATGTAGTGATGATCACCAGTGGTAACAGGATTCAGATGTTGCTCTTATTCTTTCTCCGATACTCGGTATATTGAGTAACTGTTTAGTCTGTTCTGTTCCACCTTACTCTGTTAAATATACTGATCTTTGACACCTAAAGAGCTATTATTATTTCTGTTAATACTCTAAAATTAAATGGTCAAATTCTGTAGAGCATTCAGTGCCCTCATTTAGGCACTGTGATTAACAGTTCACATGCAGATTGAAACTGTTAGCTTCCTTAGCTCACTCCATGATATGTGGTTGGTTTGCTGACTTTATCTTTCTGTTGATATTCCTTAGTTGCATTTAGAACTGATTGTAACTGTATATTGTTTTTGATGAAAACATATATGGCCTCGTACTGTGCTCTATAGAAGTTAAAAATTTGGATTACCTCATAGGAACCTTTAGTAAGGAAGTCTCCTTTCCTCTCAGTTTCTAGATGACGAGTGGATATATGAGAAGTATTTGTCACCATCTTCATTTGCAAATGAGTTCTAACTCAAATGGCACATTCTCCTCTTGTAAGAGCAAGATGGAGGGCAAGGTCATGGATTTAATATCCACTAGATGTGTGTGTTACTTAACAATAAAAAAATTGCCAATGAGATCTAGCTCAAATGGATTTTCTCCTTTCATAAGAATGCATGAAGGGTGAGGTTGTAGATTTGGAGTTTAGAGTAGATAGACCGTGGAAAACTGAACTGAAAGTAATATTTTTGTTGCCATATATGGGTTTGTTTGAGATCCGCTTATTTTGCTGAAAGTACTATAGATAAAGGTAAATGTTAGTTGAAATAGTACAGTGAGACTCATGAATAGTACCAAAAAGTGTAGTGGGACTTATGAATAGTAACAAAAATAAGCTGAATAGTAAAATAAGTTGACAAAAATTAAGCTAGCCAAACAATCACATAATCTGTTCACATTCTAGTGGTCTATTGGAGAGCTTTATTTTATAGCAAATATTACTAGAAAAGATATTGTGACCTGCTTTTGAGCTTCTTTTCTTTTGGTTCAGTTACAAATAGAAATGTGCATATGTAGTAGATGCTGCATGCATAATTGTATGTACCTACACATTTTGCAACTTTCTTCTTATTTCCAAGACTGAGCCCAGACATTGAATTGCATGCATTGCTAACAAGAACTACTAGAAAAGAGACTATCTGATTTAGCTTTGACCATACCAATTATGGTACTTGCTCATATTATACCTCAACACCTCTTTCACACTGAGTCTCCTTCCCTTGTTTTCCTTCTAAGTTATTCCTAATGCTGCCCCAGTAGCTGCACCATTTGCCCTGTCTATGACAGTTTGTCATGTGTCAAAAGATTATCATGAGTTGCATTTTTTTTTGTCTTATTTAGCACTTGCACTAGGATATTTGGCTTCACCAGATCACTTCTTTTTCTTTTTCTTTTTTAAAATTTAATTCTGCAAAAAGTAAGAATGCAGATTCTATTCATGTTTTCATGTTTTTTCTTTGAATCAATGAGCTTGCTATCTCTTTTCTGTTTTTCCTTTTTCTTTTCTTCCAGTTCTTATTGAAGTCCTGAATTGTTCTAATTTACAGATCCATAAGAGTATTGGCAAAGATCGAGAGCTTGGAGTCTCTACAGAAATTGAGAGATATTGTAGAGGCTTCAGATGGAATCATGGTAGCTCGGGGTGACCTTGGAGTTGAAATCCCACTTGAACAGATTCCTTCTGTGCAAGAAGAAATAATTAATGTCTGCAGGCAACTAAACAAACCAGTTATTGTAGCATCTCAACTTCTTGAGTCCATGGTTGAATATCCAACCCCCACACGTGCTGAGGTACTATACCACAAGTGTCATTACTATAACCACCACTACTACTTCTATAATTTTGGTTGTGGGAAACTAAAGGAGTAATGCATCTAAGATTACAGACTTGTTGAACATTGCATCAGTGACTATATCCTTTGATATCATCAGGTTGCAGATGTTTCTGAAGCAGTTCGGCAGTATGCTGATGCTTTGATGCTTTCTGGTGAGTCAGCTATTGGTTTATATGGACAGAAGGCTCTTTCTGTCTTGCGGATGACCAGCAGTCGAATTGAAACATGGGGTCGTGAAGAAAGCCAACAAACTCTTCTCCCTCAGCATCAACTAGGAGTATCATTGCCAGATCGCATTGCTGAACAGATATGCAATTGTGCTGCAGAAATGGGTAATTTCACTTTTCCCATCTAAATTCTATTGTTCAGAATTCCAGTACCTTATAAATAACAGCTGTCATATCAACTCATCAAATAATTCCATGAGTTCAAACACAATTATTTTCCAAACTCAATCTATTTGACAAATGCAGAATTAGTATCTATGATTCTATGACAACATAGCACATTATGTGTATGAGCCTATGAAAGTATAGATCCATATGCATATGTATGCTCTCAGTGGCTAATCTCTACTTCACTGAAGTTGATTCAGGCTGTCTATGAGTAAATACCATTTTGAGAATAACATTTCTCTCTTATGTGCACACACCAATGACTTGGTATGTGATGCTTAAGTGTGTATTTTAGTGCTTACATTTCAAAACTACAACTGTATTCTCTGTCTGCAGCTAACAAACTTGGCGTGGACGCCATCTTTGTCTACACAAAACATGGACACATGGCATCACTGCTATCACGCAACCGTCCAAACCCTCCCATTTTTGCATTCACCAATGATGATAATACCCGCAAGGCTCTAAATTTGCAGTGGGGAGTAACTTCCCTCCTCGTTGATTTATCGGATGACATGGAAGCTAACATCTCAAAAACCATTAATCTAATAAAAAGAACAGGGATGTTGGAACAAGGAGATGCTGTTTTGGTGGTCTCAGATGTCACTCCAACTCTTGCAACCCCAATGGCTTTCCAATCAATCCAGGTCAAGACCATTGCTTAGCAAGGCCTTTTTACTTCAATATGCTGTTTAGCCATCCATGATAAGGTGAAAGACACAATGTGGGTTCTTTAAGTCCACCGGAGGAATATGTGTGTCAGCGTTTTTCCCACCATTTTAATGCAACTTAAGATTTTATATGTGATTCTTGCTCATCTCCATGATAGCAGATTCTTGCTCAATTCATCTATCTAAATCCATTATAATCATTCACTTCACAACCCCCAAAAATGGAAAAGCAAAATGAAATTATAGAAAGAAAATAAAAAATATCTACATCACATTCATAATTCATAAGAAGTTGAGCATTAAATCCCTTATTGACTACAAGAAAATATTATCATTTGCTGGACTGATTACTTATCTTGTAAATTATCTACTATAAATGAAATTTAAGACCAAATTTATTAAAATTCAGTTGAATTTTGTGTCTTTTGAGTGATTATGTGATGAAAATTCAGTTGGGTTTTGTGTATTTGAGTGGCTATGATAAAAATTAGAGTTTTATGGTTCAGTTGTTGACCGAAGAAGATGTGTTTGGTGTCCTGTTGCCATTGTGGGTATTAAATCCTATACAATGTTCTTCACGTCTTTTCTCTTACTAATAGTACTGGAAATTAAAAAAATCATCTTTTTCATATAATCTTAGTCCTGACACATCAACCAATCAATTGGTTTAATCTCTTTGTTTGATTCAGGATAACAGAACACTGCGAAAGAATGTAAATAGATCATTCAATTAATTATTATTGGTAAATCATGATAAACCAGTAAACATTGTGGAATTGTAGCCTACAACTAAGTTTGTAGTCAAACTTTGTCTTTTAATAAAAGGGAGGTTTAAAATAATTCGATAGTTACCATAATAGGGAATTGAGGATTTGAAATTTAATTCTTCTCATAAAGGAAAGCATGCAGTTTTGCCAAGGTGCAAAGCTCTTAGCCACAAAATATGTTATGCACATTGTGAGTTGTACTAAGATTTTGCTATACTGGGAATAGCCATAGATTATTATTATTATTTTATAAAAGCCATAGATTATTGATAATAGGCGATAAAGAAAGTTTGGAGACACAACAAAATCTTACAACATTTTCAGAACACCCTCATTTTGAGTTGTGGGTTCCAAAATAATTTTGTTTCATTACTTTCATTTTATTTTCACAACACATTTGTTGTGAAAATATTGTTAAATTTGTTCCAATGGCCGAGAGTTTCTGCATCTTACATTTACCAAAGAATTTTATTTATTTATTTTTGCCCTTAATTTTTTGCTAAAAGGTTTCCCCCCGCCCCCACCCCACCCTAAATGGACTCATGAAAAATTCGGGGATGGGGCTGCCCATCACTGTAATGGCCTGGGAAACACACAAAGGCAAATCAAGGATGAACACTGGCCCATTTAACAAAAGCAGCCTGTTGGGCTAGCAAATGAAGAGGAACATTGATTTTCTTAGATAAAATTAACTTCTACAAAAGTATTCGAAATTTTATTAATATAATAATACTCATATTGGAATTTGTTTTATATTACAGTAAACATTTAGGCATTATCTTATAAATTATTTTAGTACATAAGGATTTTTCCCATCACATTAATATAATGGAGCATATGGCAATGGCCTGAACTGTGAAGCTTAAATTACTAACTTAGTTTTTCAATTATTAGGCAAAGTTTCAGTTGGTCTTTCAACTTCTTATTTTTTGGGGAGATAGGTAGTAATGGGGAGGTGGAGTTCCAACCACACACATGAGGTACTACAAAAAATGTCATTACTATTGAGTTATCACTTGAATCCTGTCTCTCAACTATTAATTGTGTTGATTTTGTCTCTCAAGTTTCAAAATCAAGTTTAATTTCATTCTTAGATCCCTCAATTATTAATCTCAATAGAGAGGAAATCAATGATGAAATTGACTTGATCTTAAAAGTTAATGCATGAAATTGACACAACTAATAATTGAGGGACTAAATTGAACTTTGTCCAATAATCATAAGCCAAATTAATAATTTAACCTTACAATTTTGTTGCATTAATCTTCAAGAGTTTTACCATCTATTTTCCCGTGGATAGCAATTTTCTATTTTCCAACTAGTGGATTTTGAAAAGTTACTTGAAAATTAGTTATAGGTAGATAGTGGTAGAGGGAAGAGTTAAGGTTTGAACCAGAGACATGGGACACTACAAATGAATTATCAATTGAATGCAAAGTCAAGGTTACAAGTCAATGAGGAAACTTACTTTAGACATAACATCATATTTCCTAATGCCTTTATATTCTTTTTAAATAATTTAAATGTTACAACAATTTTTTTTTGGGGGGGGTGGGGAACCATGGTTCTCCTTATAAATGAAAGCAAACAATACCATTGAACCATGCGACTCTTGACTTTCGATGTCTTGTTTAGAGAGTTGCTACTTGCAACCAAAAGTTTATGTTATGTTGAAATTGACAATATGTAACAATTTAAATGACTATCCATGTATTAAAAAGATAGAAGACACTGAATTTTTTAATTTTTTTCTTAAATAATTTTTAATATTAACATCTTTGACAGTGTCCCCCTAGACCCAAGCTTCACCCGTAACTTGTGGCCACCAAGGCACCAAGTCACTCTTCTTAATCTCTATCTCTTTTTTCCCTCTTTAGTTTTAGTGTTGACATGCATCCATCCATTTAGATACAGTTTTTGATTGAAAGTTCATTTGCTTATGTGTTAAAAATTAGTTAAAATATAATATACTATGAAAAAGTAAGGTTTTAAAAAATTATACAAAAACAAATAAGCGCAAAAAGTTAAAAGAAAAAACTAACTTTGCATATAATAATTTGCATAGGAAATTAATTATAAGTACCCATAATTCAGTTTACATAGTGAGAAAGTTGGATTAAACTAGAGTAATTTTTGCTTCAAATATGAGTCCTTTATTTATTTATATGTTTTGAGGCGTAGTGTAAGAAAGCATACATGTGATTCTTAACGTGTCGTAGATGACTTGCAAATGTTTGCTGGAACCATATATCTACTTCAAGTGTGATAATTGTAATTACTTGCTCTACGCAGCAAAAATAGTCTTAGTTTTCGTCCAACTGTATATTCAAAAAATGACAAATTTCTAGTTATGGACTATAATGGTGGTAGGTCCTGGTTGAGATTTTGAGATGGGAAGTTCGTATACGCAAGTCTATATAACCCACCAAAATATACGTTCTGTTCATAAGTTTTAATTGTTGTACGCTAGTTGCTACCATGGCTTATCTAAATAAATAGCAATAATCAAATGGGTCTAATTATTAATCAGATAATAATGGTTTTAGTTAGCTTAACTAGTAAAATCTTTTGCCCTGGAATAATATATCTAGGGTTCAATTCCCCCGTCTACACCAAAAACCTAGTGTCTTGAATAATAATAAAGAATAATTATCACTAAATAATTACTAATGATAAAGAATAATTATCACTTGGTGTTATAAATCAGTATGATTCATCGGCTTTTGGCATCAAAATTACGTATGTACTAATCTTGTAGTTGCCGTGTGTACAACAATTTCTTAACATCCAAAACTACTTTCCCATAGAATAGAATAGAATAGAATATTTGTTTTCAGCAAAAAGGTTCATAATTGATTGATTGTTTGAAATTTTATCAGCATTGACAGTGTTATGGGTCGCTACGTAATACAATTATATAGCCATCTCTAGCAACTCTATCAACATAAAAGCAACTCTGTTTAAATATTATGGTTATTGCTTATTGGATAAACTTGATGTATTCTGTTAAAATGTCTAAATATAGATAAAAATAAAATAATATACAGGAACAAACATTGGTATAATCTCTTGTCTCATGAAACATCAGTGAATTTTTAAGATTATATAACTATATGCATGGAATTAATAACAAAATCTATCACACTATTTCAGGTAACTAGGAGTGTAAGCCCATAGGGAAATGTAATAGGACAAAAGCGCCTCAGTGAGCTTCTCATCACCTCTGGTTTGGATTTTCAAGTTTTTGAGCATGTAGTAGATGCACTAGATGATCAACTTAACCATCTTAAAACAACATAGTGGGAAACTATTAGGTCAAAATCCTATAAAATATGATGCACTAGATGATCAACTAAACCATCTTAAAAAACATAGTGGGAAACTATTAGATTAAAACAACTTAACCATCTATATGATGCACTAGATTATCAGCTTAACCATCTTAAAACAACATAGTAGGAAACTATTAGATCAAAATCCTATAAAATGTGACAACAAACTCCCAGGTTTGAGTGCCAGTTGTGGGTTTGAGGCCAGAAGAGCTCTAACTAGTTAGAGCCCCTGATCAGTTAAAAGTAGGAAATCAATCCTAGTTGTTATCTTGACACAACACATGATTTAGTTTCCTCTGCTTGACTCAGGAATCTAATCTATGAAAGGACATCTAGGGCTAAGGACCTTTGCTTACTAACTTGCAGTGACATTACCAATATCCACGATTCTTATTAGCAAGTCAACTAATCTGAAACAACAAAAATTCGTTAGGGTTGCAAATCTTAGTCACAAAACATCTCAAAATTGGGTTAGCATTATTGAAATTGTGTTAAGGTTGAGTTTGGTTTAGAAACTGTTGAAAGAGGATATGATCTCAATAATTCAAAGATGAAGAGTTGATAATTTTTGGGCCGTATCTCTTTAACCATAATAAATTTCTAAGTGAAACTTGTTTAATTGGAAAGTAAATATCATGAAGCTGTTTCTGGTAGGTTTTTATCCTACTTTATGAATTTTATAAATCACATATTGCAAGACTTTTAAAGGCAAGAAAGGCAGTTATTCTAAATCTAAACATTTCAAACTTTGTTCCTTTCTTCCAGTTCCTGAGCCTAGATAGAAAAGTTATTCTTTTGCTTTGTTTTGTTTCAAAAACAAGAAAAACTATTGTGTGTTCCAATATGCCTTGAGCTTAAAACATTTCCTGAAATCACAAAGATCTTTTCTGCTGTGTTTGCTAACCTCCTTAAAGTACCATAGGTTTTGGCTCATGCGAATGAGGAGTTTGAGGAGGCAATTTACATTAGGAAGATACCACCTTTAGAACTACTGAGGTAGAAAGGCATACATAATATTTGCAGAAGTTACAATAGGTCTAACTATACAAGAATCTTGTAAGTAGATCGTTATAACTACTTTTCTTATAGTGAAATTTCTAACGACTGTGTCCTTGAAGTTGTTTTTCCATTGAAAGGGTTCTTTGATTTTCCATCTCATTATCAAATTGTGTCATATTGACCTTTATATTGCTTGCTTTGAGAGTTGGTATATACTAACGGGTTGTTATTGTATACAGAGGGATGGGCCCACCCCTCTATGAGAGAGAGGGAGCATACTCCTAGAATACATAATAATTTTCCTATACTAACACTAATGGTAAATATATTATTATATTTGTGTCTACATGAGGGGAAGATTATAACCTCTTCCACTGTAAATCCATACCTACCACTTTCAAGGTTAGGAACTAAAACGTCATATCCTCCTATTAGTAGGAGGAGATATATTATGTATCCTATACATGAGTCCTCCCCCTCACATGAGGGTGGACCCCACAAATAGGGTGTATTTTTCCCTATTAGTAGGGCCTAAGGGGTTAGTTAATTACTATTCACTTATGGTAAGGCTGGATTGCTAGAGAGAGGGGCAAAAAGAGCAACCTAGAAAGGTAGACTTCTTGTCCATATTCTTTTGCACTGTCCAAGCATCCAGAGATGTGTACTTGACATGATCTAAAGTGATCCCAACGTTTTTGTTTTTTCGATTTACCATATAACTTTGTAAGTTGTTGAGAAAATCCAGTCTCCCACTACAATACATAGAAGAGTTAGTTTACCAAAAAAGAAAGAAAAAATCAATGAACTACAACTGACCAACAAAGTAATTTGTCTTTTTTTCTAAAATTTTGAACGATGATGTGTTGCACTAGCTGAGAAACATACACAACATGAGGGACAATGAAGTCTAAACCCTAAATAAAGATCCAAATTAGGATTTTTTTTTTTTTTCTTTTGGCTCCAATGAAAAGAAAAAAAATTATGGATATAATATAACAATATTACAAAACTTCAAACACCTATGAACTGATAAAACTTTACACTAGACTACAGAAACTGGTTTTTGGGTCTTCAACCCAAACAAATTCTTAAATAATTTAGGAGCCATAGGAGGACGATCCATAGGCTGAGCAGCCATGAAATTGACAATCTTTTCATGAACATTATACCATCAGCATATGCTTTTTAACCAAAGTTATATAAATAAGATTTTATGCTTACAGAAAGATAAGGTTGACAATGTTATCCAATAGGAATCATATCTCTTTGAGTTTACAAACATATTTTTCATTTATTTAGCGTTTCACATGTAAAAAAATTATCTATTTACAAAATTTAGTTGCATTATATCTCATGACAATATGATTGCCAGCAGATTAAACGGAACCAGTGAGGTGTTCTTCAAACATAAATATGATGGATTCTATTTACATAGCAGCTGAGGGAGCAAATGATATCCGACAGAAGGCCATGGGAGTAAAGTTGAAGCCTAATCAATAAAATAAATAGAAGCTATTACCTTTTTTCTATAAGTAAGAATAATTTTATTAAAAAAAGACTACTTCATGCAGAGAGAGAGCAGGAAGAAGCTAAAAAATCAAGAAAATACAACAGGTTATGTACAAAAGGACAAAGACTCTAAGAAAAACGGAATGGAATCCCTAGAAATGAAACTTGAAGCCACACACAGAGAACGCAAAATGTGTGAATTTGCAAGTCGCCTAGCAGATCTGATCATATTGAATTGAGTTTTGGCCATGGAGGAAAGTTGAAGCCTAATAAAAAAATAAATGAAATTTATTGCTTATTACTCATTAAAAAAAATATATTAATTACTAAAAAAATTTGAAGCCTAGCAGATCCTTTGTGTGTGTGCGTGTCACACACAAAGCAAAATGTGTGAATTTGCAAGTCACCTAGCTGAATTCATTAGAGCTAGAAATTCAATTTATCAACCTTCAAAATTCACCTTTGATGAGTGGTGGATTAATATTAAATTGATTTTTCAGCTTATTTTGGTCATGTACAATTTTTAAGTACAACTATACTTTTACCCAGCTTAGCTTCTAAGCCAATAAACCAGTGAAAATAAGTCCTCCCAAAGAAACGCTTAGATTTAGCTCCCATGCAAAGCCAACTTTTTTCCCCAAAAAAACCATCAGAAACCATTTCCATTTGAATTGTTTAGTTATCTGTTTTTCTTCCATGACAAAATGCCTAAAAAGTGTTTTGGTATTCTAAAGGCATGTTTGAAGGAGATTGGACTATCCAATGTGCTTAGCATTAGAAAGCACAAATCCACCCAGAAAGTGGACTGTTGCAAAGATTGAAATCAACACCATGAGTGAAAAAAGATTGGAGGTTGTCTCAGAGTATCCCTTAAATAACTTCAATGGAAATGGTTCCGATTTCCATGACGGACATACAAGCACAGGTAGGAGAAAAAGTGTATTTTTAGATTATTTTGTAATTAAACAAACTCCCATGGTTTCGCTTTCAGGTTGGATACTGGGATCAAAATGACCATCGTATAATCAACTCAAGTAGACACACAAATGTAGGATTACCTCTCGCTTAGTGCTATCCTCTCCGTCAGGATCCTGCCATCAACAAGCCAGGTATCAGAATACAAATGTCAAATAGGCTACTTTTTATGGTATTTTCTTGTCCATTTTAGTCTACATGTGTGTGTTCTTTATCTGAGTGTAAACATACATTCTCTCTGAGGTCAAAAAAATAAAAAAATAAAAAGAAAGAGAGATTATCTTACAGTCCCTAAATATGCTGACTGTTGATCTCCTCAGTTGCAGCTGCTTGAGCATTCTACTTGGATATCTTATATAAGCAGCAACTTGCTCACTAATATTGTGTGTATGGAATGGAAGAATTTAGTGAGCCTGTTTTGCACCTTATTGGCATGGTAGACGGTCCAGTCACAGGGCCTAACCTGATTAAAAGCATGCAATTTCCTTTAATAGCAGCAATACCAGTTGCCACCTCTGTCTTCCTCTGCCATTTGTCAATTGATTTGTCTCTGAAGGAAGCTATTCTACAGGATACAAATATGAATAGTCAGTCAACGCCCAAATTATGAAATAATTGGCTTAAATGCACTAGTAGGCTTTTATTGCATGCAAAGATGATGTGGTATACAACAGAACTGAACAAAAGGCAATAAAGCATGAAAGGTAATTGGATAAACGGTACTTTTAATGTGTACTTTGCTAAGATTATGATAGGAAATTGGATTCAGGTTATTGAAAACAAAAACAAAAAATAAAAATAAAACAATTTAACAGAGACAATTCTGTTCCAGTACCAGGAGAGTATAATTATTACTAAAGGATAGTAACAGTCAAGAACATACTCTTGAAAGAAAAAACTGGTGCAGCCAAAAAAAATAAAAATTGTTGACTGAATCTGTAAACCTATTTACTGATTAAGAAATAGTGCTCAGAGTATACAACACACCTTTTGATTCTTCACTGCCTGACCCTTAAGAAGATCTTCATCCTTGTGATGATTCAAATCCCTTAAATTATCTTTGAATGAAAATTGAAACCCAAAATTAATAAAATGGCATGCATTAGCAGATATGCATTGACAAGTATGTCATAACAAACATGTTTAATATCATGTATGTCTGTCATTGAGCATCTTTGTGCCACTAAGAAACTACCAAACAAAGGTTTTGTTGCACTAGATCCACATTTCAGCTTAACAACCATAATCAGGGGATACAATGCTTCCCATTGCTAACAAAAAATTTCCCACACTCATTCGAATACACTGCATCCCATAGATTTTCCTTTAAATTGTAAGTAAAATACTAAAATTTACTGGGGACAAGTTCTCCAAGATATCAAAATCATATAAAACACACCCAGCTACTAAAATCAATGTTTCTATGTTATTACACAAAATCAAGTGCATAACCAATGTGGTAAACAATAAAAGAGTCTTACCTGGTGCTTAAAATGCTAATACTCTTCTTCTAGCTGTTCCATCTCCTCATCTCCATTGTTAGCTTCTGCTTCATCTCCCTCTACTCCTTCACTTTCCCTTTCTTCATATTCAAACTCAGCTTCTTCTTCTTCTTCTTCTTCATCATGCTCCAACTACATCATAAATGCTCAATTAACAAGAATCACAAATACAAAATCAATCAAATAACAATATTAATCAAAATTCCAGTAATTATTACAATTTTTTTTTTTTTTTCACTCACAGTTAGGTTCCCATTATCCATGTCATCATCATAATCTTAGAAATTACTATCGTTTGTCTTGCACTATTCTTGACTGCTTCAAAGGTAACCCCATTATGAAACCCTAAGAAATTTCCAAATTACCAAATATTATACAAATTAAAGTACCTTTTCTTTTCTCCTTTCAAAAAAAAAAAAAAAAGTACCCTTTCTTTTCAAAATAAATAAATAAATAAAATAAACAAACCCAAACTAGACAACGAACTGTAAAGAGGACCAGTTCCCAATTCTATGGTCTAATAGATGACACCATAAATAATTTAATTAATAATTTAAAATTATAGAAATAAAAATAAAATTAATATATAATAAGTTTATAACTAAAAATTTTTTACTAAAAATATATCTAATATTGCTTCAAAAAATATATATATATATATACACACACACTAGTTGCAAATATATACACTAGTTGCAAACCCATGCATAGTAAAACTATTAAAAATGAGATCTAAAGAAACTTTTGTTTCTTTTTCTTCTTATGTTAAATATTTCTTTTCTTTTTTCTTTGTAATTCGAGGTATTTTTGTAAGTTGAAAATTGCTTTTTCAAACTAATGTCACAGGCCTCACGGCTAGTTGCTATATGTTAATGCAGTTGAGGAGCTGAAGTTATGGTTCTTGAGTGCATAAATGGACTCATTTGGCATGGAATTTTAGGCAGGGTTTATCAATTCGTCCAATAGACATGTAAATAGGCATTGGTCATCATAAATTGCATATCATTCATAAAACCCACAATATCAATCTTTTTATACCAAACAATAAACACCAAAAGAATACTAAAGATCAAATTAAGTTTACCATTCATCTGATTATAATCCATTAAAAAATCAAGAAGATAATAACTCTACTCTATATGTCCCATTCTAGATATAGGAGAATGATTACAGTGAGTTCTGGTTATGAAAAGTTTGGTTCGAGCATTTCATCAAACACTTTGAGAGGAATTAAGTGAACAATTAAAAAAGGAGAATTTCAAGGATTTTCGTCTCCAATGGCAACATCTTCCTCTCTAATTATCGATATTTGAAAGAAATAAAATTACCATAAGCGAAAATGAACAAAAATTTGAAGCAACAAAACCCTATCCCTCTGCTTTTCTCTGTCTCTTTTTCCCTCCGAATTGAACTTTTAAACGGCTATCTGATTCAATGGGCTCGGATAGGTAATAATAGGAAGAAGAAGAAAAAAATTGTACGGTAGTAATTTTGGGCTGGGCTTGATCCTATATAGGGCTATTGTGGGCTCAGGCTCGGTATTGCACAGCCCATTAGATGAATTTTTTAAAACTATTTATTTACTATAAACTAGCCTCGTCACACGCACTCTGCACATGCTATGACTCTATGAGACTTGTTTTTTAGTTTGAGTTTAATATAATTTTTCAATTTGAAATTATCTATTGTTAGTGAAGTTACACATGAAGATATTTTTAAGAAACTAAAATTTAAGATTTGAAATAAAGAAAACTGCTGAGTTTAGTGTGTGTGAGTGTGCTAATTTTTAGGAAAAAAGTTTCTCTGGTAGTTTTTTTTTTTTTTTTTTTTGAATTACAACTTTAACCCTATTTTTATTTTTATTTTTTAAGAATAAAGATTATCTAATTAGCTTAGGGTTATTATTATTTTTTTTCTAATGGCATAACTAACTTTCTGAATCTTCTTAATATATAAAGAAGAGATAAATAATATATAAATAAATAAAAAACAAGCAACAAAAATGCTAGAACAACAACTAAACCCACAACTTTTGCTATAATTTGCCCACATGGCAAGTTGTAAGTGGTGGAGTAAAAGTGGTGGATCCACAACTTCGTCACTCATAACTTGCCTCATTAACAAGTTGTGGCAAAGTCAAATTATGAGGAATGAAAGGTATTGACATTTAGAAGAAAAATAAATAAATTAAATGAGCGCATGCTCAAAGGCTAGTATTATTGAACAAGCAAATATTTTGAAATTTAATGGTTATAAAACTACTTATCTATAATGTATACTTTATATAAAGCTGTCAAAATATTAATTACTTTTTTTTTTTTCATTTTTCATAAAAACTTTCTTTAAATAGATTAATAATGAGTGCCCTTAGAGCACTTATTAGCATTTCCCTTATATAAAACCAAACAAGCTTGACTTTTAGTTGGCTCCAAGATATGTTGACACTAAAGTTTTGAGGGTTCATAAATTTACATGTCATTATTTTAATATATACTTTTTAATTGAAATTAAATTTAATATTATATTTAAACCATTTATTAGAATATTTTTAGATCATTTTTTAAAATGGTAAAATAGACAGATACAAATACAATCATAATAAATGCATAAAAATAACTATTGTGGTGGGCCTTTTTATGTCTTGGGCTGGATTGCTCTTGCCGTACTGCAGCCTAACGATTCTGGAGTAGGAAAGTCAGGACTGGCCTAATTGAAACTCACCTTAGGGCAACTTATGCGCAAGTTAGAACCCCTAGCGGGAATCTTGAGCATGTTGAATGCCCACGGCAAGAAATACTGTTACAAAACGTTACAGTAGGCAAAAACACAATATAGCAAGATAGCTAAAATACTTTAACTAAAATATTTCTACTGACAACAGTGATACTTAAACTGTTCTGCAAAGAGAAAGAAGTGTCATAATGTGATTATAGCTGAAATAAATTAATAACAAAAAGAAGTCAAGTTAGTTTTCAATCAATCATGGCAAAAGAAAAGAAGATAAATTTGTTAAAGGAAGAGACTTGCTTCCTTGACAGATTCAAGTTCAGGAAGGGAACCACCCTCTAATGTGGGTAACCTCATAAAGCATCCTGCCGTGGAGATTACTCACTTTGGAAAATGAGCCCAGATGGCTTGATCTCAAATTCTCAATTTTCTAGAGAGTGGGCTATTGAGAGGTAGGGAAGTGGGTTGCCTATTGGTGCATGCATTTACTCCTATCACTCATATTTTTCTTCCTTACTCTTTATTTCCTTGTTTTTGTTGCTCTCTTACTTACTTCTCTTGTTTTCTTTCTTTTCCTTTGGTATTTTTCCCTCCATTATTTCGTGTTATTGTTTACTATGCATATCTATGACTTTTTATACTGCTTGCTGTGGCAAGGTTTACCATTTTTACCCCTCAACTACGTTTGGCCTGTTGTGGGTGTCCTTCCAAGACTGCCCCACTAGTCTGTCGACTGCCCAGCCATCACCACTATCCTGTGTTGGCTGCGCCACGCTTCATTCCTAAAAAAAGTAGTTTAGTTTTGTTTTCTTGCTTCCCTTGGAACTTTTATTTGGATAAGGGCTGAGTCTCTCCCTTACCAATCTTTATAGCATGCACCTAGTGATTTTAGCTCATGTTTGCCTCTTTTGGGTGGAATGTCATCCTAACAGGACGTTTCCCCCAAAAGAGCTTGAGCGTAAACCCCAAAATAGGCTTTCCCTTCTCCTCACTGCCAAACCACACCTTATTTTTTGCCTCTGACCTATGGCCCACCTCCCCTGTATTGGTTAGGTACAAGTAGGTGGTGCTTGAGCCTTGTGTGTGCACTCCACTCCCATATGAGTCCATTGCCGTTCTGGTGTTCATGCGTTTGCCATTGCCTGTAGGTTTGTCTGGCTCTACTGCATGTTTTGCTGCTTATTTAACTCTTGTGGTGTGGATGAGTCATTGGGTCTTCATTTTCTGTGTCTTATTCCTTCTTTGGGCTGGATATTGCTTGGGTGTTGGTTTCTTCTTCTTTAATCCAGCCCATGTTTCTTTTCATCCCTTTTCCTTGGGTTGGTTAGAGCTCTTGCCACACCACTGCGTTGTTTCTACCATGATATCATTTAACTTTGTTTGCTAGACTTCCTCTAGGCCCGTGGGCCGAAGTGCTTGCCATCCCAGTTTCATGGGTTACTCCTCCCTTTAGTCTTTTTTTTCTACCCAACATTCTTGCGTGTCCAGTTTACACAACATCTTAGAGCATTACTATCAGGTCTCTTATAAAAAATGCTATTTTGACACACCAAAAGCCTACTTTATTATTTTACCACATCATTTTACAATATCCCATTTATCAAATGTTTTATCCTTCAATTCTATACATTAAAATAATATTTACTACACATTAAAATAATATATTAACTCCTCTCTATCATCATCAACAACAACAACGGCACAATCACCACTGCCGCAACAATGGCCACCAACAATCACTGTCGCAACAACACTGATAGCCACCACCAACATAAACCCACATCCACCAACTTCACATTATTAAAAATAAATAAATAAATAAATAATCCACAACAACCCACCACATTCACAAACCCACATACCAAGTCCACCAAATCAAACAAACCCACATCCCAAACCCACCACCGGCACAAACCCACATCCACCGGCACAAACTTGCATCTTTGAACCAGATAAAGATCGGCGTGGCATGATGTGGTGGTCAAACAAACTGGCGTGGCGTGGTGGTGGTCAGTGGCGTGATGAGATTGGCGTGGTGTGATGAGATCAAATCCACCAAATCAAACAAACCGGTGTGGCGTTATGAGATCGGTGTGGCATGGTGAGATCGATGATAAAAGAACCAGACACAAAGAGAGAGATGTGTTGCAGATGGAGAGAGATATCTGATGGGAGGAGAGAAAAAAGTAATTAAATAAGCCAAAATATTTTTGGCATTGATGTTTGTACCATCTCATATTTGAGACTATTTTGACACATTTGAAACACCTCATGAGGCTTGAATAGTGATGTTTGGTGTGTCAAATGCCATATAGTTGGCATTTGACACACCTGATGGTAGTGCTCTTAGGCTTCCTCGACCCATTTTATTCCTTGGGCATCTTTGGCCCATTTTATTCTTTAGGCATCCTCGACCCATTTTGTTCTTTCCTTCTTTTTCTACATTCTCATGGGCTTTTGCTAAATCTTTTGGGCTCCCTTGGCCAAATTGCCACATCCTTTTCTTTTGGGTATATTGGCCTTCAAACCAATCCCATTTACCAATTCTTTTCTTTGGGCTCCTCCGGCCAGTTTTTTGCTTTCTATTTCTCATGATTCACATGGGCTTGCTACTTCATTCTTTAGGGCTTCCTTGACTCGTTTGCTTTCTTTGGAGCCATTTTGTTATTTTGTGGGCTCATGGACCATTATTCCCGCCATTTGGGATCAATGGTTTTTACTTTGCTATTTTCTTTCTTCACCCTTTTTCATATTGTTGGGCTTCTTCTGCCATTAGGTCCTTTTGCCAAAAATGGGCATCAACAACTATCATAATTAATTATCAATTTCATATTTAAGACCCAAAAAAAATTTATAGTTTGCTAAAATTTTCTTTACATTGCACGAGTTGCCAACTAGAATATATGTGTTTGTGCATCTGAATATGTTTGACTTTTTTTTTTTTTTTTTTGATCTCATAATATTTTTCCACATAAGCTTTTAAGTGAAGCCACCAAATTGGTTTTTGTGTATACGGGGTAGAAACTCCATATTTCTTATCCTAGAACAAATGACTTTACTAGTCGAGCTTACTAGAACCCACGACATATAAGCATTTAAGGCCTTTTTTTTTTTTTTTTTTTTTTTTTTTTTTTTTTTTTTTTTTTTTTTTTTTCTTTAGAGAAATAATTAATAAGGCTTTATAATTTTACACGTCGTTATTATATTATATTTTTAATTGATTTTAATTTCTATTCTATATTAACCCTTCATTAAAATTTTAACAAATCATATTTTCTTCAAATAGTAGAATATATAATTCCATATAAAATACAATCATAATTATTAAATTTTATATTTAGACAAAAATAAAAGGTGTAAAGAATATTTTGTTAAACTTTTTCGTGTAGCATAGATTACTGACGATTCTATAATCTATAATCAATATAAAATCTATCAAAAACATTTGATTTTTGGTTGACCTTATAATATTGTGTTATATATATAAGCTTTTGAGACCTCACAAATTTATATGTCATAGTTTAATAATAATTTTTTTTTGAAGAAAAGTTTAATATATTTTTTAATTGAATTTAAATTTTATTTCATATTTAAACCCTTTATTAGAATTTTAGTAAACCATATTTTCTTTAAATAGTACTATATATAATTCCATAGATATGCACAATCATATTTTTAAGTGAAGAATTCTCTTATCATTGTTGTTAACGTAACAAAATCTAGAGAATTCAAAAGTACAACTACCTAGAAAGAGCTGAAAAGTAAGTAAGCTGAAGTCCCTTAGGTGGAAATTGATGGATATGGTTTATCCTAAACATCCCAAAACACTTCTTTTAGGCTGGCTATTTGTGTATTATGTTATGCAGGAACTAAATTGAGCAATTATCTATTCTCCTATGCAAAATTTCATTGGGATGTGAGGATTTGTTGGATAAAGCTCACTTACTTGTTCCTCAAAAAAAAAAAAAAAAAAAAAAAGAATCTTAGAGCAACTTTGTGTAAGTTAACTTGGTGAATTACTATAAACCGTATATATATATTTGATTAAAACTATAAACCATATTTGGCTTTAAAGAAATGCTAAGATTGAAGTGGGTGATATTGGAACTTAGAGGTGAGGAAGATATAGTAAAAAGTATAAAAAAATGCCTTATCTTTGAACCGGAGCTTGTCATATGAAGGGTCTATTTGGATGTAATTTAGGAACTTAAAAGTGCATTTTTATAACCCAAAATGCTGTTTCGCAACAACTCTTCATAATTCTTTTACAAATGTTCATTTTAAACACAAATTTTTTTTGCAACAACTTATACAAATGCACTTGAAATACTATTCTTTTTTTTTCTTTTCTTTTTTTTTTGTTGAGATAACACCCGAAGTACTTAAGTGTAACTCTACTAAAATAAGAGAATAGGTCAAAATGATGTTGCATACATGTGTAATTGTGTGCTCTGTTTTGTAGTATTTCAGTCTGTGATGAGTTTTCTTTGTTTTGTTAGGAGAAGTTGTCGCAGTGTGTGTTTAGCAATTAACCCATCCTTTGCTTGAAGGGTCGTAAGTGTAATTGTCTAAATAGTGATGTCATGTTCAGATAATTTAATAATTAACGTGAATGTGACTAAAATAGATAATGCATAGTTATATGAATCTCACGTAATGCAATAGCATTAGGACAAAATATGTTTGTATGTTTGTATACATTTGATTTTTATTACATATTATTGAAAATCCAAATAGAATTCACTATTTAATTACAATAAAACAACTTAAACACTAAAATAAATTATATTTAAAATTAGTTTAGGTATTTCCTAATGAATTATAATTGAATTAGAGTCCTGCCTAAGTAGTAAGTACACAATTAAGTTTTTTATTTTTATTTATTTATTTTTTCGTTTTTTACAAACAAACACACACAAAAGAAAAAAAAAAAGAGATTCTAACACAAAGGCACACTATAAACTTCACTCAAAAGTCATGACAACTTTTAAGGAATAGTACGTAGGATGAGGTATACAATATACAACATACTTTCTTAAGTAATGTGGGACAATTAAAATATTGAATAATGAGATACAATGCACATCTTTCAAAAATAAAAACACACTTAGAAGTTATTTTTTTGATTTGTACTTTCAAATTCATTATTTGTTGTGTGTTTTTCTTTATATTTATGCATAATTTTATTTTATTTTATTTTTATGAAATATATAAAGACTTAATTTGAAAGAGTATAAATGTATTAACATTATTATTGCATAACAAGTAGGGGAAAAAAGATAGAAATAAAAAGCTAATGATTTGTTCATTTACGAGTCAGAATCATAATATTAATTGAAAATTAGTGAAAATCACAATCAACTGGAATATATGTGATTTGTAGTTAATTGATTGGAATAGGGAGAACAAGAAGGAAAGAAAAAATATGTTAGTGGTTTATTCAGACACTGGGTAGAATTGCAATATCGACCAAAATTTAATTGAATAGACCAAAATGGATAAAATCAATTGAAATTTAGGTTAAACATGGAATTTTGGTGATTCGTAGTTAATAAATTGGAACAACAAGAACATGAAGGGAAAAAAAGGTTACCCCAGTGGTGGTACAATGATTTATTCACATACCAATAAGAATCACAACATCTATTGGAATCTAATAAAATATACCAAAATGGATACAAAGAATTGAAATTTAGGTCAAGATGGAATATGGGTGATTTGTAGTTAATTGATCGGAATAGGGAGAACAAGAAGGAAAGAAAAAATATGTTAGTGTTTATTCATATATGGATCAAAATCACAATATTGACTGAAATTTAATGGAATAAACCGAAATTGAGTAAATAGATCAAAATTTAGGTCAACAATGGAATATCGGTGATTTGTAGTTAATAAACCAAAACAACAAGAACATGAAGGAAAGAAAAAATAAGTTAGTTTTTATTCACAAATTGGTTGGAATCACAATATCATCTGAAATTTAATAGAATAGACCAAAATAGATCCAAATTTAAGTTAGAGATGGAATATTGATGATTCATAGTTGATAATCAAAACAACAAGAACAAAAGGGAAAGAAAAAAAAAAGTTAGTGATTTATTCACATACCAATTAGAATCACAACACCGACTGGAATCTAATAAAACATACCAAACTGGATAGATTGGATCGAAATTTAGGTTGAGATGAAATATGAGTGATTCTTAGTTAATTGACTAGAATAGCAAGCATGAGAAAGAAAGAAAAAAAATAAGTTAGTGATTTATTCACATACTAGTTGGAATCACAACATCTACCAAAATTTAATGGAATAGATTGAAATGGATAAAATAGATAAAAATTTAAGACAAAGATGAAATATCAGTGATTCGTAGTTAATAAATCGGAACAACAAGAACAAGAAGGAGAGAAAAAAAGTTAGTGATTTATTCACATTCTGGTTAGAATCACAATATTAGCCAAAATTTAATGGAATAGACCAAAATTGATAAAATAGATAGAAACTTAGGTCAATGATGAAATATCAATGATTCATAGTTAATAAACCAAAACAACAAGAACATTATGAAAATAATAAATAAGTTGGTGATTTATTCACATACCGACTAGAATCTAATAGAACATACCAAAATAGATAGAATGGATCAAAATTTAGATCATGATGGCATATATGTGATTCGTTAATTACCAAAAGAGTGAGAGCGAGACGGAATTGATCACTTTGCCCCTTGTATGACGTCACCAACATCCTAAACACACACTCTTAAATAAACTCTAACTTTCAACTTGTAGCCACAAATGAATCTCCACGTGCACGTTAGCCAATAACAATACTCCGACACTAACGTATGGCAACTGTGCGCTTCTCGCTATTTCTTGCTTCTTCTTCTTCTTTACTCTCCTTCATAATAAAAATGATATATATATATATATATATATATATATACATATATATATACACACACACACACACACACACACACACACACACATATATATATACACATGGAGTCACATTTGCTTTGCTATGCTTTTCTTTTCCTCTCAAACCCAGTTCCATTATTATTTCACACATATAAATGAAAAATCTCATTTAATTTCTCTATTACTTTCACTGTCCCTGCCAAAATTTTCCAAATGGCCTTTCTATAGCTTTTGAAACTCACTTTCACTTTGATTTCCACTTCTCATCTTAGAAAATTTAGCTAGGGTTTCTGGGAATCGAATTCCAGGAAAAGGGTTCTGAGGTTTTCTTCTTCAACTTCTAGGAATTCAAGAAAACTTAATTTAGTGATTTATTTATATATTGGTCAATCACAATATGGATCGAAATTTAATGGAATACATGGAAATGGATTGGAATAGATCGAAATTTAGGTTAGAGATGGAATATTGGTGATTTGTAGTTAATAAATTGAAACAATGAAAACATGAAAGAAATACAAATATAAGTTAGTGATTAATTTGCATACCGACTGCAATCACCAACACCAACACCAACCAGAATATAATAAAACATACCAAATTAGATAGAATGAATTGAAATTTAGATCGAGATGGAATATGGGTGATTCATGGTTAATTGATTGGAACAAGGAGAATAAGAAGGAAAGAAAAAAAAAAAGTTAGTGATTTATTCACATATTGGTTGGAATCATAATATTGATCGAAATTTAATGGAATAGACTGAAATGGATAAAATAAATCAAAATTTAGGTTAAAGATGAAATATCAGTGATTCATAATTAATAAACCAGAACAAGAAGGAAGGGGAAAAAAAAAGTTAGTGATTTATTCACATACCGGTTAAAATCTCAATATCATCCGAAATTTAATGAATAGACCGAAATGGATAAATTAGATCAAAATTTAGATGAGAGATGAAATATCGGTGACTTATAGTTAATAAACTCAAACAACAAGAACATTAAAGAAAATAATAATAATAATAAGTTAATGATTTATTCACATACCAACCGGATTCTAATATAACATATCAAAATAGACCGAATGAATCAAAATTTAAGTCAATATGGAATATGGATGCTTCGTAGATAATTAACCCGAAGAGCGAGAACGGGACGGAATTGATAACTTTGCTTCTTGCTCGACGTCACCGCTATTCTAAACACACACTCTTAAGTAAAATCCAACCGCAACTTGTAGCCACAAGCGAATCTCCACTCCACGTGCACGTTAGCCACGAACAGAACCCTGACACTAAAATAAGCCAACTCCGCGCCAAGCTCTCTATGTTTCTTGCTTCTTCTTCTTCTTTACTCTCTATCTATAGAGACATATTTGCTTTGCTCTGCTTTTCCTCTCAAACCCATTTCCATTTTTTAATAATATTATTTCACAAATATCACACACTCTCTCTCTCAGTGAAATTTCGCTTATAAATTTCTCTCTCACTTTCACTGTCTCTGCCACAAATTTTTTTTTTTTTTTTTTTTTTCCAAATGACCTCTCTACAGCTTCTGAAACCCACTTTCACTTCGATTTCCACTTCCCATCCTGGAAAATCCAGCTGGGTTTTCCGGGAATCGGATTCCAGGAAAAGGGTCCTGAGGCTTGCTTCTTCTATTTCTAGGAATTCAAGATACTACTACTACACCAACAGAAGCTTTAGGGTCTGTTGTGAAGGTCGAGATACCGACAACCAGAGCAATAATGGCAAGCTTCTTTATACTTACTCTTCTTCCTTTTCCTGCTTTTTATGTTTTCTCTGATATGGGTAGTTTCTCTTTTTCTTTTTCTTTTTTTTTATTAGAGAGGAAAGTTCTAAGTCTTTGTTTGGCCATGAAAAAACTGAAGAAAAAGAACATAAAAGGAAATTGAGTTTGCGTTTCCAAACTCATGTTTTCCGTTATGTTGGTTAAACTAATATGGAAAAGTTAGTTGGAAGTGAAATTTGTAAAGGCTTTAATTTCCTTGTATTTTGTCAACGATTTTGGAAATTAATTGAAGTGCTGTTTTTTGATAGATAATAGGATTTGAACCTACGACATTCATTCCATGATGATTGTTATCAGTTCAAGACACCAATTGGTTTTTAACGTAGATGGGATTTGAATCCAAGTCCCTTATGCAAGGACAATAGACTTTACTAGTTCAACTAACTTGAACCCACAATTGTAACACTGTTTGGTTGTGTTGAAGTTCTATAATTTTACTTTGGTTGTTGAAAATAACGTAAAAGGAACCAAAAAAAAAAAAAAAAAAATGGGGGGAGGGGGGTAATTTTCAAAGCAGAAATCAGAAAGAAATAGTGTGAGAAAAGGAAAAGGAAAGAATTTTAGGTGAATTTGTAACACAATGGTTAGACACCTTGGACCTATTATCGTATTCTAATTTGATCCGTACCAATTTGAAATAGTGGCATGTTCTTTACCAAGTTAAGAAATTTTGATTTTTCTTAGTGGTGAAAACTATATCTATATGTGGAATTTGAGTCTTCAGTTGGGAATTTTTTAATATTTTGTAACTGCTTGCGACATCTAATGTGGACTGGAATGCTTCCGGCAGTAAAAACTTTTCATCACAGCTCTCTGTTTGTCTCTGTTTATTCCAAATGGTTTTTTATTTTTATTTTTATTTTTTAAGTATTCATAACTAACTATTGTTATATACACAACTACCGTGACAGTGACAGAGATCAATTTTATCATCTCAAATGAAAACATTGGGTTCGATATATACATATATATATATATATATATAATGATTTTGGAATTTTGCTTTGTTGCTTTGTAAGAAACAAATGAAGCAATCATTAGTTTGTGAGATTTATAGGAACATGAAACCTGTGTGAAAAAGGAAGAAATATGCACGAGGAAGGGCTCTTCCACCAAAGTGATTTGTCAGAAAAGGATAATGATGATGATTGTATTCGTCTAGATGTGAGCTATCTGTCAAGGAAAGGCGGAGTCTTTGATTTGTATGAGATAGGGTGGCTGTGTGTTAATTCATAGGATATGATGATCGATAAATGCAGAGTTAGCAGCAAATTTTCTTTAATATTAGTTTTTAACGGAAAGGAGATTATCTGAGTACAAAGGTGGAGTTGAGGTATATTAATTGTGCTAAATAAAGAGGTAGCAATTCCATAGATCCCAAAAGTAAGGACTAGGAAATTCTTGGTGAAACATACTATATATGATTAAAGTGAACTCAAGTCTTTCTGGAGTATGTTTCCATAAATGATATTGATATGAAGAATGTTATAGCCCTTGTTCCTTCTTTTTAACCCTCTTCTATGCTTTTTTTTTTTTTTTGGTAAGTTCAACTTCCCCAGGGAAGCAGAAAGTAAATTTTGTGAAACACCCAATTTGACAATTTAATTTGTATTGCTATTTTTAAATATATAAAAAAATCTAAAGCATAAGTTACTGTAGTTTACTAATATATTAGGTTTTTCATGAGTGAGAGAGAGAGTCCTAGCAATAATTGAAAATAACATGAAAACAAAAATTCTCTGTTTTTGAACATCTTTAGAGCATATTGTCAGGATTCAATGAAATGATTTTCGTATGATTGCAGATTTGGAGTTACTAAAGGAGGCAAAGCATGATTCATATATAGAAAAAAGAAGATGAACATGGTTTTAATCATCTATGATATTTAATCATTTATAACACTTGTAGAAAAGTTAGTCAATGAGGCATACACCTCACTTCAATTCCTAAAAGCATCTGAAATATATGATAGGCTCACTTTTGATCAAATTTGCTTGTGAGGCATATTACTAATGAGACCTCCCGCCTGAATTTCATAGCATAAAGGCATATATAAATGCCTTGGGATTAGTAAATGCCTCTAGGGATTTTGGTTTTTGAAGATGCTGGAATATCTTATAGCTTCATTGATGGGTGTAGGACAATATATTTGAGCTATATGAGGTATTCGTTGGTAATTTTATTTCCTGCCACACCTTGGTAATATTATAATTATCCTCTGAGTTAATTTCACCTTTGGTCAATGTTTTTCAGGTGAAGAACCTCCTGAATCCTTATTTATGAAGGAACTGAGGAGGAGGGGTATGACTCCAACTTCACTGCTTGAAGAAAAAAAAAGGAACACCTATGGGCTGGAGAATGAGATAAACTTGGAGGAAGAGGATAGAGGATTTTCAAATAGAAATGCAGTCTCAACTGAACTTGAGAAAAGCCTATCTAATCAAAGGGAGCGCTCCATGGCATTGAACAGTGAAGGCCTTGAGGTTGACACATTTACCTTTTTCTATTAATTAATTAATACTCTTAGCCGAATGATTTCATTGGGACTGTCTTGCGTCAGTCTGTCTCAGGCTTGAAGTCACAGTCCTGTTGTATATTCTTTAAATTCTTTATACTCTGGAACTCATGAAGATCAGCATATGGAAGAAACTATCATTTACCTAAAAATTTCAAGAGTGGGCTTCGGACACTGAGTCAACCATTCTTTAATGGAGACTAAAAGGAAAGAGGAACAAAAGAAGGAACAGAAACTTAATTATGAGTAGCAATTAGTACATGATTTTAGAGAAATACTTTTCTTGAACTAAGTTTATCCCACCTCTTTTATCCTTGGTAGAGTATTCATCATTAACATACAAAATACATTATAAAATTGTCAAAACTTTTTGTTTAATTTGCACTTAAGTTAACCAAAACTGTGCTTACTCTTTGGAACTGGGTTTCTTGAATTGGTCTTTTTTATTTTGAATATAATTAATGATTGATTCATAATTTTCATATGGCATGTGATCCTCATAATATGTTAGTTACCCTTGAATAAGAGGCTGAGTAGTTTTCGTAACATCAGATATAAAGAGAGGGTAATCGATTAAAATTTTAATGAAATTGTAAGCAATATTTGGTTGATATATTTGTTTCTCTTCCAATAAATTAAATATAATAGTAGTGGTCCTCTGATTTATTAGAGTGGACTTAAATCTTAGAGTTCTTTTACTTTGTGTTTGTGGCATGGACACATCGTAAAAGGCAATTGACCATCTTTGTTTGTTCCAGGGGTTAATTCCTCGGGCTAAACTTCTGTTAACAATTGGAGGAACATTCTTCTTAGGATTTTGGCCATTGATCCTAATAGCCATTGCATTCTTTACAGCTCTCTACCTTGTAAGTTCTCTCTTGACCTTGATATGTGAATGTTCTTATGTTGTTTCTGTTAGCTAGACACTAATTATATTCCAGACAATGTTAAGCATCTTAACGTTTTGCTTGGCTTTACTAGTTTAAAGTCTGATGTTATTACAGAAATTTGAAACATGTAATCATTTGGTAAGGGGTAAAAAATGGGGTCATCAGAAGTATGAAATTTGCAAGATCATATAGGAAGTAGCTGTTTTGAACGAGTGTTTCTGTTATCGTTTTGCTATAGATTAATTTCTGGGATTTTTATTTTTACACAACTAGCTTCATTTTTATAGAACTAAAAGGGGTTAGACCAACTCAGCATATGTTAATGAAAATGAAAAAATAGACAAAACATAGGGATATTTTTCTATTACAAGATCAGATTAGATTGGTGAGATTTTCGAGAGATGCAGATCCTTGAACGAATAATAATAATAATAATAATAATAATAATAATAAACGGAACAATAAGAGAGATTTTTCTTGTCATCATTTATGACCTGTTGGCCGTACTCTACTGCTTTGAATTAGTTTAAATCGTTACTGCTTGTAATGCACACGTGAGACAGAGCAAGAAAGTTTTGAGTCTTTTCATTATTTCGTTATGTACTTATTTATGAGGCTTGGCATTTTTTGAAAGCTAAATTTTCCTCACCTCTGACAGTATTTTGGATCAACCTTTGTCCATGACGGAAGCAGCACAACTATTTCTCCACCACAATATATTGATCCATATGCACTTCTGGAAGAAGAAAGAATTTCGCAGATTGCCCCTCGTATAAATTAAAGGAGACAATATTTTCGCATACAACAGCTTCTGAAAACACGAATTACGTGTTTCTGTGGCTTAATCACCTATCTCTTTTCTTGTTTTTTTTTTCTTTGCCTGTATAAATCCTAACATTAGTAAAGTAGATATTCACGTTAATTTTATGTTGGAAGTGTCTTGCACGCCATTATCTATATCTGCATGCCAGATTTGTTGTGTTAAAGGCCCTGAATGGTTTAAATTCCAAAGAACCTTATCACTAGTAGTAAATTGCTTTTTACTGACTTGTTTTCGGCCAGGTTCTCTTTCTGCTTGTGTTTGCAAGAAATCTTCTTTCATGGCTGTTTATCTCCGACCATGAGGACATATAATCCAATTAAAGGGTTCATTAATTTAGTCCCTCACTTTTAAAAATGAGTGACTTTAGTCTTTTGAGGCACATGCCCCCTATTATTTCTATTCTCTAAATAAAAAGGACGAGGGAATCATCAACTGTGGTAAGCATAGACTATCTTTAACTCCATTGAGAACACAAGTAGTTTTAAGTTTTATGTGGTAGAAGGCAATAGCTTTTTTTCTTTTAAGTTGAACCAGATAAATATATACTGTACTAGAAGGTCTGCATCAATCAAAGTCTTGGCTCAGTGGTTAATAGTGATTGATTGTTGCCACTGGTTAAAGATATATTGTGTTTTATGTGGTAGAAGGCAATAGCTTTTTTTCTTTTAAGTTGAACCAGATAAATATATACTGTACTAGAAGGTCTGCATCAATCAAAGTCTTGGCTCAGTGGTTAATAGTGATTGATTGTTGCCACTGGTTAAAGATATATTGTGTTTTAAGTTTGAGAACGCATTGTTACCTATCAAATCCGGAGCTCCAAAACACATGATCAAAGCAAATCCCAGTAATGCATTCTCTGGAAAATAGTAAGAAAACCAATAACATGCGTTTCATTCCATAAATCCTAGACAAGTTATAAATTTACTCATATCCTTCCTCCAGGGCAAACACACTTATCCCCCCCCCCCCCCCCCCACACACACACACACACTAATTAGGAAACAGACTTGAAAGGCTTGTAGTGACCGAGATCGACGATAATGCCTCGAATGGATGCAACAGCAGCAACAATAGTTACAATGAAGCAAACCCAGCTCAATGTCTTTAGCCCGAACCACTTAAGAGAAAAACTCTGGATTTTAGCCTGTGAAATGTACATCTCTGTTGGAAAATACACTGTCAATGGCCAGAATGAGGCAGCTCCAATCAAACCCAAAACACTGTTGAAGACTGGAAATAGCATTGCGATCACAGTTGTAAATATCACATACACTGTTCTCCATATGCACCGGAAGAAATTTATGTTGAAATTTCCAACAAATGGAATGACAATTTGATGTTCTTCTACTATGAAATCACTCTCTGGCCACCGACTTTTGCACCAATCTTCCACAAGCTGGTATACTGGCTGGGAGAATAGCTATACATATGCATAATAACAACTCAATTACTTTCCAAAGAAGAAAAGAAATGAAGAACAAGTAGAAGACCCTACATGCATAATTAGAACTTACTTGCCACAAACAAAAATAAGAAGACGACGAAGACGATGATGATAAAAAATTTGAATAAAGTATAAATTTCAATCTAATTACAACATAAAGCAGTTCATTCTCCAAAACATGCATGTTACCCTTGAATATGCTATTTCATTCCATGGAGTTCATACAATTGTGTTATACACATTTTATAAAAGAAATAATGCATATGGAAAAATTATATACCTTCTTGCATATGTGTGGAATAATATTCCTTTTTTTTTTTTTACTTCATTGAAGTGGTATAAACTAACATAAGATTAGCTTCATGATGTGATCAGTTACTTATTTTGGACAAATTGTACTATCCGTTGATGCTATATCATTGTTATATGAATTGTATTTACAATGAATTCAAAGTAGAGTTTACATATTAGAGAACCTTAAGCTAACCATAAATTAAAATTAAGATTAGTTTGCTTGATCTATAAGTATATGGTTTTCAGACTTGGACTGGACCGGGAGGTCGGACCGTGAAAACCGGAAACCGGATTGAAATCTAGTTTTTTAAGCATAGAAAATCGGGCATATGTGGCAATTCCGTGAACCCCTAAAACCGGGGTTGGACCGCACGGTTCCGTGCGGTCCAACCTCTTAGTAATTTTTTTAGAAAAAATTTATAAAAACAACCGTGCGGTCCAACCTCTTAGTAATTTTTCTAGAAAAAATTTATAAAAATAACTTAACACAATTTTATTTTACTTAATTAAATTATCTATCTCTTACAAGGAATAAAAAAGAATTATAATTAAAATCTTTCAAAGATATTCAACTTTACTTTAAAAATTAATCATAATTTTAATTTTTTCATGGTTATTAATTTATTTTATTAACTTTCTTATTTAATTAGTAAATATATGCTTGAAAATCATTAAATTTTCCTCACATATATAGATATATTAGTCAATTTTGCTAGTTTTATAAATTTAATATCTATATTTAGGCTTTAATTAATTATTAAATTAATTATGACTTCATCACGGTTCGACCCCGGTTCGACTTCAAAAACCTTAAACCTCTACCTTTTACGGTTCAATGAACGGTCCGGGTCTGAAAACCTTATATACAATAGGTTTGCACTAGTTGGGCAATAATATATGTAACCTTAACAAAAATGAACACCATCCGAGCTAGCTTATAATCGACTCTAGCTAGCTAGGCTGGTCATCTTTGAGAATTACCTGGTAAGCTCCAACAAGATGGACAACAATGCAAATATTAGCTATGTTAACAAGCCAGTAAGGTTCGTAAAAACCAAATCCTGTTAGAAAATTTCCAGGTGCAAGATTCCCGAATGCAGCATAGCCCAAACCTCCACACAACAAGTAAAAGACTGAGGTAATTGAGACTCCAATGACACTAGCTTTCTTCATGACTAGATTCTCCGGTGGGCTTGATTTTAGCGTATCCTGCAATATATGAAAGTTTAGCCAACAATATTTAGATACATTCAGGAAAATTAATAGTAGAAGAACTAATTTTCAGAATGAAAGTTTATTGATTTTAGTGTTTTACTAGTCTATGACTAGTACAATATATATTTGTCACTTCATAAGGTCGCAAACACATAAAGTGATGCAAACTAAACTGGCGGGACTTGATTTCTCGTCTTAGACTACCCATACTATATATAAAATGAGTAGTGACTGCTCTAGGATTTTTTTCTAGAGTGTTTACTAAGAAACTTAAATTATATAAAATCTAATAAAAAGATATAGAATATATTGCCATTACAAAAAATAAATGCAAATTCATGAAATTTTACAATATCTTTCTTCAAACAAAATAAAAAGGCAAAATTGGACTAATGAGAAATTAAGTGAGAACTGAGAATGCTAAGCTGAAGGTAGTAAAGTAAGAAAGAGTTTGAAATGAAGATAGAGAAGAGAAAAATGGAGAAAGTAAGAGAAATCATTGGATGATACATTTTTCATTTGTGAGCCAAGCCGCTAAGGAGCAAAGCTCCCAGCATCATTGAGGAGAACTCACTGCCACAATCTCTCTTTTGGTACAATTTTTAGGAAAATGAAATTATTAGAGATTATTTAATTATTTTTATGGAATGAGTTGAACGAGTTATGAATCTGAATGGTTAAGGTTTTTATTATAAAGGTTTTTATTTTTATTTTTTGAATGAGCTTTTTATGAGCATTTTTTATATTGTTGTTTGGTCTAATCTTATTGTTTTTGGGGGGCTATTTTTGATGTTATTTGGACTCATTTTAATTTTTATTTGAACTTTCATTTATTTTTTTTAAAGGGTTAGGGATTATGTTCGGGGGCTAAGATTATTCTACAACAAAATGTTACAACAATTCTAATATTAGCAGACAAAAAAAAAAAAAAAAAATTTAGAGATTTCAAAAAACTCACATGTGAGTTGGCATGCTAATTTTAGAATGTTGTGATATTATTGTGACATTTAATTGTGTCCCTAGCATTACTCTAATTTTTATTAAACCCAAATTCTTGAGATTATCAAAGTTAAGCGTGGTCAATATTCTAGCATTTCACTTAGACCTTTAATATTCATGCCAAAAGAGTTCATATACCTTAAGAGAGAGAAAAGACAGTGGAGTTGGTGAGATTGAGAGGGTTGGAAATGATAAGAGAAAAATTGAGAATATTTTCCATATGATCTATGTCATGGATATGAGAAAATACGTAGTAAGCTGGGATTGACATATGGGCCTCATAAGATATGGGCCACATGTCAGTCTCACAAAGGGCATATACACTCATACAAGATTCTTCTACAAATAAATTAGCAAAATCATGCTTCCTTATCATGTTAGAAAGTGAAAGCCAAAAAAAAAATAATAATAATAATAATAATAATAATAATAATAATACATGTCTTCTTTTTGCCTTTTAGCTTGCCAAGCGTGAAAAGCTTTTAGATTACTCGGTAATTAGTTTTGGCCGGTGGGGTCAGTTTTCTATAAGAGTTTAATTAATAATAAGGATTACTGTAGCAACTAATTTAAATGAAGTTTCTTCTTAAAAAAATAAAAATAAAATAAAGTTCTCCAACGCCATCCAAAAAACAAAGAAAGTAAAGGTCTTCTTCCTTTTCATAGTTTTGGTGATTTTGTTTTAGTAACATAACAGGTTGCCTAGCTTTTTCACTTTTTTCATTGTCACTAGTAAATTCTTTTAGACATTTGTTTTTTCAGCCAAGCATCTGTAACATTTGTGTTGCAAACTATCTTTTTACATTTTACTTTTTTTTTTTTTTTTTTTTTGAATTTGTTAAATCTTTCAAGATATCAATGCAATATGATTTGTTCTTCTTTTTTTCTTATTTAATTTTGTGTACTTGATTGATAAATTACATTTTAACAATATGCCTGGATGTTTAGGAACATAGAGTTGAAATTTAAGGTACATTAATGAGTGCAATTGAAGTGTTTGTGAAAATGTCTAAATGGGCTTTTTGTGTGTGTTTGTTATTGTCCACGCTTTCTCTTGGACTTGATTGATATATGTTTTCAAATATAAACATTTGATTGTGTTAGTTCTTTGTGGAAATTTCCACACTATTCTTAAAGTTTTGATTAGAACCAATGTTCTTATGATTTAAAACCCTGCAGATTTCTTAAAATATTTGATATTTACATGAGAATTTTATCAATTCAAGTTACTTTTGTATAAAATTAATCTATCTTTCGCAAAGTCCATAGCGAATTGGATATTAGAGCATTAGCATTGGAAAATGCTAATGCTACTCTATTTTACCATTCCAAAACTTCACTTTATCATTATACCATCCAATTTTACAATACCTCCTGCATCCCAAAACTCTATTTTTATTAAAATATTATTTTTTAATCTTTCTTTACTATTTCTTTATAACTGTTTTTTTTTTTTTCAGACTCAAGTTTCCTGCCATTTCCAACAGTTTTTTTTCCTCTCCTTCTCCCTCAACCTTTAGCAACACCTTAACCCATCAACACCTCAACCCATCAACAACCACCGGAGCAAACCCATCAACAACAATCGCAGATTTGAAACCCAGCCGATTTGAAACCCACCGGAGCAAACCCATTCAAAAATAATAATCACCGGAGCCACCGCCACCGCCACCACGACTCGATCCTCTTCCATGACCCGATCATCGACCCAGACCCACACCGCCACCACGATCTCCGATCTCCGCTAATCCACGCCGATCCCAAACCCAAAATCAACACAGCTCCGTCACGCCGATCATCGACCCAGACCCACACCGCCACCACGATCTCCGATCTCTGCCAATCCATGCCGATCCCAAACCCAAAATCAACATAGCTCCGTCATGCCGATCATCGACCCAGACCCACACCGCCACCACGATCTCCGATCTCCGCCAATCCATGCCGATCCTAAACCCAAAATCAACACAGCTCCGTCACGCCAATCATCGACCCAGACCCACATCGACCCAGACCCACACCGCCACCACGACCCGATCCTCTTCCATGACCCAGCTCTGTCACGCCCAAATCAACTCAAATCCAAAACCCATAACCCATAACCCACAGCCCACCGGCGCCGATTTGAACCACAACCACAACCCATCAACAACCATAACCACAACCCACAACCACCACAGTGACCCACGCTGTCACCCACGCCAAAAAAAAAAAAAAAAAAAAGCAACCACAAAACCAGAAGGAAGAGAGAGAAATTTCGGTCTGAAGAGAGGAGAGAGCAAATGAGAATCAGAGAAGGCAGAGAGAGAAGAGAACTGAAATAATGAGGGAGAGGAGACAGCAATTTCGGTCTTAAAAGTGAATAAAAAATTATTATTTTTTTAGAATACTTGCTACAGTACAATTCTAGCTTTAGAATTGTACTGTAGCACTATTGCAAAAAATTTTGCAATAGTTAGGTTTAGCATTGTCTGATGCAATGGATTTTAAGGCATAAAATGCCAAATTGACCTTAGATATGGCATTAGCATTCTCCAATGCTAATGCTCTTAAGTGGCATAATAAAGAAGTTCACTGAGTAGAGTAATCTAACTGGGTTGGAGCTATGCTTAGGGAGCTCAGTAAGATATACTATAGGTAAGTACTTCAAGATTAGGTATATTCCTTGCATTTGCAACCTCAATCTTTGTTAGTGAATTCTTCAGAGTGTGGTGACCTTTAACATTAGAGTTTTCCCCATCTTAATTATATTGTTGTGTGTTGTAATTTATTTTTTCACTTCATGAAATTTAGTTTTGGCATAATGGTTGTTCCCAACACAATTTAATTGGACCTTTTCATAATTTGATAATCAACTTGAGTAATTGATTAAAATTAACTGGGATCAGTCGTTTTACCCAAACCCATAAAATATATTTACATATACATTGTGTACGTAGTTGAAGAAAAGTGCTACAACTCTAGAAAATCTTTCAATTTGTACTTTATTTGTTGGAGAGAAATACTCCAACCACATCAATGAATAAATGTGATTCTTTATTAAAATATACTACTTTTTTTTTTCCTTAAAATTATAAAGCCTAGTATTTTTCAAACATAAAATGATTGTATGTTAAGAGATTGGCTTGCCTGTATCTCAAGGAGGACGTTGGAGAAAAAATATGCTAAGGCAATGTTCCCAAGGGCCTGTAAGCTGTTAAACACCTTCTGTGATCTTGTCACATCCACTCCAACAGTGACACCAGCGATGCTTGTCGAGCCATTTTTCCGTTCTACAAAATAGAACAGAATACAGAAAGATATTATCTGTGTTAATCCAAGGCAAATTAACAAGCAACAAGGCTATGCTACTTTGTCTCCACAAATTGTAGCAGTAATAGTTTGGGATTTATCTTTTTTCTTTATCAAGAAGAGAGAATAAAAAATCATACCCTATTAGCACTTAGTTTTCTAAGGAGCATAATCAGAAAACACTCATGCTATAGATTTTTGTGTTATAAATGTGCTTTATCGATCGCTGACCTGCTATTTTTGCAATAGAGAGTCCAATGCCTATCAAAGAATAAGTGAAGGACATGACTGAAGCGATGAAAGAGAGCCCTGCAAGCTCGTGAAAATTAGGTATTTGGCACAGAATAATCTCAATGACCCCTAAAATGATCATATAGGAACTGTTTGATGTGTGACATCCCGCCTCATGACCATTCTTGTGAAAGCAGTTTGATCTTTTAACAGCCCTGGTTTAAAAACAATAACAATAACAAAAAAAGTGACAGTCAAATGCATCATACAGATATATATGAGATATTCACAACACACACAAAAGGCAAAGACGTACGGATTTATCTTAGCCCCATAATAATAATAAAAATAATATATTTTTACTTATCAAAATTGAAGTTTTTAAGAGTTTCCAAAATAATGAATCGGGCCCCTTCTAGATCTTTTTAAGAAACTTAAAATCAAAAATAAAAAATAAAAAAATTAGAGTTAGTCATAAAAAATAGTAGGATTACAAATAGATTTTACAACCACTTAAATTTTTTAATATTATTATTAAGATTGCATTACAATTTTTAGTGGTTATAAATTTCTAATACATTAATATTTAAGGCATGTTGCTAAAAAAAGATTGTTTTCAAATCTGAAATTAAAAACCTTTTTATTAAGAGTAATAAAATATTGTTTACAAGTTTTAGATTTTGTCAACCTAATTTCTATAATTCAATTTTTTTTTTCTTTTTACTTGTCTATAATTCAATTTGCAGATTATGTGTTCAATATGCTTAATTTTCATAATTCTTGACTACTAAACTATTTTATTTCTTCAATTTACAGTTTTTTTTCTTTCCATAATTCAAGTATTAAATGTGTTGATTTTTGAGACAAAAAAGAGTGCAAAGTCATATGAAATGTAAATTGAAAAGAAAATCGAATTTTTTGAGAGATTAATTGGAATCATGGTTTCCTAGAATGATCCTTGATTGGTATTGGCTATTTTATACTTTGTTATTTGTGGGTCACCCAATTGTTATATATGCTAGGCATTTACTATAGTCCACAAGTTTGTTAACATTAATTGTGAGTAGTAATTGAAGTTTTCAAATGTTTTAGAGGTTAGAAATTTCAATAAAGTAAAAAACATCTCATAACACATGAAAATAAACTAAAAATATATTATAGCTATCATATAAATATCAAATTTTAATTCATTTTTTATCATAAAACTTATAGAAACATAGCAATATATCTCCTTTTGGAGCAAAATAGCATAAGTTTACATAACTATATACGTAGGAGCATGTATGTGTTTTGTGATTTGAGTTTCATACAATTTCATTTTGGTTGTACAAGTTATCCTGAAAGGAAAGATGGAAGTCATTTTCTTTAAATAAATAAATAAATAAAAGAAGGAAAGAAAAAGAAAAGAAAATTTCAATGGCCTGAATACCAAAAGTAAATCGCTAAGGAAATAAGCATGTGCTTGTAAGATTTTAGATAGCTAGCTTACGCCATGCTAATAGCGGCAGTGATTGTGTATCCAATAGATATTCCTACAAGATTCGAATATTGAGATACTGCACAAAGCTTGTACTTGATTCCTCCTGGAGAGAGAGAGAGAGAGAGAGAGAGAGAGAGAGAGAGAGAGAGAGAGAGAGAGAGAGAGAGAGAGAGAGAGAGAGAGAGAGAATTAGTCTTGAAGATATATATGACAAAAAAATCTTAGGTACTCCTGAAGTATGGAGAAATTGTGTTCTCTCTTCTTATATTCATGGTGGATCCTACTGTGAATTTAATGAGTAGACTTTACTATAAATATAAGAGTAGAGAGTACAATTCTCCGTACTCTAGGAGTACCTAAGAATTACTCATATACGACCCGCTGTAGTAAGTAATTTTGAACAAAAAGGTATTTGTATCATATCAAGATCATTGGGAAAATGAGTCAGTTTCAACATATATCTTAATCTTCCAGTGATCAAAAGATGTGTTTGCAACAACACCAACATCAATAAAGCAAACATCGAATAAATGTATTCTTCCTATCACATCACACGGTTTGTACATGTGATAGGTTCATGAGACCTAAAATTGTCAGCAAGTATATATATCATCTAATAAGTATCTCATAACATTGAGAAAGCATACATCTTTCCTCTCACATTACATGAGATCCCCGTAATATATACATTTAATAAGTGATAGGTCCAGTTGTATCCTCATCCATAAAAAAGAAAGTGGATGAGAGTGACATCAATCTTCGTCCATCTCATAGCACCTGCCAGACGAAGACGAGGCCATACACCCTCAATCAATGACGAAGCTTTACATGACATTAAGGAGTCTCCGTATCGTTAGAGAGTCCAAGATCTTACCATTGACACCCCACAAAGGCGTTACAGATACCACATTGAAACCACCCTTAAGGAAGATACAGGCGCATACATATATACCAGCGCCCCAAGACCAGAGAAGGTACTGAAAACTCTAGCTAATACACTCTCATACTCTTGCACTAAACTTCTTTTCCTATTTCTAGCTATCTGACTTTACCATTGGAGGTTTTGTGGCAGGCACCACATCGGTGGCCCCCATTTCTTTTATTATTCATTCACCTTTTCAGGATTTTGTAAGCCGTGGATGACTCACCTTCTGGACGACCATTCTGACTGACGATTTTAGCATCGTTAATAAGTATCTCATACATCTAATATATATTTAATGGTAAAAGTTAATGAATGCTCTAAGGTATTGGTTTATAAACTATTTTTAGAAATATTTTTATGAGAAAATGATAAAACAATTAATTATGTTAACAACATTTTATATTTTTCAATAAAGTTGTGTAAAGATTTTCCTAATATAGTTTATTAACAATTTCCTTAAAGACACCCATTAACTTGACCCATATTTAATTTATGCATTTTCTCTCTCATGCTACATGATTTTTATTTTCTTTCTCATATTACGCGGTTGTGAGATCCACGTGACATGAGAAAAAAGAATATATGTATAAAATACATAAGATAATTATTGATGACCGACAGAAAGTCAGCAATCGTCTTACCTAAGTTGTTCTTTACCGCCTCCATGTAATTGTAATTTCTTCTCCCAGTAATTGGGTCAGGGGACCTATAACAGTCAGTGAGTAGAATACAAGTAAGCAATGTGATGAGTGAGAAAATCAAGAGAGCAAAAATCCCAGCAATCCATCCCAATTGAGCAAGGGCCCATGACAGAGACAATACTCCAGACCCAATAACGGCTGTTATGATATGTGCACTTGCAGTCATCAAAGTTCCTTCAACAAAATCAAAACCATGCCAGAAAGAAATTAATGAAGTGAAACCCAATAAAAAAATCAGGGAATTTCTTTACTGATTTTTTGAGAGGGGGTGTGGAAGAAAGAAATTTAAAGAGTTGTATGTGTAGAAAGAGTAAAAGAGATACGTACATATATATATATATATATATATATCTATACCAGTTCGTTTTTTGCGTCCATCATCATCAAACTTAGAACTTATGTCCCCAGATTCTACGGCAAAGCTTGAAACTGCAGTCTGCGTCTCCATAGCTCTCTTTCTCTCACTCTGTCAAAGATGTTTTGGAGATATGTTTCTCTCTAGCAAGAAATGATTAGAGAAAAATGGTAAAAGACAAAAAAAAGGTTTTAGACAGGAAAAAAGAAGAAGGTATTATTCCTAAGTTTTAGACAGCTTTGTTTCTCAAAAAAAAAAAAAAGTTTTAGAGAGCTTTATTTAGATAACAACTAATGACTTAAAAATGTACTACTTTAATGTATGCATTAATTATAGCCGTTTTGTGCAGGTGTAGGTGTGAGTGTGATAGGGCGAATGAAATCTATCCCACTATTATATGTCAAAACGTAAAAACAACTTGTAATTATCAAACATTAAAATAATTTAGAATAAGAGAGTAATTAAGGTAAGATAATTATTACTCCCTCCGTCCCACTTTTTTTGTCCTCTATTCTATTTTGAGATGTCCCAAAATATTGTCCTGCTTCTAAAAATAAAAATTATTAATTTACTAATGTTCTTATTATACCCCTATTAATTTACTAATTCAGTTTTTTGATAAATTTTTTTAATGGTTGTTTTGGAAACTTATACATTTTTAAAAGGTAGACAAGACAATAAATAATGTTTCCTTAAAAAGTTTGACTTTTCAAACAGGACAAAAAAAGTGGGACGGAGGGAGTATTAGAATTTCCTTGGGCATGTGTGGTTGTTGATGATGCAAAAATTTAATATTTGAAGTCCATAATAAATGCCTAACTTATGTTCAAACTTAAAAAGAGAAAAATGTCCAAATTTAATGTTCTCAAATTTTTTTTTTTTTTTTTTTTTGATGAGAAATACAATATAAACCAGCAGCTGAAAAAGAGCAACAAAGAGAAGCAGAAACAGCAGCAGGGAGAGCAAACAGCGGCAGCTACGAACAACCTTCCTTCATGATAATATGCTCCACAAAACTTGGACACACACCTTTCCAAACTTGTGTAACACCTGAATCTCTAGCAGCTCTTGCAAGTTCATGGGCTGCTCTATTGCCACTCCTAATTAAGTGCTGGAAAGAGCACCAAGAAAAGGAAGAAGAGATGTCTTTTATGTTCTGCACAATGTGTCCCAACTCACCTCCAAAAACATCATCATTAACAGCTTGTATAACTGAGAGTGCATCAGATTCAACAATGACATGAGAGATCCCCAACTCTAAGGCAAGCAACACACCATCTTGCAGAGCCAAAGCTTCTGTGATCTCAGCAGAGTAAGAGGATGGCAGTAATTTGCTTAAAGCTGCAATAAGACAACCCCGACAGTCCCGAATAGCCACACCAGTACAGGAAGGGCTGCCATCTGAAGCAGCACCATCAGTATTAATTTTGAAAAAGCCGGAGGGAGGGGCTTGCCAAGCCAATAGGGAAGGGGCTGAAGGGAGGGGAAGGAAAGAGCAAGCATCTTTATACTCACTTAAAATTCTGTTTGCCATATCCCAGACTTGACTTAGAGGGGAACCCGAGTCCTCATGTATAGCTTGGTTGCGGTTCCACCAAATGGACCAAGCCACAGCAAAGAATAGCTCCAAATCATGAGGGGATCCTTTTACAAGAAATTCCAAGGCAACATCCACAAAGTCCCTATGCGGGGAAGTTACTTTAACCGGGCAATTATGCCACTTTGCCCAAGTTAGCTTGGCGTGATCACATAGAAGAAGAGCATGGGCAGTGGATTCCAAGGATTTATCACAAATAGGACAAAAGCTTGAACAGTGAATACCTCTATAGTTTAAGTTGAGCATGGTTGGAAGGCCATTTACACAAGACCTCCAAGCAAAGATTTTGAGCTTTTGAGGGATTTTCTGATGCCAAATCCGCTTCCACAGGCAAATTCTAGAATCAGGAGAAGAGCATTCTCCCTCCTCATTTGAGTCCACAAGGCTTGAGGCTATGTGATATGCACTCTTGACTGTAAAGACCCCCCTTTTATTGCCAATCCAGATGAGGCTGTCTTCAGGGAGATTATAATTGAGAGGGATTTTTAAAATTGTGCTAGCTTCAAAAGGAAGGAAGATGGACCTGACCACTTCTGCTTTCCACCATCTAATATCATTGTCAATAAGGGAGGAAACCATTGGATAGTCACCAAAATTAGATTGGGGAGAGATCACCTTGAAAGAAGATGGCGTTGGCAACCATTTGTCATCCCAAATATGAATTCTTCGACCATTACCAACCCTCCATTTTGTTCCCTTTTTTATAACACCAAGGCTATTATGAATGCTCCGCCAAACATACGAGGGGCTGCCACCTTTTTTAGAGTTTAGAAAATCATCATAAGGAAAGTACTTAGCTTTAAAAACCTTAGCCATCAAAGAGTTTGGGTTGGAAAGGATTCTCCAACCTTGCTTGGCCAACATGGCAAGGTTGAAAGCTTGGATGTTTCTAAAACCCATCCCTCCATGAAACTTTGATTTACACATCTTCTTCCAGCTAACCCAAGCAATTTTGTTCTCATCGCCTCTTTGCCCCCACCAAAAGTTCCTCATCATATTTTCTAAATCTTTGCACAAAGTTTTAGGGAGTTGGAAGCAGCTCATTGTATACGTGGGAACTACTTGGGCAACCGCCTTGATAAGAATCTCCCTCCCACCTATTGAGAGAAGCTTCCCCTTCCACCCAGCAAGTTTTTTTGCAACTCGATCCTTTAAATCTGCAAACACTTGAGCCTTGGATTTTCCAATGAAAGTAGGCAGCCCCAGGTATTTGTTATGCCTGGAAACTTCCATTGGACCAAGGATGTTCAAAATGCTTTCCTTTCTCTCATTAGAAGTGTTTGGGCTGAAAAAAGCAGAGGACTTGTCGAAGTTAATTTTTTGCCCTGAAGCCGCTTCATAACTATTAAGGATGTCGACAAGCTTCTGACACTCTTGTTCATTCGCTTTGCAAAAAAAGAGACTGTCGTCAGCGAAGAAGAGATGAGTGATTTTTGGGCATCCCCTGCCAATGGACATTCCACTAATCTGATTATCACGGGCAGCTTTATGAATAAGTGCGGAAAAGCCTTCAGCACAAAGGAGAAAAAGGTAAGGGGAGAGGGGGTCCCCTTGCCTAATGCCTCTAGAGGGAATGACGTTTCCACAAGCCTCACCATTAATGATAATTGAATAAGACACAGAAGAGATGCATAGCATTATAAGGTCCACCCATTTTTTAGCAAAACCCATTTTCTCCATAACTTCTTTGATAAAATTCCATTCAACTCTATCAAAAGCCTTACTCATATCTAATTTGATTGACATGTAATTATCCTTCCCATCAATTTTGTGATTCAAATAATGCATGAATTCAAAGGCTACTAAGACATTATCCGAAATAAGACGATTCGGAATGAATGCACTTTGATTTTCAGTGATAATGTTTGGGAGGAATGGTCTGAGTCTATTAGCAAGGGCTTTTGATACAAGCTTATAAGTGGTGTTACAGAGGCTGATTGGGCGAAAATTTGCCATTTTGGAGGGCTGGTTGGTCTTTGGGATGAGAGCAATATTGGTTTTATTTATTTCAGCTAAGGGCATATTTGAGTTCAAAACATTTAATACCATATTTGTGATGCTTTGCCCTACAATATCCCAATATTTATGAAAAAAGATTGCAGACATACCATCAGGACCCGGCGCTTTGGTTGGGTGTAGTTGCTGAAGCGCTTTGGTTGGGTGTAGTTGCAGACATACCGTCAACCGACCACAGTTTTCAAACTTGGTAAAAGTGAAAGTTTTAAACATTGTGAATAACCTTTATTCCATTGTTCAAGTTAATTAAAAAATATAAATTCAAATGATTAAACCTTTTTATTCTCAACTCACTCTCATTGCTCATCCTCTTATTTAATCCTACTTGAGAGATTCCTTTCCCAAATAATTCACTCACCCTAGATTAGGGTTTGTAGTTTCTTGTCCTCAACCTACTGATATATATATATATATATCCAGAAAAGGTTTGGCAAATGAACACGTTTGGACATGTATGATACAAAGAATTGTTAGAAAAACTCATATGTATTGAAACTAATTAAACATTCCAATCAAATGTGATGTTGGAGATACCAATCACGAAAAAGTGATTCAAAAATTCAGTTTTTAGGTCCTTGAAATCTATATTCAATCAAAATTATTGTCACATCATTCTATAAAAATTTTATAATAAATGTGTACTCCCTTCATCTCATTTCATTAGTCATGTTTAGAAAATCCAACTTTTAAAGAAATATTATTTAATGCATTATCTTTTAAATAATAGGCTACAATTTTCCAAAACTACCTTCTTTGATTTAAACTCTAGTTAAAGACGGGATTCAATAGTTTTTTAAATGAAGCAAAGGGTAAGTATAAAAATTTAATAAATCTAGTTAAAGAGGGGTTTGAGTTTTTTAAATGAAGCAAAGGGTAAGTATGAAACTTTACTTATTAACTTTTAAAAAATAACAAATTTTGGAACTTTTTAAAATGAAATAGACGGCACCTGTTAAACAAAAAAAGGGTCTTGAGGACTAACAATTTCTTTTTATAGGCAAGAGGACTAACGATCTGGTAGAGTGAAAAATTATACAGTAGTTTTAGCATTTTTCTTCCGATTATGGCATAGGGGTAATGATTTCTTTTGGATGAACAGATTCAACATTCAACATTGTGCAAAATTTTCTGAAAAAGAAAGCCATATCCAATGGGTAGATGTAAAACGATTAATTGTTACTTTTCAAATTCCAGTTTTCAACTAATAAATGCACTAGTTTCAATAATTATCCCAGAGTGTATGATGTAAAACAATTTATGGGAGAGAGTGTATTATATATGGTGTCCAACCCAGAAGGAAGTGTGATATGAAAAAGAGGCTTTATGTGACAAACCAACAAAAGTAGATAACTTATTCAAGAAGCTAAGTTTTCAAAGAAACCACAAAAACATACAAAATAAATTTAACATTAAATAATCAAAATAATTAGGAAGCAAATAGTAATGTATGAAAGAAAATAATACCAGGACATGGTGAAGAAGTGAGGGAGTGTAACGACTTCAGATCATTCATTATGACGGTTCCTAATTTTCTTACTTTCATTTGTTACTAGTATTATGCCCGTGTGATGCACGGTTTAATTAAAAATCATATGTAACTTAAATAAAAGATAACGACAACTAAGTTTTTATATTTATCTAAAAAATTGATAGAGATGTATAGAAAAAAAATTGATAAGAACAATTATAATTTTGTGTCTATCCATAAGGCGTTTTAAAAAAAATAAAATTAAAGGTTGATATTAGTAGTTGTATACGTGTATTAAATTAACGTTGATATGAACTATTACTGTGAAACCAAAATTCTAATCCCCTAGAATGCTAGAACTCATAAATCTCCTATTGCTAATTAAATAAATCACTTAGAAATTATAGATAAATTAATAATAAAAAGATTAGATGAAGAATTTTTGGATTGTATTCAAATTGAAATTTTTATCAACTTAGAAATTATAGGAGAAGAGGATAGTTATAATTTACTTACTTATATATATCATGTTTACATATGCATAATAGTTGGTGATCTATATGAGCTGTGCATGTAATGCAGCTGCAATATAAAGATATTGTATGACTAAGAGTGAGAGCATGTTTATGTGAGCAAACTTTGGAATAACTTTTAATTTCATGTATGTTTTCTTCTAAAAAAAAATTCATGTATGCTTGCAAGGGTTACATATATACCGATCCGGTAACAATGGAAGCTTCATTTTTGAGATAAAGAATTGATGTAATGCTCAAGGAAGCCACTTGAAAAGGTCAAAAGAATCAATAGAGTATAGAAGAAGTGATCAAGAAGAAAAAGAAAATATATTATGCTCATAATATGCATGACTTCTAATTTAATTGAGAAAATATAAATAAATTTTGACACTAAGAAAATATAAACTTAGCTATCAATTTAAAAGAATAGATAAAAACTTCTCTCTCTCTGACTCCTTGGGGTCTTTGACAGTAGAAGCCTTCAACTCGCAGTTTCTGTGAGATTTTAACCTCTCTTTTTCTGTTTCCTTTCAGAATTTAGTAGAGGTTCTCTTTCTCTTTTCCCTTTTTCTTATTTTGTCCGTTCTATCTTCACTTTATCACAATTCCTCTGCCTCATTTCTGTCTCTTTCCTCCTTTTTCACTTTACCATATTTCCTTTTTCTCACTTTTGTCTCTTCGTGATTTTGGTAGTGGAAGATACACACTCACTACTTTGTGAGTTTTCAACCCATACTGATCTGTTTCCTATCAGATTGCAGTAAGGGTCGGAGGTTTTTTACTACCAATTTCTTCAATTTTTTTTTTTTTTTTACTCTTTTACCCTTTCCTATCTCTCTATACTGGCAGTATGAATGCAACCTTGGAAGAACTTTGGAAACGTTTCAAGTTATTTGAAGAAGAAAGAGGAGTATTGGCTGTGGAGTCCCATGATGTAGCTGTTTCCAAAGAGCAGGCTAAGTTCAGCATTTTGTTTAAATTGCAAACTAATAAAGACTTCAACAAGGAGGCTTTCAAGTCAACATGTGCGAATCTTTGGCGTGCATCTCACGGGGTCAACATCAAAGAGGTTGGACAAAATCTATTTCTTGCTATTTTTGTTTCAGAAGAACACCTAGAGGTCGTTTTTGACAAAGGTCCTTGGTCCTTTGATAAAAAACTTATTTTGATGAAAAGGTTTTCTGGGGATGTCAGTCCAGCCAAGGTCACACTTACTCATTCTGCCTTTTGGATTCGTATCTTTAATATTCCTATTAAGAGTATGAGCAGAGAAGTGGGGGCTAAGATAGTCAATGAGGTGGGCGAGCTTATCACTGTTGACGCGCCCAAGAGTGGAGTTGCTTGAGGACCCTTTCTTCGGATTAGAGTAAATATTGATATTACCAAACCGCTTATGCGTGGTAAAATGATACAAATTGAAGATTCAGAGGCTGAATGGGTTGTTTTTAAATATGAAAGGCTTCCTATCTTTTGTTATCACTGTGGAATTTTGGGTCATCAAGATCGGGAATGTCCTCAATTGAAAATTGGACATTTCTCTTCCGATGATGCGGATTTTCAATTCGGACCTTGGCTTCGCTCTACGGCTCCAAGGGGGCTGCGAAAAACTGACCCAGGTCGTGATCAGTCAGAAACAAGAACAGAGGATGATGATGGTGTCCATTTGGTGGCTGAGGAACCTGGTGAATCCTTGCATCACCGTCATTTATCGAATGAATTACCACTGATGGTTGGGACCAACTACCCAGCAGAGCCAGGCATGCCCCCTGAAGGTAATTTGAATTTTTTTTGAGCGGGAAATGGTTAGGATTCCTAGTCCGAATCAGATTTCAAATTCTCAAAGAGATGAGGCAAACTTGAGATCCGGTTTAATCTCTAAGTTAGATTTTGATTTGAATTTAAAAGGGAGAGATAAGGGTGAATCTACTAGCAAGATAGAAATTGGAGATAAAACCGAAATTCATGGGGGGGTCCAGATAGAATCCTCTTCATTCTTCAAACTCAAAGTCTAGCCAACTTAGGCCTTCTGGCATGAACCTAACTGAAGAGAATTCTGAAAAGCCTGGAGAGATTCACTCTGATGTTGGGGAAGATATTGAGATGAGCACAACGTCATTTGAATGTACCGAGAACTTAGACTTGACAAAACACTCTTTACGCAGTTGGAAGCGTATTATTCACGGTGATATGGTTTCAAATTCAAATCAGTCTCCCAGTCTGAAGGTGTTGAGCTCCAAGCTGCATGTTGAAAATCATGATCCCAATTACTCTGCAGAATTGCATCCACATCAGAAAAAACAAGCCATTGATCCATTTGATACCCATTCTTTCTTTCCTCTAACTGGGGTTGGTACTCAATCTCCCCCTTCTCTTCCATAAAAATTCTCAGCCTTTCAATTTCAATTATTAAAAAAATAAAAAATAAAAAAAAAGGAAGAAAAAAGAGTAAATTCAGTGGGTTTTGGTCTCCTTATACGAAACAACAGAGGTGAAGTGTTTGCTGCATCATGTGTTCGTGTGGAGAAGACTTTGAGCTCCATTTATACAACGACTTCTTTAGTGAGAACAGCTTTACAATTCGGTCTCAGTATCAGCTTCTTAAATGTTGAATAAGTGTAACCATGCTGAGCCTGTTGATCTTTTAAACTTTGATAGAATTTGCTCACTAGAGGTTGCTTGGGTCCTTGTAGACATTTATTTGCTTAGAGATAGTTTTGATTTTATTTTATTTTATTTTTAATTTTACCTTTACGATGTAATCGAGCGGTTCTAATTTTGGTTAGTGCTGCAAAAGAGAAAGAGAAGGTTATTCTTGGTTAGAAGAATGCCCCTCTTTTCTCTTTCCCATTGTACAATTCTCTTTCCCATTGTACAAAGTGATTCTATATAAATAAAGTCTACTATCGTTTCTGCTAAAAAAAAAAAAAAACTTAGCTATCAAAAATAATTTTAAGACCCCTACACCTTTGAAGAGTTGTAGAAGACAACCACATATTAAAAAAAAGAAAAAAGAAAAAAAAAAGGCATACCATATATTTAAAAAGAAGGAATTGCATTCTCGTATATTATATATAACATATATTTCTAATAATGGCCTCCACATATATATCCAAAAAAATAATATATTTTCTCCCTCTTGCATAAAAATTTTTGTTGAACAATTAATTAAAATATTATCTCTTGATATAATGTGTCAAATCTAAATAATGTATTAATCAATATTAGGTTTGGCCATTTTTTTTCCCACCACCTCTATCTTTTAGTGTATTGGCTTCAGTAATTTTTGTTAGTTATGAAGATACTAATGTATTATGTAGAATCAAATTTTTTGTGTTAGTTATGAAAATAGCAATATATTATGTAGAATCAAAATTACTTGTTAGGTCTTTTTTTTGTCAGCAAGATAGTCCAACTCATGGATGTTGAAGTACCTTTCTTATATGGAAAAAAAAAAGAAAAAAAAAAGAAAAAGAAAGAAAGAGAAACACATATCTCTAACATTGAATACGTGGACAGAGGTAGGCTATATAAGAGAAAAGCCTTCATGTCATATTCAGTTCAAAGCTGGGCAAGTTGAATAGTGATTTGGCTGCTGCTGCTGGTAATAACATCGCTTTGGGCGCCATTGCTGTTATTTTTACAGTTGCACAGTGCCACAATGGAAATCAGGAGGCTAATCATTGCCATGGCGAGTTTGACCCACGAAAGCACTTGTTCTTCTCTGTACATTACAAAAAGATCAATGAAGTTATATCAAATATTCAACACTGAAAAATAAAATTTAAAAAAAAAAAAAAAGTACATAATGCATCAATAACTTTACTTATTGTTTTGCTACCTGTTTAGAGGGTGAGGAGGAGGGTTTACAAAACTGGAAGGGTTGAAAGGCGGCGAGGAATGTATAAAATTTTCTATTTAGGAATTATAAGAGAATGATAATTAATGGTGGAGGGAGAGTTGATACAAAGATACAAAGGTGAAGTTTAGAGTTTATGTATATTAAAAGAAAGCTGAAGTAGCAGTGTGATAGTGAAAATAAATAAGAAGTTGATAGACTTCAGTAGATGAACCTTCTATCCATCTATCAAAAAAACCTTCTATGCTTTACTACAAAAAAGCATAATAGATTAACCAAAATAGGAGGAAAAGTGAAGAGAAAAAATAAAAGAAAAGTATTAGAAACAAAAAAACGAGAAGGAAAAAATAATTACAGAAAAATATTAGAAACGATTTTTTTTTATCTTCAATATAATTGATTAGTTGTAATACACTATTAGGCATTTGTGTTTATCCAAAGTGTTATTTTCCCTTAAGAGAAGTCTATCCAAAGAAGAGATTGATATATTATTAAATTATTAAGTTTTTGTGTTCATCAAACTTTATCCAAAGAGATGATAAAGTAGTAGACAAAATTCTGATAATAACAAATAATTTGCCCAAGATGCACACTTTAATTAAAAATCATATGTAACTTAAACAAAAGATAACAACAATTAAGTTTTTGTATTTATCTAAAAAATTGATAGAGATGTATATTATATATATTTTTAAAAATATAATAAAATTTTTACAATTTGGTGAAGCCATGTGGCGCAACCACGGCTTCTAAGCCCAACTTTTATTATATATAATTAGATATAATATAATATAATATGATTTTGTAAATCTAGCGTTATTATGTGAAAATGGAAAAAAAAAAATTCATATATGAAAAAAAAAAAACTCAAAAATAGAATCATATATAGCAAATCACGAATTCAATTAATTTCACTAATTAAAAAAAGTTGACCAAAATTCATTTTTTAAACATCAAACGCCATAGGCCATTTCATTGCTTTAACAATAATTGAGACAAGTAATTAAAACTTCGTACAATTAATTTAGGTTCAATTAGAAAAAGAGGTAAAGCCTTAGCAAACAAACCTTTTGTATTCGATTCCTTTGAGAATATGTTCATGGTGTTTGCCTTTTGAACAATTAATGCGCGGATGAATAAATCCCTAACCTCAACTCCAAAAAAATAAAAAAATTAAAAAATATAATAATAATAATAATATCAATAATTGGACCTAAGACAAAATCAAATCTTAAAAAAAAAAAAAAAAAAAAAAAAAAAAAAAAAAAAAAAAAAAAAGACAATTTGGATGGGAAGAGAAAGTTTGGGTTCTTTTTAGGAGAATTTTTTGAGAATAAATATTATGATTTTAAATTCAATAATTTTCATGGGTGTTTAAGAATAAATAACTACTCACTCCCAAAAGGTTTATGCTTACAAACTTTTTTATGCATTTAAATATATATGTCCATCTCAAGAAAATTCATACATGAATATAAAAAAGAAAATTATTTATTCCAACCTCTATGAGTTTTTAAAAGTTAATAGATCACATACGTTAGAGAATACAATAGCTAATAATTCAATAGACATTTGTCCCTTAAGAAAATGAAGTTTTGTCATGTTTTGGTCATTATTTATAGAATAAACAATTTATTGAAAACAATAACATTAAATAATTATTATTATATAATTTCATTTTGCAAATAGCTGGAATTTATTTATTCATATATATATATATATATATATCATGTTTATATAGTTATTTTATGCATTACACACTTTACACTACTCCATTTTTATAGTCATACACCAATATGCATAGAAATTGGAAATACTAAAATGTCCCAAAAAGGTACATTTAAATATTTAAAAAAGAATGAAATTTCAGCTAAAATAGTAATTTTTAGTACGAAGCATCATGGATATAATGTCAATTGAAAATTAAGAAGAGCCGTATGTCTTTGGTGGGATGGAGTAGACAATTGGGAAACTCAAAGACAAAGCTAGAAGAGAAGAAATTGGAATTAGAGCATCTTACGACGATGAATACTACAGATAATCTTGATGTGATCCAGAAAGTGAAGGATGAGATAAATGCTTTATTACTACAAGAGGAATTATTTTGGAGGCAGAGATCTAGATCAATTTGGTTACCTGCAGGGGATAAAAACACAAAGTATTTTCATCAGAGGGCAAGTTTAAGATGTATAAAAAATCACATTTCAGGTTTATTGGATGATCAAGGGAGAAGGTGTAATACAGAAGATGATGTTGTACGGGTGGCTGAAAATTAATTCAAAAACTTATTCACTTTTGCTAATCCAACTAATCTGAATATTGTTCTGGTCTTAGTGGATAGAGTGGTTGCTCCTGATATGAATCAAACACTGCTTCAACTGTATACACCTGATGAGGTTAAGTGAGTTCTTTTTCACATGCACCCATCCAAATCACCCGAGCTAGATGGTATGTCGCTTTTCTTTTTCCAAAAATACTGGCACGTTGTAGGCAATGATTTAACTGAAGCAGTGTTGTTTGTATTGAATTCTGGTCATATGCTCCATAAGAATAATTACACACATATTGTTCCAATACCCAAGAAGAATGATCCAAAAAATGTCTCTGATTATTGGCCTATCAGTTTAGGCAATGTTGTATCAAGAGTAGTTTCAAAAGTCTTGGCCAATCAGCTAAAACTTAACTTGCCTGATGTTATATCAGATTCACAAAGTGCTTTTGTTCCTAACCGGTTAATAACTGATAATAATACTATAGCATTTGAAGTATTACACAAGATGAGGAATAAAAAAACAGGGAAGAAAGGGCAGATGGCTATCAAACTGGATATTAACAAGGCTTATGATTGGGTTGAATGGGAATTTTTGAGACATATTATGCTAATATTGGGTATTGATGCCCGATGGGTACAACTAGCAATGGAAATAGTGACTACTACTTATTCAGTGCTAATTAATGATGAGCCAAAAGGATTTGTTATCCCTTCTAGGGGTATAAGACAAAGAAATCCTCTATTCCTATACTTATTCCTATTATGTGTGGAAGGCCTCTTGTCTCTGATTTGGAAGGAAGTGGTATCATAAAGACTTCATGGAATTTTATCATGTACAAATGGGGTATGTATTTCTCATCTTCTATTTGTGGAGGAATGTCATCATCTTATGAATTTGCTTGAATGCTATGAGTCAGCATCAGGCCAAGCTATTAATAGATAAAAGACATCTATCTTTTTTAGCAAAAATACAAGATTGGAGGTAAAGTAGGATATACAGGCATTGTTGGCTAGAAGCATTATGGAGGATTGTGAGAAGTATCTTGGTTTGCCAATGGTTGAGGGAAAATCTAAAGTTAATACTTTTAAGAATCTACAGGAAAATAGAGTGTTGGGATGGAAGGAAAAATATATTTCCAAAGCAAGGCGAGAGATCTTAATCAAAATGGTAGCTCAAGCCATTCCTACTTACTCTATGAGTGTTTTTAAAACCCCAAGGGCTCTATGTGATGCTATCAAATCCATAGTGGCTAAATATTGGTGGGGTCAATCAAAGGATGATAAGAAAATTCATTGGATCAATTGGAAAAAACTTTGTACTAAAAAGGAGTGTGGTGGTGTGAAATGTACTCCCCCCTAGATCAAGGGTTTTACATGGAGTCGCCACTTATTTAATTTAAAAGGGAAAATAAGAAAACCTTTAATAAAAAAATACTTTTGTTGTATTAATGTATATTGCAATTTACATCAAATTTTGTAACAAAGATTTACAATGCTTTTTGTCCTAGATACAATCTAAGAAAAGTAAATTACATTACTTTATTTCCTAGTTACATTCTAAAAAATGTAAAATTACATGTGCAAAAGCATAGTCTAGAACCCTTGATCTTGGTTCGGAGGCTAATTTACGAGATGAGAAGGGATTAAGCACCCATCTCGCCCAGTAAATCCGGTCTCCTAGGTTAAGGTGGCCAATGTCATGTCATGTCATACAATCATGTTAATTTGTAGGAATTGTAAACAATTATGTGTTAGAGGAATTAGACATAAAAAAGAAACAAAAAAAAAATGAAATTTGTTAGATAACAATTTTAATATAAAGAAAGCATTAAGGTAATGGCATGTTCATCCAAGAAATCAATGTAAACAAAGAATTATTAACCTAGACATGTTCATCTAAGCATGTGAAGAAAAAACAAAGTTGTCATGTTATTTGTCATCAACATAATTGCAAAGAGAAACAAATAAAAAATAAAACATTTGAGCATATTTGATCATCCAAGCAATTATGAAAAGATGTAAAGGAAAATCCCTAGACATGTTTATCTAAAGAAAATCAAAATACTTAGACATGTTTGTTCAAGCATTTAAAAAAAAAAAAAAAGTAAAACAATTACCTAGACATGTTCATCTAAGTATTGAAGAGAAAGTTGTGTTTTAGCCTAGAAGTGCTCATCTAAGCATTCAAGAGAAAAATTGTTTATTAGCCTAGAAGTGTTCATCTAAGCATGTAAAAGGAATAATAATAAGAAATATAGGCATGTTCATCTAAAAAAACAAATAATGACATGTTAAACATTTATTCAAGCATGTGTAGAAAGATAAGAACATGATTAATTACTTACCAGCATAGAACACAAATTAAAAAGGGGGAAGTGATCACTTAAAGGGCTAGAGAGAAAGCAAGGAAGTACTAAACTACAACCAAAGTAGGAACAATAGTTGCACAACAGCATTTCTTTTCTGCTTTCTCACTAGCTCTCTAGAGGGAATTCAGGGTCCAGAAAATGGAAGGGGTCTTCTCTATTTATAGGGGAAGGGATGACTTAGCTTTAAAGCTAAGTTGTTAGCTTTCTTCTGAAGCTAAGGGGAGAGATAACCCGTTTAAATGAGCTGAAACGGATTTGGTGTTGATCTCCATTTGAATTTTGAAATGATGCTGCACCTGCTTCGTATTTTGGCTCTAACTTTCCGCTCAAAATTCCAATTAATTAGAGATGGCTGTTTTTTGAAAGGAAATTCAATTATCTACAACTTTGTCAGAAATAGAGAAAGCCAAATTCCAACGTTATCTAGGCCAAAAATGTGTTTCAAATTGCTGCTGAAAATAGGTACGTTTTTTGAGCATTTTTGAAATTTTTCACAGGATGTATCTGTTTCTTATCCTATTTATTTTTCAAAAAAAAAAAAAAATCTTTTCTTCTGAAGCTAAAGGAAGGGATAAGCCTATTAGGTAAGCTTGAACAAATTTGAGTTTGATCCCTATTTGAAATTTTGAAAGAGGTGTGAAGATCCTCTGCACCTGTTTCGTATTTTGGCCATAACTTTCTGCTCAAAATTCCAATTGATTCGGAATTGATGTTTTTTGAAATTAAATTTAATTCTCTACAACTGTTATAGAAATAGAGAAAACCAAATTTTGATGCTTTCCAGGCCAAAAATACGATTCAATTTGCTGCTGAAGATAATGACGTTCCTGAGCATTTTTTTAAATTTTTTCTATCTCCAAATTTTTTCAAAAGAGCAGATAAGATGTCCTAAAGAAAAATTTTTTTTTTTATTTTAAAAATGAAATCCAATCAAAAATCACACTTAATTAATTTTAAATTAATTCTTGTGAGAACCAATCAAAATTAAGTGTTTACGATAGGACGTGACCGGACCCATCGTGTAGGTGAGCCATGATCTTTGAAAATTGTTTGTATGATAACTTTTGATCAGGTGGTCCGATCAAAACTCATGACATACCATTATGATCGTTAGAGCATCAAGATTTGTTTTGTATCACAAATTTGAAGATCTACCGGTTGGTTAAATGCAAGTTATAAAATGGGGTGTCTACAGGTGCTATGGGATTTAGAGATATACAAGATTTTAATTTGGCTATGTTAGCTAAACAAGCTTGGCTTTTAATTCATAATACTCACTCTTTATTCTATTAGGTATACAAATCAAGATATTTTCCAAATTGTTCCTTTATGATGAGGAGATTGGCAGCAATCCTTCATATGTATGGAGAAGTCTTTTGGCAATGGAAGCTATATTGAAGTTTCAACTCATAAATGTTTGACGCATAAACCAATTTTCTTGGGAGAGGTTAGGCCTAATCTATTGGTGAAGGATTTGATTGATGGTGCCACCAGGCAATGGGATAGAGATAAGCTATTTGATCTCTTTGCTCATAAGACACGCATGGAAATTCTGTAGGTGCCACTGTCAAGGCTGTCCTTAAGAGACAAATTGGTTTGGAAGGAAAACAGGTCCCAACGCTTCTCTATTAAAATTGCATATCACGTTGCACTTTGGATGGGGCAATAGCAACAGGTTGAACACTCTAGTATGGTGGTAGACCGTGGAATCAGGAGGAAGTTATGGAGCTTGAATGGACCGCCTAAAGTAAGAATGTTTGTATGGAGGGCATTTTCAAATATTTTGCCAACCTAGGAGAACTTGAATCACCGAAAGATCAATATTAACCCAAGATGTGAAATCTGCTACCAGCATTTGGAATCCACTGCCCATTTGCTTTGGGAATGCCCTCTTGCACAAAATGTCCGGGCCCTTTGCCGAGGACAGCTTCAAAAATGTTCAAATGTTGCTCAAGATATCTTCATGCTATTTAGATGGTTGGTGGACAAACTTTCTCAACAAGAGCTAGAAAGATGGGCGGTGAAGGCTTGGGCAATTTGGAATGCTCAAAATAAATATTAGTTTGAACATATCCAAATTCATCCCAAGTCCATTCTTGATGGAGCACTTGGTTTTCTACAGGAGTATCAACGTTTGTTAGCTGCTCAATCAAGCAATTGAATATGATCTAATCATTTTCTGTATATCTGATGTATTCCTGTATAATGTTATTTTCTTCATAATTATTTGTTTCTGCAGAATTTTTTTTTTCTCAGCATATTTGTTGTTTCTGCAGAATAGGTGTTCAATTCCTTTGTTTGTTTTATAGGGTTCTCATGTATTGTTTTTGATTCTGTAGAAGTTGTTGTTAAATTGCAAATTGTACCCTTAAAGTTTGGGGGTGATTGGATTTTAAACCTTGAAGTTTTAGAATTTGGATTTTACCCCCTGAAGTTTGGGGTGTTTGGATTTTATACCCTAATGTTTCAGAATTTGGATTTTACCCCGTAAAGTTTGTGAGTGTCTGGATTTTACACCCCAAAAATATGAAACTTTAGAATGTAAAATCCAAACACCTCCAAACTTTAGGGACTAAATCTAAATATCCTAGAAATATAGGAGTTAAAATCTAAATTCTGAAACGTTATGGTGTAAAATCCAAATACCCCCAAACATTAGGAGATAAAATCCAAATTTTAAAATTTCAGGGTGTAAAATCCAATCACCCCCAAATTTTAGGGATGTAATTTGCAATTTACCCTAAATACAAAATTAAAAAGTGTAAATTAGTATAATAAATGAGATGCTCTTTGGAAAATTGTGGCAGTCTTATCATTAATGAGTGTAAAAAATACAAAATTTAAAACATAAGTTTGTACAACATTTATCATTTTTTGTGTATTTACAATGTAAGTTTACATTGCAAGTACAATACAATGTAAACATAGAATTTTCCATAAAAATATATTTTGTAGAGATATACCTTACCAAATTATTTAGTTTTAAGATAATAATTGTGTATTCCATTAAAAACCACACACACAAAAGTATGAAGAATTCTCTTATATGTATTGTCCTTTTTGGTAATTTGCATCTCAAAATGCAATTTTGATAATTGCTTACCAAATACTCAACTTTTTTAAAGAACACTTTTTAACAGTTTTTAGCAAACACTTTACTTTTTGAAAAAACCCAAATTAAAAAGCACTTTTTAATACCCCCAATTTTCTAAAAAGCATGATTCTGAATAGTTGAAACAAACTCACCCTTGTCTTTAAAATTTTAAGTGGGCACTATTGATCCCTGAAGTTTTAAATATAAGTGTTATTGGTCCCTTTGTTAACTTCCATTAGTTTATTTGCATGTGTCTAATAGAGCAATGATATGGCATGTTTTAAGTGATGTGGCAACATATTTATAGTTAAAAAATTACACCTCATTATACACATCAAAACCAGATAAACCCAAATAATGTGGGTCTTTAACACATCAAACCCGTTAAATGAAGTCTTTCTCCAAAATTTTGAAGTTCCTGGATTTTCTTTGTCAAGCCCCATGCCACTCATTTCAAACACTCTAGCCAGATCTCTCACTGTACATAAACACTTATTTTACATTTAGATACATATATTTCATTGAACCTTGTTGATGCTCATTTTGGAGAAGCCCAATAGTAGGAAGAAGCCCAACAATATGGGCAGAAAAGAGTTAGTAAATTTAGAGAAAAATCATTAAGCCCGAATGGAAGGAATGATGGATCAAAGGCCAATAAAGTAAATAAATGGACCTTGAGGAAAGCAAATGGGCCTAAAGGAGCCCAGAGAAAGAAGTAGTAAATCCATGAGTATTATGTGATGTAGAAAAGTAAGAATAGGCCACAACAGGCCTGAAATAATGAAGTAAGTAAATAAGGAGTTGATGGAAAGTCCATGAATCCCAAAGATAAAGGATATGGTAATTGGGTTGGGGAAGCCCAAAAGAGTTAGAAAAAGCCCATGGGAATGCAGAGTTGGAATGGGCCAAGGATGTCCAAGGAAAAAAAGCAGGCCGAGGATGCCCAAGGGAGAAGAAATGGGCCAAGGAAGCCCGTAAGCAATGGAATGGGTCAAGGAAACCCAAGTAGCATGAATGCAAACCTAATAACAATGTTGGGTCATTGTAATCAAGTGAAAGAAATGCATGCAGCAGGCCCAAAAGAGGCCCAGCAAATACGAGTCAAATAACACCACAGCAGGAATAATAGAGTAGCATGGTAGGAATGGTAGCAAGTTTACGGAAGGAGCAAAGAGTGGGCTAAAGAGAAAAAAAACCCACAATCAAGCAAGGCCCAGCCCTTGAAGGAAGCAAGCCATAAAGAATGGAAGATCAGAAAATAGTTCATGCCACAAGAGGTCAAGGATGAGCGGCAAAATGCATAGATGAGCCTCAAGACCATGGCAAACACATGAGCAGCATACAAGCTTTGGACATACACAAAAGTGGAGCACGCGTAAGGCCTAGGCGCTACCAACCTATACCCAGCCAATACAGGAGTGATGGGTCATGGGTCAGAGGTAAGTAAGGGTATGGTCTAGCGATGGGGAGAAGGGGGGAGCCTATTCTGGGGTTCCCGCTTAAACTCTTTTGGGGAGATGTCCTACTGGGATGACATACCACCCAAAAAAGGGAAGAATGAGTTAGAATCACTAGATGCAATAAGGGATAGTAAGAGAGAAAACCTACACTATTGCAGATAGGAATGCCACGGTGAACAAGCAAACAAAATAGTTTTCTTTGTCTGGTAATGGGGAGTGGCACGGCAAGCACAGGTAAGTGGCGGTGGCTGGGCAGCTGACAAACCAATGGGTGATCTGGAAGGACATCCACACCTACACAAAAGTGGTTAAAGGGTAAAATGGTAAAAACCTGTCACGACGAGCAGTATATAAAGGGCCTTCGCCGTGCACAATGTGATCATCAAAACAGCAACAATCATAACGAGAGATTCACAATAACAACAACAATCACCACTATAACACACGAGTAAGAGCTAGAAAGAAAAGAGTGGGAAAAGCAGAGTAACAAAACGGAGAAAAAAGAAAGAGAAAGTTGGGAAGAAAAAACAGAGAGAGAATAGAATGGCAGGCATGCACCAATAGGCTAACCCCTTCTCTCCCTCTATGGCAGGCATGCTTTTTCCACTCTTTTCTATCACTAGCAATATATAAAAGGCCTTCGCCATGCACAGTGGGATCATCAAAATAGCAACAATCATAACGAGAGATTCACAATAACAACAACAATCACCACTATAACACACGAGTAAGAGCTAGAAACAAAAGAGTGGGAAAAGCAGAGTAACAAAACGGAGAAAAAAGAAAGGGAAAGTTGGGAAGAAAAAACAGAGAGAGAATAGAATGGCAGGCATGCACCAATAGGCTAACCCCTTCTCTCCCTCTAAAAGTCTATCCTCTGTTAAGGATTAAGGATTTTATGGGCGTAAGTGATTTAGGCCCGTTCTCTCAAAGTGGGTAATTTCTACAGAAGGATCTTCTTGAGAGATTATTCACATTGAGAGAGTGGTTCCCTCCTTGGTCTTAGTCCTGTAATGCAACTGAGCACGGCATACTAGCTATTCCTTCCTTGTTTTTATTGATTAAGTACCAGTATTATTTCTCTTTTGCCTTTACCATTTCATTTATAATGTATTTCTTGGTGTTGTGCCGTTCTCTTTCTTTATTTTAATTAAGAATCCTTTACTTATTGTTGTCATATTGTATTTGTCTGTCATAACTCTTGTGTAACAATCTCATCTGCTATGGGCATGTGACCAAAGTTTTAACAAAGGGGCTTTAGATTGCATACAAGCCGGTTTGAGGTGAGTTGCAATTGGACCGGTCCTAACTCTCCTACCCAGAACCTTTGGGCCGTAGTGTGGCAGGAGGAAGCCCAGCTCACAATCTCATAATGGCCCACTACAAACTTGAAACTGAAATTATATTTTGTTGAACCTGAAACTAAAATGGTAGTGGTTGTTCTATTGAGTATTTGTGGTAACCATTTGATCAAATACATTTTGGTTTTTTCCAATTTTTTTATGAAAGATAGGTATGTTTTTCTTGAGAGATTTTTGCTTGGTCATGTATAGATGCAATTACATAGATACCTCCAGCCAGCCTTATTTGGATTTCGAGAAAAAGGAGTAAAAGATAAATGGAGAAAGTCCCAATTTTAATGCAATTATGTAGATACCTCCAACCTTGTTTGGATTTGGAGAAAAAGAAGAAAAAAATAAATAGAGAAAGACCTACCCAATTTTTAATGGGTTTGATGTGTTTTTATTTGGGTTTACCCTAATGTGTAATTTTTTAATTATAAATAGATTGTTACATGACTTAAAACATGCCTCATCGTTTAGACACAAGCAAATAAACTAACAGAAGTTAAAACTTCAAATTTCAGGACCAATGACACTCAAATTAAAACTTAAAAGAACAAAAATGCTTAGCAATGACACTTACTCAAATTAAAACTTCAAAGAACAAAAATGCTTAGCAAGTAATCTTTAATAACCAATATTGTAATTTCGCCTAACTTTTAAGACATCCAACCAAAATATTTAACCATTCTTTTTTATTTTTTTGGTAAATAGATTTAACCATTCTACTCCCCCCTTATTTCACCCTTTTACAATTTACCCTCTACTTTACTACCACACAATTGGGAAATTTTTTTAAAAGGGTAAATTCCACTAATATACCCTAAGGTTTGGGCTAATACCAACCAAATCCAAAACATTTCAAAATTGGTCAATTTAGTCCCTAAAGACATTTTTATCCCTAACCCGTTAGCATCCGTTAGTCATTTTACTACTTTTTTTTTCTTTCTCAAACATAACAGGTCTTTGCTCTCTCTCTCTCTCTCTCTCGTTCTTCTTTCCCTTTGACCTCTCTGGCCTCTTTTTTTTTTTTTTTTTTTTTTTTTAGCTAATCCTAACCTTTCTGCTCTTCTTTTCCCTCAGGCCTCTCTCTCCAACCTGACCCACTCTCCCTCTTTGACTCACCATTTTCATTTATCTCTTTCTTCTTTTTGGCAATGGCAGTGGTGCATGGGTTTGGTGGTCTAGGTTGGTTGTGGATCATGGTTATGGTGGTTGTTGGTTGCCGGTGATGGATTCTGGTTTGTTGTGGGTTTTTTGGTGGTGGTGGATTCCGATCTGTGGTGGATTTGTTGTGGGTTTGAGTTTTTTTATTTGGGTTTTGCGGTCAATGGTTGTTTAAGGTGGTGGGTCCAATTTGGGGTGGATTTGAAATGGAGGTGGTTATGGGTTTCGATCTAGGGTGGATTTGCAGTGAGGTTGTTGTGGGTTACAAGTGGTGATTGAAATTTTTGGATTTGGGTTTTATTGATGTGGGTTTGGTTAGGTTTTGTTGCCGATGGCGGTCATTGGGTTTTGTGGCCAAAGGTGGTTGCTGGGTTTAGTGGCCGATGATGGTGGTAGTGGGTTCCAATATGGAATGGATTCGCAGTAGGGGTGGTTTTAGTTTTTGATGTGGTGGTGAGTTTTCTATGTGTTGGAAGATTTGGGTATTGTTGGGGTAGATTTGGCTAGGTTTTGGTATGGGTAGTAAAATTGTGTTGTGGCTGATCTGAGAAGTGGTTGTGACTGATCTGAAGAGAGAGAGAGGGAGGAGTGAAGAGGGAAGAGTAACAAAGAGGGACAAAAAGAAGGGAGAAAAACTAACGAAGGCTAACATTTTTAGTGGTATTTAGGGACTAAATAGTCTTCATAGACCAAATTGGTCAATTTTGGATTCTCTTGGACCTAGTTGGTATTAACCCAAACCTCAGAATATGTTAGTGAAATTTACCCTTATTAAAATGAGACAATTCTTGAGATTCGTCAAGGATTAGAGAACCCATTCGATCGACTAGTTAAATTTCCCACCCACACGAAACTCAACCACGAATTTTCGCTAGTTCTACTTAGACACATGCTAAGCAGCTTAAGACAGAATAAAAAAGGTAAAAGAGAGAACAAACTTCACATATTAAAAACCAACGAAAAAACAAGTATCAAACAGCAATAACATCAGTCTGGGTAGGATAAAATTGGGAACAACTGAGATTTGTTGCACAAATACACAAACATTATAAGGCACATAGGGCAGACCAAAAGATGATGCTACCCAAACAAAAATCCTTAATACTCATCGCCTTCATCGTCCTCACCCTCAGCAGACTCAGCACCAACCTCCTCGTAATCCTTCTCCAAAGCAGCAAGGTCCTCACGGGCTTCAGAGAATTCTCCTTCCTCCATACCCTCACCCACGTACCAGTGCACAAAAGCACGCTTGGCATACATGAGATCAAATTTGTGGTCAATACGGGAGAACACTTCAGCCACAGAGGTAGAGTTTGAGATCATGCAAACAGCCCTCTGCACCTTGGCAAGGTCACCTCCGGGAACAACAGTTGGAGGCTGGTAGTTAATACCACACTTGAATCCAGTGGGGCACCAATCAACAAACTGAATGGTACGCTTGGTCTTGATAGTAGCAACAGCAGCATTGACGTCCTTAGGCACAACATCACCACGGTACATCAGGCAACAAGCCATGTACTTGCCATGGCGAGGATCACACTTGGCCATCATAGATGAGGGCTCAAAAGCACTGTTGGTGATTTCAGCCACTGAGAGTTGTTCATGGTATGCTTTCTCAGCAGAGATGACTGGTGCATATGAGGAAAGCATGAAGTGGATTCTGGGGTATGGAACCAAGTTGGTTTGGAATTCAGTCACATCCACATTCAGGGCACCATCAAACCTTAGAGAGGCAGTCAAAGAGGAAATCACCTAAATTCCAAACAAACAAACAAAAAACCTTATTAGACAGCAAGCATGTTATAGCGATACTACCAACAAGGCAACAACACGTTCAAAATCTATCAACATTCATGTGGCACTATTCAAATATTAAGGTAAGCATTATAGGTTATATACAATGATTAACTTGCACATTGAATTACATATTTCAAATACATTTCAATTCTGATTCTAGCAAAAGATCTTCAGACAATTACCTGAGAGACAAGGCGGTTGAGGTTGGTGTACGTGGGTCGCTCAATGTCAAGGGAGCGCCTGCAAATATCATAGATTGCCTCATTGTCCAAAAGTACAGCCACATCGGTGTGTTCGAGAAGGGAGTGGGTGGAGAGTACACTGTTGTAGGGCTCAACAACAGATGTGGAGACCTGTGGAGAAGGGTAGACTGTGAAACCCAATTTTGATTTCTTGCCATAGTCAACAGACAAACGCTCCAAGAGAAGGGAACCAAGCCCAGAACCAGTGCCTCCACCAACAGCATTGAAAACCAGGAAACCCTGGAGACCAGTGCAGTTATCAGCAAGCTTTCTGATACGGTCCAAGCACAAATCAACAATCTCCTTGCCAACTGAAACAAGAATTGAATTCTTTCAGATGCTTTCATTGAAAAGTGCAACATTTAGTGAACAAAAAACATTTAAAAAAAAAGTGTTAAGATGTTTACTGGTATAGTGGCCACGGGCAAAGTTGTTGGCAGCATCTTCCTTGCCGCTGATGAGCTGTTCTGGGTGGAAGAGCTGGCGGTAAGTACCAGTCCTCACTTCATCAATAACAGTGGGCTCAAGGTCAACAAACACGGCACGAGGGACGTGCTTCCCAGCACCAGTTTCACTGAAAAAGGTGTTGAAGGCATCGTCACCTCCACCAACAGTTTTGTCACCTGGCATTTGGCCATCAGGCTACACAGATAAAATAACATTTCAGCGATTTATTAAACATCCAAAGCTTGAACAAGAACTAATTCAAACACCAAAATTTTTTAACACCAAAACTATAGTTCAAAAACAGTCATTAATAACACAAAATATAGAAATTATATTTTGGCTAAGATACAAACTATAACTGAACTGAATTGTGTAAAATTAAACATTATCTAAGCAAATAGATTACAGTGTTCAGAACAATTTAGACCTTAATTCATAGATAAAACACCAATCTTGCAAATGAAACGCAATCTTTCATTCCTTCATTGCTTTCCACTAAATCCTAAAATTTCATTAACTAACCATGAAAATGATCTCCACATTCACAGAAACAACAGATCTGATGCTTAAAACCACATATCTAACATTTGAAACAACTAAAACCACTCAATTTCAAAAACAATTCAGAGAAAATCACAGATCTGAAGTGAAACAAGAAAAATGCGAAGCGCGTGACTAAATGTCAGTGATAAAAGGCACAGATCCGAACAAAAACCAAACAAACGCACAAGAAAGGAGAATCATATTGACAAACAAACGCAGATCTAATGGAAAAGCAAAGCAGCAAAATTGTAACTGCACAAAGAGGCTGAAAATTTTCAGATCTCATATAAAATCAATAAAAATGCTACTTCATACCACAGTGAAGTTCGAAAATCACAGATCTGAGAAATCAAATACACACAAACTTGTACAAATTCAGAGCAAATAATCAGCGAGCAAGAGTACGAAGAAGAGAAGAATACCTGGATGCCATGCTCAAGGCAGTAAAGCTCCCAGCAAGCATTTCCGACCTGAATACCGGCCTGACCAATGTGGATCGAAATGCACTCTCTCATTTTCGATTTGAAGGAAATTCTACAACGAAGAAATTGAAGAAAAAGTTGACAGAGGTTCTCACTGTAAAACGAAGGCGTTTATCAAGACGCCTTCTGATCTGAGTGAAAACCCTTTCGATTCAAAAATGAAAAAGATTTGATCTAGAGAGTTTGGGTTTGGCTGCATTTATAGAGAGAGATATTATTTTAACCCGAGGTGGTGGTTGAGACAAGGTGGATGACTTGGCTGTCTGTGATTGGTTGTTACGGTAACCATCTTTCTAACCATGGTTCGTTATATTTTCTGGATTTTTAAATTATTATATTTTGCCGCTCGAGGGGCCAATGAAGGGTTACTGTAAATCTGTTTGGCTGTAAGGTTGTGATTTTCCCTCTACCCCGCTTGGGTTTTCCTCCATCAATGCTCTTGCTGTTTGGATGTTTCTTTTACCTACTCTTTTTGACCCTTTTTTTTTTTTTTTTTAATATACGTTTAATTTCTATATACTTTCATTGAGAATCTTTTTTTTTTTTATATGTATATAATTTTTTTTAATATACATGGAATGGGTCAAATTGAAATTGCTCTAATCTAGAATAATCTAGGAGAAGTAAAATAAAATTACTATCTTTATTTCTTCCTATGTGTTATTGTCACCACCACTATTATTACCATTATCAATGTCTCATTTCTATCAGTCACCATCATTTATTATAATTAGTGTATAATCCGTGCATATACATGATACAATTAAAAAAAAAAATACAATTACACACTGTAGGGATTAGAGCCCAAACTTGCATGTTGGGCCTTGGGCCATATGCATGGATCCATCCGAGGAGGCACGAATAATTGGAAGACGCTCCAAATTAGAGGGTCACGCAAGGAAAAAGGGCAGGGTTATAGTCCAAGGAAGTTGACCTCCTCGGACAGGATGAATGCTGCTCAAGCAAGTGCTCAAATGGTTTAAGTAACTGTTCAAACGATAAGGACGAGTTTCAGGTACTTGCAGAGGCGATGATAACGTAAAAATATCTCAGAGAGAAGCTGCTACAACCGCATTAAATGCACTGCAGCAACTTTTCTGGCCGCATTTATGGGGTGAAGACCTCTGAACAATACGATCTTCAGCTACCACCACTCAAAGATGACAAAAAGAGAAACTTGATGGGACATGCACTCAAGTAAGAATCTTGATGGTAACAAGTGTAAGGTTGAGATGGTCTGAAAATGTTTATAAAAATGTCAAAGATCTCCCAAGAAAGGGGATCGAGAAAAAGGGAGAAAGAAAAAAAGGAGAGAATTACTGTGGCCTCAAGTGTTGTATGAAAGTCCATAACTACTGCATTTATTCATATTGAGTCTCCTCGGACAACTCTTTAGTCAAGCCTTATATGTTGTTTATTCTTATTCATTACTGAAATATTCCTTAATTGTTAGTACAAATCAATAAAACCTAGCTCTTTGGCCCACTTTCTACAAATTTATTGTATAGGGCTCACCAAACCATCGTCCAAACGGATTTTTGGACCTGGGCCAGTAATCTGTGACCCTACACACATATATATGGATTCAAATTATACTCTCTCTTTTATTTTTTATTTTATTTTAATTTCTTTTGGATATACACGAGTTTACCATTTCTTTTTTTTGTTTATTGAGCTTTTTATGATTTATTTATATTAGACCATTCGTCTTTTGCACCTCATCAACTCACTTAGAATAAAAATTTAAAAAACTTAAATAGAATATGTGGCGTAAAATTAAACAACAATTGAAATCTAATTTAAAACCTAATTAAATTTTCTCCCAGCTTTACCTAGCAATATATATATACCCTCCATTTGAAATTGATCGATTTTATGGTTTAATTTAATTTAAAAATAATAAAGGAGTTTGCAAATAGCTTTAACTTTCAAAATGAATATGTTTTTGAAAATAGTTATTAAATTTGCTATTAAAATAGTTATTAAATTTGCTAGTTTGGCTCACAACTCATTCGGTTTACGAGATTGTTGTCTACAAAGATAGAGTGTTATTCTAATCGGCTTGTTCTTTTATCTGAGGCTTTTTTTATTTTTTCTGGTTCATTTATCTGAGGCTTTTTTATGTAAGTGGTTAGAAGATGAGTGTTTTATCAAAGTGTGAAAATAATCATTGAGAGAGAGAGAGGAGTATTTTATCATTAGGTGTAGATGATTAAACATTAGGTTATCATCATGTTTGCCTCTCAAAAAAAAAAAAGGTTATCATCATGTTTCTATCAATACAAGCAACCATTACATTCCAACACAGGTTGAAATCAATCCTTATCATTATTTTGGTGGTGGAGGAGGACCCATCTTTATACAATGCGTTGGCTCATTTTGACAGACTATGATTGCTGAAGAGCATAGCCACATAGCCAGCCAGTTGTTGAGAGATATAAAAGAGTTCAAATTTTCTGTTCCACTTTTCTTACTCCACTTTATATTTCACAAATAAAAACTTGCCACATGTTCACCTAATTAATTAAATACTATCATTATTGACTTATCAATACTACAATTATTAATTAATGGTAGTATTTAATTAATTAGGTGAACACGTGACAAGTATTTATTGGTGGAGTATAGAGTGGAACAGAAAAAGTGAGACAGAAGATTTGAACTTGATATAAAAAAGATGACAATGCTCCTTTGGAAATATCAATGGGCGTCTTACCTCTCATTTAGTGAGATTTTGTTGGATGCACCAATCTGCTAATGACAAAAATAAGCCGGCGAAGCCTACCATTTGTAAATAAGAGTGTGTTTGTTTGAAGGTGAAATAGAGTGGATAAAAAATTTTAAAGAGAAAATGGGTTTCTGTGTTGTTTGGTTGGGAGGGGGGAAAGAAAACTTTAGGCCCCATTTGGTAACGGTGTTTAAACAACGAAAACTATTATTTAAACACCACAACACATATTTCCATGCACTTTTTTCACTCACACGTATTTTCACAAAACTTAAAAAACGTTACTAGAAATATCTTACCAAATGGGCCCTCAGGGTCCATTCGGTTGGAAGAGTGAAAAAGTGGGAGGATAGAAAATTGTGGGAGGATGGAAAATATTTAGTTTTCCCTCTTGTATGTTCGGTTGAAGGGGTGGAAAAGTGGGAGGGTAGAAAACTCTTTTGTTTGATTGGAAAGAAAAAGGGAATGATGAAAAATGTAATTTATATAAATTGACTATTATACCCTTGTTACATATTATGTAAGAAATAGATTTATTTGTACCCATTAAATAATATAAAATTTACAACATCATATATATATAAATTATTATTATTATTTTTATTATTATAATGTAAAAATTAATGTCATACGAAAAAAAAAAACCCAAAAAATCAACAAGAAAAAAAAAAGAAGATTAATGAGGAGTATAATAGGGACAATAGATCAGGTCACGTTGAAAAAAAAATGAAGAAGAAGAGAACGTCAAGTTGAAAAAAAAAAAGAAAAAAAGAAGAGCACGTTGGAAAAAAAAAGGGGGGGGGGGGGGGAAACACACAGAACGTCATGTTGAAAAAAAAAAAAAAAAAAAAGAGAGAGAGAGAAGAGAACCTAGGAAGGGCATTAGTGGAAAAGTACTACACTAGCACTTTTCTCCCCAAGTTTTCCTTCCAATTTGGGAGGAAAAAAAATGTGGGCCCGGAAAGAAAACTTTTTCTCCAGTTTTCCATCATTCCTATTTTCCTTCCCCAAACGAACAGTAGAAAACAATATTTTCCATCCTATTTTCCTCTCCCTATTTTCCATCTTCCCTATTTTCACTCCAAACGAACGGAGCCTTAATGTGGAGCCTAGACATTTTCCACTCGGGCCCACACAAATCTTTTCTCTCTAAGATGAAGTGAAAAGAGAGGTAAAAATGCTGAGGGTGTAACAAAAATACCCTGACTTTTTATTACTCTCGCCTACTTCCTTTGCTCTCACCTACTCCCTCACTTTCCCATCTCCTAACCCATCAACCCTTATCTCATCAGCCTCTTCCTGAGGAATGCATAAGGTACTCTCTAACAAGCTATGCAGAAAAGGAATGGAAGCACCTAATGGTAAACAAAACCCAAATAATGAATCAAAACTAGAATAGTCATTTTCTATAACATTGGGTTCCTATTTTTAACTTTTTATCAAAACCCAAATAGTAAATTGCTAGAGATAGATAGCTCATTGTAACAAGTTAAAAAAATTGGACTTCTAACATCATTGATAAAGGGAATTTTTTGTAGCGTGGATTGTTAAAAATAGGATTTTAGCAAGCATCATTGTGAATGCTCTAAGAACGGACCACATATATATTTATTAAAGAATGTCTGGTTAACATGAAGATCATCAAGTAGCTAAATAAATCATGAGAAACCAAACAGACCTTAAAAATTTTCTTGTACCCACCTAATGACAAATCAAGCTTAATGAGAATAAAATAAGAGTTTGTTTGGATACCACTTATTGCTGAAAACGAAAAACATTGTCTTACCAAAAAAAAAAAAAAAAATTGAAAACATTATAGTAAAATCATTTTTAAATGTGTGAACAGTGACGTGAGACCTAGTTTTAAAGAAAAAATTACTGAAATCTGTATTTGCAGGTCTCGTGAACAGTGCACAGGACCCACTGTTTAAAATGCAAACGTAGACATAGCTATTTTCAGCGCAATCCAAACTATCACTAAATGTATATCAGATGTGTGATGATGCTAGAGGATTGCCTAGCACCCATTATACATATAACTAAAGCTTTTCACATCTCTGATTCTTCATCTATTCCATCAATATCATAAAAAACATATCCCAAAAAAAAAAATTGCTCCTGGATCTTCCTGATGGACACCATCATATTCATAAAAACTGCAATGGTGGTTATTTCTATAAGAGATTTATTCTGCTACCATCTCACCATCCTTGATTTTTCCTGTTATTCCTATTAAGGATGCCACTATTCGTGTATGGTGCAATATTCTTGAAACAGTTTCTAATTCTGGAAAGGACAAGTCAACCTGCAGGCTGTGTGCCACTCCATGCACGTTGATCATCATCAAATTTATTTATCCTCAGGTTGCGGCTTTCTTGTAAATAATTTATTCCGGTCCATATCCCCCGAATAAGTAAGATGCTTACAAACACTACACTTCCAAGGGTGCAAATAACCTGGATTTCATACACAGAAAATGAACAACAAAAATTCTTTTAAAAAAATATTTTTTAAAATCCAGGGGCTTAATCAATCTTACAGAACAAAGAAGTGCCACAGATTATTCAGAACATAGAATTACTAAATACAGGAAATGCAGCATTCATCCACACATCAAGCTTTTAACGCCATGTTTCTTAGCATATACATAACGGCAGCTCATGCCACATCCAGAATATGCCAATATTTAAATAATTTTATTTTTATTTTTATTTTTTTTATGAGTGTCAAGTACGCCAATATTTGCATAAGTTAGATGCAGAGCAGACTAAGAAACCATAGGTGGTCACTGAACTTTCTTTTTCCTTTTTCTTCTAACATTAGAGATATAAAAATTCTATCAATAAAAAGTGAAATCTAAGCACACAGGTAGTAATAGTATACAAAGAATTTTCTCAAAAAATCACAATAAAATATAATCAATAAAATCAACAAAAGAAGAAGAGACACTGCCAACCACATTAGACCCCTCATACAAAGTTCGTAGAAATGAGAATTTCAGCTAAAAAATATTGAAGATGTGGTTATTTCTTTCTTGCCAAACTGTCCACATAAGGCAAAGAAGGTTGGCTGCATTTCAGATCAATTTGTTTCTATAGTGTCTAAACAATCCTTGCCAACTGACATACACACCAATCACCCTCTCTGAGACATCACCCATTTCATGCCAAATACTAAAATAGAAAGGACCTATGGTTGTTAGCAACTATACAATGAAGTAGCAAATGATCAGTAGACTCACATATACATTTACACATCCATACAGTACCAACCCAACAAGATGATGTTCTGTTCAATTAATTTGTTCATAGTTAAAACTTAAAATTCTTCCTAAGGCTACTGTCCATATGAAAAGAGCAACCGTTAGAGTAACTTTAGTACTCCAGATGCTTTTCTATGCAAAATGCCAACCTTTGAAACTTCTTGAAGGCTTCATAATACATCAAATTGATCGCCACGCTTTAGCTTCCAAAGTGAAGCCCCTTCACTTTTTCGTACATTAAAATAAAGCAAATAAAAAAGAGAATCCACCAACTCAAGTTCCTATTCTTCGAAAGTGCGACTAAATATAGATTTGAACGTGTTCACTAAGCTTTCTCCAAAGGACATAAACTCACATTGGTCCCATTGCCTTTTCTGTTACCACATGCAGTGCAGTACCAACCTCCAATGATTCACAAGAACAGGTTTCATATTTTTTAATCTTGTTCTGTAATTAATTATTACTCTCTTTTGTTATTGTGATACTATGCCGCATAAGTAATAAATGAATAGAAGTAAACAGGAGTTACAGGATTAACTCTAATCTTACATGAGCCAGAAATTATTAGAGTTGTAACAATTGAAGGGCACATTCTTGTTGACAAAGACGAAGACCACACTGTTCACTAATATGTTCCATAGCATATGCAAAGATGATCATAATAAAAAAAAAAATAAATAAATAAATCATTTGCTAACTTCCAATGTTGAACTTGAGAGCCCAATAATAGACAGAAAATGAAAATTTACATGATTGGACATGACACAAAAATGCCTGGAAACAAGATTCAAATTAATTGGAAATAGAAAATTCCCTTGCTTAACTGAACCTCACTTCCAACTTCACAGAACTGGCAAGATACATGCTATTCTGAATTTACATGAGCACAGAGATCATAATTTATTAGAGATTGTAGATAAACAAAAAGGTTTCACAATATCAGTGAATCACAGTAACAGTTAATTGCAGAACAAGATTAAATGGATGACTGATTATGGGTTTATGTTTGACAGTGAGCTTCCCTTAGTTTCCAACCAACATCACAAATTTGCAAAAAGGAGGTTCCTCCTATGTAAAATTTTAATTATGCAATGACCTCAGTGATGATAAGTAACTTTCATCTAATTCTCACTGCAGTGAATAAAGTAGTCAAATGGTTTGAATAAAGATTTTAATTTCTCCATCAAATGGAACATAACATAATAGAATCCATTTTGTATTCCGTTATGGCCTCGATAGAGCATTTTGACAATCATGCCCACACGGGGTTAGCTTGATTGCTAGGCCTTGGGGTGTGCTCCCTCAAGGTCCTGGTATCGAATCCTGGGATTACCCAATGCACAGTTCTTGTGGGCAGGGCCATCCAACAGGGGTAGGGGTAGGTCCAAAGGGCCTTGCCTTGAAGACGTTCCCCATCATCATAAAAAAAATAAATAAAAAAATAAAAATAAAAATAAAAATAAAAAGAAGAAGAAAGAACGGCATTTTGACAATCATAATCAGTAATCCAACAAATCCTAATAACTTATCTAGTTGAAGTTGGACATCCCTAATTAAGGTAGGCCAATTAACAGGAAGAAACTGATACCCCACAACTGGAACTCCTCATACATAAGCAAAACAACATTGAGACCACTGATTGCAAAGCCAGAACATTCTTGATGCATTTTAGCAATGAGACCAATCGGCATTTTGTACCAGCAAATGTAGATCATGCCCATGGACCCATCCAAACATGGAAATGTCAAAGAAGTAAACATACAATCATGAAAATCTAGGAAGAGCAAACTGAAACCATAGAACCCTAGGAACAAGATAAAGGATACAATTAACTGAGCTTTATCTCCACATCACAAAATATACAGTCTAGACTAATCTAATGCCTAGCACACATGCACATGAGTGCACATAACAAGGTCCTGAACAATTTGGGTCATTGAACAAAATTTGCAGTCATGAAACAGTGAACCACAAGGAGTAGAAACTGAAAATTTACAAGCAGCACCCACCTCTTATTGTGTGGGCAACATTCTCACAATCTTTCTGCTGTTATGTCAGGGCAGCTGCTACAATTAGTCAATATGAGTAATTTCTTCTGCCCACCTAGCTTAACCATAAAAGTTCGCTTGGACTGGTACTCCTATTACAAAAAATTCCTCCTCCACTTAGACCCGACATATCTCAGAACCCTCTGACTCCATGTTATTCCCCCACAGTTTCAAATAACATTTTCAACTCTCTCGCTCTCTCTCTGCTTCTTCTTTTTTGAGAAAACTCCCAATCCAACTGTTAAGTGCATGAATTTTTTTTTTTTGGGCCTCAAAATTTGATAAATTGACTACTTCGAGGGAGCCCAAACCTCCAAGTTAGATTAACTAACAATTTATAACTTAATATATCATACTATTCTTCATACATTTTCAAGATCTTAATTTACAAGAGAGAGACTTCCAGTTAGATAAAAATGAATTCTAACTTCCTAGTTCCTATAATCTATATAAATAAGACTAATCATAAATCATCCTAATTCTAACATGAAAACTAAAAATTTTCACAAGCAACTCACCATTAGCAAATGTAGAACATGGAAGCATTAATAAGGAGCAAAAATCACAGTGAATTCCAACATGAAAACTAAAAACAACCCAATTCATAAAAACAAAAAGACAATTACCTCAATAAAAGCCTTCAAAACCCACAGAAACGCAAGCACCAAAACTCCATTAACAGAAAACCCCACCAGCTTGGTAGGTATAGAAACAGGAAGAACCGATCGTACGGCCTTGCGGGCACGCTTGGAGATCTTCTTGAACACGTTTTGAAGGAACCGTGCAAGAAGATCTAAACTCCTATCTTCATCTTCATCTTCTTCGTCACCATCTTCGTCTTCATCGACGTCATCTTCGTCGACAACAGGGTCGAGCCAATTGCGAGGTTCGTCTATTGGAGCTTCACGAGGGAAATTTTGGGTTCTTCTAGAAACTTGGGTTTGAAGATGAAGGCGAGAGAGTGTTTGGAATTGTTGGAGGTTGGATTTGAAATTCAGAGGGAAATTGTTTTCCAAGTATGAAGAACGTTGTTTGGGGTGAGGGAAAGAGGAGACAGAGGGAGGTGGTAGAGTCACCGAAAATGACATGCCGGTGACTTTCACTTTCACTTTCAGGTGTTTTTCCTTTTTTTTTTTTTTTTTTGGAGGCCTCAGAGTTCAGACAGACTTGAGAGAGACTTGAAAGAAAAGAAAGAGAGAAAGATCAAAGAAATGGCTACTGGCTACTGCTGCCTGCAGCAGTGCAGCCTGCTGTGGTGCTTAGTTTGACTGGGATGGAAAATAAACGGGTTGTCGTTTACTCTTTTTTCAGTGACCTTTTTCCTCTCCTAATTACAGAACGACATGTCATCTATGTTGCAAACATCAATCATCACGCCCTTTAATTTTTGAAAATAATACTATTATTTTAGTAATATTTATTTAAACTAATAATGTTTAGAAGTTACTCCTCTCAAAAAATAATAAATAAATAAATAAAAGTTTAAAAGTTATTCTTCTCCAAAAAATAGATAAATAAATAAATTAAATTACCACTAAAATCTAATGTAGGGACTCAAATTATCTTGGATCCTGGATAATAAAATTTGTAGAGTGTGGACGTAAGAACTAGCTCCAGTGAATAGAAAAAGACGTAGTTCTGGCGCAGCAGAAGGAATTTCCAAGGTAATGAGAGACGGATGTTCTCTTTCTTTTTCTTAGCCCGGTTTTCAGTGCTCCTCCTTTCTTCTTTCCAAAAAAAGTCCCCCACAGAGTATTTCGACTTCACCTTATATACTACTTTCCCGTTCTATTTTCACCGTACACATGTAAGTTCCCTTCTGGGACCTTCTTTCTGTCCCATCCAGCACGTCCCGGATCCTCCGCTTTGTGGTTATAAGGCTGCTTGGTTACTGTTCAGGTATCACCTCCACATTAATGCGGCCAGAGAGTTAGGTGGGATGCATTTAATGTGGAGGCAGCAGCCTTTAGGAGATATTTGTTACCTTTTCTGGTTCCTCCTTTGATCAATATTCATTTAGTTTAGTTTGCATGTAACTCTACAAAACTCCCTGACAACTAAGATAGTTACATTCACTTCTAAAGCTGGTTTGAGGAATGGATTTCATCCTCAGACAGGGGAGTGTCCTCAGACGGAGAAGTATCCTCGGACAAAGGAGTATCTTCGGACGGATGAGTGTCCTCGGTTTGGGCCTTTGGGTCACAAGCCCACTTTTATGGGCTCTGTTAGTTTTTCGGGCAACTGGCCCCACAATAGCCCCTCAAAATCTCACTTTTTGTCACCTCAGAAAAAAGGGGGATTTTGACATCACCTCCTTAACTCCTGCGTTGGGCTCTTCTAAGTTTCAGACTGCCTTTTCACCTGCCCAAGACACGTCCCTGATGTTTCGGCGTCAGGAGCACGCCATCATTAAATGATGGCAGTTTCTTAGTCCTCCACGTTTCTGTAGGGTGCGGATCTAACGGTGGGGGGTTTCCGAAACTTATGAGCGGGATTTTTCCAGCTTACGATTTCTGCGCCCTTAATAAGAGCTTTTCAAATCAAATTTCTTTTCAGTTACACAAAAAATCTCACGATCTTATCGAGTATTCACTGAACCTATCCCTCTTTCCTTCTTCTCAACGATCTCATATATACCTGGAGTTTGTCCGAGGAGTCTATTTTTCACAACTGTAAGTTTCTTTGACCCTCCTCAGTTTTCCATTATCTTCTCTAACTTCTCTTCACAATTCTTAAAAAATGGGTAGGTTTAAGGATTTAGTTGATTCCAAGGAGCAAATAGAGACATTTAGGGCCAAGTATAAGATTCCTTCTACGGTGGGCATGAGGTAAGCTTCCGCGGAGGAATGGTACGATAAAAGAAAAACAGGGGAAGTAGTCATCCCCATGATTGCTTTCATAGAGGGAGGAATGACTATTCCGATGGGTCATCTCACTAGCAGTTACCTTAGGTTCTTTAGATTGTCCCCCACACAGTGTGCCCCAAACATGTTCAGAGTATTAGGGAGCATAGAAGCCCTTAATGCGAGGCTAAAGTTGGGCCTTACCCATCACGATGTGAATTGGGTATACAACCTCCAACACTTAGAGGATGCGGGGTATTACCTTAAGTCCAGGTTCCCCGAGATAAAGTTAATCCAGTGTCTCCCTTCGTCAAACAAGGGTCTGAAAGATGACTTTCTCATTTTTTCTGCACGACGGTTTACCCTGTCCGACTCAGGAGGGCGAGCCAGGTGGGGGTTCTTCGTCCGAATGTCTTTGCGTCTTAATTTGTGCTTCTTGATTTAGGTTAACTTTATTCTTGGCGGGAATTTCATTACTGTCTTGCTGATTTCGCAGATAGGCGCGCCACCAAGCCTCAACCCAGACTTATTAATAGGGAGAGTTTGGATAAAATTCTAAGGTCTGAGATATACATAAATCCATCCGACGGTCAAATAAGGGCAGCACACGTTATCCTCCGGTACAAGCCAATCTCCTCCTCCTTTTCTCAGCCTAAGTGTGTAATAAGAGCAAAAGATCCTCGGCTACGCCGAATCAGCGTAGCCTACGAAAGGAACAAGTTCATAGTTCCTGAGGACGTTCCCATCCCTAAAGGCGCCCCTTTTTCTAAGCCTTTACTTGAAGTGGCTACTTCCGTAGGGGCTTCCTCGTCACGTCTTGCTATTCAGGAAGTGGAGGAGGAAAAAGAAGAAGAACAGGAAGAAGAAGCTGAAGCGGTCTCGGATTCTGCGGACGGATTTGAGGTGTTCAACCAACTCCAATCTCCTAAAGTGATTTCTGGTGACATGGGCATCCAAAGAAAGAGCCAGAGAAGTTTGTTGGATGTCATGGAAGGTAAGTCTGGGAAAGAAACTGCAGGGAGGTCACCCCAGACTATTCTCCCTCCACCTCCCCCCCCTAAATCTTCCCAACCTCAAGGGGCCGAATCTGGTGATCCTAAAAGAAAGAGGGAGCAGAAAGGCAAAGATGTGGTGGATGTTGGGAGACTTCCCTCAACCCAGGGAAGTGAGGACCAGCAGCCTCTAAAACAGCGAAAGACAACTCGGGGGGCTGTCAGAACGGGTGCCAAACAAACCGTTCAGCCCTCGGAGCCTGAAGCCTGGCTTCCTGCTCCTATGCTCGGTGGTGAGCCCCTGAGAGCAGACGCATCCATCAGAGAATACAATGGTGGGATTGGGTGCAATGTCGCCTCGGCCCTAGAGGAAACCCTCCTTCTTCCTCGAGATATGGCGGAGCTCAAAGGATGAAGAACGATGAGCTCTTCATGAATATAAAAAGACACCTGGGCATGGTATATCATCCTTCCCGTTTTACCCCTCCTTTTCAGTTTACTTCATTTCTGACTATCTCGTTTCGTATATATATATATATATATATATATATATATAGGTTGTCCAAACTACTTTCAGGCTAGAGGAGGTGACCAATAATCTTCAAGACCAGTGAGCCAAAGAGAGGGGGTTTAGAGTTGAAGCTACCAAATCACTTACTACCAGTGCGCAAAACGTAGAGGCGCTGAAGAAAAGGTTGGCAGACGAAGAGTCCGCTCGAAAGAATGCTGATTTAGCCGTGTCCAGCTTTCAAAGGCAAGCTGAAGACCAAGGGAAAAAACTTAAGGAGGCCAATGATCAACTAAAAGCTTCTAAGGAAAGGGTATCGCTGTTGATGAATCAACTGGAAGAAGCTCAAAGGCTTAGGGCTCGAGCTGAAAAAGAGAAGGATGAGGCTGAAAAAGCAAGAGCCAAGGCTGAGAAGGCAAAGGATGAGGCCGAACAGCAGGGGTATGACGAAGGCGTGGCCGAGACTGAGGAAAGGTTCAGAAAAGAGGTCCCAATTGTGTGCCGAGCATACTGTGCTCAGACATGGGAAGAAGCTCTCAACCGTGCGGGGATCGAGCCTTCATCAGAGCTGAGAAGTCCTGAGAACATCTTTTTTCCTTCGGCCATACAAGCCTCAAGCACTCCTCCTCAGCAACAAAAGGTTTCCTCTACTGCGGTTGGCTCAGCTGAAGAGGCCCAGAGTCAGAATCCTCTCCCAACCAGTCAGCAGAAACAGCCTGAAGTGTCCGAAGTGGAAAAAGGGACCTCCTCAACCAAAGTCGCAGAGGCTCCTAAGGATGGGCAAGCTTCTCAAAGCTTCAAAAAGGACTTAACTTCTACCGTTTTGCCTGCTGGGGAGGCTTCAAAGGAGAAAGAGAAAGAGAATGATGTTCCTCCTCAGGAAACAGCCAACGTCCCACCTCCCAAGATGCAAATAAAATTAAACAAATAGTTGATGTATGCAGGGCAAAGTTCCCTTTTTTGGTTTGTATAAGATATTATAGGTTTATCTTTTTCTCATATAGTTTCTTTCATGAATATATTTTCACATTTACGTTACCTTGAGCTATAGAAGAGCAAAGTTTAACACTGCGAGAGAAAATTTAGTCTTATCTATGCCAATTGAGAGTCAAACAAAAGTGGAGATAGCGTTTCGAATAGTTTGTCCTTGGAAGTATTGAACACCCTAAAATGCTTTGAGATGATGCTAATGGAACTTGCCTTGGCATATAAGGATGATCACATAGATATTATTTAAGAAGCGCTAACTTTCATGGTGTGCATTAATTTCCACCAAGTTGTGGTCCGAGGACTTTTCGCGACTTAATTTCTGTTTAATAATTTGTTTCATCATCTGAAGTATCTAGTTTCCCCAGAGGCTTGGGTCCGAGGACCATGCAATGCCTTAGTTCTGTCTAACACTTTTTTTTTTCATCTGAAGTATCTAGTTTCCCCAGAGGCTTGGGTCCAAGGACCATGCAATGCCTTGGCTCTGTCCAGTGTCTAGTTTTCTTATTTTAAGTGGTTAGTTCCCCAGAGGCTGGTGTCCGAGGACCATACAATGCCTTGGTTCTTTCTAACACTTCATTTTTTCATCTGAAGTATCTGGTTTCCCCAGAGGCTTGGGTCCGAGGACCATGCAATGCCTTGGCTCTGTCCAGTACCTAGTTTTCTTATTTTAAGTGGTTAGTTTCCCCAGAGGCTGGTGTCCGAGGACCATACAATGCCTTGGTTCTGTCTAACACTTCGTTTTTTCATCTGAAGTATCTGGTTTCCCCAGAGGCTTGGGTCCGAGGACCATGCAATGCCTTGGCTCTGTCCAGTATCTAGTTTTCTTATTTTAAGTGGTTAGTTTCCTCAGAGGCTGGTGTCCGAGGACCATACAATGCCTTGGTTCTGTCTAACACTTCGTTTTTTCATCTGAAGTATCTGGTTTCCCTAGAGGCTGGTGTCCGAGGACCATACAATGCCTTGGTTCTGTCTAACACTTCGTTTTTTCATTTGAAGTATCTGGTTTCCCCAGAGGCTTGGGTCCGAGGACCATGCAATGCCTTGGCTCTGTCCAGTACCTAGTTTTCTCAATTTAAGTGGTTAGTTTCCCCAGAGGCTGGTGTCCGAGGACCATACAATGCCTTGGTTCTGTCTAACACTTCAACTTACTTAAGGAATATAAGTAATAGAACTCCAATTAAGTTAGGAAAGAAACGTATGACAGAACTGTTTACGTTAATAGTAATACCTCCTTAGGTTGCTTACATTCCAAGGGTGGAGTATCGTTTTTTCGTCAAGATTTTCTAAATAGTAAGCCCCTATTCCTGCCACAGATGTGATGCGATATGGTCCTTCCCAATTGGGCCCTAGCTTTCCCTAAGCTGGATTTTTGGTATTCCCAACGACTTTTCTCAACACTAGGTCCCCTGGAGCTAGAGGCCTCAGCCTCACATTCGCATCATAGCCTTGTTTCAGCTTGTGTTGGTAATAGGCCAACTGAACCATCGCCCTTTCACGTCGTTCATCTATCAGATCTAAACTCTTTCCCAAAAGCTCATCATTGCCATTGGCGGTGAAAGTACTGGTCCTTAACGTAGGGAAACCCGTTTCTAGTGGAATCACGGCCTCCGCCCCATACGTCATTGAGAACGGGGTTTCTCCGGTTGACCGTCGGGGGGTTGTTCGGTAGGTCCACAGAACGTGCGGCAGCTCCTCCACCCATTTTTCCTTCGCATCGTCTAGCCTCTTCTTGAGTCCACTCACAATGACTTTATTGACGGCCTCGGCTTGCCCGTTTCCCTGTGGATAAGCCGGAGTGGAATATCTATTCTTTATTCCCAGGTCGGAACAGTATTCCCTGAAGGCCTTGCTATCGAATTGAAGACCATTATCCGAGATAAGGGCCTGAGGAACCCCAAATCGAGTGACGATGTTCTTCCAAACAAACCTTTTGACATCCACATCCCTGATATTAGCCAGGGGCTCCGCTTCCACCCACTTTGTAAAATAGTCCGTGCCGACTAACAGGTATTTCTTATTCCCAATTGCCTTAGGGAAATGACCAACGATGTCTAAGCCCCATTGCGCGAAAGGCCACGGACTAGAAAGAGGGTTAAGGACCCCCCTAGGCTGATGGATATTCGGTGCGAACCTCTGACACTGATCACATTTTTTGACATATTCCTGAGCCTCCTTTTGCATGCCTGGCCACCAATAACCTTGAGTGATTGCTCGATGAGACAAAGACCTCCCTCCTGTGTGACTCCCATAAATCCCTTCGTGCAGCTCTTCTAGAAGTGCCTCTGATGCTTCAGGGTGCACACAAAGCAGATAAGGCCCAAAGAAAGAGCGTTTGTATAACTTCTTATCCTCGGACAGCCAGAACCGAGGAGCTTTCCTTCTTATCTTGTCCGCCTCCAACTTGTCCTCGGGCAGTATATCCTTCTCAAGGTATACCGTTATAGGATCCATCCAACTGGGCGTTGAACTGATCTGGTTGACCTGAATAGGGTCCTCTGTCACTGGAGTGGGTGAGCTTAAATCTTCAACAACGATAATCCGAGGTAAGTTCTTAGCCGAGAAGGTAGCAAGGGTAGCCAAAGAGTCTGCATGCGCATTTCCACCTCTAGGGATGTGAGATAGTTCGAAAGATTCAAAATCCATTTGCATGCGCCTAACTCGGCTCAAGTAACTCTGCATTCTGGCGTCTCGAGCTTCCAGCTCTCCTCTGACCTGGCCCACTACCAGGCTTGAATCCGAGAACATCTCCACCGTTTTTCCACCAAGCTTCTTGACTGCCGCCATTCCTGCTAACAAAATTTCGTATTCCGCCTCATTGTTGGTGGCTGGGAATCCCAACCTTAAAGACTTCTCAACAACGGCCATTTCGGGAGATACTAGGACCAGTCGAACTCCTGACCCCCTTTGGTTTGCTGCTCCGTCCACATACACCTTCCAGGGAGTGAGATGCTATGTGGATATAAGGCCAACAGATTTTTCGTCCATGCCGAGTGGGCTTGCAACTGTTTCTTCAGGGCCCTCAGCAAATTCGGCCACCAAATCGGCGAGAACTTAACCCTTCACAGAAGTACGAGGCATATATTTTATATCGAAAACCCCAAGTATTGTGCCCTATTTAGCAACCCTGCTAGTGTAGTCGGCACTCCGAAGTACAGCTCTAAGTGGATATTGAGTCAGGACAACCACAGTGTGCGCTTGAAAGTAATGGGGAAGTTTTCTGGTAGCGTGCACCACTGCCAAAATGGCCTTCTCCAATGGCAGGTATCACACCTCAGCCTCATGAAGTGATTTGCTCACATAGTATACTGGCCGCTGTATGCCATTATCCACCCGTATCATAACAAAACTAATAGCATAGGTGGCTATCGCTAAGTAGGCAAAAAGAACCTCGTCTACTTCAGGGCTGGACAGAATAGGCGGCCGAGATAGATATTCCTTGAGCTGCTGAAACGCTAATGCGCACTCTTCCGTCCACTCAAACCCATTCCATTTGTGGAGTAAAAGGAAGAAGGGTCTGCATCTGTCTGCCGACCTGGATATAAATCTGTTCAGCGCGGCGGTCATCCCAGTCAGCCTCTGAACTTCTTTGGGATTCCTAGGTGGTTACAAGCTATTTATGGCTTTAATCTGGTCGGGGTTCACTTCAATTCCTCGGTGGGTCACCATGTAGCCCAGAAACTTCCCAGAGGAAACCCTAAAGGAGCACTTGGAGGCGTTCAATCGTAACTTATACTTCCTTAATACTTCGAACGTGCTGATGAGGTCCGTCACATGTTCGGACACAACCTTGCTCTTTACTACCATGTCATCTATATAAACCTCTATGTTGTTGCCCAACTGTGGCTCAAACATCTTCGTCATCATCCTCTGGTACGTTGACCCCGCATTCTTCAAGCCAAACGGCATTACTTTATAGTGATAATTTCCATTGGGAGTGAGGAAAGCTGTCTTCTCTTGGTCGCCCAGTGCTAGTGGGATCTGATGATAGCCCTGAAAGGCATCTAGGAAGCTCATCCGAGGATGGCCCACTGTTGCGTCAACCAGCTGATCTATACGGGGCATAGGGAAAGGATCCTTGGGACAGGCTCTATTAAGGTCCGTGAAATCAACGCATACTCGCCATTTCCCACTCTTCTTCTTCACTACAACGGTGTTCGCTAGCCATTGAGGGTAAAACACCTCTTTGATAGCCCCTGCCTGCTTGAGCTTGTCCACCTCGTCTTTAATAGCCTCGGCGTGTAACTTGGACAGACGCCGAGGTGGCTGTTTTCTCGGAATAGCTGAAGGATTGACATTCAAATGATGACAGATGAAGTCGGGATCAACCCCTGGGGCTTCATAGGCATTCCATGCAAACACGTCTATGTTCCTTCTTAGGACCTCGACCAATTGCTCCTTCTCCGGCGAGGGTAATAGCGCTCCAACCTGGAAGTACCTATCCGGGTCATTACCGACAGTCACCTTCTCCAATTCCTCACACTCAGCTTCCCCGGCGGTAGTGCTGGAGAAGGTTCCTCGGTCCTTTAATTGCTATAATTCATCCTCGGCCCTGGCCGACGAACCTATCTCTGGCTTATGCTGAATAGCCGCTACCATGCACTGCCTTGCCATGGCCTGATTTCCCAATATTTCTAACACTTGACCACCTGACGGGTACTTCACCTTCTGATGAAGAGTGGAGGAGACAGCCCCTAGGGTATGCAACCAAGGCCTTCCCAGAATCGCCGTGTAGGGGGAAAAAACGTCAACTACGATGAAATCCACCTCCACCACATCGGAACCTGTCTGCACAGGTAATCTAATCATACCCAACGGAATGACCGATCTGCCCTCGAAGCTTACCAACGGGGAGCTATAGGCCGTCAAGTCTCGGGGTGTCAAATCCAACCCCCTGTATAAGTCGGGATACATCACCTCAGCTGCACTCCCTTCATCAATCATCACCCTCTTTACGTCATACCCTCCAATTCTCAACGTAACCACCAAAGCATCGTCATGCGGTTGTATAGTTCCTCTCTTGTCCTTCTCTGAGAAGCCTAGTACCAGTGAGGTGTTCAGCTTCGCTTTCTTTGGCACTGAATCCGAGCTCCCCTCCGAGCAATGAGATACGGACAATATTCTGGAGGGACAAGACCCTGTCCTTCCAGGGGCCGCAAATATGACATTTATGGTGCCCAGGGGGGCCCCTGAAGAGGCATTTCCTCTCAACGTCGGCCCTACCTGCCCTCCTCGGGCACTGGTGTGGTGCAGAAGGTTGGTCAACCTCCCTTCTTGGACCAGCTCTTCCAAGTGGTCCCACAAGTTTCTACAGTCCTCAGTTGTATGCCCATGGTCCTGATGGTACTGATAGTAGAGGTTCTGGTTGCGTTTCTGAAGAAAGGCTCGTTTTGTATTTTCTCTAAAACCCGCTGGACTAGTTCTCGGAACACAACGTTGACTACCTGGGAATTAGCAGATCCTGACTGCCCCACAAAGTCTCTCCGAGGTCGATTGTTGTTATACCGATCCGACCTAAATTCCCTCCTCTCCTGAGGGATCACCTTGGTCTTTCCTCCACCCCGTATCTGGTCTTCCTCTATCCTTCTATACTTGTCAATCCTATCCATAAGCTGTCGCATACTGGTAACAGGCTTACCGGTTAAGGAACTCCTCAGCTCATGGTCGGTTGGAAGGCCTTCCTTGAAGGTGTTAATAGCCACCCTGTCGTTGGCTCCATCTACTTCGTTATACATCTCCCAATATCTGTCAGAGTATGCTTTCAGGGTTTCTCCCTCTCGCTTAGACATGGATAATAACGCTCCTATGGGCTGGACAACCCTTCTGCAGGTAATAAAGCGAGCCCCAAAAGCTTGGATGAGTCTCTCAAAGGAATCAATAGTATTCTCCTCCAGGCCGTTGAACCACCTCATCGCCACTAGGCCTAGGCTTGAAGGAAAAACCTTACACATCAAGGCCTCGTCCCTAGAGTGAATGGCCATCCTCTGGTTATAATGGCTAACATGTTCCACGGGGTCCGTCTGACCATTATAAATGGTGAACGTAGGTTGATGGAACCTTCGAGGAAGGCTTGCGTCCTCTATGCGTCGCGTGAACGGCGACTTGGAAACTTGACTCAGCGCCTTGTTCAAAGCCTCGTTCCCTAAGCCCTGCTGAGGTGGACTTTTGTACGTCCGTCGACTGTAACGCTCTTTACCGAGGGAAAAAAGCTCACTGGGCGGGGTTTTGGACCGTCGCCTGTAACTTGTATCGTCTGACTCATTGGAGGCTTACTTCGCTTCCTTATTCATTTGCTTTCGTCGTTCGTACCGTAATTCCCTTCTTAACATATCGATCTCACGCTACATGTCTTTACCGTCCTTCGCATGGGAGACATGGCTCTTCCCTCGAGTCCGGCTCTTCTCCGTATGGGTTGTTCGCACGCTTCCCTCGCGATCTCCCCTTCATTCACGGATCACCAACGGTGTGCCATGTTGGGGTCCCCTAGACTCTGCTTGATGCGGACTAGTGTCCACCTGCTGTAGTGCTCCTTCTGCTATCAGCTGTTGCACTTGACTTTTTCTACGGTAGGATCAAGCTCTTCCCACAGACGGCGCCAATTCTAGGGACTCAAATTGTCTTGGACCCTAGACAATAAAATTTGTAGAGTGTGGACGTAAGAACTAGCTCCAGTGAATAGAAAAAGACGTAGTTCTGGCGCAGCAGAAGGAATTTCCATGGTAATGAGGGATGGATGTTCTCTTTCTTTTTCTTGGCCCGGTTTTCAGTGCTCCTCCTTTCTTCTTTCCAAAAAAAGTCCCCCACAGAGTATTTCGACTTCACCTTATATACTACTTTCCCGTTCTATTTTCACCGTACACGTGTAAGTTCCCTTCTGGGAACTTTTTTCTGTCCCATCCAGCACGTCCTGGATCCTCCGCTTGGTGGTTATAAGGCTGCTTGGTTACTGTTCAGGTATCACCTCCACATTAATGCGGCCAGAGAGTTAGGTGGGATGCATTTAATGTGGAGGTAGCAGCCTTTAGGAGATATTTGTTACCTTTTCTGGTTCCTCCTTTGATCAATATTCATTTAGTTTAGTTTGCATGTAACTCTACGAAACTCCCTGACAACTAAGATAGTTACATCCACTTTTAAAGCTGGTTTGAGGAATGGATTTCATCCTCGGACAGGGGAGTGTCCTCGGACGGAGAAGTATCCTCGGACAAAGGAGTATCTTCGGACGGATGAGTGTCCTCGGTTTGGGCCTTTGGGCCACAAGCCCACTTTTATGGGCTCTGTTAGTTTTTCGGGCAACTGGCCCCACATCTAACAATTTATCTTAATCGTGTTTTCAAAAAAACGATATGATTTAAATTATGACCACTTACGTATAATTGTGTTTTGAAAAAATAACTTTAAGAAAATAAACTCAAAGAGAGAATTTATGTTTGAAAAACCAAAAAAATTTTTTAAAAAAAAAAAAAAAACAACAACAACAACAATAATAAAAATAAAAATAATAAAAAGATGATCCAAGAATTAGCACTAAAAGGGGTTTATTTGAAATGATCATCAAGCAATAAAATCTAAAAAATAGATAGAACCTAAAAATCAACAAGTGTCCTCTGATAAGGAAGCAGGTCTGTTCAATTAGTAGTTAATGAGTCTAAGATGGTGCCCACACACACCATCAAATTCTAAAACCCATGAAATAGCCATTTTTGGGTTGAGGAGTCCGGTGTTTTGTCTAGCTTAAAATAAGGGCTACTGTTTTGTCTAGCTTAAAATAAGTTTACCTCATTGGGTGTAAATTTGGATGTAGCTTTCTACTGATTATTACTCATTGTTTATTTGCTATAAGTTGGTTAAAATATAGTTATTCATTGAAAAAGTGAGTATTTCAAAAACGGTACATGAACAAATAATCTATAAAGCTAGAAATAAAAGATAATGGCAAACAGGGGTTGGAAGAAGAAAATGCAGCAGGACCTTGGTACCGATTATCAGTGACATTTGCAAGGTTCGTGAATTTATTAGAGGTGCTGGTTTAAGAGCATTCACAGCAGTGAGCTAAATAGCTATAATGCTATTTTAGCTCCACAAAAATACCAAAACCAGCCATGCAGCAGTGGAGACATCCTTATAATTTTTAGTTGATTTGCTACAGTGCACATCTACAGTGCACATCTATTTATAAATGTGCACTGTAGCAGACATCTAAAAAAAAATTAATTTTTTATTCTGCTCCGGATTAAAATAACACTACTGTATATTTTTTTCATTTCTTTTATTTTCATCTCACCGTGCTCTCTCTCAGTCTCACTCTCAACTCCCATCTGAAATTTCTCTCAAGCTTTCATCTCTCAAGCTCTCACATCTCTGTTTCCGCCGCCGGCCCTCCCCACCATCTCACCTGAAACTCAAGCCCCATCGTCCACATTGATTCCGACGACGATTCCAACGAGGAAGCCCCCGAAGCCGCAAACGCTGAAACTCCGATGAAGACAACTCCTCCATTCGCACCTTCACCACAGCTCGCCTCGACGCCGCCAACGCGGGTGGCTCCGGTTCGGCTCGGCCCGTCCCAGCCTCAGTCGCACGCCGTCCCAGCCTCAGACCCATGCCGTCCCTACCGCCGATCGAAGCCCCAAGCTGCACGTCTCCGACCCACGCCTCCGCCTAGTCCTCCATCTCCAGCTCTTTGATTGGTTTTTTTTTTTTTTTTTTTTTTTTTTTTTTTTTTTTTGTGATTGGTGATTTTGTTTTGTCTGGATTGAGGAAAAAGATTAGTGATTTTGTTTGGTCTGTGATTGGTTTTTTTTTTTTTCCTGCTGTGGACTGGTGGTGGTGGTGGTGTTGGTGGTGGTTGTGGCTTAGGAAAAAGATTGGAGATTTAGGTTTGGTTTTTTTTTTTTTTTTTTTTTTTTTTTTTCCTGCTGCTATGGACTGGTAGTGGTGGTGGTGGTGGTGGTGGTGTTGCTGGTGGTTGTGGCTATAGTTGTGGCCGATGGTGGAGGTGGTTGTGATTGGTCCATTGGTGTTGTGGATGTATTTTTGGGTAATGTGATATATCATTTTATTGTTGTGAAAATATTATTTTATTGTAGTGTTTATATTATTTTATTAAGTTAAAAGCTAAAATAGATTCACTGCTGTAGCATGTGTGTAGCTAAAATAGATAAAGTGACTTTTTATGTAGCTAAATAGCTAAAATTTTAGATACACTGTTGTGAATGCTCTTAAGCAGGTTGGCAAAAGTATCCAGCGAAAGCAAGCGAGGTTTAGCAAATGAAGCTGCTAAATCCTTCATGCATTCGACCTGGAAACCCACTTGATGCTTTTCTTTTTGCTGCTTCTTACTCTCTTTTTTGTGCTGTTACTTTTCTAACTCACTTTCTTTTTAGAATCTTCATACTTGACTTTGGTAACCAAAAAAAAAAAAAAAAAACTACTGTAAGACTCGGCAAAGCAATTACAACAGCATCATTCTATAGCAGACATCATAAGAGCTGAAATAAGTAAGAATTCAAGATAACTTGAATATGGTTTTCAATTAAACTGCAATTGTGATGATATTGGATCTCAGATGATAACTCAGTAATGTTCTCGGACCAAACAACCTGAATAGTGAATAGGGGCAATATGCCCAACGTCTCAATACTAACTTATTACCGATTAGCCTACTCACTAGGAAACACCTCACTCATCCCCTCAAGCTCGTTCTTTTACAGTCATTTTGTCTACATCACTTTGCCAAGCCTCCTGGACTTCACCTCCTTCTCCAAGTTTCGTAACCATTTTCTAACCATAACTGCAACAAGTTATATCTTTGAACCATAACAGCAGTGAGTTAACTACGAGTCCAAAGAGAGAATAGAAAATATTGATAAGGCATGCATGTCCTTTCCATTCAACCATGACTTCACACCAATAAGTCAGCAATTCAGAAAGTTATTATCATCTAACAGGATAATATTCAACCACGCCCTTCTATTTTACTCCAACTTAACCAATAAGCACAAGCAGCACACACATCAGCTATTCTAATCATGTATTCAATGCACAATGATTTGTATAAATAAAGTGGACTAAAGAGTGAAGTCAGTTTCAGCTATTAAGGGCTGTAGAGAAAGTCCCAAACAAGGAAACGTGCAGATTAAGTTTAACCAAGAAGATTATGCCCAAAATACACTAGTAATAAAAAGGTATGAAGATTGAATGCGACAAATGCAACTCCCTAGTTAGCATTACTCACAAAACTACGTTTATTGTGGACTATTGACAGAAGAACACTAGAATGCATCAAACTAAAATTTCCACGCATCAAAATCACATCATGTCACCTCAAATAATTATCAACAAGAAAATTATGCTAAAAAAATCAACAAATAATGCACCTCTAAATTATAACCAAACTCTACACATGAAAATACCAATATTAAGAAACTCAACAAAAATTCTTCCAAAGTCATACACACCAGTTATAATAACGGGAATTTGAGTCTTTCCCTATAAACACCAAAATCAACTGAAACTTTTAGAGGATACTATAGTTCTGTGGGTATTCGAACCTTAATTGTAGTAGTAGGCTAAGCATCAGACTTATTTATATATGCACATAATCTATGACTTTATGATACCTCCCAAGGGATTTACTTCCAGCACTGGACCATGATGCTAGAAACTTTGAGTCACCGGACTAATCATCAGATCCTTCAAAAGTACAACGGGAAACGTTCCATGGCACTCGAAACCTTTCAACTTGTCTAAAATGAGAAGGGGCAAAAAAACATTGCATGTGGTCATGCTGTCCACGTAACATCACGGCAGGGATTATAAAAGGATTACGGTTCCTCATCAACGGGACATGAGAAAACCCTTGCCGCCATTGTCTACCTTCCCTCTTCCTCTTCTTCTTGCGGTCCCAAGATGATTGAAACTCGTCCCTCCAATTAAGAAAGCACTTTGGTACTGTCCCATTTCCAAACTCCTCCTCAAACTTCTTTTTCCACAACTCATTAGCAGAAGACACATATCGCAAATCAGAACACACACATCCCACCTTGGCAAGATCAACACCAGGAAGAGACTCAAAAATCTTCAATTTAAGCTCTGTTGGGAGACGCATAAAACATGGTGGGGGCACCAAACCAGCCTTTTCACAAAGGTCAATCAAAAGTGGCAATGCAATCCCATCTTTAACAATTTTCCAAAATTCAAAAACCTCAGTTTCAAGAAACCCATCTTGATTTTTAATTTCATCATTGGAATCACCATTCACCACCCACACTGATTCTAAAGCTGGCACAAACCTATTTTCATTCAAACACACATGGTGCAACCCTGACCCACCTTTAGCCACATGCCCATAAATATTAATACAATGACCCATATTCTGAAACTTCAAAACAATACTTTCAGGTACATTATAATTACCATTAACATTAACAGTACCTAAAAGCTCAGGCAGAGTATAGCAAAGCGACATGGTGAAAGCTTTTGAAGGCCACACGTCCGGGAGATGAAACCCATCAACCCGCATACCTGAAACCAAATCGAAGCCGACGAAACCAGACTCCAAAAGAACCGCATGAATCGCAATCACCATGAGCTTGTGATGACTACCATCGCCACCACCCAACTCTTCCCTCAATACCCTTCTCAGAAAATAATGCTCAAAATACTTCTTGCGAGACAAAACCGAAGACCCATCATCCAATTCCATGGTTTCAGCACCAGAAGGTCCAGGTCCAGACCCAGACCCAGAAATTTCTCCTCCTAGGGTTTCTTCGTCGTCTTCCTGAAGAAGATTCGCTGTTGTTGAATCACTCATATCAACATCAGTCTCAGAATCTGAGATTTCATGCTCTGGGGTTTCTTGATCTGAGGGAGTAATTTCAGCCTTTTCAGACATGTTTTGATTTGGGGAATTAGGGTTAGGTTTAGGGTTTGGAGGTGGTTGTTGTACGGACGAGGAGGAATTGGGGATTAGGGTTTGGGATTGGGATTGGGATTGGGAAGAGAAGGCAGAGGGGTTATGGGTGAAGAAGATAAGGTCACCGGAGGTAATACCGAGAGATTGGAGAGTGGCTTCGGGAGATGACGCGTGGAGCTCGTCTTTGCGGTTTAGGGAGAAATGAAGAGAAGAGGAAGAGGAAGAGGAAGAGGAGAGTGATTGGGAGAGGGTTTGTTTGAGTTGTTGAAGAGTAGAAGAGGGATTTGGGAGTTCGATTTTTATGGTTTGTTTGGATTCGAGGGACCTAAGTCTGAGTTTCATGATTGGGATTTTGGAAAATGAGATTCAAGATTGAGTGTTTATTGCTTAAAATTGTCTGAGTTTTTAAAGAGAAAGATGAGGATAAAGGGGGTTGAAATTCGGTATAAGGAAAGCGAAATGGGAGTTTCTGATCAGACTTTATCAGTGTATGCTTCCTGACTACTGACTGTTGAGGATAAAACTTCTCCTCTTTTCTTCGAGACCAGGCAACCATTTACCACGACTTTTTGAGGGGTATTTGCGGTGCGGTTTTGCACGACTGATATTGTGTTGGGTCGGGTCGGGTTTACTGTGACCCGAAATCCGACCCAGTAAAAATTGAGTTCAACTGCCTGAAACCCGACCCGACCCAACCCGCAATCAAGTCGGTTTTCCAGGTCTCGGGTTGGACTTTTTTTTTTTTTTTTTTTTTTTTTTTTTTTTTTCTTCTTGTTAAATAGGAAGTTAAGATAAGGGTTGCTATTGGGTCATCTCTAGTTCATCTCTTGGATACTTTCTTTGACTGTTTAGATTTTCTTATCCTTGCCTAAAGCGGGTCGTTTCTTTTGAATGAATTTTCTCATTCATCAAAAAATTAATAAATAAATAATGAATAAATAAATAAATAAATCATTCTTAGGTTTTAAGATTAGTATTGTCCTAAGCAAATTGGCAACAACCAAAAACGAAATTTACATATCAATAAAATTGCATTGTCCATCTCCAATTACCCATCAAGAAAATTGCAGTGTGACTTAACACATAACACTTCATTCAGTGTTCTTGCAAAATGCATCCTCTGTATCAACTACTATGAATGGAGAACCTTGAAGTTCACCAAAATTCACGAAAACAAAGACCAAGTCTTACATTAACAATTATACACACACACACACCTAAAATAAACAATGTCAACTACAATGCCATACATATTTTTATCAAAGTTCCAACTTTTGACATAAACTCCAGACTATCCAAATTTGTAAATATGGGTAATTGATTTTTCAAGCAAACTATCTATTGGTAAAAAGTTGGTGCACATCAAGAATGTGATCGTGACCGAACAAAATCTCCTAGTTTTTCCCACACATCCAACGTTGCAATTCTATCTTGGTGTCGTTTATTCTTACTAATCTGCACATTTGCAATATACATTCACATCAAATCCTAATAATAAATGGCCGCAGACATCGATATACTCATATCCCATTTAACATAACTAAGATCAAAACAAACAATCAGATCAAGAAAAACAATACTCACTGAGATAATCTTTACATTCCACTGCTTCATAGTCTTTGCAAACTCCAAACTGTCATCCTCAAACTGTATAAAAAAAATCCTAAAACTGCAAACACCAATCCAACATATAACTCAATGTCAATTCCACAAAGAATACACGATTTTATAACAAAAAACAAAAGAACCATTCCTATTCTACCCCTCCTCAACCCAAGTACATAACTTTTTTTTTTTTTGATTGACCAAGTACATAACTTTAAATAAGCAAACACAAACCCATTTCCCCTAAAATCCAAAACCCTTTTTTTATAACTCCAAAACCCTTTTTTTTAGATGACTAATTTTTACAAAACTTCAGGGATGAGAGCTTTAAGTAGCAAAATTCAACAGTGAACCTAATATCATATTAATTAATCCTAACACAAATAGAATCCAAGAACAACTCACCAATGTATGTAGGCATATCAGTCAAGATTGGTAATAGTGCTCGATGGTGAAGGTGATGCTGCTGAAGGTGAAGCTAATTTCGCTTCTAAAAAAGCTTCAAAATATTTTAGAACAACAATATATATTAAATTCCATTTAATGCACTAATAAGATATATTAAATACACAAGATATATTAAATTTCAGTTAAAGCACAAGTTAATAAATTTTAAGAACATTACATTTTCCATAATCTTCAAATAGCTCAACATCATTCATGGCTTGTCGAAGCGAAATTTGCACTGAAGGTTGAAGCCAATTTTGAGTACATATGAGAGATTGTACCATCTCAGGGGCAAGTGAACTACGGAATGGGTCTAGTATACGTCCTCCCGTACTAAATGCCGACTTAGAAGCCATAGTAGAAACAGGTACAGCCAACACATCTTGTGCCAATCGAGATAGTATACTATACTTGTTAGTATTATACTTCCACCAAACCAGTATATTAAAGGTTTTGTCATTTTCCCCTTCACTATTCTCCATCAAGTATTTTGCAATCTCATCTACACACGCAACAGGTTGTTTTCCTTGCCTAAAAGCCTTGTATTGAGAGGCAATAAATTTATCTAGATCATCATCATCATCATCATCAACATCAACACCAACACCTTCCATCCTTGATATCTCACTCGCACTTTGTATAGACACATATGATGAATGAGTTGAATTATAATGCTCATACAAGTGTTTCAATACACATTCCACAAGGTCAGTGATAACCTTAGCAACATTCTCCTCATACAAATTTGATAAACAATAATTCAAATTATCCAACTTCTTTCAAGGATCAAGCACCACAGCAACATACAAAAGCACATTTCCCTTCTTTGATGAATCCTCCCCGCTCCCCCAATAATTGTCAAACTTCTCTTTCATTGTTTTTTCCATTGAGTACAAAAAATGGTCCTCACTCCTAGAAAATAGATCTATCTTTTTACAAGTCTCCCAATCATCCTCATTTGGAGGTCTCCGATCATAGTCCCCATCCTGAAAGTGTAGAATATAATCAAGATCTTCATATTCCATCCGCTTGAATGCATGTTCAAACTTTTCAGCATTTTCCAACAATTTATAGGTGGAGTTCCATCTAGTGGCCACATCCAAATATAAAATAGCCTTTGACTCTATTTTCATTTTCTTCACACACCTCTTGAAGGTTTGTAACCTATTTGGAGAAGCTTTCACATATCTAACCGCATGACGCATCCTATCAATTGACTTATTATGATGTTTTAAGTCATCGGTCACAATAAGATTCAGGATGTGAGCACAACACCTCACGTGAATAAATTCATTCCCCAAAACAGTATATTTCCATATATTAGTAGCCTCTTTCAAGTAACTAATGGCTACGAAATTTGAGGAAGCATTATCCACCGTCAAGGTCAAAATCCCCTCAATATTCCATTCTTCTAAACAAGATTCAACCATTTTGCCAATGGTTTTCCTTTTATGGTTATCAACAATACAAAAATTCAAAATTCTTTTATGTAACTTCCAATCATCATCTATAAAATGACAAGTAAGACACATATAATTACAATTTTGTATTGCAGTCCATGTGTCAGTGGTAAGGCAAAGATTACGGGCTCTCAAGGCATTTCTCAACTTATCCTTCTCTTCAAAATAAATTCGACTCACATCTTTAGCTACTGTGAAGCGAGATGGGATATTAAAATTAGGTTGGAAGACATTACAAAACCTTATGAATCCTTGATTCTCTACAAACCTAAATGGAAGCTCATCCAATATGATCATCTCAACAAGAACTTTTTTACCCACAATATTTGTAAAAGTCCTAGGCACTAGATTTCCCTTCTTCACATTCTTGGACAATGGGTCTTGTCCATCATGCAATTCATTAAAAAGGTATTCAGGACAAATGGGTGTATGGTTTTTTAAATTAGATGTCCCATAAATTTTACTATTAGCCATGTACTCCTTGCTACAATATATACATCTTGCCTTAGTTCTACCTTCCTCATCTATAAACTTCCCAAAGTGGTCCCAAGCTATTGATGGTGATTTTCTCTTATTAGGATTAGAAGAAGATATCACCTGCGGTGGACGAGGAGGTCTCATGGTTGGTCTTATAGTGGCAACATTAGGTTGTATAGGCTCCATTGAATCCATGACCTAGTATCACACAAAACAAATCAATCATTAAACAATGTATTCACAAAAGAAAAGCATAGAGATATATATGTATAAAAGTGTAATCATTTGTTTATACTTATATTAGAGCAATAGCAACTATTACAACCAAAGAAAAAAAAAAAACAGATCCAAGAAAATCATATCATCCCTAGGAAAGCTCGCTCAAAATCAATGTTGGAATCCATGTCTTCAAAGTCTATCAAATACTCTAATAACACCAAAAATCTTGAAAATAGATTAGAGCAGTAATGACTATACATGTCACGGCTACATTAAGATTCCAATCCATAATGGATAATCTAGCAATTATGTTATTCAAGACTGACCCATAATGCCTTGATCATAATACATTGATAAAACTATCATACCCAATACACAAAACTCTCACTTTTTAGAGGCTGATTCCCAAACTCAAACCTACCATCTGCTTTTGGTGGAAGGCACTTGCCATCGCACCAAGGCTTGAACCCTAATCATTATCAAAAACTCAAAAACAATACTAAATTCTGGATTTACTCCAATGCAAAAAGCTTAATATGTTTGGATCTCCTTGATTTTTTTTTTTACTCAGTTTCATAATCAACCATCTATATCACAAATACAAAAGCCATCCTATCAGATTTTTACAAATAACCATTCAAGTTATAACATAAATTCAAGTGAGGACAATAACACATAAAGGCTGGATCAAACAAGTAACAGACGAATAACAAAGTTCATAGATGATCAAGCAATTAACCAATGATAAACTACAACAAAAACCCACATACCCCATCAAATCAGAGCTCAAACTGAATACAAAAACACAATAAAAAAAAAAATTTAAAAACAACGAAAACCCATTAAAATTATAAGAAATTAAGAATGACCTAGAACAAGAAACATGATCATAAATAAAAAAACATTTTTAAAAAATGACTTTGATTTTAGCAAACCCACAAGCAATAACAAAAACCTAGTTCCTAAAAACTGAAACAGAAGAAACCCAGAAGCATAAACGAGTAACACTAATACATTCACTAAAAAAATATATATTTACATGAATTAATAAAAGAAAGAGAGAAAGGAGGAGGCATACAAGTCCTCTTGCGAGCAGCGACTCTTCTGAAGATGGAAACTGAGGCGGCCACACAGTGTGTGGGTCTTGTTCCTCATCTTACCGAAACTCCTTATTCCCTTACCCTATTACCCATTTTCAAAACACACAGAGATAAAAATATCAGACACACACAAACATAACAACACTATCACACACACACAAACACAACAACACGGGAAGGATGACTTACATAGAGATAACTGAGGCCCTGAGGGAGGCGGAGAGAGAACAACAACAGAGTAGGGTTTTTTTCAAAAGAAAATATCGGGTTCAGACTAGTATTTGTATATGACTCGACTCCCGACCCGATACTGACCCAAACCCGAAAATAACTCGAAATTAAGACTCGAAACCTGACCCGAATATTCTTAGACTCACCCAAAACCTGTTGGGTCGTGTCGGGTCAGGTCGAGTTTTCGGGTGGCCCGAGTCCTTGCTCAATCCTATGGTTTTGGGTCATTTTTAGCAGGGATTCTAGCCTTTTACCCTTATTTTTAAAAATATTTGGCAATATGCCCCAGTTTCTAAACTATTTAGGTTCATGCCCCTGTTTTGAAACTCGATTTTCTCAAAATCGAGTTTCAATGAAAAACTCAATTGGTTTAAAATCGAGTTATGCCCGATCAAACTTAAAAAAAAAAAAATTGCATGGAACTCAAGTTCATGGAGCTCGAGTTCCATTTAAAACGCCACTATAGGGCTCCCTGAACCTGGTATGGGGCGATCAAATTCATAAATAAATAAATAAAAAAATGCATGAAAATGCCACTATAGGGCTTTAAAACGCCATTATAGGGCTCCCTAAACCTAGTATGGGGCAATCAAACTTATAAAAAAAAAAAAAAAAATTGCATGGAACTCAAGTTCCATTTAAAATACTACTATAGGGCTCCCTGAACCTGGTATAGGACGATCAAATTCATAAAAAAAAAATGCATGAAAACGCCACTATAGGGCTTTAAAACGCCATTATAGGGCTCCCTAAACCTAGTATGGGGTGATTAAACTTATTAAAAAAAAAAATTTGCATGAAAACACCGTTATAGGGCTTTAAAACGCTACTATAGGTCTTCCTGAACGCCGCTATAGGTATTGAACTCGAGCTCTATGAACTTGAGTTCCATGCAAATTTTTTATTTTAAGTTTGATCGCTCCATACTCGATTTTCTACCAATCGAGTTTTTTGATTGATACTCGATTTTAATAAAATTGAATTTCGAAATAGGGGCACGAACCTAAATAGTTTCAAAACAAGGGCATATTGCCAAATATTTAAAAAAAAAATAGTGGTAAAAGGCTAGAATCCCCCATTTTTAGCATAGTAAAGATGCAGTTTAGTCAAAATCATAACTGTATCACATCTTATTTTTGCGGTCACATGTTCGGTGCGGTTTGGAGTTTAGCCAAAACCATAACCACACCGCACCTCATTTTTGCGGTCACATGTGCAGTGTGGTGTATAAAATGCAGTTTAAACGGTTTGAAGTCGGTATATTTTTCAAATTTCGGGCTTTTCCTACCCAGCCCAAAACTAATTTTTTTCCTTTATTTTGAGTTAAGTTTTAAATTATTGAACTAGTTTTTCTTTATTTTGGACTGGCTTTCCTAGTCAACACTTACTAAGATTATCAAACTATTTTTTATTTTTTGAAAAAAACTAGGATTATTATACGATTAATAATATATTTAATATTAAAAATAGATAAACATATTAATATATAGAGTGTGTGTGGTGTGGTGCATTGTCACTTGCGGTGCGGTGCAGTTATGCCATTTTGTGGGCAATTTTAGTGCGATTTTTGGGATTTAGTGAACACCCCTACTTAGACTATGCAAAATTGTGTCATTAAAATTTTTTTTTTTTTTGAGAAACAAAGTAAGGTGTGCAACATGTTGTGTCATTAAAGTTGTAGGCCTAAAAAAGAAATTGCCAAAAATTTTAAGATAGAGATCAAAATTATAACTTTTATCACAATTGTCCACCTAAGACGTGACAGATTATGAGTAGTAGAGAAAAAAAATAGTAGGTTCATATAAAAATAACAAATAATATGCCTATGTTTGTAAAAGTCCAACTTAGCTATCACCTCATCAATCTTCTATATATATCTAAAAGCTGAAGTGTAATATTTATTGTTACTACGCTCCTATTGAGCCACATCAACGGCCACATTATCTGTCCCACTAACTTTCTTTTTTTTTCTTTTTCTTCTCATTCCTTTTGCAAAAATCATATCAAAAAAAAAAAAAAAAAAAAAACTCTATCTCTTTGTAAACACAAAATTTCTCATTTGCAAAAAATCAAACAATTGAAAAGTGTTCCTCAAATATAATTTTGTATTAATCAAGTAGTAAGTGCAATCTCTGTTTTGATTATTTTATCAAAGAATACCCTCTGATTCTATCTTCTTTGAACTTGACTCGAACAAGAAATCTTCTTGACTTTGGGGAAGATGAATCGAACGGTCTTCACAACAAATCTCAAGCTTTATGCTTGTTAGAGATTTGTTGTTCTTCAAGTTCTTCAAGTCCTTCGAATGTTCTTCAAGTTCTTCGAAGATTCTTGGAATTTTGGTTGAAATTCTTCGGTGCTTTAGAGGCTTGATCCATTGAACTTCAATGATTTAGAACTTTTGAAGTTTATGGAGACTCTTGAGCTTGATTCCAATAGAACTTCAAGTCTTGGAAGAATGACTCAAGTGAACTTTTTTTAATGTTCTTCGTTCGTTCTTGAGGTAGAATTTCTCTAAATCTTTGACTTCTTGAAAACTTGGTGTTGAAAATGAGAAGGGATGTCCTCTATTTATAGTGGTTTCAGAGGAAAAGCTCCACTTTGAATTGATATGCTTGAAAATATGTAGTAGACTCTTGATTGGCCCAAATTTTGCTTAGGGATAATTATCTCTATTTATCTATTTTAATAAAGATCATATTTTGGATAAAGATAATAATCAACAAAGATAAAGAATTATCTTTATTTAATTTATTTATTTTAATAAAGATAATAATCCATCAATTTTGAATAGAATATTTATCTTTATTTTATTTTATTTATTTTAATAAAGATAATTATCCATAAACTTTGAATAAGGGATTTATCTTAATCTTGTGAGCCAAGTGACACATGGAAAATTTCAATATGCCAATGTAATATCAATTTGGATGACACATGTCATCATTTGATTTAATTAATTTAATGACATTAATTTAGAATTTTCCACTAAATTTTGATGTGGCATTTTATAATTGGCTTAAAATTTTTCCTCCTACACTCTTAATTAACATTCCTAACTTATCAACTTTCCATTTATTATTTCATCAAACCCAATCTGATAATAATTCAGACTTCCTTCAACTCTATGACTCTCTCTCTCCCCAATCAAGTAGTTATGAAAACTATTCAATTGTTACTCTATTGAAGAATATTGAAGTGGTTGCAACATGATGCAGAAGAAGTAAGTAATTTATTCTGCATTTCTTCTTCTCCTGCATGAAAGGAGCTTTTCTTCACACCACCTAGAGTGAGCTTTTCTTACTTTATGTTTCTTCTTCCTAACTAAGTGAGGAAGGAAATTAACTCATCCACTACACTTCATTAAACCTATAGCCCTACTAAGACTCTTCCAAGCACTAATATGGAATCTGAGGTCCATAACTGAATACAGAATATGACGCTCACAACGGATGAAGAAGATGAGGTCATTAGTGGCGACGCCACGTTGGAGTCAGGGTGTTCCCAAGAACACCCTAACTTGAAATTTTTTTTTTTTTATATATATAATAATTATATTTTTTTTATTTATTTACCCTTAAAAAAAAAAATGAGGAACACCCTCAAAGAAAAATGAGGAACACTCTAAAAAAAAAAAAATTTATTCATCCTACTTTCCAAGCGAAAAAAAAAAGCCCAAAAAAAAATTTTGTACTAAAATCTGAAAAAAAAAAAAATTGTAACAGAGCCCAAAAAAAGCCCAACATCAATCCTAAATGTAAAGCAAACCCAATCTAAACAAAAAAAACAACCCAACAGATGCAAACAGGTAAAGCAAACCCACGGATTCTAAAATTTAAAAAAAAAAAAAAAAAAAACCAAAACCCAAATATACGCTGCAATCACTAAAGCAAACCTAAACACAAATCACTAAATCAGAAATCATAAAGCAAACCTAAACACAAAAACATCAACAGAGCAATGCAGCCAACGCTGCAACCCAAGCCAACAGACATCGCCGCGATCGGTCAGCCAACACAACTCGAGCTCCAGTCCAAAGCACATCGCATCGGGATTCGGTCATCGGAGATCGCTCACTGGATCGGATCGGAGGTCGCCAATCGGTCGCATCGCTCGTCGCTCGCTCTGTGACCTTCGTCGCTCGTCACTCCGTGACCTCCGTCGCTCGTCGCTCCGTCGTTTGTCGCTCGGCTTCCGTCGGTGCTCCCTCAACCTTAAGCTCAAGAACCTCAAGGTATTTCATAACTTCTCTCTCTTTTTTCTCTCTCTCTCTCTCTCTCTCTCTCTCTCTGAAAAATGAAAATGGAAGTGAAATGTGAAATGAAATGAAAGTTAAATTTAAAACTTTATCTATTCTTTGCTCAGCTTAGCTTTAATTTTATTACATTTTGGCCCTTTTTTTTACTTTTCCTTTTTGGCTTTATCTGTTGGCGTTGGCGTTGATGTTGGTAAGACTTGATGAGATAAATTAATTATTTTATTGTGATTTTTGATTGTGAAATTTTTTGATTGGCAGCTATCTCTTATAATTGGGTTATTGGGGGGCTTGTCTCATTGTCTTTCTGTTGAGTGGGGTGGAGGTGAATGGGCACATGGCACATGGGGCCGGGTGAAGTATTTGAATTGGGGAAAGTAAACAATGTGCTAGCACGACTAATAAATAATAATTTAATTAATAATTAATTAAGGGAACAACTAATAAATAATAATTAATAATTTAATTAACCAATATATTATAAAAGATAAATAAATTAAATTATGTTAGGTTAAATAATAATTAATAATTTTATAATTAATGATATAATAATATAACAAATTATAGTTTGTAAAAGACAAACAAATTAATGTAACAACTAAACAACAATAATTAATAATTTTATTAATATTTCAAATGAAATTATTGTTTATTGTTTATTCTTTTGCTAGAATTATGGACAAATATTTGATAAGAAAACCACATATCTAAGATTCATCTTCATCTCGTTGATGATGGCTTCGGATCTTTCAACTAAAAAAAAAATTTAGGAACACCCAGTAAAAAATTCCTGGAGTTGCCACTGAGGTCATGCCAATCCGCTCAGTGAGGAAGGAAAATGTATTGGAAGAATTCTCCTTAAACCTCACAAGAAAGTTCTTCACAACAAAGCAATCAATATACGGGCAGTTAAGAACTTACTACGATCCATATGGAAGCTAGGGGAGGACTTGAAAATAATTGAAGTGGGGGAAGGGCTATTACAGTTCAAGTTTTCAATGGAAAGCCAATTGATGTGGGTATGGAACAATGAGCCATGGTGTTTCGACGATCATCTCTTGGCGCTTCGACGGTGGGAGAAAGGAATGTCTGTGAGGAATGTCACATTCACAAAACAACCGTTTTGGATCCAAGAATGGGGACTGCCCTTTAATCTTATAAATGAGGAGGCTGGAAGCGATATTGGTCGGAGCATTAGTGAGCTCTTGGAGGTAGACTACAAAGCAATAAATTTAGATCAGTCCCGATTCTTGTGTATACGAGTGGAGGTCCCACAGAACAAACCACTCAGGCGGGCCGGCCCAGTCATCAGTCCGGAAGGTGAGGAATTTCAAGTGGCATTCAGGTACGAGAGATTGGTTGGATGGTGCTTCAGTTGTGGCCAAATCGGTCACACCCACAGTGAATGTCTGATACGAGGGAGCGCAGCAGATAGTGAGAAGCCAAATGGTGAGTGGCTTAAGGCTGGAACTCAGGCAAGAAACATGCAACCCAGCAAGGACCACTCCCACACATGTCGAACTCACAAGTCTTCAAATGCAACGCCTCCAACTTTTGAAACAGAGATGCCCGCCAAAATCGATACGGAAAAATCTGCAATTCAAACCGAAATCAATGCTAGCCCGTGTTTCGCAGATCAAAATCCAAACCTCATTAACTCCATTAAGACCTCTGATTAGTTACCACAGCTGGACAAATTCAAGATGGCAATTTCAAGCCCTCCAAAACACAAAACCGATCCCAAACGTACACCACCCCACTCCACGTGCTTTAACACCATATTTACACCACCTCATAAAACTGATCCCACGTGCTTTAACACCATATTTACACCCTCACAGCAGCAGCAACTCCCAACAGTTACGGAATTAAAAACTCACCAACCCTAGACCGAAATTAACACAACAGAAAATCACGGAAGCCATTTATTCTCTGTCCTAATCACTTATGGCACAAAACAAACACTCACAAAACCCTAGTCCGACCTTCACGTGACCAACCCTTACGTGACAAACTAAAAGACCACAAACTAATGCCCCGAAGGAAACAACTCACTTGTCTAGCCACAACGTAAAGTGTTGCCCTACAGCCAAGCCGAGTGAAAGTGGGCGCAAAGAGACACAACGAGAGCACTAACCATAGCACAAATGAGACCAAGAGGTTCAAGAGTATGGAGAACACAGTTCAAACTGAAATACCAACGGTGGAGGCTAAGGCTCAGCCCCACCGAGCACAATGATTACCCTAAGTTGGAACTACCGGGGGCTTGGAAATCGCCGTGCAATTGAAGTCCTTGCTGAACTGGTAAGGAAAAATGCTCCCACAATTTTGTTTCTAATGGAAACAAAATTATCTGTTAGAGAGATGGAACCAATCAAAGCAAAGTTGGGCTTCCCTTCCATGCTTGCAGTGTCATATGACAGCCGGGGGGGGGGGGGGGCAGGCGTGATTGTAGACATATAGACTTATTCACCAAACCATATAGATGTGAGAATACATACACAAGAATCACCACTATGGAGATTAACCGGAATTTATGGCCATTCGGAAGAACAACGCAAAACCGAAATGTGGAGGCTTATGAGACACCTCCATGCTCGTGCATCCCTTCCTTGGATCTGTTTGGGCGATTTTAACGAAATCTTGGCCTCCGATGAAAAGAATGGTGGCGTATGTAGACTGATGGCACCCATGCTTGAGTTCTAACATACACTCCTCCATTACGGTCTAGTAGACATGGGATTCAATGGATACCGTTTCACATGGAGGAATGGCATGGAGGAAGAAGCATTTGTGGAAGAGCGACTAGATACAACAACAGATTTGGGTGAGATGTTCCCGAAAGCCAAAGTGAGCCATCTCTCTGCATCCTACTCTGATCATGACCCTATCTTGATAGACATGGCTCCACCAAATCAACCCCAGCGTCGGAAACATAAAATTCAGCGGTTCGAGGAAAAATGGTTAGCACATACAAAGTGCAAATCTATTATTAGAAACTCATGGAATCATCAACGGTCAACAGGCAGTCCCGTGTACTGCCTATTTAAAAAATTAAAAGGTATAGAATGGACCTCATTGCATGGAGCAGAACTACCTTTGGAAACACTAGAGATCGGTTGGAAGCAAAACAAGGAGAACTGAATGCATTGAAGGAGGCAGGGTATGGTATGAATTGGAGAGAATACAACAAGTGAAGAGGGAGATAAATGAACTCCTACACTATGAAGAAATATTTTGGAGGCAAAGATTGAGATCTATATGGCTACCGACAGGAGATAAAAATACAAAATTCTTCCACTTAAGAGCGAGCCAAAGATGAAAGAAGAATAATATTGGAGGTTTGTATGATAGGGAAGGGGAGTGACACACAAATAAGGAAAAGATAGCCACCATAGCAGAGGAGTACTACAAAGAACTCTTCACTTCCTCCAATTCACTAGACATGGAGGAAGTGATTGATTTAGTGGACAAGGTAGTGACGGAGGACATGGCCTAAGACTTGCGTCACCCTTACACAGCGGACGAAGTAAAAGCAACACTCTTCCAAATGCACCCATCCAAAGCACCGGGTCCCGATGGTATGTCACCTATCTTTTTTCAAAAATTCTGGCATATTTTAGGGCATGATGTAACTACTACTGTATTATTTGTTTTACACTCAGGGAGATATCTAAGAAAAATGAACTATACACATATTGTACTCATCCTAAAAAAAAAAAAAAAAAGAGCTAGAATACATTATGGAATTCCGTCCCATTAGCTTGGGTAATGTTGTATCATGGATTATATCTAAGGTGTTGGCCAATCGCCTTAAACCAATACTACCCAATGTAATTTCTAACTCACAAAGTGCTTTGTGCCTGGTAGAATCATTACAGATAATACTACAGTTGCTTTTGAAATGCTCCACCGTATGAGAAACAGGACCAAAGGAAAAAAGGGACACATGGTGGTGAAACTTGACATCAGCAAGGCATATGACAGAATGGGGTGGGAGTTCCTCTAAAGGATGATACAAAAGATTAGTCTACCTGACCAATCGGTCAACCTTGCTATGGAAACTGTGCGTACCGCATCATACTCAACCATCATAAATGGTGAACCAAGAGGCCTCATCACACCAACCTATAGAATCAAGCAAGGGGACCCTTTGTCTCCTTATCTATTCCTGATATGTGCAGAAGGGCTCTCCTCTCTCATACGCCGAGCCATTGATAGAAACCTCTTGAAAGGAGTGGTGTCATGCCATTGAGGGGTAAGGGTTTCACACTTATTGTTTGCCGATGATAGCCAACTATTTTATGAGGCAACAACCGAGGAATGCCAAAACCTGATGCATATACTAGCAATGTATGAGAGAGCATCAGGTCAAGCTATCAATAGGCAAAAAACAACACTCTTCTTCAGCCCAAACACAAAGCAACCGACAAAGCTAGCTATTCAAAAAATGCTAGGTGCTCAAATCATGACAAGCAGTGAAAAGTATCTTGGATTACCAATGATGGGAGGCAAATCCAAGGTGAGCACTTTTAGGGAAGTGCAGGAGTGAGTAACAAAAAAAGTGATGGGATGGAAGGAAAAAATTATTTACAAGGCAAGGAGGGAGGTCCTAATCAAGACGGTAGCACAAGCTATCCTAACATACTCCATGAGCATGTTTAAAATCCCAAAAAGGGTTTGTGATGATATGAATTCAGCTCTAGCAAAATATTGGTAAGGGCCAAATTTGGGATGAGAAAAAAATTCACTAGGTCAAATGGAGTAAGTTGTGCAATCCGAAAGGTAGAGGTGGAATGGGGTTTAGAGTTATTCACGCCTTTAATCTTGCTATGCTAGCCAAACAAGCATGGCGGTTGATCTAAGGAAACCACTCATTATTCTTCAGAGTATACAAAGCCCGCTATTTTCCCACTTGCTTGTTCATGAAGGCTGGTTTGGGCTCCAACCCATCTTTTGTATGGCGCAGTTTGTTAGAAGCCAAGGAGTAGATTAGAGCAGCTACAGTTTGGAAGGTGGGTGATGGGAGAAGCATAAAACTAGATGATCACAGATGGCTACCCTACCCCCCAAAATTCCAACCGAATGCAAACATGAACTTGAGAGTGAATGACCTCTTTGACCCAAGCACAAAGCAGTGGCACACTCAAGTCCTCCACACGACCTTCATGCACTCTACTATGGAGGATATTCAACGGAACAACCTCAAGAACACACACATAAAGGATGAGCTAATCTGGAAGGGAAAAAAAAAGGCATATTCTCAGTTAAAACGGCTTACCAAGTCGCGGTCCGTCAACAACAACAAGAACAAGGGGAGCGTTCATCAGCTCAGAGTGATAGGAAATTCTAGAACCATATATGGCAGCTGTACATACCACCCAAGGTTCGGAACTTTGCTTGGAGGGCATGCTCTGATATACTCCCTACCCGCATAAACCTCTACCGAAGAAAGGTGCCAGTGTACCTAGCTTGTGGAATATGCCAGCAACATGAGGAGACGGTGCCCCATGCACTTTGGACCTGTCCTATGGCTATGAATGTGTGGGAGCTTGTGGTAGGCAAACTATAGAAATGTAGCTCAGGGGCGGAGGACTTTTATGTACTGGTGCAAGAATTAATGGCTGTGCTCTTGACCAAAGAACTGGAGGTGAAAAATTTTCTTTGTTAATGGTTCCAACTGTGTATGCAGTCCTGAGGAAGTTGGTGGCATGCAGGCCATAGATTGTACTTAGGGGGTGTTGCCAAAGTCTAGTAAGTCGTCAGTCTAGCTTGCTCGTCTACTTTTTCTTCTTAAAATATTATCTAACTTGTTTATGATTGTTTATCAGCTCAAGTTTTAACGAAGCTGATTGCAGATCAGCTAGCTAGAGTAGAAAGGGCTACAAGTTTCTCTACAGTTGAACGTAATTGGAGAGTCTTGGTCACAGTAGATAATATCCACAAGTATTGTTCTGGATCTCTTCCTTTTGCCCCTGCTCGTCACCGAGAAAAAAACTCTCACAGACGTAAGTACTTCTTACTTCATTTGTCCGTTTCTTTCTTTAATTGTCTTAGCTGATGAGTGCTTTACAGAAATGGAGGCCGATGCTGCTAAGAAAAATAAGAGTGTCGAGAAGGCTTTTGCTCTTGCCACAACTGCAATTAAAGAAGGGAAGCTCCTGCTTCCTAAGCTTGGTGAGAAGAGGAAATTCTCTATAGGTGCTTCTCCACAAACCTTTGGGACTATTATTCATCCGAAGGAAACTCTAAATCATCTTCTTCAAATCCTATCCATCCAGCTCTTACTGATTGTCCAAGAGTACCTAGCAAGGGAAAGGGACCTCTCACTCCTCCCAAGCCTCCTCTGCTCATTCATGACGCTTCTTATGCTGGGGAGCAATCCTTGTCTATTGTCAAGAAAGAGGACATAGACGATTGTGACAAGTATGCTCCTACTTCTATTGGGAGGTTTGGGTTGCACGACCTCATCAAGCTATTATTTTCCTCTTATCTTTTTCGCTCGTTTATCTACTATTCGTCTTTTTCATAATCAACTCCTTGTTTATCTTTCAGGCAATGGTAAGGATGAAAACCCTTGAGTTAAGGTATGGAGACTATGAGGATCAAGTGGTTAACCTCTAGAAGCGTTTGAAGAACAACAATGAGGTCATCAAAGAGTTGCAGGAATTTGTTTCTCCACTAACAGAGAAGGTTGCTACACTGGAGGCCAAGGTGAAGGAGCTTAAGAAGCGATGCTTTTATCAAGTAGACCTTTTCATTTCTATAGAAGAGGAGAAAGTACACCTCTCTAAGGAGCTGGGAAAGCTTCAATGGGAGCTGAGTAATGCTGAGATGAAGGTTGTTGCTAAGTACTCCACCTCGCAAGAGTACCTTAAAGATTTGGGCATCCAGTATGTGCGAGGGTTTGAACACTTTTGTGCTTAGGCTTTAGCAGCCTTCAAAGACTTAGACTTTTCTAAGATCCAAATTAATAGTGAGGAAGGCTCTACTACAACCATGATGAGTGATGGTGCTGAACAAGATGTGGATAATGTTGTTGACAAGGGAACCAAGGTAGACGACCAAACTGGGCATCAGACTCAGTTCATTTTCCCTGTATTTTCATTCGCATACATTCAGGCTTAATACTTTTATTTCAGACAATGGGTCCTTTGTTTTAGGACATGTATAATCTTTTATCAAATGTATAGATTTTTTTCAACTCTTTAATTTGTCTCCTTTTACATTCGTCAGGTTTCACCACTCATCAAGTTTTAGGACTTGAGGCATTACTTGCCCTTTCATAGTCGTCCCAATCGAGGTAGAATAGCTTGGCTTATACGTGTTGAAATGTAGGAGTAGCTTAACCCCTACTCATCTGCTTTAGGGCACCCTCATGCTACTCATTAGATTTTACTCGTCGAGTCTTACGGGACTTAGGAATAGTTAAGTTTTCTACTTGTCTGCTTTTAGGGTACCTTTATGCTACTCGTCAAGTTTTACTTGTCGAGTTTTATAGAACGTAGGAGTATTTGAGTTTTATACTCATCCGCTTTTAGGGTATCTTTATGCTACTCGTCGGCTTTTACTCGTCGAGTTTTGTGGGACTCAGGAGTAGTTGAGTTTTCTACTCGTCTACTTTGTGCTACTCATCGAGTTTTATGGGACTCAGGAGTAGTTAAGTTTTCTACTCGTCCACTTCGTGCTACTCGTCAAGTTTTATGGGACTTAGGAGTAGTTGAGTTTTCTACTCATCTGTTTCATGCTACTCGTTGGGTTTTACTCGTTGAGTTTTATGTAAGTAGGGAGACTTAGTTCGCCCATCCCTTTTGGGGATGACTTGTGTATAACCGTCCACTCGTTGGAGATTTCAGTCTTCTGTCTAACTTGTAGGTGGAACCCTGTTGTGAGGTTGAGAGTTGAGCCTTTTCGATGCATTGTAGAAAGTTAATCCCCTTTTTGGCATTGTAGAAATATTCCTTGTCTGTTGAAGAGTTTCTAGGAGAGCTCCGATGCTTGCTGGGCAAGGTTGCTTGGAAGAGTGCATAGGATAGACAAGTAGATTTAAGGCTTTGTCCTTTCAATTCTTGGGAATGTTGAATAACTTATATCACTTTGAGAATTGAATGGTCGTTTTTAGAAGTGAAATGTGTTCCCTCATTTAGGAGGCTTATACCACCTTAAAAGATGTTAGGTTATTTTAAGAACTAAAGGCCTTCTTGAGAAGTAGGAGTCACCTTAAGAGGTGAGATTCTCTTTAAGAAGTGAGGTTCACCTTGAGAGGTGATGTTTACCTTGAGAAGTGATGTTCACTTTGAAAAGTGATGGCCACCTCAAAAGGTAATTCACCTTGAGAGGTGATGTTCAGTGAGGGGCACCTTAAGAAGTGGGGTTCACCTTGAGAGGTGATGTTCACTTTAAGAAGTGAGGACCACGTAGAGAAATGGGGTTCACCTTGAGAGGTGGGGTTCACCTTGAAAGGTGATGTTCACTTTAAGAAGTGAAGTCCCCTTTGAGAAGTGGGTTTACCTTGAGAGGTGATGTCCACTTTGAGAAGTGAGTTCCACCCTGAGAAGTGGGGTTCACCTTGAGAGGTGATGTTCACTTTGAGAAGTGAGGGCCACCTTATAAAGTGGGGTTCTCCTTGAGAGGTGATATTCACTTTAAGAAGTGAGGGCCACCTTGAGTCATGGGGTTCACCTTGAGAGGTGGGGTCATGTTAAGAAGTGAGATGCATTCCTTTGTCTAAAGTGGGCTTTCTAGTGTAGATTTTGTCTAGACGATGGTTTCCTTTGTCTTGATGGACTTGGGACCTTCCTACCATCAACATTTCTTGGACAAATGCTTTCCTTTGTCATGGTGGACCTACGAGCACTTCAACCTCTTAGTATGATGAGCAACTAAGAATTTCTTTAAATGGTTGGAGTAATCTTTGGTAGAGTTACCTTCGTTAGAGTTCACTTTAGACGAATCTCTTCTAGAAGCGTCTCCTTTATAAGTGGTTTTCTTACCACTTGTTAAGTTTCATCACTCGTCAAGTTTTTAGGACTTAAGGCTTGACTTGTCCCTTTGTAGTCGTCCGAATCTAGATAGCGTAACTTGGCTCGTTCCTTCTTACTTGTTCATATTAAGACTTAGATGTAGTTTGACCCTTCTTTTTACTTGTCTGAGTGGAGACTCTTACAAGTGACCCTCTCACTACTCATCAAGTGTTACTTGTCTGAGTTTTGGACTTGCAGTTAGTTGAGCCAAGGTAGCTTGACTCATCCCCTTGTAGCCATCCAGATTAAGGTAGTGGTACTTAACTCATCCTTTGTTGCTCGTCCGTTTTTAACACTTAGGGGTAGTTCAATTTCTACTCGTCTGAATTGGGACTACGTTGGACCACTTGGGTTATCCATCCGATCTGTAGGTAGGAAGACTTAGTTTTTTGTCCTTCTCCTTCGGGGCTGACTTTACATTGGACCATCCACTGTAAGAGACTTTGGTCGTCCGTCCACCTGTATATGATTTTGATTACTGTCCTTCCTTCTTAGGGTGACTTTACGTTTAGACTGTCCACCCATAGGCGATTTTGGTCATGTGTCCACCCTTGGGCGATGTTAAACCGCCTACCCATAGGCGACTTTGGTCGTCTGTCCACCCTTAGGTGACTTTGTTCGTTGTACTTCGCTCTTGGGGTGACTTTATGTTTAGACTGTCCACCCGTAGGCGATTTTGGTCATGTGTCCACCCTTGGGCGATGTTGGACCGTCCACCTATAAGCGACTTTGGTCATGCATCCAGCCTTAGGAGACTTTGCTTTAGATTGTCCACCCGTAGGCAACTTTGGTCATGCGTCCACCCTTGGGCGACTTTGCGTTAGACTGTCCACCTATAGACGACTTTGGTCATATGTCCACCCTTGGGCAACTTTATGTTTAGACCGTCCACCCATAGGTGACTTTGGTCATGCTTCCACCCTTAGGCGACTTTATGCTTAGATTGTCCACCTGTAGGCAACTTAGGTCGTCTGTCCACCCTTAGGCGACTTTGTTGGTTGTTCTTCCTTCTTGGGGTGACTTTACGTTTAGACCGTCCACCTATAGGCGACTTTGGTCATATGTCCACCCTTGGGCGATGTTGGACCGTCCACCTACAGGCGACTTTGGTCATGCATCCACCCTTAGGCAACTTTGCTTTAGACCATCCACCCATAGGAGACTTTGGTCATGCGTCCAACCTAGGCAAGTTTGTGTTAGACTGTCCACCTGTAGGCAACTTTGGTCATCTGTCCACCCTTAAGCAACTTTGTTCGATGGCGCCTGATGGCTCTTAGTTGTCCGTTCAATTGGGGTGTCGAACAACTAATGTACCTATCATTTGATCGCCTGGATTTAGTCGGACAACCAGTCTTAAGTCGATGCGTTGAACAAATATTCCTCGTCTATTGCCCCCCACTCCATGTTTGCCATCGCTACTTGAGTCAATCATCTAGGAAGGATCCCTTGGATCGTTTATCACCTTGGTGAATTGGAGGATCGCTACTTGCGCCGATCATTCATCACCTTAGAGACTTCATCAAAGGATCGCTACTTAAGGTGATTGTCTATGAAGGATCCCTTGGATCATTCATCACCTTAGCAACTTAGAGGATCACTACTTAAGTTGATCGTTCATCACCATGGTGACTTTGTATAAGGGTAGGCTATATTGGCCATTCACTTTCTATTCAAATGGAATGCTCATAGGAAAATAAGTTAAGTCTCAAATAAGCAAATAACATCAAACCGTAACTTGCATCAAAACATGATACTTATAAGCAATGTATGGAAAGGAAATGCAAGCAGAGTAAATGTAAACATAGTTGTAGGAAGCGAACCACTTATGGTACTTCCTCAAGTGCTCAGCGTTCCAAGGGTGAGGTAGCTTTTTCCTATCAAGCGTCCCTTGGTGGTAAGTATCTCTTCTAAAGCAACTGACGAACTTGTAAGGTCCTTCCCAATTTAGGGCTAGCTTTCCTTATGCCAAGTCCCTAGTGGTAAGCGTTACCCTTCTTAAAACTAACTCACCTATGTCTAAATGTCTTGGGTTCGCTCGTTTATTGTAATGCTTGGCCATGAGGTTTTGATATCAAGCTAGCCTTTATTCAGCACCTATTCTTACTTTGTCTAGTAAGTCAAGGTTAAGACATAGCTCTTTGTCATTCTTCTTTTCATTTTAGTGATCTTCTTTGAAGCTTGTAAGTCTTGCCTCTGCTAGTATCACTGCTTCAGTTCCAAACACAAGTTTGAATGGAGTTTCACCTGTAGGGGTTCGTGTTATCATCCGATATGCCCATAAGATACTCGGAAGCTCATCTGTTTGAATGGAGTTTCACCTGTAAAGGTCCATGTTGTCGTCCGATGTGCCAACTCAACTCCTTGAAGGTTGATATAGAGTTTGGCGTGATCTTGTTGAACCAAACTCATGCTGGTCCTTTCAAAGTGGTATGAAAGGCTCGACACATTATCTCATCAGGGATGCCTTGGAGTTGCATAGAGTTTTGAAAGATTCAAGATGGTCAAGTGGTCTTTCATCCCATCATAAGTCTCCAAGGATGGCATTAGGAACTTAGGCAACAAAGGGGCAAGATGTGACTCGTGCTATGAAGGGATAGTCAGTACAATGTACCAGACTGTCAAGTGTGGCTATTTGTCCCTTCATAGCATTCATCATAAGATACATTTTATCTATTGCCTTCATCTCAGCCTCTCATCGTGCATTGTCCGCTTTGGGCCCGCGAGGTGGTGCATCTTCCTTTCTAGTTTGCCTATTAGCAGCATTGCTCTCAGCCTCATCTTCTTCACGACAACCATATCTTAAATGGTGATGATCGCTACGCTGTTGGTGATTATTGGCTTTAGGTTGCTGCTCACGCAACTGTTCAACCCATACCTCTAATACTTAATTCTACTGCACAAGGGCTTCATTCTGTTGGGTAAGTCATTCGATAGTAGCCGACTATATTTGCAGTGGCCTCTCTACGGCGATAGGGGGATTTTTAGTTTCTGGGCTGATTGATGATATCAATTAAGTTTGGACCATATGACCTTTTGTCTCAAGAATAAAGCAATGGCTAATCACTCAATCCCCATAGACGGCACCAACTGATGATGCTCAAAATCATCAGTAGGTCTATCGCCCAAACCCATAATTTTCAGTAAAAGGTGAAGAATAGTGAAACTGCAAAAATAGAAATACCCTTGGAGAGCACCGATGTGGTGACGGCCTAAGACCCTTTAAATGTTAAGTCAAAAACTCTTAGTGAACTTTTGAGAGAGGAGTTTCCAAGTAGTATTTTTTGTGTACCTTGAGATTGGAGTGTCTCGGTGTTTATATAGGGGTCAATGGATGACCACTTTAGTTGAATAGTAGGGACATGGGGTTATCCCTTTAGCTAACTTGTAGGAGATGGGAGTTATCCCTTAGCTGATCTGTAGGAGATGAGAGTTATCTCTTAGCTGATTTGTAGGAGATGGGAGTTATCCCTTTGTTGGCGGTTATGTGAATATACGAGAGTCTTAGGTGAAGCGAGCATTGTAATGTAGGCTCAGTGTGCACATCTTTTCTCGTCCGTCCTTATGAGTGATGGTTGCATATGAAGGTTAGGCTCGCAAATGCTTACTTGTCAGCTTTTGTGCTTGACGTGCATCTTGTTGTAGTAGTTGTGATAACTTGCATTAGTTACATCTAGTCTTCCATTTTTGATAGGTAGGTAATTTCTGGGAAGAGTAATCCATTTGGGAAGAGTAACCTGTTTAGGAAGAGTAGCTCATTTGGGAAGACTAGCTATAGTCTTAGTTAAAAAATTCCTTGTCACTGTGCTTGAAGTATAAGCATTAAATAGGACAATGGACCAAGTGGCCCAAACTCAATGACTAAAATCTATAGGTCGGTTGGAATTATAGTGAATTAGATTTTATCATTGCATTGTAATTTATTCAAAACAAAATTACACTATATACAATAATCTATAATTCTCAAAAGGTCAAAAAAAAAAAAATCATCCAAATCAAATATCATGCTTTGATTTAACCTTTATTTGCCAGTTTTGCCTTGCATTGAGTAAATGGAGACTGAATTTTCGAAGGAACTTGAAGTACCGTTGGTCCAGAACTTTAATTACTGAAATTTTCAATTTTTTCGTTCATACAAATAAAAGAGAATTTGAAGGTCATAAATCCCGACTTCAAATCCCATCCAAAAGATATTAAATTTCACAACTTCAACCAACGCATTATATTTTTTCTATTGCACATGATACAACAAAACGGCACCACACCAAAAATATTCGAGACTTTTTTTTTGGGATAATTACAGTAAACCCACCTGAGGTTAGGCCCGTTTTCACTTTGCCTACCCGTGCTTCAAAACTTATCACTTTGCCCACCTGAACTTCAATCCGTTACCCCTCCGTTGCCCACCTCACCCTCAGACGTTAGAGAAACACCATTTTATTCCAAATTAGAACATAACACGGATCAAATAACACGAACTCACTCTCTTTTCCTCACGAGCCCTAGAAACGCGAAAATCCCTGTAACTGAGCTGGGGTTTTGATTTTTCTGCATCTGCTTTCGTGTGAGGGTGAGGTTCTGACTCTGGGTTGTCTTGAGGCATTGAATATTCGAAGATAGATCATCACCTTCTACTTTATGGTTCTGAGCTGAACTAGGGTTTCAAGTTTTGATGGTAGCTTTGATTCACAGGAAGTTGATAATCGATGTCTTCTTCGAGTGGAAATTACTCAGGTTCAAGTGGGCATATGTGTACATATGAGACTTGTGTGCTGAGAACAAGTCTGACAGTGGATAATTTTGGGAGAAGGTTTCTGGGTTGTAGCCGATATAAGGTAAGTATACTTTTTACTTAATCTAGCTGATTCACATGAGATTGGAATGTGATGTGTTCAATTCAATTTATGAACAGGTTGGTCCCAAGTGCCCTTTCTTTAAATGGATTGATAATCCCACTTGTATGCGTGGGAATGAAGCTACCCATTTGGTGCAACAAAAGCTGGATTTACTGCGGAGTGAGCTGCAACTTGCACATGAAAGGGAAAGAGAAGCTACAGAGGCAGCAGTAGAAGCTACCCAAATGGCAAAAATTGCTCAAGACAGGGCAGCAAAAGCCATTGAGAGGGAGAGAAAGTTTCGAGCTTCCTCTGTTCAAGCCAAGGAGATTGCAGTGAGAGCTTTAGAGCAAGAGAGAAAGTGCAGAATTATACTAATTCTGTCATGGTTTTTTTTTTTTTTTTTTTTGGTTATGTTGTTTTCATGTTTTGGCTCAGGTGAGAATGTTGGAATGATGAGATTGAGTTTGCCTGATGGGTTATAATATAAGCTGGTCCTCAATTGTATTGGAATAGAACTATGAAAGAATTTTTTGAGAATGAGAACTATGTAAGGTGGTAGATGCCTTTTAAAGATAAAAGTGTTATTTATGTTAGATGCTGTTGGTATTTTTGTTTAAAGTGAATTTGCTACTTGTGAGCTGTTGGTGTTTTGTTAGATGTTGTGAGCTGTGTTGGTTTGTGCACAAAGTGCATTGTGTGAAGACAATTGTGTTTAAAGTGAATTTAAAGTGCATGACAATCTGTCAACTTGCAAGAAAAGAACAAATACACACATATACCTGCTATTCAACACATACACCCTGCACACATAAACAAACTCATATAATAATAACTCATATAACAAACTGCAATAATCAAAATAATAATTCTGAACACCTGTCATTAAGTTGGGAAATTGTATACATATTTTAAGATGGCATTGAATAGTCTTTCATCAACCACCAGTAAATATAAGGCATTTGGTACAACAACCAAAACAGTTGCAGCTGCCCAATGTTTACAGAACTTACAAAAAAGTGTTTGAACAGCTATATAAATCTATGTGTTGCCATTGTCTGCCCTGCCATTTATAAGGCATTTGGTACAACAACTAAAACAGTTGCAGCTACCCAATGTTTACAAAACTTACAAAAATGCAAAAAGTGTTTGAATAGCTATATAAAAAAGTGTTGTCATTGTCTGCCCTGCCATTGTCTAGAAATTACATAAAACCCTAACACTACTACATAACCCTAATACATTATACACAGCAACAAAAGTGTCTTCACTTAGTCTTCATTTACTGCCCCTGCCCCTGCCCTTGCTTCTCCCACCACAGCTGGCCTTTCCACCTCTTATTCTACGTTTCTGAGCCCTAGCTGCATCACTCCTTCCTCTCAAAACAGCCCCTCTGGTAGCAGGTAGTCTTGTAGGCTACAAAGTTCAAGAATTCAAATGTTAGCTACCAGTATCACAGTTTTATGAATAAAACATCAAACCTAACACTACAGTACCTGTGATGATGGTGCTCTACTATCCCATGTTTCTGCAGGGGTGTGTGGTGCTGGCTGGCTTGAAGAGAACCAATGAGCTCCTCTAACTGTGTACATGAAGTCTGAAGAGTACCAGTGACTTAGGTTCTATGACCATGGAGCTGGTGGCCCTAACCATGGAGCTTGTGGCTATGGAGCTGGAGCTTGTGGCTGTGACCCTGCTGCCTGGTTGGATGAGGATGAGGCCATAGTGTAAGGCTGATGTGTTGGTGGGGGCTGAGCTGAGGATTGGGTCTGTGATGAAGATGGGGCCTGGGATCCTTGTCTGTGTGTAGACGGCCTTCCACTTCCCTGCAACCAAATATGATGAGCATGTTTTTACAGCTGGATTTATTGGCATTTTGCATTTGAATAAAAAAAAATTGTAAAAACTTACAGATTTCCCTTTCTGCAATCTCTGCCTCCTCTCCCATGGTGTCTCACCAGTGACATTGGCCTTGCATCCTCTTGCATTGTGCCCTTCCTAATGACACCTTCAACACCTCAGTGGTCGGTTTGCTCTAGACACCTTATAAGGGTTCGGCTCATCAGCATCTCTCTTCCTCTTCATGGGTGGCCTGCCTGGTGGCTTATGGATAATAGGTGCAACAGGCTTGGGTTGGCCACTTGATATCCACTCAGACTGGCCAAGCATGGGAGGTATGGGTGTCTTGTATGTCTCCACATAAGCATCCTTGTAGTAGCATGGATGGGTGTAGTCTTTTAGTTTCTGACAATTCACAAAAATGGCTACAACTCTATGCTTGCAGGGGATTCTTGTCAAGTCCCATAATCTATAATTGCATGTCCTATTTACCACGTCCACCACATGCCTTTCCCTCTCATTGTCAACCTCATACACAAACCTCCCAGAAGGCATTGCACAGAAACCTTTAGACTCTAATTTTAACTGCTTCAACTTTTTTTGTATGCTTGGACACAACTTGCCACCATACTTTTCTATGCCAGTCTTCTTTATAAACAGCCTGCTCATAAGCCTAACTCTGATCCACTCCAGCATTGAAAAGATGGGCTTGTCTCTAGCCTTCACAATCATAGAGTTAAAACTCTCACTCAGATTGTTTACCATACAATCTGTCAAACCTCTTGAAGAAAAGTGGGATCTGGTCCACTGTGCAGGCTCTATATCAGCTAGGTACTTCCAACCTTCTTCATCCAAACTCTTAAGATGGTCCATCCCCCTCTCAAATTCCCTGGTTGATGTTGTGCCAGCATACCTCCACAGTACACTTTTCAACTCCATGCCCTTGTGGTTAAATTTGAAATTGTTGTATATGTGCTTCACACAATACTTATGCTCCACAGTTGGGAATAGAGTCTTCATCGCAGGTAAAAGGCCCTGCAATCAAGTAAGCAAGTAAGCATGTAAAAAGCTAAGCATGTAATGAAGTCATGAACATGAGCTAGATGATAATACCTTCTGCCTGTCACTGATGAATACCAGATTGAGCTCCTCTAGCTTGCCAATGTCATCTGCAAACTGCTCCAAGAACCAGATCCAACTATCCTTTGTCTCTTGCTCAACCACAGCCATTCCCACTGGGAATATATTGTCATTTCCATCCTTGGTAGTGGCAGACAATAACTGCCCACCAAACCTACCCTTCAAGTGGCATCCATCCAGCCCAACAAAGGGTCTACAACCACCTAGAAAGCCAACTTTCCGAGCATTGTACCTAATGTACATCCTTTTAAAATTGGGCTCCGCATTCTCATTTTCCATCTCTGTTTGCAGAATCACCCTACTTCCTACATCTGTCCTTAATATCATTTCTGCATAATCTCTAAGTAGGCCATATTGAGCCTCTTCATCCCCAGTAATCAGCCCCCTAGCTGCCGTCCTTGCTCTGTACACCTGACTAAGACTTAAATCAATTGAAATCTTCTGCATCACATGGTGCTTAACACCTAAGACCTCCCAATTAGAATTCTTAGCAAAATCCTCCAAATACTTCTTTGCCACATAGGCTGATGTAACTTGCCCATTTTTAAATGTTAGGGGGCAAGTACACTCAGGATAAAATGTCTTTATCTCAAATGTGCATTCCCCAGTCACCATTGAGGCATAACACCTCCATCCACAACTATTCTTACAATGTACGGAAATCTTCTTCTTCTCATTCAACTTCCACTTCACATCAATGTTATTCTGAATCACATACTCCCTCAAAGCCTTCCTAAACACCTGGGAGTTTGGGAACTTCATCCCTTTTGCCAAACTAACATTTTCCATATCAGTCCTCTCATTGAACTCCAAATTTCCACCCTGCTCATCATCAGAACTATCCACACTTGCAATATCATCCTCTAAAACTGGTTCAGCCCACTCTTCATCTAAATCTATGTTTGGATGAGGAACATTGCTAGGGCCAGGTGCATCTGTGTTTGGCTGAGATGCAGCTGTGTTTGGCTGAGGTGTATCAGTGTTTGGATGATGAGGTGTATCAGTGTTTGGATGAGGTGGAGAAGACTCACCAAAAATGTCATCAGCAAAGTCTTCTCCTTCCAGACCTTCATTCAACCAATCAAACTCCTCCTCCAGACCATCACCCCATGCACCAGCTCCTGCACTTGCCCCTGCACCAGCCCCTGCACCAACCCCTGCACCAGCCCCTGCACTAGCCTCTGTTCCCCCTACACAGCCCCTGCACCATCAGGAACTTCAACTGCAAGTGGAACATTACCACTCTCCACATACAGTATGTGGTGTCTCTTGGCCCCCCCTCATTAGGCTTGCACAGGGGTACCACATCTTGATCATCTTGTATGAGCCTCAAGTCTTGCTCCAAGTTGCCCCCAGGACCTAAATAATGAACCCTACATGGTTCATCAATCCCTAATTCCTCACATATACCTTTTAGTTCAAAATAACTAAGCAAATCAGGATCCCTATACACTATTTCAACTTTCCCACCAAAGTATTCTAAACTAGGGTTCCACAAAAAAGCACCCCCATAATGTACCTCCAATTTCACTTCCTCATCCATCTGCAATAACAAATTACCATTTGACACATATACAATTAACAATTAAAGAATTGTAAACAACTTACAAGTAAACAGTTGCATGTTTCTGTTTTGCTTTTGGGATGCAACACACACAGAGGGACCACATGTTTCTCAGTTTCTGCTTTGTTTTTTATTCTGTTTTACTAAATAGAACATGCAAACACTAAAATTTAAAGCTAATAGAAACTTGGGTCCACTGTGAGACACAATGACCACGACAGACAAAATGCCCACAAACAAACACAAATCCAAAAAACAGGTGGTCACATTTTTCATAAGCATCAACAAACACAACCAATAATCTCATTCCATTACATGTAACATTGACAATTGATTGATTACTAAAAACACAATAAACAACCACAAGCCCAAAGTAAAAACCCAAGCAGTGACTGATTTCTTACCAGAATTTTAGTCCCTCGAACAACCTGTTGCTCGTTTGGGTTTACACTTGCAACACAATGTCAATATCAGATGTAGTTACAGGGATTTTCGCGTTTCTAGGGCTCGTGAGGAAAAGAGAGTGAGTTCGTGTTGTTTGATCCGTGTTATATTCTAATTTAGAATAAAAGGGTGTTTCTCTAACGTCTGAGGGTGAGGTGGGCAACGGAGGGGTAACGGATTGAAGTTCAGGTGGGCAAAGTGATAAGTTTAGAACCACGGGTAGGCAAAGTGAAAACGAGCCTAACCTCAAGTGGGTTTACTGTAATTATCCCTTTTTTTTTTTTTCCTTTGCAAAAAATCAGTACAAAAAAAAAAAAAAAAAAAAAAAAAAAACATAAATATATCACTACCCGCGAAACAATAATTCTTAGTTGATGGACGATTAATCAACCATCATCCTCATAAACATCTACACCCAAGCTCGAATATTAAGATGGACTTGAAAAGAAAAGTGTAACTGTCGGAATACATTTTAAATGCCATTACTTCATGACTGTTTCCGAAGATCACGAATTCCATAAACCGTGTGACCATTACAACTTAATTTCACTAATGGAAATAGGATACTAAAATAAAGGCAACGATCAATCTAGGTCTAGGCTGCCTATATAAAAGTGACATGAGTACATGACCCCATTTGCAAAGGTACAAGAGAAAAACATACTCTTTCTGCATTTGTAATCTTTTCACCTAAAGTGAATTGAAATTTTGACTTCAGAAGTAGAGAAGCTTAGGCCGATATCATCACTAACGTGCCCTCCAATAAAGATTTTCCTTCTTGCAAGTCATCCAGTACTCCATGAATGGACGAGTAGCCCACGAAAATTTTTTGCATCATTCGTTGGCACTGATAGATTTGTGGAATTCACAAAAGCTAAAATTGCGGAACTATCGGTGGATTTCCGAATTCGGTCACTCACTAGTTGTTAACAAGAAATTAAGTTTTATGAAAAAGAAAACATCAAATAGATATATATCTAAGTACTAGTAAAAAAAAATTTTAATACAAATTTATTTAGAGATATAAAAAAAATTATTTTATTGATATTTAAATATAGAGAGGTGTTATTCTCGAAAAAAAAAAAATATATATATATATATATATATATAGAGAGAGAGAGAGAGAGGTGTTACGTCCACAACAATTTTTACAACATTTTCACAACAAATCATAAGTGATTAATTATTATTGGTTAAATTTGAACCTAACACTAAGATTACTTTTTTGTTCCAACAATAACAACTACTAACAGCTTTTCACTTAGGATTTGTTGTAAAAATGTTATGGACATATCATTTTTCTTAAATATATAAACAAATAATGGCCTCAATTTAGTTATCGCTTTTTAGTTACAAAAATGTATGAAGTCGCACCTATATAGTGGGTTGTCTCATTTGAATATTTATTACTGAAAAATATTGACCAAAATACACCATTAGTCCCTAAAACTTAGATAATGCGCTATTTTAGTTCTTTACATTGATTGCTCTCGTCACTAACAATATTTAAGTGATCACTTTTAATCCCTAAAAAATTTAAAGTGGTTGATTTTAGTTCTTGACTTTTAGACCCAAAAGCCTTAAGGTATGCGATTTTAGTTCTTGACAAATGTAATGTGATTGTTTTTAATTTATATGAAGTGATGACTTATCAATTTGAAGTATGAAAAATTTACTATGGGAATAAAGTGGGTACTAAAACAATTTTAGGGTCTAAAATCGCTCATGAACTAAGCTTTACAAACTATCTGTAGAGTATAGAAAGAAAAATAAGAAGAGGTGAAGTTAATTCGCACTTCACAATTAGAAACACAAGCAAATCTTTGTTTTTTAGATATTTAAGTAGAAGAGCTACCGTCTGATTTGGATGCTATATTTAAAAATTATTTAAATTAATAAAGTTTGATTACCTTTGTAAAAATTAAAAAAAAAAATCTGTGTCTTTCATCCACGTAGTGACGTAGGCTTGGTCCGTGAGTTGTGTACAAAAAAACTTTTGGGCAGACAAGTTAGGCATTTATAGGATCCCAACAATCTCTCTAATATTTTTGTACTATCGGATGGTGAACAGTTCCTTTTAACTTTTACCTACTTATGAGTTCTAGTTAGTTTAACTAGTAAAATCTCTAATAATTGTATAAGAGATTTAGAGTTCAATCCTCGCCTACATCAAAAACTGATTAGTGTCTTGGTCTGATGATAAAGAGCTACCATCAAAAGTGGACGCTATAAGTTAAAACTCTTTTTTTTTTCTTTTTTTTAAACTTTTACCTACTTACTTTTTCAAATATAATTTCCAACCGACTCTCTATCATTTCTCTATCTCATTTAATCATTTAAATATTATTTCTTCATTTATTCTTTATTTTTTCATTAATTCTCCTTTGTTATTATTTTTTTCATTCATACAAATAAAAGAGAATTAGAAGGTCATAAATCCCAACTTCAAATCCCATCCAAAGAGATTAAATTTCACAACTTCAAGCAATGCATTATATTTTTTCTATTGCACACTTGATACAACAAAATGGCACCACACCAAAAATATTCGAGACTGTTATTTTGTCTTTTTTTTTTTTCTTTGCAAAAAATTTGCACGAAAAAAAAAACATAAATATATCTCTACCCGCAAAACAATAATTCCTAGTTGATGGACGATTAATCAGCCATCCTCCTCCTTTATTATTTTTTTAGTCTTCAATTTGTTAATAGTTAATTAATCTTCATTTTTTAATCTTACTTTTCCCAATTAAATTTTTAATCTTCAAAATTTTCAAGGGTTTTATTTTTTAATAGTCTACTTCTAATTTAAGATGTCATCCCTTAAATTTTAATTATTAATATCCATTAACTTATCATTATCCCTTTTTTTCTATAAAAAATTATATTTTATCTTAATTATAGAGATTATTATTCCTATTCATTAACTTCCAATTAATTTCCATTAAAAAAAATTAGCTGTAGTTTTTTTTAAAAATAAAAACTATAAAAAAAAAAAAAAAAAAAAAGAGCTGGAAGGCTGAAGGTCACACATTTATTTTATTTCTCCCATTAAAACACCTAAAAATCAAAAGGCCACACACAGTTCACCATTTGGATTTGATTGTGTGAGAGAGAGAGAGAGAGGGCAATCGCCAAGAGGAAATCGACGTTGTGCTTCACCAGGCAAGAGAGAGAGAATCGTGTCATCTTTTTCATTTGTCGTCTATTTTGTTGTCACCGCTGCTCATCCTCTTTCCCATTGCCAACAACATGCAGTCGAAATGGTTTTTTTTTTTTTTTTTTTGCTCTGATTTTATTAGTTTATAAGAAAGATTGTATTTTGTAATTTTATTGCATTCTTTGTTTTGTGTTTTTGTTCAGATTGTATGCAATAATTTTACTTGCGGGAGAGGGAGTGAAGAAACAAAGAGAAAAGAGAAGGGGAGGAAAGAGAAAGAATACTTTTTTATTCAGTCGGGTATTTTTTTAAGATAAAATAATGATTTGGAGTTGTTACAGTGCTCTCTAGATCAAGAGAACTACTTTAGCAACTTCAAAAAAAAATTGGAAAAGTTTTGCTTTTAGAGAATATGTTAGAGTTGATTTTTTGGGTTTGCTCTCCAAAAAATGCCTTTACTTATCTATTGGAGATGCTCTAAAAGTCCAAAATGTATTGGGCTGTGGATGCACGTTTCTATTTAAAAGTGTACAATGTGCTTGTTAACATTATACCAACTTTTTAGTATATCTTAGCTATACAATAATTGTTACAATTGAGATTGATAAGTTTTTATTAATTTTTATTTGGGTCTATCACTGATATTGTTTTTATTTAGGTTGAAATTATTCCTGAAAAAATATATATACACTAGGTGGGTTATTCCAAAATGGTTGAACTATCCCTTAAAATAAAAAATAAAAAACAACAACAACAACAACAAATCGCCTCGACAATTGTAAAATATTGTAGCTCTATAATTATTGATAAATGCTAGTACTTATGGGTACACCGTGTTCACATGGGTTATTAGCATGAAATCCATGTTATTGCTAATTATGAAAGGTTTTTTTCCCTTATTTTTATTCTCAAAATTTAAGTTTTATTTATGTTAATACTTATGGCAACATGAGGAGATGTTGTCAGATTAGGAATTCTCTCTCTGCTCTTTTCCCTTTTCCTCTTTAAGGTGGGAAAAATTCTTGTGGGACACATGCATGGCAGGTTAAGAAAGTTGGATCGGAAGTATTTTGTCATTCATAATAAGATGAATTCGACGCTAATAAGGTAAATATGAAAATGAATGTGAAGAAGGATAAAGAAAAAACATGTGTTTTGGAGAATAATAATAGAATATGCATATACAAATAAATTATAAATAAAATATGCATTAGATTCAGTTATACTATATATATATATATTAATATATAAATTTTAGCTAGGCAAGAGCAATACTCATCCTTTTCTGGTCACTTTTTCATCGTAGGAAAAATCCTCACAAGACATAATAAGATAAAGACAGATCAGGTGGAATGGTTTTTATTTTTTTATTTCATCCCTACTTCCCTACTTTAAGGCACAAAGTTGATATCTCACACAAAGGGACCACAATTATTCATAGTACCAAACTCTTGCTGGCTACAACCTTAATCAAAACTCTTTGTAACTTTTCATCTTATTCATGTTATTAGTCTAGAGCGAATCATCGACTTTTACATTATTGGTGAATAAGTATTGAATTCTGTTGATACAATTTAAGCGAGAGATGATGAATTTGAACTGTAGACATCTCTAATAAAAGATCTCCAAATATCAATTTTGACCTAAATTAAGGTCAGGTCATTCACAATAGAATGTTATCACACACTAGTATGAAGGTAAAGATCAGATGGAGCATCGTGGTCTGCTTTGTCCACACCATCAACGTTCCTAAGCCAGTGGGTCTCGTTTAAAGAAGCGGCTTGCTCAGGAAGATCGTCCATCACCCATTCCTGGCCTTTTGGGCAGTATATGCCGGTCCGTGGATGAGGAACCCAGCAGGGCGAGTAGCTTATATTGTCACCACGATTGATTGAACTTGCTGGTTTTTTATGCCAATCTGCTCCTCCTGCATGCTTGCTGAATCCACGATCAATTCGCATAGCTTCCCTGCATGAGTTAATCATATCAATTAGTATGTCCCATTAATATCACCCCCCTTGCCAAAAATGTTAACATACTGTAAAGATATTTAGATCTCAGTTAATGGAGGCCGTTATTACTGTAATTAGTTTTTATTAATTTTTTAATACAATAGCATTTTAACTTATGACGTTCACCCCATAATATTAATGATAAAAGATTTTACTAGCTGAACTAACCAAAATTCACACATGGATACACGTTAATGAAAAAATGACAACAAATAAAAAGTGTAAAACGCATAATTTGAAAAATCAAGAAATTCCAAAACATGCACCCTATGTCATGAACCTTTACAAAATTATAATAAATTAAACTTATAATCAACATGATCAATAGATGAACATCACCTCAGCATTAACATCTTTGTTGTTTTTGCAGCGCTGCCTCTAGCCATGATCTTCAGTTGCAATGGAAAAAAAATAGAAAAGCAAAAACAGAGAAAATACAGGACTACAGAAAACGGCCAAGTATATGGGCACAAAGATAGATATTGTTTGCAAGATTTGAAGCTGGGATTTGATGAAAGTCCAATTGGCCTACACTAAGCATATATAATGTGGAGCTTGCCGTGTCTGAATTTCTCCAAAAGAATAAGTTCTGTTCTTTAGTACACACGGTGAAGGTCCCTTAAAAAAGTATAAAATTTATAAAAAGCGAAATCATTAAAGTTGAGGCCCAAAGCATTTTCCATTTCAGACACGCAGGTTCTTTCTATCAATCTGCGGTTCTAATTAAAAATCTGGATTATCAATATGGAATACTCATGTTCTATCAATGCATTAAAAAACGGCCTATGATATGCTTTACTTTTACTTGTTGCTTATGTGTTGTTTCAATACTGGAGAATATTGAAAAAAAAAAAAAAACTGGGAATATTAATATATGATATTGTTCTTCTCTGAAGAGTGGGCTATCGTCCTTCTCAAAAAAAAAAAAGTGGGCTATCGTTCTTTTTTCTTCCTTTCTTGATTAGTGGGTACTTGAATAGCTTGTTTTCAGCACGGCACCCTTATTTTTTTTTTGTTTATTGTATTATTCTCTAGTGGTTTTCTTTTTTTTTTTTTTTGGGTAGAAAATTCTCTAGCAGTTGATTCATATGCTTTAGGGCATAAGATGTGTATATATATATATATATATCGATGAATATGTGTATATTTATTTTCATTTGTATGTTCATGTTTGATGACAGTAACTTCCCTTCTTGATTTAGTTAATGGAACAAATTAATGGAATTACTATCAACAAAATTTTATGCTTCAAAAATCAAACTCTTAATTTATATTTTATAGTATATAATTTTATAGGTGTATTAATAAGTAATCAACTATAATTTTTTTTTGAAGCATAAAATTTTAACTTCCCTTCTTGATTTAGTTAATGGAACAAATTAATGGAATTACTATCAAAAAATTTTATGCTTCAAAAATCAAACTCTTAATTTATATTTTATAGTATATAATTTTATAGGTGTATTAATAAGTAATCAACTATAATTTTTTTTTGAAGCATAAAATTTTGATTATGCTCATATTGTTTTGATTCCGAAAGTAAAGAAACCAGAGAAAATGGCTGATTTCAGACCTATTAGCCTATGTAACGTGACATATAAAATTATCTCTAAAGTATTGGCGAACAAGTTGAAACTAATTTTGCCACAGTTAATTTCTCCTACCCAGAGTGCTTTTGTACCTAGACACCTTATTACTGATAATGTGCTAGTAGCCTATGAGACCTTGCATGCCATGCATATTCGAAAGAAAGGAAAGAAGGGAGCCTTAGCCCTTAAACTGGATGTCAATAAGGCTTATGATAGGGTGGAGTATGGCTTCCTTAAAGGCATGATAGTTAAATTGGAGTTTCTGGAGATTTGGGTGAATAAGATTATGAGTTGTGTCTCGACACCTTCCTTTTCTATCCAAATCAATGGTAAAGCTTATGGGACTATAACTCCATCTAGGGGTATTCGCCAAGAAGATCCCCTGTCCCCTTATCTATTTCTGATTTGTGCTGAAGGTTTTACTTCGCTCCTTGCTAAAGCTGAGATTGAAGGGAGGCTGCATGGAGTGGCATTATGTAGAAGTGCCCCATCTATTACTAATTTGCTTTTTGCTAATGATTCTTTGATTTTTTGTCAAGCTAATAATGATGAAGTACAGGTGGTTGCGGATACCCTATAGTTATATGCTGAAGCTTCGAGCCAATGCATTAATCTTGAGAAGTCCTCTGATTATTTCAGCAGTAATGCGTTTGTGGAGCAGAAAGCATGGATAATTGAAAAACTAAAGGTCAAGGAAGTGGAGAAATTTGATGCTTATTTGGGCCTGCCTACTCTGATAGGAAGAAGAAAATATGAGACTTTTGCTTTCCTGAAGGAACAGGTTTGTAGAAAGCTGCAAGGTTGGAAGGGGAAGTTGCTTTCTAGGGCTGGCAAGGAGGTGCTTATCAAAGCTGTGGCTCAATCCATCCCACGTATACAATGGGGGTTTTTCAGTTGCTTGGGAAATTATGTGATGAGTTGGACGTTATGTGTGCTAAATTTTGGTGGGGACAAGTTGGGTAGGAAGGGAAAATACATTGGAAAAGTTGGGATTTTTTAACACTGCAAAAGAAAGAGGGCGGCATGGGTTTCAGAGATTTAAGATCATTTAATTTAGCCATGTTAGCAAAACAGGGTTGGAGATTGTTGCAGGATAAAAGCTTTCTATTATACAGCTGTTTTAAAGCCAAATATTTTCCATGATGTGATTTTTTTAAAGCGACAGATTGCCAAAATAGTTCCTATGTATGGAAAAGCTTGTTAAAGGCTCAGCCAATTTTGAGGAAAGGATGTTTTTGGAGAGTTGGTAATGGGGCTTCAATTCGTGTTCTTAAGGATTGCTGGCTGCCAAACCACCCAACAAAAAAAATTCTTTTCCAAACGGAGGAGGAGATTTGGGAATGGCGAGTCTCTGATTTAGTTGACTGGCAGAAGCACCAATGGGATCAAGAAAGAATTACGGCCATGTTCCACCAGTTTGATGCGGAAGCTATACTTCAAGTCCCTTTGAGTCGGCGAGTTGTACAAGATATGCTGGTATGGTCCTTTTCTAAGAAAGGCAGATATACAGTCCAGTTTGGGTATTTTATGGCAAAGCAATTACGGAAGGAAAAGTTAAATGCTAGGGAGTCTTCAAAGCATAGAGCTCTTGGTTCACTATGGTCAAGAATATGGAAAGTAAAGGTTCCAAATAAGATTAAAATATTTTCATGGAGGGCTTGCCTTAATATTCTGCCTACACAAGATAATCTCATTCGAAGGAGAGTGGTGGAGAGTGCACGATGTTGTTTCTGTCATAAGGAGACTGATTCGGTTCTGTATGTTCTCTGGAGTTGTGGGGCAGCATAAGATGTTTGGGCTGGGAGTTTAGGAAGGCTTCAAAAATCTTGTTCGGAACAGAATGATTTTGTGCAGCTGGTCACAGGCCTTATGGCGAAGCTTTCATCAGAGGAATGGAATCTAATTTGGGTTATTTGTTGGCAAATATGGCTTCAGAGGAACACGGTCATGCATGGAGGTGCGTTTCAGCATCCTTCAAAGTTGGCACAACGTGCAATGGATTATTTGAGGGAGTTCACAGATGCACAAGATCACCTGAAGGTACCTGATCCGATTCATGCTCTAGCGCAGTAGACATGGCAGCCTCCACCGGGTTCGTTATTCAAGCTGAATTTCGACAGGGCTTGTTTTGATGGTGGTGCTACATCGGGTTATGGGGTTGTGATTAGGAACGACAAAGGCGAAGTCATGGCAGCTATAGCTGGGAGGGGAGGTGCTGTACGAGATAGTTAGGAGGTGGAAGTCATGGCTTGCCGTAAAGCGCTTCAGTTTGCCATTGATGCAGGTTTCACGGAGATTATTCTGGAGGGTGACAATGCTATGGTGCTGAAGATGATTTCTCAGGCTCAACTAGACCTTTCAAGACTTGGCTTAATATATGAAGACTTCTGGTGTTTGGCTGCGGGGTTCTTGTCCTTTTCATCTAATTGTGTTAGACGCAATGCAAATAGTATTACTCATGCATTGGTTAGATTTGCTAGATTAATTGATAATGAAATTATTTGGATGGAGGAGATCCTCCGCCAACGGTGGATGAGTTGTATTTGGATGCTAGTTTTCTAATTTAATGAAATCGATTGGTTCTGGCTTAAAAAAAAAAAAAAATATATATATATATATATATAAAATTTTATTTTTTTTAAATCATCAAGCTAATGTTTTGAAAATGCACTTACTGCTTTGGTGTGAATATTTTGCTCATCACACATACATATGAACCCCGAGTTTTGCTATTCAAATATTTTGGTCAACAAGGGTGTCATTATGGGCACAACGAGGGGAATACGCCTTAGTTGAGTGGACCGGGCGAAGAAGGAAAATGGAGTTGCCACCTAGATTAGTTTTAGGAACCATAAATATAGCGCCCTTCGTGGAAGGACTGATCTACTACTAGAGAACGTGTCTAGAGTTTAGGTATAGGAATGAGAAGATGTAGGGACCCAACCCCACCCGACCCGTGGCTCAACTTCCACTCATTGTGTCTTACGTCTTAATCTTATTAAAGGTACATTCAACATTTATCATTCTAGACTCACACACATACTAGCACACATCTAGCAAACAACATGGCATCATATCATCCCAAACCCTATCATACATCTATCATGCATCTCATTATATCTCAAACCCTAGCATACATCTATCATGCATAGCATTATATCATGTCCAAGGCAGAAACATAGACATGGCAATAGTCAAAAAAATCATGTTATCATGTCTAAGGCATGGCATATAAACTTGCACACCATGTTCATCAAAACTCACATCATATTCCTCTAGATAAAACGAGATCATATCCACAAACAAATGCATGTTCATGTGAAAGCATGTCTTACATCACTGCATCACAAGACCTATGCATCAATGCATAGACATGTTATGTGCATGTTCATGGTAAAAACAAAGGGTTAAAACTCTAAACTAGCATACAAAGAACAAACAAAGCAAACAAACATGGAGGCTGAGACTCATAAGCATAAAACAATACAAGGCAAATACATATTATATAAGTAAAATAAAGAAACAGAAGTAAAAAGGTAAGGATTAGGGTTTTTGGACATGAGTTTGCATGCACATACATAGGGCCTGTGTGCGTGGCCCAGCTTTATGTGTACGCATACATCAAGCATGCGTGTGCATGCAGTAAGCATGCGTATGCATACACGCCTTAAACCTTAACCATGAAGCACAAGAATGCAGCATAACAGAAACCTCAAATCTAGCAACCTAGCATGCTTTTAAAAACAAAAAAGCTATGTAGACCTAAACTAAACAAACATATTAAAACATAAACAAACAAGAAAAACAAGAAAAAGAAGATCAAAACAAGGAAAAGAAAAGGGAAAGGAACTAGAACATTATACCTCAAAAACACAAAGCTCCTTAACTTCATTTTGACCATTCCCTTCAGTCAATCTATTCACAATCAAATAAAAAGTGATTAGTAAATTTGAAACTTGAAGATTAAGGCCAGAAAAGGCATCAATCAAAAAAATATTGATGTGATGATATTTTGTGAAAAACTCTCTCTTTAATTCACTATTTCTAATGACTCTTTTTTTTTTTTTTTAGGATTTTCTGTGTGTTTTGAAAAGGCTTTTTATAGTCAGAAAATGGGGGGTTTGGAATGGCTCCCAGACGATGTGAGATTTGTTCCAAAACCAAACTTTAATGCAAAAAAAAAAAAAAAAAAAAAAAAAACTTATTTTTCATAGTTTCTGGAACCCTAGCATGCGCACACATGCCCGTGCATGCGTACGCATTCATGAAGCATGCGCACGTAGAGCTTAAGCATGCATGCGTATACGTATATATGCGTACACATGTCCTAGGGATTTCGTGGCCTTTCTTTTCCAAAAATAGCCTATTTAGTTCAAAAAAGAGTTATAATTTTCCAAAAACACTTTCCTCAAGTCAATTTAATCTAATCGGGCCCTAAACCAACCTTGGGTTTTAGAATTCCAATATCATTGGGGAACGCCAGCTCGAGTCGTAAGGGGTACAAAATATGGTGTCTACAAATGCCCCTCTATTGATTCGTGAGCTTCGCTAACAGAATCAAAAGAATAAGAGACAAATTGGCTGGCAAACAAAATGCATACATGGGATGGGGTGCAACTCTGAAGAGTTGCATGGGATGCATATGTTCAAAGTCCCACCTTTGTTACTTAGAAAATGAGCAGCGATAGATTCACTATCCCAGAACCTGTTTTGCCAATTGCAAGCAAAAGGCAAGTGACTCACTATCCTAGAGTCACTAAAATAGAAAAAATAAACATGGCCAACAGCTTCAACCATCAACCAAACAAACAAGATGTTCTTACGAGCTTAAAAGGATATATATCTATGGTTTCCATCTAGGGCTCTTGCCTCAAACTTCTCCAAGTGGCTTGAGCCTCTAGGTAATACTTGTCTTTTGGCTCCATCTCTATATCTTCTATTCTAGTGAGGCTCTTGCCTCTAAGTGACTTTTGTGTCCATCTTTATCTCTATCTCTTCTATTGTGCCTACATATTCAATTCCCTCAGGATATGTGCACAAGTTATGTACTCTTCTTTTCTAACTTCTATAAGACCTGTGCCTGCATATTCAATTCCCTTGGGATAAGTGCATAAATGGCCTTGGTAATTTTGACTCACGAGGAAGTCCTTAGTGTAAGATCCATTGGGGAGAATGATTTGCTGAGGAGTGTGTTGGTGACCCACGGGGGAGCCTTCTTGGCAATTTTGACCTACGAGGAAGTCTCTGATAGTGTGTAGTACATTGGGGAAAAATTCTCTTCTTCTCCTTTATGACTTACTGGGAAACTGGGAGAGCTTGTGTTGATTCTACACACAAGGGATTTTCCTCAACTCTCTGGGGAAATTCTTTTCTTCATAACCCTCGAGGGAGTTGTTCTTATGCCTTGGACCCGCGGGGGAGTCCTCCATGATACTTGGGAAAAATTGTGCATTTTGTAACTCACTGGGGATTTTGGTTGATGGTCTTAACTCACAAGGGAGTTCCTTTAGTGATTTCTGATCCACTAAGGGATGTTCCTGATCCTTTCAATCCACTAGAGATGCTTTGAGGGTTCTTGTGTCTTTTATCTTACTGAGGGTATTTCTGTCATTTTGGATGAATTTTTGAATTTTTATTTTCATTTCTCCCTTTCTGGGAGTCCACTGGGGATATTCTGAAATATATATATATATATATATATTTGCTAAACTACACGTAGTTTAGTAGGAGGCCTAGACTACATGTATTTTCGCCTCTTCATTTTTCTCCACGGTTACCAACCGTTTCTTTTTCTTCTTGCTCTTCTTTATCTTCTTCAACTCTTCATATTCTCTCTAACTCCTTAACTTCCATCCTCCCTCTACAAAACCTTCTGCCTCCTCTTCATTTCTTTATCTCTCACAATCTGATCATCTCTTTCTCTCCCAAACTCTCTCATCTTCTCTATGGCGCCCAAGTCCAAAACCAAGAAAACCTTCTACTTGATTTCTGGTGATGTCTTTAATCTAACACATTGGAATGGGGCTACAAGGCTAACTGAATCCCCTCCATTGACATACAGGCCACAAAATCATCTCTCAGAAGGTGCAAGGGCCAAATTAGTAAGTTTTTCAAACTTCTCTCATTTTCAAGTTTTGCTTCGATCTTCCATTTTAATCTGTTTTTAGACTTTTAAATGCTTGGCTTTTGTTGTGGGATGGGTTTAGATGAAAACCTGATGCTTAGGACGGGTAGGAACATATTTAGGATGAGTTTTGATCAAAAGTTAGCTGAAATATTGAGAAGCCTTCTCTGTCTATGTTCATGCGTGTGCATGCGTCGGGCATGCGTTCGCAACCTGTATTCACGTGTATGCATGCTCCATTATTGCGTACGCATCTATGTTCATTAGTTCATATGGATACAAGGTCTAATATGTGTATGCATGCAGGGACCCTACACATGCACGCATGGGCCTGCATGCGCATGTTAGCACTCAAAAACCTTAATTTTCATTATTTTGACTTCTTTTCACCTATTTCCTTATCCAAGGGCAATTCTCATGTTCTCTTTTCATATTTTTGCAGGTCTCACCCCCTTTTTTAGGTTGGAGTAGCACTAGTCACATCTCTTCTTGGTAATGTCTTTATCTTGTAAACTACCTTTTTGCAACTATCATCTATTTTTTTGCAAACTGTCATCTTGCAAACTGTTATCTTGCAAACTGCCATCCTGTAAACTGTCATCTTGCAAACTGCCATCTTGCAAATTGTACCCTGACTATCTTGCAAAATCATCATGTAAACTGTGCCTTTTCTTTTCAGCGTTGGGCCGTGAGATACGGACTCATTGCTCATGGAGCGGAGGTGGACTTAAGGAGCTTTCCTTTAGTTAGGGCTCACTTCGATGGGCTTTCTTCTAAAGAGGTGAGTAGAAATTCTACCTTCTCTTATTACTTTCTTTCGCATGTTTCCTAGGGTCCCTTTTCTGACCTTATGTGTTGTCACTAGTCATATGGAGTTCTTAGGCCGGTGTTCCTCCTATTGCAAACCCTGACTTGGAAGTAACTGCCATCATGGCTTCTAGGATTATGCAGCCCTTAAAGAGTGCTAGTCTAAAGGTCCTCTACCTCGCTGAGAGGGTCTGTTGTCAGCTGGTAGGCGTGGATGCACCGCAGGTTCCGATAGATCCTCCATAGTTCATGCTTGCCTCGCGTTCCATGACTGATGCCAAGTACTACTGTTGAGGAGCAGCATTCCTTATGCTGAGCAGCTCATGGACAACCTAGACTATGTCGTGTTCAACGAGACTCGTCTTGTGCCCTCTCTCTCTATGGGAGTATGTATTCTTTCTTTGTCACTTTCCTTTCTCTCCTCTCGCACTTTCTTGCACATGGTGAAACTCAACGGTGATGATTATGTCGTGGCCTATTGACCCTCCTCATGTACCTTGATCAGTTATGCCTACAGCCCTGATGGCTTTGCTCGGGAGCGTCCTGTGGGACGAAACTTGAATGTCATGGGTTACCCTTTTCTAGATGGCAAACGAGCGATAAGCTTTATTTCATTCTTGTCTTGTCTTTTCTTTTCTTGCATCTCTCAACACTTGTTCTAACACTGTCTTCTTTTCAAATTCAGCCTAATGTGGAGAAGCATGAGAAGCTTGTTTGGCTTGTTGGGAACCTCAGGCTAGAAGTGACCAAGTATTCTAGGTAGATTTATGGTCCTGGAGGGTTTGCCTGCCCGGGGGATGATGATGATGATGATGGTGATGATCCAAAGACTACCCCCAGCTATCGGCCGAGGAAGAGGCATTACTGATGATGATCCTGTAGTTCAGACAAACAAACACAAACATAGACACATAGCATATTTCCAGTTTTTTTTTTTTTTTTTCCTTTTCTTTTCTTTAGCATTTATTTTTGTACTTTGGCTTTTATTTGAGACATTGGGTTGTATTTAAGAACATCTTTTATATTTCTGCTTTTATTTAGGACATGTACTTATTTTACAACTATTGGAATTTTTTTTATATTGTTTTACTTTTCGCTTTTCATTGATGCTTGAAAATCTAAGCTTAAGCATGCCTTGAGTAATCCTCTAGGTCGTAAGAATTATGAGGGAAGCCTTGGTGGAGGAACCATACTCCAATTAGGAGAAGGAATTCAAATTTGTGTGCCTGCTTGCATGCGCATGCATACGCAGGTGTTAACCAAGCGTGCGCATGCCGCCAGGTAGAAAAACCCTAGCTAACTCTCCTTAGTATTAAATAGTTAACTCTCCTTAGTATAAAATAGTTGTAGAAGGCCTCCAAATCTTCATAAAACATATTCTAAGCCCAATAAACACTTTATAAGGTCCCCAAATGGCAAAATTCACTCCTTTAGAAGTTTCGACATGGATTAAGAAGCTTAGTCCCAATTTCAAAGACACTCTCACTCCTCTTGGTCTCTCTTACATTCCTTTCTATCATCAAATTAGAGTGAACAAGCTTCTTCTTTGTGCTGTTAAGCCTAATCAGAGTGTGCCCGCTCTGATTAAGAAGCCTAGTTAATTAATTAAGTCAATTTAAAATGCAATAGTGTGGTAGCACAAACAAATCACCACCTAAGTTAAATGCAACAGAAAATAAGTTTGACAAAGGTGATTTGTTTATGAATAGAAAAAACTACCGAGGCAAAATCCCAGCGAATGAATTTAAGGTCACCACTCCTGAAAATCCACTATTATCAATCACAAGCTGTTACAAGTAAAAGGAATCCCAGTATCCAATACCAACCTACATTTGAACCCTTACCCCAATACCCAATTGGACTTGTATTGTAGCAGCAATCTTTTCGTTCAGCACGAATCTCAGTACATGACTAACCAATGATGCATGAATCCGAGTACATGACTAACACACCAACTTGAGGAAGATGTTGGCTGCAAAGTTCTTCAGTTCATCCAACAATGAAGATCAGGAAGCTCCTTGGTCACAAAATCCTTGGCGTAAAGATGCAATAGTTTCTACAGAGAATATGATGAACTTGAGCAATTTCTGTCTCCGGTTACAATATGCATGTATTATCACTTTGCTTCACCTTGCATCCATGTGACAGCTCTTAAAATAATCCTTATATATGTCTAGGGTTGTGAGAAAAGAAACCCTACACAAATACTCATGGATATGCATGTAATCAGATCTGGAAAACATGATTTCGTAATTCTCGACAGATGCAGCTTGTGTCAAGCTTCTGTCGAGTTTCAGCAGTAATTCTTGATAGAAAGGATTCTGTTAAGACTTCTGTCGAGATTTAATGAGCAGCACATTCTGCACTTGTTTCTTGGTCAGATTTGCATTGCTTCAATACTAAACTTGAGCACTTGTTCCTTGAAGTACTAAACCCATCTTAGATCTATCCAATTACAAGTAAAGTGCATTTTGTCAAAGGATTAGCCAATTACATCAAATATATCCTTAACAGAAAGGATATGCACGAGCAAACCGGCATCACTGGGATGCGTCTCACAAGTGGTTACACCTCATTAGACCACGAGGGGGATGGATGTAGCCACACAAGAACAAGCCCACGGGGGGCACAAAGCATGGCAAAGCCTAGATCTAGAGAGGCTAACATCGACACAAAGCATAGAAGCAGGCAAGCAAACATAGCATATAGGGAAATGATCCAAACCTTTTGATTTCGGCCTAGGTGTGTAGATGTAGGCCTAGATCACAAGATCTAGATCTACACCGCACCAATAAGGACCAAAACACAAGAAAGAGAGATATCAAGCCACAAAATGGCTATAGAAGCACATGGCATAGCAACCAACATATAGATCTAAGCACACAAACATGGTACGGGGCACATAAACACAAGGATCTAAGAATAGGCCTAACACAAGGCCCAAAGAGACATAGACCTAAGTACAAACATGGCAAAGAACACATAGGCATGTAAATCCAAGCATAAACATGGCAAGGAGCCTAAAAGCATGTGGATCTAAGCACAAACATTAAATTTAGACATATCCTAGCACAAGAAGGCTAGGCCAACAACATCAAAGCAATAAATCATGGAAAAAAGCAAGAAAACATGCTAGGAAAAGCAATAAAGCATATTATTGAACAAGGAAAATCTAGAAAAAGCTATAAAAAGAAAATGGTGTGGATTGTAGCTGAAAAGCTACATACACACCCCTAACTCTCAAATCCATGGTATGGAACCAAAGAGAGGAAGATTGGATGCAAGAATACTACTTTGTGATTGTGGAGAAAAGACAAGAATCAAAGGTGTTTGGATGTGTTTGGGAGAGAAATTAAAGAGAAAATAGAGAGAATCTGCCCAGAAAACTATCCAAAATCTTCTTTTTATTGCAAATGAGGGGTTTGGAAGCATTTCTAGTTGAATTTTGGCCCTTCAGCTTCCAGCAGCCATACAATGTGCGTCGGCCATCGCCGATGGCCACACAAGAGCCGTCGGCCACCCTTACTAACATCAATAATTTTGGCTTTTTCTGGTTCAGTTTTGGATGCGTATTTGAAGGTCTTCCCGGACTCAGATTGAGCTAATCTTGGTTTCCCTAGAAATATCTAGATGTCTAGTTTCTAGAAAACTAAAGATATTGGAAATCAGACAGTCAAATCAAAAGTTATAGCCTCAGGAAGCGTGCTGATGCGCTTTGCATAGTTTTCTGGATATCTCAACCGTTTTAACTCCAATTTTGACCCACGAATAGTCGTTGGAAAGGGAATTTGATAATCTTCGCAATGGCGCTAGTCCCAACCCATTCTGACAGTCAAATCAAAATTAGGGATTCTGGTGCCCTTGAGAGTCAACCTCAGGTCAAACTTGGTCAAAGTTGACGAAAATCACCGAGTAGCTCAGGTTTGATGTAGAAACATGAAAAATGTCGTTTCAAGAGGACTTTGACCCCATTTGACTTTCAGTAAACCCAGGCTGTCATTTTGGTCAATTTGACCTAAAATGGCACTTCGAGTGCTCCGATGCCCAAACGAGTTATGCCACATCAATCTAGATATTTCCATGGCCCCATGGAGAAAAGATAATATTTTTGGAATTTTTGGGGTCCGGCAAGCAAATCGAAGGCGGACAAAATACGATATCTACATAGGCGAGTTAGCTCTCTACCCTAATTAAGTTAAAAATAATCCAAGTTCATGTGATAAAATATTAGGTGGATTCTTGAATCCCTAGTGTTTTCTCTCCATTAATTTCTCTTAGATTTATTTTGCTCTTTTCAATTATAGGTTCAATATTATCTTGCTCCAACTTTGGATGAAAAAACAAACAAACAAACAACTGTTTTTATTTACTACTTAATAATAGAGGTTTTTACATTAGTGTCAATCATTCCCTATGGATCGACCTCGGACTCATCGAGATATTATTACTTGTGAAAAATCCGCAATTGGGATTGCATTATTTTAATCACAACAGCTTGTTGAGGCATGCGTCTATAATGAACTAATGAACACAGACGCATATGCACGAAGAGTGGATGCGTATGCATGAAGACTACCTTTGCACACATGCGCGACACATGCGCACGCATGAACACAGGCAGAATGGTTCCTTCAACAATCTCGCCCTACCATGAATCAAACTCATCCTAAACATGTTCCCTGCCCCTCCTAGGACATCAGGATTTTGTCTAGACCCATCCTACAACAAAACCCAAGTATTTACAAGTCCAAAAATTGATTAAAACATAAGATCAAAAGCAAAACTTGAAAATAGGAAAAGTTTGAAAAACTTACATATCTGGTCCGTGCACCCTTTGAAAGGTGGTTTTGTGACCTAAAAGTTGATGGAGGAGACTCCGTTAGCCTTATGGTTCCATCCCAGTTGGTAAGGTTGAAGACTTCACCAGAAATCACGTAAGAGGTTTTCTTGGTCTTGTTCTCGGGTACCATCAGAGAAGATGAGAGAGTTTGAGGGAAAATGAGAGATTCATTGTAAAAGATGAAGAAATGAAGAAAGGGCAAAGGATTTTGTAGAGAGAAAATGGAAGTTGAAGAGTTAGAGAGAATGTGAAGAGATGAGGAAGATGAAGAAAAATAAGAAGAAAAAGAAACAGTTGGTAACCATTGGAGAAAAATGAAGAGGCAAGAAGACATCTGATGACTAAACTACATGTAGTTTAGGCCTCCCACTAAACTACGTGTAGTTTAGAAAAACAAAATTTTGGAAAATCCATAGTGGACTCCAGATAGATGGGAAATGCAAGAAAAATTCAAAAATATCCCCTGTGGACCATGAATTATCAAAAAAAACACTAAAATGACATAAATGCCATCAGCAAGTTGAAAGACACTAAAGGCATTCCCCAGTGGATTAGAAGGATCAAGGACATCCTCTAGCAGATTAGAAATCACCAATGAAACTCCTTCATGAGTTAAAACCATCCACCAACTCCCCAGTAAGTCATAGATAGAAAAACTTTCTCCAAGTAAATTCGAGGACCTCACCACTAGTCCAAAGCACCAAGATAACTCCCTCGTGGGTTATGAGGAAAAGAATTTTCCTAGTAAGTCGAGAACTACCAATTGTTGAGGACAAAATTATCATGCTACATGGCTTATTTCATTGGCAACCCGTACCACATCAATATTATTATGGATTTTGGAAATCTCTTTTAAAGCCTAAAAGAGCCCATATTTACACAGAATGACGGCGATATTATCTCATCAAATCCCATGGTTCAAGCTCATGGCACATCATCTTATTTTTGGCTTATGATCTAAGCTCATGATTCTCATCGGGGAAATTTTGGGAGTTGTGGTTTGGAGGCCCAAGAAGTACGTTCAATAAAGCTCCAGCGATTTAAAGTTCATAAAAGAAACATGTTGCTTGGCATGTCTTCTCCAATTCCCTGAACTTTGGCGAGTCAGTGTGCATTTGGCAACATCTAGTAAGCCTCTCATATCACATAACACTTAAAATGATAAAACTTCCCATTACTCTTTACCTAAAACTTAATATTCATCGTATAATCTAATTACATTATCCCATATAAATTATATTATTATTTTTATTTTAATCAATATCAAACACATGCCTAATTCTTATTAGCTATCTCTATTTAATATCTCATCCAACATTAAATTCTCTCCTTGCTCTCCAAGTTTGGTTACAACACAAAGAGACCAAAATTACATCTCTGAAGTTCCATTAACTATCAATCAATCATTTTAATACTTACTAAAAGTGTGTTGTAGTAAAACCATGGACTGATTATAGATTTTCAAGAAAGGAAATCTATCCAGCAAAACACTAGCAGTACCAGCATCAACTCCAGCATAAGCTACAGTGGCTCCACATCTCACAAAACATATATATTTCTTACCACCTCTATACATCTTAAAAGATATCATACACTCTTCCAAGAACATGTTACAAAGCCCTTCTCCTAGAAGGCATATAATTATAATATTAAAAGCCCTTCTTATGAAAGACACAAACTTATAATACTAAAAGCCCTTCTTATGGAAGGCAATATCACTCATATTTTACTAAAAACTAAAAGAGTATTACATGGAGAAAATCATTTAAGTGCATGATAAAGGGGATAAACTTAACCAACCTATGCACACAGTTGGACATATTCTCTCTCCCCTCTAGTTGAACCCATTTTTTCCCTTCAATCATGAAGTCACCATGAAATGACTCATAATATCATACTGTACCACTGGACTCATTTTATTGTGCTGCTGAAATGTTATAAGTTCACTGATGTTATATGGTTGGAGCCACAAACCACATAAAGATAAGCCATTATGTCTTTATCTTTAAATTTACATTATTGAATATATTTTACTTCATTATCATTGTACTATTGGACTTATGTTATTATGTCGCTGGAATGTTATCAGCACGCTAATGCTATAAATTAGCTGGAGCCACAAATCGTATAAAGTGATGTTATACGACTGGAGTCAGAAACATACAAGATAAGTCAATGTTTCACTATCTTTAAGATTACATTATTAAGTGTATGTTAATTCATCATTATTGTACCGCTGGAGGCAAACTACTATAATATTATCTCACTATTTAATAAACATGGATTCACTAATGCTTCAATAATAAACATATGTATTAATAAATTGAATCCATCTCACTACCGAACGCATATATCATTTGGACATGAACCACCGCTGGATATATATTATTCAGACATAAATCACTGCTGAACATCTACTATTTGGACATGAACCACAGCTGGACATAAACTACTTGACATACATTATTTGGACATAGACCATAGCCGGACATACCTTATTATGTTGAACATGGGCCATAAACCACAACTAAATACGAACTATTTTGGACATCCCATTATTGGACATACGACATTTAATTAATTATTCTTTAATATTAGACATAACTTAATATACAAAATTATGATATTCAATTCGTCATTTAATCAAAGCTATTATGCTAAACGTATTATTTATTTATTTTAACCATTATCACAATTCTTAGACTTTGGGCTTTATCTTTTGTAGGCTTAAAATTGCACTGGAAGCCATTTATCTATGCAACCCAATGTCGAGTTCCAAATTGAACTCCCCAAAACAAATCCAAGTCTAGCAAAGTCACACCTCCAGCAGAAGACACATGGCTACACACAAAAGTGGCCCTCGACACCAATGAAACTCCTTCTTGAGTTGGAACCGACATAAACTCCCCAGTGAGTCATAAAGGAAGGATCTTCCCCAGTGGATCCTACATCATTAGAGACTTCCTGGTAAGTCAAAAGCTACCCAGAAAAACTCCCTCGTGATTCGAAATCATCAAGTAAAACCTCATGCATGTTAGGAAGCCCCTCAAGTGAGCTTTCCATTCAAGATCATCACCATACTTGTGCACATATCCTTTGGGAGTTGAATATGTAGGCAAAGATATGTATCCTTTTATCTCGTAAAAGCACCTTGTTTGTTTGGTTGATGGTTGAGGTCATTGACCATGTTTGTTTTTCTTTTTTAGTGACTCTAGGATAGTGAGTCACTCGCCTTTTAGTTCCAATTAGCAAACTAGGTTCTTGGATAGTGAACCTATCATTGCTCGTTTCCCGAGAAACACCTATAGGACTTCGGACATACAGATCTCACACAACTCTGCGGAGTTGCACCCTACCCTACGTATGTGTGTTATTTGCTGTGTGCGTGGGTTAGGCCTGAGCCATACGTCGAAACAAAATTTTTTGTCTCTTATTATTTTGATTTTGTTAGCGGAGCTCACAAATCAAAAGAGGGGCATTTGTAGACACCGCATTTTGTACCTCTTACAACTCGAGCCCCCGTTCGCCAATGATGTTAGAATTCTAAAGCCCAAGGTTGGTTTAGAGCCAATCAGATGAAAATTGACTTGAGGAAAGTGCTTGTGGAAAATATAACTTATTTTTGGACTAAATAAACTATTTTTGGAAAAAAAGAAAAAGAAAAAGGCCTCAGAAACCCTAGGGCGTGCATACCTATGCTCAAGCTCTGTGTACGCATGCTTCATGCATATGTATGCATACACATGCATGCGGGCACATGCTAGGGTTCTAGAAACTATGTAAGTCAAGTTTTCTACATTTAAACTAAGTTTGAAACGAATCCCACATTGTCTAGGAGCCACCCCAAACCCCTATTTTTGGACTATACAAAGCCATAAAATGTACTTTTTCAAGAAGGACGAATTCCAATGGTAAAACACATAAGATTCACTAGAAAATAGTGAATTAAAGAGGGAGTTTTTCACAAAACATCCTTAAGTCAAGTTTTGTTTAATTTGGACTTTTTCTGGTCTTGATCTTTGAATTCTAAAGTTTACTAACTTATTTTGAATTGGTTATGACTAGATTAACTGAAGGGTGTAGACATCACATTTTGTACCCCTTACAACTCAAGCCTCTGTTCCCCAATTATGCTAAAATTCTAAGGCCCAAGGTTGGTTTAGGGCCCAATCAGATTCTAAATTGACTTGAGAAATGTTAAATTGGAAAATATAACTTTTTATGAGCAAATAAATCTATTTTTGGAAAATAAAGGCCAAGGGAACCCTCGTCCTGCGTACGTAGGCAAGGACCTACATACGCAGGTCTGATGCATACGTACGCAAGCACGGACCTGCGCATGCAGCTAAGGTTCCAAAAACCTATAAAAGGCAAGTTTTTTCCATTAAAGCTAAGGTTTGGAATAAATCCCACATCGTTTGGGAGTCGTTCCAAACTTCCATTTTTCAACTATATAAAGCCTTACATGGTATATTTCAAACACACACAGAAAATCCTAAGGGACAACATAAGATTCACTAGAAATAGAAAATCACAAAGGGAGTTTTTTACAAAACATCCTTAAGTCAATATTTTCTAATTAGGGCTTTTTCTGGCCTTGATCTTTGAGTTTTAAGATTACGAATCACTTCTTTGTTTGATTATGAATAGATTTGACTGAGGGGAATAGTCAAAATCAAGCCTAGGAGCTTTTGTTTTGAGGTATTGAATTCTAAACTTTTTTCTTTCATTTTTGCTTTAATCTTGTTTTTGATCTTATTTCCTTGCTTTGTTTGTGTTTAGATATGTTTGTTTAGCCTAGGGTTTAGTAGTTTGTGTTTTAAAAGCATGTTAGGTGGCTAGATGTATTGTTTTAAGTCCTGCTTTGCTTTATGTGTTTCTAAGTTTCTAGGTTGGGGTTCATCAGGTGTGTATGCATATGCATGATTCTGTATGCACACCTAGACTCGTAGTATGCGTACGCATACAACTAGCCTGCGTACGAAGGCCTATGTATGCACACGCATACTCTTGCCTAAAAACCCTAATTTGAGTTTTCTACTTTTGTATCTTTATTTCTTTTACATCATATGCCTCTGTTTGGTTCCTTTTTATGCTTTTTAAGTCTTTGTTCCTCTATTTAATTACTTGTTTGCCTCTAACATGCTAGATTAGGGTTTCTTTTTATTTCTTGCTTTAATGCCATGAACATGCATTCACATGGCCATCCATTGATGCATAGGTGCTGAGGTGCAACAAGGTAAGTCATGCATTCACATGAACATGCATTTGTTTGTTATAGGGGCTTTATCTTCCTTTGATGAACACGCATATGCAAGTTTATATACCATGTCTCAAATATGAAAATATGTTTGATGGTTACCCATGTTTTTTGCCTTGATTTGATATGTACATGTTTCTATTATTGGATGAGATGAGATGATTACCATGATAGATGTATGCTAGGGTTTATGATGGCATGAGAAGCATGATAGATGTATGTTAGGGTTTTGGATGAAATGCCATGTTGTATGCTTAGATGTATGCTAGTGTGTGTATGAGTTTAAGATGCAATATTGAACATGCCTTTAATGAGATTAAGATGTAAGACACAATGAGTAGAAGCCGACCCACAGGTTGGGTGGTTTTGGGTGCCTAACACCTTCCCAAAATTGTACCTAAACTCTAAACTCATACTCTGGTAGTAAGATCAGTCCTTTTACGTGAGGGCGCTATATATATGGTTCTTGGACCATGAAACTAGATGGCGACTCCTTTTCTCCGCCCCAATCCACTCGACCGAGACATACTCCCCATACCACGCGTTGTGCCCACAAGGGGAACGGTCAAAATCAAGCTCTAGAGAGTTCTAGTTTAAGGTAAAGTTTCTAACTTTGACTCTTTGCTTTCTTTTGATTTTCGTTGTTTCATTACATTTTTATATGTGTTCATGTGTTTATAATATGTTTGTATAGCCTAGGTTTACTCTTTGTTTGTGTTTAAAGCATGTTAGGTTGTTAAATTCTCGTTTTCTGAGTTTCTGTTCTGTACTTTCTGGTTTCTGTGTTCTAAATTTGTGTGCGTACGCGCATTATGCATGTACGCGCATTATGATGATATGCGTACATATACAATTGGGTTGCATACACATGCCCTATATATACACACGCATATCTCTGCCGAGAAACCCTAATCATGTTCCTGCTTGTTTTTTAGCCTCTGTTTAACCCGTTTTGTCTGTCCTTGAGTCTCTTTTTTTTTTTTTTTTTTAACTTGTTTTGTTTTGTTTTATTCCTTTTATGCTTAGTAGGGTTTTAACTCGTTTGAATACCATGAACATGCATATGAATATGATCACGCATTGATGCATGGGTGTTATGATGCGGTAAGGTAAGTAAGGTAAGTCATGCATTCACATGAACATGCATTGGATTTGTATGATAAGCATGATGTGATGGATGGACTTAAATATGCTTGGTTGAATACCATACCTTTGCTGTTTGGATGTTATAATGTGTTCATTTTATTCTAGCTTACGATGTTTCTGCCCTCAGATATGCTCTCTAAATGCCATGATAGATGAATGTTTAGGCTTAGGATGATTATGCCATGTTGTTTGCTTTTGATGCATATTAGTGTGTATGTGGGTTAGACTAACATATCAAATATGCTTTTATAAGATTAATATTTGGAACATAATGAGTGGAAGCCGACCTATGGGTTAGGTGGGGTTAGTTGCCTAACACCTTCCCATCCCCATACCTAAACTCCGGACACGTACTCTGGTTAAATATCAGTCCTCCCATAAGGGAGCTATATTTATGGTTCCTAGGCCTAAACTAGGTAGTGACTCCATTTACACCTTCCACCATGGTCCACCGGCCAAGGTGTACTCACCCAAAACACGAGGATGACTCGTTGCGGGCACTTGCGTGCATAGGTATTGTTGTTATGAAAAGAAAATTGATCTTTGAAAGAGTGTTGGTTAAGCATTTGTCTTACTTGTTGTCTTTTGTGTTTTGGAGACAATGGTGAATGAATATTGTGGGCGTTCTTGAATGGAAGTGTGAGGTATTTTGAGAGTGTATTTTGGTATATGCATTTTTTGAATGTGTATTTTTGTGGAAGCATTTTTTTTAAATGACGTTTTGTAGAAGCATTCGCATAAATCAAGTTGATGGGTATTTTATTTAACATTAATGGGCCGAACCCATTTAAATGTTGACCCAATTAACCACACAGCCTAGGTGTGTGAATTAAATTAATTTCTAGAATTCACTGGGCCATTGGCACGGGCCAAGTTCATGGGTTGTAAGCCTTCAACAATTGGTGAGCTTTCTTTTATGATTAATAGATTCTTATGGGCAATGGTGGCTTGGGCTGTGTAGAATGCACGCAACAAATTTTATTTTGAACACACTCAATTACACCCAAAATCTATTTTAGAGGGGAGGATGGGTCTGTTGGAAGAATATCAGCGGCTTGTGTCTGCCCAGAAAAATTCTTAAGTATCTGTTGAGCCGTTTGGTTGAGATAGAACTTCTTGTAATGTCCCAGTTGTTATTTGGGACCTTTTTTTGTTGTTTTCTTTTGTCTCTTCCTGTAGGGCTGAGTCCTTTTGTATACATCTTTTTTTCTTTTGCTATTCGTCAATACAATTTTCTATGTTATCTCAAACTAGGTTCTTGTGGGCCCTTTCTAAAGCTTATTTTAAGTCTTAATTCATATGGATAATGGGCCTTGATTTGACTGGGGGGTTTTCGGCTATAAATTTGTTTCTCAAAATTAGCAATTTTTATCATTTGAGAAACCAAAATTATCAAAATTAGTAGGCCTTGGATAATATTTTTTTTCGGCCCAATTCAACTCAATTTTAGTTGTTTATTTTCAAGGATATTGGACTTTGGAATTAGATTTTGGACTGACATTGTGGCCTTTAAGCTTGCTAGTTAGCCGTCCAAGAAAATTCCTCTAACAAAGTTGTAAGAGTAACACTACTTCCTAACAAACCAGCAACCCACACTAAAAACTCTAACCAATAATCTTTTAACACCTATACATGACCAACATTTTGGGATGATGGGAGTACCATTTACTTATACACAACATAACAATCACTTATTATAGATAGCAATTAAAGACTTGAAAATTAATTCAATTTGTTTTAAGATTCTAAATGGTGTGAAACTATTGTAGACATAGCACTATTTTAATGTACTCATAGCACTTTTCAAAGGTACTCACTATATTTATTAACTAAGCATATTTATTGACAGATATTAAAATTTATTAAAAAAATTAAAAAATAACTAAATTTATTGATAGACATTAAATTTTTTAAGGAAAGATAGACATTTAATAACAAAATTAAAAATAATTTATTGTAAGATATATTAATGAGTGCTAAAACAAGCAAGTATATTTAATGCTAGACAATTAACTATTCATATTCATTAATGTAGGAAAAATTAATTATAGCAAATCATTTCTTTAAACAAACATGTTTATTGCGAGACATTTAAAAACCAAACTATGAAAAAATTAATTACAATGTATATTTATGGCAAAAACACATTTTACACTCTCTCACTTCGCCGAAAAACCATTTTGATTTTTTAAATTGGTCATTTTAGTATGTTATCTTTCTCAAAAATCATTTTGGTCCTTTAAATTTGAAGGTGGTCATTTTAGTTAGGTAACTTTACCCAAAAATACTCAAAACGATCAACTTAGAAGACTAAAATAATTTTTGTATAAAGTTACTAGACTAAAATGATCAACTTCAAATTAAAGGACTAAAATTATTTTTGAGAAAAGTTATTGGACCAAAATGACCAACTTCAAAATTAAATGAATAAAATAATTTTAAGCCAATATTAACAGGCGTAAATTGCATTTTTGCTTATATTTCAAGAGTAATGTTACAATTAGAAACTATTTTACAACAATTTTACAAAATATTGATATGACAAATTTTTACTAGTTCTAATCTGGCTCCACTACTAACATCACATTTTTATTTACCAATAATTATTTGGAAGATGCTAAAGTCACATCAGCAGTTTGTAAAATTGTTGTAAAATAGTTTGTGTCTGTAGCATTACTTATATTTTAATGTGAGTACATTTTATATGCAAGAATATTTAATGCTAGAAAGTTAACAATGCACATTTATTAATGTAAAACAAAGTAATTTGTGCAAATATTAAACAAGCTTATTTATTGCAATAATTTTAGTTCATTGATTTATTGTAAGAAATTTAATATCTAAAATGTAAAAAAAATTGATTTTTCAAATACATTTAATGAGCAAAGACATTTAATAACCTTGTATATTTAATATATTAGATATTTCAAACACATTTATTGAGACTTAATGAATGCCAAAAATGGAAGGTGGGAAAATTGCACCATCCACCATTGAGGTTTACTAAAATTACATTGTCCTTCCCTATATTTCTAATTGTACAAAGACCTTCTTCGTTTTTTAAAATAAACTTCAATCACATTTCTTGCAACTCAACATTCTTAAATCTTCTTCTAAAAAACAAAAAAAAAACATTGTTAAATCCACCAAAGAATATCATCAAAAACCATATGGTACAATTTTTTCCCTATTTAAATAATTTGAGTATGACATGAAGCTAAGCACAAAATAGCAAAACGAATTCACATAATTTATCAAATTGCACAATTTTCTTTCTAATTATATGTTAACAAAAACTAAAGAAAGGCAGAGGATGAAGGTAGTTTGGGGGAAATTTCCAAAAAAAAAATGTATCCTTTTATCATTGCAAATTATCAATAAAACGATGATGACTTTCCCACCATTTTGTCAATTATTTTTTACCTTTAGAAGAAAATAAAGTAAAACTACAAATAAAGAGGTGGAAAAACATAGCTCACTTTTGAGATCAATATTTTTAGGGTTTGTGCCCTAAAATCCAATTTATTAGCATGTTATAAATAATTAAATTGTTTAATTATATGAGACTATTTATAAATGAACTAATGAGACATTATCATAGTCCTTGAGATGCATTGTATGTGATCTATGTGATTTAATTACAGAAGATATAAATCACAAGTTCCTTGTAAACTCAAAATATAGTTCGTAGTTGATGATGAAATTGGGCGTTTAATCTGCAAAGACTATAACACATCAACTAAAATGGTTTGTCTTGATCATGGAAGTGGAGAATTCTAGTTAATGTGTTGATATGTCTTAAGTGTGTAAGACATATTGAACTGGACCGCTGTGTGATTCATTATTCAATTAACAACTATCACATGAATAATTAATCTCACGACTTCTAATTTCATAGAATCTTAATCCTGAAAGGATAGTGAACCCGATCATGAAATGTAGGTTACTTTGATATATCAGGAGTGAGATCTAGTTTAATGGTCAAAACCTCAGTATGTTGGGTAAGCACACGTAGTGTTAAGGGAACATATATTTTCAAGATAGAATTCATAATTTCTTTCTATAGAGATACGAAATATCCCCTTAAGATAAGTTTAATGGAAATTGGTTATTCAAGGCCTGCCACTTTAGTAAAGAGTTATTAAAATTCATATTTTATGAAATTAGATTTCATAAATATAATAACTAAAAGATTAAACTAGATACACAAGGTTGTTTACAAAGTGACAATTTATTATGACTTTATTCACTATGGATATTTCATGGAGCGGTTAAATGATATTATATTAGAGTCTTAAGATATAATTTAGTAATAAGGCCTAGAGTGCAATTATATTTCTACAGTGGTACTTGTTATATAATTAATGGTAACTTTGAGCTTGTCAAGAGTTGACAGATAAGTCTGAGGCCCATTGGAGCTAGAGCTTTATTAGTCCTTTTGGTCCCATCCCAAGCCTCACACTTCAGCCCAATTGGGCTGACCTAAAAGGCTAACCCAATTATATAATCAATTATTATTTAATAAGAGTTATTAAATAAAGTAATTGCTAAGGAAGTTAATATGTACGGATGATTAAAAGAAGAGAAAATAGTTTTCCTCTACAGAATCTTGGAAATATATTTTTCCAAAAGAAAATCAATGTACACAAGAACTAATTAAGAGACTACTCATCTTGGGCAACACGTGGAATTGGGATGAAGATTGAAGGTATTATCAAATTTTGTTTTTGAATTTTACTGCATCAAGGTATGCTTTCTCTTCTTTGTTCTAGAATTCAAGATTATATGTTATCTCTCATGAATGAAGTAAATCCTTATGTTGCTTCCGCTGTGGGCTTTGTATGAGATGCAAAACTAGTTTTTTCAACAAGTAGATCTATGTTGATGCCCTGTGTAAACAAAGAACTCATTAACACACAACTTTTCAGGTTGTATAATGAGGATTCCACCTTACACCATCTTTTCTCTCTAAATCAAAAATCAAGTAGCATTTAATTAAGGGTTACAGATTGTTCCTATGAGAGACCAAGCCCTCAAAAAGAGACAAGTATTAGCACCTCTCTTTTGGGGTTTTGTGGAGTCGCCACTTATTTTTTATATATTACAAAAAAATAATAAAAAACTAAAAATAAATACATCTTACATGAATAACATCGAGTTCTCATTAATTTGAGCAATTACAATTGTAAAGTTGTTATTTACAACTATGTGTTTTGTTGGCTTTTATTCCGTGCCAAATTTAATTGTAATTTTATTCAATCTTATGTACCTTGTATTTGTTGTGGGATTTCATTGTAAGGGTTGTGTGATAGAGAGAGAGAGTGTAAAGACTGAAGCAATTGAAGACTAAAGAATTTTCGCGGGTAGCTCGCGACTTAGCATCCCGCGAAGTGACTCATGTGCTTTGCACATGCTAGAATGCGAAGAGTCAGGCCAGGATGGAGACAACTGTGTATCGCAAGTATTTTGCGGGTAAGGCCTTCCCGCGAGACATTCTATTCTGCCAGACTGTCCATTCTGATTTACACTTTTTGTGCCCACACTATATATACCCACATTACCCACAAATGTTAAGGAATGCTTTTGAGAGAAAACCCTAGCCAAACACCTTAAGAATTAGAGATTGTTATACCCACAATTCTCTATACATTTTCTTGTGAAATTTCCTCCACTCCTACCTCTCCATTTTCATACCATTGAGAAGTTGATAGCCCAAACACTTACCACACCCTTTCAGAGTGTCAAGTGAAGTTTTGGTGCTGCTGGGAAGCATTGAAAGAAGTCAAGGATGGCAGATGCAACATGGAACTTGTTGCGGGATCCAGAGAACTAGACAAGACACGGTTCCAAGAAGTCTTGTTAGAGTAGAAGCTTGAAGGGTTTAGGTACATCGGGTAGATTAGGCTTGGAAGGTATCTTGCTAACCCATGTATCCCAACTGATTGTCTAGTGGATCGATTTCCACTTGAAGGGCAGCAGAGAGGTTTTTCGCCAAGTTCTTTGGTTTCCTCTTCAATAACACATCAGCGTATTATCTTGTATTTGCATCTTTCTTCCTTACTCTTTTACATTCCATTTCACTGTTGTATTGCTTAGATTATGGATTAGAGTAGCTTGTTTATTTATCCGCTCGCATTTACACTATTCCGCACTTAGTATTAAGTTAGTGTAAAATCAATCGAGCCGTAACTTTAATTTGGGGGTCTAAATAGCTCTTGTGTTTTCAACACATTTTCGAGTATTCATTACAATTGATAAAAAAGCATTTTACATGACTTTGTTCCCTAGTTACAATCTGATAAAAGAATTACATGGCCTTGTTTCCTAATTACAATCTACCAACGATAAAGATAAAGCACTAACTTAGTATTAAGTTAGTGTAAAATCAATCAAGCCGTAACTTTAATTTGGAGGTCTAAACAGCTCTTGTGTTTTCAACACATTTTCGAGCATTCATTACAATTAATAGAAAAGCATTTTACATGGCTTTGTTCCTTAGTTACAATCTAATAAAAGAATTACATGGCCTTGTTTCCTAGTTACAATCTACCAACGATAAAGATAAAGCACTATTCTACAAACCAAAACCTATGGTTCGGGGGCTACGTTACAGAATGGAAGGTATTAGGTATCCATTCTGCCCAAATAGAGTATGGTCTTCTAGACTCTAAATGATCACTAAGTACCCATATGCAAAATGTTAATGAGATGCAACAAAAGTCGTGTCAAATTCAAGATCTAGGGTTAAAATACTATTTGAGAATCCAGATCTACAATCTTGTTTTGAATGAAAAAGTTTGATGAGATTTTTTTATTAAAAATTTTGATCTAAGTTTCCATGGTGAGAAAGAATGAGTTTATAATAAAAATTCAGATCTAATTTTATTTTTATAAATAGGAGAGAAAACCAATTTTTATGAAATCGCAGATTTTTGTTGAAAAATACAGATTTGGTTTTGTTTTGAAAATATATATTAGATTTTTAAGAAAAATATAGTTCTAGTTTTTGTATCTTAAAAAAAGATCATATTTTTATGAAAAATACAGATCTCGTTTTGTTTTGAAAAAATACAAATCAAATTTCTTATGAAAAATACATATCTAGTTTTTTAGAAGTAGAATCGAATGAAATTTTTATGATAGATTTTCTTGCAAATCTAAGATCTTAAAGAGAAATTTAACCCTAGATCTATGCATGTTAATCAATCAGCGCATTAAAATCAAAACTAATCATGTGAATTTAAAAAAAAAAAAAAGGAAAAGCATGCAATAAACATATCAAGAACACAATTATATATACAGTGAAAGAAATAAACACATGTCCATGAAAGATATGGTAGAAACAAAAGCATGCTTATAAGAGACAAGATAAAAACATACCTGCATGAATGTATTCTGCATGAGGGGATTGCTTTAGAAGTCAGAGAAAATAAATCTCTCTAAAATCTAAAGTATGATCGCTTAACAGAAAAGAAATTCCTAAAGCAAAGCTTCTAGAATTTCTTTAACATTAAGGGGAGAAGGGGTGCTGAATGTTGGGTGGTCTCTCTATTTATAGAGGCGTTAGTTGTTTCAAAATTAAGCTAGGGTTGCTTGAGAATTAAGGTTGTGTTTGGATAGCTTATTTTTTGCCAACTTATTTTACTATTCAGCTTATTTTTGTTGCTATTCATGGCCCCACTGTACTTTTTGGTACTATTTATGGGTTTTACTGTACTATTTCAACTAACTTTTACCTTTATCTACAGTACTTTTAGCAAAAAGTTTTCAATTTCAATGAAATAAGCGGATCCCAAACAGACCCTAAGTCAGATTAGCTTCAAAAATAAGCACAAAAAAAAAAAAAAAAAAAAACATGTGGGGAACATCCTAAAAAAAAAAAAAGATTTGGATAAGAGTAAGCTAATTTTTCAAATCAGAACACATTTTAGTATTTTTATCATATCTCTCTATTCAAAATTCAGATTAATCTAAAAATTTGATAAATAAAGGGAAATTCGATTCTCTACAACTTTTCCAGAAATAGCATAGTCCGAAGTTTGAGTTTTACTATGCCAAAAGTGCCCTAGTACATGAATCTAAAATCTGTTACTTGATTAGCACGTTTTTGAAGTGTTTTCCAAGTCTAAAACTGTATTTGGACGAATTTCAGAGTTATTTTCATGATAAACTTCATCGTAAAGTGATAATTAAGATTTTTAAAATAATTATTTTGAATATAATCATCCCAAAAGCCTAATTATCTACAGTATTTAAATATTATCAACTTAATTGTTTTAATCCCATGCAACAAATCTCACTTTAAGAAAAATACTTAACCAATCACAAAAATTCATTTAATTAATTTTAATTATTAACCAATCAAAACTAATTTCAATTAATCACGTGTGATTAATTCCACCCAAATGAATGCATACAGACCGTTAAAACTTGATCTTGTGGTATCTTTCAATCCGAAGGTCCAATTTGGAAATCAAACGTATCATTGTGATTATTAGAATCTCAAGATCATTTTCATGATATTTGATGATTGACTTAATGAATGAAATGCAATTGTGATTTTTTGGTACTTAGAATGATTATTTTGGTCATCTCTTAAGGTTAAATTATTAGTGCAAAATTGAGTGTCTACAGCTCTAGCAAGTTTCAACAAGGATCTTTCATCTTACAAAAATGGTTTAAGGCATTTGGGTCAGCCATTTAATGACTCTTAGGTAAAATTGTGGCAATGACTCCTTTTAAGAAGGAATTTTGTTCAATAATGGACTAGCCTAAATGGCCTCTTTTGCATTCTCCTTCATTTGGCTGGTCTTGAACTAGTTCTAACACCACTATAAAAAAGAAAGGAAGCCTAAAATGGTGGGAGGCAAATTATAACTATCTCTAGAACAAAAACCATAACATCCACATAGTTACTTAAAACACTTAAAACCTCTTAATTCTCATTCAAGATTTCTTTTATAGAACACATCAAAAGATTGAATCATCAAAATTAAGATTTTTCGGTACATTGCAAAATGATAGTTTTACCCCTTTTGTGAAGTTAAACGGGAGTTACAAAATGGGGTGTCTACAAAAAGAAAAGTTTTTATTTTTTTTAATAAAAAGAAAGAAAAAACTCCGAGCCAACATTGATGTCAACGAGACTACCATTTCAGTTTAATTGCAAAATCCATATAGATTTCCCCTTATAAAATCATCAACTTCATTTATTTTGATACGTAAACATTTCACCACCTTAATATTTATTCGCTCCAATCATGCATCTTCACATTTTGATTCGAACCCATATTATATAAGTAGAATCCATCCTCTTGTATCGTCCAAATGCAATGGTCCCCACCACAATTGAATTTAAGCTCACTATCTTCTATATACACATCAAAAGTAGCATGAAAGTTTTCAAAAAAAAAAAAAAAATAGCGGTAAAAATCTGTGGTCTTAAAAGTAGCTGGGTGAAAAGAGAATTCCCACTCTCCTTTGGGTTGAAGAGTTCTAAGGCCTAAATCATCATCCGCAGATTTGCAATGATAGGTGAGGGGTTTATTGTTGAAATGGTTGATAATTCGTACATATATTTTTATGTCGTTTGTTAACTTAAAAGAAGTACTTTGGCCAGAGGCTAAAGGAAGGATAAACACAAGACAATAAAGTTAAGCTATGATCATTTGATTCATTTTTCTAGTGCTTAAAAAAAAGATATTTGGTTACACTTGAAATGCATTGCCCTTCTTATTTATAACTAGAGATTGTTAGTTGTACATTTACCAAGCATATTCAAAAATTAAATGATTGGTAGACGTAATGAATGCACCCTAACTTTACACTAGGAAAATTGCACTAACCTCCCCTAAAGTTTATTGAAATTATACTGACATTTCCCTCCTTTAAAATTGTACCCAAACCTCCATAACTTTTCAAAAAGAATTTGTGCACTCACCTGCCTATTATGTAAAATCATTAAATCTAATATAAAAAAAAAATTAAATATTTTGTATATTTTTGCTTTTACGCTTCATTGTCAAAGGATATGGTTCATAAAATTTCCTCCAAACTACCTTTCGCCTCTACCCATCATTAGCTTTTGTAAACATACAATTAGAAAGAAAATTCTTAACTCGATGAAATATATGAATTCTTCTTGCAATTTTGTTGGTATCTTTTAATCAAACTTAAATTCACTATTTAAAATAGTGTACCATAAAGTTTTTGCTGATATTCTTAAGATTAATGTTATTTTTCAGGCAAATCTTATATTTATTTGATGGGATACATTGAATTTTGCAATATCTTACAAATAAAAATAAATAAATACAGTGCAATTTTTTCATTTTTTTTTTTAATTTTTGGCATTCATTAACAATCACATTGATGTTAACTAAAATTAAATTGTCTTTTCCTATATTTCTAATTTAAAAAGACCCCTGTTTTTAAAAATAAACTACAATCATATTTCTTGCAACTTAAAACCATTATCAATTAAAGAAATTTTAAATATAATTTACAAATTTTTTGTACTTATGAATTTATCCTCCTTTACAAATGAAAATCCCATTTTTCTTATCCATATGGGTTTGAAAATAAAAGGAAAATTTTTAATCAAAATTCAATAAAAATCCAAAATATGAAAATGTATCAATATAGCAAGATTCAATATATCCCATAATATATATATATATATATAAGATATTTATTGCAATAATTTTTTTGATTGATATATATGTCAATGAGAAATACAGGGGAGGTCAGTGTAATTTTAGTAAACATCAATGGCAGATGGTGCAAATTTTAATTGTTAATTTTTGGCATTTATTAACAAATGTCTTAACAAATGTGCTTTGTAATATACAACATTAAATACACTTACATATTAAATATCTTAACACATTAAATGTATTTCTAAATTAAATTTTCAATATTTATATACTAAATTTATTGCCATATATCAATCAATTTTTTTTTTTTTGCAATAAATATCCAACATTAAATACACTTGCTCATTAAATGTCTTAACACATTAAATGTATTTCTAAATTAAATTTTCAATATTTATATACTAAATTTATTGCCATATATCAATAAAAAAATTATTGGAAAAAATATCTTATATTTATTTGATGGGATATATTGAATCTTGCAATATTGATACAATTTCAATTTTGAATAATGTTAGAGATACAAACTATTTTACAAAACAATTTACAAACTGCTAATGTGGTGAATAATTATTGGTAAATAAAAAAAGTGATATTAACAGTGAGTTTAAATGAAAACCAATAAAAGGTTGGCCACATCAACATTTTGTAAAATAATTTATGTCTATAGCATTACTCTTCATATTTTGGTTTTTTATTAAATTTTGTTTAAAAATTTTCCTTTTATTTTTAAACCCATATGGATAAGAAAATGAGATTTTCGTTTGGAAAAGAGGAGAAAATGCATAAATACAAAACTTTTCTAAATTAGATTTAAAATTCCTTTAATTTATTTAACGGTTTTAAGTAGAAAGAAATGTGATTGTAGTTTATTTTTAAAAACAAAGGTCTTGTTACAATTAGAAATACTTAGGAGGTCAAAGTAATTTTAGTAAACATCAATGTCAGACAGTATTTTTTTTTTTTTTTTTGGCATTCATTAACAAATGTCTTAACAAATGTACTTTGTAATTTCCGACATTAAATACACTTACATGTTAAATGTCTTAACACATTAAATGTATTTTTAAATTAAATTTTCAGTATTTATATACTAAATTTATTGCCATATATCAATTAAAAAAATGATTGCAACAAATACCCAACATTAAATATACTTGCTTATTAAATATCTTAACACATTAAATGTATTTCAAAATTAAAATTTCAATATTTATATACTACCCAGTAGTTGGATAAAATTTCCACCACTACCTCATGCCTAGTGATTTCATTAGTGCTCAAAGCAATGTCTTTTTCATTTCTTTATTTTTAACTTTACTTTATTTTCATCTGAAGATCAACAATAAGTTACAAAATCATGGGAAAGTCATCACTTTTTTTTATTGATAATCATCAATGACGAAAGGTTATGGTTCATGCAATCTCCTCCAAACTACCTTTGGCCTTAGCCCATTATTAGCTTTTGTAAACATACTGTAGACAGCTTATTTTATACCTGTTAATAACCTTTGGTCTCTGGCCCCAATGATGAGCATGACATATGTCAACTAAGGATAATGAAAGAGTTCACAATAGTTTGGAAGTAATTAGAACTCAAAAGTGCTTAAATCGCTTTGAAAACAATGCTAAAAAATGACATTTGCTCACTCTTTTGACCATAACATTTTATCCACAAAGAAATTTTTAGTGAGGTTTACTTCATTAAAAAATAGACATCTTAGGCTTCAATTTAAATATAAATATTTCCTAATTTGGATTTATATTGACTGATTTATGGCCGTTTGAAGTTGATCCAATTATGTAGTTGAATTTAGGGAAGCATGCATACACAGCCACATTCCCAGACCTTCAGAACATGATTTTTGAGCCCCTAAAACATCATTCTTTGATGGAGGCCAGGCCCTAGACCCTTGGAAATGTCCAAAGGCCTCCAAAAAGTCCTAAAAACCTTAGTTTTAACTTATAAATGCCCACCCTAGCTGGAGAGAGTTTATTTTTTGCCTCCATCTTCTCTAAAACCCTAAGGCCCTATTTGGTTTGAAGGTCACTCATCACTCATCACCCATCACTCAAATCTCCTCACTTAAACTCCTAACTCAATTCTTATAACTCTAACTCAAATAAACTCATAACTCTGCTTGGTGGGTCGTTTAGGTGGAATATCTCAATGAGTTTTTCAATTCAAACACTCATCTTTATGTCACTCACTGGGTCCCACAAAAATCAATTGCAGAGCAGGTGTACAGAACGGTCACCAAAGCCTACTCGCAGTGTCTCTCTCTCTCCTCTTCACGCCCTTTCCACAACAAAACACTCTGTCCACAACTTCAACACTCTCTGACCTCAGCAATATCTCCATTCTCTCACCACCGATCTTCAGCTCTTTAAACCCTCACTCCGCCTCACTCTGCCTCTCATTTTTTGCCCCTCACTTCTTCGCCTATCCATCGCCTCTTTTTCTCCATAGGAACCGACTGCGTTAGATCCCTTCGTTACCAAGAGGGCTGAAGGTGCTTTTAGAGGTTCCCCTCTCCTCTCTCATCTCGAACTCCAGAAACCCACACGAAGGAATCCCAGACTCCCAACTCTGAACACAACCCAGGTATCCCACATTGCTTATCTTTCTCACCTTCAACTTGTAAACCCATCGCGGCACTGTAGGTCTGCTGAAGAGAAATTTGTGAGACCTCTGTTGGTATGATCTTATTTCTTACCGTTTTCATGATTTTGTATATATATTTCATAAATTTTTTACTTCAGATCTCGTAAATCTATCTTGAACAATCAAATGCTATGAATATGAGGTTGGATTTGAAATTTTTTATGTTAGGTTTTTTTAAATATGAAGATTGTAGGGTGTTGTTCAATTGTTCAATTGACTCAATCACGGTGATGAGAATTAAAGGGGAAAGGGTGGGGGTTCAATTTCTATATCTTGTTTATGGAGTGTTAATGGACATCCTTTTTGTTCTACTTTCAATTTTGTGGCTCTACTAAGGTCAGAGAGTTGTGAGACCTCTATCTTTTGCTTATTACTTAATGTTTTCATGATGTTGGGTCTATATTTCATAATTTTGTTATTTCGGATATCGTACATCTATCTTGAACAATCAAATAGTGTGAATTTGTGGTTGGATTTGAATTTTGCTTATGTCAGGTGATGAGAATTGAAGGGGAAAGGGGGTGGGGGTTGTTCAATTGGCTTCTAGAACTCACTGCTTAATTAAAAACACACACAACACTTGCACACAAAGACACAAACACAAAGCATCCACACTTAAAACAGTCACCAAAAATATTGGATAAGCTTTTGCCCTATTTGGTGCTCATTTGCACCTACAAAAGCATCCACACTTAGGGTCCGTTTGGATACAGCTGAAAGCTGAAAACTGAAAACTGAAAATACTGTAGCAAAATAATTTTTAAATATGTGAATAGTACTGTGGGACCCATTTTTAATGAAAAAGTTGCTGAAAAGTGAAAATTGTGGGTCCGTGAACAGTGCTCGGTGTACTGTTCACTGGCTGAAAGTCAAAAAAATGCGGCTACTGTTCATTGAACAGTAGCCGCACTACACCTGAAACTCGTGAAAACCAAAAAAAAAAAAAAAAAAAAAAAAACAGAAAACGCAAAACACTGCAAACGCAAAACGCAAACGCCACACCCAAACGGAGACTTAGCACACATCTTGTATGGAATGTTAGGAAATCACTTTTCTCACCTCATTCTCTCTCTCTCTCTCTCTCTCTCTATATATATATATATCACGGCACCATATGAGACTGGTTGGAGCATGGCAATTTGCGTTGGGAAAACCGTAACATCCTTCTTTTCTGGAGGATCTTTTAAGAATCTTGTCTCCACTTCACCATTTGCTTTTCTGATAAAGAAAGGTTCATTTTCCCGGATTGGCTTAGTTGCTTGGTGCAGCATTTCATATCTTGTAAGCCATGATTCTGGGAGTATAGAAGTCATCTGCTCCCTACTGAGCTGTCTCGGAACAAACGTACACATTGGTGTTATTCCTGGATCAACTTGAATTAGTAGAGCATCATTTGACTGGGCCAAGTCTGGCGTTGCTATATCAAAAGCATGATTCTGGAGTCTATAAGCTAGCTGATAATGAAGTGTGGCAGCAAAGGTGTCTTGCACCTGAGAGGCTCCTGTAATCTGGATCTGTACTTTAAGAGCATCACAGAGATGAGGATCTTTAAGGGACATATTGAAGTTGGGAAAAAGAGTGACAAAAACTGTTCCCGCATTAAGAGTGGTTTGGACAGTTCCTATAACTGCATTTTGGTATTCTAAGAATCTAGAATCGAGGAGTGCAATTCTGGATGCTATAGGAAGTCCCTTTCTTCCGTGGAAGGTCAATGCCAGTCTTACTGCTCCAAAGTGAAGATGGGTGTACCCTTGTTTTTGCCATGGAATCACAAACTCTCTGGGGAGGGCAAGAGTGATAAAGTTTTCTGTTTCACTGGCTGGAATATTGAACTGGTCAAACTTAGAGGCCTGGACATATTCTTTTACAGTAGAAGGACGAGAAGGACCTAAAAATTTTTTTATGGATCTTTTGAAAGAAGTCTGAGGTTTATCAAATACAGTATAAGGATTTACAATAGGGAAATCTGTAATAGGGATCCACTGCAAATAGGCTAGACTATCTTCAGGTACATGAGAGATTTCATATAGATAGTCTAGCCTATTTGCAGTGGATCCCTATTACAGATTTCCCTATTGTAAATCCTTATACTGTATTTGATAAACCTCAGACTTCTTTCAAAAGATCCATAAAAAAATTTTTAGGTCCTTCTCGTCCTTCTACTGTAAAAGAATATGTCCAGGCCTCTAAGTTTGACCAGTTCAATATTCCAGCCAGTGAAACAGAAAACTTTATCACTCTTGCCCTCCCCAGAGAGTTTCACAGAATTTTCCTCCGTTAGAAAGCTTTGACCATCCCCAAACCAACACTAAACATATCTGGAAAATCAAAAATCCTGTTGGCACTAATCCAGATGGAACCAAGAAGCAAGTCTCTTCAGCAGAAGCAGCTTTAAACTGGCAAGCAGAAAATGCTGTGGCTCAAAACCAAGCTCTTTCAAGAATCTTAGATAACCAACAAAAGATGGCTGAAGTAATAACCCACACCTTTTCATCCTCAAATTCCCTTATTGAGGACTTGAAGAAGAAAATCAAAGCAGTTGAGCAAGAATTGGCCACCATTACTTCTACAGTCCGAGACTTGTCTGTCTCTTTCCCTCTTATTGGCCAAAAAGAAAAAGAAAAAAGACAATTGTTGCTCCAGCTCCAATCCATAGAAAAATCACAGAAGCAAAACCTTCAAACCCCTCCGATACATGTCCACATACCTTTTATATATATATATAGAGAGAGAGAGAGAGAGAGAGAGAGAGACAAAGACAGAAAGAGCTATTGAAGGAGAAGAGAAGTAGCAGTAGATTTGGTACTGCTTCTCTTCTCCTTTAATAGCTCTATGAGCAAAGTTCGTTTGGAATTGTTTCTTAAGCTTATTTTCTAGCTCTTCCATGGCTTTTTATGGAAATGTTCTTTTTTTTCCTCAAAATGATTAATGAAAAATTTGCTTGATGTTACTAATTTTGTTCTTTTTTTTTTTTTTTTTGGCTTCTATAACCCACGGTTTTATGTAATAAGTTCATGATGGTGCTTTATATTTCAGTGCTGTTGCTTAAACTTATTTTCTAGCATTTCCTCAGCTTTGTATGGATATGTGTTTGAGGCCATTGGTTCAAGTCTCATGCCAAGTTTGAGTCCTAATATATATTTTTCTGATTTTTACAACAAAAAATCCTCAATTTTCTTTGTGTTTGTGTGCAAGTGCTTTGTGTGGAGGTAGTTCTATTAGGTTGCTCAGTTATTAGGCTCTCCTACATTTATTTTATTCAAGAGCAATCCATTTTTTCTACCTTTTGAATTGGGTTGTCTATACATGTAGGGGTGGAGGTTTCAAACAATGTCAGAGGCAAGTAGTTATAACACCAATTCTAGTCGGCATTCGTGTGACATGGACCAGCTCGTGGTGCAGACGTCTTTGAAGCTCCATAATTTTGGTAGGAGGTTCTATGGCTGTAAACATTGGAAGTCTGTGAGTATCAAATGCGCTTACTATTGTTTTCCCTTCATGGTTAAAAGCATCATGCTCCTTAACTCATGTACTTACTAGCTTTGTTAAATTTGCAAGATAGTGATCAACATTGTAAGTCCTTTAAGTGGTTGGATGGCAACACATGTAGGCATGGTGCTGAAACAGTACCAATTGTAATAGCTAAATTTACTAGGCTAGAGACCGAGGCAGCTATAGCAAAAAACAATGAGACCGAAGCCCGTGCAATGTTAACAGAAGCACTTTGGTGGGAAAGAGCAGTAAAACATATTGCTAAAAAAGTAAGGGTTGCATAGTGTATGGCCAATGACTGGGCACATAAGTACAAGAATGCTTTGGTTATCTCATGGCTGACATTTGCCATATTGTTTGTATTTTTACGTATGTCTAGTGAGTTTGGATTACGGCAAATGTGTCTGCCATGAATTTGAATGCGTACGTGGGCTGCATAATGTAATATTATTAATGTTTTAGACATGAAAATGTATTGTACGTGTTGGACCAAAAATTGTAGTGTAGGTGTTGGTCCTAGCAATGTATTGTAGGTACTTTCATTTTGACGAAACTATTGTATGTGTTGAACTCTCAGTGGGAATGTTTTGTCAACAACTTATATATACTATTACTGTTTTGTAAAATATCATATTATTTGTCCATTTGGTATGACAATTTAAAATATATTATATTCGTTAACACTATACACACACTCCAAAGAATATTCACAAGAATTGTTAATGCATCTTGACATTGTCACCAACGGTTACATATCCATGCATGGTTCTTATAATTTATATAATAATCATCACCAAGGTAAAAGCAAGTTTGAATGGAAATTTGCAATCAAGAATACATAAGTTAATACATAAGTTTGAATAGTAAGGGACATGGCCCTACATAAGATAATACAAATGTTTCAAGTGATAATACATAAGGCAATGCATAAGATAATACATTCCAGTGTACACAAAGATGGTTTATACCACCAACTTTAAAACAACACATTCTAGTGTACACAAAATTGGTTTATACCACCAACTTCAACGCCCACGAGCCACGTAATCATCCCACATAGCGTCAGTCATCTGGTCCCTAAACTGGCTTATCGCTCTTTTCGCTTCGTCAGACATTTCAACTAAATGCCTTCTTGTGGTACTACTCCCAGGTGCAGGCATGATTGAAGTCAAACTGTAAGAATGCCTACCAATCATTGTCATCAAACATAGTAACTGATAGCCTGCAATATCACATCTATAGTTATGCTAATGAAATTTATGTAAATAATAGTTATAGCTAATCAAAGTTATGTAAATAATAGTTCAGCTCATCAACAAAGATTGTAAAAAATAGTTAAGCTCATCAAAGACACAATATGTAAATAATAGTTAAGCTCATCAACGTTAACAATAAACCTAATTGCAGAATTGTTAAACATCGTGTGAAAATATAAAATCACAATGATCCAAGTTTTCCAAATGAACCACACAAACTAGCCTTAAGGGTGTCTTAAAGATTACAAATAAACACATATTAAATCAGTAAACAACACAAAGTTTTCAGTCTTGTGATGGGTTCACAATTTCCTCCATCCATGTCTTCCTCCTATGCTCTGGTATGCCTATGAACACCATCCGATGCTCCTTTTGCTGAAGGGCCATGGAGATCTTAACATATGACTTATTTTCCAAGTCTTCGTACTAATTTAGGACCTAAATGGCCTTGCTAAGTAAGCAAGGATCACCTCCAGCAGCGAATTCAGCAAACTGTTCAGAGCTGCCACTAGCCTTTCCCCTTTTACCACTAAACCTTTCTTTCGTCATTGCAGTGTACTCTTTTAGAACAATAGTCATGTCACTTACCCAATCCCCTTTCTTGGAAACCTTCTTACCCATGACAGATGGCTTTTGCATGGGACGTTTATTAGCATGTTGGGTTTGACTGTCAACTATTGTGTCATCCTCCCTACGAGGTATACTATCCAGGTTTGGGGTGTAGCAATCATCATTCTCCAAGTTGGTAGGATTTGCCTCATTGGTCATTTCTTCCTCTAGGGCATGCTCTTCATTGCTATCTAGGGCTAGTGTGTTTGAAGATATTTGAAGGGCACTAGTTGCTGTACTAGGGTCAAACAACTGCTTCAATTTGTCATAATTTGGACATCCCTTTTTCCTTAAATTTCCTACTTTAGGATCACCCTACAATGACAAAATTGCAGCAAGGATCAGTTACCATAAACTAAGTTCAAAATTGAATGCAATAAAACATGTTAATTTATGTGTGACTAACAAACATACTGCAACCACATTTGCCCAAACCTCTTCAACATAGGTAACAGTTTGCATTATCTCATCCCAACCCAAGCCTGTGTGTTTTAGTAGTTGAGTCCACTTGCGCTGTTTTTGTCGAAGCCTATTATGTTTTTGAATGACTTGCTTCATGAGGAAATTCTTCCCTGTTTGTGCATTAAGATCGGTTGTCATTGCCAACCACATAGGGCTCTTAAACGCCCCATTTTCCATATTTCCTTTCACTTGTTCCTCCATCATAATGTCAATAAAAATTTGTTCTACACGTGGAGGCCACATCTTATCATCCGTTTCCTGTGGTTCATTTGCCATCTAATACAAATATCTCACATTTTAAGCAGTGTCATGCAACAAACACAACATTCATGATGCAGCTGTTAGAAAACATTCATATTCCTTGCGAATTTGGAAAAGTGTCCATGGTGAACATCAAATGCATATAAAAACATAACAAAGTCATAATGGTATTACATTCTCCACTGTGCATGGGTAATACATAGCCATTGTGAGTGAATTACATAGCCACTATCAACCCCTAACTGCATAAATAAATGAGACAACACCATAGTAATACATACTCCGTTCTCCGTAGTAGTTTTAAAATTACAAATACCATGCCATGTCTGATATATTATGCAAAAGCTGGTATACTGGAACTTGTACATAGTGCCTAAAACATTACCAGTGACTAATAACATGTTCAACTAAATGCTGAATAATAACCTGTTCGAAGTTACCAAGAATATAACAAAATATTTCAGCTAGTACTCAATTGAACATAAGCTACAATGTATGTTAGTCACAGAAAAACCAGTTCCAATACAAACATGGATCGCTCCTAGTGGGACGCCTCCAACTCGAAACAAATCCATGCCATTGCATACACGTGATTAGCCGGCGCACGATCTTTCGAAACCTTCTACTGACATTGGGAGTGTCGAAATCCAGCCCCGTTTGTTCATTCAGAGTTTGCGTGATTAATTCCCACAAAGGTTCACCGAACGCACCATGTACCCAAGTGTCATCGGGATCCAGTTCCACAACAATGTCAATTAACATTTCTTTTATCTCAGGTGACCACAAAAACATCTAATACAAACAGCTGACGTTGTAAGCATATATTCACAACTACAATATAGCTAGGCATGTAATGGAATCTGTCTTTAAAATCAAAATGGAAGATATATTTGAAATGCCGTTAAATACAACCTCATAGTAAAGAGTACAGAAATTAAAATAAATCCTATTCAAACATTGTTCTCAAACACAGTAAAAAGAATAAAAATTATAAGCAAAATAGTAGAGTACATAAATTAAAAAAACCTGCACACACTGAGGCAAATAAAGAAAGTGTACAGCCACCAACAATGGTCTCCAACAATACAAACATTAAAATTTATAACCAACACATTTTACACTTCATAAATTAGACTTCATATATATTTGTTAGAAAAATAAGCCTATAAAAGAGCCATTGTTGTACCTTGCAAGGGAGAGAAGCTGAAGGAATGTAGAAGATCAATGAATAGGAAGCAGATATGAAAAATAAACCAACAACAAAGGTTAAAAAATATTTGTTAGCAATTTCCTTATGTGAAGTAGTAAAGAGAGATATGAGCAAACTTATAAAATGAGAACCAGCTTCGGCAAAGAAAAAAAAATTTAAAATTGGACCCAGATGCGTGAAGAGTAGAGCAATATGAGCAAACTTTTCTCACCTTTCGAAAGCTGAACAAAGCAATATGTGAAAGTTGAAGAGAGGAAATGAGAGTGAATCAGGTGAATCAATTAAAGCTGAAATTGGAATAGTGCATGTGACCATTGGCTCCACAAGTTCTCTGCACTTGCTCTGCATGGGATGAGACTTGACCTTCGGTTGGGACCCACTTGGCTTTAGTTAATTACAAGTTTGCCACCATCACCCATATCTCATGATCCGAAAACAACGAAATTGTGTTTCCATTGTCCATCACTCTCACTCACTTTTTTGAGTTATGAGTGATGGAAAGTGAGAAACCAAAACAAAGCCAAATAAGCACATATGGTGTGGGTCCCACTAAAAGTGAGTTATGGGTGATGAGAATTGAGTAATGGGTGATGAGAATTGGGCAAACCAAGGCCCTGTTTGGTTTTTTTTTTTATCACTTATCACTCCTCACTCAATTTTCGTCACTCATCACTCATCATTTAAAATACCCCAACTCCCTACACCTCCACCCATTTGGCACCATCACTCAACTTGTCATCACTCAAAATTTTCAACTGTTTGTGGGCCCCATACCTGTAACTTGGTCAGAGCAAAGCTGTTTGGATTCCCACGAAAGGTTTCATCCCCATCTTTTTCTCTTTTCTCATTTCCCCTTCCCCCTTCAGCTTTGTCACTCTTCCAAAGCACAAACCTGAACACATACAAATTTCTCAAGCTCCCTTGCCTAGTTAGGACTGTCACCAATGAACAACACCCATCTCTTCGACGTGTATGACGGCGCGATCTCCTCCGTCATGACCTAGCGGCGCCTACGAGCATAAAGAAATGTGACCCATTTCCCCCATTTTGTCATGGATGATCTTCTCCGACCCAAGACGGTGCTACCTCATCCCTTCTTGTACTCTCTCACGTTGTTTATTTATTTGATTTGTGTGTTTCGCATTTGAATTTTGAGAAAATTGTTAGGCTTTAGCTTGAACTCTATTTGCCTTTGTTTTTCCCTGTTGTTTGGTTGGTGAGAAAATAATAAAAGAGAATTTTTTTGGTTTTTTTTGTTTATATGATATTATTGTACTTACCCATTGCTGGTTTGCTTTAATGCTTTGAAGTATATTATACCTACAGAACAAGTATATTATTGTTTGGATTTCTGTGAAAAAAGCTGAGAAAGAGATCGGGGAGATCGGTTTGGTTGGCGTGTGAAGCAGTGCGTGACTGTGACACGGCAGCGCAAGTTGGCTGAGCTCGGATCGATGAAATAGTGCGTGAGGAGGTGAGGGCAGGGAGAGCTTCTTTTAGTTTGATGTGGTACTAGAATGGAGATGAGAGAAGTCTAAGATGAGAGTGCTCTGCTTTAGTGAAGAGAGCTGTTGAAGAGACCATCAAAAGCAACGCCTCACATGTATTGCTCTGACCGTGGGACCCCGGTATGTAGTTTTAATTACAGAAATGTCATTAAAAACAGAGTTATGGAAACTGAAAACACCTAAAATGTGTTTTCAATTTCCATAACTCATCACTCAAAAATCATAGAATTGAGTGATGGAAACAAAAACCAAATAAACTTCTCAACCATAGGTTCCACCATTTTTGAGTTATGGGTGATGGAAACAGAGTTATGAGTTATGGAAACAGCAAATCCAAACAGCCCCCAAACATAGCCTAATTCTCTTTTTTAAAACTCACACACAACACTTAAGAGTTAAGCATGTTTTTAAGAGATCGTAATTAGGTTTAGTCAGGACATAATTCATGCAAGTATACTTAATCGTTAAAACATATATTTTTTTTTATATCTTTTAATTCAGTGGTCCAACTAATGCTCATGAACTCTCATTTTGATTGTTATGATCTCAAGATTCATTTCATGAAATGTATTTGGAGATCAAACTGCCAAAATTCAATTTTTTCTTGGTGACATGATATAATGATAACATGTAATGCAATACAAGTGAGGTTAAATGAGAATTGCAAAATAAAGTGTCTGTAGAACTTGACCATGCTTCGATAGAAGGGGTCATTAGTTTGCTAATTTCATCCTTAAGGGATACTCTCGGGACATGGACCATCCATGTCGTAAAAAGTTTCTCTAATGAAGGTAGTGTTGGATCTTGGGAAGACCATGTTTGGATTGATGATGAAGATGAAGATGATGAACATAGAGACCTGGCTAAAACCATTCAAATATGGACTTCGATGGAAGATAAATATTGGTCTACAAAGCTAAAGACCTTTTCAATGATGGACTACTTGGATCTGGAGGCGATGACAATGTTGCTAACACCTAAGTGGGAGAGGAATGTTCTGACCATCATTTGCGAAAAGCCAAAAGATCCTTCTACATTCATCACGTGGCACTCTAGCATATAGGCTTGGATAAGTTTTTCTAAAGTCATAGAAAAAATGTCCTTTAACACAAGATTTAATGTACTTTCCAATCTTTTCAATAAAAATGATGAATCTTGATTTGACTTATTTTGATGTGTCACATAATTTTGAAATTTTGCACTTAAATGATTTAATGAATTTGAAATTGAAATTAATAAAAAATTGGAAATGAAAATTGAACCCATGAAACTAATAATTGTAACTATTAATTTGGACAATGATGAGAAACCATGCTTAATTCAAATTGGTTCTACTTTAACCTTGAAAGAAAAGAAAAATTATGGAAAGCATTTTGAGAGAATTTTAAAAAGTCTTTGTTTGGTCCTACAAAGACATGCCTAACATAGATCCTGATATTGCACAACATCATATATACACTCATCCCTACATAGTGCTGGTAAAGCAAAAGTTGAGGTGCATGAGAAGTTAATGGCTCTCTAAGATTAAGGAAGAAGTAACCAAGCAATTGAAAGTTGGGTTCATCAAACCTGTGCACCAAGCTGGGTAGATAGCCAATGTCGTTTCAACTTCTAAGAAAGATGGGTGAGTAAGAATGTTTATGAACTTTCGAGATCTCAATAAAGCTTGCCAAAGAATGACTTCCTTTTTCCCCATATATATGTTCTTGTGGATAACACTATTGGTAGTGCATTGATGTCTTTCATGGATGGATCATGGATATATTGTTTCTTTGTATATAAGATTAAGATGGCACCCAAGAATTGGCTAAGACCACTTTTACCATTGAATGGGGGATTTACTATTACACGGTTTTGCCATTTGGGCTGGAGAATGCAGTCACTACCTACTAAAGGATGACAATGAACTTGTTACTTAATATGATGCACAATGAGGTCAAAGTGTATGTGGAAAACATGATAGTAAAGTCAAAGGATCGAGAAATACAAACTTAGATTGAACCCCCAAAAGTGTACATTTGAAGTGATTGTTGTAAAGTTGTCTGGATTCTTGGTAAGAGACAGAGGGATAAAGATGGACACATCTAAGATTAAAGCCATTTTGAACATGCCTCCACTCATAAATGAAAAAGAGATATGAGAATTCTTGGGGGGATTGCAATAAATTAGTAGGTTCATTACCAAACTCACCTCTACCTGTGGATCCATCTTTAAATAGTTAAGGAAGAATAAACCTCAAACATGAAACAAGGAATGTTAGAAAGAATTTGACACGATCAAAGAATATCTACTTAACCCACCTATTCCAGTGCTTCTAGAACTTGGGAAATCCCTACTCCTTTACCTCTTTGTTTTCAAGGATGCTGTGGGAAGTATGTTGGCTTAAGAGGATGATGGATGGAATGAGAGAGTTGTTTACTGCTTGAGCAAGAGATTGCATGATTATGAGACTTGATACACTTTTATAGAGAAGTCTTGTTTCGCCCTTGTTTGGGCCGTCTAGAAGTTAAGGGATATCCTCCTACTTTTTTAGGTATGAATTATTGCCAGAATGGATCCTTTAAAGCATCTGTTTGAAAAAGCTTGCTTTGAGTGGAAGATTGTTTAGGTGGTTGATCTTTGAACATGCCTTATTCAGTAGACTAGTAATTTAGTCAGGGGCATACATATATAATGATGAAATTACATTATTTTCACTTATTATTATTATTATTATTTATAATTTGATATGTACAATGTGGGTAGGGGATTTGAATTCAAATTGTTTTTTGGTTTTTGTTTTTGTTTTTTTTTTATATAAGATAGAAATTCTATTCTAACATAATCCAAGTGTATGTGTGTCAAACTCTCTCTTTAAGACTTAAACCCCAATCCTTCTCCCTCACACCCCACAAGCACTAACACTTGTGGAGTGACCATCACACCAAGGATATGCGATGATAATTCAAATTGTTTATGTTGAAAACACTTAATGGTGTTAGTTAAGATACATATCTCTTGGCAACATTTTCAAAGTTTTATATGGACTAAATTGTAAAAATTTAATACTAGTACTCAAATTTGGGAAAAAAAAAAAATTGACCCAAAATTAAATAAAAAAACAGGTGTAATTTAAAAAGACAAAAGAAAAGAAGTCCACAATTTCCCAAGTACAAAAATTGGTCGGTCTAAAAGACTAATAAAACTAGAAGGATTGATATATAAAGGACTTTCCCTTTGCCTTCAGTTTGAAGAACGCGAGCCTTGTGCACTTGCTAGTACACACGCGCCTCTTTCAAAGTAACCTACGAACAAGAACCGGTACAAACTCTTTCTCTTCCATTATTTAATTCAAATATTTCCCAAAGAGTTTCGCTTTCCACTCTTCTTCAAGAACAATTTCTACTCTCATTGATGGATTTAATTTTTATGTATATTTTTAAATTTTCTTTAAGGGTGTAATTGGGATTGGTTCTTGTTTTCTTGGGTTGGCAAACTTTTTGGCTTTTGATTGAGCTTTTTTTCAAGAATGTGAGTGATATTCGAATCTTTAGTTATAAAGTTATGAACTTTCATAGAAAATTACAACTCGGCTAGGTTTTTGTTCATTTGGAATTTCTGGGAATTAGGGTATTTGGTTGTTTTTGAGGCAAAGTGAGTTTAATTTGTGTGATATCACAAATTATCACATTATTGTTTCTGGTACTTGTAGAGTCTTTTAAGAAAATTTGAGGGATACCCATTTGAAAATTCAATGTTTATGTGACAGTAGTGGTTCAAATCTTCCATCATGTACTAAAGCTTTGTTAATTTAAGCCCAATTCTTTTTATTTTATCTTTTTTGAAATGGGTTGGCATAATTGATATTGTTTGTAGTTCAGTTCATACATTAATGCTATGTTAGGTTGATGAGAAAATTTGAAATAAAAGAAGTAATATATTGATGCTCTGTTAGATTAACGAGAAATTTGAAAAAATTTAGCTACTAAAATCTGAGGCTATGTCAAACCGAATGCACTGTAAGAAATTAAGATGCATTTCAAATTGGTGGTGGACCATAGCTTGGCTGTTGATGTGATAGGGTAAATTTTTTTGATTGGTTGCTGAGAAATTAAGATGAATAGTAGGAGAAGAAATATTTTGAAGATTAAAACAATTAGTACGCATTTGTTTTCTTTAATCAATTTTTTTTATTATCAAGAAATCAAGATTTAATTGTTGTAGGATTCATTTTTTTCCCTCTTTTATTTTCTTTCGTTTTCTTCTTATAAAGTGGTGGTGCACTTGATTATTTACACTTTTAGAGGTTTGAGTCTTGATAGTGTTCCTGAGTAGTTGTGGAAACATGGAAGGGATTATCATATGGGTTTTGCTGCACCTTTGTTCCAACTAAAGCGGCCTACTTTTGCTTATTTGTTTGCTTATGATGAAATTTAAATGGTTAATCAACTGGGGAGTAGAGGAAAGATGTTATTGAACTACAATTGTAACAAGTGACAACAAATTTGGTGATGTCGTCCTCTATGAATATTTTTAAAAGGGGCAATTCTGAGAACATGGTAAATTTTTATAGAGAAGTGAGAGCTTGAAGTTAGGGTCAATACAAAATACATCTTAAGTATGTGTTAAACAATCTAGTCCACGCCAAACTATGCTAGGCCGCAAATGAAACACATACAGTTGAGATGCATGCCATCATAAAACCTCGAAGCCTGCAAATTGAGGACCTTGGCATTAAAGTTTAAAGCTTTAGTAATGTAAAATTCAAATCCTCAAAATTTCTCTCTAATCCCCTTCTTGATGCCACAGAATACAAAGGGTTGCAGCTTTGTTACAAGTCACAAGCTTTATCATCAAGAGACATGCTTTTCAACTTTTGTTTTTCTTGTTTAATGAGGTTTTTTTTTTTTTTTTTTTTTTTTTTGTGTGTGTGTCAACTGTGTTAAGTTGATGAGAATTTGTTTTCGTGTCCACATTTCATTTTTATTTGAGGAAACTATTTGGAACTTTCTTGTAATAAAGACTGAACATGATGAATATACATCCACACTCTTTTTAGTCTGTTTAAAAATTGTTATTTGTGAATGAGAAAATATGAATTATGGAAAGAATTATGGGTTTTAGAGTGGTGAAAGATGCTTGGAGAGATGATACCTCAACTTCCAATGGACTGAGAGTCTTGAGACTCTGTTCAACTGAACCATATTCTCTCTATGCCCATGTACTCTAAACATTAGAACTCATACTTAAGATTTGTTTGAATTCCACCACTAACACCTGGGAAATTAATTGTCTATGAATTGGCAGGATTATGTCTATACTTTATATAAGGGCAGCTCTTTTCTTTTTTGATAAGTAAGGGCAACTCTTTTCTTTTTAATAATTTTTGTTAGTTGTTTGGAAATCTCATGAGTGCAAGATTGACTTTTGCTCTCTTCCTCATTTTGTTAAAGGCTTTTGGTAGCAGGACTTATAGCAATTTTTTAAAGTTTGGGTAATCTCATCGAGAAAAACGCAAAAGGGGCGCAACCCTTGTACACAGCTTGTATACAAGAGAAACACCAAAAACTGATATATTTATTTTAATGTGAAATTATTATTATACTTAATAATAATAATTATGTAATTATTTTACTTATTATCTTGGATCAACTTGCTTCAAATAGCTGAGGTCATCTACATTGACTCAGCCCTGCCTAAGCCATATCATCTGTTAAATATTTTATCATTATCTCCTTTGTCCCTATTGTCCTAGCTATTTTGGTCTATGATTTGTTTTTACTCCTGTACATTAAGTCAAATCAGACTCTCACACTGGTAACGTTGGATGTGTTTATTTCACATTGCCAAACCATTTGAGATGTCCTTTTGTCATCCTACCCTTGATTAATGCCACCTCCACCTTCCTATGCATGCCTTTGTTTCTCATTCCATGTTCCCTCATTGCTGCTCATTCTTCTTATGTTGACTACCTTTCTCGTATGGGCCTATTGCCCAGCATTTTACATTATGAAGCAGTAAAACATAACTTCTCTTTATCAGTTTACTACATTAAGTCACATATTATGTATGTTTGGCAAAATTCATATTTTTCCATTTTCGTGTTACACTACATGCTAATTTGAAACTTCAATCTTACCATGCTATATGTTGGACAATTCTAAGGTGTTTGTGGTGATTGTTGGTTCTGCAGTTGTTTTTGCTTTTTAGAGGCTTGTGACTTTGCTGAATGGCCAATAATCCTCGATTTTCAGGTGTACAGGTAGTGTGCCCAGAGAACTGTTTCTTATAGTGTTTATATCTTATGAAACAGTTAGTTCTAGAGAGGATTTTCTTTTATTTCAATATAAAGCATTTATACCATAAGGCTTTTATACCTTAGAGTAACTTAAATTCTGAAGGAAACATCAACAGGGCTTCCCTTTTAAATCTATGTTTCCAGGTTCATGAGCTTATATCCCTTGAAAGTCAACTTTTTTTTTTTTTCCATATAAAAAAGGTTGGTTTCAAGGGATATAAGCTCATGCATGGAAGCTTTTCTTAGTTAGGATCTGTTACCATAGTGACCAAAAGATGGGGTTTTTATTGATAAAATTGATCTATTGGTTTTTTCTTTCTTTTGCTAATTAATTTTTCTTTTTGTTGGCAAAGCCTCTTCAGCCTCCAATAATTGGTTCGATGGAACCTCCCCGAAGTTTTGTTCCACCCATGTCTTCTCAAGTAATGCATCCTTTCTAGCCGAGTTTGTATCACCTGTATATATTATTAACATGAATCAAAATAAAATCTTTTTAAATAATTTTTTTTTTGCTGCAGTTCCGACAGGTGGTTCCAGCACAGCAACCCCAGCAGTTCAATCCTGTGCCTTCTCAACATTTTTATCCTGTTGGCAGAGGTGTTCCTCTAATGAATGTTGGATTGCCTCCTCATCAAACTTTGCAACCCCAATTCTCTCAGCCAATGCCGCAGTTACCCCCAAGAGCTGGTCAGCCAGGTCATGCTACACTGCCATCACAGGCAATTCCATTGCCAGTTGCTCAGCCAAACATGCACATTGCATCTGAAAAACCAATTCCTCAGCTTAATGCTCAAAATCCCAATAACTATTCACCTGGATTAGGTGGCCCAGAAAGACCTCTCACTCCGTCATATACTGTAAGATTTCAAAGTATTCTCATTTCTGAATTTCATAATTTATTCCAATTCTTTGGGCCTTGAATCTATATAATTACATTTATGCAGTTTGCACCATCTTCTTATGGTCAACTACATATAAATTTTAATGCACCCACCCAGTATCAGTCTACATCTCAAATGCATCCACCCAGTATTTCTTCTTCGAGACAACTTAGTTTATCATCTGAAAGCCAGAGCACTGCCCCTGTTACATCTCTGCGGCACAGTGTTGAACAACCTTCAGTTCCCACTTCTGTTGCATTGGTAAGGTGTCTTTCTTTTTCTCCTTTTAACACAGTTCCCACTTCTGTTGCATTGGTAAGGTGTCTTTCTTTTTCTCCTTTTAACACAGTTCCCACTTCATGGTCAAATTATTCTTTGCTGTCTGAAATGCTATTTATCTGGATTCTTGACATGTACACGCTTATCAAAATTTTCAGGCAACAAGTGTCCAGCCAAGCTCCACTAGAGAGGCCTCAACAGATTGGATAGAGCATACTTCTGCTGATGGAAGAAGGTATATGTTTCTAATCAATTAATTACCAGTAGAGACAGCCAAATCCCACCACCAAAGGGGAAAAAAAAACTTTAACCTTAATGAATAAAGTCGATAAACATCTAAAAAATCATTGCCAAGAGCCTTGTGGTTCAATTGGTTGGCACCTCTGGTGTTTCCGAAGGAGACATCTAGGTTCAAATCCCCCTCCCCGAACTATCGAATTATTAAAAAAAAAAAAAATCTTTGCATTGAAACACCTTGTACTCCTTGTGTACTTGAGTTGTGCCCCTTCATTTTAATTATAAAAAAAAAAAAAAAAAAAAAGGCTCACCATAGGTTGAGGAAGTTTTTGGATGTTTGTGGAGTGAAGTTTTTAAGATGTTTGTGGCTTAGTGGGTGATGCTTTAGACAGTAGTTGACCTATTATTTGGATGGAGGAATTGGTTTGGGAAACACTATTTGAATGTTTGAAATCTTACTCCGTTATGTTTGATGTGGATAGGAAGGGAATAGCCGTACGTTCAAGGACATTGAGTGAACTCTAGATCAATTGAAATCCTTGTTGATTTGTACCTTGTTTGATTGGTCTCAGGCTTGTGTTTTACGCATTGTAATTCAGTTTTTTAGACCAAAACTCTTTTTGCTTTTTTGTAATATTAAGATGCTTTGTGTTCATCATTGTGAATATGAAGGAAGATACTTTTTGTATTTATCAAAAGGGGGAAGGTTGACGCTATTGAAGAGCACACGTTGGAGCTTGCCTAGATATTATTCATCTTTATTCACCATTCCCACTAGTGTAGCGAATAGAATAGAAAGGTTACAGAGGAATTTTCTGTGGGGTGGTTTAGAAGAGTTCAAACATAATTTGGTTGGATGGGATAAGATGTGTACTCCCTTGGCTAGCGGAGGGTTGGGGATTTGGAAGCTTACTACTTTCAATCAATCTTTGTTGGGTAAGTGGTTATGGCGGTTTGGGCTGGAGGAAAACTGACTGTGGAGGTGAGTAGTTACTGTGAAGTATGGGGAGGAGTGGGGTGGGTGGTATTCAAAACCTGTTCGAGATGCCCATGGTTGTGGGTTGTGGAAGAGTGTTGAGGGGAGTTCATTTTTTTACAGTGCATTCGGTTTGATGCGGGCCTTGATAGTCAAATTCGATTTTGGCATGATTGTGTAGGGATTAGCATTTGAAGATGTTTCTTGTCCTGTTTGAAACTGCCATGGATAAGGATGCTTTTGTGGAATTGTTGTTGGAGAGACAGGAGGAGGGGGAAAGGAGGAGTTGGGGTCTGGGCTTCATGAGAAGTTTTAATGATTGGGAGATTGATGGGGTGGCTTCATTCCTCCATTTGTTAGATTCTCATGTTCCCCATTAGGGAGGGAGAAGATCGGATGAGATGGAAGCTAAAGAATAGTGTGGTTCATTGTGTGATCTTTTTATGAGACCTCGCCATCCCCTATGCCTTTCCCTTGGAAAGCCACATGGAGGGTTAAGGCTCCTCAGAGAGTTTCCTTTTTTGTGTGCTCAATGGCTTGGGGGAAAATTCTTACTTGTGAGAACCTACTTAATAGGGGTTGTTCAATGGTGAGTTCATGTTGTATGTGCCTTTGTAGCGGTGAGACTGTGGACCACCTCTTAATACATTGTAGTGTGGCTTTTGAGTTGGGGGGTTTTGTATTTCGGACGTTTGGGATTTAGAGGGTATTATCGGAGAAGGTTCTTGATTAATTATGTGGGTGGTGGAATGGGGCACCTAATCATTTTTCAGATATCTGGAATTTTGTTCCATTGACGTACTTTTAAAAATGTGGAGTGCATGCCAACTCAATTGTTAGCATCCTTCATTAGTTCTCTTTATGAGTTGTCTTTTTCTTTAGGTCTCCCAGACAGTAATCTGTCTAATTTTTCAGAGTCATTCATATGTAGTTAGTTTTTCCGATTGTAATTCTTTAGGCTACTTTGTGTCTTTTTTAATGAGGTAGTCTCATTTCAATAAAATTATACTTACCTAAAAAAATAAAATGAAGTATCTTCTACTTAAATATTATTACTTGCTTATCCAAAAAAAGAAAAAAGTTGAGGAATGCTTTTTTTGGCTAAAGGCTATTATCCTGTGGAGTATTATGACCCAGCTGACAACCAATCCCAAGGGTTGTTGAGATTGCAATATCTGAATTCTATTACACTAAGACATAGGGTGAAGTTTGTCTTTGAGTAATTCAAACACTTAAAATGTATATATATCTAATAAGATCAAGTGTAGAATCTAGGGTTAAAGATTTGCATGTGCTTGTGGTGGACTAAAGGTCTAGTTTGATTTGTGGATCTAGGGTTGACAACTTTTGAAAAAAGAAGGGTTGGGGTTCAACAATGACTATGGTTTCTATATATATATATATATAAAACAATAACTATGGTTCTTTAGGGAAGAGAAACAATTTGATTTTGGGTTGCAAAGAGTTAAGAGGTAAGAAGAAATAAAAAATGAATGTCCACAATCTATGAACAGTACATGTGAATGGTGCACACGAAAAGTACCAGGGATAAAATATCAAATAGAGTGAACAGAGAGAGAGAGAGAGAGAGAGAGAGAGAGAGAGCAATAAGGACGATGTGCCTCAGTACTCAAAACATTGAAAATTTTATTGATCAATTCCCCCTCGTTTTAGTGAAATAACACACTTATATACACCCTAAATCTTCATTACTCCTAATACAAATAAAACTCATACTTTTATTAGCGAACCAAGTAAGTTTGACTAGTAAACCGAACCCTTATTGAATTGATTCAAAGGCCACGTATACAGACCCATAAAGTAAATAAGACTTGCAAATTTATACAATGAAACCCAAAGCCCACAATTATGGTCCATACCTAACAATTTCAAAATTACTAAAATACTCGACTTGAGAATAACCAAATAAAACATAAAATAAAAATACAAAAGCCTAATTAACTACCATGGAAACTTATTTTTGGGCTTTAACTTAACCTTAGGCTTCCTAAGAGGATATTGTTTCTCTAACCAAGCTATGGTTGCGCGATCATTGTTAATCCATCTTGGCACCCTTTGCTTTTTTTGTGTGGGGGGGGGGGGGGGGGGGAATGGAACTGTATCCTTGCATAGAGGTGCTACAATATTCTCCCTTTGTCTATAGAGTACCACAGTATTGTGCTTATTGCAATCGTTTTTCAGTCATTTTTTATATTCCATAATTGGTTTAATTTGTTATTTGTTACAAATTCTGACTATTCTTCTCCACATTAATCATTCAGATACTATTTTAACAAGAGGACAAGGCAATCTAGTTGGGAGAAGCCTTTAGAATTGATGACGCCAATTGAGGTGAGTCTTGCCTTCTCCACTTCTTCAAATATATGACATGTTGGTTATGCTATTGAATAGTATTAAAATGTATGGTGGATATGTGTGCTGGTATACATATCTCTCCTGTGATTTACATGCCTAACTTGGTTCTGCATTAGCAAATTTCTTGTTTTACAATTATTATTATTATTATTATTATTTTGCATTGCTTGTTATTCCATAAACATTATTTCTGTGGTCTGGGGAAAAGATACTTCCAATTGTTCATGTGGAATGATTTTCCTGTCAAGCAGACATGCATCAATCTTGAACTTTTTGGACTTAGTGCAAGGGCGATTCCATCCGATAGGTGCTTGCTACTGTTAGATAATAGCTTTTTAGCTCTCTTTTGGATGAACTTGTGGAAGAATTCTCAGTCCATATTAATTTGTTCCTCTGACTCTTAATTATGGCTGGAAGCTCTGTCTTATAAATTGGTCAGAAGCTTGTCATTGTGATTCACTCCCACTACCTCTCTGTTGAGAACAGAAGGAATGTATATCTCTTGCCTTTTGTTTTTTTGATTTTTTTTTTTCCTTCCATTTTTTGTTTGAGGTTGTAAATTAAATGATTGTTTAGTTCACTTTTGTATTTTTATTGGAAAACACGGGTTGTCATCTCTCTTTTGCACCCACTCCCAATTTTGATATTGCATGGGAAATCATTACTCTATAGGGTATTTTTTGGAATTAAATGAAACTGTTCACATAATTTCTCTGCTGATGTATTGCATAGTCTAGTCACAATATCTTTGAATACAACCTTCATTGTTGATTCCATGCTTGATATTGTTTCTCTACTAGTGTGTTGCCATGTACTAAATCTTTGATCTTATTCGTCTACCATTTGATGTACTCCAAGGTATTCTCTCTTGGTAAGAATTGCTGAGATATCATGACAATTTTCTGTTTTGGTATAAATTTTTCTTTAGACCTATAAAGTTATGGTGTTTTCAATTCCTTTGGAAAGTTGTTTCTATTTTTCACTCGTTTATTATCCATATATATGCTGTGTGACTTCCGTAGTTTTAAAGATGGTTACAGGTACATGCTGTGCTACTCTTTTGAGAGGTAGGATATGCTGTGGGTCTTTGCTGCTTTCTCTACCTACTATATAGCTTGAATGTTAGTAAATTCCATCATTTGTATTACTTCCTTGATTGTTATAATTTTTGGTTGAGGTTTTGTTGATTCATAAATAAATGGTAATAGATTGTCTCTTGCCCTGTTTTCATGATAGGATGTGCATTATTCTTTTTTTTTTGATAGGAGGATGTGCATTATTCTTGAGCGTACATATAATTTTTTCTTTATTTGTTTTAGGCTTAGATATTTTTTTTAATTTTTTTTTTTGACCAAGTGTTTGAATGTCAATGTACAGTGTGTAGTGCTCCCATTATATAATTTTATTACTCATTTAATTTGATAAATTACAGTGCTTTTGATCCTTATTTCCTATACCTGCTGCTGTGGCTAACCATATTGAGCAACTTCAATGGAATTTCTTATGGGGTGGGCTAGGTGTTGAGCCCAAATTTCACTTGGTTAGATAGGCTACTGTTTGTACTCCTTCTTTGGGTAGCTTGGGGATAAGGAAGGTAACACTTTTTAATGAAGCTTTGCTTGGGAAGTGGCTATGGAGATTTGGGATTGAAAGGGATGCTCTTTGGAGGCGAGTGATAGAGGGGAAATATGGATGTGTCTGCTGGTGTACCAGATTTTTTTATGGTCCATATGGTGTTGGTTTGTGGAAAAATATTAGTAGGGGATGGCCTTCTTTTTCACGTTATATTTTGTATGATATTGGTGATGGGTCAAGGGTGAGGTTTTGGCAAGACCGTTGGTGTGGGGAGACATCTCTTCCGGTCACCTATCCTGAATTGTTTAGATTTTGCCAAGATAAGGAGGCAAGTGTGGTGGAGCTTATGAAGTCCGCTAATGGAGCTCTTTTCTGGGATGTAAGTTTCTTTAGGGGTGTTCATGCTCGGGAATTAGAGGCTGTGTCAAGCTTCATGGATACCATACATGGCGCTACAGTAAAGGGGTTTGGTGAGGATAAGATATGTTGGAAACCAGATGGAAGCAAAGGTTTCATGGTTAATAGTTATTACAGTCTTCTAGTGGGCTCTAATGATTGTTGTTTTCCATGGAAAAGTATTTGGAAGCAGAAGATCCCTGCCCGAGTGGCGTTCTTTGTTTGGACTGCTGCTTTAGGGAAATGCTTGACAATTGACAATTTACGTAAAAGGAAGGTTTGGATATTGGATTGGTGTTATATGTGCAAGTGTAACGGTGAATTAGTTGACCATCTATTTCTTCACTGTCCAGTTGCTATGGATTTGTGGTCTATGGTTCTGAGTTTATTTGGAGTAAGGTGGGTTATGCCGTAGTCTGTTGTGGGGCTCCTAGCTTGTTGGCAAGGCAGACTTGGTCATCATAGAAATGGTTATATATGGTTAATTGTTCCCCGTTGCTTAATGTGGTGTCTTTGGAGGGAAATAAATATTAGGTGTTTTGAAGATAATGAGAGATCCATAGCAGACCACAAGCTATTTTTCTTTAGAACTTTATTAGGTTGGTTGGCTACTTTGCGAAACCAATCATTCTCTACCTTTCTTGATTTTCTTGATTCTTGTAATTTTTGTTGACCCCTTGTACACTCCTTGTGTACTATGGTGTCCCTTTTTTTATATCTATAAAACTTATTACTTATAAATTTTTTTTTTTTGATAAATTACATGTCAATTAAAGAAGTGACAGAGAATATGACTTTAAATAGAATAGAATAGATGAAAAGAATACATGTGACTGACCATAAGTAATTTGTTGAGAATCCATAGTTGACCCCAAAAAAATTTGGGACTAAGGTTTTGTTGTTGTTGTGTTGATTTGATTAGACAAGAGAACAATGCTTATATTATATTTCTTGGTGTTTATTATTTGAGGCCTATAGTTTTGCACTTCTTGACTCATTAAAGTTGTGGTTTCCTATGTTTACATGATAGGATGGGCATTATTCTTATAATGCCAGTATTGTCAGGATGAATGCGTGCAGAATAAGAAATGAAAGTTGATAGTAATGTCTATGTGGCATGGGCTTGGATATGAGTGTTGAGTGTGGGTACATGTACTGGTCTTCCTGTTGTCTGCTTCCAAAATGTCACATAGCCCAGTTTCGGTTGTGTTGAAATAGTATGCCAGATAGGATGGTGAGATGAGGATGCGATGACAGAACATTGGCTGAGATGGATTGGGCATATCCAATCTAGGTAAGGATTGAGTGCTAATGCTAGGGGGCTGAGGGTGTTAGCTAGTACGAGATGACTTGAAACTGCATCATTCCTAGTGATCTAGTAAAATTTTTTTCCTTTATAGAGCATAATGGTTAAATAAGAGTTATAGTGAATTGGTAGTATTTGCTATCTGCAACACCTTCGATTTTTGAACCTTCAAATCACACCATTCCCAAATTTTTAATAGGGGAGTTTATTTTATTTTTTTCCTTAATGAATATATGGAAGTGTCATATTCTTAATCCAATTGAATCCAAATTGTTGGAATAATTTCATCAAGAAGTCAAAAAGGAACCCAAGAAAAGTAAAATTTAGCGTTACTTTCTCTAGTAATCTCTAGCTTAACAGCACCTCCTCCTGCTTGCAAGTACCAGGTGGAGGGTGAGGTCATGAGTTCAAAACCCATTGGGTGCACGTGTAACTTATCAATAAAAAAACTTTTAACATTTCTTCATTGTCAAATGAGGTGCCTTCCAGTACATGTCTTTTCTGAAGGGGTATGGCTATCCTTTACAATTTTTATTATATGAGCTTAAAAATAACGTGTTCAAATGCCAGAGAGCAACTATAACCTTGCCCAGACCTTTGGCATGAGAGAGTGTCATCTCTTGAAAGGGTTCTGAAACCTCTTACTGGTGGGCTTCTACTTGCTTGAAAGTTCTCTCATTTTCTTTTTAAAGGTGGAAAAAAATTGATCACAAATTAAAAAGCACCTTTAGTTATAGTTTAATTAAAACCACCCTCCCCCTTTTCCCCTTCTGTTTATGTTATTATTGTTTCAGTCTTTTTTCCTTACTAAAGTCTGGTTAAGTTACTATTATCATCTGGAATAAGCTATTCATTTCCAAGATTTCTTACTTGGGAAATTTTTATGGGCTACAGTATTTATTTATTTTTTACTACTGTGACAGAGGGCAGATGCGTCAACTAACTGGAAGGAATATACCAGTCCTGATGGAAGGAAGTGTGTGATCTAATATTTCATTCCTTGAAGCCATTCCTTTATTAGCTTTGCATCCTCTGAAGTCATTGGTGACTTATTTCCTGTTTTCGTGATTTTGTTGCAGGTACTACTACAACAAGGTTACCAAGGAATCCAAATGGTCTATCCCTGAGGAGCTGAAGGTTTTCTCCCTTATCAACAAATTTATCTTCATATCTGTTTTTGATTTTGTCCTTCTTGTTATTTTCTCTTCTCCATCATACTGAGCGTATACTTTTGCTTCAAGTTGGCTCGTGAGCAAGTTGAAAAGTCATCTGTTGTGGGAACACAGCTGGAAACATCTGTAAATCCTCCTGCCTCAGCTTGTATTCCTCCCGCTGTGGTTGAAGCACCATCTGGTCGAGATACTGCATCTTCTGCTGCTCAAGGAATTGCTTCAAGCCCAGTTTCAGTGAGACCTGATGCCCCTGCTGGTGAACCTATGTTGGTTTCTGGGTCCTCTGCTTCAACTGTTATACCTTCTTCTATGGATGAAAATGCAGATGGAGTGCAGACACTTCCAAATGTTGTTACTCCATCAGCTGCTGTTCCAGAAAGTGCTGAAGCCTCTGTCACCATGGCCTGTACCACTCAGGACCCAATGTATGGTCAATCTAACTAATTTTGAGTGTTCTGATTGTAAATTGCAAATGGCATGTACTTGTATTTACTTCTATGCTTGAGTTTTATAGGAACGAGGTCAACGAACTTTCATCTCAAGATATTCTTAGTTCTGTAGATGGAGTTCCTGTAAAAACTGCAGAGGTATGCCTTTTTTAATTAATAAAAATTTTTAGTTGTGGTTATGTATATTCTCTAAGGCAGTAAGTTTTTGTAGGGAGTTGATGCGGTTAACTCCTTGGAGGAAGTTAAGAAAGATGAAACAGGGGAAAAAATGCATGACATTGCATTGGAAGCAAAACCAGTTGATCCAGAACCCTTAATTTATGCCAATAAACTGGTATGATCTAGAACTCACTGCATTCAAGTCTGTTTTTATTGTTGCCTTTCTGGACATTGACTAGTAATTGTCACTGGCCTTTTCTTTAGGAAGCTAAAAATGCATTCAAAGCACTTTTGGAGTCAGCTAATGTTGGGTCTGAGTGGACCTGGGATCGGGTACTTATGTCAATATCGTCTTCTGTTTTTACTATATATTTTAGTGCCTGACATCTTACTTAAATATCAGGCCATGAGAGTAATAATTAACGACAGAAGGTATGGAGCTTTGAAGACACTTGGAGAGCGGAAGCAAGTTTTCAACGAGGTAAACCATTATGAGGACGTATTTTTAACTTAAGTATTTAATATGTCAGTAGTTTTGTCTGGTTCTGGCTGTGTGTTGGCATACATTCTTAAATATGATACTTCTGGAATAAAGTATTATCTAGCTTATTCATTAAGTACAACTCCTGTTTTCACTTATCAAAAAAGTACAAGTCCTTTTTTCTTTTTTATTTCTTATCTTAGAATCGATTGTTTTGTTTCAGTTCTTAAGTCAAAGGAAAAAACAGGAAGCTGAGGAAAGGCGCATTAAACTGAAAAAAGCACGGGAAGAATTTAAACAAATGTTAGAAGTATGTCGTTTGCTGCTTTTGGAAATTTCTTCCACCATATTCAAATAATGTAATTTTTATTCTTTTCCTTTTCTGATCTTCCACTGACTTTTTGACAGGAGTCTACAGAGCTAACATCATCCACAAGATGGAGGTCTGTGTTTCTCTAAATGGTGTCAAATTAAAAATTTTCTTCTTAAATAAGACCTATGTTAAAATTTTCATATATCATTGTAAGTTTCATTATAGTTTTTCTTTGTTATGGGGATTTTTGATCAATCATTCAGCAAAGTAGTGAGTATGTTCGAGAATGATGAACGTTTTAAAGCTGTTGAACGAGATAGGGATCGCAAGGATTTGTTTGAAAGCTACTTGGAGGAGCTCAAAATCAAGGTAAAGTTCTGTTTCCTCTATTGCTCTCATTTGTTTTTAGGATATGCATTTGTGTAATTGATTTTTATGTTCCCATCCCTATTTTGTCCCTATTTTCTAAAATATTTTTTTGATGAATGATAAGATTTTAATTAAGAAAAAAGGGCCCCTTAGTACACAAGAAATATGTTACGAAAGCCACATTGTCAAGAAAAAGAAAAACTATAATTGAAATCAAGCAAAGAAGATTGTGAATGATTTGAAACAACCATCCACTCATGCAAAACACACAAACAATAGTTAAGATCCATTAGAGGCTTCTCAATACCTTCGAAAGCTCTACACCAATGCACCATCTAGGAATCTCCCCTTCCAACAAGCCAACACTTAAAAAGAACTGTATGAGGCATAACCCACTGAACTCCAAACAAACAGAAAACTAGGAATTCAACTCACATGCATACTTACAATGGATGAACAGATGGTCAACTGTCTCCCTAGCCTTCTTATGCATGTAACAGCACTCAATCATACAAACCTTGTGGTGACATAGGTTATCAATTATAAGAACGTTACCTAATGCAGCAGTCCATGTAATAAAGGCAACCCTAAGCGGAGCTTTGACCCTCCAAATATTCTTCTAGGGAAAATAAGTGACTCCTCCAACAGCAAGCTCTCCATAGTAGGTTGCTAACACACCTGATCTTCAACATCCTTGTTGATTCTGGTTGAGTAGAGAAGGTCCATGAACGTGATCATTGCTTCCAACTTCCTATTATTTAATAGACATGTAAAAGTAACATCCCAAACCACAGAACCATCTCTCCAACTCAATTAATCCAGTAGCCCCTTATCCTATGCTATACTATACAAAACCTGAAATACATCCTTTAGAACCTTGTGTCCACACCATGAATGTAGTCAAAAACGAACACCGGTCCTTTTCCCGACAGAAAATGAAATAAACCTAGAAAAAATCCCATCTGGATCTAATATACTTCCATAAACAAACTCCATACCCTCTCTAACCTCCTTTGAGCATTACCCACCCCAATCGCAACCGTACTTGCGATTAGCTGCTTGCCACCAAAAGCCCTCAGTATACTGCTACTGCCCTGCCCTGTTCAGCAGCTTGCTCAAGGCCTCCATCACTATAACAAACAATAGTGGTGATAAGGGATCTCCATGCCTAATACCCCTGGAGCTACTAAAAAAAACCACTGGGAAGTGAATCTACTTATTCAAGAAAAAAACAAATCATCTACTCTATCTATAAATAAAAATCTATGCACTCAAATCAGCTCCTTTTATAGCTGAAGTTGAAAAATAACCCGTTGCCATAAATGTTCTTGCTCAACCCCAAATCTCCAACCAATTAGTGCTTGATTAAAAATGCTTGGGTTGCGAATCTCCAATCCTCTGTTCTTTAAAGAGCATACCATCCCCCAATCCACTAAGTGTGTGCTAGGATAAACTTATAATCCAGCTTATATAGAACTTTTTAAAGCCTCTTTCTTTACTAAGTACAGTTGAACTTTTACCTAATTTTTTTTTATAAAGCCTTATCAAAATTTTTTTTTTATAAAGCAAAATAAGCCAATAAAATAAACCATCGCAAACAAACCCTTTGAAATTTCTTGGCATCTTTCATTCCACCAATAGAAAATCTATTTGGAGCTTCTTCCTCTTGATGAATGTGATCCTCCCACCATTTGAAAGAGATAGCTTCTTCCAACTGGCAAGATGTTCCAACTTCCTATTCATATGGGGCTCTTTGGAAAGATATCATAAGCATTTGGGCTAACCTCCCACCAGTGAGAGTGAGATCTTGGCATGATACTTGGTGTGGCAACTCTAGTCTTAAGGATGTGTTTCTTGAGTTGTATTGCAGTAGATGAGAATGCCTTAGTTGCGTCTCATTTGAATGGAGGGCAAAGTTGGAACCCTCATCTAGTAGATTGCTGCAAGATTGGGAGTTAGAGTTTGTGGATTTCTTTGAGCTATTGTATTCTAAAATTCCATCGGGACAAGGGGCGGATGCAAGTCAGATCTATTTGTGACCCTTGGAGTAAAAAAATATGACGCCTGTTCTAACTATTATGTAGTGAGGGGTTCTACATGGCTTTTTGACTTATAAGAAGGGGAGAAGGGGGGGGGGGGGGGGGTTTGTTTCCACATGGGTTTGCTTTCCTTAAAGGAGAAAACTGGTTTCAGTTTGACCAGTTCTCCTGACTCCCCTTTTCTTATTTTTAAAAATTTTCAATTTGTCCAAAAAAGAAGAAAAGTGAGGTAATATATTTTTTTTTTTGATAGGTAAACAGAAACTTTTATTACAGGGGGAAAAAAAGAAAAGAGAAGAACAAGATGTTCATGATGATGAACAACAACACAACACAATACAACAGCAACAAAACAGTAACACAGCACAACACTACACAACACACCACAACACAACAGCAAAAGAGAAGTCAAGAAACTAAGCTAAGAGAAGGCATAAACTCAGAGAGAGAAGAACACTTAGTAAATCCCCAGCAATGAGACCACTCCATTAGACTGCGTTGGCATAAAATCTTTAACTCCTCCAATGTTTTCTCTTTATTTTCAAAAGATCAACGATTTCTCGCTCCAACCAAACAATCCACATTAAGCACCCTGGAACCAAGTTCCAAATATCCGAATTATGCTTCCCAAGCCACTGATGCCAACTAGATAACAAACCCGCCACCGAACCCGGCATAACCCAATGAATACCAAAAGCCTGAATCATGAAAGCCCATAGGGAATGAGTAACAGGACAATGAAGAAGAAGGTGGTCTACCAACTTCCCATCACAGCAACACATATAACACCAATTAGCCAAAGGGCGACCCTTAAGCATTAGGTTATCCAGAGTGAGGATTTGACCATGTGCAGCAGTCCACAGAAAGAACGTCACGCGCTTAGGAATCTTTGGTTTCCAAACACCCTTCCAAGGAAATAAAGAATTCGAGGCACACCGAATCTCATGGTAGAAAGACCGGGTGTTGAATTTTCCGTCCCCTTTTAGCCGCCAGCGAAGAGTATCTCTCCTATCACCCCGAAGGATATGAGGATGGATAAGTTGAAATAGAGAATAAGATGCAGTCAACTCCCAATCTTCAAACGCTCTATAAAACCTTAAATTCCACACTCTAACAGTACCCCCCCTTCTGGAGGCCACAAAACCTTAGAGATGCAAACATCCTTGACCGCTGAACATGCATAAAGCGTAAGATATTGATCTTTTAAAGAATTCTCACCAATCCACCTAACATGCCAAAAGCGGATACGAGTTCCATCACCCACTTTAAAGGACAGATGCTTAGAAAAGCTCTCCCACCCATCATTAATGCTTCTCCAAAGACCACACCCATGAGCCCTCCTGCAGACTTTAGTGCACCACCCCCCTTGACCCTCACCATATTTTGTGGAGATAACTCTCTGCCAGAGATGGGTAGTTTCATGACCAAATCTCCACAGCCAATTCCCTAATAGAGCTTGATTAAAAGGCACCACACTTCTTATCCTCAAACCGCCCCTCTCAACGGGAGAACACACCTTATCCCAAGCCACCAACGGAAACTTGAAACTCCCCTCAGAAGACCCCCACAGAAAATTCCTCTGAATACTTTCCAATCTAGCCGCCATAGCTTTAGGAATAGTAAAAAGAGATAAAAAGTACGTAGGGAGACTTGAGAGAGTACTCTTTATTAGCATGAGTCTACCACCTTTTACATAAATAGAGCTGCTTCCACCTAGATAGCTTCTTCTCCGTTTTCTCCAAAATAGGATTCCATATTGCAGCTGTCTTAAAAGAAGTTCCCAACGGCATCCCCAAATATTTCATAGGCAACCTGCCCACTCTACATTGAAGAATATTAGCCAGAGCATCTATAAAAGCTAGCCCAATATTAAACTAAAGAATGTTAAGCCCACACAAAAACTAGCCCACATTGAACTAAAGAATTGTTAGGTCTACACAAAAGTTAGCCCATACATTCATGTTTGAAATTCTTGGATTGTAGTATTTATGGAAAGTATAAATACATTTTGTCCTTTTTTTTTTTTTTTTTTTGAGTCTCTTTCCCTTTACCTTTCGTTTTTGAGCAGCAAATTAAAAGATTATTTAAAAAAGTAAGTCTCTGTAAATCTCTCTTCTAGGCTCAAAATCAGGAAGTATCTTTGTAAATAAATTTGGGACTTCCCTAAATAAAATAGAAAGCCATATAAATCTATTTTTAAAATTTATTTATAGTATTAAATAATTATTTATGTTGTAATTGGTTTGACCATCAGGTGGGCTAGAAAACCGGGAGCCACTCCATTATTCAGTTCTTTTTCTTGTATGGTTTTTAATATAATGATTCAGCCACTACATATTGTTTTAATAAATTAATCTCACTTGTCAAATAAAATTAAGAAAGAAAATAGAAAATGGCTGAAGGGGAAAAGGAAGTTGAAGTTTCCAACCTTTTTTTATTGGTAAGTCACAGACACACCCAATGGGTCTTGAATGCATGACCATACTCTCCACCTAGCATTTATAAGGGTAGGAGCTGCCAATTGAGGTAGAGCTCATTGGCAAGTTTCAACTTTTTAATTGAATTGAGTGCCTTTATGTGTTCAACATTTTTCCATATATGGTCATTGGTCTAAATTAACCTGTTTAATATGTCATCCTCATCTTGGTGCATTTGTCTTGGTTCATTCTGAATTCACAAGGTTTTGAGATTCATCCAAAATACTGCTACACAATCAGAGTTCATATGGATTACAAAATAAGGCCACAAACAAGATGATGATTATTATTATTATTATCATTAAAGCATATCTCTTAACTTAGTTGTCATTTGTGGACAATTTTCCCCTCCTCTCACCCTCCAACTAATGTGAAAAATTGTCAGAATTCATTTTTTAAAAAGAAATTATCCGTATAGTTGGTCATAATTAATAACCAATATTATACAAAAATTTAAAGAAACTTTGAGCACAAAATTGCAAATTGGGGCCTAAATTCAATATCGATTTCTTATTTAACCAATACAAAGAGAAATTGAATTTGAAATTAACAGACCCCTAATTCATTACAATACAAATTCAAGAATTTTGAGTGAAAAAAGTTCACATTCAAATTGAATCCTATTCCTAGCCAAACTCAAAATAAAAATCTCCAAATATTAAAATGGCATTTGTACCTTGGTGGGATTGAATTATTGATTAAGCTCTCCAAGTTCTGCGAATCTAGTAATCAGAACCAAAAAGCAATTGAACACAAAATTTCACTAATTGTTGCAAGTCTGAGCTTGGAATATTTTGGATTGCAAGTCTTTTCTTCTCATTTATTGTTTTTGATAGGTAAACATTCTGATAGAGGATAAGAAATCAGAAATGGAAATACGATTCGTAAAACCCCAAACATGCGCCCACTGAAACAAAGTACCGAAGAGAAGAGCTTTTAAAAGATCTAAGGTTCTCTCCTTGTCTTCAAAGAAGTGTGTATTACGTTCCGTCCAAACCAGCCACATTAAACATGCTGGGACCATATTCCATATGGTTGACAGATGTTTTCCAAACCAGTTTCTCCAAGCAAAGAGGGGAGGGCTAATTGTCTTTGGCATTACCCAATGGATCCCAAAAACCTTGAAAATTGCACTCCATAATGCATGAGAAAACTTACAGTGGAGAAGAAGATGATCCACAGTTTCCCTATCACAATAACACAAACAACACCTGTTAACCAAAAACTGACCTCTCTTAACTAGATTATCAATAGTGAGTATCCCATCCCTAGCTGCTGTCCGTAAGAAGAAAGACACCTGTTTAGGCATCTTTGCGCACCAAATACACTCCCAAGGAAAAACCTCATTGTAGGAACCAGACAACAACTTATAGATAGAATGCACATCAAACACCCCCTTCTTAGTCAACTTCCAAGTCAAAGTATCATCCCCCTCACGCCTCAGCATATGGGAATACAGAAAATGAAAGAACAAACATTTTCCTGCTCCCAATCCTTGAGCTCAATCCTTTTGGAGCTCGACGGAAATGAAAATTCCAGCTCCTACTTCCCCCCTCCGAGGCAGATACAATGAGGTCAGAAATCCAAGCCTCTTCAGATCGAGAATGGGTAAACAGATTAGGAAAAAGGTCCTTTAAAGGATTACTCCCACACCAAGGATCATGCCTGAAACTAATATGGTGACCCTCACCCACATTATACACTACCTGTCCAAAGAACTTCTCTGCTCCTTCTCTAATGCTCTTCCACATCCCACACCAATGAGTACCTCTTCTCATTTATGCTTCCTATACATTTGGTTGTCCAGGGTTGCACCACCTATCCCTTACAATATTTTCAATGTTTTGTTTATAAAAAAAAGTTGACTCCTTGAGTGAATTGTTGCATGCCAATGGAAATATACTATATTTTTTGGATAAGTTCCAATTATGATAGACTCACTGAAAGTTTTTGCATTATGCTTTGTCAATTGGGAGTTTTCTGATATTTAGATCTAATCAATATGTTGAAAACTTATGCTAATAGTAATATTAGTTATTTTTACTTGGTTTTACATGACTGTAATGATTAGCATGAGATAACAATTTATCTGTGTTACATATTGTTCTTTGGTTGGAGGCCTTAGCCTGATACCAATATTTAAAGATATTGAAGGTTTTGGATTTCAAACATCTATGCTTTTAGTTTTTATAATTTGCATTTTAGGAACGAGCAAGGGTAGAGGAGGAACGCAAGCGTAATAGAATGGAATACAGGGAATTCTTGCAATCTTGTGACTTTATTAAGGTACTCTTTATGCAATGTTCTCTCTCTATATATATATGTGTGTGTGTGTGTATGTGTGTGTATATATATATATATATCTTTCTTACTGTTTATCTTTTGCTATTAAAATTATACTTGTGCATTACCTTTTTGCTTCAGGCAGACAGCCAATGGAGAAAACTTCAAGACCGCTTAGAGGCAGATGAAAGATGTGCACGTCTTGAAAAAATTGATCGCTTGGACATTTTTCTGGTAATTTTGTATCTGTAGCTTTGGAGTTTTCTATTGGGTTTTCAATTTAATTTTGTTCTGTTGTCCCAGGAATATATACGTGATTTAGAGAGGGAAGAGGAGGAGAGGAGGAAGATAGAGAAGGTTCTCTAATGTTTGGCCTTTCTGTGCTAGTGTTTGAACCCACATTTCTCCCCCTTTTCTTGTATTTATTTTGTGTAATGTGCTGATCTTAATTTGTTCAAAATAGGAAGAATTGAGAAAGGTGGAGCGTAAAAACCGTGATGAGTTCCGCAAATTGATGGAAGAGCATATAGCTGCAGGCACTCTTACAGCCAAAACCCACTGGCGTGATTATAGCACGAAGGTCAGCAGCCAAGTAGTTTTTACTTTTATTTTTTTATTTTATGTCAGCGCAACATATTTGGGTCCTGGTAAGTTATAGTTTAGTTGTTATGTGGATTGTATCTTGTTGCACCATGTGTTGTCTAATGTCTTTTCTCCCCCTCTAGGTTAAAGATATACCTACATATGTGGCGGTTTCATCAAACACCTCTGGTTCAACTCCAAAAGAGCTGTTTCAAGATGTTCTTGAGGAGCTAGAGAAACAAGTAACTAAACTTTGTCTTTGTAGTTCTTGTAGATTTCAGCTTTTCAATCAATGTTCAAGAAGATTATTCCAAGATCTTAAAGCCATTTGTCCTTTGAATTTGCTTATGCAACTTAGTTAATGGGCTTTAGTTTGCATGTTTTTTTGTCTTGTAAATATGTAACTTTGATTTTTATTTTCACAAGAAGCCTTTGTCACAAGATTTTTGCAGTTGGCCACATGCATTCTTTTCTGCCATTCTATTATATCCAAAGTCATACTTTTTATTACTTAATTGACATGTCCTTATTTTTCCTACTAAAATTATTGCTATTTTTGGTGTTCCTCGATATTTTTCATACCCTTAACTTGAATCAACTCTCTCATTGGTGCATTAATTGCTCTCCTATGAACATGACCAAACTTTTTTTTTTTTTTTGATAGGTAAACATGACCAAACTTTCAAGTAGTCCCCTCATCTTTACATAAACATCAATAGGAGCCATCCCTATTTCTAAGAGAATTTTCTTATTTCAAATCCTCTTTTTCTATGTATTTTGACTTATCTATCTTAAAAATTTTCATTTTAGTTAAACTCATTTTATAGTCATATATCATTAAATTTTTTATACATAATTTCAGGATTTTCAGTGCCATATGCAAAACATTTTTTGTTTTTTTGATTTTTTCTCTAAGTGAATTAAAAAAAAAAAAAAAATTCAAATCCTCTTTTTCTATGTATTTCCACTTATCCATCTTAATGTTCTCATTTTAGTTAAACTCATTTTATGGTCACATATCATTAAATTTTTTATTCATAATTTTAGGTTTTTCAGTGCCATATGCAAAACATTTTCTATTTATTTATTTATTTATTTTTTCCTTTTTTTATACGTAAATAAATTTATTAAAAAAAACTGAAATTAAGTACATGGGTGTATACGAGAAAAAACATAATCAAGTTCACTGATGATAAATACGATGTTTTGCTTGTAAATTTTCTGTTCATAATTTCAGGAGTTTCAGTGCCATCTGCAAACCGTTTTATCTTTTTATTTATTTATTTATTTTTAAGTAAATAACCTTTAAAAAAAAAAAAACTCAAATCAAGTACACAAGGTCTATACAAGAAAACATAATTAAGTACACTGATGATAAATACAATGTTTTGCTTATTGTAAAAAATAGAACAAGAACTTGCCACATTCTATACTCTTCCCATCTGTAAGTTGTTGTTTCTTATTCATCTGCACCAAAAACGTTTCCACGTGAATAGCTAATGCTAATAATTTTTTTAATTACCATTAGATATGTACTACAAGTCCATAATTCCTTCATCCCTATTTATTACATTTTAGATAATGGGTTAATGTTGGAAAATTGAAGCTGATTGAGTATATGAGAAAAATTAATTACAGTTTCCTTAAAATATTCTAATTTTCCCAGAGGACAACATTTTTGGGACTGAGGGATTTTTCTTTCTGAGCCAACTGGTTTATGATTTTGGTTAGATTTTATTTGAAAAGGAGAATCCAAATCAAAACAGCAACTGTTGTTTGCAAATATTTTAGGGTAGTAAGGCTAATTCTTGTATTTGGTTACTTTTGGGCTTATAGTATCATATACATCCTGTGTTGAAAACAGTGGCGCTTTAACAATAACTTGGAAACCTTTGATTTGCAGTATGATGAGGATAAAACTCGAATAAGAGATGCAGTGAAGCTTGGAAAGGTATAATGTATCAAAGTTGTCTTGTTTCTACTTGCAACAATTTTGTTAGGTGTCTAATGTTCTGGTGATCTTCAGATTATGCTGTCATCTACCTGGACACTTGAAGACTTCCAGACTGCTATTTCAAAGGATGTTCATTCTCCGCCAGTATCAAATGTCAACTTAAAGGTCTCTATTTTGCTCAGTAGTTGATTATTCTTTATTTCCTGTGTCAGTGCAAGGCATGTACTTTTTGTTTTATTAGAATGCTTTGTTGCTCAACACACACATCTGGATACATATATTCCTTAATTTACTTAGCTGGACAACATTAATCAATTGACTTGGTATCACAATCCTAAAAACAATTTTTTTTTTATCAATTGCTTTGACACCTCGTTCTGTCTTGGGTTGGAGACATTGGGTGAGCGTGTTGCTTTGTTGTGGATTGGTGTTGTAAGTGTAAAAAGAGTGGTGAATCAATAATACACCTGCTTTTCTGTTATGATATTGCATGATAATTATGGTCTTTCGTCTTGTGTTTAATTGTGATATATTGGGTTATGCCTAAGGGAGTAGTTGATTTATTGGCGTGTTGGAAGGTGTTTTGGAAGATATCAAAATGAAGAAATTTGGAATGCGTTTCCTTTTCGTATAATGTGGTACATTTGGAATTGAACGGGGTACATCGGTGGTGCAGGAGAATTTTATTATAATTTAGTTTATTTATTTTTGGATATCAATTGTTTACATTTGGAATTGAACTGGGTACATCGGTTGTGCAGGAGAATTTTATTATAATTTAGTTTATTTATTTTTGGATATCAATTGTGTTCTTATTTTAGGCCCTCATAATTTTATTTTAAGGTTTAGGTATTTTTGGCATTCAATAAGTAGGGTTTCCTATGCCAATTAGAATTAGGGTTTTGTTTCCTATATAAACAAACTATCTTACTCTTATGTAGAGCTGATTTGGATGAATTAAATTTTTTTTTTTTCAATTTCTTTGGTCTGGTGCCAACTCCAGCCAACCCTAGGTGGTAATTCCTAGTGGGTTTTTCACTTGGTGCCGACTCCAAGCAAGCTTAGGGCATTCACATAGGCCTCCTTAGATTTTTAGTTAAACTAAAAAAAATAAAATAAAACTACTTTTTATAGTTTAGCTATCTTTAATTTTCATTCTCATACATCAGACTCAATACTACATCACTATTATAAATTTATAATTAAATATTATTTTCCTCCCCTTTACATTTTTAATCCTAAATTTCACAACTGCCCAACAAACTCACAACCCAGCAAACACCCACAATGCAAGCAGTGCTGCACACCCATAACTCAAAAAACTCTCTCCTGAACCACCACCATAGCACCACCATCGTTGGAATCTTCACTTAGCTCGATCTCGGCACCATCGCTTAGCTCGGTCTTGGAGTGTGAATTGGATTTGCTCAACAAATGGGTCTTCTTCTTCCCGTGTCAATCAGATATGGGTTTTTGATGGGTTATCTGGGTTTGATGTTGGATTTAGGTAATTGATGTGGTTGTGTTTGGGTGTTTTATTGTCTTTAGTGGTGTCATGGTGGTGGTTCGGGATAGAGTTTTTTTTTTTTTTTTTGGGTCTCTGGTGTTGCCATGCCGTGCCAGTTAGAGAGGTCTTTGGTTTGATTGGATGGTGGCTGGCCGGGTCTTTGGTGTTGTGATGTTGGTTCCTTGTTAGAATTCTGATCCTTCAGCACTTCAAAACTCGAGGTCGAGTTTTCTCCAAATAGGGATAGAATGTTGCAGGATGCACAAGGAGGATTCTGTTATAATTTAGTTTTATTTTTTATTTTTTATTTTTGGATATCCCTCATATTAATTTAGGCCCTCATATTTTTATTTCAAAGTCTAGGGTATTTCTCATTCAATAAGTACAGTTTCCTACGCCAATTAGAAATTTAGAATTGGGGTTTCGCTTCCTATATAAGCAAACTATTGTTCTCTTTTGAGGAGATGATTTGGATGACTGAAAATTTCTTTCAATTTCTTTGGTCTAGTGTCGACTCCTGCCAACCTTAGGTGCCAACTCCTAGTGTTTTTTTTGCTTGGCGCTGACTCCTAGGTTCCTCTCCTTTTAATTTTTTTTTTCTTTAAATTTTATTAATGAATCCTTTTAGGTTGTCATGTGTCAATCGAAGTTGAAGATGATTTTTATTTAAATTTTTTTAACATTATATGTATGATTGGATGGCTGCCGTATGTGTCCATTCTTTCTCTAAATTGCTTAGTTTCTTGATCTCTGTAATTTTAGACGACTTTTATGGTGCATCTCATGTATACATCCCATGTATCTGGGCTGTGCCCTTATTTGCATAATCAATAAAAGTTCTTACTTATAAAAAAATCTTTTTTTCATTGCTTACTGTTCCCCCAAACTCATAAAGTATCTAGTTTCCATGCTTCTCCAAGTTTTTCCCTCAAGTAACCTCTGCAAATCCTTTGAGACCTTTATAGACTCATTAATTTCATAATTCTAATCAAGGAAATACAAATATATGTAGAGTTTTTAAACCAATCCATTTGTAGACAAGGCACAGGATTTCCTTCTAACCCAATTATAGGTTATATGTAACTTTCCTAAAACTATCTCTACTAATGTTGAAAAAGTCACAATTTGGAATTTGGGACATTTCAGAAAATATTTACTGCAACAAATGTCTTTATTGGTTTAAACTTTTAAATACAAGGCTGTGAAAGCTTGAAGAACTTTTAGTGGCAAAGGCCTCTTGAGAAGAATTTTCTTTAACAAACTCTACAAATAAAATAATGGTAGTCAAAATGAAGAACTAGAAGCATTCCACCTAGGGATGGCAATTTTGCCCTGCCCCTCCCTGCTTCACCCCGCGTGAGTTTTCCCTGCCCCACAAAGGTTGTAGGGCAGGGATAGGCCAAGATTTTAATCTCGCACCATGGGGTAGGGTGGGGATGGGTTTAGACTTTTTAGACCCATTCTGCCCTGCCTCGCCTCGCGTTGATAAGGGTTATAATTGTAAATTTTTTATACCCTAAAACCCCACTATTTAAACAAAAATATTAATATTAGCTTATTTTATTTTACCCAACGTGACTCTGCTTCTATTTTGTTATGTGTTATACTATGAGATTTTTGTTTTTATTGTGATATTGTCTTGTTAAACGCTTGGATAATATTATTAAGTTTTTGCTAAAAATTACTTTCATTTGATGGGATAAGTTTAGTTGTAATTTCAAGTATATTTTTATTAATGAAACAGGTTTTATTAAAGAAAATTGTAGTAGTTGTGGGGAAAATTAATAAGAAGTAAAGTTTACGGGGTGAGGCGGGGATTTGCAGGGCCCCAAGGGGTGGGGATGGGGCAAGACAACCATGTGGGGCGGGGGCGAAGGCCCCATCCTTCGGCACCGCCCCACCCCATTGCCATCCCTAATTCCACCATTTATTTTCTACAACCATGCCTTCTAGTTTCAAATTTAAGTGGCAATGCTACTTATAAAAAAAAGGTTGCAATGCTTAAAGTGGCACTATCTGTATTGTTATTATATCTTAATTTCTCCACCATTATCTCCTTAGATGATGTCTGTTATTAACTCAAGTACATATCCTGTAACCTGCGCAGCAGCGCTTCTTATAAATGCTATCAATAAAATTTTGGATGAAAAGCTTTTTTCATACCTAGAGGTTGTCTACGGTTTACAAAAATGCTTTAGTAAGACTCTAAAAGACCAATGCTTGCATGCAAGGCATTGTTTATAATTTCATATATCCATTATCATCTTAAACTTATATAAGGTGCCATCACATGTAAGATATGCCCATAGTACATATCTACATTGCTAATAGTTGGGCTGCCAGTAATAAGAATTATGGTATATGACCATCGCATTACAAATGCGATGCTCTAACCTCTGAGCTAAGTGGGCTTGCATAACAAAAACTTGTTACCAACCACACATTGTCTAACCAAATCGGTATTTTGTTGTATGTGTTTTATATCAAGGCCTGGAATTTTAGAAATGTTTTGTTAACTATGATGAGTTCTCTCTTACTGATAAGCAGTCATGTTGTATGAAGTAATTGAGTTGCTAAAGGCTTGTATACATCTATTGAGAAAATCAAATTTTTTCTGAATCTATTCATTTAGAAAATTCCTTGTTTCCTGCAGTGTGTGCATTTTTCTTGTATCTTATGCCCACTTAATGATTTGACATGATGTTCTACTACACTGCAGCTGGTATTTGATGAGTTACTGGAACGAGTTAGGGAGAAGGAAGAGAAAGAAGCTAAAAAGCGTAAACGCCTTGCGGATGACTTCGCTCATCTACTTTGTTCAACAAAGGTGTAACATGCTTTGTAGCAACTATGAGATGCACTCATTATGTAATGGTTGAGTATCAAAAAGATTTTGTCCATCTATCTAATTATTTACTTCATTGCAGGAAATATTTGCATCTTCAAAATGGGAGGACTGCAAACCACAGTTTGACAGTAGCCGGGAGTTCAGGTAATTTTTATTAGTAATTGAAACAATGGTACTTTGTCTTAGGGTCCATTTGGAATAGTTTATTTTCATTAGCTTATTTTGCTTACAAAAAGTTGGGTGAAAGAATCGTTGCACCTATAAAAAGTGAGGCTTTAAAAAGCTAAACATAATTTGGCAGTGAAGATAAGCTAAAATTTGAACTTATACAAATACACACTTAAAACTCCTTTTGTATAAATCATTTTTTTGGAATTGATTGTTGTTTACCAGATGGATGATTTCACACTACCACTTATTTAGTGCTAAATTCTATATTGTTTGAGAGATTTTGTTCCATTAATGACTTCTTGTCCATTGGTGGACACCATGAGCAGCAGTTGACAACCTTGTCCTCTTTGGATACTTTGATTGCTAAGAAGGGCAAATACTCTTTTTTTCTTCTTGGGGTGAGGGGGATACATGCTAGAAAGTCATTATGATGTTAGTATTAATGTTACTATTTCTATTTTTCACCTATCTTTTTAATTGCAACAATGCTACTCTCAAACTTTCACCAATATTTGAATACTGTCCTTCTGTCCGATCCATTTCCCATGTAACTTTTAGATGTGACTTGACACATGACACAGTCTAGATTGACATGGTACACTTTTATTCTATCTAGCAACAGATTTGCAGCATCTTTTTGGCAATTTTCTTTTTCAAATTTGTTGTTGATAAAGACATGTTAATTAAATTTAATTAACAATGAAAGTCCTTTCTCTCTCTCTCTCTCTTACACCTTTCTCTGCAAATTGTAATAAAAGTTTGTCCTCTCCCACATTAAGTTTAGCATTTCCATATGCTTGTTCTGCTGCATTTTTAAAGCTAACTTCCCTGAGGGGGTGTATGGAGATATCACTGAGGGCAGTGGTGAAGAAGCAGAGGAAGAAAGGGAAAAAGGTGAGGGAATGGTGGTTGTGGAGGGAGTCGAGGTAGGAGGCGAGAGGGACATTGAGAGGTGGATGGCCAGCGGTGGTGTTCTTGGGCTTGGATTGGATATGGGAAGGGGTGGTGGGGCTATATCTTGGGCTTGGGATTTGATTTAGGGCTAAACACATGAAATTTTAGGGTTTTGTTTGGAGAGAGTGGGCGAAAGGGTGGTTTTTTTTTTTGATAAGTAATGGAAGATATATATTAAAGAAGAACACAGCCCCGTACATAGGAAATGTACTAGATAGGCAAAAACATCAGGAAACCAAATTACAGTGATCAAACAAAATAGGAAGAGAAAAACAAGAAAAAGATGGTATAACTAAACACCGTTCAAGAAGAGTAAAAAAGAAAAAAGGCTTAAACTCAAGAAAGGACCGTTCGTGACCCTCAAAGCTTCTGGCATTCCGTTCCTGCTAGACACACCACATCAAATAGTGCGGCACCATCCTCCAAATAACTATATTACGATGACGCCTGACTAGTGGGGATTAGCTGTTGCTTTGGCTGCATTATTATGCCATTTTTGTAGATGAATGTGTGTGTGAGAGAGAGTTCAGTGTTTTGGGGGATTTTGTGGCTTTTGTGTTGTTTTGCAGCAGTGTGGTTATTGTTATGGGATGGTTTGGGCCACGAGCATGGCTATGGTTTTTGGGATTGCTGGTGTTAGGTTTCAGAATTTCAGGCCATGGATGTGGCTGTGGAGTTGGTGTAGGGTTTATGGGGCAGGGAATGAGGTGGAGGAAGAGAGAAAACACTGTAAATCAGCATTTCTTCTTGATTCCAAAATATAAATTTATGAGTTTTTAGTTTAGGTGGCATCTGACATGGTTGATGTACCAGCAATTTAGCCAAGTCACTAACTTTGTTGGCTTGAATTTGGATGGATGGATGAGAGTGATTAATCTTGTGGTTGGTTGGAGGAATTGGATGGGTAAACCAAATATTTGGAATATGGTTCCATGATGTTTGATGTGCATCATATGGAGGAAATGATATAGACATACGTTCGAGGATATGGAGAGTACCGGTGAGAGGCTTATTGCCACCTTTTTTGTTGGCACTTTGTTTGAATGGCCTCGTGCTCAGGGTTTCATATCTAGAGATTCCATTCCATTGTTCTTAAAGTCTGTCCTTCTGTACATAATTTGTTGTAATTTTTTTTTTTTTGTATTCTTTGACTACTCCCTGCCCTCCATGCATGAAGTAGTCTTTTAACAAAAAATAAAAAATTCTAACTTGTCAAAAAAAAAAAAAAAAAAAAAAAGATTTTTGCAGGATGGATGAAAATTGGAAGAATGCGACTTGCAATTGGAAAGTTAAAGACAAATTGGAACATTAATGACAGATTTGTTTACTGACTAGTTATTTTATTGTAATTGGAAAAAATAATGACAAATGAAAATAAATAACCTAGAAATGCTACCCGTGTTTTAATGGTCATCAAATTTCTAATTATATTGTACCTATAACTTATGTGGGCTTATCAAATAAAAAAAAAAAAAAAAACTGTACGTGTTGGTTTAGCTTTTTTGGACTAATGTAAAATGTCAAATTCATTCTTAGATGACCTTTGCTTGACATGAAGTATAACAGTTTTGAATACCCTTGTGTGTAGTTCCATAGGAGAAGAGAGCTTTTGCAGGGAGATATTTGAGCAACATATAGCTCAACTAAAGGAACAGGCAAAAGAACAGGAGCGAAAACGGAAGGAGGAAAAGGTATTCAACTAGTACCAATTTCTACACCATGAGCATTCATCTTCTGATCATTAATATTCGATTATTGACAATATCTGAGAGTAGAACCTTTGCCAAAGTGTTCACCAAGGAAATGCAGATTATTAACATGTTCACATGAGATTTGGGGGAAAAAAATTGTTTTACATTTGAATTTTTCTCTATTAAGCACGGACACATGTATAGGTACGACACGGCTATATGGCAATTTTTGAAAAAATAGGACACGGGTAGGCAGGATACATCTATTAAATAATTATTAAATATATTATTATTTACATTTTCTATATATTATTAAGCATTTACTTTTCATACCATGTTAAATATATATCAAGTTAGTGCATTTTAATAAAGCCTTGTTAGGGAAATGGTTATGGAGGTTTGGGCGAGAAGGCACTCATCTTTGGAGGAGGGTTATTGCATCTAAATATGGAGAGGGTCAAGGGGGGTGGACTACTAAAATATGTAAAAGAGCCCATGGATGTGGTCTGTGGCGGGGTATTCATGATGGTTGGGAGAGTTTCTCCAACCATGTGGCCTTAGTGGTGGGTGATGGCACTCGTATTCTTTTTTTGGCATGATAAGTGGGTTGGAGATAACTCTCTTAAAAGGCTCTATCCTCAGTTGTATGTGTGTTCTAATGACAAGGAAGCTTGCATTTCTGATGTATTATGCTACCAGGAGGGTGGTAACGATAGAATCTGGAATTTGAGATTTCATAGGGATTTTCATGAAAGGGAAGTAGGGGCTGCCTGCTCTTTCCTTGAGTTCATTCAATCTCAAATCCCTAGGGGTGTTGGTAGTGACACTTCTCATTGGTGTCTCAAAGGGAACAGAAAGTTTGATACCCGATCGTATTACAATATCATTAGGGGTGCAGCTGCCTCCAATTTTCCGTGGAAGGGTGTTTGGAAAACTAAGATCCCTAGGAGGGTGGCATTTTTTGTGTGGACGGCGGTTCATGGGCAGATCCTTACATTGGATAATCTTATGCTTAGGGGGCGCATTTTGGTGAATAGGTGTTGTATGTGCCATCGGAATGAGGAAACTGTGGATCATCTTCTCCTCCATTGTCCGGTAGCTCACTCTCTGTGGGTTTATATGCTTCAGATCTTTGGGACACAATGGGTCATGCCAGGCTCTGTGGAAAGCTTGGTGTATTGTTGGAGTTTTGGGTTGGGAAAAGTTAATTCAGACATATGGAATATGGTTCCTGGCTGTTTGATGTGGATTGTTTGGACGAAAAGATATCGGCGCTCTTTTGAGGATACCGAGAAATCCTTGGTTCAATTACAAGCTCTATGCCAGAAGACTTTATTTGATTGGTCTAGGTGTTGGGGCTTCTCGGATTGCTCCACTATCTTTGAGTTTATTTCTTCTCTTAGTAGTGCACTTTAAGTTTGTTCTTGCTCTTTGTTGCTGTTTGTTTGTTTGTTGCTTTTCCTTGTGTTCACCGTCATGAACACCTTGTATTGGCTTACTTTTGTTTTCAGTTTGTTTTAATAATATTCTTATTACCTATTAAAAATATATACATATATATATATATATATATATATATCAAGTTAAGAGTTATAATAGATAATAAAGCAAATCCATGACTATTAAAGGATGTTTAGAAATTATAATACAAACCAAGAGTAAAGATATTTATTAATTTTCAAATGCACTATTACTATTCAGAGCATGAATGCTCTCTTTATTTTGTGAAAGGGTATTTGATTCCTCTTGTTCTTGTGTTCTAGCCGTGCTCTCTCTCTCTCTCTCTCTCTCTCTATATATATATATATATATATATGTAAAGAACACAGCTGGGATACGCATGCAGAAGTGTTCTAGGTGTGTCAAGTGTCCGACAAGGGTTTGGAACCCCAAATGAAGTGTTTTTGATTCCTAGATTTTTATTTAGTCTTTGTCTGGAATATGACAATATATGTATCTCTCTCTCTCCCTCTCTGTGTGTGTGCATGTGCACGCGACCGTCTTCTCTCTGTGTTATGTTTTAGAATGTGACAATTAACACTTGCTGAGAGCACTTGCATTTTCTGAATCTTTTGCTGAATGCATCATGCTACCCTAGCTTTTCTAGAGGCTCATTTTATTGTGCAAACCAGGTTTTCAATTTTGACCTTGCTATGAATTTTTTTCTTCTTGTAGTGGTTTTAGGATTAGAGAAGTTGCTGAGGTAATTTGGTCATCTGGAACACAAATGGCAATGCATTTGTAAAGATGGTGCAATTGGGCTACGTTTTATATTCAGCAAAACAAACAAACAAACAAACAAACAAAAAAGTGCTCCACTTTATAAAGGAACTGAAAGTAGTATAAGTATTGAGGAAAGACTTGGCCTACAATTTAATTGTGGACCTAATCCCCTAGGTTTAATGGCATGATGAGGAAGGATTATGCATAAATATTGGTTTGCAGAGTTTAGTTATTAGCCTGTATGATAACTTAGCCTATATGTACCCTGGGGAATAAATAATAGGAAAAAAGTAGGACAGTGTCTGTATTTTTGGCTTTCAATTAATCATGGGTATAATGAGGTGTATGTATGAATTGATGTTGAAAGCATAATACATATATAAGAACCTAAATTCCAGAAACTTAAGTATATTGCACAATTCATGTGTGAAAAAGCAAAGATAATTTGAACTTGACTTCCCATATTCACAATTCCAGTTTCTGATTTTTATTCTGTAGGCAAAGAAGGAAAAAGAGAGAGAGGAAAGAGAGAGGAGAAAAGCCAAGCAGAGAAGGGAAAAAGAGGAAGGACGTGAAAAAGAAAAAGATGAACACTTTAAGAAGGAGAGAGCGGACAGTAAAAATGTTGATGTAGGAGATGTTCATGTCTATAAAGAGAACAAAAGATCGGGAGAAGAAAGTATTAAGAAACAGAGAAAGCGGCATCATAGTTCTGAGGATAATGTCGATGAAAATGAGAAAGTCCGGTCAAGGAAATCCCATGGATCTACCAGTGACCACAAGAAATCAAGACGGGTAAGTTAATTATTCCTTTATTGCATGTTTGAGCTGGTTTTGATTTCTCTTGGTTCATTTGGTTTAGTACTTTGAACACTTGCATAACATGCAACTCTTTTTGCTGATAAATGGTGCAGCATGCATCTGCTCCTGAATCAGATAATGAAAGCAGGCATAAAAGACATAAGAGAGACCACCGGAATGGTTCTCGTAGATATGGGGGTCATGAGGAGCTTGAAGATGGGGAGTTTGGTGACAATAAGCAAAATTTGGTAGATACTTAATCCTACAAAGTTCTAATTCTTCCACCACCACCCTCTTCTGAGACAGAGGGTAAGGGGGGCCGGGGGGGTGTGGGATATCAAGTTTGATATATAGTCATCATTAGCAAGATATTTAATTTCAAAGCAACCTTACTTATAATTGCAGTACCTTGTTATCAGTGTAAATACTGCTTTTCAGCTTAATCGGCCACATCTTTGTCTTATAGTGACTTTGGGTTTCCGAGAAATTAATTAGAGGTAAGTCCTATAACGTTTGTAACATTTTTAATATCAATTGAAGAGGTCAATTTCTAACCTTCTATAAAATGACTCATAAATGTTGGGATCTCTACTAATTTAAGCATACAGCAAAAAAGAAGTCAAATATGAAAGCAACTGTGCAAGTGTCATTGCACATCATTAATGCTAAATAAAATTCTAATTTCTTGGTTGTTGACTTGCTGATTCTTGAGGATGTAAGGTACTATTACATCTATTTGAGGAGAAACAGAATATAGTAAACAGAACTTTGAATTTTGTGCACTCTTTTTGTCTTCTTGGCAATTGGCGGATGTTTTATCCATTCAGAAAGAGGATATATTTTTACGTATCAAAGAAAGAACATATTTTTATTTTTTGGCATATATGAAGTACATGGAAATGTGCCAAATACTTGATAATCTCTCTGGGAATTGTAAAGCTCAAAATTAAACTCATTCCTTTCTGGTTTGCAATTCCTTGAAGGCTAAAAGTAATAATCCTGCTGTATTTTTTTTAATTATTTATTTTTATTAGAAATGAATACGTAGAGATAAGCCATATTATATGTAAAACCATCCTGTACGCATTCAATGTACTGGGGCACTCAGCCTCCACTTTTTAACAAAGCTTCTATTAAAAAAGGAAGCACATAAAATGAAACTTTAAAATCTTATAAAATATGTGCAAAATGTATATGCTTGTAATGTAGTTAAAAAGTAGTTGGTCTGTGTCCATTCAGTTTGACTAAACCAGTTAGCAGATTGATGTGTTTGTGACATGGCCTGGCTTCTGGTTTAATGTTTTGGAGTCTGCAGAACATGCAAAATTATAAGGCTTAAGCTGGAACCTTGAAGTGTTTTGCCTATCTTAAAAAGAAAAAGGGAGAAAGGGGGGTGGGGGTGAAGCTAGAATTATAAATCTTTGGCTGCTGTGATCTCATGTGGGAAGGATCAGGAGGATTTCATATTCAGTTTTTTTGCTCTTGGTGATTGTTGCATATCTGACACATTAAAAATGATTAGAGTGGAGAATTTGTATTGAGTACCTAAGAAATAATAATCTTCTGTTTGATTAAATTTTGATTATTTTTGTTTTTTGTGTGTGTGTGTTTGAGAGAGAGAGGCATTTAGCTTCCACAGTACATCATTTCCCTACGTTTGGGAGAAGAGAAAAGGGGGGGACCATATTTTAACTATTGACTTCTCAATTCTCCCTTTTTTTTCTTTTGTTTTTTTTTGGTCTCCTCATTCTGTAGCTTTTACTTCTAGTTCTACATCCTGTGTATTATTGTCTTACATTTTGGTGACAATCATCAAAACAATTACGTGTCATAATTGATAGACAATGATGCATTGTATGCCTGTTTGCTAGTCCATTTCATATATGTATCCTCTATATCTTTATTTTGAAGCATGAGATAAAATCTTCTTTTGGTGTATATGCCTCTGTATAATAATGTCATCATCTTTTCATATTTTCCCAATGGCTACTACTATCCACTTTATGTCTATAGACTCTATAGTTAAGCATGAAGGAGCATGAATCAATTACTTTTCATTTCTGTATCTTGCTCACAAAGTTGAGGGAAATAAAGAAGTAAAAATGAGGTGCTGTTAACTCACTCAGTTGAGGAAAGGTTGATTGATTTTCATTTCCTCTAAATTTGTTGAAAGCATGCTTGTGTGCATCACTTCAAGTCCTTGCGTGGACCTAGTCACATTTGGAATTCTGATACAACTTGGTGGTGTATCTGTGGATGGAGCATCTGTTTTTTCTGAAAAAATAATTCAATTATTTCTTCAACAATCTCACCCATGATTGCATCTCCTATTTCCGTGCCTATTTTCCTCTTTAGTTGCTGAAAATTACTCCATTCTTCTAATGTGCTAGACAAATCAAAATTCATCAGGTGGGTTATGTTCATAAAGTCTCCACTTGGTTTCCCCAATGAGCAAATCTGCTTATAGATGATTTCCTCCATGTCTTCCGGCTCTGAGATGTCATCAGTATACTTGTGTCTTTCACCCTTCCTTCCCTGGGTTTCTTCGGCTTCCTTCATAGGATGGAGCAGGAGTTGTTTCCTTTGCTGCAACAGCCTTTTGTTTCTCAGGTACTGAGAACAAGTCCAATTGATCCCCCTTTTTTTGGCAAAACCAACATGGGTTTTTTCCTCTATTGGTGAGTTTATTAGTACTTCCCATAGTGAAGCGGACAACATGAAGTCTCCAGCATCTCTTTTGTTTGGAATGGAGGTGTTACTTGATGGGGCTTCTTTGTCTGTGATGAAATCAGACCCTGTTTGTTGCAAAGTAAGATGCATGTTAATAATTGGAGAGCGAAGATGTATGGTTATGTTTTTCATTTTATTTATCAGATAAAAACTTTTCATGAAACTGATGAACCTTTGTTGGATATTGCTTCTGTTAGTAGTGATGTGGCGCTGAGCTGCATGTCACCTTCCATGCTCATCCAATGAAATTTTGCATCTGCAGCAGTCTGTTAGCTTAGTAAGTGAGCATAATCAATGAAACTGTAGAAAAGTAATGCTGCAAGAAAAAATGAAGTGAATCTGAAATGCATCCTTGCTACCATGCTTTATAATTAGAAGCTGTTGTACCTTTACTTTCAAATTCTCAATATTGAAGGTCACTGAAGTGCTAGCATGAGTGAACACAGGATGTCTTTTAGAATGCAAAGAATGTTCTTTGACATTGCTATTATTCGAACGATATGCATTCAAACATTTAATGGAGAAAATCCAATTTGTTTTTTCAATTCGCCAGGTCTTTCTGATGGTCTCAGAAATGTCATCATCTTTATTACTCCTTGTGCAATTTGAAAGCTCCTCGCTGTTTTTAGTGGGAATAAGCTTGTACATTATCGATGCTAAGGACTTTGTCGAGAATAAAATCCTTTTTCTTCCCTTGTTTATATCAAAATGGTGTGATCTCATTTGGTTCTTGGTTGAATCAACTGACTGGTTATTGGAATTCAAGCTCTTTATGTATCTTCTTTCTGAAAGGTAACTAGCCATGGTGAAAGGCTCTTGTTTGTCCTGGAGATGTTCTCTAAGCTGTTTTGCAGGTGCTGGCTTAGATGCAGGGAAAGCCATTAAACCTTGAAACCTGATGCAGGAGTGAAAGAGGATAAAGGTGCTAGTTTAAGATGTTAAGAGAAGATGAGGGTGTAGGGTAACAAGTGGAACTTTGAGCATGCTTGTTGTGGAGACTGAACAGTAGAACCTGATTGCATAGTTGAGATTTATATAAATGTGATGGGAGGAAAGAAAGGGGGAGGAGCCACACTAGGGTCAGCAATCCTGTAATTGATTGGGGACAACCAAAAGTTAAAACTAGGAAATCTTCTCATTGATTGCTGACACCAACTTGTTAGAACTATAGAATCTAATTATTGCTGTGGAACCTTTCTTTTTCTCTCTCTTATATAAGAAATGATGATCTCTTTGTAAGAAAATTTCCTTAAAATATATGTTGCCCCCCTAAAGTTTTGTCCTGTATTTGATTCACACATAACATTACTTATAGGAGCAGAGGCAAATTGAATGTTTCTATTACTCATTTATCTATTAAATTCTAGACAAGGAATGATTTATACTCTTACGAGTATATATGCTTTTGTCGTAGACCTTAAATCACTCTTCCATGTTCTTCTTTCTTGGACACTGTATATTATACCGGGTGTTAAAATAGTTGGATTGATATATATTCTTATAAAATTTTGTCATGTGGGAAGGTCCCACCTTGGTACAGTTAGGTGAAACACTGAGGAAGAGAGAGGCTTCATGTTTTTCGAATGAAGTTGTATCATGACTTGTAGAGGAAGCACTTAACCTTGAAGCCAAGCTAAGTGTCATATTGTAGGTGCATTGCATTTGCACCCCAATGATCATTATTCTCTGGAAATCTAATATATTAGCCTTATGCGAGGGAAAGTAAAAATTCTATGATTGTGTTGATTATAGTTGTATAAATTAAGAATGTAGGTTGGCCAAAGCATCAAGTATTACGCAAGCGAATTTGGGTCAGGCTTATCCTATATGAAATTTGTGAGCTTGATAGCTTGTTTGCAAGTTGTAGGTGCTTTTTCGTTTTGTGTAATAATCGGCCTCAAGCAGTGCCTTTGTCTTGTGCTCATTGCGGGATGAATCTGTATATACTACCAGTTTCATGGGCATAATTTTCTATTTCAAATATTGGGCTGACTTGGGGCTTTGCCTGGCTTATAGCCTTATCCGCTAACGTCTTGGAGACCCTTCGGCCTCCCTCCGCCGAGGTGGTATTTTGTATCATAACACCCCACTCATATTGAGGTTCCCTGTGATACAAAATAAAAAATCTCTGTTGTCCATCTCTCTCCATTTTTTTTTTTTTTTTTTTTTGATTTATTTTAGCAGTGATAGTTCACTGCACTTTCAGTTTTCAATCTCTTTCCGCATCAATTCATGTGGTTTACATATAGACATTGAATGACTCACTCATCTGTTGAGATATGTAGTTATATCCAAATGTACCACGTTGCCTAATTGAGTTTATTTATAGGACCTAATTGGAACATTAAGATTATTCTGGTTGGATTAACATCCTTTAAAGTTTTTGAAGTAAATGTTGTATTTTGCCAACAGTTTTCGGAAAGAAAATCAGAGCTCAAATCCCTTCTCACTGTTGTAACTATTGAATAATAATAATAATAAAAAAATGTTGTAGTTCTTATACTCCTTTCCCTTCATTGCCAAATGAGTGGTTGTCACCCTATTAGTAATTTAAATAAATATTAAAATAGTGCTAGCTAACGTGGTAAAACTCAATTTCATAATACATAAATAGGATTTTAAGAGTTTCACAATAGAGTTATCTTAAGAACCCTACAGGATTCCAATCCATTAGGTTTCTCATCACTTTCCAAAATTTACCAAGTCAAATTAAAAAACAAAGCTCCATTCTTTGTATGAATATGTTGTTTCTTAACAACTAAACATTCAGTACCTAAGAGTATAGTTGGTTTTCTGGTAGTCTTACAAAATTTTTCTTAAAATTTAATACGTATTCTATGATCATACAATGCTTTTGATGTACTTCTCCACTTTAACCACTTTGCTTTTATACTATGATTTACATCTTTTTCATTCTCTCAATCTTTATGAATGATAAAAACAAATATCTAAAGTTCTTACTCTTTACTCTTTAGTATCTCTTGACCATCAAATCTTACTGCCCCTTCATCTCTATATCTACTTTTACTAAATTTACATTCCATATATTCTATTTTAGTTCTACTTAATTGAAAGCCTTTAGATTCTAGAGCATTTTACCAAATTTCTAACTTGGCATTAACTCTCCTTCTAGTTTAATCCATCAAAACTTTATCAATTGCAAAAGGCATACACAAAAAGGTTTCCTCTTGAGTCGATTTAGTGAGCACATCAATCACTACTGTGAAGAGATAAATACTTAATGCTAATCCTTGATGCAAACTTGTAGTGATAGGAAACTCATTTGTGAATCCACATGTTCTCACACTAGTTACAATTTCATCATACATATCCTTAATCAACTTAATATACTTTAGAGGAGCTCATTGCTTTTCTAAAACCCACAACATAACCTCTCTAGAGATCATATCGTATATGCTTTCTTTAGGTAATAAAAACCACATGAAGATTTTTACAGGCTACTTTATATTTCCATTAGACATCTAAGTAAGAAAATAACTTCCATAATAGATCATCATGACATAAAATTAAATTGATTCTCCAATATTATTGTTTCATGAACATATTCAATCACCCTCTTGTTTCTTTTCCAATAGCTTTTTTGGTATTATTATTATTATTATTGTATCACAATGCTTTAAACTCTTTTGGTCTTTTCAAACTATTGAACAATTTTTTTGTTTTTTTCACATGCTCACAGTTCTTACAAGTAGGATCACTAACAAAATAAAAAGAAAATGCCAGTGGGAAGAGAGGGAAAAATGGTTTTAGTAAATAAGAAAGGAAAGTTATGGCATTTGGTATTGTAATATGATAAGTAAGTCATACTAATTTGTAATTTTCTAATTTTTTTTATTGTACCAAATTACATTGTTATTCTTGGAAGAATTTATAACTTTTGATAAACTTGGAAGAACTTCAAATGTGTTATTGAAATGAAGTAATCTTTGTGATATTCTTTTCGGCTTTAAAAAACGATTTTTTTTTATTTAAATTTTTTTTACATAAAGGATAATAGATGGGGATAGACAGTGATCCCAATAGCCTTTGAATTCCCTTAATTTTGTTAAACCAATTTTAGCCCATGTATGTTTCTTCTACTAAAATTTGACAAACAGATTGTTTAAAATTTTTTCCTGTTTTATTTTGAACTAAGCATGGCAAGGTCTCCACTCTCCAAAGGGTTAAAATTTTACATGCTATAAGATATGCTCAAATTTATGTGCAAGTACATCCATCCTTTTCTCATATTCTTCTCTCCTCCCTCCAAGCATTTACGAAAATTTTCCATTAGTCAAAGATGTTGATAACTTCTTATGGGTATAATTGAATGGTCCTAGTACTTGAAATTTTGTTTTTGTTTTTGTTTTTTCAATCTTTGGCTAATAGCCACAAGATATCCACTAAAACTTTAGCTTTTAATGAAGAGACGCAAGTGCTGATGTACCCTCCACCAAAATGGAGAGAGACCCAGCATAACTTTGTGGTCCAATCCAATCCAATCCCATCCCATCCCTCTTTGCACACCATTGTTGAGAATTGAGATGAGGAAAGGTTCAGTTCTCCACTTTAGTAGATGGGAAAATGTTGGCCAATATATGTGGCATGATTCACTTTGATAAACCAGCATAACATAAGCATCTGTCTTATTTAGGGGCAGGCAAATTTGCTTTTAGGTATACACAAGAAACATGCGGTGTCTCACCATCATATTGTTTTTTATTGTTCTGATGTCTGACTAAGATGATTGAGAGATGGCATAACAATGAATTAAAAGAGTTTCTGGCTGAACTTAAGAACATAATTATGGATTAAACCCAAATAACACTCTTGATGAATGGATTCTTCTGGGCTTTTGTCCCAAAAAGATCATATATACTCCTATTTCTATTTGCTCTACTAGACCAATAAAAGGTGATAAAAATATTGTTTCACATGTAAGCGTTTTCATAATTGCATGTTTTGTCAAGATAATTGTCGTTAAGACTTAAGGGACATCGTCTGCTATTCTTTAAAAGAACAAAGGTTGGAATTCTCCTCTCCATTGTTGTGAGTTGTGACTAATGTATGATAATAATAATTAGCGTATAACCTCATGAATATGTACGAGGAC